>OU744305.1:15303914-16629893 GCA_916610205.1 Griposia aprilina
TGTGACAATTTTGACAGTCCTAAAATGTCGCAACACTAAAAGTTTTGAAAATAATTCGTGGACAGCATTCGTTGTTTATCAAAAGTATTTTAATTAAAACTGTTTATTTCTATTATTATTATATATTAAAACAAACGATTGTATTATTGTATTTTGGAACAGTACTGTACCATTGAAATTCGGAAGTTGTTTTAAAATGTTAGGAAAATTTGTCTACGGTTGCAATATTATCTTGTACTATTTGTGTACAATATGTACAGTCTGTGTCTTTGTGACAACTCGGTATGGACATAATATAGTAACGGTCCATGCAACTCGGATGTCAATAGACAAACTTCATCATAGTGCAGTGCTCTATGGTCGGGGATTTTCAGAATCATCATCGTCTTAACTCTGATGGTTGATAACCTAGACCTACATACACAACAATGCATTGTTGCGTGTCAATAGACACCTTTTTTTTAAGGTTAATGATACGGTCTGCTCTTTGCCATTTTCCCGTTAGTTGTACAACTAACGGGAAAATGGCAAAGTGCAGACACACTTCAGTACTGAAATCAACAATTTCGTTTTTTTTTTTATGTGTAATGGGGATGTTTCCCGGAAGCTTCGCCGCAAGACGGCGCTGTGTGTTTGTTACCTGTTAAAAGAAGTATTTGCGTGTTCTTGTCGTCAATTTGGTGTTGCATACAGTTACTTCACAATGTATTCTACCTGGCGTATCGCCCAGTTGCAGGAGAAGTTGAAAAAAAGAGGAGCATCGCAACAGGCAAAGAAAGCCGAGCTTGTCATTATACACTCGAGAGCAATGAATCCGGGTCACTTAAAGAATCCTAAAAATCTCGGAAACTAAAAATGCTAGGTTAATGCAATAAATTGTATTTAATAGACAATGTAATACTCCTTAAATGAAGGTATTAAAACTTCTTAGTTATTGTAAAGTTATATCATAAAAAAATCAAATTTGAAAAAGGGCCACTTTCGAAGATGGAACTACGAAATTACAGCATTTGGTTTTGCTTTTGTTTGTAATCTGTCATTTATGTGGGTACATAAACCATGTTGATAGTGCTCTATATTCATTATTCAAGCTGAAATTATGTCGCTTACGCCTGAAGAATGCACCAGAATACTTACAATGCTGGAAACCGGCCGGAGTCAGCGCGATACAGCCAGGACTGTCGGTGTGTCGCTGTCAACAGTACAAAGAGTTCTCCGACGTTACGAAGAAACTGGTTCTAACCTACGCAGACCAGGAACGGGCAGAACCAGGTGTACCACAGCACGAGAAGACCGATACTTGGTGAACACCATGCTTCGAAATCGCTTTCTCACAGGAACTGAACTCACAAATCAGTTTCGACGCCTCGGAGGAAGTAACCCAAGTGCATGGACAGTGAGACGTCGGCTTGCTGAATCTAACTTAAAACCCCTTAGACCTGCAAACGGCCCTAAACTGGAGCGTGGGCATCGTATTTCAAGACTAAGATATGCCCAGAGCCACGTAAATTGGAGTATTGAAGATTGGTCAAAAGTTATGTCCTCCGACGAATCAAAATTTATGCTCTACAAGCACGATGGAAGACACAGAGTGTATCGAAGACCAGGGGAAAGATTCAAGCAAGCATGCATCGAAGAAAAAGTAGCCTACGGTGGTGGGTCTGTACTTGTGTGGGCCGGAATTTCTTCTGAAAGTCGCACAGAGCTGGTGATCATAGAAAACGGCTCTTTAACTAGCGTAAGATATGTGGAAGAAATCCTCAATGATCACGTTGGTCCATTTATGGTCAATTTAGGTGAGGATGCTATATTTATGCATGACAATGCCCGACCTCATACAGGTAGGATTGTGAATGACTACCTTCAAGAGATGAACATTACTCGTATGGAGTGGCCAGCGCGCAGCCCGGATATCAACCCGATCGAGCATGCTTGGAACGAGCTAGGCAGATGCGTAAAACAACGAAACCCTCCCCCAATCACGCTTCGTGAGCTCAAAATTGCTCTCACAGAGGAATGGGAGAATATTCCCCAAAATCGTATAAGGAACTTGGTGTACAGCATGCCAAACCGCGTAAACGCAGTAATGGAAGCACGAGGAGGCAATACGAAGTATTAAAATTCAAGAAAATCGTAATAAAGTTCAAAAATTTCATGTTTCCTATTTTTGTTTTAAGGAGAGAACAGCAGTTTTTTTCTTTATGTAATTTTGTGTTAATAAAATGTATGGTGACTCATATTTTTTTTACTTTCATTTAAGGAGTATTACATTGTCTATTAAATACAATTTATTGCATTAACCTATCATTTTTAGTTTCCGAGATTTTTAACATTCTTTAAGTGACCCGGATTCATTGCTCTCGAGTGTATTTAACATTTTATCAACTTTTAGCAGTTTTCTGAACCATATTATGGTTTTATAAGTTATCAAACAAACTTAACTCACTAACTTTTTGCTTTTTAATGATACTAATAATAAACAAGACGTACCTAAGGATACTTGTTACAAAATGTGAGGATTAATAATAATAATAATATTTTTAATAATAATATTTATTGAATAAAAAACATTTACAAAAAGTGTACATTTAGTCAACTGTAGTAATATTTTCCATACAATATTGTAGTGCCTAAAAATAAACTAAAACTAAAAATTTATTACAGATGCAAATAATGATGATTCGGAATTACAATATAAGGCAGGGACACGCCCGATCTAGGTTAATTCAAACCTGTGTTTCAGGCCATCACTTTACATTTCAATAATTGGGACAGTAAAATTTAAGTTGAACTGATAAAAATAATCTATTAACAACTGTAAGAAAAAGCATATTGGTACATTATTTCCTAAAACTGAGCCTACGTAAATATACAAAAGTAAATACGAGGGAATATATTATCATCATGACAAAATTTGTAAAAGTTTTTCTGTGTCTGTGTAATTGAGTATCGCTAAATATTCTGATAACATTTTACTACATTTGATATAACTTACACTATAGAAGCTTAGTAACTTGTTGAGCCTATTATACAGAAAAGGTCCTAAAAACACATAAAATCGATTAGCAAAAGCATGTCCAGTTTGTGACTATAAACAAACCAAGTCCTTCCTTCTCCTGTCGGTAGGTACTGGGACAAAAGGAAGTGCAGTGTGCTGGTGTAGTACTAAGCTTAGAATAAATAATTGCCGTACTGTTAGTACATTACATGCTATGTATAGCTGGTGCGTAGGAAATCTAAAAGGGCGAAAGGTAGCAACCTTTAGAATTGCTCTTTGAGCACGTTCTAGAGGGAGTAAAATTGTTTTTGCAGCACCACCCCAGGAAGTTATGGAATAGTTGAGAATGGATTGACACAAAGCTAAATAAACCTGTTTAATTAATTTATAGCCGGCTATGTTCCGTAAATTCTTAAAAATATATATTAATTTGCGCACTCTAGTACTCGTACTTAGTAAATCGATATGTTTACGGAAATTTAGATTGGAGTCAATAGTGACACCTAGATATTTTAAATGGTCAGCTTTAGCTAAACTGAGGCAAGAACATGCATTGTCAGCGTACGTGCTACAGTTATGTACGTAAATGTTTAGATTAGTAAGCGGTATGTTAGTATTTCTCATTGTAAATGAAATGTATTTTGTTTTATCTGCATTTAATGTTAGGTTATGGAGCCAATTACAAACAATGTTAAAACCATTCTGAGCATGTTCATAGACCTCAACTCTTGATTTAACAGAGAACAATAGAGCGGTGTCATCCGCATAAGATATTATGACACCATTTCGGAGTGGCAGGCTGCATAGTTCATTTATATAGATTAAAAATAACGTAGTGCCCAAAATGGTGCCTTGTGGAATTCCAAAACAACTATTTTTAAGTTCAGAACTTGTATACTGACCTATTTTTAAACATTGATGGCGATCGCTAAGATAATCAGAAAATAGTAGAAGTTGTGCTCCTCTTATCCCAAGTGTTTCAAGCTTGTGCAAAAGTAAAGTGCAAGAAATAGTGTCGAAGGCCTTGGCAAGTTCTAAAAAGATACCAATTGTGTGCATACCATTATCTAGATTGATATATAATTAGTTAATATAAGTACTGCTTGGCTAGTAGATCTTTTAGGCCTAAAACCAAATTGATTATCTGAAAGTAGTCTGTTATCTTCCAGATATTTTATCAATCTACTGTTATACTAGAATTTTTGAGAGGCCTGTTAACACTGAAATAGGTCTGTAGTTATTCACACAGTTTTTGTCTCCAGACTTGAATACAGGTGTGACCACAGCTTTGTTAAGCAGTTTAGGGAATATTCCTTTAGATAAACATAGCTGAAAAATGTAGGTTAGCGGAGGGGCAAGTAGGTATTTAAATCTTTTAAGTATATTATTAGCTATGTCATCCCTTCCTGTAGCACAAACATCCTTTAACCCGTTTATTAGTGTTACTACTTCGTTTACGTCGGTATCTAATAAAACAAAAGAGTTTAGTGTAGAGGTTGCCGTAGTCGGGGTATGACTAGCGTTGCCGGAGAGAATTATTCCGAAGTATTCCCGGCGAATTATTCGCGAAACATTCGGAAGTATTGAGTAGTATTCGGAATTATTCCCCGAGAAGAATTACAAGGAAAATATTTAGCTAAGTACATATTAGAATAGTTAGAATGAACGCCGCTGAGTCACGAGGCGGTATGCCAATGCCACAGTTGCCATAATATAATCACGCTGACCGACATCGGGAAACTAGGCTACTTATTGGATCACCTGGTAGAGTTCGACTATTGACCGCGAGATGGCGGCGCAATTACCATTGCAAATTACACATGTTCCGCGTTAGTGATTGTGTATTCATACTCATGAATCTTCCTTCCTTCCTTCCTTCCTAACCTTGGTCACCGCAGCAGCAGAAAGCGCACGCAGGCGAGCACTACCTACGGAAGTTGTACAGTTACAGCTTTTACTTTTACCCGCTAGACGGCGTTAATGCCTTATTACTACGCGTTTATTCATAAAAATTAGTATAATACGATTTGAAAACTTCCGAATATTTCTTTTATCTACTTAGATATGTACTTACGTAATAAGTTTTTGTATGCGGTCTATTAGGTGTGAAAGTGATAGAGAGGTAAATACATAGTTAAATACTAAAATAAGTTTATAAGATAGTAATTTATGTTATAATAGGGAGGTACCTAACAGAAAGGATAATCTAATTATTAAGTATTGTATATTATTTCAAATGTCTCTTTATTGATTAATTTCGGTTGAACACTACTTATTTATTACTTAACTATGTAACTAGTTATTGATTAATTTCGGTTGAACACTACTTATTTATTACTTAACTATGTAACTAGTTATTGATTAATTTCGGTTGAACACTATTCTAGGTAAGTACAAAGAAATATATTTTTTACGACTATTTGTTTTACCAAAACATTTAAAGTACTTACGTATCTAAGCCCTAGATACGTACTACTTTAAACTACGTACAACGTATACGTACTTACTTTTATCTTACTTAACTAATTATTTACGTTTTTTCCATTAAATCGTAAAGCAAAAACATTTTTACGAAGTAAACTAAACTTGTAAATAACATCCGGACAAAATCGGCCCATTCTAAACTCAATCATAGTAAAAATAAAAGAATGAGTAGTCACAAGTAGATAACTACTTACAGGGAAATATTCCCGCATTGTAGGTACTTATGAATCGAATAATACTTCGTTGAATTAATGAATGAACAACGGCTGCGGGGCTCGGTGGGTGTGCTATTGTTATGTACGTGCAGGCGAGCGCTGGCGTCACCGAACGATTAACGAGGGATGTTCTCCATTTATAGTCTACTCTTCCCCGCTAGGTGGCGTTAATTCAAGTAGCGGCATGGCGAAATATCTGCTAAACGTAACGGCGAGTCTCTTCAAGCTACATAAGCACACGAGTACAATCGTAACTACTGAGAATAATTTAATTCTTAAGTAATAAAACGTAGGTTACCTACTTCATACTTACAATATTTATTTTACGCTGCTTTTTTGCTGCGGTAGTATTCCTTCCAATCGAAGTATTCTTTTGAATGTTTCCGAATTATTCCGAATACTTCCGAAGTTTTGCAACGCTAGGTATGACGGGAAAAATTGCCACATTTTAAAGATTTTTCAGCCAAGTTTTTACCAACGTTAGCAAAAAAGTTGTTTACTTTATTCATTGCTTCGGATGGGTTTATTTCTGTTGATAGTAAATCAAGAGGAGGTTCCGGATTTTTTGATCTAAATGTATTAGTTTTTATAAATTTCCAGACAAGTTTATTATTTTGACCCGCCTTCTGTAATTCATTTTTATCATGCTGATTTTTTTATTTTTTCAAAAGATTTATATATATATAACTATTTTAATTATTAAGCAATTACTATCTTGGTATACAGGTTCTTCTTTGATAGTTCTTAAATTATTTTTGATATAAATGACTAATCCATCATTTTGGTTTATGTTTCTGTCAGTTTTGTAGGAATAATATCCGTCAAGAGACGGTAAATTGACTGTCTGTTTTGACAACCAACATTCTGTTAGGACGATAATATCACAGCTTATGTCAAGATTCTGTAATAACACTTCAAAACCGTTCATGTTTCGATTTATGCTGCGAATATTCTGTATGAGCAGGGTTAACGTTTTGTCACCAGAAGGAAGAAGGTATTTGCAGTCCTCAACATTACAGATTTTAGATTCAGACACAGAAAAACTATCTAGATCACAAATAAACTGATTTGTCATGATTATAAACTTAGAGGAAATATAAATAGAGACTAAGCTACCTGTTTATGTGCTAACTAAATAAAGAATTCGGTGGCGCTCTTAGGCGCCTTCATAGTCTATTGAGTTGATGTAATTTATCTCTGCATATTTCCGCGGCGGGCAACTTACATCACCAGTTTGATGGTCACATTTCCTCTTAAAGCGTTTGCACGTCGCACATTGAGGGGGAGAAGATTTGGTGCTGCATTCCTTGAAGCAGTGTCCAGTTTCTCCACAATGGTTGCAAGTAAGACTAGTTTCTCGGCCATACTTGGCTGCGTGTCCGAACTGCTGGCAATTGAAGCACCTCGTGACTATCGTGAAATCTCTTACAGGGCACGATGTCCAATTAATAAAAAATCTGTTTTGATTGATCATAACTTTTCTTATGCCAGCTGTTAGTTCCAAGATGTAGTTACAGGTAGGAAGGTCTTTCTTACCCGATTTATGGCTCAGTTTGATGCTCTCAAGGAAGGACTCACGAGTTGTATACGGCAGCTTGTCAGAAAGGTTCTGCTCATAAATACAGTCAAATACCTCCTTCTCGGTAAGGGATATGGGCACACCAATGACAGCGACCCTAGGGCGGCGTTTAGAAGGTTCTTCTATTGTAAGGCCCGACGATACTAGTTTGTCCGAATTCTTAAGCTTGTCAATATCGCCTTTATTTTCAGTGCTAAACAGAACGCCCCCATTTTTCACTTTTCTCAGGCCACGGACATGAAGCTTAAGTTGTTCGGGGGAGATTATCTTTTGGACAAGTGACTTCGTGTCGTCACTTGTTTGGGTCTTATCGCTGGGATAGTTGGCGACTGATCTCAAATTTGCAGGACGGACAAAATTATCGGAACCTTTCTTCACCATGCTAGCATAAGAACTGTTTCCTGAGGTATTCAGCTTGGTTTCTACAACCTCTTTGAACTGCTGGACAGAGTTCACAACGTTCCGGTGAACTTGTAGGGCCTGGATGGTTTTCTGTTTCAACGATTGGTATAAGACGGCCATCTGAGAAGGCCCACTTGAGACCTTCCGGCAAAGAGTGGAGACACGAAGTTTCTGGTCTGTATTCATTTTTCCTTCGCCGACAATAGAGCAAACTTCGTTCAGAATGGCATCTATAGATCCTAACCATTTCTGGATCTCTGGCGTGCTGATGACTTCACTCGGCAATTCATCCTCTGCGGGTGTTGGTGGATTTGGGTCGCTCGGGGGTAATGGTTCGGTAGGCGTCGGTGGAGGACTTCGATGTAGTAATTGGCTCCGACCAAATGGGCTCGATGCTGGGTTAGACATACTACTAGAAACACCGTGTTTAATGTTTATAAAAATAAAATATTTAGTTGATCTTGCACACAAAACTCTGTAAAAAACCTGCAAGTCACACGCGACACACTTTACATTTATACTGACAGCGCAAATAATTAAATTTATTTGTCGTATTTGTTTATTTCATAATACAAACACACTTCCGCTTAGTCTCGAGTCTCGTAAAGCGATGATCAGGATATTTGAAAATAAACATTTTTTTTCTTGGAAGCTTACGATAGAAATTTCAATTTCGACAGTGTGTGTAACCGTCCTGAATCCAGTGCAGTATCGTACCAACCTGTCGTCTTAGAAGTGGTCTCTCGAAAAATCACTAGATTTGAAGTTTATTTATTTCAGTGCCTTTTCCCACTTTCTCTTCATGTGCAAATTACTTGGGAATATGACAAAGCCTATTTCTTTGCATCCAAAGGCTACACAACGACCCGTTATATTAATACAAGTAAAAAAAAAACAAATATTGTTTAATTTCTTAGGAGTTTGACAGTTCGTTTGTAATAAACAGTTAGCGATACCTACGCGGAACTAATTGACAGTTTTCTACCCCATTGGAACATTAATAAGTCGTAGGAGTAGTAATCGCGACAATTGGACATTACACTTTATTGAACTTGGTCATAACATTGCCTCAAAATCCACCCAATTTGACACATTACGCGAAAATAAAATCTGCCTTTGAATACAGCGCGTTTACACACACACAGACGTGAACGAGTACTACCCTACGTTTACAAAGATGGCCACTAGGTGGCGTGTATTTAAAAAAAGCAACCGCCTGCTACGATAGCAATGATAAGCTGTTATGATATGACTGTGCGTAGTACTTGCAACCAGCGTGCGTGTATGACCAGATGTATGAACGTAAACGAGGCAAATGGAGTACCTATGTAAGGATCGTAGTAGGTGGCGTTCTGTAGTTTCTGCCTACCGCCATGTTTGTATAATAGGAAAATAAAAGTTATATTTATTTAGAATGTTTGTTTTATTTATTTCCTTCCTTCAATCAATGATGAAATGAGAAATCAAAATCAAAAATCATTTAATTAAACTCTGCTGAGAATCAGCACTTTTCGAACGTTAAAATTACAATAAGACAGTCCCCCAAGACGCCCGCCCTTCACCACTTCCTAGTCCTTTAGCTGGGAAGAAGAAGTGGTGCAACAAACTTCCCAGCAACATAGCTGTTTGTTCAGTTAGTTCAGAAAAACTTGATGCTATACAGTAATTTATAAAGATAGTTTTATTTTATTATACTATTGACACATGATGCCTGATTAAATTTATAACATAACCAATTATTACAATAATTACATACATAACAGAAGTATTAAATTATTATTCATAAACAAGAGATAACAACAAATCTAAAATACAATTTAGTATGCGATTATAATTAGGTAGGCGAAAAATTATTCTATAATGTCAAAGCGTTCATAACTACTTTAGTATTTGCGTGTATTGTATTATATATTGTGTGTGTGTGAGTACGGAGAGAAATTAAACTTTGGTTTCCTTGGATGTTACTTTTAATCACCTTTCGTATTACACAGTATACTTATACGATGTATGATAATTGCGTCTATAGCGGGCGGTGGTTACGGGCGAACTAGCGTCGCCGATCGCTGCACATACAAATGAATACAAAACGAATGTGTCAGCGTTCCTACACTACAAAAGTTTTTAGTAAAATAAAAATCTAAAGAGCAGCAATTCATTTCCGCTGAAAGACGTTCACTGTTGGACATAGGCCTCCAGCAGGGTATTATTTCACCTTTTCATATTATAGTAAATACAAATAAAAAGTAAATACAATGATAATGTTGATTCTAAACAAACTACTACAAAAATTCACGTTTTGATTTTATAGTAACTAACTAAATACAAATAAATGTAACATACAATGACAATGTAGATTCTAAACAAACTACCTACTACAAAAAAACAAAAATCATTCTTCGACTTGTTGATTTCACCATCTGCCGTCTTCTTGTCCACTGCTACAAAGAAAAATAACTGTACTTATTAAATTTGTTACATTTTGATGACTATTATTTCCCATTCATTTCAAAATGTTATTTACCATAAATCTCTAAAGCTGCTCTAAAATGAATACATGCTCGAATTTCCAACTGACGTTGATGCTGAAGGATGATTCTTCAATATAATAACATAATAATTTATTTTAGACATTGAAATTGATACAATCTATGAAGTAAAAAAAAGTAATAGCCTTGTGTATGTACTTGTGTAATTATGTAGCCGTGTGTCCCAGTACATACTGGTACACACGGCTACATAATTATCAAGCTATATATTTCCAGTATAAGCTGATCTTGCATTGTATAGGATTTCCGTACAATGAGAGGTCAGCTTATACTTAAAATGTATAGCTTGATATGTAGCCGTGTACACATACTATTCAAATCTATACATTTCGCATTTTTTTGCACCCGTCTCTAGATGATTTCTGGCAGAACACAGTTTTTAAAAACTCTAAAAGCTTCGGTATCATCGTGCTGATAAATTCATCATCTCGACAAACTTCTATCACAGTCAAAAGTTTCAATGACTGAATTAATAGATTTTAATTATAGGAAGAGAAAATAAGATAGGTACTGAAAGAAATTAGAAAGTGGACATCGTGCAATCGACAATCGTGCTTTTTATTCATAATTAAAACATTATTATCCAATTTTCGAGCAAAGTTTTTCTTTTCTAGTGCGGCGGCCTCTAGGCTTTGATTTTTCCTCGCCAATGATGGAAAGCACTTGATCTCAACAACAGCTCTCTCATTTTCAATTAGTTATGCCTGTAACAAATTGACAAAAAATACAATGAAATGGAGCTCTTCATGATATTTGATGACTAGCATTATAATTTTCCACAATTGCCAAATACATAGGTAAAATCGAAGCTTGATAAAAGTAAAAACTTACCATCTGGACTGCCAGCTCAACATGCAAATTCTTCATCAATATAACATCTTTGATTATAATCAAAGTCTAACATGTTGTTTGCACAATATTCTTCTTCTAAAGAAAATCCTTTACATGATTGTGAAATGGAGAGGTAATACATCTTTCTTTACGGTGTTACACACGCATAATTATGTTCTTAGTTGTGTATTCTGGGTACTGAAACAAACAAATCAAAATGTAATGACCATACACTACATGTAGTGTCACATTTACGAGCAGCAAGTACAATAAATCAAATCATGCTTATTTGATAGTTAAGCCGGGTATTCATTAGGCAACATTTGTTAATAAACTGTTTATGACGGGTTTATTAACAAGTTTACCGTAAACACTGTTTCTGAAACTTGGCAGTCCACACTTCTCAGTTGTTGCCAGGATGTCGCCCGAGGAGGTAGTGATGCTCTGTGCTGCTTATATAATATTACATAAGAGTGCTACTAGAAAAAAAAAGAAGAAAAGGTGGTGGATTCGAAATTATCTTTTAAATAGAAGTTATGTATTTCATGACCTTCGTGGATTTGATGGGTCTTTTCAAAATTTCACGAGAATGTCAACATCAGATTTTGAAATTTTACTGAGATTGATTGGACCAGCCATAACAAAACAGGAAACGAAATTTCGGCATCCTATTGAGCCCCAGAGAAGACTAGCTATAACTTTAAGGTTTCTTGCAACAGGTGACTCATATGGCTCACTGTCATATACTTTTAAAGTATCAAAACAATTAATCAGCAAGATTATACGAGAAGTTTGTCAGGAATTGACAAAAGTTTTAAAGGACTATGTAAAGGTGAGTAAAATAAAATAAATTCAAATCACTCAAGTAGGTATTTATCAAATATTTAAATCAAATCACATCAATTTATTTATTGTGTGTCATCTTCCAACTGGGAAACTATTTCGTCAAGATTACTAAAGCGCAACTCGTCACCAGTAGCAGTATGGACTTGGGGTTCTGGTGTCTGCGTTGGTGTAGATGCATTAGCATATGTCGACGTTGATGATGTGGTGCGGTATCCGTCGCCATAGCCGAGCCATCCATCTCCATAGCCTTGATATCCACCAAAATAATTACTATCGAAATTGCCCATTCTCGCTTGTAGCAATATATTATTTATGTAATACTTGGCCTGTAACAGTGCTCTTTGGTTTTTCACATTTTTCAATTCAGATGCCACATACTGGCCATAAATTTCAAATTCGTCTTTAGGTTCCTCCATCTTCTTTTTGGCACTTTTCATAATTTCATACATTTCATTGAGATTCTCGTCACACTTCCTCTTTTTGGAGTTGTTTGACTGTGGAAGTGGCGGTGGCGGTGGCGGCGGTGGCAGTGGCAGTTGTGATGTTGGCGGTGGCGGCGGCACAGTTGGCGGTGTATTTGACGGCTGCGTTGAGGCACTGCCATCCTGTAAATCATTGTTTTAAATTGGTTACAGGTTCCAAGTACTGAACAAGAATGGAAAAACAAGGCTCGCCAGTTCGAATTATTATGGAATTTCCCTCATTGTATCGGCTCCATTGATGGAAAACATATTGTTATTGAAGCACCATTCAACTCTGGCAGTGATTTTTTCAACTATAAAGAACAATTCAGCATTGTACTACTGGCAATAGTTGATGCAGATTACAACTTTATATATGCGAATTGTGGTGCTAAAGGCAGATCTTCCGACAGTGGAGTATTTCAAGAAACTCCATTTTACGATGCAATTACTCAAAACAATTTGAATATTCCACAGCCACAACCAATTTTACCAAATGGTCCGAATCTACCTTATGTAATAGTAGGGGACAGCGCATTTGCCTTATCCGAAAATATTATGAAGCCTTATCCTGGTATTCACAATCGTGGAACTATAAAGCGCATTTACAACTACCGTCTTTCCAGATCAAGAAGGATAGTAGAAAATGTGTTTGGCATATTATGTGCTGTCTTTCGCGTTTTCAGAAAAGCCATACCTCTTAAGCCTGCTACTTGTGAAATTGTAACAATGACATGTGTATATTTGCATAACTTTTTGAGGCGCAATAAACAGTCTCGGGCTATATATACTCCACCAGGAACATTCGATTATGACGACTCAGAATATAACATTATAGAAGGTTTTTGGCGAAGAGAAATCGGCCCTCACAACAGCATGTTGGATTTACAACCTATTGCAAGACATCCCCCACTAGCTGCTACGGTTGTAAGAGATCAATTTGCTGAATATTTCATTAGTCCAGAAGGTAGTGTGCCGTGGCAAAATTCTCATGCATAATACTTAAAATAGTAGGTACCTATGTACCTACCTGTTTTTTTCCAAATAAAGTTCTGATTATAATTTAGAGTTTTGTGTTTGATTTAAAATTTACTAACCCGTTACCTTGAAAAGATGAAAAAATTACATTAATATTATCAACTTAGCAAATAATATAAAAATGTAGGTACTCACCGTTCCCATTGTATCCGATGTTCCAGATGTCGTTGCACCACGTAATAAAAATTGTAGCGGATCATACCACTGCCATCTGCTTTTAATCACTTCCTCGGCACCGCTTCCAGTTCTTTTTGATGACTTAAGTTTTTTCTTTTCACGAGAAAATTGTGAGCGTAGAATATGCATCTTTGTTTCCACTTCCTTTTGCGACATATTCAATTCTGCAGCAATGTCGGCCCAAGCATCATTTTTTTTTAATTTATCTTTATAATCTTTATTTGAAGCATCCCAAAGTATATTACGCTGTTGGTAAAGCTCTATGAGCATCGAAACCTGGTTGTTGGACCACACTACTTCCATGTTTATAAACTCGCGCAACACACGTCCACACCTATTGACTTTTGCTTATAAACTAGACGTTTCTCGTCTTGCTCTCCACTCGAAGTGGGGAGCATGGCAACATGTTTAATAAACAATGTTGCATCACCTTTGTATATAAACTGTTTACAGAGATGATGAAACATTGTGAAACACTGTTTATAAACTGTTTATTAACAGTGTTTATAAACAAATGTTGCCTAATGAATACCCGGCTTAATACTCGTACTATACCATGTAATTATCTAAACTCCGCCCCTAAGACGACCCACTGACCAAGAAGGCGTATTTACGATACGAATATTCAGGGCCGCGCAAATCTTTAAAGCGTTTTTGAGCTGGATAAATACAATTTCACTATGATCAGAGGTAAGTAAACATGCATATTATACTAATTCTTTGTCCCGCTTCTTCGTAAAACACAGCCAAGTTGGATGTAGGATTTCAAATACCTATCTATGTAGACAAAAGTTTACATTCGTAAATCGTATTACAGCCGTTTGAAAGTTTGGCGTTCTGAAAAAGCCAGTGAATGAAGAAATCCTCATGGTATATTAGTATAATATGCATGATTACTTACCTCTGATCATAGTGAAATTGTATTTATCCAGTCCAAAAACGTTTTAAAGATTTGCGCGGCCCTGAATATTTATTTATCAAAACTTCTCGCACACAATAGTATACAAAGGCGGGGGTTCGTATCGTAAATACGCCTTCTTGTTTGTTGGAACATTCATTGTAGACGAAATCTAAATTATAGAAAAACAAATGAAAAACCACACTATAATGTTACTTTTAAACACTCAGTATTTGAATAGTATCGAATTTCACAACCAATAAATAAATAACGAGAACGCAGTATTTCGCATCACATTCTATTTTCTAGCTAAAATAGCTAGTAGATAAGTAGGTATCTAGTTCCATAGATAGTTATTATACTCTTTGGGTAGGTACTGTTCGACCAATCACCAATTTAACTGTGCAATTATTGGTGGCGCTGTTCGTCACCAAAAATGCAAAAGATAAACAAAAACCGATCATAAATCCCATTCAAAATGTTAGTTCCAAAAACGTCCTAATAACGCCACCATTTACTAGGCTCGTCTTTCATTGACTTGAATGTGCCCTGGCGGCTGAGAGTATGTCATGCTCACTCAAATGTCTCGCTCGTGGTGGCGCATGGCGTGTGTGTTGGATCATTAAGTTCCCTTCAAAATGGTTGAGCTGAATGGTGCTGATCCATACGTCATGTTCGTGAACGGGCGTCGTCAGTAGGGACTGGTCATCTCTTGGCTGCCACGGCTTAGTTTAATTTAAATTTTTGAATTGTTTTTTATCTTTTTTATTACGGATGCTTTAAACGTGCACGTCTTTCTACATCGTTCTCACATTTTTAATTTCAACATGAATGGTGTAAACTATTTTTTTTTGTAACTATATGTTGATTTAAAAGAGTGTCCATGGAGTTTCTTGCCCGTTCTTCTGCATAGGCACCTACTACGCTTTGGAATGAGCATCTAGCTTCATTTTGCTGACTGACTGACCCTTTGACAATTCAAAAGTGCCTGTAATTGGTTTATTTGAAATAAATGCTTTAGAGTTTGAGTTTGAGTTGTCCGTTTCACAGATAAGTTGGTCAAAATGTAGGTACTAGGTAGATATTATTACAGATGATACAGATTTATTGCAGGGTTGCGTTCTGAAGTCAGTGAAGAAAATAAAACCCTAACAATAAAAATAAAAAAAATCTTATCATTAGATTCCTGGTAGAATATTGGTCGACGAATAAGAAAAAAAAATCGGATTAGAATAAGTTATACAGGGTGACAGGGAAATTCGACCTATTCCTTGAAAGGGGTTATACTAGAGGTTATTAGCAAAAAATTAAGTCCAGTTAACTAGGGGTCAAAACTGGATAGTAACCGAGCTATGACGGTTCTTCGATTAAAAATAAAAACTGACGTGTTGCCAAAAACAACTAATTATGAAAAAACTACTCCACTCTAAACATTAAATTGATACTTTTGTGAAAGCTGAAAAATTAGTGATCATTTAAAAAATAAAATTTGCTAAAACTTACATAATCTTAGAAGTAAAAGGCCTTTAGTAGCAATAATCTTTAATTTTTGTATTCGTCCCGTAAATTGACGTAAATTATCGGAAAAAACTGTATGACAGTTAGCATACAAATCATTAAAATGACTAACTGGTTTCATAAGCTTTCCAAAAAACTACAATTGTTATATCATCTTCCGTTAGAGTTAGAATAAAAAGTAGTTGATGTATTCCGGGTAGCAGATTTCTTAGAATCGAACATTGCACTAAATTCAGTTACTTACTACCATTTCAGGGTGTAAAGCGTGTTATTTTCTGCCTATTGTTTGTCAATGTCAATGTTAATTTTGACTTTACGCAATATCGGTCACCATTAAACATCCGTGCTGCGAGCTGTACCAACCCACATTTTTATCAGTTTGTGTCGTTGTTAACAACTAAACTACGCTAAAACGCTATGAGTGGCTGCTTTTCAAAGTGAAGAAAACGCCGATATTTTGTATTTGTATGAGTTTTGTGACAGTGTCGTCGCTCCAGTATGAAGAGAGAATCGAAGGCGTTTCCCTAATCGCCGTTTTCCTGGTTTGGGTTGGGTTGGTGCTACTTATCGGCGCATTCTAGAAACAGGCTCGGTTTAACGACGCCACAGCGACGTTGGTAAAGCTGCCGTTATTATTGCCGACGACTGTAATGAAATTCTTCAGTGCTTTCAAGCAGATCCTTCAGTTTCAACAAGACAAGTGTTACTCTATGATGATACTCTCTTCGTGCTGCAGCAGCGTGACCGTCACAAAACCCATCCAAATACAAAAAAGATAATTATCGGCCTTGGAGCATAGTCGTTTGGCTTTTCAGTAAGCTAACCAAACGCATAAAATAATCTGAAATGTGAAATAACAGTATTTTTTCCAATGTTTCACAAAAATAATGTGCTAGCCAAAAATAAACAAGTTAATTTATTTTTGTTACGTTTATAAAATGAAGTAACGAAACGCATCATCAAACGAAGTGTATAACGAGATTGCCAGATTAAAATTCTTGGGTTACAGGTTATTAAAATCTATGAACTACAATTTCAGGTGGTAAAAATGTATAAATAAATCCAATTTATTTTTATTCAGAATCTGAGGTTTTTTCCCTGTATTGTCGTACCTTTGTTAAGAACAAAGGTACGACAATACAGGGAAACGTACATTATTTGGCCACAGTTGTATGGAATAAAAAACACCTCCTTTCGCAAAACCAACTCGGTTTTATGCCGGCTCGGGGAACAATTGATGCCAACTTAGCTATACGCCCGCTGTGCAAGAAATACAGAGGTGCGCATAAAAAACTTGCACTAGGTATTCGTTGACCTCTCAGAGGTCTACGACCGAGTGCCTTGTGAAGATTTGTGGTGGGCCCTTAAAGGTATTTTAGGGAAATCTGTGATATTAAGGACGGTTGAGGCTGCTCATAGGCTCCAAAGTCTTTGAACCTTGTAACGGACATATAAGTTCTTTTGCGGTACATGTAGATGCTTCTGGATTCGGACTGGATAGCTCACCTTATCTTGGTGGAGGATTGGCCACTATTGAAGATGTTACTTTATCCGTTTTTTCAGCAGTCATTAAAGTTTTAATTTTGTTCTGATCAGTACTATTAGTCCTTTTTACTGAGGGTTTCGTTTTTGGACTAGTTTTACTGAGGCCGTAGTTGGGACGACCGGAAGTGGCGAGGCACTTCTTCTTCTTCTTCTTTAGGGTTATGGTTTCCGCACGTAGTCCTTCATGTGGACCATTGTGTGTGGGCTATGGCGCCCGCCGGTGGTTATTCCAACCAGCCCACCTCCCTCCAGAAGTTAAAGATGTCTCCTGGTCTGCTGAGAGAATCTGTGTAGGATCTGGGTGCCCCAAGGGTTTGTGACTTAATTTGGGTGACGCTTGTACATTCAAAGAGCAAGCACATGCGCAACAGTTTCCTCAGCCTCCATACACGCCCTGCATAGAGGACTATCCGTTATGCCTATAGTGCGGAACTGTTTGTTTTGCCGGGATGGTCCCCGTCACCAGGCGCAGGCCGTTCCTGTCCAGGCGTAATAAACGTTTGATTAGCTTGCCATCTAAGGATGGCATGGCTTCCCTCGACTGCCTACAGCCCGGTGTCGAGGTCCACCAGCTGTCCGCTTGTGTGTGGGTGTACTCCTGTAACCATCTGCGTAGGGAATGGGCACGATGGGTTCGGGTCCGCAGACTGACAGTTCGTCAGCTGCATCGTTACCTAGTGATCCACAGTGTCCTTTTATCCATTGTAGTGTCACTGTGTTGCGGTTAAATACCGTTACACGTTCTAGAGCATTGTGACATTCTAGTGTTATACTCGAAGTAATATCGAGTATATATGACCTTTAATCAGCACATTAATAATATATGTGGCAAGGCCTTTCAATCACTTGGCTTTGTTATGAGACAGGCGAGTAGGTTTAAAGATAGGAATGTTTGTTTTATTCGTTTTATTCGTTTGTACGTAGCAAACTTGAATACAATGCGCTGGTTTCGGATCCACATGAGCAAAAATACAAGCTCATGATAGAAAGGGTCCAGCGAAAATTTGCTCGCAACCTATATAAAAAAATATATGGGTATTACCCCTATTTGTATCCTTCTCTGTTTTTTGCCGGAATGGTGGGCGTCAACACGTTGGAACTGAGACGTAAGTGTGCACTGTTGATGCACTACTACTTACTGCTTAATAACAAAATCGATGACGCGACTACCTTAGCTCGTTGTTCATTGTTTGCTCCGGACCGGCTGCGGCGGTCGCGCACCTGTGCCTCGCGGTGCCTGTTCGCAGCTCCGCCAGTGCGTACCCATACTGCTCGATATGCTCCCACAACCTAGGCAATCAATCTGGTGAACGCCCTGATTGCTCAGGAGCCGGATGTCGACATATTTATGTATAGCAGTAAAACTATGTTTAATGTTTGTATGAAGTTTTTTAGTTAAATGTGTTGTTTTTGGCTTGCTGCGCGCTTTGGTGTATACTGTAAGTGCAGCAAGCAATTGTTATATAAATAAATAAATATACTTTCTCCCCAAGGATTGGAGGACTGAGGCGCTGTTGTAGAGTATACGTATATGGGTGTCCGTAACTCTCCTGGCCTCTATGGCGTACACCGCTTGTATGATGCCCACACATTCTGCCTAGTAGACGGTATTGAACATGCCCAGAGGGCTGGATATATTTATGTTAAAGTCGCACGAGAAAACTCCGACTCCGGTTCCGGAGTCGGTCTTTGATCCGTCGGTGTATACTCTTAGCTCTTTCGGGCCTGAGTAGTCACACCGTTCTTCTGTAAGTATTATGTTGTAATGCCTTTGAAAGTAGTGCAGTTTCGGGGCTTTGTCGCAGGGTGATACCATCATTGGTTGTCGTTTGATCGCATCTTCCTTAATGCATATGTGCTTGACTCTAGAGTCTTTGCTGAGGGTCCCTGATATATGGAGCCTAAAGGCAGCCAGGGCGGCCTCCTCTCGCACGATGAAGTGTAGAGGTGGTAGTCCAAGCATCGCGTGTAGGGCAGCAGTGCGTGTAGTTCTCATGCTGCCAGTGATTGCTACACAAGCGAACCGTTGTAACTTTCCGAAGTCTCTCTGGGCTGTGCTCAGATCTGTCCTGGGCCACCAGACTAGTGAGCCATATGTGATAATTGGTCAGATGACTGTGGTATATAGCCAGTAAGTGATCTTGGGGTTAATACCCCTATTCCTGCCAAGCATCCGCTTGCATTGCAACAGGGATATGCTGGCATTTGTGGTGATGTAGTTAGCGTGTTTTGCCCAGTTCAGCTGTTTGTCAAAATAGATGCCCAGGTATTTGGTTTCAGATGAAAGGCTTAGGGCAGTTCCAAAAAAACGTGGTAATTGGAGTGTCGTCAATTTCCTCTTTTTTTGTAAAGAGAATTAGTTCGGTTTTCGTGGGGTTCACTGATAGCTTGTGTTTATTGTACCAGACCTCTACTATTTTCAAGGCTTGGCGCATGAGGTTGCATATGGTGTTTTCGTGGGTACCATTTATTATTATAGTTATGTCGTCGGCGTATCCTACTGTGAAGTAGCCTTCATCATTGAGTGCTTTGATGGGGCTGTCTACGACCAGGTTCCATAGAAGCGGTGAAAGGACTCCCCCTTGCGGGCAACCTTTCGCTACAATGGCCCTTGTAGTGTGGTTCACTGTGACTTGTACACCTCTCAATTTGAGCATATTGGTGATCCATCCGCTTAGAGTCCAGTCTATGCTGTGTCTGTCGAGGGCCATTTTTATGCTATTAAACATGTTTTTGTCAAAGGCGCCCTCGAAGTGCCTCTCTGAGTTTACTAAGTTCTGCGTTACACCAGGGGTTCCTGTCCCTGTTGGTTTTTGGCGCCCTTAGCTTGCAGCATGCATGGTACGCTTCGGTTAGGTATTCTGATAGTTTTGTCACGGTGTATTCCAGTTGTGCAGTGTCTCTTATAGTTACTTATGATAGGTGACTGGCTAGTAGCGAGGTTAGGAGGCTTTTAAAGCCAGGTACTTTTGTGCGTCACGGGTTTCGGTTAGGTACGGATTTCCTTGTGTTGGTATTTGTGTGAAGCGGGTTTAAAGTTACGTATATACAAATATTATATATTTTATGTATATGTACACACTATATTCAGTTAAGACTTAAATCACAAATTATTTCTGTGAAAGATTGTAGGTACTTACCGGAATTATTATGTCACACAGGCGGATGGATCATACATGTCATTGTACGAGTATCACTAGTAAGGTAGTTGCTGAAAATCAGCGCTGTTGACGATAGGTTCGTCCGAAGTCACAGCATTTTGCTGAGCAACGACCTATTCTTGCACAGATGCGACGCACGATTTAATCTTACTTGTTTGTTGTTTACAAAAGTAGTTAGAAAAGTAGATCATTCAATTTTTTGTTGTCAGTTGCCAGTGTCGCAACACATTACGTTAAGCAATGTCTATTATTGTATTTGGTCTTTGGACATCAAGTAATAGACAACATTGTCAAACTTATAACATTTTAAATACGAGGCTTTTGGCTACTTTTTATTAGTGTATGTATTTTGTCTATAATAGTTTTTTTTGTATTGTGCGTGTTGTTTGTGCTTAGATTTACAATGTTAAGGTTAGTAGAGAATAAATAGGTGGATAGTACCTCTCCTCTGGAGTTCGGTGCGTCGCTGCCCCAGATCGGGTGGTGGGCGTTTGAGTCGGTGCAGATGATCAGGTCCGTTGTGGTGCTACAGCGCTGTACTAGATCGGCCATCTCTTTCGGCGGGCAGTTTGCGTCCTCGCCTGGCATGTATACCGAGGCTAGCACGACATCTGGAACGTCACCTTCGGTCTGGAACCTGACAGCTGTCAGGTCTCTAGAACAGAATTGAGTGAGTGGTGTGGTAGGAATTTCTTTGGGTATGTAGGCGCAGGTTCTTGGTTTGTCTGAACTGTGTGTGTGTGTGTGTAAGCTAGCCGTGGTAGTCTGGCTATGTTGGAGGTTGGTTTGTACTATGTTGAGGGTTGATGACGACGGTGGGGTGGGGTAGGCGGAGATGGTTCCATCGGACAGTTTCTCCGCTTCCCCCACACGCTGGTCGTCGTGTTGATCGCCCGGCGACGAGGCTAAGAGCTGCTCGATCCAGCCAGGAGATTCGGGCGGTATGGTGTACTCGACGTCGGCCATTTCCGCTCGGGCCATGACCTCCTCCAGTTGTTTAATTTCTGGTTCGTGTGTCAGTGTGTGGTACAGTCCCTGTCCCGTCTGTACTGTCGGTCTCGGTGTCAGCGGGTCGGGTCGTGGGCCAGAAGCGAACATATATCGACCCAAGGAGGTACGATATCCGTCGCTCCCGGGCCAGGAACCTTTCCGCCTCCTCCGGTGGCGCACCCAGGGTCAAGTAAGTCCCGTGGTTATCGCCACCGACGGTGGTTGCCCTGTACAACGACCACCTGGCGATGTCGTACCAAGTGTTCTGACGAATCAGAACACTTTGGAGCCGGGCTACGTCACCTCTGCAACGAGGGACGAAAAGTTAGGCTCGAACATGGGTGGGCATGTCGGATTGTCGAAGTACTGTCAATATGAGGTCAGTGTTGGGGAGTTTTATTAAGGGCACGTTCTTGGTCAGCCAGGTCAGGACATAGTCGTCCTTACACCACATCTGCACGGTGCCTTCCGCTACCCGTGGGTATCCGCGGATGGCAAGGAGTGGTGTCGTCGGGTCTGTGTCCATCAACAGGCTCTCTAGGTCCGTTTTTATGTGCTCCGCCTCTTCCTTGGTCAGGTCTCTCGATGGGGGAGGGAAGCAAATCGCTACGGCCAGCCGCGCAGGAATATCCTTCGTGGCTCGCACGTAGGTTCTCTGCTCTCCCTGAGCGGAGTGGAGTCTCACATGTTTGGCGTCCCCTTTTAGTGTACTCGGTGAAGCCAATTCGTCAGGGGGCACCCTCTTCGCCGGCCCTGTACCGCTTGGTCCAGGCTTCGGTTTGGAGAAGCCTGGCATGGAGTTAATTGCCAGGGGCGCCTGGACGCGTGGGGCTCCAGCCAGCTTACCCCTGTACTTCCGAAGTCGAGGTCGGTCGTGGGTACTGTCGTAGTCTTGGGGTCGACTGACGGCCCCGGCAGACTCTGTCGCGTTCGGAGGCTTTTCGCGCTGGGTTTCCCCTTCGCGTACTTGCCCCTGACTGCTTGGTTCCGCGTCCGGCCGCTTTTCGCGCTGGGTTACCCCTTCGCGTACTTGCGGCTGGTCGCGTACTGCCCTCTCGGCATCCGATTGCACTTCGCGCTGGCTAGTGCCTTCGCGGTTGTCGTGCTTTCGGTCGCCTACTTTCCTCTCCCGGGCCATGATTTTTCCGCGCTTCTTCAGCAGTTGTACTTCATCAGCTGGGAGAGTGTTAGAGCTGCCGGGCCCGTCATCCTTCTCCGTACCTTTCTGTCTGTATCTGTCTTGGTCATGGTCGGGGTTGGTGATGCTGTTTCGCACGATGGTCTGTTGCCAGAGGCTCGTGGGAGGCATGCACTGCGGAGTAGGTGTTGGCGCGTGAGTCGCAGCCGAAGTAGTGAGTGGGGGCGCGTTGGTCGCAGCCGGTGTCGGTGTCGGGGCTGACCGCCGTAGCGGTGTGAGATTCCCCGGCTTGGCCGGACCCACCTGGGTAGAATAATTGTCCTTCTGCATTTTGTTTATTTTTTAGGGGGTGGGCTTATTTGGAATCGAGGTTACCCCTCCTCTGGGACCGACGGGTTATAGGGATAGGAAGAAAGGCATTTGGTAAAAGGGTATAGGTTCTTTGGGGGTCACCCTAGGTATTGGATTTTGGCCTAGGGGTTTGGGATCGACAGGATGTGTGGATATGGAAGGATGGCTTGTTTAGGAGATCGGTGTATAGGAAAGAGGTGCATAGGTTACCCTGAGCCGGGGAATTAGCCTTCGGGAACTTCTCTTGTCCGGGATCTCTTTCAAGATGCTCCAGGTGCGGGGCCAACTTTTGACAGCCGGTCCCGCAGCCGGAGTTGGGCTATCCGCAACCTGCCCACCCGCTCGGTTGCAAGAGAAGAAGTGCCGGGCAGTCTGGGTCGCCCCACCACGTATGTACGTGTACATTCGCGTTGGAGCGATCAAGCTAGCTCCGAGGTGGCGATGTAATTCTCAATACCGGCTTCAAAACCCCTTAGGGTACAATATTCTGGCTGTTACTCCCACTACTATGTACCGGAGTTATTTTCGCACATTTATTAAAACTTTCCGCAATACTCTTGACTGGATTATTCGTAATTGGGTCTTCAGCTTCATCTTTGCATTAGCAGCTTTTTCTATAGGTGACAAAGAAATACCTTTGAATTTGCCAAAGAAGTTGACGGAATGGTTAATATTGCCTGGAGGGCTTCGGTCCGCGTCGCTTCGCAGTGAACTGAAGCTGATATCGTCAGGGTTGTACAGTATATAGACATTGACGGTTTGAGTATTATTTTGAGCGCTGTTTTGAAATTCGCGGCTTATTTTGGTGATGGAGCCCTGTAGATAGATGTTTTTAGATTAATAGTGGCTCTGTAATTAATAAATAATTTTGTTGACATTGCAGATTTGATGTATCTTGGATAAAAGCTTAAATATATCAAAATTGCAATCATGTTATCATGCATTTCTTTTTCTCATGCCACATATATTAACATCCCATAGGTAAACTATTTTTATTGACATAGGGCGAAGCCACGGGCGGAAGCTAGTCAACCATAAAAACTTAACCGGTATTATAATAAACAACATTTAATGCTATTAATTACAATGTCAATTCCTAACACACAAAGACCTAACTGTAACAGTTTGCATGATGGTTGTAATTAGACCACAGATAAACTAAATCCTATAATAAACTGCCGAAATACACCCAAGACGGATATTTTCGACGCACAACAAACAACTACAAAATTCAAAGATTATTACAATATTATGATGCTACTCATGCAGTTACTGCCCAAAACATGCAAAACTTAATACTAAAATGCCATGCAATGTTAATTAAAATCAAAACCAGATCAAATCACTCACCAGCACCACAACAATGCAGAAACAACACCTTGTAAAGAGGTTATATGTATGTATTGCCAGCTTTAAAAATATATATGAGGGTTTTGAATATGAATATGGATGGCGATATGAGTAGACGAAAAGCAAAGAAACGATGGATGGACTGTATGAAAGATGATATGACTAGAAAGGGTAACTACTGAAATGACGACTGATGGAGAAGTATACAAGAAGCCGACATGCTGGGACGACCACAAGTAAATTTGGACAATGGAAAGAGAATGATGGTTCGAGACCCTTTCTAATAACTATGAGCACATTTTCTTAGTAAAAATGAAAGTGAGCTAAAAACGTCTCTATTTTACTGCAGATTGGAGATCAATCTTAATAAATAATTAAGAAATTCAACTGAGTTGATTAATACAATTAATCATCTTATTTTAAAACTGGCAATACATCGTGCAAAGAAAAGGACAATCAAACAAGCAACTAATAGAATAAATTAAGAGTAGGTATTTTATTAAACATTGCGTTATAACTAATTACAGTTATACTTACTACTAGTTAAATTGACTTATACAGAAAATAATGAGTTCGACCCTTTACAGGATTTTTTTATTAGAGTGCCCAGTTTTTGTTTAATAGACATAAAATTTGAGTTTCTGTAAATAATTAAAATGTATTGTAATGGTAGACACGGTTTCCGAAAGTATGAAATCGAATGTCGCATACATAACATCCTCATTTTTTGAAGTCGGTTAAGCCTTTGATCTCTACTTATCATTTTGTAATGGTTGATCAAGTTAACAACAACCAATCTCTCAATTTGACACGTGGTTTAAAATAATTTATTGAAAGAGCTTTCAGAAATCGCGGCTGAGTGAAATTTAAGTGAGATTAATATCTAAGTACATCGAGAAAAGTGATAAAATACAACAAGTACAAAAAGTAAATGATTTCTCTTCGTAGGTTTATACAGGATGTGACTTTTAGGTTTAGGATAACACTGTGACTTAAGGGGCATGCGCTAAGTTAGCCAGCGAAATTCAATTTTACTTACGTTTTTTGCAATTTGCAGAACAGTGTCAGGTTGTAAGTTGATTAAAATGTGATTCGCGAACGTATCAAATATGGCTTTACAGAATTATAATCATTAGAATCAGCAATACACCTCCTTAAGTTAGAATTGCCCTCAAATATCATGATTTCATGAAATAGTCATTCAATAGGGTAATATGAAGTTATAGAGATGTATTGCTGATTCTAATGATTATAATTCTGTAAAGCCATATTTGTTACGGTCGCGAATCATATTTTAATCATAATACAACCTGACAGTGACCTGCAAATAGCAAAAAACGTAACAAAATTTGAATTTCGCGGGGTACCCTGAAGGTTCCGCCTTAAGGGTAACATTTATGACGTTTGAGCATAACATAATATTTAGAATAATATATAATATTATGTAATGTTTAATGTTGCTGTAATGAATATTTAGAAATTCGTCTTCGTGATAGAACTATAAATGAGCTGATTTTTCATTCGTCACATAACATTTTATCTGTAGAACAAAAGTTGGCGTCTCGAGATATTTTCAATACAAAAAATCTCTCGAATAGCAATTCTTGTTTCAAATAAAATGTATGTAAAGATAGAAAAATCGGCCCTTAAAAGGTTAAAAATAAGTAAAATCTAAATTTATATTTACTTCAATAGACATAATATTATTATTTTTAAATTCCTATTTTGTTATTATTAATTTAATTAAAATAGACAGGCAGGATCGAATTTAATAAATAAATCCCATACACAACGACTTTTAAATGCATCTAAAATTAATACAAAGCAAGGATGTTTTTAAATACATTACTGAATGGGATTTTATGTTCTACCCCAAAACAGTTACTAAACTAGATAATAAATTACGTCTAATGTATACGCATAATATTATAGAGATTTAAGCCTCAGTCAATTGAAGTTGTTACCAAACCCAATTCATAGCATGGTTAGAAAAGCATTTTCAACAATTTCATTAGGTACTCTCTCCACAGTTTTATATGATCCAGTTTCTTGACTTGACAATTTGTAAGATAATTTTCGTTCGAGAAACCGAGTGTAGTAAAAGTGTTAAATATCTTTCTACCGTAGGTTTTCCTACGCTTTCCATCAATGTATGAAACAAACGAAGAGTTTGAATGTCGTGTGCAATATCTACAAATCATACTGCAAAATCTGACATGCGATGTTTTCATGCAAATGCACGCTGATTTAAATTGTCTTTTTTGAATAATATTACTTTTGAAAGCTATGCACATAAGCATTCCCGCCAATATTGGCATTTTAGCCAATTTTACCATCATTTCCATGCAAACTACTATTATTTCCAACATTATGCATGCCATGCTGACTGTTCGCAATCATTTCACTGGTCATAGACGCCAAACCCTGCTTTATTATTAGCACATTAGGTTTATTTTCCTGTGGCAAATTACGCAAATTAGGCTTCGGTTTGACCGGCGGCCGATTATCTTTATTATCAGTATTATTCGCGATTTCAATGTCGTCTTTGTTAATGTTTTTGACCGGTTCTTTTAAAGGTACTTTCGCTACATTTTTGTCAGGTATAGACATAGCGTTACTAGGATTTTGTATGGCTTTTAGTTCTTCTAAATTCGAGTAAATCGGGCCTTTTGGCTGTGGTGGGTCAGTGCAGATATTATCAATGGAATGAGAACTACTATTTCTTTTGAAACTCAAAATATTCCTTAAAAAAGAAGTGCTATCCTGGAACTTGGCGAATTTTGCAGCTAACATAGTTTTCGCGTTAGGTTTGGTACATAGGTTGTCTACGTACGATTTCCTAGGCTTCTTCCAAAGGAGGAGGACGTTGTGTATCGAATAGCAGATGAAGAACAGCACCAGCAGGATCGAGAGTATGATGCCCAGCACGGATATTATGATGCCCAGGAATATCACGTACTTAACCACCATGAGGTTGCGTTGGACTGTAAGAGAAAATTTAAATTAGTTTACGAATGCTTAATTTTATACAAAAAACTGGAAGGAATTTGCC
Organism: Griposia aprilina; assembly: GCA_916610205.1. Taxonomy (NCBI): domain Eukaryota; kingdom Metazoa; phylum Arthropoda; class Insecta; order Lepidoptera; family Noctuidae; genus Griposia; species Griposia aprilina. The sequence continues at coordinate 15,331,495 of OU744305.1, forward strand.
ATCGGCAAAAAATTACGAACTTCCAAACCAACTTTCATCTCTATTTAGGTAACCCCTTTGGGGTAAGAATTTTCATAAATCCTTCCTTTGGCTCACTTTCATATTGGAACTCTAGTGCAAAATATCATGCTTTTGGATCCAACGGTTTCATCTCTGCGTTAGTTATTTTATTGAAAAGGAACAACAAACAGCTACTTAAAATATAAAAAAATATAATAAGAAATACACAAAACACATAGACAATTTTCCGGCCTACAACGCTGTTCACAGATTAACTATAGGATAAATACAGTAAAAATAATAATCGCTAGGTTTACAAATAAGACGTAGCTTCTCCGTCATATACATATATATATGACGAAGAAGCTACGTCTCTCATGATCGCGCGCAGATATTTTATATCTAAAAAAAAATTATATCTAAAATATCTAAGCGTAGAGACGCGGGAAGCGACTTTGTTTTATACTATTTATAGATGATTCACTGTGTCCAACAGTGGTTCACTGTGAACTTCATCTTGGATCAGTGTGTACTCAAAAGAGTACACAGTGAACCATTTCCCATTTTTTTAAACACTTCATAATGTCAAATCTATCAGTTTTTATGTTGAAATTTATAAATAAACTTGAGAGCCTAATACACACTGAATCCTATAAATGAAAAATAAACGTTAAATTTCAATATGACTGCATGAGAGATGTTTAACTTTTTCGTGGTTCACTGTTGGCCAGCTGACCCTGCACAGGTCAACCAGATTGATTAATTTTGATTGAATGGCGCAGATTATTAGTTGGGCCGTCAGCTTGTTTGCACATTTTAGAGGTAGACGTGTGAACTTTATCGAAAAGGTAGGTCCTTCCGACGGGTATTGTATCTGGTTTATGTAAGGCTGTAGTATGTTTACAGTTTTTGCGAAGAATATGGATTGCGCGATGTTACGCGCTACAAGGTTATGTTGGCGCGTGTCCAAAATCGGAACCAACGCCGCCATTTTATTTTTTGAATACAATTCAAGTGGCATTTCACAAAAAAATTGCACAAAGTGTTAACCAACAGCGCCCTCATGTCAACATCATTCGAGCGCCAGAAGGTCAGCAGTATAGGATTCTGTAACATCAGTTGTACTTCACATCTTGTGGTTCGCTGGGTTGGTTGCGTAGTTTCTATTAAGCAGGATAGATGTCGCTAAATCAACAAATAACATAAAAAGCACTTACTGGTTGGATCAGTGGCTGGTCCTGAGTCGTATGAACCTCCCAGGCCGGGTAGGGCACATAGTGGAGGAGCGAAACCCGCTTCGCAGTGACAGTGACCTAGAAAGTAAGAAATAATGTTTATTTGGCAAATGTAAAGGAACACTAGTTACATTTTTTAACATAACCTAAAAGTAAACAGGTACAACTTAATTTGAAAACGTGAGCCCCACGACTGCGCCAAAAAAGAAAGTTGAACAAAATTTCCAGGAGGAAAATATATGAGATGTAGGACCATATAAATATAAATATTATTTTAAATTACAGTGTAATGATTTAAAATAAGTTATGTAGCAAACCAAACGCAATTACGGCCAGTGCGAGCGTCCCGCGGTCGCGTGCCGCCACGATACAGGGAATAAGCTGTATAAATCTCTTTCCCTCGCCTGGCTGTTGCGACACACAGACTCTCGGCATCGGTCGCGAACGGTTGTGTGCTTGCGCTCTCCCGTTTTCGATTTTTGTCGAAGTTTAATTCTTCTCGCTGCGAACCTCGTAGCGCCCCCGCTGCCGCCCCGGCCGCATCCGATCGTCGAACAATTAATTAAATTTATTTAATTAATTGGTCGTATCAAGTGATCAATTAAAAACTGCCTTTTTCAAGGCAAGTGATATTTCTTTAACTGCGCGTTTGTGTGAGTAGCTTCACTAGGCCCCTTCTGGGCAAAACCACAGTTTCGTGGTCCTCGGTGGATACCTAGCGGTGTTAACGATCCGAGTGGGGTGTTGTCCCAACACACCCGCCGAACCCTTTCAGGGTGAGGCAGTCAGTTGGACGGGTCCCAGAGCTAACCGGCCTTGGGGGATCTCCTAGTCGGCTCTGGTGACAGTTTTCCTTCCCCAGCTACTCACCTAGTGTCTCTAGGGTGTGTCTACACCCTTCGCGCTAGACTGTCAGGGCCCCGTTCGCACAATAAGACTGGCGACGGGTTTACAAGCTTAAGGCTCACCATAGGTACTCACCTCCCTGTCTATACCCGACAGGGAGGGTAACTCATCCCCGGGAACACCCACCCGGGGAGTTAGGCATAGGGAATTTTTAGGCCGGAATCCTATATTCCACCATCCCCCCCAAGTAGTAGCCCCGCACCCCCAACATGGGGGATGCCTTAATATTAGCATTTTTCAAGGAGGTCCTCTTCAAGGACCCTGAGTTCATCGCCAAATATGGCGCTAAGTTCGCTGCTTTGCAGCCCCCCACCCCCTGTCCTTCCGACAACTCTGCCGCTATCGCTAACTTTAGCGATGCACTAGAGGCCCCCCCCCCGGTGCAAACCGCCCCCCTCCCCCCCGTACCGATGGAAACCGACCATCGGACAACAACTAGACGCCCCGTCTCCCCGTACTCCTCAGGCTCGGAAACCCTGACGAACTCCTCCTCCGAGGATGACGGTTTCCAGACCGTCACCTCTTCCTCCAAGAGGAAAAAGAACTTCGCCTCTTCGCAGGCAAATAAACTTAGGGACCAATCGGTCACTCCCCCCGCCCACCCTTGCGACACCGACCCCCGTCGTCGCCATCACGACCGGCCCCCCCCCCCGCGTTAAGCCCCCCCCCGGCTCTCAATGCTTTACTTGAAAGCAACCCCAAAAAGACCCCCACCCCCCCCCCCCTGTCTTCATCCAAGACAAAGCTAAATGGACTGAAGTGTCCAAATGGTGCGTCGATCTCAGGATCGGCTTCACCAGTGCCCGTTCAACCGAGCAGGGCATCAAAGTCCAAGTCCCTAAATCTAACGATTATAGGGAACTTACTAAGCTCCTCAGAGCACGTGGTGTGTCCTTTCACACGTACTCCCTCCCTGAGGACCGCCAGACCCGCGTAGTAATCAATAGGATCCCAAAGGAGATCGCTACCTCCGATCTTAAGGAAGACCTTGTCTCACAAGGCATCCCAGTAGCCGAGGTGCACCGCATGCACCGTGCCCGAGGCGGCGAGCCATACAACATGGTCCTTGTTGTATGCCCCCCCGTCGAAGGTCACCACCCGATCTTCAAGATCAAGTCCCTATGTCATCTCACTGGATTCGATATCCAGAAGCCCCGCAAGACTGGAATAGTTGGCCAGTGTCACCGCTGCCAACTATACGGTCACTCCCAACAGAATTGCCATGCCACACCCAGGTGCGTCAAGTGCCTGGGTGGGCATGGCACTTCCGAGTGCTCCCGCCCAAAGGACCGTACCCTATGCACGGAACCACCCAGCTGTGTGCTGTGTGGCCTCTCCGGGCATCCAGCCAACTACCGTGGCTGCCCCAAAGCCCCTAAGGCAAGAATCCCAAACTGGCGAAGCGTACGGACGCTCGTCAGGGAAGGGAAGCCCCCTCCACTCAACTTCCCGAGCGTCTGAGTCCCCAGAGACCCAACGCTTGGAATTTATCCCAGCACCAACAGGCCTTCCCGCCCCTGGTACGCAACCAACCCCCCCCTCCACCCCTCATCGCTCATCAGATGGACCCCCGCATTCGCGCTCACGCGCTCGCGGCCGCGCCCGCACCCGCGCCCGCGCCCGCGCGCGCACCCGCGCCCCTCGCTACTAACCCCCCGGCTCCTAAAGCCACCACCCCCGCCCCAGTCACGCCCGTTCCTTCCTCATCCACACCCGTGGCTGTAGGCCCCAACCCCATGGATCCGTTCAACGTGATCTCAGGCACATTCACTGCCTTCCTCACCCCTCGCGCCCGTCAAATGGCCAATGAAATCGTTGCCGCCAGAAATGCCGGTAACCTTTATGCCATTCAGTGCATATATAACGCGTACCCGGACATTACGCACGCGTTACAGTCATTCGTAAACTCTCCCAATCCCACTAATGGATAACGGAATCCTCTCGCGTTTAAAACCCCGATCCCTAAAGCTAGGTTATTTCAATGCCAATGGCATCCAAGGTCAGCGCGATGAAATCGGTATCTTCCTCCGCGACCACCAGATCGATGTCCTCCTCGTACAGGAGACTTTCCTAAAACCCCACACGCGAACGCCGTCGATAGCGAACTATCGGGTTGTTCGAAACGACAGGACTCGGTGTCACAAGGGTGGCACCCTCATTTACTACAGAAAATCCCTCTACTGCATCCCCTTGGACCCGCCCCCCCTCTCACGACTAGAAGTCTCCATTTGCCGACTAGGCATGACAGGCCACCAACCGATCACCTTGGTATCGGTCTACCTCCCCCCTACGAGCCATTCAGAGAACTTCCAACTCTTGACTGACGACCTGACCTTACTCCTCGGCCTGAGTGACTCCGTTATCATAGCGGGGGATCTCAACGCCAAACATCACGCCTGGAATAGTACCAGAATCTCTACCCGAGGGAGACACTTGTTCGACCTCTGCACCCCTCTAAATTTCGATGTCATCGCCCCGATGACTCCCACTCACTTCCCTCACTTGGTTGACCATACCCCTGACGTGCTCGATGTATCACTTTTAAAGAATATCAACCTACGGTTGGATTCTATAGAGGTGATACACGAACTATCATCTGACCACCGACCAGTTGTGCTTAAGCTAGCCCCTCGCGTAGGCCTCCCTGACCCCGACCAACCCCCCTCCACCAAAGTGGTAACGGACTGGAGGAAAGTAAGCGAACGCCTGAAATCCAACACGTCCCCCCACCTAGACTCCATCCCCGACCTCTTCGACTCTATCGCTGACACGACGGCCGCGATCGACTCATTCACTGGACACGTACAATCAGTCCTGAACGATTGTTCAAGGGAAGTTCCAGCGACGGACGACCGTCGCTGGAAGTTACCGGACGATGTACGTGAACTGATGACTGAGAAGAACGCGGCTGTCCGTGCGTACAGCAACTTTCCCTGCGACGCGAACCGAGCCCATATGCGCTACTTACAGCGAGCTGTAAGGACACGTGTAGCGGAGCATCGGGAAACGGGCTGGGATGAGTTGCTGAGCGAACTTGAGCCTACCCACCTAGCATTCTGGGAGCTTCAGAGGAAACTCAAATCCCGAGAAGTAGTCCCTATGCCCCCCTTGATCCGCCCAGACAATACCATCGCTTTCGATGATGTCGACAAGGCCGAGTGCCTAGCCGACAGTCTTGAGGCCCAATGCTCGCCCAGCTCTCAACCTGTAGACCAAGCTCACCTCTCTGAGGTCGACGCCGAAGTCGAAAGGAGAGCCTCCCTCCCCTCCGTAGAAGACCCCGAGTGCCCTCTGCCTCCTGTCACCCCCGACGAAGTGCAAGAGCTCATAAAGGGCCTTAAGCCCCGTAAAGCCCCCGGTTCTGATGGAATGACCAATAAGGTGTTCCAACTGTTCCCTGCCCACCTGATCATGCTAATGACCACCATCTTCAATGGTGCCATGAGCAATAACATCTTCCCCCAAGCGTGGAAACAGGCCACTGTCATCGGCATTCCCAAGCCGGGCAAGCCTAAATCCGCTCCCTCCAGCTACCGCCCCATCAGTCTCCTCAATGTCATAGGCAAAATCTATGAGAGGCTTATTTATAAGCGTCTCAGAGACTATGCCGAGACGAAAGGTCTCATTCCCAACGAGCAGTTCGGTTTCCGAACCCAACACTCGTGCGTCCAACAGGTCCACCGTATCGTCGAACACATAAGCGTTGGCTTCCAACGTGGTTCGTTGACGGGTGCTGTTTTCTTCGATATAGCGAAAGCGTTCGACAAAGTCTGGCACAATGGCTTATTATATAAGCTATACCAACTTAAAGTGCCAGATCGTCTCGTGCTCATCCTGCGAGACTTTTTGTCGAACCGCACCTTCCGATTCCGCATCGAAGGAGCGCTATCCTCCCCCCGCCCCATTCGCGCCGGAGTCCCTCAGGGCTCCGTGCTCGCCCCTCTCATTTTCACGCTTTTCACCAGCGATATCCCCAAGAGTAAAAGGGCTCAGTTGGCTCTGTTCGCAGACGATACGGCCATTTACTACACCGGCGTAAGCCCCGACGCGATATCTCGCACTCTCCAAACCACAGTCAACCAACTCGGTGACTGGTTTAGGAAGTGGAGAATCGAAGTCAATCCCGATAAGAGTCAAGCGGTTCTATTTTCGAAACCGAGACTCAACCCCACCCCCCCCCGTCCGATCACCATGTTCGGCAAGCCTATCCCTTGGGAGAAGCGAGCCAAATACTTGGGTGTCACTCTGGACCACAGACTCTCTTTCGGCGAGCACATAAAGCAGGCGCGTTCGCGCGCCGCTTTCGCTCTCGGTAGACTCCACTTCCTATTGAATGCACGCAGCAAATTGTCACTCAAGTGCAAATTGCGCATTTACACAGCGTGCATTCGTCCCATCATGACCTACGCGAGTGTGGTTTTCGCACACTCGAAACCCCACCACATCCATAGGATGCAGACCCTCCAAAACCGGTTCCTCCGTAGGGCAACCGGCTCCCCTTGGTTCGTTCGGAACGAGATCCTCCATCTCGACCTTAAAATCCCCACTATCCGTCAGTTCATGAAGCGCATTTCCAAGCGCTTCTTCGACTCCGCGGCCTCACATCGCAACCCTCTGGTTGTCGAGGCTGCCAGATATGCCCCCTCCCGCATTAGTCGTACCCGCCGTCCAAGGCATGCCCTGACCGACCCCGATGACCCCATAACCCTCCTCCAGGAGAGCAGTAGGGCCACCAGTACAGTGCACAAACACAGACCGCCATCGTTCCGACCTCGCCGCCGAGGTCCTACGCGACGCCCCCGACGTAATTGTCCCCCCCCCCCGACCCTTGCTCGACGACGCGCCAGCCCGCGCCGTAGCTGAGCCTGTAGCTTTAAATTCCCCAGTATAATAATAATATAATTTAGATCCAGCCTGTCCCATCTTGCTGCCCTCCCCTCAGTGACGCCCTAAGCCGAGGTTCGTACCCCACAGGGGGTGCCCTTAGCGTGCGGTCACCTAAATTTAAGTATTGTTCGCCCCTGGCTGGAGGCTTTAAGTTAGTAGCTTAAGGCACCCACAGGTTTGCCCGGTTAAGTAGCCAGGACCTTAGTGGTCAAAACTACGAGCTGCCCAATAGGAAAAAATAAAAAAATAAAAAATAAAAAAATGGCTGTTGCGAAGAAGGCGCGGCCGCCATGCGCGCCAGTCCGCTGCCCACACGCTTACTGCGTAGACGCGTATTCGATAATACCGCGCATGTCGCGACGTGCCTACCTCGTGCCGCCATTGTTACGCGAAAAGTACTATTTTAGTTTAGGGTCTTCATTCTCAAATGTGTATTGTGTTAATCTTAAGTCCGTGTACCAATATACTATATTATACTGAAAAGGTGCTTTCTCTACGATAACCTCCCTCCCTCTTATTTAGGATATTTTTTTAGACGTATGTACCTAAGTACATTATCATATGTTTAAAAAAAATGTGAATTTTTTAACTACTTTCCTATCGCGCTGGAAGAGATTTCTTTAGAAATAAGCATCACCTTTGTACGTATTTTTCTGTTCCTATCTTCTTGTCTATTTATAATATGTGTACCTACATAAATGGTAAAACATAATTTAAAAAAGTTGCGAAACTTCACAGCTGTGATGAGTGGATATTAAGAAATATTTAAATGTTACAGCATTACTACATAGAGTGGAATTTCAGAATGGCATATATAAGTTTAGCGCAGTAATTGTCATGATCACCCACAAAACGATTATCGTTTCATTATAGGTCTTTACGCAAGTTTGCGCAGATGTATGTAAACTACGCAAATTTCAAGCAATGTATTTCGTAAACGGCTGTATTTGTAATATCATACCTGCAGAATTACAGACGCCATGTCCGGAACAGTTAGAAGAGCAGACGGATGTCTCCATTGTAGCTATAGTGTCTCTTAGAGCTGACACGTGTACGCATTGTTGTTTGTAACACATCTGTCAAATAAAATAGGTAAATATTTAATTGAATTGACTTTTTATTCTTTTTTTATTAAGCCTATTGATATACTGTGATTGCCACCTGTTGTAGTTGCCTTGTGAATAAATAAACAAACAAATCATTTTGCTTACACCTTAGATCCTATGTGAACCTTATCCCCAAGGAATAAACCAATAAATTGAAAATGCCGGCGTGTAATCATGTCTTCTCACTTGCAGTTTGTTCCTGTCTTGAATGTGTAAATGTGACGGTAATAAAATATAAGTACTAAATACCTTCTTAGCAATTTCCACACAAATTTGATGTTTTTTTTTCTGGGTAACAAAATATAACAAATTAAAATGATTTAGGGCGAATTTCACCAATGAAACTGAACGTGTTCATCACATCGTAACGTACAAAATAATATAAAAGGTACTCTGTGGTACAACAGTTGTCACTGTCAATATTCCACAGCAATGATGACACTGACAGCTCTTGAACGCGCTGAAATTGGCCCTTGGGCCCATTTTCATCGCCAATCACTAAACACGTTTAGCGCTATACAAATTAAAACAAAAAAAACACAATTAAAAAAAAACATAGTTCTGTTTCTGTCAAATGTTTGAAGATGACAGAGACAGAATGATGTTTAAAACTCGATTAGCGCCAAACGCGTTTAGTGATTGGCGGTGCAAGTGGGCCTTAGTCGTCAAAAGTAAACTAGATTTCAGTATAAGAACATCAGTCAGTCTAAATTACCCCGAGTTACAATACGACACCTTGAGTAGGTACTGAATTGATTTTATTTAATGAAATCTTTTCAGCTGATACGCAAAATAATCAGTTAGTTGCAAAACACATACCATATCATCGCCACACTTCGCTCCGTCGGGTACTAAACCGGGGTCCACGTCGGTCAGTCCCAAATCTATGATGGCCGTTCGACATGGTATGATTGTTGTACCTGCACAAAAGATTAATTAAAGTTAGTTTTTGGTATTCAGAAGGCTGAATATTGGACAACCAGCAAAACAACAACACGTCGTATATAGTGTTTGAATAGTTCTAACATCAATTACTTTTTCATACAGTTGGTCTACAGAGAATTTTGTTTTTTCTCTATGGACAACACCTCGCTTGTAGAGTGTGGGCTACAGATATGTATATGTCCAGCGGTGGACTAACATACACGTTAACCAAAAAAAGTATGCGCTTCGGTAATGTTTGTTTTTCTGAATTTACACGAACGGTGTGCCACAGAGTAACAGAGTAACTCCCCACAAAGGCAAAGCTTCTAAGTTTTGTATTGCCGCGCTTTGTATTAATGTTCCTATCATTACGCGTTTGTATAAAACGCGCAATGATAGGTACTCTCAACGTACTCTCTGTTGGGGTACCTACTCCTGTCGCAGATTGTCATTTGTCACTCAAAAGTTTTTTGGAATACCAACAAGTTGATAAACTATAAATTTGTAACCATGGCAAAACAAAATAAGCAAGTACTTTTATGTTTGTAACAGCCAAGGGTGGATCCAGATTTTATTTCTGGGAGGGGTACATGGGCCAGTCAGGTAAAAGGTGTCCCTCATATCTACTATTGCACTATGCTGTTTTTGGGGCATTATTTTTTAATGATAACTACATAAAATAATACATTTGTAACACCCCGCCTCGGATAGGATACATTTGCTTTCGACCATAGATACAGAAATAACACTTACTTTGTCGACATAGGTAGTAAAGTTTAAGAATTAAGAGAGCTTGAGGGCCTAGACAAATGTCATTCGCTTCGGAGCGATTCTATTTCTACAATCGCTACCGCTTACGCTCATATTTGGCATCATACGAATCGAAAACTAGCGATAACGCTTGTCGAAAAGTGTCACTTGGCTACGCATCTCTATGGAAGTAATCGTTCGACGCTGTCGATTCGTGTCATAGAATCGTATGATGTTAACATTGTCTAGCTAATTTCTATTCGTTAACCTATGATCACGTGGCAATTCGATAGCTTATGTCAATTCCATATTTTTTTTGGCTTTTTTACTAGCGTCATCGCTAATCGCTCCACGATTAGTGACAAATGCGTGCACTGACTGGACAGGTCCACTCATTCTGTGTGGTTTTTCCTCAAAAGACCATTTCAGACATAAATCTACATGGTCTTCACATGAACTGACCAAGATTATGTCTGGACTTTAAAAGAGACTGTGACCTCTGAGTTTGTTTCGGCCTTTCTTCTCAGAGTAGTCAGATAGGAAACGCCAACCTCATCTAGTTTTAAAAATATGATTGACGTGTAAAAGTGTTTGTATAAACCTACTTACAGAAATAAAATCATTTATCATTTATCGAATGTTACTTTGTGTAGGCCCTCTAGGCTGTAAGAGTGAGCGACGCTAGCTTAATAATTTTAGCACCACGCCTCGAATTGTTTTCGTTAGTTTTTCTTTTGACATAGTAGGTATTAGCTAAATATTTTTATGAGCTGAGGAAAGCGGCATAAACTATGAACGCGCGAGGCCCCTCGGACCGCGCTGTCTTTTTAGCTTTATATGGAATATACTGAAATCCTCTTGCCGACTGAGGTTCTAAGCAGCTGCATTGTTGTCTTACCAAACCTCAGGGCCCAGTCGGGCCAAAAAGTGCCGAGTGGGGCGATCAGATCGTGGTCACGATCTGATCGCCCCACTTTGGACTTTTAGTAAGTAGTTAGGTACGCTACAGCTGATAAAGATATCCAGTAGGCACTTCTTCAGCATTCATCATTAAAGCAATGTCTTCAAGGATATTTATTTAGTTTTCTACTTTACTTAAACTGTTAGAAGAAACAAAACTGAAAAGCAATACCTCCGTGGGGTAACTCTCTGGCGCGACTTTCGTGCTAATTCGGAAACGCGAAGATTACCGAAGCCCATACGTTTTCTGGTTAAACTATAACTGTGGTTTCACTGATTTATTTGTTACTCTATGGCCACCACCTCGCTTGCCTCATGTTTGGGCTACAGACATGTCTAATTGTCAACATAAGTACCGTTATTAATGACGAAGTCCGCAGACAGTAACGCGACGAGCTCCATACCGAACTCGAGTCTGTCGTTGAGGTGTCTGCACTGTAACGTCCCGCACATCGCGTCGCGGGCAGCGCAAGGCTTGTACCGTTGGTTGACCCGGTCGTAGCCACAGTTACCCTTTCTGAGAAATTTATAATAGTTGATAAATGCAACGGCTTTTATTTTAATTCAAAATCTCAGATAAACATTATCAAGTTTTGGCACAACAAACTTAATGACATAAAGTCAAATCATTTATTTAAAATAGGCACTTAAAAGGCACTTTTGAACAACGAAATAGAATTGGTTCTAGTCGCCCCTTCCAAAAGGTAGTTTCATATGGAGAAGAATGGGAAAGAAACTCCACCGTTACTCTTTTAAAATGTTTTACAATAATTATTATGTATGACATTAATTATATGATTATATGTGAAGACAATGCACCTAGAATAAAATTACCATACCACAATAGGAAAAAGGATTAAATATAAAGCAATGACAGGTAAATTAATTAAGTAATAGATACATGGTGCTCACATATTTACAGATATTGAAAAGGTGATGATTTTTCTTAAATTTGAACAAGTAATTTTAATTAGTAATATAGTGTAGTAGTATTAACAATTTAGTGTGTGAGTTAAAGTACTTACAGAATGTAAAATCAATGTCATAAAAATTATAAAACATACCTCTACAAGACAAAGTTCAAATTCTATTGTAACCGTTTAGTTGACCTTTTTATTACAAACGGTAAACAAAATAACAACTCAGATTGCATAACGCATAAAGCCTAAAGTAGATTAAGTGACAATATATGATAATATATGAATAATGAAAGCTATCTGAGTTTGTGTATTCAAGTATAGTCAGGGCCGCCGTACGCGGGCATGCAAACCGTGCACCATACACGGGCGGCGCACCCAGGGGGCGGCAAATCGAGCGCCTCATTAGCATTACGTAATTCAAGTCATTGTTATAATACCCACCCCACCATAAGTATAATAAGAAATTTCATAGCATGGAAATCAAACCGAGCGAATGACGTTAACACCGCCATCTATTGGCATCCGTTAAAACTAAGATGCAATACCAAACGTCATCTGTCATTCTATGAAAAACAGGACTGGCGATGTTATGGGAATCCCCTTTGAGCTTCCTTCTCAATTGGTAGGTTAAGTACCTAGGCTCGTACGCATTCGAACGGTGCTATGGTAGATATGTAAATAGTAACGATGGCACATAAATTGCAATTATTTTGTTAATAGTTCTTTTGAGGTGGGTTTCGGCTTAATTATTGATATTTAAACTTGTCTAGTGATTAATCATCCGTCAGTATAAAACAGAAGTGCAAAGGAATCGAAATTTTATAGTAAGTATTAACCTACGTTTGTATAGAGACTGATCACAATAATTAAGTAAGTACTATTATTTCTTGAATAATATACGTTTTAGTATACAAAATTTGTTTTTATTTTTAATTTTGAAAATGAAGGAATAGGTTATGTTATGATTGAAATGAACTTATTGTAGAAAATGTTACGTAGGTTCGAATCCTATTTGTCTGAACTTCTCCGGCTTACTGTTGTATGAAAAAAAAAATATAAAAAAAAATACCTTACATTTAATTTCAGGAATCGCAGAAAAGGAAACACTTTCGGGAGCGCAATTTCGACAGCAAAAACGGGAAAAAGAGGTACACAAAGTAAAAATGGCAGGTTCTTTACTGAAATTTTTAAGCAAGCCAGAAAATAAGGAAACGGAATGTCGAGAAGATATTGAGGTAGCTTTAACAGATCAAGAAGCTATGGACGTAAATGAAGAAAAAGATATATGTTCTTCGGAAGGAGCGCCAAGTAGAACAAGAGAAGGTACTACTGAAGAACCTGTAAGCAGTTTATCGTCATAAGTAATATGTAGCAATTTAGATTGAGGTGATGATCCCGGTTTGTGGCCTGCCAGTATGACTAATGATCTTGTTAATATTTTGTTTAATTGTGGTCCCATACAAGCGTCCAACTGCAACTTTCCTATGAATGACCACGGAAGAAAATTTACAGACAATTACTAGTATAGAAATCATCCCAATGGAGAAAGAATTAACTGAGAATGGCTTGTTTACTCTATTTCGAAGGATATTTGGTAAATCTTTGAACGGTTTTTCTGATTGGCAACATTTATCATTAACATTGAAAATACATGAAACAAGTGTTTCCCACAGTGAAAATGTGAAATCTTGGGTACAACTGAATAATATGTTAAAAAATAAAACTACTTTAAATCAAATCGGAAAAAAAACAATGGTGTGATGTATTGGCCGTAATCAAGTTTTTATCTCATCAATTTCTGGCTTTCCGAGGGTCGTCAAAAACATTCTATGAACATGATAATGGTTTTCTTTTTACAAGCAATCGAAATGATAGCATCCTTTGATTCAGTTATGCGGGAACATATTCACAGAATTCAATCCTCGAAATCAGATTCAAGTCTTATGACTTACTATTTAGGAGATCAAATTCAGAATGAAATAATTGAGTTGCTCGACATGACCATAAAAAATTATATATTGAACAAAGTTAGAAAATCAAAATATTTCTCCATTATATTGGATTGCACACCAGATGTAAGTCATACAGAGCAAATTACAGTTGTACTTAGGCATACTATTTTAAATAATGAAACAGAAAATGTTGAGATATGTGAAAATTAAAATGAACTACAAAAAAAAATTTGGAAATCAATAACCGCGCATTTTACGTCTCATGCTCGGCGCATAGTCTTAATTTGGTAGTGATCGATGCAGCAAATGTTACGTATGAAACTGTGAATTTCTTTAATATGATTCAAGAAATATACGTTTTCTTTTCATCATCTACAAAAAGGCGGTCGGTAGTTTGCAAACATTTACTAGATTTAAAATTAAAAGCTTTAAGTGCCACGCGATGGTCCAGCAGAATCGATGCAGTTAAACTATTACGGTATAACCTCGAAAAAATATTTGATGCTTTGCTGGAAATATCTGGTGATTCGTCGGAATGGGATTGTACTACATCTCACAAATCTCATTCGCTTGCTTTAAGCATTCAAAATTATAGATTTATTTGCTCGTAATAATTTGGTTCGATATTTTAAACGAAATTAATGCTCTGATCAAAATGATGCAGAGCCCCACAATGAATACTCAAATCATCATAAATTTGTTAAATAAGTTGATTGACAAGTTCACAGAATATCGAACGGCTGAAAACTTTCAAACGGTGTTAGCAGAAGCTTCCAAAGTGGCTCCCGAACTCAACGTAGAAATAGATTTCCCACCAATAAATACAATTCGTTCAAGAAAAAAATCAACACAATTTCACTATGAACACAGTGATGAAGTTTTAGTAGACCCCAAAATCAATTAATATAGAGGAGAGTTTTATTTTAGAATCCTAGGTCAGACAATAACTTCTTTAAAGGATAGACTAGACGAGCTAAAAACATTTACTGACGTATTTGGCTTTTTTAGCAATAACTTATTTAATTATTCGAATGATGAGTTAATGAAACATTGTAAAGATTTAAAATGATTCAAGTAGTGAATCAGACATTGACGGTATTGATTTATTTAATGAAATCATTATAATAAAATAATAAATTTAATTTATCTAAGGTTATTTTAACTAGTTAAAACCTAACATTCAATTACTGTACTACATTTAGCAATAACTCCGTTTCTTCATAATTAAGTTGTTGCAAATTTCACTTACTACTTGTTTACATTTAGATTTAGTAAGAGGGTAAATATTTAATTCTTTATTAATTCTGCTTTAAAGAAACGGACCAAGAAATTCAATAAATCTTTCGCTAAATTTGGTTTTAGAAGGGATTCGTTCAATACATACTTTTTTATTTCGATGTTTTTGCGCGTGTGGGTCATAAGGTAGCTTTGTGTGTTGTTTCAAAATAATATTGAGGATGAAAAGTTGTCTTACGATCAGAACTCCACAAATCTGATATAGGGAGACAGTAGGAAAAAGGATAGGCTTAAAAATACACACCTTGAGAATTGCGCGCTGAGCGATTTCAATGGGCTTCATAGTGGTTTTAAGAGTACCCGCCAAGATGAAATACAATAATTTAATAGTGACTGACCTAGTGCATAATAAATTTGTTTTAGAAGATAAGGCTCACCAGCGTGCCGCAAATTTTTAAACACATATATGAGTTTGCGCACTCGGGCACCAAGCAGCTTGATATGTTCTTTGAAATTGAGATTTCTGTCTATAGTAACACCTAAGTACGTGATGGTGGTGAACACGTTCCAGCGATGAACACGCGCAGTTGGCTTTCAGGGTACACTCATGAGAGATAATTTTATGGCTGTTACTGAGACTAGAATAATTCTTGATGCTTAACGAGATATATTTTGTTTTTTCCACGTTTAAAGTCAGAATGTTCGCCTGAAGCCAGCCTCTACTGATATTATAGCCCTGCTGAGCAGCATCAAATACCTCATCCCAGGTATTGGCGGCAAAAACTAAAGCAGTATCGTCTGCAAAGGAGATGATTTCGTCTTGTGTGGGTTTAAGACTCGTGAGTTCGTTGATATACACAAGAAATAAGGTGGGTCCTAAGATGCTGCCCTGTGGTACGCCATGCGTAACTGGAAGGTAGGTACTCTTGTATTTACTCACACGGACACACTGATGTCGCCCAGATAAGTAGCTTTTAACAGTTCTAGCTGGTTTCCTCTGATTCCTATCTTCTCGAGTTTAGCCAATAAGAGGGAAACATCATCAAATCATTGCATTAAAGATGTATTTTACAGTAAACCAGTCTAATGATCCACAAACCCTATTAAAATATCTTTTTACCAATGATTTAATTTCAAAATTTCCGAAGACAGCAATAGCGCTAAGAATATTACTTACTCTGCTGGTTTCAGTTGCATCTGGTCAAAAAGCCTTTTCACAATAAAAAAATATCAAAAGCTATAATGCTCCAGCAAAGACTAATTTATTTAGCTATAGTTTCAATTGAACATGAAATTTTAGACAGTTTGGTTTTAAGACCACCGACGTTTATTTCTAAGCCCTTTTTTATTTAATTTATGTTATATTCATAACTTTTAAATATAATGTCCTTTTAAGTACAAAATTATAAGACACAAAATTAACTTTAGTTTATACAATTCGTATTACAAATTGTAATTATGCAATTGTTACATTTTATTGACACGGAAAATTCTGTACAACCAAATAAAAGCGATCTTGTTTGTACCAATACAGACAGGTATATTCCTAGTTCAGGTAGAATCCAATGATAATTTAAAACAATTTCAATTTCAAGAAAGTTGATAAATTTCGCAAATGTAAAGGCAGGAAGAGATTTTTGTAGATAAATATTTAAGTATACAGTTTTATACATCAGTAAAAATAGACCATTAAGTACTTAATACCAGAAAACAAAGTTTGGCATCACCTAAATATCTGCTAATAAAATCGTACTTAATTAATAAAAATAAATGTTTTATCTTTGTTAAGTTTTTTTTCTTTTTCCCCACCATAATGAGAAAACATTAATTATCCTTTTTTTGACAAAACTCAGAGTAAGTAGTCGTGGGGCGGCATAATCGGTATTTCTCGCGGACGACGAAACAGGTAGCGGCGGGCCTGAGTATAGTTTAATACAATTTTTTTTCGAATGCCAAGCGAGTGAAACAAGCCCCTTTAGAGACACTTTTGTCAGCTATAGCGTCACAATACGCAACTTAGCATAAAGCACCCTTCGTGTCTTTGAAAACTCAACTAGCGCGTGTAACCGCGAGTAAATAAGAAATTATAGAGCCAATATTAACTTCAGGGTATCTCCAGGGAGGGCATATAATAATTCCTCGATAGATCTTTAAAACTTACTTGTTTCCTTTAACATTGTTGATAGCATAACACGTGTCGAGTGAATTTTCGCCGGTAGTACCCCACAGTAGCCGGCACTGGTCGGTGTGCGAACGACATGAGCCTTTAACGCAGTAAGCCTTCTGTAGACAAAAACAAAGAAATATTATGAAGTATATGCCTGATATTTATAAGGTACAAAATCGATAGTTAATATGCCAACTCAATTGCACACTTGTAATTATTGTGCAGCCCACGGTCATTCAACTGTGGACGACCTGACGTGCTACAAAAGTACATTAGGGTTTAGCTAGTACGTCCAATATTTGTGTAAGCTGGACATAAAAGTTAATGATTTATTTATGTCGCCAAATATTTGTAAAATAATCGTTGACCTCCTTAAGTTCTGAGTTGAGCTGCACGATTACTGACAAATGCGTGCACTGACTGGACAGGCCCACTCAATCCGTATGGTTCTTTCCTCAAAAGACCATTTCAGACACCAACCGCCATGGTCTTTACTTGATCTGACCAAGATTATGTCTGGATTTTAAAAGAGACTGGCCTCTGATATTCTTTCAGCCTTACTACTACTCAGAGTAGTCAGATAGGAGTCGCCGACCTCATCTAGTTGAAAAAATATGATTAACGTGTAAAAGTAATTAAAATAATTTATCATTAACAAATAACAGTCCTAAAAATAGAAGAGTTAACAGGCACGATTCTTTTTTAAGCAAGTTGAATGACTGCCATTTACAAAGTACTGAAATAAAGTTTGCAAACTACGAGCGAGCGCGTCATGTGACATGTACAATGGAGCTATAGTAGTAGTTTATTTCACATACCTCTCCATCTTTCCCGCAATTCGTAGTATCCATCTTGTAGAAGTCGTCCGGACAGTACTCCGAGTGTCCAGTACAATATTCCGGTAAGTCGCACTCACGCTCAGCCGACCGACATACAGTGCCCGCTGATTTTGGACGACACGTCTGAAAATAAATACATTTTTAATGCCAATAAGCCGATGAGCATGTAGGTAGCTTAATAGTCATACAGTGATATTTATTTCTGTCATCACCAAAAGGGGTCAGTGGGTCGTCTTAGGGGCGGAGTAGTAGGAGTTGCAGTATACGCTTAGGGGCACTATGAGCAGCAAAGAAAACAAAAATATTTTTTGACGTGATAACGTCTTGTAAATCGATGAACTGCACTGCTGCATGCACGAAAAAGCATAACTCACTGTCACGTTCCGCCTGAGACGAGCGTGCAAGCGAGAGCGCGGAACAAGCGATAGAGAGGCATGATCGGCCTAAGCGTTCGGCTTGTGACGCATCTATCTCTCTTCCACTCCTTATGACGTTATCACGTAAAATTATAGTCCGTAAACCGACATTACTTACAACCATTTTTTTGTTAAATTACGAGTACAATATATTTTGGGACGGTGAATTTTTGATTTGTTTTTCGGAAATCTACCAATTGTATTGTAGTATAATCGGGTTAACCTTGATCATAGAAACCGTTTAGGTTCTGAGAAGCATAGCCCTACGACCCACGTAGGCAAAGTCGACGGAGCCCAGCTTAGCGGGGTTCCTCACTCTGAGTGGTTTAAAAAAAATAACCACGAAGGGGATGGCGGGATCTTTGTTCACTCGCTTCGCCCGCTCAATAGACCCAGCCATCCTCCTTCGAACCTAACCTGTCCCGAATCGAGGTACCCAAAGTGTCGAGCTCGCTTCACTCGCTCTTGCATCCTAAGTTTTAAAAGGATCCCTTCGACATCATTTTTACGACAAACGGCTGGGTGTAGACAAAAAACACCAAGACGCTTTTAGCCTTATATTTAGGTACTCTTTACGATCGATAGGATATTCAGACTGTAATGTTCCCACTGCTGGGACACAGGCCTCCTCTCTTCGAGAGGGCTGTAATCTACCACGTGGGCCCAGTGCGTGTTGATAGATGTCAAATGTCTTCGAAAGTTTGGTTCTAGGCCGTGCCGGTTTCCTCACGATATTTTCGTTCACCGTTTTGAGAGCAGTGGTGATAAAATTATTTACACAAATTAAAGCGCCTGCCTGGGTTCGAAGTGTCCGAACCCACGACCTGCAATTGATAAGTCGGGCCCGTTACCACTGGGCCAGCACTGCCCTCATTATTTACGGTAGAATCGAGAAACTAACGATTTGCGATAACACATAGTTTTTGATTAAAAATATATTTTTTCCTCAGTCAGTTCAAAAAATATTCGAATTCGCCTATTTCTCGAAAACGGTGTGTCTTAGGACCATTCTTCTCAAAAGCTAAATGGTTCCTTTAAACAAGGTTAACCCGATTCTGCCATAAAATTGGTAAATTTCCGAAAAAAAATATTGAAAAATAAGTCCTTACTCCATAGAGTCCCTTAGGCTACACCCAAAAAGGACCTAAAGATAAATAAATCGCATCAATAACTAAGTGCCAAGGAAAATAAAGATTAGAACAGTGGTGGCCCAGTGGAATCGGCCCCGACTTACGAGTTGTAGGTTGTGGGTTCGAACCCAGGCAGGCGCTTTACTTTGTGTAAATAATTTCATCACCACTACTCTCAAAACGGTGAAGGGAAACATCGTGAGGAAACCGGCATGTCCTAGAACCAAAAATTCGAAGACATGTGACATCTACCAACCCGCATTGGGCCCGCGTGGTAGATAGATTTAGATAGTAGATTACAGCCCATTCCCTCTCAAAGAGAGGAGGCCTGTGTCCCAGCAGTGGGAACACTATAGGCTGATTATGCAAGGAAAATAAATATGTTATGGAAGTGAAACCCTGGCCGAACTTGTTTTAAATCGGCTCCTGACTAGTTGAACGTCAACGGACGAACGAACCTACGTATATGGCTACAGCTTCGGGGCCGGCGAAGTTATTTACCACGACCTTAAACCAAATAAAAAATCAAGACAGCGCTGTCAACAGTGAAGTAGGCCGGTTTTGTAAACAAATGTGCACTCAGTGAGGTGTAGTTGGTTGTAAATTGGGTTGTAAATGTGTGCGTGTGAGCGTGTACGCACAGAGAAAGGTGTAGTTTTGCATGTTTCACTGTATTGTTCGCAGCGCTTTGTCTTGATTTTTTATTTGGTCTGCACGACTAGCGACTTGAGTGAATGAGCCGGAGAGTAACATAGAATGAGAAATATACCTGTAAAACTCAGCAGTACGGCAGTAACAGTGTTTGTTTGTTACTATATCACGACATAACGGCTGGACGTTTTAGCATGACATTTTGCACACAGGTAGATTACGACCTGCTTTAAATGATAGGATACTTTTACTCAGGTATGCTTAGTAGTTTTCTTAGGATACGAATAAACCTACTTCGGGTATATATACGAAAGTGTGTTTGTCCTTTTTCTAACAACGAAGTGACCAATCGACATGTTTTTTCGATCGGTGAGTAACATAGAATAAAATACACCTGTAAATCACAGCACATGCCTGCCCCACAGGTCGCGTTAGACCGTAGCATGCACGTGTCGGGGTTGCAGCAGGCGTGACAGGGGTTGTAAGACGCAGGGTCGACCATAGTGCCGCAGTCGCATTGCTCGCCCGGTTCCGTGAAACCGTTGCCGCAGGTCGGCGAGTCGAATAGGCGTTTTGGTTTGTTTCTGGAAAAATAATAAAGTTCTTTTCAACACATTTGCTCAAAAAATGCGTTTACGGTGCCTGTATACATTGCTCGAAAGTTAAAAATTACGCACCATACAACTGAACGTGCGGTAAAATAGGTACTCACACCTAAGTACCTGTTTTACCGCATACTCCGTTGCAATGAGGCTATATAATACTAGAGGGGCAACGTCGTACTAAAAAAAACTGAAAAACGTAACCACTTACGAGTTTAAAGTCGTAGCTTTGAAACGGATACTAGTTATGTCAATCGTCAAAAGAATCTATGTTTGTCTCATTTTTTCTATCGTCAAACTAATTACATTGGAATGAGACAAGACATTATTATCGGAAAAACGGCCAGAGTTGCCAATGATCAACATACTCGTAATTTCCCCAGTATGAATTAACGTATTTATTGAATCAATTACTATATAGACAGGTTATATTATGAAACTTTCAATAGGTTAAAGATTTAAAGAAACTAACAAGGATTAGGTAAATATAGGAAGAAGAAAAACAATGCGTAAACGTAAATATTTCAAAACTAGATATTAAGATCGTGTCAAGTTACTTTTGTGTAAAATGGAGTGATATTATTTCTATGTACAATCATTTATACAATATGTACGTACAATTATATCTGTTTACACCAAACAGACTTTAATAATAATAATTTAGACTTCCAGGAACATACATTCGTCGTTCACTAAACTCTCAACAGTCTAGCAAAATCAAAATCATTTTTACAGGTAACACTGATGGTAAACACAATGTTTGATAAATTTATTTCGTGTCGTAATGTTTTTTTGGATAATTTTAATAAATTTGAGCAAACTTATTTATAAAATGAAACACCAATTGCTTTATTGATCTTTTCAGACCGTGTCATACAAATATTAATAGCATATTTCACCATTTTGTATTTTTTTTGCGCTAAGCAATCGCTCACTTGACGTCAAGCTGACGACTGAAGTCAGATATGCTTGCGGACATATACGACGTGGCAACGCATCGGCGCCGTACACTGCTGATCTAGTCCTATATGTATAACATCATTGCTCCGTTGTATAGCGCCGTGCGTATCCTTTAAGGTCTATTTTAAATTTCCATAAAAAATATATAAGAATTCCACCAAGGAGTTTCACATTACGAGAATAAATAATAAGCTGAATAGTCGAACCTCCTTGGAAGCGCTTTTACTCAATACGTTTGTCTCACTTTAATACTAAAGAGAAAATGAGACGAAATATTTATTTCTAATTTTCACCACAAGCACGTGGCGCCATTTGCAATTCGCGCCATTTTCATATTAGAAACGTCAAAGATTGTTGCGACTTTCCAACTGATATTTATAAACAAAATAATAAAATGAGTTCAAGCGAGGAATCCGATATTAATATGGAATGTACTCCACCTGATATCTTGAATAAGGCGCAAATTGCAGAAAATGGTCTCTTGCCGCCAAAATCGCGAGAGCGGTATTTAATGATTTACAATCATTTTATATCATGGAAGACTCGAAGAAATACTCAATCATTCTCTGAAAAGGTTTTACGTGTAAAGTATAAGCCGTCCTCAATGTGGTCAATATATTCAATGTTAAAAAAGCACTCTAAAAACCAATAATGACATAGATTTAACAAAATACATAAAATTACATGTATTTTTGAAACGACAGTCAGATGGCAATACAATCAAGAAATCAAAAGTGTCCACTGCAGCTAACGTAGAATAATGCGCCAGATGAAAAATATTTATTATCTAAGGTACGTTTTGGAAACCTTTATTTACTTTAAACCTTTTTGTAGGCACTTACATATTTATTTGCAATAATAGTTTATTTAAAAAAAAGACAATGCTTAATTTAGTATGTAGGTAACTATATTTCATAGTTAATTTGGTTTATTCCCATCTCTTCCCCTTCCCATCTCTTCCACTATGCGTTTATACCTACAAAAAATTCCCATCTCTTACCCCTGCCATAAATCACTCGAAAATTTAAAGTCTCTGTTGTTAAAAGTACAGTCTCATTGATATGTTTGAGCCGCCTATTTAGAATATTAATTAATTTATATTGAATTAATTGATCTACAGAATTGCATCGAACAACTGTCACAAATAATATTGTATATTTGTGTCGTCCAGGAAGCAAAACTGGTAGTCTGTTTGTATACAGCAATGTTATTGTATCATGATGTGATTACTTTTTTCATTACTATAATAAATTAAAACTTTAATGATTCCTGTGATATTTCAATCATACCAACTAGCCGAAGGTGATTTATTTTATTGTTACACTTTAATAAATTATACAGAGTAAGAAACAAGGCTAATATGATTTCTGTGTTATGTTAGTTATTGTAAATGTACGTAGATTATATATTTTTTTATTCTTTTTACAATATTTTTCAATTATAATAAATATTCGTAGATGATTTATTATATGTATATTATGATACCTAAAATTAAAAAATATGCTTACCGAGTAAAAACAAAACTAAGATGATTCCTGTGATAAGTTAATTATTGTGAATGTACGCAGATTATATATTTTTAATTCTTGTTAAAAATAAAAACAATAATATATTATCTATCATTTTTTATTATTTATATTTATTTCACTGCTTGAGTTTTCTATTGTCCGTGACTGTACCGTTGAGTGATTTATAGCAGGGGGAAGAGATGGGAAAATTTTGTAGGTATAAACGCATAGGGGAAGAGATGGGACTAAACCAAAATTTCAACTGTCTAACTATCACGGTTCATAAGATACAGCCTGGTGACAGACGGATGGACGGACAGCGGAGGTTTAGTAATAGGGTCCCGTTTTACCCTTTCGGTACGGAACCCTAAAAATGAACAATAAATGTAGCGTCTGATATCTGCTTTAAGAAACCTTGGGCTTAATTTAACTGATAGTTATTTTATCCTAGTGTGCGAATTATCATCATTAAAAAAGATCTTTTTAGCGGCTCTCTTTTTACCATAAAATGCGAAGTTTTTCAAACATTTAGGTGCGTATAAGGGTTACCATGAAACGAGCAATAGTATCATACAAAAACTTTTTTACAAAAAAGCAACCGACTTCCAAAAAAAACACTAAAAGACGTGAAAAATAACTTTAATTTCGGAAGTCAGTGTCGTTGGTTATGTATTTTGGTTTTTGGCCACCGACTTCCGAAATTAAAGTTATTTTTCACGTCTTTTAGTGTTTTTTTTGGAAGTTGGTTGTTTTTTTGTAAAAAAGTTTTTATTTTTCACTTTTTAGTTGCGGTACCTACCCCACACAAATTCGTATACCACTACTTGGTGTGTAAATAACAGTGACAGGAAATTATTAACACATCATCCATATAAACAAAGTGGAAAAAATATGCAGTATTAAGGATAACTCAAAGACTACTGGTCAAACCTTGTTCAAATTTAAATGGAACCACATGTGAAGCACCAGCTATCAAATAAAAAAGGAATCATCCAAATCAGTTCACCCAGAAAAAAGTTCTGAGCTAACACACATAAAAAAACATACAGACGAATTGAGAACCTCCTCCTTTTTGTGAAGTCGCTTAAAAAAATTAAGTCGGTTAATAACAAAATTTCAACTCACCTCAAACAATAATCCATCCCTCTTTCAAAAGCCAGCGCCAACGACTGCAAACTGCAAGACGACCAATGTATAGGCGTCACCGACGTACTTGTAGGGCTCATAATACACTTGGCGTCCGGACATTCGCAGTCATCTGTGTCGTGTTCTATGCCCAAGTTATGACCCATCTCGTGGGCTATAGTCATGGCCACTAGGCCAATCACTTCGGAATGGTTCGTTGATACTCCTCCAGAGAATTCATACGAACAAATAGGACCTTTCAAAGCTTTGCCAATGACACCGTCGTTGAAATTTTGGCGTCTGAAAATAAGATGATTTTGTTAGTGAGGGAGTTAGAAGTTGGAATTAAAACAATTATGGTCGAGATTGTAATGTACTGCGTGTGCATGATATTGGTATTCAGCTGTATCCGTCTAGACTGCCTACCGACCCCAACATTGTTAGAAAAAAGCTTCAAAGGTAGATGATGATTAGGTACTTCTAGTGTGAACCTAGAAATATTTGCTATTGGATAACGACTTTATTCGAGGTGATCAAGGCTTGGCGAAAGCCTCCCCATACTAGCCAATTGGCACACTCTTAAACATGTATAGATTGACTGGATACAAAATTTTAAATACTTATCCTGATGTATTATAAAACGCAGCATCACACAGTTAGTGCATAATTTCCCACATGCATAGTTAAAATTCATCACTCACAAGCATAATTTCAACATGAATGATGTAACCAACATTTTGTAAACATATTTTGATTTTAAGAGTGTTCGTGGAGTTTCTTGCTCGCTCTTCTCCATAGGTACCTACTACGCTTTGAAATGGGCAACTAGATTCATCTTTCTGACTGACCGACCCCTTGACAATTCAAAAGTGCCCGTAATTGGTTTATTTGAAATAAATGCTTTGAGTTTGAGTTTAAGTGCTCTTACAACTCTAAAGCCACTACTTCTATTTATCCTGGTTTTACATTTGTCGTTATGTATTAATTACAAACAATTCGTGCGATAACGAGTCCTTGGTTACACTAATCAAAACCACCTGTGTAAGCAATTTGAAAGACAGCAACAAAAATTTAATAAAGGTAGATTTTAGCATACTTTTGTTACCTTACAGCTAATATAAAGTTAACCAACTCACGTAAGCAAATGAGCATTATCATTAGGTATATCCCTCACGAGTACAGACCTCCTGTACTTAAGGAAGTTGGTGAGGGTTGTGTCTCCATCCTCCTCCAGAACAATCTCGTCAGTTTCTGTCCATACCACCACGCCGACCAGGGCTATGAATATGTTTAGAGGGGAGTATACCTGAAAAAGGACAGATTATCTTAATGGTTAATTTTAATTACAATTGTCTCAGAAATATTTTTAAATGGACAATTAGTTGGAAGGATTTGTTGAAAAATGTTAAGTGTAAGATGTTATTTTGATTAAGGCTGCTCTCTCGAAAAAAGCTTGAAAAAAGCATGCAGATGAAGCAACTTTTCGTCGGCATTTACACAGAAATTACATCTGAAAAAAAATGTTATTAATCTACCTGTTATAATACGTAATTTGGTTTAGCCATAATTTTTCTATCGGTATCACAAAATAAAATTAAAATACACCAAATCACCTCCAAAAAGTATTAAAAAAATATCTACTGCTTTGCAATACAAAGGAAAATGATTTGGTTTTGTTACTTTTTTTAAATATGTATTATTTTTATTGTAATAAATTAAAAAGTCGTCCGATTAATGACTGCGTCTACGTCACCCCCGCACTCGTCCTTAAATTCAGTTGGTCGTTAGCTCTGCCCAAATGCTCAAGGTTATTGGCATTATTACAAGCCTTAAAGGACGATTTCTTTTTTTATATGCCACATGCAACCATTTGCTAAAGTAGGTCGACTAAATCGATAAGTATGCATACCGGTCACCATAAAAACTACGCTGTATTCTTTGATGCAGTGTAGATATGAATTAAAATAATAATAGTTATAAATATTTTATGCAGTCGATATAACGGTACCTATTTACTTCAGTCCGGATTTCGACATCTAATTTATTATGGAGTAGAGGCATTAAAGTTTCAGAGTTTATGATTTCAGCCGAGTTGTATAACATTGTAAACAGATAAAAGTGGCTATTCCAAATTTAATCTGTACAGGGTGGCAGGGACATCGACGTGCAACCTGTTACCAAGGACTCAGCACAATGATTTTGTCGGTTTTTTTAAAGAAAAATTTGCTTGTTCATACATTTTGATCGCGAAGGTATTGCACTTTTCTATGAAACAGCAGATTTCTTTTTGATAACCCCCGATAATTTTCTACGCTGTCTTGTACTGAATTCGTGGCTACAGTCTGCGCGTCAAAGCTTATATAAAAATGAAACGGTGTTCGTTCGTAAGCGTATCACTTGAGAACGGCTCGATTTGGCAAGTTTTGCTTGAAAATGTTCGTAATACTCTGAATTAGGTTTTTATGGACAGGAAAAAATTAAAAGTTGTCGGAATATTGGAAAATTCGGGAAAACTGAATGTACATTTTCTATGAATTATTAAAAATTAGACAGGACAACGTCTGTTGGGTCAGCTAGTTTTATATAAAAACTTACCGAATTAATTATATTAGTGAGATCCTTCATGTACCGGTACACCGTCTGTATGTTCTCGCCGTTCGCTTTGTACGCGCGGTTGTCAGCCACCAGCACCAGCTCGACGTACCGAGACAATTTGTTCGCGTTGTACGGACCGCGGACTTCCGTGTCGTCTGGCGCGTATCTTTTGTACTGGAAAGGTAAAGAAAAATGTTAAATAATCATACATAAACTCACGACTTTTTCACAGATTACCTCCGGACTGCGATGTTTGTTTAACTTTTGACATCCCATGTGAAACGTTGTCGGTTGTCCAAGGTACTAGTTTTACGATGTCTCTATACTCGAAAGGTTTAGGTAGTTAAATAAAGGTAAAAAAAACCACGTGAGGCATAGATGTTAAACCTTTTATTTCAAATATTAAAATCATATTATTTTGAGTCCCATAATAATAAGGTCTATTCTGAATCTGAATTTGAGGCTATCTGTCACATTAATAATAAAGCGTTCAGTGGTATCATCAATTATTTTGTCTAATTTAAAAAAAATCTGTTGTTCTTTTATTACATGACCCTCGCGATTTTTCCAATTCTCAGCAGTCACATTAGCTAAAGCCTCTGGCAAAAGAATGTTTAAGTCAGACATTTTAAAAGTTTTATTTTTCTCGGCTACAAACCCTTTAACTTGAGCCCATATTAACTCAATTGAATTGCGCTCACAGTAGTATGGTGGCAGCCGCAATACAGTGACACCATATAACAGTTTTTCTAATTCATCCACAACTTATAAGCAATCTGGTTAACCGACTAAACGTAATACCTGCTACTTCAGTTGCCATACTACGTCACAGGTGTACTCTTCAATTTAACAACGTTATCTAATTCGTTGTATTTTCTAAAAGGTTTAGGGAACCTGACTTTTTGGGCTCTTACAATAGACAGATTACAAAATATTATACTATTTTATAAATCTAACAAAAAATATGTGCTCAAGCAATTACATGTACGAAGAGTATACTTTACGAATAAATGATAAAGTTTAACATACATTAATAAAAGAGGAAACTATCGTATAAATCGCAAATAACTTTAATCTTTTTGTAACGTATTTTTAAACAAGAAAGTGTCAACTATAAAAAACCCTTTTTACGATTTGTTTACCTTTATTTAACTACCTAAACCTTTCGAGTATAGGTATGGCTAAACTAGTTGCATTGTGTTATTAGGTGGCAGGAAGTATGACCCGTGTGTTAGTATAAATTACGAGTAAATTGCAATAACTGCAAGCCTTGGGTTAGTCTTAGCATTGCAACTTCAAAGTAAGCACATTAGCTTAACAAACTAACATAGCTAACCTATTCCGAGCACAGATCACTGCGCTCTAGCAACACTTAAAACAATACTTTGTTAATGTAAGTATTTTGCTGAAATATTCATAATTTGAGTTAAATAGTGCAGCACCCTAATTCAGTAACACACTATCTATCACAATCTGAATCATTTTGAACCCTATTGCTAATCCATTGCTTCATATGTTCGAATAATTTGTCTGCTGAACAAGTAAATAACGCTATGAATGCTGTTGAACTGTCAAAACGAAAAGTATTCCTACTGTTAGTGTATTCCGCAATTACCCCGCTGGGGGTGCATTCATTCTATTTATCGGTTTAAAATAAAACTGTCAACTAGCCTGTTCTAATTATTAGGTGTCCGTGTATATCCACAATTATTAGGTGTATAGGATGGGGGTGTGTGTGTGTGTGGGGGGGGATGGGGTTAGGGTTTTACCATAAACCAATTTGGAATAAAATCCCGCCAAATATGGTCGTGCCATTTATAGAAAGATGACGACGCAATTAATCATTCATTTTGCAACTTTCCTTCAGGCTGATTTTATCAAAAAATAGGATTTTTTCCTCAACCATAATAAAACATTATTAACCATATCCATATGTGGTTGTATTTATTATTTTTGATAAAAAGCATACAGCAGCAATACCTGCAGTAATTTTGTTACATTTTTGTCCTTAGAATTTAGCAGATCTCTCTGAGATTTAAATCGAGACAATATCTATTGATCGGCACAATATCCAATATCTATATATCGGATGGCACTGAATCTATATAGATTCAGTGCCATCCGATATATAGATATTGGAACATATGGATATTGGAACGCTATAGTTATACGGATACCTTATATTATATAATCTAAGGTATCCGTATAACTACAGCGTTGAAGTTGGTATGAATCACAGAATACACACAATATCGTACCGTACGAGTATCTATGACATTCAATTCAAATTGATTCTGCCTTCGGGAACCGACGCGCGACGTGCGATTCTTACGATGCGCGCGGGAGTGATTATATGTAGCTACAGCTATAGATGAACGAGCGAAAGAGTGCAATACGCTAATGTCTAATTTTAGTCAGAGGATTTATAAACATTGTTTACAAGAGCATAGAGTTTCATACCGAATGCATTATTTTCTAAACACTTGTAAACAGAAACTATCAATAAACATCAAAGAAATTCAAATCATAAAGCTTGCTTGAAAAAAAATGTTCTGATTTCATTTCCTCTTATAAAAGCGGAAATGAAATGAAATCATTTTTTATTTTCAAAGTTCATAAGAACCTTGCCCTTGAGAACCGACTGTACCAGTTTCATTTCAGTGTGCCATAATAAATATCTAACGGGATCCTGCCGTTTTGCCGAAAAGATTTTGCCAAAATTTCACTTCCCAAACAAATTTTAGCAACCTTTTTTTATACCAATGCAATGTTTGGAATGATTTTAGTACGCACATTTTCATTTGGTCAAATTTTTACTTGGCAGAATATTACCAAGGATAATGTCATTAGGACATTTGGTCTTTAATCAAATGATTTATTACAGCAAAGAATCTTTAGACAATAAACGTTTGGTCTAATGATTTGTTATGACAAAAAATAGAAAGGCAAAAATAAGTTTTTTTGGGAATTATTAAAAAAATGCAATTTTATTTTAATATAATCTTTTATTCAAGGGTAAAAAAGCAAGGGTGGGATAGGATGCAAGAGCGAGCGCAGCGAGCTCGGGACTTAGGGCACCCCGACTCGGACAGGTTAGGTTAGAAGGGGATGGCGGGGTCTGAAAGACCCCGCCATCCCCTTCGTGGTTATTTTTTTTTAAACCACCCGGAAGTAGGAGCCCCGCTTGGCGGGGCTCCGTCGTCTAAGCCTTATAATAAAAATGGTAAATTGAAAACTGACGATACTAAATATTTGGCTTATTTTATTTTGCGTAAAATATGTTATACCAATTGAAATATTTGACTATATAAAAATTGGTAATAGTACTAGTTGGTAAACAAGTTATTTTTTAAACGTTCACTTGCCAAACATTAGGTTTGCGTTACAATTATTTGTGAAGAGATTTTTTGCGAAGTAATTATTTGGCAAATGAAATTATGCGGAAAATTGTTTGGGAAGTGATAATTTGGCAATTTCTTTTCGATGAAACAAGGGAGACCCATATCTAACACTAGCAAACAATAGATTCACTGATTTCGAGTATACAGTTACACAATAAAAAAAACACTACAAAGTGAAAAATTACTTTAATTTTGGAAGTCCGTGTCTTTGGATCTATTTTTTTGTTTTTTGCCACCGACTTGCGAAATTAAAGTTATTTTTAAGAAGTCGTTTTTTTTTTTTAAGTACATAGTTATTTTTACCCACAACAACTTATTTGGACCATATTGTCTCAGGAATATTGGACTGGTCCATATTAGCTCAGGATCGAGATGAGTGGTTAAAGGAAAGAGGCCTTTGCCCTGCAGTGAGAAAATACAGGCTGATTATATAACTTATTTGCCTTTGAGCAGAAGTTAACTAGCAGCATCTACCGAGCGGTCCACACTGCAGAAGGCCGCATAACGTGGAGACGCGTCGTATGTGGTCGTGCTCCTCAGTTCAACCTCATTATTGAGGGAACGAGAAAAAAGAAGAACTACGTGCCAAATGGATCTAATGTAATTCCCAATTTTAAATTAACTGTAAAATACCTTCCTTCCTTAAAAATTAAACCTAATTTTAAATAAATAGGTAGGTAAATTATAAAATTATATATAGCATCATGCATGTTTTCCCTGAAGGGTAAAACCACAGAATTCAGTTTTATACGTACTTTTTCAAAATGTGCAGTTAAGGGAAACGAAACAATTTTACCTCTTCATAATATTATAGTTTTAACTGCTTTAAGTTTAGACTCACTCGACTGATCCTGCTTCTCTGCCTATCCTGTTCGCTATGGTACTTCTGGTAGAGCTGTGGGTCGTA
This sequence comes from Griposia aprilina, assembly GCA_916610205.1. Classification (NCBI taxonomy): domain Eukaryota; kingdom Metazoa; phylum Arthropoda; class Insecta; order Lepidoptera; family Noctuidae; genus Griposia; species Griposia aprilina. The sequence goes on from OU744305.1 coordinate 15,362,672, forward strand.
GCTCGAGTTGTTTGTGACTCCTCCGACGTAGCCGCAATGGTAATCGCTGTTTAAGTCCGAATGATCGTATATGTAGTGGTTGGATTGGATGTTTGATCCTGAGAAAAGAGAACACCATTAAAAATGTCATGTATTTAATCGAACCTCTATTAATTTCCATTTTGTGCTGCTAAAAATATGATTGAAACTCTAATATATTAGGTCTTTACCTATGAAATTGCCGTTCTGCAGTACTGGCCATTTCAAATCAAAATAATTTTTGTTTGGCTAAGAATTCTAATTTCAAATTAATTTTATTTTAAAAACATGGGTTTTTTTTTCTAAAAGTAGTCATTTCTTTATTGATTAGTGTTACATTTTCATCGCATTTCAATCTTTTTCGTCATCATGGATACGTTAAAAATTCGAGTAATTATGGAATATGAGTACCGTCGTGGCAGCAACGCGGCACAAGCGGCACGCAACATCAACGACGTTTACGGAGCTAACACTACAAACCAACGCACCACCTGTTATTGGTTTGCTCGCTTCCGTTCTGGAAATTTCGACCTGAAAAATGAACCTCGCGGTCGTCCGAAGACTTTGGTCGACAATGACGAATTAAAGGCGATTGTGGAAGCTGATGATACACAATCTACGGCTGAATTAGCAGCAGCTTTCGACGTTAGCGTCAAAACAATATTGGTCCATTTGCGTCAAATTGGCAAGGTAAAAAAGCTTGACAAATGGGTGCCCCACGAACTCAATGATCGCCAGCGCGAAGTACGCGTCGAGACGTGCCTTGCACTGCTCAACAGACACACAAATGAAGGAATTTTGAACCGCATTGTTACCTGCGATGAAAAATGGATTCTGTTTGATAACCGTAAGCGCTCAGCAAGTTGGTTGGATCCTGGTTCAGCACCTAAACAATGCCCTAAACGAAAACTTACCCCTAGAAAAGTGATGGTCACTGTTTGGTGGTCTAGCGCCGGTGTGATTCATCACAGCTTCTTACCAAACGGGGTGAGCATTACTGCAGATGTGTACTGTGAAGAACTGAACACAATGATGGAGAAGCTGGCGCATCTCCAACCAGCATTGGTCAATCGCTCGTCTCCGCTGCTCCTGCACGACAACGCGCGACCTCATACTGCACAGCAGACGGTCTCCAAGTTGCAAGAACTGGGGTTGGAAGCTCTCCGTCATCCGCCCTACTCATCAGACCTTGCGCCTACAGACTACTACTTTTTCCAGAATTTGGATAACTTCTTGGCGGGAAAAAAATTTAATACCCGAGAGGTAGTACAAAATGCCTTTGAAGAATTTGTTGCCTCCCGTCCAGCTGATTTCTTTAAGAAGGGCATCAATAAACTGCCACTGCGATGGCAAAGATGCATTGATTGCATGGGTGATTACTTCGATTAATACAAATAAAAAATTCATGAAAAAAATTCGTTTAAATTTTTTCATACAAAACGGCAATTTCATAGGTAAAGACCTATTATTATAATGATTGCGCGTCTTTTCGTGAACCTCAAATAATTTATATTTTGGGGTCTTAAAAATACTAAATAGCCAAGTAACTGCGACCAGAGGGCCTAGACAAAGTAACATTCGATTACCGATGACGCTAGTAGAAAGCCAAAAAATGTATGGAATTGACATAAGCTATCGAAATGTCACGTGATCATAGGTTAACGAATAGAAATTAACTAGACAATATTAACATCGTTTGATTCTATAAAACGAATCGACATCGTCGAACGATTACTTCCATAGAGATGCGTAGGCAAGTGACACTTTTTGACAAGTGTTATCGCTAGTTTTCGATTCGTATGATGCCAAATATTAGCGTAAGCGGTAGCGATTGTAGAAATAGAATCGCTCCGAAGCGAATGACATTGGTCTAGGCCCTAGGCCCTCTGCTTGGATGTAGCGCTCGCCGACCGCTGATGCGGTTGGTCACAGCTCTAACGTTCTAATTTCTGTGCTCTAGTTTACTAAATGCGAGCAATTCGGCTCGCGCGTGGTTGGTCACAGTTCCAACCTAAACTAACCCGTTTGGGCGGGGTACCCTAGCTTAGTTACTGCGACCAACTGTGAGAAAAGGCCAGAAAATTAAAAATAGTCTCAATCATTAAAAAAAACAGTGCATCATTAGAATCGCAAAAAGTTTTTAGAGGACCAGTTAAATATTTCACATTAAAAATGTTATATGTTTACTGCTGAATCTGGATATGTGCCCGGTGAATGACAATAGGCTTGTCCCCTATTACCGTCTCCGAGAATACGGGTAATGTTATGTCTTAGTGCCAAACAATGGGCTTTACAACGACTACCATTTAACAAAAGATCGAGGGGGTCACTCTTGAGTAACAAACGGAATTGTGACACTCTGTCGCCTTTGACTGAGGCACTCCGCACAATACTAACAACATAACACATACTAACATGGCGGCTGTTTTAAAACAAAAACACACAGCACTAATATGACGTCATTTTCCTCTTCATCAACTGCCTCGTTGGTCTAGTGGTCGCAAGACTACCGCTGAGCATGACGTCCAGGTTTCCCGGTTTTTAAATGTTATTGGGTTTTTCCTAATGGAATTTCTCAATAGCTGCCCGGACTCTGGATTTGTGCCCGGTTGATGGCAATAGACTGGCCTCTATTACAAGGGACTTAAACATAACTGGAGAAATGTGGGTGTACTATGGGTGCACCTCTGCCTAACCCTTCGGGGAATACAGGCCTTATGTTATGTTTCCTCTTTATATGGAATAATCAGGTAAGTGCTACTAATGAATGCACAAGCATTCAGCAACTGCCAACAGCTCTACGAACTACGATAAAGCATAAATCATTTTTGGCGACGCTTCGGGGAGACCTAAGTCCAGCAATGGACGTCTTCCGGCTGAAATGATAATGATGATAAATTATATTCGGAAGTATACCTTCAGCAGGCTCGATGTATTTCATTCGTTCTCCGTCGAACACGATTCCCCGTACGCCATGACACGTGGACACCGCCACCCATGAGCCAGGTTTCCCTCTCACCGTCCCTGAGTATTGACATAAGTCTATATCCTGAAACACGACATTGTGGATTTAGATAGAAATAGAAAATTGTTTATGATCCAGGGAATTCTATAAGCTTCGAAGCTCCTAAGAAAGCGCTGAGCGGTCACACAATAACGGCAAATAAAGTGCTTAATGTCAAGTACTGGTGAAAATGAGACATTATCATGACGGCCGTTATAATATGAAGGAACCGCTTTCCTAGGAAACCCAAGCTGTAGCAGGTACACAAGTTAAACACAAATTAAAATGACATAATTGATGTGGCAAGTTCACAGGTGAACGCTTCTTACAACAACCATGGAAAATGATTATCGCCGGGGAAATCCTTAAAATATTTACGGTACGAAGCGTTCGCCGGCGCATTCGGGTGTTCAGACGCACTACTTACCTTACCTACTGGCTAATGTTTTTACCACGGCGTCATCATCATCATCTGCTTGCATTTTCCCAACTATATTAGGGCGGCTTGTAGTCTGACCGGATGCAGCTGAACACCAGTATTTTACGTGGAGCGACTGCCGATAGAAGAAGAACCCCCCTCTTTATTTAAACTGAACTTAATGCAAAGATAAGTCTCATGCTGTCCTTATTACTTTAATATAGAAATACGTTGAATTGTAGTCGAGTAGTCGGGGATTAGTTCAATATATATTTTTTTTTTTATGTTTCCCGGGTATAATTACACCAAAGTACTTAATGCAAAGCATTTATATCGCCTAAACCAATTACAGGCCCTTTTGAATTATCTTGTCAAGGAGTCGATCAATCAGAAAGATGAACCTAGTTGCCCATTCCAAAGCGCAGTAGGTTTCTATGGAGAAGAACAGGCAAGAAACTCCACGGCCACTCTTTTTTTAAATCAAAATTATATGGTTATATATTTCATGCTGAAATTATATTTTAAATCTTACCTCTTTTTTAGGTTTATACACAACAGTCTGGCCGTTCTTCTGGTACCTAAGTACATGGTTGTCTGTGACTAGGTCCTGGTTCAGTATGAGGTCCAGGACGTACTCCTGGCCGTCTATGGGGACTGTTACTGTCACCTCTGAATGATGTACACCGCTCTGTAACAGATGATGTTCGAGTATGATTTAGATTTTGGTGTATAAATTGACAAAGAATTCCCTGGAAGACGTCAGAAATCATTCTAATTCAAATATAAGCCATCTCATTAGCTGGTGAAAATATCACAGAATTCGCAGATCTAAGATCGTTAAAGAACAATGAAGGGTAAAAGCACACTAAGCCCAGTCAGTTTTAAGCAGGCAGCAGATACTGCTTGCTTTCAAACCGGCAGAGAATATTAATGGCTTCGATCACAATAAAAGTTTCTGTTGCTATTGGGAGCCTCTACATTGTGTCACAACGAAGGTTGGACGACCTGCATTAGGCAGGATGCAGGTCGTCCAACCTTCGTTGTGACACAATGTAGAGGCTGGCGAAATCATTTTTTCTTCCTCCAGATCAGATGAATATTTCCAAGCATCCCAGAAATAACCAAGAGCCATCAAACACACCCATAGAAGTATAAGTCACCACAAAATAAAAGCCTTTCAAATAATACATAAAATTTCAATATAACCGTTACAGAAAACAGCAATTCCGCCGTTGGTCACTGAACAGCTACTAACAGAGTTCGGTGGCGAAGATAACTTCCATTCTTAATGGTATTCCGCAGTTTTATTATATTGTAATAGTTTATTTTAATCGCTGTTACACACGACGCATGATCAGGCTCAATAGATAAACGGGAGAGAGTCTTTTTTAGAGAAATCTAAGCTGCCTTTAAGTAGTAACGAGTACGTCATCAAGGGCTAGTGCATCACTAAAATCTTCTGAAGTCTATCCTAGATTGATCGAGTTTTCTAGGTCTGTTTCAATATCTTGGACGTCCTCTACGATTCTAAAGCCAAATAAGGCAAATGGCTGTCTTATATATAATTCGTCTGTACCTGTTTATGTCACTGAACTCCTAAACGGCTGGATCAATTTTAATGATTTTTTTTGTGTTTAAATGGATGGTTTAGATTCTCAATTGGACCCGGTAGGTGGCGCTTTTCAGGCAGGACAACGTCTGTCAGGTCGGCTAGTTTAGTATAGAAATGTTTTTGTCTCTTACCGCGTCTTTCGTCGTCGAGATCTCTCTTTTCGTTCTGCCATGATGGACAATTGGCTGAACTAGTCTGTGCTTATTGAAGTCTAAAGCTGGCGGTTCTGAAACAATTCGAACGTGACGTTAGAACAGAGTCATTTGAGTTTCTCCTGAATCGTTTGCTACATAGGAAAGAATTAGGGATGAAATTAGGAATTTATTCTGTGACTTATGTCATGGAGAAATGTAGTCAAAGAACCCATCATCCGCGAAGGCGACTGCGGACTACGTGGAGACCTTTATTGCCGGGGCGTTTGGGATGCTCAGAAGGAGGCGTTAATTGATATCCGTGTCGTAGACACTGACGCCTTCTCTTATATTTCACGCCCTGTCACCCCTGTACTAAAATTCGCCGAAGAACAAAAAATAAGGAAATATTCAAACGGTTGTGAAATGCGACATGCGACATTCACCCCCCTTGTTGCATCCGTTGATGGGGTCTTCGCTCCACAAATGTCTACTTTCGCTAAACATCTTGAAGCTGCAATCGCTGACCGCTGGAATAAGTTCTTTAGCGTAGTGATGGGTTGGCTAACATCAAGAATCATCATCTAAATAATCCGTGCCACCAGCATGTGCACTCGCGGCACAAAGTAGCCCGCGATATTCAAATTTACTTACGTTTTTTGCAATTTGCAGGTCAGTGTCAGGTTGTATGTTGATTAAAATATGATTCGCAGTCGTAACAAACATGGTTTTATAGAATTATAATCATGAGAATCAGCAATACCTACAACTCCTAAATGATAAATGATTTTATTTCTGTAAATAGGTTTGTACCTGAGGTTTGTACAAACACTTTTACACGTCAATCATATTTTAAAACTAGATGAGGTCGGCGTTAAGTTAGAATTTGCCTCAAATGTCAAGATTTCATGAAATAGTCGTTCAATAGGGTAACATGAACTTATAGAGATCTATTGATGATTTCCGTGAATATAATTCTATAAATAAATGTTCGCTACAGCCGCCAATCATATTTAGGTTGACATACAACCTGATACTTACCTGCAAATTGCAAACAACTTAAGAAAATTTGAATTTCGCGGGCTACCCTGAAAGTTTTGCCATAAACCAATAGCCAAGTTATTCGGCTTCGATGATGGAGCAGCCCTACTTAGATAAGGCTGATGTGGTTGCGACATTTTTACAGAATAGACCGGTTGTTATTTGGATGGTTACTGATATACGTATAGGTATATCAATGTTGGAAAGGAAAAACAAATGTAGCGCGATTTGGCCAATTTATTGTTCAGCAGAACTGTTTAAATTGGCTGAAATATAACAAAATATAAATAAATCAACGGGAAGCGAATTTATTAAAAGAGTTACAATTTGTACTCAACAGGAAGGGACACATTTTGAGCATTTAATAAATTAAATATGATTGTAAGTTGTAGTTAAACGTAGGTACCTACCTTATTATTTTAAATAAATGTCAAATTGCATGGTCTTCCTTTTATTTTAGATGCTATGTTATTTAGAAGAAATAAATGATTGAGTCTTTCGATCGTTACAATAAAATTACAGGTTTTTTTTTTCACATTTAGCGGATTCGGTACCCGGTTCAGACAGGCGATTATTTTAAATTCTTTGAATGCAGGTAGTATTGTTTTTAAAATAAAAATTAAGTCTTCATTAAGTCGTTTTTCTATCTACAGTATTTATGGTACTTTCCATCCTTTTGGCAAAGTCGTGGGACGCCTTGTACATGCTCTACTACCCGTGCGAAGCCGGGGCGGGTCGCTAGTACAAAATATACTTAGAAATTAATTGTATATTTCATTGGCCACACCAATGATTCCTGTATTTCCCTTCTTGTTGTACATAGATAGTTTTTAATCCAAATCAAAGGGTTCAAAACATACGTGAAGGTATCACAACAGCATACACCCTACACAAAATATTTATGTAGGTCCAAGTGAGTCCAAATATTCAATTTTGTTAACCTTAAGTAACTATGGTTCACATAAGTTTATACACACATAGATACATACATAAACTCACGCCTTCTCTCAATGGGGGTAGGCAAATACAAGCATAATATTTTGGAAGATGCAAGTTTCGTTTTTGATGTGTAAACATCTTAGCGCTCGGTCTACGGTAGCGGCTAGCTGGGATTTCGAGCGTCAGACGCGTAAGCGTAAGACTTCGAGCGTCAGATGTGTCAGCGTAAGACCCGTGTCTATGTGAGCGCGTGAACCAAACTGATGCGAGCTCACATGTTTACACATCAATTTTCGTGAGTGCCAAACCAACTCACACCGATTTTTTAAATTACTGTGATTTTTTATTAAATAACTAGCTGCTGCCCGCGGATTCGCCCGCGTGGACGTCGGAAATTATCCTACAGGATTACTAAGCTATCGGTAAGTAGCCTATGTTACTCCTTATAACATCAGCTATCTGCCAGTGAAAGTCCCGTCAAGATCGGTCCAGCCGTTTCGGAGATTAGCCGGAACAAACAGACAGACAGACGAAAATTGTAAAAAAAATAATATTGGTATAATTATGTACCGTGTATTATAAATCCATATGCATTTAGTAACAAGCGGTTATTTTAATATTACAAACAGACACTCCAATTTTATTTATTTGTATGTATAGACTGTATAGATGTATAGACTGTATAGATGTGTACACTGTATAGATGTATAGACTGTATTGATGTATAGACTGTATAGATGTATAGACTATATAGATGTATAGACTAGCATCTGCCCGTGACTTTATCCACGTGAAATTTCGAGTTCCCCCAACCCACCCCATCGCGTCGCTTCGCCTGCCCGCGCTTTACTTCGTATTCGCTTAGCGTTCTTTCTGGTTTTTTTAAGGGTCCTAGCGTGATACCCTTCCTCAAGATTTGGGCTACCAAATTCAAAAAGATTTTATGAAATCCGACTGATAGTTCTAGAGATTCCTCCCTTAATACAAAATTACTACAAAAAAAACCCTCTTTATAATATACTAGCATCTGCCCGCGGCTTCGCCCGCGTGGATGACGGAAATTATTTCACGGGAACGTGCTACCGGGACAAAACGTAGGCTTTCTCCGTCCCCAGGATACCATCTATCTCCTTGCCAAATTTTATCCAAATCCATTTAGTGGTTTAGGCGGGAATAGGTAACATACAGACAGACTTACTTTCAAATTTATAATACTAGCTTTTGCACGCGGCATCGCTCGCGTTAATTTTGACTTTGACAATCAATTCGGATTAATCATGATTCGAAGGACACGTAGCGCCATCTATTATCATAAGAACGTTATTGTTGTTTTCCTCGGGAACAGTACTTTTTTTCGGGATGAAAGGTACCCTATGTCCGTTTCTGTACACCTGACAACGTATATGCAAAATTTCAGGATGATCGGTTCAGTGGTTTAGGCATGAAAAGGTAACAAACAAAGAAAATTACTTTCGCATTTATAATATTAGATAAGATTAGTGTGGATTTGTATAGATTATGATAAATAAGTTACCGAGCAAACGCTAAGTGTTGAATACTTTGAATAATCAGTTTAATTTTTAATTAATTGAGATATTAAAGTAGTTAAATTATGAATACATTTAAAATTGTGTTTAAATCAAGGATACTACTCTAATAACATAAATGACAATAATTTATTTTATAACATTGTCACATTATCAAATGTATTTATGGCCACAAGGTAACAGTTTTATCTGTACAATTGCATTATACACTGCAGAAGGTGCATATACAAAACCTATTTAGGTATGTTATGCCTTTTTTCAAGACAAATTGTTTAGAAGTATGTATGTAGGTAGCAGGTGGCATTCTATAGTTTCTGCCTACCCCCATGGGAAGAAGGCGGAGTTTATGTATGTATGTTAATTGTTTAGAATATTAGGTAGTGATGTTTTGATTGGAATATACGTAATGGGGCATTAAGGAAAAAATAAAGTTTTAAACAATGTTTTTTTTTTTCGCAAATCGTAAGTTTCTCGATTATATTTTATAGAACACCTAAATGTAAGGCTAAAAGTGTACTGATGTTTTTGTCTCCGACCAACTGTTTATCGTAAAAATTATGTCGCAGTTTGGGCGTTTGGGACCAAAAAAGAGATTTTTTTTTTTTGCTCGTAGCGAGGGCAGCCTCCGCCCGGTGCAATAAGGTCGGTTACCTAAGGAGTGCCACCAGCCCATATTACCTATTACCTTACTTAAGCCCTTGAGGTTTCCCGTGGTGTTCCCCCATCCTACTACTCCCACATCCCACCGGGTCCCGAAGGCTTGATTAGGCGATGGTTTTTGGAGAAAATTTTCAAAGTTTTTTTTTTCATATTGCCCCCTTTCGTATCCGCTGACCGATGTTTTAAAAAACTGCTACATTTTCAAATGCAAAAAAAAAAAAAACCTTTCAGGTATGGTTTAAAATTTTAGTAACCTAATTTCATTGAACTAGCAAATAAACACATTGTGTTTGTTTTTAGAGAACACCTTCAACCTTCGCAGCACCACGAGACAGATTTTTCGAATTATTAAGCACAACAAACGTGCAGGGCGGTGATTATTTAGAACTAAAAGTTACACCTTCAAAGTGAACAAGACGTTTTGATGAACGACTTGGTAAATAATATATAAATTAAAACTTACTTATCTCCTGAGCTTCTGCAGTGCCCTTTGTCAGCGCTACTAATATTAATAAATGCACCAAGCACATAACACAAACATTATCACTTAACATTTTAACACAAAAAAAAATTAAACATAGTTTAACGAGACTAGCAAATGGAGTTAGTGAACAAACATGTCACTTAAAAAATAAGTTGCATTATGTCCAAGCAACAAGGCACTGCACATCATTCCATCCAGAGGGTACTTTTTAAATACGGAATGGAGGTAAACTCAGCGACGACAGTGAGAAACGTCATGTGTCAACGCCATCTGGACACGGGTTTTGGAATTAATGCCAACATAATCTTACGTATAACTACGTTACGCCGCCTACTACTTACAGCCTAGATATGTCTAGAGTATTTTAAAACGTGAATTACATATTCGCTTGCAGTTAGAAAAGCGAAAAGTAAGTCACTTAAAAAAACAATAAAACAATGTCAGGTAGTCATGGATTTAATTATTTATTTCTTTCTTTTGAAACACTAAGTTTTTTAGCCATCATTTTATACGAATCCGTATCATCATCACACTCTCTCTTATTTATTAATATATTATTCATATCAGTAGTTGTAAATAAAAAAATTGCAGGATATTTTTATTAAAAAATTATTAATTTTTCATTATGCATTGACGTCATGCTCCCTGGCGGAACCACCTTTGCTTTAACAAATGTACGTTACTTAAAACAGTGCATGGAAGGTCTATATAATTCGAGTCCTATAAAAAAAAGTATATCTCTAGTTTCGACGTATACTTTTATTTAAAGTAGTTGCGCTGAGGAGTATCCTTCCCGGCGAAACCAACATGATATATCTATTACTATAAATAAATAAAAAATAAATAAAATTTATTCAAGTATAAAATAAAATTATGATTTACATTAATTACAATCGAGGAAAATGTTTAATTCTAAGTGTAATGTAGACCTGCCTGATCTAGGTTTATAAAACCTGTGTTTCAGGCCATCAATTCACATCAAATATTTGAAAAGAAGACAACTATACATTTATTAGAAGCTTAATTAAAAGAAGACATAATATTTTCAATGACTTAAAGAGTTAATAAAGAATTAAAAGAAACTAATTAATTATATTATTATAAAACTAGATTATGTAAATATATTATGTTTAAATAAATTGACGAATAATATTAAAGTAGATAAAGTGAAGACTATTATTAATAAGGTAAAAGAAGAGACTTATATTAGGTAGATAGAAAATTTATTTTAAAATCTCTAGTAGTTTTTCCGTGTCTGCATAATTGAGTTTTGCCAAGTATTCCTGTACTAGTAAATTACACCTATTATAAGTTAAACTATAAATCTTTAACACTCTGTTGAACTGGTTATAAAAGTAGGGTCCTAAAAATAAATAAAATCGACTAGCAAAAGCACGTTTAGTCTGAGAGTTAGCACAAACCAAATCTTTTCTTCTCCTGTCTGAAGGTACTGGGTTAAAATAAAGTTCAGTGTGTTGGAATAAAACTACATTCAAAACAAATAACTGACGTACTGTTAGCACCTTACATGCCATATGAAGCTGGTGTGTAGGAAATCTAAATGGACGAAAAGTAGCAACCTTTAAAACTGCTCTTTGGGCGCGTTCAAGGTGCAGTAAATTGGATTTAGCGGCACCACCCCAGGACGTTATGCAGTAGGTAATAATAGATTGACACAAAGCCAAATAAACCTGTCTAATTAATTTAAAATCGGCAATGTTACGTAAATTTTTAAAAATATATATTAGTTTACGCACTCTGGTGCATAATAAATCGATGTGTTTGCGGAAGTTCAGGTTTGTGTCAATCGTGACGCCTAGATATTTAATATGGTCGGCTTTAGCTAATGTGGGACAAGTGCATGCAATGTCAGCATAAGGTAAATTACAATTGTTATGCGCTTGAATGTTTAGGTTAGTAAGCGTTGGGTTAGTGTTTCTCATTTTAAATAATAGGTACTTTGTTTTATCTGTATTTAATATTAAGAGATTTTTATGAAGCCAATTAGACACAGTATTAAAACCATTCTGTGCTACCTCATAGACCTCGGCCTTTGATTTAGATGCAAACAGTAGAGCTGTGTCATCCGCATATGAAACAATTTCACCCTTTTGGAGTGTCAAATTACACAGGTCATTTATGTAAATTAAAAACAAAGTAGGACCCAAAATACTGCCTTGTGGGATTCCATAACAGCTATTCTTAAGTTCCAAACTCATGGACTGACCTATTTTTACACTCTGATGGCGGTCGCTAAGGTAATCAGATAACAGTTGCAATTGTACTCCCCGTATTCCCAGCATTTCCAGCTTGTGCAAAAGCAAAGTCCCAGAAATTGTGTCAAAAGCCTTGGCAAGGTCTAAAAATATCCCTATGGTGTGCATGCCGTTATCCAGGTTTGTGCTTATAAAATTTGTCAAGTGGTGAACAGCTTGGGTTGCTGATCTTTTAGGCCTAAAACCAAATTGATTATCAGAGAGTGATTTATTACTTTCAAGATATTTTACTAATCTACTGTTTATAATTTTCTCCAAAATCTTTGAGACGCCTGTTAAAACTGAAATTGGCCTGTAATTATTTACACAACTTTTGTCTCCAGCTTTAAACACAGGGGTGACTACGGCTTTTTTAAGTAATTTTGGAAATATTCCTTTTGTTAAACATAACTGAAAAATGTGAGTCAAGGGAGGGGCAATTACGTATTTAAATCTTTTGAGTACGCTATTAGGTATATCGTCACAACCTACGGCACAAATTTCCTTTAATCCATCTATTATACTTTCTACCTCATTAACATCAGTATCTAATAAGACAAAAGAGTTTAGTATTGCATATTTCTTAGCTTGGCTTTGAATGGAAAAACATCTATTAGATAATAAAGTTTTTTCTGCTAAGGTTTTTCCTACGTTAATGAAGAAGTTGTTAGCTTTATTTGCTGCTTCGGTAGGGCTTAGCTCAGATGTTAAAAGATCAAGCGCAGGTACGGGATTTTTTGACCTAATAGTGTTAGATTTTATGTATTTCCATATAAGTTTACTGTTTTTACCTGCTTTCTGTAGTTGACTTTGATCATATTTGTTTTTTAGCTTTTTCAACAGATTATTACAGAAATTCCTATATCGTTTGTAAATAACTGATAGTAGTTCATTATCCGGTGCATTTTTCGATTTTTGGTGAAGTTTATCTCTATGTCTGATACATCGAACAAGTCCGGGCGTAATCCATGGTTTAATATTACTATACTTTCTAGGTATTACTTTAGTAAATGTATTTTTCCTTATCGTAGATTGTAACAAATCGACAAAATATTGTAGTGAAATATTTGGATCATGTGAATTGTAAACTGGGTCAAAATTAATACCGCGTAAGTCAGTTTCAACACTCGTCATATTGAGTTTAGTATAGCTGCGCATGCAGTTATTTCTAGGTGAGGACATTTGTAATGTTAGTAAAACAGCTTGATGATCGGTAAGTGACGAGTTAGTAACCAATGTTTTGGATGGACTTTTCGATTTTATAAAGATATGGTCTAGACAAGAGCCGCTCTGGTGGGTTGGGTGATAATGAGCTGGTAATAGTCCATGAAATGAGCAAATATTAAGGTAATTATGTGAATGAGTATCGATTTTTTCGGCAGCAATGTTTATGTTGATATCACCTACCAGTACGATATTTTTAAACGAAGATAATTTTTCTAAGTTACTGTTAAGCGAATCCAAAAACCCATCAATACTTTGGGATGGAGGCCTATAAATAGCCATAATTACCGTATCGGGAATAATTTTAATCACTAAACAGTTGCAGTCTAGAAAATGGGGTTCTTCTACTAATACTTTTAAATTATTTTTAATATAAACCACTATGCCATCATTCTGGTTGAATGTTCTATCGCTTTTATGAAGATTAAAGCCATCGATAGATGGTATATTAGCCATTTGTTTGGATAACCAACACTCTGTTAGAACGATAATGTCGCAGCATATATCAATGTTTTGTAGCAAAACTTGGAAACCGTTAAAATTACGGGTTATACTGCGTATATTTTGTGTAAGTAAAGTCAATGTTTTATCCCCAGTATATATTATGTTTTTGCACTCCTCAACATTACAGATTTTAGATTCAGACACGGAAAACCCATCTAGATCACAGATTAGCTGATTGGCCATAAAAAAGAATAATATGTAGAAGTTAACCTACTATCTATGTGCTTACTTAAACAGGTAGTCGGCGGCGCTCCTAGGCGCCTTCATAGTCAATGGAATTAATATAATTGTCTTCTGCATATTTACGTGCTGGGCAATTTACATCACCAGTTGGATGATCATTCTTTCTCTTGAATCGTTTGCAGGTCGCACATTGAGGCGGAGATCCTTTATTATTGCATTCCTTGAAAGAATGTCCTGTTTCGCCACAGAGGTTGCATGTAGGGCTCGTTTCTCTGCAAAATTTGGCTGCGTGTCCGAACTGCTGGCAGTTAAAACACCTGGTCACAATAGTGAAATCTCTCACTGGACATGATGTCCAATTTATGAAAATTCGGCCTTGGTTCATCATAATTTTCCTGATATAAGCAGGAACTTCCAATATATAATTGCAAGTAGGACGATCTTTCTTTCCTGACTTATGGCTCAATTTTATACTTTCTAAAAATGACTCATGACTAATGTTCAGCAATTTATCGGTCAAGTTTTGTACGTAAATGCAATCAAATACCTCTTTTTCAGTCAGAGCTACGGGGACACCAATGACAGCAATCCTAGGACGGCGTTTCGGTGGTTCTTCAACTGTAAGGCCTGAGGAAACTAGCTTCTGCGAGCTTTTTAATTTGTCAACGTCGTCTTTGTTATCCGTCCTAATAATGACGCCTCCATTTCTAATTTTCCTAAGACCGCGGACATGGAGTTTTAATTCCTCAGGCGAGATAATTTTTTGTACCAACAACTTGGTGTCGTCACTGGTTTTGGTTTTATCGCTGGGATATATAGCGACCGAACTGAGATTTGCTGGGCGAATAAATTTATCAGAGCCAACTACTACAAGTTTACTATACATAGTATAAGCAAATAAAAAAGTAGTAGTATCAAGTATCAAATAATTCTATAACAATTCTATATTAAACTAGTACTTACCCCCAAATTCTCAATCTAATTTAAATATACGAACAAAACGGTGTCTCAAGCTTCCTCTTCGAAATAGTCGCTAAGCGCCTAGATTGAAATGCTTAGCAAATAAACGTTTACGTGTAAATCCTCAATTTAGGTTAAATTAATTTACGAAGACACCATTTCTTTTTTTATTGAGCGCCCGAAATAACAAAAAAAGCAAGGACTCAAGATTTCCGTAAATTAATAAGAGGTTGTTTTAGTTCAGGCGTTACTACTTAAATAGACTATAAGATAAGATAAGATAAGATAAGATAAAAATTTATTTGCCCAAACATGTGTATACATACAATAATAAAAAGTGCATGCAGGATAACATAATGAAAAATTGGTTCAGACATGTTTGCCATACTACGGCGTGCAAATGTTTAGAATTACAAGTGATTTTCTTAATAATTATATCCTTCAGTCCAAAAAAAGGCAATTTTAACAAAACATATACATTACAACAATAAAAGAATTAAACAAAACAAAATTTAATCTATGACTGCAAAATTTGCAACTAATAGGTAATAAATGTCAAAAGTAAAAAAAAATAAAAAAAAGTTGAAATCATAATTAAAAATAAAGAGGAATTAATAATTCATGTCAAAGTATACAGTCATGTCAAAAGTAATTAATAAAATCATAATTGAATCCATAATAATCATAATTTATAAAGTCTTTCAGAGTCAAATTATTCAAAAATTGTTATGATTATTTATATAATAAAACATAGAGAACAATAGATATGTAAAATATTATCAAAATTTCTCATCTAAAAACTCATTCAAATTATAATAAGCCTTATCTGCTAGAAAATTATTAACTCTCTTTTTGAACGCTGCATCATTTAACTGCTTCCAGTCTTTTGGAAGTTTATTGTAAATTTTCGGAGCCATGCAAAAGACACTTTTGCGCATAAGTGCCGTTCTATGTTGTTGTAGGCAAATTTGGGTACTGTCACTTCTATTACGAGGGAATCGATCTGCCATGCGAGAAAATAGGAGAGGGTTGGATCTTACGAACATCGCATTTTCTAATATGTAAAGTGAAGGTAGGGTCAAGATTTTGTATTTTTGAAAATAAGGTTTGCAACTCTGAGTGGTTTCAAGTTGGAACATCGACCTAATACAACGCTTTTGAGTTTTAAATATAAGTTCCCGGTCAGTCGAGTTACCCCAAAAAATTACGCCGTACCTCAGAATGGACTCCACCAAACCATAGTATGCGGTGAGTAAAGCATCTATACTAATTACCGCTGCCAGTTTGTAAAGAGCATATGCTGAGGCACTTATTTTCTTACTGATAGTCTGTATATGTGCCTTCCAATTTAATTTCTTGTCAATAATAAGTCCTAAAAATTTTGTTGTATCAACTTCGTCAATGTTATTATTATTATAGTTTATATTTCGATTATTAATTAATGTCAAGGAGCGCTGATTAAAGTGCATGATTTTAGTCTTATTTATATTTATTTTTAAATTATTATTATTTAACCATTCTATAATTGCAATTAGTGAGTTATCAATGTCAGATTTATATGTGTCTCGGTTCTTACACGCGATTGTCACTACACTGTCATCAGCAAAAAGGCTCATAGGTTGTTCTGTGGACTTAGGCAAGTCATTAATATATAATGTAAACAAAGGAGGTCCCAGGACACTTCCCTGTGGAACACCGTACCTAACTTCACGTTCTTGTGACCGATGTGACTCTTCTCGTTTTGTAGTTATGTTTACCCTACTGACTTCCGTTATTTGCTTTCTGTTTTGAAGATATGACTCAAATAGTTTTAGTATATTACCTCTAATGCCATACGCTTCGAGTTTCTTAAGTAAAATATTGTGCTGAACATAATCAAACGCCTGAGTCATATCGCAGAATATACTGCACACCGGTTTATGTTGATCCATATTCGTCATCACTGTATTTAAAAAATCATAAATTGCCATATTAATCGTTTTTTTTTCCCTGAAACCTTTTTGTTCATTGCAAAGGATTTTATTGTGTTCTAAATACGAGTTGAGTTGTTTATAAATATATTTCTCAAAAATTTTGGAAATTACTGGAATGAGCGATATCGGTCTATAATTCATCATCAACTCTTTATCGTCTTTCTTAAATAGCGGTTTTACTATTGAAGTCTTTAGTGCGCTTGGGAATATGCCAGCACTAATACTCAAATTAATTATGTGACTTAAAGGAGAACTAATAACGCCCGATACCGCTTTGAGTACTTTTGTGGAAATTTCATCGTAGCCTACACTATTTGTATTTTTGAGTGTTGATATTATTTTTATTATGTCATATGGTAAACTAGGTCCCATAAACATAGAGTGTCTTGTATTTAAAATATTTTGTGTTACTGTAGTTCCAGCATTTACAATGGGTTGAATTTTGTCGATGAAATAATTGTTAAACATGTCCGCTATGTGTTTTGGCTCTGTGATGGATTCATTATTAATTTTAATTTTATCTATAGATGGTTTCGGTATATTTAGTTTGCTTCGTTTAATTATTTGCCATGTTGTTTTGGATTTATTTGTTGATGTTTTAATTTTATAATTGTTTTGGGCGCACTGTGTCAGCTTTATAATTTTTTTTATATAGCTTGGTGTAATTTTTTAGACTCATTTTATTTGTCTGGCTAGGTTTTAATCTATAGTTCCACAGCAATTGTCGTTTCTTTTTGCTACACATTTTTATACCGCGGGATACCCAATTTACTTTTTTCCTTAAATTTACTGTTATCCCATATATCATAGTTTTTTTTTTTTTCTTATATTTAGTAGGAGGCTTTTCCCCAATGGCATGTCAGCATCATCATAACTTAAACTATTCTGAACTACGTCTATAAATACAATATTAATGTCTAAACAAATAAGTAAGTAGGTTTGCTATCTCAGGTGAAGACTGTGCTAAAACTTTAACATAAGGACCAATATCGTATTCGTTTACTTTTATTCTGCTTAACAGTGTCTCTCTTTCCTTCTTTGTCTTAGTACACTCCGTAAGTAGATGGTTAACATCTTCAACCGTTCAGCATGTTTCACAATTGAGAGAATTCACTTTCTTGATCAAATAACCAAACTCTCTCTCTGACTTAAGTTTTCGTATGCTCCACTGGTTTTGACGTCATCACGTCAACGCCGGCTATCGCTGAAAACTAGCGCTGGGGCTCTGTCTCGCATAGGGAGGTAGCATTATGCTGAGCGATTGCCGTTTTGCGTGGATGTGACGCATATTTTCCCACAACTCGTTTTTTTTCCTTGCGTCATGTTTACCGCAAATAAACGTATTTTCTTTCTTTAAACTTGCGGGATTGTTCATCGAGTTAATTATTAAATATTAAAACATTGAAACACAGCTAGGTCTGAGAATCGTAAGAAATTACCTGTAATATTTCTCACATATATTTTTAATTTAAAACATACACCTTACTGTTGTCTCTGATTTTGTAATTAATACTGCAAGACATTTTTTTCGAGTAATTATTAACTATAATTTTAGTAAACAAACAAAAAACATTAACTAAATTGGCAGCAAGTTTTTCTGCTGTGCTTGCATCGAAAGCATAAAGCACGCTTTTTTGCCATTTTAAATAAAATTATATAGTCAGCTTTGTGACTATTTTTTAATTTTTTGGAATTATTATGATATGCAATATTGTTTACATTTGTCTAATTTGTTTTTTTTATACCCCTCTATCACCTCGAGCCAATCTTTCACGTAATCTAGTTCCTGTTATAGTTAAATGCATGCACCTATATAATATTCGGTTGATAACGAAAAGAACGCAACCAACTTCAATACAAGAACACAAGCTCATGTTCACAGTTCACGTGTAGCACAAAGCCGAGCGCCACACACGATATTAACATTAGGTACCACATAATTATGTACTAGTGCCTGGTTTATATAAAACCCAGTAATCAGTGGGCCTAAAACGGAAGCTTTGGCAGAATCATATTATGATCTGCGTACAATTAATATCCCGCAATTCATCTGTTTGACGGTTTTGTATGAAGTTTCGTAAAATGGTCCACAAATTATGCATTGCTATAATGAAGTCTAATGTCAAATAGCAGCTGTCAAACAGATGAATTGCGGGATATACGAATTCCTACTGTAAGTGTGTTACGTAATTACCCTGCTGATCTTGCGATCTGAGGGGTAATTGCGTAACACACTAACAGTAGGGATGGGTTTCATTTTGACAGTTCAACAACATTCATTGCGTTATTTACGTTGTTGAACAGACAATTTTTTCAAACATATGAAGCAATGGATTAGCAATAGGCTTCAAAATTATTCAGTTTGTGATAGATAGTGAGTTACGTAATTAGGGTGCTGGTCTAGAAACCACATTTATCAACTAGTCACGAGTGATCCTATGAGAGTTCCGTTTTTTCATTAGGACGTACGGAACCCTAAAAATGAAGCAATGACAGATAAATTAATTATGTGATACATGGTGCTCACACATTTACAAACATTTTAAAAGTACGCGTAAGTATACGATTTTCCTAAAATGTTATCAAGTCAGTGGTGCCGATTCTCTTGTCACAAAATTCTCTAAACTAGACTAAAAATCACTAAAATTTTGTTTATTCCTGTCAAAAGAGGATTTCTCATTCTGAAATAGACTAAAGTGACACAACTTAACTATATTTTAGTTTGACCGCACTAAGATGGTACTGATTTATTAGTTTAGTGAAAATGGCAATATTGCTACTCTGAATTTGACGTTTTCACCTAAAATTTAGGTTGTCTTAACTAAATCTGGCTATTTTTAATCGCGATTAAAAAGGTGTGGAATAAAATTAGTTGTCATGAACTAAGATTCACCACAACACCTCGACATTAGGGGCAAAAACAGTACTGTATTTTATTTTTAATTTTGCTTATATCTCGAAAACGGTGTGTCCTATCGCAAAAATAATGAAAATTTCGACCCCCTATATGCAACCCTTAAACCCATATAACTGTACATGTAGGTATTTTTTTTTTTATATTTTCCAAAAACTGAAAAATTCCTTATAAAACACGCCGTGCCACACATGCGCGCCTCCGGCTCTAAATAAAAATCACGGGATAGGGCAAACAAGTACCATGTGGAGTCGCGATTGTCAAATTAAATATTAGTTGCGTCAAAATGATTTTTTTAGAGATATTTTATTGCAGAATAGCTTTATGAT
Organism: Griposia aprilina; assembly: GCA_916610205.1. NCBI lineage: Eukaryota > Metazoa > Arthropoda > Insecta > Lepidoptera > Noctuidae > Griposia > Griposia aprilina. The sequence continues at coordinate 15,382,868 of OU744305.1, forward strand.
TCTCATAGCCAAAAGTAAGGAATTTTAGTGATAGTTTAGTTAGTTTAGTTCGGTGTACAAGAGAATCGGCACCAGTGTGTGAGTTAAAGTAGGTTATCACAGAATGTAAATCAATGCCATAAAAATAAGAAATTATACAATTTAATTAGCAACCAGTTTGACCCAAGAATGTAGAGTTTACATTGTCCTATGGAGCAGGACCAGTACCTACTTTGTGTATAATCCTCTAATTTGTAAGATGCTTGTTTACAAAGTGTACTTTTAAAACGAGTTTTAAAATTTCTTTCATTTAATTGCAATATATGACAAGGTATTTTGCTGTAACATTTAACACAGTAAGTTCCACAGAGTACATTATATATATGGTAGGTTCCTACCCCATAAAAGTTGTATATGTACTTTAGCTAAGCTGAAAAATGTTTGATCTATTTTATCTTTATTTGTAGTATTAAAGTTGCGTCTATCACTTATTTCATTAAAAACATATAGATTTTTAAGTAGTTCTCTTAGACATTAACCAATATATCCAATATATCTGAGAAATTCGTGGAGACGTAAATTATAAATGGCTCTCTCTCTCTTGCAAAATAAAGATGGATTCAATGTCTGTAGCCCGACCCCACAGTAAAAAGACATAATGCTGTGGATGTAACGTGCGGTTTCTCTATCTGTTAACTGTCTTATCTTTCTAACAGCTTAAGCGGGACCAACCTTAGTTGCCCCGTAAAAGATTTTATGAGGTTCCGACTAGCGTGTTTTCTAGGAAAACCGTTTGATTAACTGCAGTTTTTCTCCATTCGATTTGATGTCACATTCGCTACTTCTAACATAAAACTACGCATTTGGTATATTTTTTTTTCATTTAGTATGTACCAAATTATTAACTGTAAACAATTATTCACATTGTCAAGATTTTGTGGCCGCCGGTTTATTTTATAGATCAATCATGTTTGATCTGCAAATATCACTATCTTCGGTTGAATTTGAAGTAATATTAATTTGTGATTTTATCCTTAAAATATTAGTCAGCGAAATTAAACAAATCCACGTTAAAAAAAATATTTATTAAAGATTACAATAATTGAAAATGAGCGGAACTAAGTGAAAATTTAAAGTACTTATTTAAAATCACAATAAATTTCAGAGAAAATACAGGATACATAATGAAGTAATTGAAGATAATAATGATTGGACTAAAACTTGAATGTAGCAGTCGAAGACCATAATTATAAAGGGGTAGGATAGGGTAGACAAGAAATTAGAAAATAGTAATAGAGAATTAAAACTGTTTCAACAAACAACTTACAACTATTCAGTTATAAGAATAATTATAGAACAGCTAGACAATTCATCAAAATCAAAATCAAAATCGTCGTCATTAACCATCAATTAAACCTATTGAATAAATTTATTAAGGCCCTGGCTTTCATACTTTCTTGTACCTTGTGCCACTGTAAGGCAGGCATATACTGCCTCAATCGATTTTCCCCGACGGATCTGTTTTCCCGATGGTCAGAACACTCGAGGTGCCGTTTCATGTCGGCCCAACCCGGGACTACAAGATTGCAATATCCGCAGTGGAACATCCCGGGACGAACCTGAAACATAACAAATAAGTACATTATAATATGACAAAGAAGAGATTCTGGACAGGTACGTAGTTACGTCGTAAAAGTTTTTTTTTTTGTAAATTCTTGGCTCATTAATTACCTCTCTGATGAATTCCCTTCTCTCCGATGTAATGACAGGCAGTGCTCGCCATTTAAGATGGTGGTGAAATGTGTCCACATGGTCCTCAATACCCGAGCATAACGGTAAGGTAACATCGCACGCAAAGCACCTAATTCTTGAATTATTCTCCGTTAGCAAATACGCACTATTCCGAAGAATACAAAACTCCTCGTTAATGATACTGAAGGTAGAAAACATGCTTCGTACATCGTAAGATGAATCAACAAATTCTGCCGTTAACTGCTTCTCCTGCTTTCCCGGAGTTTTCGGATGGGTTATAGAGGAGGCTACCAGTCTTTTGTGATTCACTCCTTCTACGTGCTCTTTCATAGCCCTCAAAGAAGTTGGCACATGTACTTTACAAATGCGGCAAAAACATTGGTTATTGTCTCCTTTGTAAGTTATTTTATTTGCTTTTGCAAAGTCTCTTGCTTCTTCTTGGCTACATTTTTCGAAGTTTACGTTCAGGGGAATGGATGACGAAGAAGAGTCGGTGTCGTTTTCATTCGGGGGAATGGTTGACCATGACGAGTCGGTATCATTATCTTCTTCATGTGAGGCAGCATTTTGGACATTATCTTGTAAAGATTTTGTTATGATGTCATTTACAAGCTCAGTATTTTGTTTATCGTCAGACGATTGTATAGTCTTGTCGTTTATATCGACTCGATTCAATTTTTGATCCAGGTTCGACGGATATAGTAAATCAGAATCAATGGCTTTAGCTATTGAATGATTTTTAATGTGGTTTTCGATCTCCGTGAAATCAAACGTTACAACATTGGAACATTTTTTACAAAATGCCGTTTCTGTTTCCAAATTAATGTTGATTCCTTTAATTTGGTACTTGGCAATGGATTCAAGGATTTTAGATTTGTCTTTTGTCGGTGATTTTTCGTTGCTATTCTTATTAACATCGTTGTCAATCTTCGGTTTAATTTTTTCGCCGCCAGTTTCTATTGCTGAAGTCATGTCGGTTGTTTTTTCTTGGCAGTTTGCTTTAGTATCGATTCTTTGACGAACTCCATTAGATTCGATGCGACGTTTCGCGTAAAGTTCGTGATGCTCTGTATCGTCAAAATGTTTGGTCATCCTGCCGAAGGCTAGCAACTTGTTGCATGTCAGGCATTGGACAGCTGTGTCGTCTAACTGAAATCACAGAAATATTAACCACATAATTTTCGTGTGAAATTGGATTTGATTAAAAAAACGTACAAATTTGAAGTATAGTAGAGCGAGTGAGAGTTCGTGGTTTAGTTGTAGTTTTGAGTATTCTGATGAGTTAAGACTGACTGTTAACTCAAATTAATATGTTTTGTATATTTTTAATAACACATAGTTAGCTGTAAATTTTGGGTTCAATAACATAATAATATTGTATCTGTATTATGTATCGAAACTTTAATTCATTGCTTGCAACACTATACACTAGTTCAATAATTGATTGTGAATCTATGGTTGCGGCACTCTCACTTTTTAAGAATTGTTCAACGCACGTCTTCCACGAATTTACGGTCAATTGGGTATGGTTAATACATTACATCAAGTTAATAGTCGTTAAGCTAGTCGTTGTTTTTTGTATTTGTGTGTTTTGCTTTGCGTCATGTTTACTGCAAATAAACGTATTTTCTTTCTTTTAACAAGTGAAATCATCAAATCTTTCATTTCGCCACTAATATTTACAAACCGGTTGCGAATGGCACCCGCCAGCAGAAGTGAACACTGACACATACCAAAAATAATCTGTTTGAAGAGGCAGTAGGTTATGTACGTACTTAGATAAATAACCATAATACTAAATTATTAAGAGATAATGAGGGAGTAGGTGCCGGTAGTAATAATCTAATGTACCTGCTTTGGCTACTTTTTAAGTCTATGTGGGACACATTTTAATTATGTATTTCAATTTTGATATAATTTCAGTTGAAATTCCAGAACAAAGTAGTGTACACTTACATGACGAAAGATAGCATTATCCGCTCCAAACTGAATAGGTTTCAGAACCAAATTCAGAGAGTGGCTTGCATCAGTTTTATGATCACTCTCATCTTCGAACTCTGCGTTACAGAGCGAGCAGACTCCATCGATCAGGCCGTGCCAAGCCTTTTCTTCAATAAGAATGTTATTGAAAGCAACAACGTCACCACCCATCGGTTTTAGGAGAAGAATTCCCTTGTTAAGCTTGTGTTCATCTTCAGTGATATGTAAATTTACTTTGGAAGCAATTGGCATCAGTACATTGCAGAACTCGCAGTAGTAGCCCCCTTTGAACTGAAAAAAAAAACAAGTGAATGAGAACATTTTATATCGCCTATGAAGTAAAAAGATTAAGATAATTTAATTATTCATTTATCGCAATCTTTTCACTTCATCGGCGACATAAAATGCTTTCTTTAAAATTCGTGTGCTCAAAGAAAATCTTCCTAAATATGGCATTATTTAATATATTTTTTAAGTCTGCAATATGAAATGTAAGTTGTTGCTGTCGGTCTTGAAGCTAGTTGACACTAAATTAATTCATAATTTGTGAACTATAATACGAATCTTCATACAAACCTGGTATTTCTGTCAAGCAGATAAATTGCGTGTTATGAATTGTTGTACTTACGCAGATCATATTAGGTCTGGATAAAAATTCTTTCGTATTTTATATACAAATTCAAGATTATGAGCTCATGTGGCACTCAAATATGAAGCTTTCTGTAAACCCAGTCGTTTTAAAATGGGTCAAAACTGTTTTTGGTCAACCTCTAACTCTTCAGCTATGGCTTAAGGCGCTTCCCTGACCAAAAGACCTTGAGCGTTCGGTCCTTCTCTGTCCCGTCGCACAGTGGATCGTCCCCATACAAGAGGTCGGACATAGAATTAAAAATTGAAAAAGTATTTAATTGAAAAAAATGAAATATACAGTTGCATTACTCTATTATGGAACTACAAAAACTGTTACTACAATTTTTTTATTTGACCAGTACTTTATGAGCAATTCGATGAAAACTGTTATTTTTCTATGGAAATGGTCACAAAAATGTCTGTATCTCATGATTCCCTCCTTGTTTCGATTTGCGGTTTTCACTACTGTTATTTACCCATTTTATGCCACATTTTCTTCAAGGACACATGGTGCCCCCAGCGACCCCCTTCTGAGATATTTTGCTTTTAGTAACTATACTTTTTATTGTATAACTGATGAAATGGAGGTACATTAAGTATATTCATTACTGAGAATAAGTCATCCCTAAGTAGTTCCTTAAATAACAGGTGCATTTGCGATTACTTTAATGACTTATGAACGCTTCTGTTGCCATACAACAAAAGCGTTAATGAGTCCTTAAGTAAAGATTACCAGTACTTGCTTAATCTAATTAGTTATTGTAATTACTATGTTAACAGCCCTTAATCTCTGCATTGTGATTGTCTAATGTCATCATTAGCTTATCAAATTCATTGCTAGTTGCCTACTTGCTGCCCTATATATTTGAGTGTGTTTAGCAAATGTAATTCAGTTGTAATTATAACTTCTATCAAGTGTTGTCATTATGGCTTTCCGTGGGTTTTCTACTTATCTAGATCTTTACGTTGCTCTTCGTAATCATAAAGATCTTCGTGACTATGACAATTTATTTAACACATTGAAGTCGAGTACTAACGTCCAGTTAAGTGAAAGTGATGTGACGGATCTCAAGAACTGGTGTCGACGATTTTGCTATAGGGTTTACACCAAATGGGTGCAATCAAGAAGGACAGTCGACAGGTTCATTAACAAGAACGGAGAGTGGTTAAATTCCGATATCGTTTGGCCAGATTGCTTTAAAGAAAATGTTGTTGACACTGAAGAAGCAAATGAAAATGAGGCAGAAGAGGTAGTCAGTCCATCAAAATCAGATGCATCAACTTCAACATATACATCTCCTCGCAAACGCTTTGAAGATTTATCGACTAGACACAAAAGAAGACGTGTTAATGAAAATGTTGCTAGTTGCAGTCGTCCGGATGAGCTTTTGCATACTGTTGAAAGTATACTTAAGTCTGCCGGAAAAAATGATATGGCCAGAATAATGAAAAATTTGCTGGAAAATCCTGAACACGTCTCAACAGTTTTAAATGTCCTGGAAACTAAGCAGAATCCTTCGCTTCGTGAAGTTCCTACTCACAAAGCACTTGCTCTTTACGTTTACTTGCAGTTATCCAAGTGGCGTTACATCACACTTCGGGACTTTAGTTTAAAAGAAGGTCATGCGAAATACCCAAGCTACTACTTGTTAGTTAAAGAAAAGCTTAAATGCTACCCGGCAAAAGAAGACATAACTGTGACTGAAACTTCCGCAAAGATACGGATCCAAGCCCTCCTTGATCTCACAGTTAGGAGGCTGATCGATTCACTTGAATCAAATTTTGATGCTGGTGAACCACTTGTGCTTCACAGTAAATGGGGTTTTGATGGAGCTTCAAGTCAAAGCATTTACCATCAAACGACAACAACAAGTGAACAAGACTTATCCAGTGTATTTATGGCAAGTCTTGTACCGCTTAAGTTAGTGACTTCTAGTGGAAGTATAGTGTGGCAGAATGATCGGCCATCGTCAACCACATATTGTCGCCCGATTTCATTTACATTTATGAAAGAAACGGAAGCGAATGTTAAGGCTGAAATGGAAATATTTGAGACCGAGATTCGTGAACTGAACCCGACTGATTGCGGCAATGCTACTGTTACTCACAATCTATGGCTAACCATGATTGATGGTAAGGTACATTCAATCATATCTGGTACATCGGCAGCAGTGTGTGATTTGTGCAAAGCTCGCCCAAGCGAAATGAATAACTTGGAAGAAGTGAGAGCTAAACCCGTGAATACAGATTTATACAAGCATGGATTTAGTTCATTGCATGCTTGGATTCGGTCTATGGAGTGTTTATTACACATTGCTTACAGAATGGACATAAAATCATGGCAAGCAAAAGGTGACGAAAATAAAAAAAAAAGTTAAAGATAAGAAAGAAGCCATTCAAGAAGCTTTCCGAAGAAAGTAGTGGCAATACAAACACTGGAAATGCTGCAAGAAGGTTTTTTGCAAACCCTGAAACGACTGCGGAAATTACTAAATTAGACGTTAATTTAATTAGAAGACTCGCCGTTATTTTGCAATGCATTTCCTCAGGCGAAAAAATTCAAGTCCAAAAATTTAAATTCTATTGTGATGAAACAGCAAATTTATTCGTGGAATTATATCCATGGTATAACATGCCAGCAAGTTTACACACATTGCTGATTCATGGATCACAGATAGTGGACCACTTATCAGTAGTACCTATAGGTTTTTTGTCTGAAGAAGCATCTGAAGCAAGAAACAAGGATTTTCGTAAATTTAGAGAATATCATACACGAAAGCATAGTAGCATCGCCACTAATGAAGACATTCTTCATAATCTGCTATTATCTTCCGATCCTCTTCTCACCAGCTTACGACCGAAGATGACAAATAAAGCCAAAAAGTCTTCATTTAGTGAACTAGACGATTTACTCATAGTTGATCAGAGTGAATTGGAGTTCATTGACGTTTCAACTGATACACTTGCTGCATGTAGTGACGTTGAAGAAGATGATGACGATAATAATGATCATGATGTCGTTATTGATGAAGATGAAGAAAATATAGTTTAAGTCTTATAGTACCTAATATTATTATTAACAAGCAGTTTCTTTGTTAATTTCTTGTTTTTGTGTATTTTTTTTTTATTCTGTTCTTTTTTTGTTTTGTGTTATGCCACCCATAGGCCAATAAATGTTTTTTTTTTCTTTCTTTTCTATTGTTGTTAGTAACTAAATGGTCGTGTTAATTAATTAATTTCCTATTTTAATTTAGTTCTTAGTAGTTGTTTAATTTTTTAGTTTGTTTTAGGGTACATAGTTGTTTTATTTTTAAATTATTTTTACAGTGTTATATTATTTAAATAAATAAAAAATTTATACCTACATATTTTCTTATTGATCATAAAACTCTATTTCTTTTCGATGTGTTATTGTAAATTCGACTCAGTCATTACTAAGCTAATGATGACATTATCCAATCACAATGCAGAGATTAAGGGCTGTTAACATAGTAATTACAATAACTAATTATATTAAGTAAGTACTGGTAATCTTTACTTAAGGACTCATTAACGCTTTTGTTGTATGGCAACAGAAGCGTTCATAAGTCATTAAAGTAATCGCAAATGCACCTGTTATTTAAGGAACTACTTAGGGATGACTTATTCTCAGTAATGAATATACTTAATGTACCTCCATTTCATCAGTTATACAATAAAAAGTATAGTTACTAAAAGCAAAATATCTCGGAAGAGGGTCGCTGGGGGCACCATGTGTCCTTGAAGAAAATGTGGCATAAAATGGGTAAATAACAGTAGTGAAAACCGCAAATCGAAACAAGGAGGGAATCATGAGATACAGACATTTTTGTGACCATTTCCATAGAAAAATAACAGTTTTCATCGAATTGCTCATAAAGTACTGGTCAAATAAAAAAATTGTAGTAACAGTTTTTGTAGTTCCATAATAGAGTAATGCAACTGTATATTTCATTATTTTCAATTAAATACTTTTTCAATTTTTAATTCTATGTCCGACCTCTTGTATGGGGACGATCCACTGTGCGTCGCTGAGTCTCGCTCTGTCTCGCTCCCTCCGCACGCTCATTTATCATAAAATTCACAAAAATAATGAAATTATTTAAATAAAAAAAGACAAGTTAAGTTTAAAAATAAAATAAAACGTGTATTATTTAGATTTTTAAATTATCTATCCATTAGTGTAATCTTCAAATGAATAGAACGTCACCTTCAGCAAAAGATGCATGCAATCAATAATTTTAGTCACTTTTTTACAAGGAGATTTAAAATGTATTTATGACACATAAAAACAAATAAGAACGTGCAATGTGATGATAGGATATCGAACATTAATAATGTGCTTTTAGATGTAGTTTATTACCCATAGTGAATGAGTTAATAGCCTCTGAATAACGCACTATGGCAAGGTTTTGGTCGGGGTACCGCCTTAAATACTAATATCTTGCTCCAGTTTTTCAAAAATGGTATCGACTTTATCCGTAACAGGGCTACCAGAGCGAGCTGCATCTTTGACAAATCAAAATTCCCGGACTGAAAACGCTTGAATCAACTTTGTGCTGCTCTTACTGACACTGCGCTAAGTCCTTAAACGACACATATGTTTTCCGCGGCTTCGGTGGCATTTTTCCATAATAAAACTTCAAAATGTATAGAATTTCTTCGTTAGATTCACTCATTTTGGCGGACAGAAACTATTGAAAAATGGCGGGAATTCGTTTACACTTTTCTTTTTTAAATGTCATCTACTTAGCAGTATCAAAACCAGCCAGATAGAAAAAGATCTTGTAACTATAAAATACGAAAATCTTTTTCCCCGACCTATTATCAATTTTTGATCATTTTGTGTTGAATGGAATTCAGTTATCAAAATACTTTAGACATCGTGTAGATACCTAATGATTGTTAGGCGAATAGGGTAGTCCCTAGAGATGAGAATATTGGTTGAAATTATTTATTGGTTAATAGATAATTGATTTAAAAAAATATAGATAAATTTATTGGTTGAAAATATTAGTTAATATTTTTATTCAAGTAGGTATCTGCAACATGGTTAATGGTTGAATATTCTAATAATGCATGTTAAGATTGTTAAGTTAAACTCATGAACTTTCCTTCATACTTGAACAGGCTTATAGGACTGACTAGCATTTATTTTGGTTAGATATTTACCTTTTTAAGAAAGGTCTTTTTTACAATACTTGCAAGTTGCGACTTTTTCCACACCCACGAGCCTATTGAAAGGGTTCCAAGTATCATTATTTCGTCTCGGCATTTCTTAAAACAGCTAACACCCATTAACCGAAAACAACAACAACGCGACGACGCGGCTTTGTTATCGAGCAACGTAAACCAAACTAACCTAATCAGTCAATAAATAAATAAATAAAATATCCCCAACAGTAAATGTGTTTTATCGTAAAAGAGATAGAGCATACAATTGAATGCACGTAACGGAATGAATATTTTGAATGATATGCGTTGTTATTGTTACATGTTCGGCGTTGCCTATTTTGAGATGATATTTTTGTTCGATAATGTTAATTTTGTTTATCGAATATTATAGTTAATTTTCAATATTAGTTAATTTTAATGGTTGATGGTTATATTCAACATCTCTACTAGTCCCCGGACATAAATAAAACCCCGCAGCGAGCACAGATCGCCAACTAGGTATACTTAATAGTGCGCTTACACGAGCAACTTAACAGCCCATTATATGGGCTGCAGTCCGATAGCGTCACAAGTCCACAGCCTGCATATGGGCTGTCCGCCTAAACGATTTCAAAGGAGTGTATCAAACTGGACTCGGAGGGAATGGTGACCTCTGAGTTTGTTTCGGCGTTTCTTCTCAGAGTAGTCAGATAGGAAACGCCGACCTCATCTAGTTTTAAAATATGATTGATGTGTAAAAGTGTTTGTACAAACCTATTTACAGAAATAAAATCATTGATCATTTATCATAATGTATTTATCTTATACATGGACTCCGCAGGATAGATCCTAAGCTACAAAAAAGTCCATGGGATATGGAGAAAGATTTTTATTTATATCTTAAAAAAGGTTTATAAAAAACTACTGGACTTGGGAGATACTTTATATTTACACTAAATACTGTGAACTAGTAAAGATTGCAAATTCTGGCAATTTGTATTATTCTGGTATTTGCCGCAAATCGCTCGGTGTTCCCTACACTTCGTAGCTACAACTACCAAGAATAACGCCCAAGTTATTGACCGTGTAAGCGTAAGCGCATCTTTCGTTCGTTAATGGTACGGCTACATTGTCGCGATAAAGCGAACTACACTTCGCGCGCTCTGTGTTTATAGCAAGACGTCGCGTCGAGCGGTGTGCGAGAGGGAGCGAAGTGTAGTTCGCCTTATCGTGACAATGTGGCCGCAACATTAAAAACTGTGAACCCAAACAGTATGTAAGATGAGCGAAGCGTAGATTAGGGGAGCGGAGACGTGCAGGAATAGACCAACCAATCGCGTTTGTTGAACTCGTCTAGGATTGGTCGATTCCTTTGTTTCCCCCGCTCCGCTCCGCTCGTCTCCGCTTCTGTGGAAACGCACCCTAATACTACTCCAAATAAAAAAATCACCTTTTTAATATGTTCATCTTGAAATTTATCGCAGTACTGCACTGCATCAGACTTCGTCTTATGCTCAGGTGTTCCGATATGTTGTGTAGCTTCCTGCTGCGACTTTAAGAAGGTGTCGCATGCCAGACAGAAGGAATTCAAGGAGCCAGTGATAACCCCGTTCATATGCATCTTGCATGTCATGGTGACCTGAAAAAAAAACGAATTGTATGAAAACATAACATCGCGCATCTAAGTAGGTAGGTAGGTACAGGTACTTTTTCACCGAACTGAGTACAATAGTACCTTCACCTTTTGGATTATTTTTCCATCAGGAATTTGGTCAAAGCAAGCAGCAGGTAATGTCATTCGTCAGGCTCATAAAATTTATTAAATAAACCCCGTGATGTTTTTTTTACCCCTAAAAAAAACATCAAATGCGTTTTATTTTTTATTTTATCACGTTAAGATATCGATGCCCATCACGTCTGCGGAGTTTCGCTAGCTAATTTAATTTGACCCTGTATACTATACACACATCAAAACTGTAGGAGTCAAACACGTTTTTGCTAGTTAATAAAAATCTGGTTTTTAGGGTTCCGTAGTCAACAAGGAACCCTTATAGTTTCGCCATGTCCGTCTGCCCGTCCGCAGCTTAGCTCAGAGACAATGTACTAGAAAGCTATAATTTGGCATGGTAATAGTTATTTATGATACTAGTGCGGGAAGTTGATTTTTACAAACGAGTAGACGAATGTAAGCCCGAGACGAAGTCGAGGGCAGGGCTTACATTCACGAGTTTGTAAATACCAATGTCCGCACGTGTGTCAAACAACGTTTTCAACACATTTGCGAGAAAACAGTATCTACAATAATATCGGATTCCTCGCTTGAACTCGTAACATTATTTTGTTTTTAAATATCAGTCGGAAAGTCGCAACAATCTTTGACGTTTCCAATATGAAAATGGCGCGAATTTGCAAATGGCGCCACGTGCGCGTGGTGAAAATTAGAACTACATCTTTCGTCTCATTTTCTCTTTAGCATTAAAGTGAGACAAATTGTGTATTGAGCAAAAGCGCTTCCAAGGACGTTCGATTATTCAGCTTATTTATTCTCATAATGTGAAACTCCTTGGTGGATTTCTTATTTTTTTTTTATGGACATTAAAACTAAACCGTAAAAGATACGCACGGCGCTATACAACCGAGTATGCGGTAAAACATGTACTTAGGTGTGAGTACCTATTTTACCGCACGTTCCGTTGTACGGTGCGTAATTTTAACTTTCGAACAATGTATACAGGCATCGTAAATGCATTTTTTGAGCAAATGTGTTGAAAACATAAATTAATCACGCCGACAGTGGTAAAATAAAATCATGAAAAAAAAAAGTTCACATAAAGTGGGGATGTTTTTTTTTCTCGTCTGTCCCATGGTGTGGGGTATCGTTGGATAGGCCATTCAAAAATATTACGGGTCTGTCAAAACCATTTTTCGATTCAGTGATCCGTTAGCGTCAAATTAAGCTAAATTGCTAATTTTTGTTCAAAATTAGTTCAAATCAGTAAAATTTCAGCAGTGGTGGCCCAGTGGTGAAGGCCCCGACTTACGAGTTGTAGGTCGTGGTTTCGAACCCAGGCAGGCGCTTCACTTCGTGTAATTTATTTCATGACCACTGCTCTCAAAACGGTGAAGGAAAACATCGTGAGGAAACCAATATGACCTAGCACCAAAAATTCAAAGATGTGAAATCTACCAACCCGCACTGGGTCCGCGTGGTAGATTACAGCCCATTTCTTCTCGAAGAGAGAAGGCTTTTGTCCCTACATTGGGAAAATTATAGGCTGATTATGTTTATGCAGTCCTGCTTTACTTTGAGTGGTATCAATACAAAAGAACGTTATTATGGAGAGAAGACGTCATTTGATCCGAGAAGAAATGATCAAAGCCGTGGGAATGTTGGAAGCTGGTTTTCGGCACCGTGCTGTGGCAATCGCTCTGGGCACTACGCAGATTGTTAAAGTCTACTTTGGGTACTTTACCGCACCAGCAGCTGCAGCCGCAGCGCTGGCAGCGTGGCAGAGCCACATGGAGGACGAGCTCGTATCACCACTCGCAAACAAGATTATTACATACAAATTATCTACTGCTCGACGAGATCGTACAACGATCGCGGTGATTTTGGTTACGAGGCTTCATAGCTCTTTAGGGATGTTAATACGCGATCAAACCATAAGAAATCGCTTGCATAAAGTCAATCTCCGTTCCCGTAGGCCGCTACGTTTACCACCTATCGAGCCCCGCAATCGCAAAGCCCGTTTACAATGGACTCGTGAACACAGAAATTGGACAGGAATGGCGTTTTGTGTGTGTTGTTTTAAGAATCACGCTTTGGTATGAGGCCAGATACTAGACGCACACAGTATTGGAGGTCCCCTGTATGCCAATAACGTTTAAAATCATGCCAAGAAGTCCATGCATGCAGTGGTGGAAAGATCATGATATGGGCGGGTATTTGGATAGGCGTAAGAACCGAACTGATTTGGATCAGAGGCAATCTCAATGCACAGATTTACGCTGAAACGATTGTATCAGAAGTGGTCATTCCTTTGCGGACTGCGGATGCTTTAAATGCATGATAAATATGCACGTCCACACACTGCCAGACTCGTAGCAAACACACTTGCTACAGCTAATATCAACGTCCTGCGATGGCCTGCTCTATCGGTAGACTTGCCACTGAGCACGGATGGGATATACCTCAAAGAAGAGCCCTGCCAAATATGGATGCCGTACACACACCAGAAAATCTTTTTCGCTTTCACAACGGACATGGCCGGCCATTCCGCAACGTGATTTGGATGAACACATATTGAGTATCGGTCGAATCGTTGCGAATGTAGCGATTCTGCGAATGTAGATTTTTGCTGGTTGTTCAGTTCCGGTTAAAATATCACTTATTAAGGCGTTTTGTCAAATATTTTACACCAGCAGTCTGTGGGCTAATCATACCCAAAAAGCAAACAACACACTGCGCATTCAATATAACAATGCCTTCAGGGCGCTGTTGAGGCTTCCGCGCTACTGTAGTGCGTCAGGGATGTTCGCTGATGATTATTGCGCGATCATGCGCCAAAAAGTGGCATCAATGATACGCAGAGCGAGGGCCAGCAGCAACAGCATTCTGAAGGTTTTTTCAGATAGGCTAGAAGGGCCTACAATGGATAGGTTTATCAAGGCAATATGTCAGACAAGGGGCTTGGTAGATCTTCCTCTAATTGGATGCTGTGTTTTTGTTTTGTTTTTGTTTTTTGTACTCTTGTGTGTTACTACTAACATAGTTTGTAAGTTTTTTTTTGGTAATCGAAAATAAAAGATTTTTATTTATTATTGTGTTATACGTGTTAATGACAGAAATGCAGACTACTATACTCGAAAGGTTTAGGTAGCTAAATAAAGGTAAACAAATCGTAAAAAGGGTTTTTTATAGTTGACACTTTCTTGTTTAAAAATACGTTACAACAAAATTAAAGTTATTTGCGATTTATACGGTAGTTTCCTCTTTTATTAATGTATGTTAAACTTTATCATTTATTCGTAAACTATACTCTTCGTACATGTAATTGCTTGATCACAATTTTTTTATTAGATTTATAAAATAGTATAATATTTTGTATTCTGTCTATTGTAAAGAGCCCAAAAAGACAGGTTCACTAAACCTTTTAGAAAATACAACGAATTAGATAACGTTGTTAAATTGAAGAGTACACCTGTGACGTAGTATGGCAACTGAAGTAGCAGGTATTACGTTTAGTCGGTTAACCAGATTGCTTATAAGTTGTGGATGAATTAGAAAAGCTGTTATATGGTGTCACTGTATTGCGGCTGCCACCATACCACTGCTGTGAGCGCAATTCAATTGAGTTAATATGGGCTCAAGTTAAAGGGTTTGTAGCCGAGAAAAATAAAACTTTTAGAATGTCTGACCTAAACATTCTTTTGCCAGAGGCTTTAGCTAATGTGACTGCTGAGAATTGGAAAAGTTGCGAGGGTCATGTAATAAAAGAAGAACAGAAAATGTTTAAATTAGACAAAATAATTGATGATACCACTGAACGCTTTATTATTAATGTGACAGATAGTTCCTCAAATTCAGATTCAGA
The DNA here is from genome assembly GCA_916610205.1 of Griposia aprilina. NCBI lineage: Eukaryota > Metazoa > Arthropoda > Insecta > Lepidoptera > Noctuidae > Griposia > Griposia aprilina. The sequence goes on from OU744305.1 coordinate 15,397,975, forward strand.
ATAGAGCCTATTATTATGGGACTCAAAATAATATGATTTTAACATTTGAAATAAAAGGTTTAACATCTATGAGTCACGTGGTTTTTTTTGTTTACCTTTATTTAACTACCTAAACCTTTCGAGTATAATTGTTTATTTTACGCAATAAAAACCTTTTTTTTTTTTTAACACTTTTTAATGTCAGGATTAACCAAGGGGAAAAATCGAGCATAAGCAAAAATCGCGACGTCTTTATTAATGCAAAAGCAGAGAGTATTTCGTCGATCTACCCATACGAAAACATTTTAACTAATCTAAGTAGACATTTTTATTACAGTAGGGAAAAAAAAAAAAAAAAAAAAAAAACAACCTTGATCCCTACTTTTTTGATGCGTGTAGTTATCAGCTCAAACCCGAAGGCCCAAACTATTAATTTTTGTCCGGTTACCTATTAATGAGCTTGGCTAACTTGGGAAATGTGGGTGCACGCACGTACTCTTTACTGTTGTCGGTCCCCTCCCTCTGCCTATGCCTTCATGGAAAAATGCAGGCGTGATTTTTAGTACTTATAGTATAGTAGACCTATAGCTTCTGCCCGCGACTTAGTCCGCGTGATAATTCTTGTTACAAGCTTTTATTTAACTTACAATGTTTGTATGTATGTATGTTCTGGGCAAATCTTGCAAGCTGAATAAAACCACTTCCTCTTATCCTACGGAGTTGAAATTTCACCGTTGATTCTGTTTTGAAGACAATGCATTTTATGATGCATGACCTGTGATACTACACCCAGGATTGCCTCCAGAAGAAGGATCTCCTTAAGGGTCAATGATGCAGACGCGACATTTAATATACGCATTTAATTATGGTAGTTCCGTCTAAAGTCCACCAAGACCTGGCTGCTGCACCTAGGATTGGCTCCAGTCGAGGGAACTACTCAACGGTCAACAGCAGAGACACAAAATTTTATATACGCATACAATTATGATAGCTCGTTCTAAAGTTTACCATGATCTGGCTGCTGCACCCAGGACTGGCTCCATATGAGAGAACTCCTCAGTGGTCAACAGCACAGGCATGAAATATAAGTATTCGAGTAACGAAAGCCCGTTCTAAAGTGTGGCATGACTTGGATAATGCAACTCGGATGGCTTCACACCATGACTTGTGTGAAGGCGCGTTTGAGATCATTGGATTTGTCTTTACAAATACCTTTCAAGAGAAGGTGATAGAACGGATATATAAAAATAAAAAAACGCTAAAAAGCACAAAATAAAATGTAAGTAAAAAACCTTTTTAAAAACAAGCTTTTAATGAATTAAAAACTACTAAATAAAACTTACGTAAACATAAAACCGTAATATTTAGACGTGAAATGAATGTATAAAAGCTTTAGACGTGAACGTCCTTCTAAGCCGCAATTTTCGAAGAAAATATTAAAGTTTTATGTTAACGTAAGTTTTATTTAGTAAGTACTTTTTAGTTCATTAAAAGCATGTTTTAAAAAGGTTTTTTACTTACATTTTACTTAAGTTTAACATAAAATATGTACTACGACACTACAATAGTGTGCTGTAGCTTCTCATTCCCATTAGCGAACGAACTTTCGGAATCGGATCAGTCGTTCCGAAGATCCCCTACGTACAAAACAAAGTACGGTTCAATTTAGTAATGACCTCCTCTATATGCGAATTTGCTATGGCGGGTCCAGATCCAGTCACCTTGTATATTTGTGATTAGTTATTTGTGAAAATAATAATTGCAAGTAATGTGATTTATAAAGTGTTTTATTCTGGATCAGAGATAATTATATTAAAGTTTTAGGTAGAGGTATAGATTTTTCTCCATGAAAAGACGTCATCGAATTTATTAATGTAATAAGTCCATTTTCGATGGAATTCAGACTAGGTGCGAGCTCAGAACAATTTACAATAATGTTAGATTTTATGGAAAGGTAAGTAGAAATTCACGATAATCACGAAACATTTTGTATATTTTCAACTTTAATTCCTAAACAGTAGAGGCAAGCAGGGATCATGAACTCATTGTAAAATATTGCACATTTCGTAAATAAGAATAGCTAGCTCTAATATATGAAAGAAAGAAAGATAGAAAGTAAGAAAGAAAAATAGGTTTATTTGTCACAGAAACACGTGCATACAAAAAAGATAATTAGCTAACAATGTATAAATAAAAAGAAACAAACAAAATAGATCTATAATCACGAGCACAAAACAGAAATAGTCGACAGCTGCACGTTATGACTGTGACAAGAAGGCTTCCACTCAGCATGCTACCTTAACCTCCAGTGAAATTACCCTAGTTCCTTTTAGAGAAGTTACGGGCCTTAGGTCGCTGCAGAGATTCCGAACTGTTCGTTTATCCAGCCTAAAACGCTGAATAAGCTCCGATTCCGACATTTCGGCGATAACCTCCACACTCCGCTTTTTTAGTCTTATTTGACGCCTAATCCACGCTTTTTCATTATTTATAATATAACAGCCTCAGGCAATGCAACTTAACCAAAAATATACAGTTTTTCATAATAAAATACTCCACAACACCATTAGTGGCAGGGTCCTTGCATCCGCTAGCAAGAGTGAGCGATTAACGCGAAAATTGACGTTTGCGTTTGTCAAAAAAACCACTTGTCTACCACTTTTTATGAGACGCCACGCTAACGTCACGTTAGCGGGACCGTTTCGTTACAAAGTTTTTATTTGTCTACGAACTTAGCGTGACATTACGTGTCCTTTCTGCAGGTCCGCGCCATACATTTTGACGTTAGCGTCTGGCGTTAACGCTATCAGAAAAGTTTTTTGTCTAAGGAATCGAACCCAAACCCAAGAGCTCATTATCGTTTGCGATCACTAGACAAAACAATTTTTTTCAGTGCTTGTTGTATGTACTTACGTTGCTAAGTCTTTGTATAATATAGTATATATTGCAACGTAAAACTTGAGGAGGACACGCCGGAGAGTCGAACCCCGGCGTGAGGTAGCTAAAAAATCAAACACTCACGAAGCAAAAACACGTAAAATTTATTAATATAATAAAAACAATCCGAAAGGGAGAATAAAAGTAAATTAGGAAAAATTTAAATAAGATTTTGTCGTTGGAATTTAAATAGTCAAAAATACTAAGAAAGAAAAATCACAACTCGAGTTTGAGAGAAAAAACTTAAAAGATGTTACCGTACAGTATTTTAAATGTATTCTGGCGAATTTAAATCCGATTGCAATCGTACGAAATTCGTGTAGCTCTATAAAGTGTTTTACAAAAATAAGCAGAAGATTAAGGTTTTTCTGTACATAAATCGTTGAAATAACTTTTGAAATAGATTACAAGATCTAATGAATATGAAATTAGGAAATTACTTAAAAGATAGGATTCGTTGATTAAGATCTAAAGAATGTCTCTCGTCGATCTCGTCTATAATAGTCGTCTAGATCGTCTATAATGACGCTGAAGCGTTATAGCGCCAAACAAAAAAATAAATGTAACACCTGATCTCCAAGAACCTGGACCTGTGTCGTCGACCCTGCTCAATAACGGTCCCGTGGCTCTCTGCACGCTCGGACTTCAGCAGCCGGCAGACGATGGAAGAAGTAGGCGAATAATAATTGGCTGGGTAAGCCAAAGACCAAAAAAAGGTGGCCTTTCAATCAAAAGAAAAAGAAAGAACGTACAGTCTATAAACATATACGCTGGAAATTCACATAACGTGGTTAAACTGGTGAAACGTGGTTAAAATGCAGAAATAAGATAATTTTCATTGAAAAATCCCAACGACAGGAATCAAAAAAACCATCTTTTTTTTTCTCTTGACAAAATTGTTTAGAACAATTGTCAACGTTTGAAAATTAAAAAAAAAGAAGAATAATATAAAGCAAACCGATTGACGTGTAAAAATAATTTAATCAATTTGTGACCAAAAAGTATGTAATTGCAGGAATTATACTGCAATATGTAGGTATACACAGACTTAGTTCTGTATCCACGCTATCTAACAACGCCCATTATGTTGCTACTAAAAACAAAGCACTTATTGTTTTTGGTTTTGACACTATGAATGAACTCATTCCGATTGCAATTTTATGTTTAAGTAGGTGCTGCTAGCTAATCATAAACATCCTATTTCCTTATCAATGCGACCATGGAATACTGTTATGATCTGACAAAGTAGCGCGACTTGTCGTCGATTTTTAGGGTTCTGTAAACGAACTAGTAATCAGTAATCCTAACTTATTACATGGCATGTCGTTTTTTAGATAAACCTCTAAGTTCATAAACCTAATCCTAATTATTGATGAAATGGTCATTCAATAGGATTAAATGAACTTGAGAGGGTTTGATGATTTTAATGATTATAATTCTTTAAATACATACTTTTTACGGTCGTGAAAAACCTGACGTGCAAATTGCAGAAGTCTAAAAAATTGGAATTTCACGGGCAACCTGGTGCAAAACCTTCAGTGAATCGTCTTATGGGCCTAAATGTGTAGGTATTTATTAATCACTTAGGAAATTAATCAAGTTCTACACATTGTCATTTATATACCTAATACGGATGACATCAAAATCAAAATATTTTATCCATACTATTGTTGGCAACATTGTATCTGGAGCGCCCTCTGTGAACGACAGCGAAGAAACTGACATCAACGAACACAGTTTCATATTGCTGAGGTTCCTGGAGTGGGAGGCACCAGAGGCTTTATAACGGCGAAGCACAAGCGGAGCGGGCGCTTGGGCATCAGAGTTTGAATAGTTCGCTATCATCATACTTGGTGTCCTTTTCTTGTACCTATCAGTGTCAATATTGTAAAATAATTATTAAACAAGTTGATTATAGTTGCCTCGAATTTTATTTATACAAAATTTGATTACACTATCCAAACTAATATTATAAATTCGAAAATTAACAATCTTTGTCTAGGTCCTTTTTTATGTAGACTATTTCAGAAGAAAGTTTTCTATCCCAAACTGTCAAAATCACACTGACAACTGACAGTTGCCTAAGGTAGTGAAGACAATTTGATATTGTAATCGCCATGCTAAAGATAGTAGAATACTTTTTACTCGACGGCACAAAGTATATTATTTACGGTTATCTATAAAATCATGATTTTACAGGAGAGCGCTTTGAACTGTGATTAATAATAGAAGAACAAATACGAGTATATCTTCTATTTGACATCATTTAGTTAATAGGGCATTAGCAAGGAAATGGTTAGGGCCAATATTACCGTAATATTTATTTTTGTTCCAAATTACGATTAATACGAATTAATTAAACCTAAACGACGCAAATATAACAGCTTTCTTGGAAGCTTTGTGTTTGAGCCGATTCGGGTGGAAACATTGGGGCCATGGGGTTCTAGTGCTCATCTTGTTTTTCGGGACATCGCCAAGCGGCTGGTCGACTCTTCACGTGACTCGAGGGCTAGCCTATTCTTGGGCCCAAATTCTCGTGTGCCCAAGGGCCCCGGCACGGCATGGCGTAAGACGGCGTTGTGTGTTACCTTTTCACGCCTAAACCACTGAACGGATTTCGATAAAAATTGGCAAGGAGATCGATGGCATCCTGGGGAAGGACATAGCCTACTTTTTATCCCTGGGTAGCCCGTTCCCGTTGGATAATTTCCGACATCCGAAATCCAAGCCATGCCCTAAGACGACCCACTGACCCAAAACCTACATCGGCACTTAAGAAACGTCAGAAGCTAGGTGCACGGTTCCAACTGGTCAACCGGAAACGAACTACAGTTACTCTTTTAAAAAAATACTTAATTGGCTTTTACAATAAGCATAGATGGATTTTGAAAAGAAGTATTTTGGCAACCTGACAGATAACAAAGTGATAAGGGTTCCATTTTTCCATTTGAGGGGGACGGTACACTAAACCCCGAAAAGAAAAACATATGGCCTGACCTGGGAAACGAACACGTGACTAGTCGGTCGGCAGCCATACGTATACATTCGACAAAATTGTCGAAGAAGCCTTAGGTAAATAAACAATGCAAATAAAAATGCCTTTTCAATAAGTTATTGAAACCAGTTTATAGGTACTGCAACCTACTGTGACTCATAATAAGTAGGTATGTGTGTGCAGTATAATACGTAAGTATGTGATCGATAAGGCTGAATTATGGTTTCACTTTTAACCATAATGTTAACAGACTTGCTTTAGATAGGTAGGTACAATTTTTTATGGATTCTGAGCAACGTAGAATGTACCGAAGAACCCGGTACCGATCCTAACTTAGTAAATGAAAACGAAAACAAAGGCTTAGCTAGTAAAAATGAACTTCATATATCGTTAAGAAATCAAAGAGGTACTTTAAATAAGTTTCTTTAACACCTACTAAGAAATGCTACGCCTAAAACTAGACACTATTGATAAAACCACTCAAAATTACAAAATCAACAAACCCATATCCCAACAAGACAATATCTAAAAATAGATTTTGACTACGTAATTAAAAATGCACTGTACTTACCAGTGGGACTACGTAATTAAAAATGCACTGTACTTACCAGTGGTATTTAGCCGCTTGGAAACTGTTATTGTGTTGGACGACTGCTCAGCACTGTGCCACAATGTATATTGTCTGTGACAGTGTGACTTTGCGTTTCATTCGGGAGAATTAATATAATTTGCTTACCACTGAAGATATCGAAGATTCTGGAAAGCCCCGACCATAGAGCATAATTAGGGATCCGCAAAAAGCATCGCTGCGACGCTGCCTGAGTAGTATCGATACTTTCGGTTCGATACCTAGTATTTTTGTACTCGATACCTTAAGGGGGAGCGCCAGGGTAACCCGCGAAATTCAAATTTTCCTACGTTTTTTGCAATTTGCAAGTCAGTAACAGGTTTTATGTTGATCTAAATATAATTCGCGACCGTAACAAATATTGATTTAAAGAATTATGATCATAAAAATCATACCTGAGCGCAGGAATTAGTTACATGTTATACCTTTCTGTAACACAATAATTATGAATGTTTTTTTTAAATATTATTTATAATTATTGTTGTTTTATTATCACTTCTAATCTCTTTAAAATATTTTACGATATCAAGTAGTATCGATATTTTTGTCGGCATCGATACTTTTTATTCGATACATAATTGGAATCGAGAAGGTATCAATACTATTACAAATTTGCGGATCCCTAACCATAATACTGCAGGATAGATGAAGGTCACAGATGAAGTTTATCTATCGACATCCTGATTAAAGATGCGTTCACAAAAGTCGGTGTAATAATTTTGTGAATTGTTAGGTTTTGTTTTTAATAAATAAATAATATACCTACCTACTCACGTAGCCTACTCAAGATTTAGAAACATCTTATAGTATTTTATTAACCCCCGACGCAAAACGAGGGGTGTTATAAGTTTGACCGCTATGTGTGTGTGTCTGTCTGTGGCACCGTAGGTCTTAAACGGGTGAACCGATTTGAATGCGGTTTTTTTTATTTGAAAGCAGGTTTTTTAGCGATCGTTCTTATACATGTTTTATCAAAATCGGTTCAGCCGTTTCAAGGTTATCAGCTATTTTGTTACCTGCGGTAAGGATCTTAGACGCATAATGGGTATTTACTTTACTTTCAAACATATGGGTGACCTAAAATTTGAAACACCCATGTACGCTATATAAATATACAAGATTATGGAACTCTTAGTCCGATGCTGCTGTCAGGATATCCAGCAAACTAGTACACTCTTGAAAAAATAATAGCAGATATGTCGTGTTTAGACTTGTTTTGATCAGTATTTAATTCTACATACAATGCAGTGGTGGCAACATGATGACCTGATGTTGCAGTCAGGATATCTAGCACACTAGTACACTCTTGAAAAAATTATAGCAGATATGTCGTGTTTCGATTTGTTTTGATCAGTATTTAATTCTACATACAATGCAATGGTAGCAACACCATGAGCTGAGGCTACAACCAGGATATCCAGCACACTACTACACTCTTCATAAAATAATAACAGATATGTCATGTTTGGAAAACCGATTGATCGCGCTATGGTTTCGTTTATGACATAACACACAGTATTATAAGGGATTACTTATACACCAAATCGAGCTATTTGATGTAGTGTCTAAATATACCCTGAAAAACGCTCACAACTGTTAACTCATATACAAAACTAAGTTTAAAAAAATTCATATAAAAATTTAAAAAACCCCCAACGCAAAAAAGAAAAGCGAACATTTAAAAAGTCAAAAATAATTCCTATCGTTGAGCCATCAAATCCGATTGAGTAACACCATATATATTAATTAGGTATAGAAATTGATGGATGGCACGATAAGGTTTACTCGTTGAAATTCTCACAAAAAAAAGGGGTTAGGCAACTGTCAAAATGGCGCTGTCGTGGATAATTTCCTAAGCAAGCTAATGCTCACGGGCGTGAGCACGGACTAGAAAAACAAGAACTCCCGGCTACGCATAACTAAATTGAAGCACAAGGATTTGAGGGATACTAGAAGAATGACATGTTATTCCTTGACACTTTTTCTGGGATGTAGAATTATTTTCTTCTGCTTCGGAGGGCACGCCCAATATTCGTCGGCTCTCCGAAGACTCCTGCTCGTCTGGGATCACGATTCCACATCGTGGTCGCTTCTGGATCTCAGACTGACTCTTGACGACTAGCGATGCGGCTAGTTGGGAGCGAAAGGTCGGAGACTGTTTTCCTTAGCCAGGCTAAGGTGTGATCATTACCGCACCACAGTTTTAGCACACCCCCGGCGAACAGCGGCTTGGTGTTGCATGTCGGCCTTGGAGTGTTTTGCTTTGAGGAGCAGGCCTCGAGGATGATCTGCTTCTGGATGGCAGTGAGTACCTGGTCCGATACGTCCTTGCTGAGAATCCCCGTGCAGTCGCAGGTGATCGCGACTTCCAGGGTAGCACTGACAGCTTGGGCGTAGCTTCGTTGGGCGACCCGAATGGGTTGATCAAGACGCGGCCGCTTATGCTCCCCCGAGGTGTCAGGGTCTCGTTGAGAGCTCGCTTGGCCGCGGCCTGATCCTTCCAACCGGGTCGCTGTGCCTTACTAGTACCTGCAGCTGGACTCTCCGGAACTCTGGGTGGCGTTTGACTGGGCACTGGTCGCCTTTTGCCGGCCTCTGCCTGCGCCCGCTTCCCGGCGGAGAAGTTCAGCTGGCCGCTTGTCGGTTTGACCGACTTGGCGGCAGTGGTCTGTTTTTTGCGGGAGCCTTTACCTTGCATCCAGCGGGTTTGGCGGCGCTCCTTTCTCGTCACTCTTTTCCTCTGCTTGCCTTGTTCTGAGGCAGCTGGTGGACCTGAAGGGTCAGTGCAAGGGCAACGGGCTTGTTGAGTGCATTTACCCTTGCCCTTGCGTTTCTGCACTTGCCAGGCGCGTGAGAACGCGTCATCGGCCTTGCCGGCCGTCTCCATTTGACCGGTGACGGCCGCCAGGTGAGAGGAGGCTTGTGGAACCCCAGGAAGAGGAGGGTGTTTGTCAAGACGCCCGGTGCCAGTTTTAACCAGCGCCGGTGTCTGTATAGAGAGGGTCGGACCGCCTCAGAATTTGAAGCGATTGAAGTTTGGAAGATATTTCTTCATTGGGATTAATTTTAAAATTAATTGAAAGTGTGATGTTGTGTGTGAAATAATAAAACTTTTTTATTGTTAATATGTAGTACCTATAGCCAAGCGTAGTATTGTATTTTCCGAGGTATATCAGGTACCTATATGTAAAATACGGTTGGATTACAGTTTCCATAGTGCATGCTCTAGAATGCCCCACCTAATAAATTGTGTAAGTACATAAAACCTTATTCCATGAAATAAAATACATTTATTTTGTTTAAAAAAAAAAAAAGTATATTTTATTGATCTTACCTTTACCATATCGACGGTTAACCATCAAGACCTCCTAACTCAATATAACAAAAGTTTGCAGTAGGCACAAAAAACCTTCTAGTTTTGATGTGAGTACAAATATGAGTAAAGCAAAAATATAGTTGACTTTAAATAAATTTATTTACTATATTAAGATAAATTTATTGTTTTATTTCATTCAAACAAATGAGTAGGTAAGATAGCAGAATTTTTTATTTTTTTACAAGACTGAATATGTAGATAGGACATTTTGTCATTTCATTTGGGAGGAATTAGTCGCAAAATTCTTGTAAATTTTACAATAACTCAAGAAATGAAAGATATTGTCACCATAAGAAAATAACTTTTATGAATTAACTTACAAATAAATCACAATACAATCATTAACACTTTTCTGTAGTATCACTAGTATTTATCAGTCTAGTAGTCATAATTGAGAACTCAGGTTTGTACTTTTTTTAATTAAATTAATTATTTTGGTATCAAGGAGTTAAATACAATGTTAATTTTAGTATGAGGCAAAGCATCATAAAATAGCTGACAGTCTTCCGGCAGTAAAGATTTCAATTCTTGAAGATGTTTAAATTTAGAATCAGGAATTGGTATCTACTATGTACTTATGTAATGATTCATAATGTTCTGTGACAGGAAGTCTTTCTGGTCTCTGAGGAAGTTCAATCCATTCAGAACTTTATTCAAGTTTTACCCTTATCAATCCATCTGGTAGTTAAGCAATAGCTTTATATCGGTCACTTTAGGGTCACCAGCTTTTCTACCCGGTCTTATGGAGGAGTATGATGCACGTTTGAAGAACGGCAAAATTAAGAAAAAAAATCGCAGCATAAATGTCTCATAGGGAAATGGTTTGATTCTTGCCTCTTTGGTGGCTGTGACATAATCGCTTGGTAAGTTTATTATGCTCTTTTTAAGCTTCCTCTCAATATAACTATGTACCGAATCCCTCTCCCTTTGGGTATGACCTACTTCCAAAAACTTGGTACACGGCTACGTTATGGCGTATAGAAAAATTAAGCAAAGCGTTAGCTAGAACATTGTTTCAATTTTGTGCGGCACAACCGTCAGAAACCGAACCGAACCGAACCGTAATAATGGACATATTTTCCGAAAGACAATGTTTTCTAAATAATTTTATTTCTAATCACTCAGGGAGCTATCAGAAGACGAATTATCCGATTCTTCAGGCGAATATTCACTACCTTCCGTGGGCTGGCATATCAACATTGTTTTCGGCACTTTGCAGCAATGTTGACTGTAAAGACTCATTATTAAATCGTAAATCTGAAGGCTGAATCAGTGTCGAATCGTTTGCTAAGGACATCTCAACAGCAGGTTCTAAGCTACTCCACTTTCTTATTGTCTTAGAGGAGGTAAGCATTTGATCATCTACATTCGACACTGTAGTAAGGTAGGCAGCACTGTGCTCTAACATGTATTCAAAATTTTCTTGGAAGCCTGTATGTATTTGTGAAGAATTGGCTAATGAAATATTGTCGATGAACAATTTTTTTATGTTAGAGATCTGCAGTGAATCATAAGTGATATTGGTTTGGTCTAAAAACTCTATCTGCACAGAAATTGGAGGAACAGAAGATGATGGTGTGATGGAATCTTGTACAGATGGTCTTTAGTTTTCATTTTGTTTTTATTTGCATCTTGTTTTTCAGATTCCGAACCTAGGACCCATTCTGAAATAAATAAAACAATAATTATCTTAAACCAAACCTAAAATATCTACTTAAATATTAGAGTATAATAACTCGTAAGTGCTATTATACTGAGATAGTATTGTGAGCAATCTCAAAAAAAATGTTACAACTGATAACTTCTATCCACATATTTCTTATTTATACGGCTAATGTATTCATATTAAACAATTACTGATAAGCAAAAAGCGTTCGAATTATACTAACACATATTTCTAACAACAAAATATTGGTACATTATAACAAAATATCAATAAAACTTACGGTTAGCGCCGAGAGCGCGCAAAACATGCGATGAGTTCATACAAGTTGCAACGCACACATTGAAGTTAGCAGCAATTGCCACCAAAGTTTTCGCTCGTATATTTAGTAGGTATTGCCACGATTGTAAAAATACCCGAAATATTGCGAATATTGTATAGGAGATTTTTCTATTATGTGAGATAGAACGTTTAATATGAGAATTTGTAAAAAACGTAGTTGGGCAAAATGTGTCAGTTAGGAGGTCTTGGTAGTTAACCGTCGATATTCAACTCTGTCTTCAATTTTTTTAGGATAAACCAATACTATTGTAGTCTTTGGCATAAACCAGATGATTTTTTAATAATTTAAGTTAACTTTAGAATATAACTATCTGTGACTAGTAGTTTAATATACTAAATTTTATTATTTTATATCTGTGATTTTTTAATAATTTAAGTTAACTTTAGAATATAACTATTTGTGAATACCTAGAAAAAAAAATGTGATAAGTATTTGAAATTAGACTACGAAACAGTAAATTATTAAAAAATCACAAATATAAAATAATAAAATTTAGTATATTAAACTGCAGTCAAATAATTATGTAAGTTTTACTTTTAACAAATTACTATCTCAAAAAGTCAAGTTGTAAAGGTACATGCTTATTCTAAAATTAAATTAGTATTTGTATTAAAAAAAAATCACAGGTCATTTTGTAAAACGAGTACTTATCAAATAATTAAAAAAAAAATATAATAATAATAATATTTTCATAGTACCTAAAGATATTATAATATTGTTATGTATTTAACAGTGTACGCGTCTGTACCGAACTTGTAAGGTGTATCACACTAAACATTTTAGAAGATAGCATAATGTACTACGCGGTCGCTTTTTTGTAACCACCTAAACTCGGGTCGGGTTACCACGGTCTTACACTTCCTAATGAGTTTTGTTTTATTATCTCATCATGTTGTATGTACTACGCTGAAATTTTACAGGTATAAAACTGTACTAAGCAACCAATTATTGATATAAAATTCAGTTTATATTTATCCACATACAGGTTTATCGGTGGCCAAATAACTCCGCGCGTATTTTGACCATGAACGTGGAGAACTGAATATCATCATAATTTGTTAGTTACTTACAGGATACTAATGAAACTTCACATACATTTGAAGCCAGTTACAAGCTACAAAATAACGTTTAAAGTAAGTCTTTAGAGCTCTTACTTAGAGTGTTAGGACTTATTGATGTGTTTTTATATTTAATTAAATAACCTTTAAACGGTGCATTTTTTATTTTTATTTTTATTGCACAACTAATTACAACTTATTCCTAAAAAGTTATGTACAAAAGATGATAAGAATCCGCTTAACCGTTTCAGAGTTCCAGCAAAACCACAAACGTTACTCCAGCAGGATCTCGAATAACTTCGCAGCCGAAGAAAGAACAAATACAAAATAAGGTGCAACAATTACCTCGTCTAGATAACTAAATAAATAGCTAATATTTGTTTCAATATTCCCATTAAAAAAAAAATGTCTGGCTGCGGTAACGTTATAAACGTTACCCCAGCAGGAAATGTTTTTGTGAAATAACTAAAAAACTATAAGTGATACAAATTTAAAAATGTGTGTTAATAATTACAGAAGCTGGGCAACTAATTATCTTTATGTTTTAAATGTCAAACTTCGACATTATTTTGCTGGGGTAACGCACACGAATTCGAAGATATTATAAACTGGGTAACAATTAAAATTTTTTTAAATAAATATTATTAAACAAATTATATATTTTTTTATTTTAGATGGGTTTGCTCTTGACTCCAGTCTAGGTCAGAGATGACAGAGACAAAGTCGACGATGGAGTGAGCTTAACCAGAAGAAGCCCTTCCCAAATAAAAATACAAAGTCAAATGAAATCAATGTAAACTATACAAATTATAAATATAAAGTATAAAGTATAAGGTTATAAAGGCAAAACCATAAAACAGGTCACTAACACAAAGTTTCTAGGGATCCATATCGACTCGGAACTAAACTGGAAAATGCACGTGGATGATGTCTGCAAAAAACTTAACCAGTATTCATATGCTCACGATTTTCTATAAAAAGTAGTAAATGAAAACGTACTACTAAATGTTTATCATGCGTATTTAAGTTCCACACTTAAATATGGCATGTTAAGCTGGGGTAACTCTATTAACAGAGAATTTGCATTCTAAGCCCAAAAAAAATGTATCAGAAGGAAGCAGTGTTTCCACTTTTAGGGATTTACTACTTAAATTATGTACAGCTTAGGGCTTTTTTTATTGCGATAGGGATTTAAGGAATTTTAGGGCAAAAATTACTTGATGTGGTAACCCTATTTATTCTATGCTCTATGGCTCTACCTATTAGGGGATTCCCCAAATTAGTTTCGTATTATAATTCGACCAATGTTAGTTTACTTTTTGGATAGTACTATTTACCTTTGTTGTAAAGGACATCATAAATTAGAAACAATATTTATGGATTATTTTCGATTGCTATTTTTCTATCGGTTGCGAAACAATATTAACTAATTGTATTATTCTAAATCATTGTTTTTATATTTGAAAATCTGAAAAACGTAAAAACGGACAAACGAAACAGGCTGACTAATCAAACCCTCAACGGAGTACTTCATACTAAGCTAGGAATGCTGGCTAATAACAGCTCAAATTTGGAACCTACTAGTGCCATGCTTAATGTCGCTAAAACCAGCAAAAGTAATGCTTCGGCTTCTGAGTTTTCAAATTAAGTACTTATGTTTAATTAATTTTAATATAAAAATATGCAAAGTGACTTTTTTCTTTTAATAATCATGCGCCCTAAATTACGGAATATTGAAAAAAAATAGGGATTTTTAAGGATAATTTCTAAAGAATTTAGGGCCAAACCAAAATCTTAAGTAGAAACACCGGAAGGATGTTTGTTTCAGGAGCGACCGATCGTCCGCGACGGAACGACCGATCTTCCGCGTAGTGTGCCCGCTATTTGTAATATATATGCAATAACATGTATTGGCGTTCCATCGCAGAAGTTCGGCGACGGAATTTCCGTCAAGTGTGGCGCCGGCCTAAGTGTGCCGACCGATACATACATGCAGAGCAGAACAGTTAAGTTCAAATCAAACATATTTGTTATGGGTGTTAAAACTTATAATAAATTACCAGAATATTAAAAGTATTGAAACCTTAACTACTTTTAAACACAAACTCAAAGAATTATGTACAGATACAGAAAGTAAGTGTAATACACAATTATTGAATTCTATGACAAATGTTTTGACATTTAAACAATGTCCAAAATCGCGCCGTGCATTAAAAGCATCGGACATACACGATCATTTTAATTGCCTATTTTATTAAATAAGTCGAAAATACTTTTATAACATGGACTAGCTGCATGCCAAAATGAACATTATAAGTATTTTACGTGACTAATATCATTAATCGCCGCCATCTTCGGTTGCGTTCCGAATTGCACTGTAATCGATTCGAGCGTGCTTACACCCGTTTCGAATTAACGTGAGCGCGATAACGATGTCCCGTGAATCGTCATAGATGACGTAATGACATGCGCCATCTTGCGTTAATGCCGACCATGCCTTTTAATAATATCATCGTGAGCGCTGTCGAAAATGACAGTTGTGCGTTGTACTATGAGTTGTTTTGCGTCGCATCTTTGGTCTGATACATGTCAACCAACAAAACACAAGTGCCAATGCGTTGAACTTTTATTTTCCAGAAAATATCACTGGAAGCTTTAAGTTTACCTCTGCCTGGATAAATTGAGACAATGAACAAAAAGTTGCTCGTTACATTTTACGAAACTAAAATGGCATGCAACCACCAGGTGGCGCTACTGAGTAGTTTAAACCCACGGAACAGAAAAAACTGTTCCGTGGTTAAACCAGTACTAAAACTGTTAAGAAATCGACGGAAACGGATATGCTCCCTCAATTTAAAGCTTCTGAGGTTAGTATTTTAATATGCATTTTATTTCAGGTAAAACGCTTCTATTCTGAAATAGACTAAAGTGACACAACTAAGCTATATTTTAGTTTGACAGCACTAAGATGGCACTGAGTTATTAGTTTAGTGAAAATGTCAATTTTGCTATTCTGAATTTAATGTTTTTCACCAAAAGTTTTGGTTGTCTAACTAAATATGGCTATTTTTAATCGCGATTAAAAAGGTGTGGAATAAAATTACAAAATTCACCACAACACCTCGACTTCAGGTTCAAAAACAGTACTGTATCTTTTTTATATTTTAACTTGCTTATATCTCGAAAATGGTGTGTCCTATCGCAAAAATAATGGAAATTTCGACCCCCTTTACCAAACCCGTCAACCCTTAAAACCTAACCTGCAGGTAATAATTTTCCATATAAAAAGTGAAAAATTCCATATAAAACACGTCGAGGCTGCCCCCCATGCGCGCCATTTGCTCTAAAAAAGTTCACGGGGTAGGGCAAAAAGTGGAGCACGTGGAGTCGCGTTTGTCAAATTAAATTTTAGTTGCGTCAAAACTATTTTTAAACTTAAGAGGTTTTTTTTGCACTTTAAGATTCTCATAGCCAAAAGTAAGGAATTTTAGTGATAGTTGAGTGAGTTTAGTGCGGTGTAGGTACAATATCAAAGTACTCTGTCTGTGGGTGTACAAGAGAATCGGCTACATTGACAAGGTTTTGTGACCGTCGTTGGTTTATTTTACAGATCAATAATGTGTCATCTGCAAATAGCGTTATCTTCGGTCGATTTCGAAGTAATATTCGGTTGAGATTTTATCCTTAAGATATTAGTCAGCAAAATTAAACAAAACAAAGTTAAAATATATTATGTATTAAAGATTACAAGAATTAAAAATGAGCGACTCTAAATGAAAATTTAAAGTACTTGTTTACAATTAAAATAAATTTCAGAGAAAACACAGGATACATAATTAAGTAAGTGAAGATAAAAATGATTAGACTAAAACTTGAATGTAGCAGTCGAAGACCATAATTATAAAGTAGATAGGATAGGTTAGACTAGAAATTAGAAAATAGTAATAGAGAATTAAAATTGCTTCAACAATCAACTTACAACGAACTATTCGGTCATAAAAATAATTATAGGCGGGCATACAAATTATCAAAATCGTCATTAACCATCAATTAAACATATTGAACAAATGTATTATGGCCCTGGCTTCAATATGTTTTTGCACCTTGTACCGCTGTAAGGCAGGCATATGCTGCCTCAATCGACTTTCCCCGACGGATCTGTATTCCCGGTGGTCAAAACACTCGAGGTGCCGTTTCATGTCAGCCCAACCGGAGACTACAAGATTGCAGTATCCGCAGTGGAACATCCCGGGACGAACCTGAAACATAACAGATAAGTACATTATAATATGACAAAGAACTGGAGAGGTACGAAGGTACGTAGTACAAGTTTTTTTTTTGTTGTAAATTCGTGGCTCATTACCTCTCTGATGTATTCCCTTCTTTCCGATGTAATGACAGGCAGTGCTTGCCATTTAAAGCGGTGATATAATGTCTCCACATGGTCCATAATATCAGAGTTTGACGGTAAATTAATGTCGCAGGCAAAGCACCTAATTCTTGAAATATTCTCCGATATCAAATGCGCACTATTCCGGAGAATACAAAACTCCTCGTTAATGATACTGACGATATGAAAAATTCCTCGTATGTCGTAACATGAATCAACAAATTCTTTCGTTGACTGCTTCTCCTGCTTTCCCGGAGTTTTCGGTTGTGTTATAGAGGAGGCTACAAGTCTTTTGTGATTCGCTCCTTCTACGTGCTCTTTCATAGCCCTCAAAGAAGCAGGCACATGTACTTTACAAATGCGGCAAAAACATTGGTTCTTGTCTCCGTTGTAAGTTATTTTATTTTCTTTTGCAAATTCTCTTGCTTCTTCTTGGCCACATTTTTCTAGGTTTTTTTTCGGGGGAATGGATGACGATGACGAGTCGGTATCATTATCTTCTTCATGGGAGGCAGCATTTTGGACATTATCTTGTAAAGATTTTGTTATGATGTCATTTACAAGCTCAGTATTTTGTTTATCGTCAGACGATTGTGTAGTTTTGTCATTTATATCGACTCGATTCAATTTTTGATCCAGGTTCGACGGATATAGTAAATCAGAATCAATGGCTTTAGCTATTGAATGATTTTCAATATGGTTTTCGATCTCCGTGAAATCAAACGTTACAACATTGGAACATTTTTTACAGAATGCCGTTTCGGTTTCCAAATTAATGTTGATTCCTTTAATTTGGTACTTGGCAATAGAATCAAGGATTTTAGATTTGTCTTTTGTCGGTGATTTTTCGTTGCTATTATTATTAACATCGTTGTCTATCTTCGGTTTAATTTTTTCGCCGCCAGTTTCTATTGCTGAAGTCATGTCGGTTGTTTTTTCTTGGCATTTTGCTTTAGTATCGATTCTTTGACAAACTCCATTAGATTCAATGCGACGTTTCGCGTAAAGTTCGTGATGCTCTGTGTCGTCAAAATGTTTGGTCATCCTACCGGGGGCTAGCAACTTGTTGCATGTTAGGCACTGGACAGCTGTGTCATCTAACTGAAATCACAGAAATATTACCCACTTAATTTTACTGTGAAATTGGATTAGATTAAATAAACGTACATTTATTTGAAGTCCAGATAGTTTTCGAGTGTTCTGAAGAGTTTAGACTGACATAAACCAATAATATTCTGTTTGAAGAGGTAGGTAGGTATATAAATAATCATAATACAAAATTACTAAGAGATAATGAGAAAGTAGGTGCCGGTATAGTAGTAATAATCTAATGTACCTGCTTTGGCTACTTTTTAAGTCTATGTGGGACACAATTTATGTAGGTAAGTATTTAAATTTTGATGTATTTGAGTTGCAATTCCAAAATAAAGTAGTGTACACTTACATGACGAAAGATGGCACTCTCCGCTCCAAACTGAATAGGTTTCAGAACCAAATTCAAAGAGTGAATTGCATCAGTTTTATGATCACTCTCATCTTCGAATTCTACGTTACAGAGCGAGCAGACTCCATCGATCAGGCCGTGCCAAGCCTTTTCTTCAATAAGAATGTTATTGAAAGCAACAACATCACCACCTATCGCTTTTAGGAGAAGAATTGCTTTGTTATGCTTGTGTTCATGTTCAGTGATATGTAGATTTACTTTGGAAGCAATGGGCATCAGTACATTGCAAAACTCGCAGTAGTAGCCCCGTTTGAACTGAAAAAAAAACAAGTGAATAGTTAAATTAATAATTAAATTATCTGAATCTTTTCACTTCATCGGCGATATAAAATGCTTTCTGTAATATTCGTGTGCTCAAAGAAATTGTCGTCCTAAATATGACATTATTTCTATTTTTTTTATAAAGTCCGCAAAATTAAATGTAAGGTGTTGCTGTTGGTTTCTATTCGATTCTTTAGTGTCAAATAGCATCAAGTACTTTAGTAATTCAGAATTTGTGAACTACATATATTACGAATCTTCATACAAATCTGTCAATACGAAAATTGCGTGTTATGAATTTTTGTACGAAGGTAATATAAGGTAGGGGAAAATGTCTATCGTTTTGATATACAAATTCAAGACTAAGAGCTCGTGAGGCACCCAAATATCTAGCTTTCTGTAAACCCAGTCGTTTTCAAATGGGTGAAAACTGTTTTTGGTCAACCTCTAACTCTTCAGCTATGTACTAAACCTACTAATAAGGCGATCTTGCTCCACTTTTTCAAAAATGGCATCGACTTTGTCCGTAACAGGGCTATCAGAGCGAGCTGCATCTTTGACATCAAAATTCCCGGACTGAAAACGCTTGAACCAACTTTGTGCTACTCTTACTGACACTGCAGTAAGGCCATAAACGTCACATATATTTTTTTATGGCTTGCGTATCATTTTTCCGTAATAAAACTTCCAAAATGTATCGAATTTCTTCGTTAGATTCACTAATTTTGGCGGACAGAAACAATTGAAAAATGGCGGGAATCGTTTTTACTTTCTTTTTAAATGTCATCTATTTATTTGTATCAAAACCAGCCAGATACAAAGAGATTTTGTAACTATAAAATACGAAAAAGTTTTTCTCGAACCTATTATATGATTTGTAAATTTTTGACCATTTGTGTTGAATGGAATTCAGATAACATAATACTTTATACATCGTGTAGGTTAGTTACCTATTTTGTTAGGCTAATGGGGTAGTCCCCGGCCTAAAAAAAATCCCCGCAGCGAGCACAGAGCGCCAACGAGGTACACTTATACGAGCAACTTAAGATTGCAAATTCCGGCAATTTGTACATGATTCTGGTATTTGCCGCAAATTGCTCGGTGTTCCCTGTAGTTCATACACATGAATAAATAACTCGGTTTTTTATTAATGTGCGAGAGCGAGCACGCTAAGTGTAGTTCGCCTTATCGCGACAATGTGGCCGCAACATTAAAACTGTAAGCCAGGAAACGTTTCCACTGAAGCGAAGATGAGTGGAGCGGTCGCGTGCAGGAATCGATCAACCAATCGCGTTTGTTGAACTCGTCTGTGATTGGTCGATTCCTTTGTTTCCCCCGCACCGCTCGTCTCCGCTTCTGTGGAAACGCACCCTATTGCTACTCCAAACAAAAACTCACCTTTTTAATATGTTCATCTTGAAATTTATCACAGTACTGCACTGCATCAGACTTCTTCTTATGCTCAGGTGTTCCGATATGCTGTGTAGCTTCCTGTTGGGACTTTAAGAAGATGTCGCATGCCAGACAGAAGGAATTCAAGGAGCCAGTGATGACCCCGTTCATATGCAGCTTGTAAGTCATGGCGACCTGAAAATGTAAAACGATTTATATCAAAACATAACACGCGCCTCTAAGTAGGTAGGTACAGGTACTTTTTCACCGAACTGAGTACCTATAGTACCTTCACCTTTTGGATTTTTCCATCAGAAATTTGGTCAAAGCAAGCAGTCCGGTAATATCATTCGTCAGGCTCACAAAATTTACTAAATACAGAACACAACAGGCGAAGTGTAGGCTTACTGCCCCTCTGCCTACACCATCGCAGAATTCAGGCGTGATGTTCAGTATTTCTACTGCCTGACTAGCCTGCTCAAGTCTAGTGGTAGATTCTAATGATAATATATATAATGTGGGAATGAATAATAAAATGGCAACACACTAGATATGAGGGATGTTAGAAGATGGGTATGGAAACACTACGAAAAGAGGGACGATAGATAATCTTATCTTACCCCTAAAAAAAACATCAATCTTTTTATTTTATCATGTTTAGATACCGATACCCATCACGTCTGCGGAGTTTCGCTAGCTAATTTAATTTGGCCCTCTATATTATACACACATCAAAACTGTCTATAAATCAAGCACTTTTTAGCTAGTTAGGTACTAAAAACCAGTTTTTTAATGATATTTTTGAATGGATACTTTTTTTTTTGTTAATTTCGACATTTGAAAAAGGAATAGTTTTTGAATTTTGGTCGAGGTGTAAAAATTCTTCTGTCAATTCGTATTCATACCATTGAGGTAAATTACCTCAATGATTCATACATAATATTATTGTAATCCTGCAACGGGTTTGAGGCCAAATCAGTCGAATTTCTGCTTTACTTTGAGCACAGAGTACTTTTATTTAAAATCAATACAAAAGAACATTGATCGTACTTCGAACGTTCAACGTATGGAGAGAAGACGGGAAGAAATGATCAGAGCCGTGGGAATGTTGGAAGCTGGTTCTCGGCAACGTGCTGTGGCAATCGCTCTGGGCACTACGCAGATTGTTATAAGTCGACTTTGGACATGTTACCGCATCACTGGCAGCGTGGCAGAGCGACATGGAGGACGACCTCGCATCACCTCTCGCAAACAAGATCGTTACGTATACAAACTACTGCCGATGAGATCGTACAATAACCGCGATGGTGTTGGTTACGAGGCTTCATAGCTCTTCAGGGGTATCAGAAGTTGTCATTCCTTTGCGGACCCAATTTGGTGCTTCGTTTCTGCTTATGCATGATAAATATGCACGTCCACACACTGGCAGCGTCGTAGCAACATGTAGCAAACACACTTGCCACAGCTAATATAGCACCATTGTTACTAACACCAAAATACTAACTAAATTATGGACCTTATAGTCTGAAATAAAGTTTTATTATTAATATTATTAATATCAACGTCCTGGGATGGCCTGCTCTATCGCTAGACTTGCCACTGAGCACGGATGGGATATACTTCAAAGATGAGCTCTGCCACATATGGATGCGGTACACACACCAGAAAATCTCTTTCGCCTGTTACAACGGACATGGGCAGCCATTCCGCAACGTGATTTGGATACGAATCGCTGCGAGTGTTATACGCGTTAAGGCTCCTGCAAACAGGCGCGACGCGACAGCCCGACACAAAGGCGCCGCCCGTCGCCCGGTGCCTTTGTGTCACGCTGTCGCATCGCGCCAGAGTGCACGAGCCTTTAACGTTGGAAATACAGACAACTAATTGTTTATTTTACGCTCTAAAAACCTTTAAAAACTTTTATTTTTATCTTTTTATCACATTTTAATGTCAGGATTAACGAAGGTGAAAAATCTAGCATTAGCAAAAATCGCGGAAGTGCAAAAGCAGAGAGTACTTCGTCGATCTACACATACGAAAACATTTAATTAATTTATGTAGACACTTTAATTTCAATAGGGCAAATAAAATATTGTATTTTTTTTTATACCTTAAGGCGGAACCTTCAGGGTAGCCCGCGAAATTCAAATTTTGTTACGTTTTTTCGGAATTTGCAGGTCACTGTCAGGTTATATTTTGATTAAAATGTGATTCGCGACCGTAACAAATACGAGTATGGCTTTACAGAATTATAATCATTAGAATCAGAAATACATCTCTATAAGTTCATATTACCCTATTGAATGACTATTTCATGAAATCATGACATTTGAGGGTAATTCTAACCTAAGGAGTTGTATTGATGATTCTAATGATTATAATTCTGTAAAGGCATATATCACCATACAACATGATACTGACCTGCAAATTGCAAAAAACGTAAGAAAATTTGAATTTCGCGGGCTACCTTGGCGCATCCCCCTTAATCCCTACTCTTTTGGTGCTTGTAGTTAGCAGCTCAAACCCAAAGGCCCAAAGTATTAATTTTAGTCCGGTTACCAAATAATGAGCTTGAGTAACTTGCGAAATGCGGGGTGCACGTACTCCTTGTCTGTCCCCTCCCTCTGTCTACGCTTTCGTGGAAAACTGCAGGCGTGATGGTTAGTACTTATAGTGTCGTAAACTAGCTTCTGCTTTTATCCTACCTATGACACTCTGCAATACTGTAGCTTATCATTCCCATTAGTGAACGAATTTTCGGAATCGAATCAGTCGTTCCGAAAATTACCCCTACGTACTAACTGACTACGTAAGTTTAAGGCGGTACCCCGACCAAAACCTTGCCATAGTGCGTTATTCAGAGGCTATTAACTCATTCACTATGGGTAATAAACTACATCTAAAAGCACATTATTAATGTTCGATATCCTATCATCATATTGCACGTTCTTATTTGTTTTTATGTGTCATAAATACATTTTAAATCTCCTTGTAAAAAAGTGACTAAAATTATTGATTGAATGCAACTTTTGCTAAAGGTGACGTACTATTAATTTGAGGATTACACTAATGGATAGATAATATAAAAATCTAAATAATTCACGTTTTAATTTATTTCAAAACATCCCTTGTCTTTTTTTTATTAAAATAATTTCATTATTTTTGTGACAAATGAGCGTGCGTAGGGAGCGAGACAGAGTGAGACTCAGCGACGGGACAGAGAAGGACCGAAAGCTCAAGGTCGTTTGGTCGGGGAAGCGCCTTAAGGTGGATCACACATTGCAACGCATCACCCGGCGCGGCGGGGCGCGGGAAACGGAGACAAATTCCCCGTGCGGAAGCGCGTTTTCATTGAATTTGTATGAAAATTTGCACGCGCGGGGGCGCTTTATGTGCGCCCCGCCGCGTGATGTGTTGCCCCCCCGACCCTTGCTCGACGAAGCGCCAGCCCGCGCCGCAGCTGAGCCTGTAGCTTTAACTTCCCCGAATAATAATAATAATGATCAAAATTCGATCCAGCCTGTCCCACCTTGCTGTCCTCCCCTCAGTGACGCCCTAAGCCGAGGTTCGTACCCCACAGGGGGTGTCCTTATTGTGCGGTCACCTAGTATTTTCAGAAATCCGGCCTTGGCTGGAGGCTTTGAGTTAGCTTAAGGCAGCCTTAGGATAGTCTGGTTAAGTTGCCAAGACCTCTCAGGGTCAAAACTACGCGATGCCATTCATAAAAAAAGAATTAAAAAAAAGATGCGTTGCAGTGTGTAATGCGCCTGACCCCTTTATAATTTATGTATTAAATAACATTACTCCTTGTTTCCCCGAATGATTGGGCACGGGTGTACCTATAGGAATAGTACACCCACATTTCGCTAGTTATGTTTAAGTCCCATATAATATGGGGCGAGCCTAATTGCCATCAACCGGGCATAAATCCAGACTCCGGGCTGCTACTGAGAAATTCCAGATAAAGAACCCTATAACAATTTGCCCGACCTGGGAATCAAACCCAGGACAGTAGCGCTTGCGAACAATAAACAAAAGAAACAATATGTTGCAGTGCTTGTTGTATGTACTTACGTTGCTAAATCGTTGTATAATCTTTGCTATAGGTAAACACAGACTTAGTTCTGTATCGACGTTACCTAACAACGCCCATTGCTACTAAAAACAAAGCACTTGTTGTTTTTGGTTTTGACACTATGAATGAACTCATTCCGATTGCAATTTTATGTGTAGGTAGGTACTGCTAGCTAAACATAAACATCCTATTTCCTTATCAATGCCACCATGGAATACTGTGTTGTGATCTAACAAAGTAGCGCGACTCGTCGTCGATTTTTTAACCGAATTCAAAAAGGGAGGAGGTTCTCAATTCGTCTTCTTTTTTTTTATTGTGTGTTAGCTCAAAACTTTTTCTGGATGAACCGATTTGGATGATTCTTTTTTATTTGATAGGTGGTGCTTCACATGTGGTCCCATTTAAATTTGATCAAGGTCTGACCCGTAGTTTTTGAGTTATCTTTAATACTGCATATTTTTTCCACTTAGTTTATATGGATGATGTGTTAATAATTTCCTGTCACTGTTATTTACACACCAAGTAGTGGTATACGAATTTATGTGGGGTAGTACCGCAACTAAAAAGTGAAAAATAACAATTTTTTACAAAAAAAAAAAAAAAGACGGGAAAAATAACTTAATTTCGGAAGTCGGTGGCCAAAGAAGAAAATACTAAACCAAAGACACCGACTTCCGAAATTAAAGTTATCTATTTTTCACGTCTTTTATTGTTATTTTTTGGAAGTCGGTTGTTTTTTGTAAAAAACTTTTTTTTTTATGGTTGTTCACCGATTACTCGAAGACGTAACTACCATATTTGGAAAATTCTTTATTTTTGTTTCAAAGGGTATACTTCCCCGGCGGTCCCATTGTGTCATCAGGTCAGGTTCTGATGATGGGAACCTGGAGAAATCGAGGAAACTCTTCAAATATTATAGGCACACCTATACCTATAGTGATTTTGGTATTTTTTATAATAACTAAAGAAAGAAGAAAGAAAAAGTATTTATTGAGACTCGCACAGGATTATCAGAAACTAAAACACTCATACAAACAAAAAATAATAAAATAAAAACAAATGTAACGTGTTGTAACAAAAGTAACTCGTGCATTTGCTCATGGAAAGCACTATTTGGTGAATTGAAACTGATGATAAAGCCACCGGAACTACTCAATAATAAGTATTTCACGGGTTGCGATTCAATTACTTTTATATGTTGGGTTTCTAAGCAATTTATGCTCGTCACAATACATATGGTGAAGTGGAGCTGATGGTGAAGTACCAGGAGAACCCCTCAACAATTAACGCCCCTGCATCCGGAACAGCAATTTTTGTAAAAGGCGATGTAACTTAGATAAATAACAGACTAAAATCTGTTTGTATTTGGTCAATTTTATACAGTAAAATAAAATACCTATTATAAAATATTACCTACCGCTATATTAAGTCTACGACCAATCTCTTTGATTCCAACATTCTGCTCATGTAAAAATATTATTTTATGTTTAGTCACTAATTATAATCACTAAGTTGCGACATGACGCTTTGGTTACTTACAACCAATTCAATAAAAAGATTTGTCTAATGTTATACTTTTCGCGATTTACGTCAGATGATTTACAAATGTTTGTGCGTAGTCACTGTTATTAGGCTACTGACCTGTGTCACTTAGATCAATTTAGTATCCATCTACCCCACGAAGTAAATATATTTTACTTCGTAATCTACTCATCCTTGGTTTATAAGTTCTGTGGACGTAAAGATTTTTTATGTACCCACCTGTTTACAAGATAAGTTTGTTGAGCGAAAATCCTATTGGCCGTACTATAATAATGTAAGAAATATTATAGAAATTAAAAATTAAAACAATTTAAAAAACAAATTGCTAATAGTTGGATTGTGATTTCCAACCCACGCAGTGTTCGTCGCCAATCCAGCATCGAACCGCGAAGCCGCAATAACTTGTTGAAGATGTGCGAAATTAACGATTAAGTACTTAGTAGCCATGTAAATGTTACCGTTAGAATACGGAATACGTTAATATGAGCATTAACTATAGGTATAGGTAATTTGCAAATTATTGGGTACGATCCGTTAGTGTGAAATTTTACAGTAGCACATATGTGCACATTATCTAGATAATCTGCATATTTACGAATGCTAATCCCTTAAATCGCGGAACACTTTTGTCTCGTTTTCATAATGCCCACGCATTATGAATAATGACAAGCGTAGTCGACGGAGCCCCGCTCAGCGGGGCTCTTACTTCTGGGTGGTTTAAAATAATAACCACGAAGAGGACTTCCAGACCCTGCCATCCCCTTCTAACCTAACCTGTCCGAGTCGGGGTGCCCTAAGTCCCGATCTCGCTTCGCTCGCTCTTGTTTTTGTTGATGCGTTTAACAAATTAAATAAATTATTACAATGAATTCGAACGTTTTATTCAAGCAAAAAATACAAAAGGTATGCTTGGTCGTTAGTCCGCAGATTACCTACGAAATCTGCAGATTATCAGAGAACTGAAACAATTTTTTCCACTTTAAAAGACTCAACCAGATAATCTGCAGATTAACCAGTTAATCTGCACTCTAACGGATTTACGCACATTAGCGGTAACATAAACACTAAACATAATAAATACTTCAACCATAACGACAACAAGATAGTGATTAAAATGACTAGATGATAAGTAAATGGGGCGGGACTTAGCTATGCGATCCTAGCGTCGTACAGTCGCCAGCAAATTGTCAGATTTTATCATTCGATTTTGAATTTAATTATCAAGATATTAAGGTTTAAAATCGTTTGGAGAAATTTGACAATTTCGTGTAGCTTGACCTGCTGACTGAAAATTCTGTACATACTAGAAAGTCAGACAATGTTGGGCAGGGACTGTACCACAACGAAAGAGTGAAAAAAAAAAAAAATTACAAAAAAAAAAACAATCGACTTCCATAAAAACGGAAGTCTTGAAAGTTTTGGAAGTTGGTTGTTTTTTTTTTGTAAAAAGTTTTATGGTTCTGTAAATGAACTAGTACCTACCGAATAGAACCTAAAAAACGGCATGCCATGTAATAAGTTAGGATTAACTTACATACATACATACATACATAAACTCACGCCTTCTTCCTATGGGGGTAGGCAGAAACTACAGAACGCCACCTGCTACGATCCTTACATACCTACTCCTTTTGCCTCGTTTACGTTCATACATCTGGTCATACACGCACGCTGGTTATGAGTACTACGCACCTGACCATTCTGAAGAACATCACCAATAAGGTCACTATATGTCTTCCTAGGGCGTCCCCTCCCGGCGTTTCCACTCACATATGCCTTGTAAATACCTTCTGTTAATCGCCCTTCATTCCTCTCAACATGACCAAACCATCTTAGCATACTCTTTTCAATTTTTGTCACTACATCTTCTTTTAAACCGCACCATTGCCTTATCACATCATTCTTCAGTCTATCATTCATAGTCACACCACACATGCTTCGCAAGGAACGCATTTCCACAGCATTTATTCTACTTTCATGCTTCTTTTGCCACACCCAACACTCACTTCCATACATAAGCGTAGGCACCAGCACACCATTGTGAACAGCCAGTCATGGCAAGTCGTTTTCTAGGTATAAAAATGCCTTTTCAATAAGTTATTGAAACCAGTTTATAGGTAGAACTACTGCAACCAACTGTGACTCATAATAAGTAGGTATGTATGTGCAGTATAATATGTAAGTATGTGATCGATAAGGATTAATTACGTTTTCACTTTTAACCATATTGTTAGCAGACTGGGTTTAGATAGGTAGGTACACATTTTTATGAATTATGAGCAACGTAGAATGTACCGATCCTAACTTAGTAGGTAAATGATGAAAACAAAGGCTTAGGTCATAAAAATGAACGTTTTATATCTTTAAGAAATCAAAGAGGTACTTTAAATAAGTTTGAATAACGCCTACTAAGAAATGCTACGCCTAAAACTGGACCCTAATGATAACAAGAACCACTCAACATTACAAAATCAACAAACTCATATACCAACGAGAAAATATCTAAAAAATGATTTTTATTAAGTAATTAAAAATGCTCATTTGTACTTACCAGTGGTATTTAGCCGCTTCGAAACTGTTATTGTATTGGACGACTGCTCAGCACTGTGGTCTACGTGGTTTTCAAGAGCATGAATATTTTTAATATTTTTAACCACTGCTCACTGGAAATATCGAAGATTCTGGAAAGCCCCGACCATAGAGTATAGTATAGATTGGCCCGACCATAGAGCATCATTCTGCACAGTGCAGTATGAGTATGATGGATGAAGTTTGTGTAACGACATCTGAGTTAACGATGCGTTCACAAAAAGTCTGTGTAATAATTTCGTGAATTGTTAGGCTTTGTTTTTTAATAACTAACTAATTTACCTACCTACTCACGTAGCCTACTCAAGATTGAGAAACACCTTATGGTATTTTCTGTACCTATATGTCCCATTTATTTTTTGGAAAATAAATAATCGATTGGATTCATCTGTACGCTAGTTTAGTTATTTCAGTTATATTTAAAATGCTTCGAAGATGGAATTGGAGGTGATAAGTATTGGAACTATTCCACTACGAAGTCTAACTTCTGCAAAATGCAACGTAGACTGCCAATTTAATAATTTAAGTATTTGGATAGTATCTACATATATATATATGATAGTATGTATTATTAACATTGTGGTCAGGATTCCCCAGATAATATATTATATATGACCTACTTGAACGTGACGTAGTAGTAATAAGTTTTATGTAGATACTAGATATTATAATTACTACAGCTGCTCTTGGATTGGCCCTCATTGGGCCAGCTTCTCCGATATTATTACTAAAGTCTTTGGCCAGCTTACACTACTAGCCCGCGAAATTCAAATTTTCTGACGTTTTTTGCAATTTGCAGGTCAGTATCAGGTTGTATGGTGATCTAAACATGATTTACGACCGTGTCAAATATGGCTTTACAGAATTATAATCATTAGAATCAGGAATACAACTCCTTAGGTTAGAATTGCCCTCAAATGTCACGATTTCATGAAATAGTCATTCAATAGGGTATTATGAACTTATAGAGATGTATTTCTGATTCTAATGATCATAATTCCGTAAAGCCATATTTGTTACGGTCGCGAATCATATTTTATTCAAAATACAACCTGACAGTGACCAACTAGCAAAAAACGTAAGAAAATTTGAATTTCGCGGGCTACCTTGACGCATCCCCCCTATGGGATAAACCTCGTATTTTTATGTGATGTTGCTAGTTAACAATGCGGAACAGCGAAAGGTGCTTTTCCTATTGTGCAGTTGTGCACAGTTGCAAACATACATAATTATTGTTTGTTGTTTGGCTTGGCACCTCCGTAAGGAGTACTAATGTTCTGTGGTTTAATATAATAACATGCGTCGTCAACAGCGCGTTTTCTTCCTTGCAGCTTAAAAAGCACCACTCGCTTTAGGGTATAAATGAGGCCTATAAAACCAAAGTGAGCTAAATCCAAGCCTGTGAAATGTTCAGGAAGCTACAAAAACTAATATTTTTGTCATGGTAGCAACTCTTTATTTTATTTTTGAACTGAATTTGCTAGGGACTTAGATGCATTTCTTAGTAAAAAATAATACACCAAAGCGTGTCTAACTACCCAAACGAGATGGCGCCATAGTTAACTCATTTTACGACTTTATGGCGTTTAGCTGCTTTTAATTTTATAAGCCTCATATGTTCTGTGGCACCACTAGTTTCGGTAGCAGCGCGTATACGCGCGTCGACAGCGCATCTATAAACCGATAACAAAGTAATTATAAAAAAAAAATGATCCCAATAATACCTACCTACTAGCTAATTATTGTCGCAATGCAGGGCAAAGACCTCTTTTCATTCAGAGAAGGCACAAGTAGTGATTATCACGTTTGCTCAATACTATTTCAGATTTTTCATCTTTTCCAGATTTTTTTACGATGTTTACATTCTGTTGGAGATTGCATGCATCACAGAGTCTAATCTCTTTACTGGAAATTTACCATTGCTATGGGGTTTTGTCTAACAAACTTGTCATTCCTTGTATTGATTGTTATGTGCATTCAATTACGTTTCTCAGTAGCACCACAATACTGTACCTAGCTAGGTACTGTCACCTTCACAGTAATCACAGTATGTCAATCATGACTGAACTCTTTGCCATCACAACATTCCAGTGGTCAATTAAGTGCATTTTTTTTTGCACTGTAATATTTTTTAATATATATAAAATTTTACTGTTATCACATCTGAATGTGTTTAATTAGTGTGTTATGTGTTAAATCAACTTTTCATTCATTTCTTCACTAAAATACTTATCTTGACCAGGAAACAAAATCAAACAATAATATAATTTTGAAGGTTGATTGTTTTATATTAAATTTATAATTACAAAGTATGAATTAATACTTTTTGAACGTCATGCTTACAAAAGAGGGCCATTTAGCACAGATATAACATTGCAGGAAGGAAGTAGTAGTGTAACAAACTCCTCAGCAATAACTCCCTGCTATGGTAGATTGTGGGTGTCCACAATACATTTCATTTTCTTCAGCGCTTAAGTGTTGATTCATTATTAGGAAATTATCGCTGCTACACTTCTTTAAAGATTTGAAATATGTTTCTTCTTTCTAAGAATTTGCTTCAGACGTCACTGTTCACTTAGTTTTTCAGTCACTAACTGTAGTCGGGCTCCTTGAGGACCCGCCACCTGTTGACCAGTATTTATAATTATTATATAGATGTGGAAGCGTGCTGGGCCCATAACCTATTATATAGAATTATTAATACCTATATAATTAAATAATTAAACACCCATTGAAACAATATGAACTTATATTTTTGTTGACATCTCTGAAGAGTGACAATACGATAGTCATTTGTACAACACTTCTTTTTAATAAATCATAGACACATTATCTATAACAATAATTAACTATAACTTGGTAGTCATCCATTTTTTCTTGCAACCAACAATCCATTTTCACTTCAACTTCTAAATCCGTTTTACACTTTTATTTTTATTTGAAAATGGATCGTTTACAGCAGTCCCACCACAGTTCAGGATATTGCCAAATATATGCTTGCTCCAGACTGAAAAAAAAGAAACATTTCTAATCTATTAATTTTATCATTAGGAAAAAACGCAAGCTAGGTCAAGGGAAGCCCTCGCATAATATTACCTGCTTATTTTTTGTTAAATACCTACAACCTTTTGGAGCTACTTAATTCTTTTAGATCACGTCTGGCTTTGTAATACCTTTTTGGATTATCTAGTAATCAGAGATGAGAGATGTAACGATGCTATTATTGGAATAACTTGAGTTGCGAATACATATAAAAAATCTATTAAAGGAACTATATTAAGTTCCTTGAAAAATATAGAATCAATATTATTGAAAAACTAAAGCAACTTCAATTAACTTCAACTGAAAAAAAACGAAAACAACGTTCTGTTCTTTTTAGCAAGGAAATTGAAAATTGTGACGTCTCACGTCACGTCAGCGTCACTTTATTTATGGCGATAAGCCATCAAACAACCGGACCACGCCATGGAATTAGTATGTACTCTAAAGCTCTATAAATTACACGCAAAAGAGAACGGTTCTCTATTCAGGAAAATATTTACGCATGCACAGTATTGTTTTTAGCGCATAAATCTGTTTGTATTTCATATTTTTCCTCGAAAATACCATCAATAAAAAAGTTATTATTGCAGTTGTAACCGAAACAATCCCGTTTCTCAATAAATATATAAAAAAGTCTCATAAATCCTAGTCTATAAAACTATGGGATCCAATTAAAGACACAGAGAATGGACTGAATGTTAGCTTCACAAAAGTGACCACTCTCTAGAAAAAGACAAAGCGACTGTGCGGCCAATACCTGTCTCTTTTCTGAAAGCCTGTAATAACAAATGCTCAGTGTTCCAATTTCAATAAATAAGAAAAAAAATATACACTGAATAATAAATAAACTAACAAACTATTAATAAAAATATAAAACCTAACCTTACTAAAACTATTAACAAACTAAAATATGGCGTCAAAAAATTCCAAATTCCGAAAAAAGATTTTTTCTAATAATTATATTATTAAAAAAATGTTTTCAATATTCTTAATTTTAATCTCAATTTCTCTTGTGAATATTTTTTTTTGATAATAAAAAGAAATCTTTCAGTCACAAACCTAAGCCAGTAAAGTCTAGAAATAGTAATTAGTAATTTTTAAAGGAATAACTACTTTTTCTATCATTACATTAGTCATTGTAATTTTCAATGGTTTTCCTATATTAGAATATTATTACAATTACTAATGAAATGATAGAACAAGTAGTTATTTCGTAAGAACAATTAAATCAACGACAACAATTAAAATTAAGAATACTGAAAACAGATTTTTTTAATAATATAAACCAGCTGCTGCCCGCGGCTTCGCCCGCGTGGACGTCAGAAATTATCCTACAGGAACGTGCTACCGGGATTAAAAATAGCCTAAGTTACTCCTTATAATATCACCTATCTGCTAGTGAAAGTCCCGGCAAAATCGGTCCAGCAGTTTCAGAGGTTAGCCGGAACAAACAGACAGACAGACAAAAATTGTAAAAAAATATATTTTGGTATATGTACCGTGTATATATCCTTAGGCATTTAGTAAAAAGCGGTTATTTTAATATTACAAACAGACACTCCAACTTTATTTATCTGTATGTATGTATGTAGGTATGTATAGATAAAAGAAAAAAAAAATCTCTCATGATTTGATTGATTGGATTTGATTGATTTTTCAACATATTTTACAAACATGAAAGTTTAAACAATAAAGTCGAAACATCATTGGGCGAATCAGAATTCTAGAAAGAGACAACTACAGGCCGCACATACGCTCTGTCTCTCTCGTAATTTTCGGTCTGTATTCACTGCAAAACCGAATACGGTCTCTAGGTCTATGGTTATAGCTGACTCTGCTTACCTGCTTACGCCTACCATAGTCTACAGACAGAGATTTTTAATTTGTGTTCTGTGAGGGGTATACATGTTCTGTGGTTTTGTGGTCTTGCGTTGACGGCTGTCTACTGCCTGTCATTATAATTTGTGTTTTTTTTGTTTCAAACTCAAAGCAAGTTGTGCTTGTGCTAGATGTGGTCAAGTGTTTATTGAATGATGTGCAGTGCCTTGTTGCTTGGACATAATGCAACTTATTTTTTAAGTGACATGTTTATTTACTAGCTCCATTTGCTAGTCTCGTTAAACTATGTTTCAAAAAACTTTTAGTGTTAAAATGTTAAGTGATAATGTTTGTGTTATGTGCTTGGTGCATTTATTAATATTATTAGCGCTGACAAAGGGCACTGCGGAAGCTCAGGAGATAAGTAAGTCTTAAATTTTATATTTATTTTGCCAAGTCGTGCATCAAAACGTCTTGTTCACTTTGAAGGTGTAACTTTTAGTTCTAAATATTGATCACCACCCTGCACGTTTGTTGTGCTTTTAATAATTCGAAACTTTTTATGGTGGGGCTGCAAAGTTTGAATGTTTTTTTATAAACAAACATAATTTCTAAATTTGCTAGTTCATTAAAATTAGGTTAATAAAGGTTGTTTTTTTTATGTTATATTTGAAAATGTAGCAGTTTTTTAAATGAATAGTGAACATTAAAACATCACTTTACATTATTCTAAACAGTTTAAGTTCATACATACATAGAAACATAAACTCCTACCTTCTTCCCATGGGGGTAAGCAGAAACTATAGAATGCCACCTGCTGCAATCCTTACATACTTCTAAATAATATGTCTTGAAAAAAAAATGACATAGGTTTTGTATGTGTGCACCGTCTGCAGTGTATAATTCAATTGTACTAGATAATACTGATAACTTGTGGCTATAAATACATTTTTGATAATGTGACAATGTCTTAAAATGTATTTACATTATTATAGTAGTATCCTTATGTTTAAAACACAATTTGTAAAAGTAGTCATAAATCACTACAATTCTCAATTTTGTTTAAAAAAAAAAAAATTGTAAGTATTCAAAGTTTTCTCCATTTTGCATTTACATAATATGTCTTACTTATTTAAAAGAACTTATGTCTTCAAAAATATTGTGCTTGTATTTAACATACACAAAATATTTGTGTAGGTTCAAATGTGTCACAATTTTATTTATTTTTTAACCTTAACTATGTTTCAAATACAAACTCATGCCTTCTTACTATGGGGGTTGGCAGAAACTACAGAACGTCACCTACTATGATCCTTACTCGTTTTGCAAAAGTTCACACAATTAGTGCATTAATCATAAGTGTTCAGTGTGACATTTATTTAAAATGCCTGTTGACACTTTCCATACACCGCAGACACTCATGAGACCTTCTAGACATGTGGTAGCCTTAATCTTGTCGGTTCCAGTTGGTTGTTTGAGGCTACACATATCCTAAACTTGCTGATGTCATTATTACCATTAAATATTACAGAATAAGTACCGTCATAGGAATGCAGGGGTGAATCGAGACAAAACTTTAAAAGGGATTTTATCATTGAAATAATATAGTTTGTTGCCAACAAATGCACTTAATCTTTAATTATGATACAGTAACACATGAGAGTCCTTTTTGGCAACAAACAATATTATTTCAATGATAAAATCCCTTTTAAAGTTTTGTCTCGATTCATCCCTGCATTCCTATTCACCCCGTTTAACGGTACCATGTACAAAATAAATATTGTTATGGAATTAACAAAATAAGCATTTTTTTAGTGTTAAAGACCTTTTTCCCCACCTCTTGATAAGCTGCGGTTAAGTAATCTGATAGATATTGCCTTTACAGACACTGTGGAAGTTGTCCTTGGCTATAAAACCAATGGCTGATCTCTGAAGACTATGGATTTCTTACAAAATATGACTTATTTAGTACCCTTGTAACTATTTGACCAGAGTTAACAGTAAACTTAGTATATTATTACACATTCGTAATGTGTGTATCTAGGTATCAATTAACTCGGCCTATCGCAGTCCACTGCTGGACATATGCCTCTCCAGGGCTGCGCCACACCCTGTCCTCTGGCTCCCGCATCCAGTCTGTCCCAGCCACCTTTTTAAAGTCGTCCGTCCGTCTTGCCGGGGCGCGCACTACGTTTGCCTATACTCCAGGACGCGTCCGCTCCACCGGCCATCGGTCCTTTGACAAACATGGCCAGCCGAATACCACTTCAGTTTGGTATAACTTTTGATATGACGAAATCTATCATTCAATTTCATGTAGGTTAAAAGCTGAATGAAATGTATGAAAACAAAGTGAGATGTTGGTAAAAGCAGTATCATCGGACTTCCGTCGACCGGTTCCGTTGTTGCGAAGTTCTGCTGAACTTAATTAGGGTATGATAAAAATATACGCGATACTAAACGTCTGTACACAATGGTCCATCATTGGCCATACTATGGCTCTAGTTGGGTATTTGAATTCTATAAAAAATAAACATGAATTAATGGTTATTTTAATGATGTTACAGAACTTTGGAGACTTTTTGAAAAAAAAAATATATAATCGGTGGAGTTTTGGAGAAAATACACGCTTTGGAAAAAAATCTTCTAGCTTTGTCACGCAAAACAGCCATTGTACTGAATGGCGTGAAGTTAGAGGCATCAGATCGCAGTAGTGCTGTCTCTGCAGAGACAAAATAGCGAAGTTCTAGTATTTGAAAGTCTATGTATCAAACACTAGAACTTCGCTATTTTTTGAGATATTTAAACAATTAATTTTTACTATCACTTATATTTTTAAAATTTCGAGAAATTTAATTTAATATAGCCTGTCTAATACCCTATTCTGTCCACAACTTAATAAGCGCCCACAGCTTAATAACCTACAGGGGTGGCACAGTACGCGATCGATATTACTCCTGAACTTGAAATTTATACCAAACCAATTACAAAAGTTACAACATTTCGAGCGGCTATTGTTGTTCACTTTTTTGGCAAATTTTGAAACCCCAGGGATTACCTACATCGAGTTTTAAAAAAACGTTTGTCTCTGTCACGCATTCATGTGTGGCAGCAGTGGAAACTTTATAGGCTGGTTATGCTTATATGCAACTCGGCCTATCTTAAGACAGCCCTCTGACTGAAAACTGTATTTTTGACGTGATTTTTTATTTGATGTAAACTGGTCTTTGCATCCTATAGAATCGATGAGTACTTCTTACTAGGTATCAGGCTATAAATCTTCTTCGTCTTCTTCCTTAAGTCTTACTTTGTGCACTGTTTCGATCTAATTTCCATCTGACATAATTGATGGAACCGTCAAATCTTGGATAAAAAGTGGAGTGAAAGTGACGTTGTGTTCTAGCCCATGATTGATCTCATCACTTATCGCTCATCTTTTTAGAACAGTAAATACTATCGAAAAGAAAGAAAGAAAGAAAAAAAACGAGAAGCTCACTGCTAAAATAACTCATATAAAACTTTATGCCTGCCACAGTTATCTATCACGAAACATACCGGAAGGCACATTTTATTCCGCCACTAAGTTCTTTAACCTGAACCCTTAAAAGTCTGCTTGCTAAACTCATAAATTATTCGTCCTCACCATGGCAATCGTTTGCATACTACGTATTACAAGGGGAAGCTCATATCTGACCATCTGACATTCGCCATAAGGGTCGCGAGCGCTACGCGAGCCTAATAAAGTGTAGGCTGCACGGTCGGAAACGTACATAATTTAATTTTTATCATGACCTACCTAAAGGATACCCGAATATAAATATTTTAAAATTATCGTTGAGTTTCAAGTTTTGTGATTATTAGATAAAATAATATCATCCCGATTAGCACCATAAGTCTCCTTTCAGATTGTATAGATACCCAGGATTTTAAGCGTTTGTGGTTTTAAAAGATATTTTTTGGACACTGGTGACAAAGGTCCTCCTTTAGTGCCATTGTATCAAATGGGCCTCTCCTTCCAAAACCAAAAGTTGTCGAATCGTTACCTCTATCAGTTTGTACTGTAGAAGACTAGTGTTTAATGAAGAAGACATTATTTTCGCATCTAAATTATTGTTCATATTAAAGACTCTATTCTGAAAATAACATCATACTGGCTTCCGCCCGCGACTCCGTCCGCGTGAAACTTCGGCCCCCGACCCACCGCGTCACATCTCATCGCCCGCCTGCGTTTTTACTTCGTTTTCGCTTAGCGTTCTTTCTGACAGGTAGTTCCAGAGATTAGCGCGTTTAAACAAACAAACAAACAAACTCAACAGCTTTATTATTAGTAGGTATATAGATATCAGTGCAGTGTCATTAAATTCATTAAGCATTAAAACAGGAATGACGATAACATTCGGAAACATAAAATCTATTGGAAAAGATGC
The DNA here is from genome assembly GCA_916610205.1 of Griposia aprilina. NCBI lineage: Eukaryota > Metazoa > Arthropoda > Insecta > Lepidoptera > Noctuidae > Griposia > Griposia aprilina. Next base: position 15,435,994 of record OU744305.1, read on the forward strand.
ATCCAGGACTGCTAAGTGATACCAAGGGACGAAAGCACAGCTATGCTTAGCATTTATAAGTAGGGTTCCTTGTGAGTTCTGCGGATGTGTTTAATAGACATATTATTTTTTTATTCTGCACAACTACTGTTCATCAACGTGAATCATGGACGGTTTCCGACTGACTGTCCACTGATTCATTGTCTATACATAATATATGCTAATTTGTCTACTGTTGTATGATGCCATTTATTATTCAATACATACATACATAGCCATATTTTTTTCTTGTTACTCATTATTTTGGGGACTTGAATGTCTGCTCTTAGAAGCTTATTTTCAGTACGTGTTTAGTGTCTTTTAGGAGGAAACCCTCACACCATTTCCGTTCAATATCTCGAATGCATCAAAACGTCTGATTAACGAAACGAAAATTGAATTTGGAACGCCATGCACCAATCAGGCGTTAGTTTACGTCAGAGCATATGCGCGTGAGTCGTGTACACATTGATGCGATCCCCTGTTTGTTTTTTAACTAACTTTTTATAGTTATTGCTCGTCGTAGACTTTTATGAGCATGGCCCGATGACTGATGCACTTATGTCGTTTCGGCCAATGTTCCTGGTAAAAGAAGGGACGCATGGAAACAATAAAATTGTAATGTTATCATCTGTTCATAGGGAGGATCAAAAATTACACAGATAGAAACGTCCTTTTTATGTTCAATAGAAAAAAAGTAGAAAGTATCCAACTGAGCTCAAAAAAAAACATGAATATGAATTGATTTTAATTAATGAACTATAGTAGTTTTAGAAGGCGTTTCTACAAATTAATTCATAATTCATACTTGACTTTACATAGCTAATCATAATCACAATCATCGACTCGATAGGTTGGACACGCAATTTCTTGAGTTTCCCCGATCATTAGAATCCGGCTCGAAGGACCAGTTTGGTTGGTCCTAAGAGATAATTATCGATGCGGTAATGTAACTACTTTCTTGATAGATCTAGGTAAAATCATTTAATGATTTGAAAACGCCTTTTCTGAGCACATTGCACATTGTATCAACTTGAAATATATCTTGAAGATCTTCAAGTTTTAAAATGCATATCCAACAGAGAAGACGGTTTAAGCTGTGTACGTATTTGCCTCAGACCACTATCGTTGGTGTGTCATTGTTTCTTCCCCACACACATTATTTAATTATTCCCGACATTTATCTGTTCCAAAACTCATTTAATTAAAATCCAACAGTCTCACACTGAGAAATAAAAATACTTAAAAGGAGACGGTCTTCGTCAACAGCTGTTTTTAGACCGACCAATTTTCGTTGATCCCTCGGCTCCATTCTTCTCGTAAGTTTCAAAAGACCAAGTTCAGTTGGTGGTGTGTATTTCTGGATGTAACTGTGTTAGAGACGATATGGGAATGATGACTTCCCCGCCAGGACACGGTGCGTTTCCTTTCTGTGACGTCACGTCCGATAGAACATGAGTTTATGAAATTACTGTCTTTATTGTCAACATTGGTTTCGTAATGCGGCTACCAAATGTTTGTGGATGTGGGTTAGAAAATATTTTTATGGAGGTAGTTAGAACTACGCATATTTATGTTGCTCAGAAGTTTAGGGGTTAGAGGGGTTAGAGTTTATTAATATCGGTTATAAGATATACATAATGTGCTTGAACAATAGCATTAGGTTCTTAATTTCTGTTCTCACTATTTGGGCAAAACTTGCCCTAATATACTTCATTGCTTTCACAATCCATAAATTTCCCATCTCGCATGCCAAAGTCCCATAGAGTAAAATATTCCGAACAATACAGGCTGCTATAAAAGCTGAACTCTCTCGCGCGACCCGAATAACACAAACTAGGATACACGAGCTTGGGCGAAAACAATCATAATAAATTGCGCCGGTCGTTCGCACTACGCATGACCCACTCAGCCTTTTAATAACCGACAAAACCGACAAGTATGAATAAACAATGGGTAATGAATAACCTAATTTAACCTCCACTCACCGTCAAATCGTTACGTGCAAAAATCTATTGCTGAATATTCTTCTTACGAATTTCTAAAATCAACATCAGTGACAACTTCTTGGTCCTTCGAGACGGGAGCATTCATTAGTCGAATTTAGAACACGGTCTACTAAGGGAGGTCTTTTATTAAAAGCTTAAAGCAGTCAAGCCAGAAAATCCGCTAGATTAAACTACGTAGACTTCAGTTACAGCGAAAAACTTAAAAAAAAACTTTATACCCAGTTATGGGGCGTATAGTTCGCTTCCATACGTATTATTTCTTCTTCTATGGAATAGCTCTCTCTCTATATATTGTCTAGTTTTAAAGTCTACTCTTAGCTGATCTGAAGAGATACGTGTGTTTATTTAAAACCTGTTACCGTTTTATTTTACGATAAAACAAAGTGATTCATATAAAACTGTTTACACACGTGACTCATTTACATGTCATAACATAGATGATCTTTGGCAAGCTGTGCATTTTGTAGACATGTCTCGCAGACGTACTACTGCTAGTAAAATTCTAATTACATAGTCTCTTGTGTTTGCGTGTGCATTAACGCGGCATTTATTAATTAAAAACGTGATAATGTCCGTCGATCATACAAGTCTTGTTACTCCAGTAATTAAACCGATTGATCTATCTTTTTCCCAGCTGTGTTGGGGTCGGCTTCTAGGCTAACCATATGCAGCTGACTACCAGTATTTTACATGGAGCGACTGCCTATCTGACCTCCCCAACCCAGTTACTGTGCAACACAATACCCTTTGGTAGGACTGGTTGTCAGACTTTTGGGCTTCTGACTACCCGCAACGACTGTCAAAGATCTACTAACGACAACCGGGCCCAACTGCTTAGTACGTACTTTCCGAGGCACGGAAGGGTCTCGATATATTACTCCAGGAATTATGAGTAATAACCTAACGGACTGCCTAGTAAGATGATCTAATCTTAAGCATAGAAGCAAAATGAAACTGGGCTAAAGAAGTAGCTGACGCGTAGGTTGACGGCATTAAAGAATCCAGATGCGAAGGAAGATAGTGTAAAGGCTGATATCTTGGTAAATGTTTTGAATCCATACTTATATTATAAAGGCGAAAGTAACTCTGGCGGTCTGCCTTTTACTTTTTAAGGCCTGAACGGATTTGGTTAAAATTTTGCACACGGATAGACCATGACCCGGGTTAGGACTTTTTATCCTGGCAATACGTTCCCGTAGGATAATTTCCGACCTCCACGCAGGTAAAAACTAGTATCTCTTAAAGAATGCCACTGGATCAGAAAATGTCTGATTAGAGAGAGACTCTTGACCCAAACTTTATGACGAATTACAGATTTTGTGATCTTAGCTGCTAGTACTTCTCTCCTCTTTTCGACAGGAGCTATATGAGCTAAAAGTAATGCCTAATGAAACCGCACTGTCGGATTTTCAACTCTCGGCGCTGAGTAGAAGTAGCGTTAAAAATCCAACATTGTGCTTTTAGGTGTCGCATAGAGTTAGTGACAACGGGCATAAAGGCTCCATCAAACAGGCGCGACACGCGACACGAATCGCATGCGACACAAAAGCACCGTTAGGCGCGAGGCAGGCTTTGTGCCTGTTTTAAGGAGCCTTTAATCAAAATCAAAATATTTTATTTCACATAAACCTACATGGGCACTTTGAAACGTCAGAAGCTAGATGCACGGTTCCAATTGGTAGTTTCCTATGGAGAAGAGCCGGCAAGAAACTCCACGGTAAATCTTTTAAAAATAATGTATTCATTCTATGGTAAAAATTAACGCCGGTCTAGGCTGATTGCCCAAAGTTCGCCTCATTCAGTATTGTCTCTCGTGAAAGCTTTTTAATACCTTGTAGCTGTGCTAATATCACAGAACACAAAACTAAAGGTATGTTCTGTAGCTGTAACAGTAATCGATAACTTTGCTCCATTGCTTAAAACATATGCGTAACTTCAATTACGTAGACGGCAGACCACCTAACAGCTGTGTCAATAAGAACTGTGAAATGCATGAAGTATTGGTAGCATTGTTTTCATAACTTGTTCGTGACGTCACCGTTGCTGGACGCCTTGCGTCGGATAATCTGGGTGGTAACATAATATCACACTTGTTCTCCGAAGGGTTGGACGGAGTGGTACCTATAGTTGTACCCACATTTCACCCACCAGTTACGTTTAAGTCCCATGTAATAGGGGGCCAGCCTATTGCCATCAACTAGGCACAGATCTAGGCTCCGGGCTGCTACTGAGAAATTCCTGATGGAAAAACCCAATAAGTGTGTTTGCCCGACCTGTGAATCGAACCCAGGACCTCATGCTCAGCAGTAGCGCTTGCGACCACTAGACCAACGAGGCAGTCCCACAGTCAGTCTACGTAAAATATATAATATTATAATTTCACGGTTAATCTACCAAAAAGATTTGCATGATATTTAGCCGAAAGTCATTTCTGGAAAGAACACACCAGATAATTTAAAATCAAACGTAGGCGGAGCTCGGAAGTCCTCTTCAGAATATAGAGAACACAACATTATGACAGTAACAATGCAAGTTCAGTGTCAGAACAAAAATCAGATGAAAACTGTTTCCCCAAACAATATTCCACCCTTTTTATACCCTTTGTATACATTATTTGGTTTTTCCATCTGGAATTTCTCGGTAGCAGCCCAGAGTCTGGATTTGTGATCGGTTTATGGCAATAGGCTCGCCCCCTATTACATGGCACTAACATAACTGGCGAAATGTGGGTGTGCTATAGGTACATCTCTGCCTAACCCTTCGGGGAATACAGGCGTGATGTTATGTTATTTTACGTAGATAGACCCTACGTAGAAAGAATCCCTAAGTATCCTTATACTTGGGATTCTATACCTACATTGCTAAATGCTTCAAATATCTTAAAGCTGAAGTGAGAAGTACCTAGACAAAACTTTTTCAAAAGACGACGTACGATTGTTTGTCATGCAAGAAAGTAATGAGACAACCCACATAGTGACTGACGATATAATTTCCCCATTCACACGTACTGCTGACATTGCCCTATAAACTACGTCACAAATGTGCACGAAAACATATGGCTTGATATTTGCGTGCACATGCATTCTTGTGTGACCTTGCCGAGAAAGGATCAAGAATGCACTATGACTTTATTTATGTACGTGAAAATAATCTGATTTAAATCGTCTTGGCAGCTGACGGTATTGCAATGGACATGATACGTTATGTTTGTTTATGAAAGTTCTGATTATGAGGATGGAAACAAAGTTCAAATTATTCTAGGACCAATATCACTCGGCCTTCTCTACCTGATATGTCAAGTCAAAGTATTTATTAGTGTTATTTTTGGTGATACAGTAGGTCTTATAGTTAGATTGTGGTAACTCAAAAAACCATTACGGCATACCTAATGGCATTAAAATATCTGGAATTAAATAATCGTTTGATAATCGTTTAATTTTTGACGTAAAAAGAGCCAAGATATTGACAGAGTAACTGCAGTTGCTTTCAAGCAAGCAAAAAAATTACCACTATTACTTTTAAGTATTAATCAATCTGTCTAACCTTTTTCAAACTATTTTGGGGTCGGCTTCCAGTCTAACCGGATGCAACTGAATACCTGTATTATTCTTGGAGCGACTGCTTATCTGACCTCCACAACCCAGTTACTGGGTCTTGTGGCATTTGACTACACGTAACGACCGTCAAATTTCTACAGATGACAGCCCGGATCAACGGCTTAACGTGCTTTTGGAGGCACGGAGGGGTAACGGCACGGGGGCGGGGGGAGGGTATGTAATAGACGATGATCACCCATCCACGAACCGACCGCGGCAAGCATAGCTTCCCTTCAATCGATGCGTGCGGATGTTATTATTTAGCCAGTGTGACATTAAAACTGGTCCTTGGAATCGAAATCCAGATACCGGATACTCTAAAGAAAAAACCTAAACAAATATCGCTAAGGTCGTAGTAATGCGGTTCCAACGGCTCGCAATCCGGTTTAGAGTTTAGTTTATTAGTATGGAGGACACCTAGATTAGGTGACAGGCCGTAACTTATTAGACAGACTGACTTTAGCCCGCGGCTTCGCCCGTTTGGATGACGGAAATTATCCCATTGGAACGTACTGCACACTTAAATGTCTCACTGTTGGTGGCGCGTGTGTTGGATCATTCGGTTCCCTACAAAATGGTTGAGCTGGATGGTGCTGATCCACGCGTCATGTTCGTCCGGCTTATTTTTATTATTAATCTTATATTTTGAATTGTTTCTTAATAATTTTTTTTACATTGTTTTTACATATAGAAGCAACAAGAATAATGTACCCAGGATTTTGTAATATCTTGATTTAAAAAGAGTGTCCTTGGACTTTCTTGCATGTTCTTCTCCATAGCGATCTACGTTTTGGAATGGGCAACTAGCTTCAACTTTCTGACTAACTGATCGACTCTTTGACAATTCAAAAGTGCCTGTAAATGGTTTAATTGAAATAAATGCTTTGAGTTTGAGTACCACCGGGATAAAAAGTCTATGGCCTTTATCATATAATCCAGTTCATGGTCTATCTGTGTGCCAAATTTTATCGAAATTCGTTCAGCCGTTCAGGCGTGAACATACAACATACAACGGTAACAGACAAGAGTCACTTTCTCATTTTAAATAATATTGGTATGGATGCATAGGTATAGGTACCAGTGCACTTAGTAAGTTATTGATCTCTTAAGTATGTCAATATCTGCCTTATCTGAAGTCAGAACTTATCCGTGCTCAGTTTGCTATTTCTGTGTCTGTGAAATCGATTAGTAATTTATATATACCATATACATCTGGCTAATTTAGAGTTATAAATTGCATATTCTGGATTGTAAGATAATTTTTTCAGTCCAAACAACGGTTAATTTAAACTTGACCGTGTTTCCTGGAAAAACGATACGAGCTCAGAAACAATTGAGATGAATTAATAAAATACCAAAGGACGGCAAACCAATTCGATTAACAGAAAACTGGCGCCAAGCCTCTTTCAATTAGCTTCTGGAGTGATGTCATTTAAGAATGTATACCTGTTTTGGATTTTGGTCCTTTTGCCTTTTGTTATAAAGTTCGAATTAGCTTAAAAAAATAAAAAGATATAAAAAGGCAGTGACAATTTTTAGAACTTCAAATATTTTTAGCCTTCATAATATAACATCACGCCTGCTTTTTCCGAAGGGTTGGGCAGAGTATCAATATGTCGCCAGTTATGTTAAAGTATCATGTAATGAGGGGCGAGCCTATTGCCTTCAACTGAGCTCAAATTCAGACCGCGCTGCTACTGAAAAGTTCCAGGTAGATAAACCTAATAACACTTTGCACGACTTGGGAATCGAAATGGTACTAACTATTAAATATACCTGTGTGTAATATAATTATGGGCAGGAGAAAACCTCTTGTCAGTATAAGAACATAATCCTACTTAAGGGGCATGCGCCAAGGTAGCCCGCGAAATTCAATATTTCTTACGTTTTTTTGCAATTTGCAGGTCAGTATCAGGTTGTATGGTGATCTAAATAGGATTCGCGACCGTATCAAATATGGCTTTACAGAATTATAATCATTAGAATCAGCTATACAACTCCTTAAGATAGAATTGCCCTCAAATGTCATGATTTCATGAAATATTCATTCAATAGGGTAATATGAACTTATAGAGGTGTATTGCTGATTCTAATGATTATAATTCTATAAAGCCATATTTGTTACGGTCGCGAATCATATTTTAATCAAAATACAACCTGACAGTGACCTGCAAATTGCAAAAAACGAATTTGAATTTCGCGGGCTACCTTGAAGGTTCCGCCTTAATATTATAAAAATGTGAAATTTTGTGAGGATGGATGGATGGATGTTTGTTACTCTTTCACTCAAAAACTACTGAATAGATTTGGATGGAATTTGGAACACAGATAGTTTATAACCTGGATTAACACGTAGGATACTTTTTATCCCGGTAGTACTTACGTAGTAACTATTTAGTAATCTGTGGTAGTACGTTCCCGTGGGATAATTTCCGTTATCACGCGGGCGAAAACGCGAACAAAATCTAGTAATAATATATTTTCAAGTGTCAACCGTTTTTGCAACAAAGAATTAATGGACTGATCCAATAATAATGCAGAAATTAATAAGGTAGTTAATTGAAGTAGGTTTCCTTAAACGATGTGTCAGGAAAAATACAGAACTTAAAGCAGGACATATATAAGTAAAAACATAATCGAATAAATGGAAATCAAAGTCTAAATTCATGGAATATTAAAATAGTACATACTTACTTGTAATGTTTCTCATTATTAATTATATTTCTCTGTGTATACTTATACATACCTAATAAACAAATTGGCCAAAACTTAAATACATAATATATAGATATATATTATGTATTTAAGTTTATGCTTATTTAAGTAAACTGTAATATCGTATCACCCAAAGGTTGTCTCATAGAAAATGTCTGAAAACAATCAACCTACCTCTTATTTATGTATATTTACTTCTGTGCTTAATTAAAGGTTTAAGGCTCCTACAAACAGGCGCGACACGAATCGCGCGCGACACAAAGGCACCGTTCGTCGCGCGACACGCGGTGCCTTTGTGTCGCCTGCGATTCGCGTCGTGTGTCGCGCCTGTTTCAAGGAGCCTTAAAATAAGGAAATACAATAATGCTGAAACTAGAAAAGTAAAGTATAACACAAAAGTTCAATAACCATAATATTTTAGGTTGAATCGAATTAAACAGCCAATAGGCATTTGTTACGAAATAATTTCTCTAAGTGGAGCGTGGAAGTAGGTAATTAATTCTACGAGTAGATACTTGGAAATTACAGCTACTTTATTTAGTCATTGGTTTTATATACTTAGTTACTTATTCTCATATTGGAGGTACTTACCTATTGTTTTCTGGTTTCCTTGTGACAATAGAATTATATTCGTGCCTAGTGCCTAGAGTTTGAAACGTGGACACTAAGTATAATATATCACGGAGTAAACATTTTTACGTGAACAAATCAATGCAAAGATATTATATCCTTTCTTTACTGTTTCTTTTTATTACGTCATTTCGAAAAACAACCAGTTAAAACCATTACTAATATTGAATAATGAGCAGCAGAAAAGAGAATGAATTATAAAATTGGTCCAACTTTGTCTACGGAGGTGGCATACAAAACAAATTCTCTTTTGTTTTAAGATGTATGCGTTATTTCAACTCAGGCGCACGTGCAAACCGCATTCGCAAATGTTGCCATTGCTCAAGAACATTCAACAATAAACATGGAATTTAATATAACTGTAATACAGGATCAGGAGATTTTAAGTTACATGACTATTAGTTTTGTGCTGTCGTTAGATTTATTAGTTAAGACTAGTTCTACAATATATTTTTTGTATCCCTAATGGAAAAATAATCACTGCCTCCTTTGTGATTTGGATTAAATCGTAGCAGCTTTATAAGAAACTCCTTTAAGGCTTGTAATAATGCCAATAACCTTGAGCATTTGCGCGGAGCTAACGACCAATTGAATCTAAGGACGAGTGCGGGGGTAACGTAGACGCAGCCATTAATCGGACGCCTTTTTAATTTATTACAATAAAAATAATACATATTTTAAAAAAGTAACAAAACCAAATCATTTTCCTTTGTATTGCAAAGCAGTAGATATTTTTTTTATACTCTTTTGATAAAAAACGAAGGAGTAAAATGGTTTCATCTCAATAATTTGGAGGTGATTTGGTGTATTTTTATTTTATTTAGTGATACCGATAGAAAAATTATGGCTAAACCAAATTACGTATTATATCATGAAGATTGCAAAAAAAAAAAAAACATATGTAATATCTCTGTAAATGCCGACGAAAAGTCGCTTCATCTGCATGCTTTTTTCAAGCTTTTTCGAGAGAGCAGCCTTAATATAGGGTTTGCAAAAATAATTATACCTTGCCGTGTTTTTGCTCCCAATCTCCGCGTGCTCTAACATTTTTTATTTACTCCAACCCGCAACGACCTTCGTAAAAACCAATTTACAGTTCCATGACTGAAATGTTCTAGAACCGAATAAGATAGTGTTACCATAATTAATACTTCTACTCCACTACAAAATACCAAGCCCATAACAGATAGATTCCATTACCTAGTTACATATTTAGGCGAAAAATATGGCGTAAACGATGTCCAATTAGCGAAATTGATAGCTAATGGCGCTAAGTAAAAATGTTTTTGCTTCGGGCTGTAAATTACACCTGGAAAATGAGGACTTAAAGCAGGATAGAGCTAATTTAGATCGAAGAGCATCTGCACGCGATAGTTCACCGTTATTTATGGTCTATATTGTTTTCGCTAATTTGGTCTATTTTAGGTATTGCGTCAAAATACTTGTTTTGACACATCTGATACACACAATGTCGCAGAGACTTGACTGTCATGGAAAAGCCATTATTATCGTGTGGGCTGTCTCTTCTCAGTATGGACGCTTTAACGATTTAAATCGTTGTATAGCGCTCATTGATGAATAGTCACAGATTTGGCCTTAATCCTATTTTCACTGGATGGATTATGGTGTATTTTCTAGGGATTTAAAGTGTATTGAAATTTTCTGCCAATGATAATAATGTATCTATAGGTTGTGTAGTTTTTATTCTTTTGAGGTGTTCGGTGGATATCTATAAATATTTATTTTATGTTTACTCGTATTAATGTTTTACACATAGCATAGCATCATCTCCTGTAATCCTCGAAGGGTAAGTCAGAGGTGTACTTAAAGTACACCCACATTTCGCCAGTTAATATTTAAAAGTCCCATGTAATGTGGGGCGATTTATGTTTCATGCGGGTATTTTGCAATTTTATACTGTTCTTTGTGCTCAATGTTCTAATTTATTTACGTTTTATATCGCTGTACAGTTTGCTAATAAACATTTATCTTGAAAATGCAATCATACTTGATTTATTTCTAAGTAAGTACTTAAAACTTTAACCAAGTCTTGCATTCATCAATAACTAAGCACTAAATGACTCTAAATTGCCTTATATCAACAAATTGTATGTAATAAAAACTGCCTCTTCGCCTTTTAATCAAAGTAATAGCTTTTCTGAACAAACTTTAGCAGTTAAGGCCCACTTCCACCTCAAATCACTAAATACATTTAGCGTTAAACCTAATTAAAACATCGTTCTATTTCTGTCAATTGTTTGAAAGTGTCAGAGACAGAATGATGTTTTAAATGTGTTTAGCGCTAAATGTATTTAGTGGTTTGTGGTGCAAGCGGTTCTAAGAACACTAGAGTAGTCACTGGAATAGTGGCAGTAAAAGAAGAAAAAATCCGGAAGTTTGTAAGACTTGCAAAACAGTGCTACTCATTGGCTTTCTGCCAAACTTAGGCAACCCATGTTTAATGGGTAAACAAAGATCCATTACATAGTTACTGAAATAAACAGCGTTCATTGATCTCCTAGGCTGCACTATTATTTAGTATGATTTACAGTATGTCTTGGCTTAAGTATGGAGTGGCAGAATCCTGGAGTTCGGTGAACTTGATGAATATTTTTAGTGCTATTTTTATTTAGACAAGAATAATCCCGTGGGAGTTGTAGGAGGTGACTAAGCGATCTAAGACTAATAATATGAATTTGTTGGCGATATCATTCTGAAAATTCAAAATGGTTTTCGTATCTAATCTTATCGTGGAAACATAAACTTGCAGTAGACAGGTCGTGAGTTACCTGGTCCTTCGGGTCGGAGTTTGATATTTTCCTAGGATAGCGCGAAAGACTTAAAATATATCATTTTATACTTTCATATAAGACAAAAAGCGGATCACATTAACCTGAAAATTCAAATGAATTGTGTATTTTAGTATCTCGGCATCGCTAAAGAACTTTGAAAGGTCAGCCATTTTAAACCGCGTTGTAAAACTGCTCTTTTAATGGTTTTTTTGCCGTTGACTTTACTATTTTTCCAAGTCGAACAGAATCTCAGCAATCGGATTGTTAGGTTTTTGTATCCACACAGTAAGTTTTATAAAAATAGTGAGCTATGATGAATTATGGAAACTGCGTCTAGGCATGTCTAGGCGCCGCGAAGCTCGAACTACAAATTGATTAATTAATTTAAATCAACTGCTTTTTTCCCTTGCTGGAACCGCTTTAGCATTTTTACTAAACGTTCATTTGTTTTCCTGTTTGTCATGTCATGCCCAAGTTCAATACTCTTTTACTATCAATGGGTATTTCAACTGCATCCAAGTTAGTCATTAATTACAAACGTATGTATGCTTAGTGTATTCGTTAATGACCTAAATAAATCGAAGACTCTCGAACTTTGAATACCTTTTGTATTTGCTCTCAAACTTCTTCGTGCTTAACGTGGTGACTTTGAAGTTTGACTATGATGAGTTTGATCACTTTTAGACGATCCCCTTTTCATGATTCTGGAGATTTAGTCCAACTTTTGGTATACCATCATGCACTATGCAGATTGGTTTTACTGTAAAAACCTCGAGACTACATTGTTTCAACTTACATTCATCCATAAACTCACGCTGTCTTTCCATGGGGGTTTTTTCCACCTGCTACGATCCTTCCATACTCCCTTTGCTTCGTTTACGTTCATACATCTAACACAACAACAACAATTAACCAACCAAAACCCAACTCAACAACAACTCATAACTCATCAACTTATTAAATAATTATTCTGCAGTTTTCGACTTTATATTACTGTAATTATAACAAAATTGCTGTTCGTCTTATTTGAATCTGTTAACCTTGCTGAAATACGCTACTGAGTTGACCCTGCATAATAATCATGCGTTTTGACATACAAATTATAGGTAAGTAGGGCACATCCGACACTCATGAAGTTCCCAAAGGGTTTGGTAGAGGTATACCTAACTACTATGGGATGTACTGATGATAAAACGGTGGTACTGTTATCTACAATGAGCGGCGTGCGTACGCATTACCGGGCATAATTCCAAGCATGTGAGTTCCCTAATGAAAATTCTTAGTTTGTTTTTCTTTTGAATACCAATTCAGCAATTTAGGCACCACCCAGTTCAGAGCCTTAAGTTTTATTATATACTGGCTTTTGCTCACGGCTTCGCTCGCGTTAATTTAGACTTTGACAATCAATTCGGGTTATAATTCAATTATGATTCGAAAGAGACGTGGCGCCATCTATTATCATAAGAACGTTATTGTTGTTTTCCTCGGGAACAGTACTTTTTTTCGGGATGAAAGGTACCCTATGTCCGTTTCTGTACACCTGACAACGTATATGTATGCAAAATTTCAGGATGATCGGTTCAGTGGTTTAGGCGTGAAAAGGTAACAAACAAACAAACTTACTTTCGCATTTATAATATTAGTTAGGATTAGGATATGCCTACCAGGCTAAGCGTCAGTGGTACCACAATAATGACCACTTTCTAGAAGGCGTTTTTTTTACAATCATTAATTCTAAATTAAATGACATAAGGTTTCGATTAATTTATTTTTTTGACTTGGAAACGATCAATTGGAACCGTGCACCTAGCCTCTGACGTTTCTTAAGTGCCCATGTAGGTTTATGTGAAATAAAATATTATGATTTTTGATTTGCAAGTACCGTCCAAGAAGATTACGGATTTATTGAGAAGTTTGCCAAATTATAAATTGAGCAAGCGTGACTTACTTTTAATTATTTCACTTCGTAAGTCTACCTTATATCCAGTTTATGAAAGGTCAATCGATATTAAAAGGCCAAAGGCCAGAAAAGAAATATTCAGCGAATATTACGATTACAGCGAAATGAAAAGCGTGAGTCACCAGAAATTTTAAATAATGATGACTCGAACGAAAGGGTAATCTTTTTATTTATGTAAGTATTACGAATTAATTTAAGCATGACGACGAGTAGAACTTATTATATATTATTTTTATAGGTTAGGCACAGTAATTGGACTTCCAAAACATGAAAAAAAAAACAACGCTATTATAAAATAATAATAATAAAAGGACCAATTGGCTAGAAGCTGTAGCCAAGGACCATTATATCGCACACTACCCTTGGTTATTAGTAAATCTACACTAACAATAATGTTAGACAGAGGTAACAGTTTGTTGGTTTGGTAATCTCCGAAACTACTAATCCGATTTCAAAAATTAATTCACTGAAATAATCAGTGAATGTATTTTTAGACTAGATACAATATTGCCGAGTTCCATAGGATGTATTTTATTAATGGTATAGTTTCGCGGGCAGTAGCTAGTATAATACAAATCTGGCATAAGTCCATTACCTACTCCAATTTTAATGTAGGCGTTTGTTTACACTTGAAAACATTAAAGGTGAAACGAATTAGTACGTAAATACGCGTCTGCGAAGTTACGTGGATTTTAGCAAAATGGCGCGTTTGTTCTTGCAATAATTAGCGTGATCAGTTATTAGAACTTGTAAGGAAGGTGGTCGGACCGCCATGGAAATTGTACACCGTAGTTTTAAATAAGGGCAAAGTGGCTTTGTTATATGGATTTCCGCCTTGTGCGACCGATTTCTCATTTATTTTATGCTGAACTAGCTTCTGCCCGCGACTTCGACGTGAAATTTCTGGCATAAAATATTCCATGATACTTGGCAATACTGTAGCTAACCGTTAGTGATAGAATTTTCGAAATCTGATCAGTAATTTCGAAGATTACCCCCTACATACAAACTCACAAATTTTACTTTTTTTTTATTGTTTTTTTTTATATTAGTGTAGAATGTGTCGATAATTAGTTCAAGATCCATTTATATGAGAAACTGCAGATATGCTGGCTGCCTGAATTACATTTGAACTTCGGTATTAAATCACAAGACATTTTCTAGAGCAAACGGGTTTCGTCAGCTTTTTCTTTGACAGGCAAAAATGAAGACAATTCTTTGATGGCAGTGGTCTCGGAATCTGAGAACAGGATCAAATCAGAGATGTTATGGATATGATATTTCGGATCTGGATACGGATATAGGAATAAAATTATATCGGTTTCGGATATGTAATTATTTCGGATTATCCGTTAGTTTCGGATAGTTTCGGTTACGGATATTAGATTGAAGTAAAATATAAACACAAATAGTATGTAATAAATTGGTTTTATTTATAGGTTTTATCTAGTCTAGGTTATCATTTGGTATTATAGAGGTATGAGGAACAGGGTGTAAAGCTCACTCATACTCTATAGAAAAGGGAGGATCCTCCGACCAGACGGGTGTTGTGTCTGGTGGGCAACTGCCCGACGGTTGATGTCGGGACGTTGTATATATGCTAGTCGCGCGGTAAACTCTGATTGCGCGATGCAGGATTTGCGTGACGTCAGTATGACGTGTAGCTCGCATGTGGCGATGTTGATACCGCTACAGTATTATAATCAGTCATATAGGTAAGTAATTATTTAGAGATGTTATGTTAATTAGTTAGACTCCGCCCTTATACGAAACTATCCGAAACTTGTGAAACGGATACGGTTACGGTTACAGAGCTCCATAACATTCCTGGATCAAATGATCATTAAATTGTAAAATATGGACGTAAGTATCAATACAAACAGTAGTGTGCAAACTGTCATTTACCTTATTCGCGACCAGCCTCTATTTCATCCTTTCTGTTCGCACGGCTTTTAAGACTTGACAAAGCATGGAGATTTATTTATTATCTATTATGTAAGCTTAATATTAATGTAGGTAGTTATTATAAACCTTCCGGAATAAATTCTCTAGATGTTTGTGAAAACTGCATCAAAATCTGTTGCGTAGTTTTGGAGAACAATGCGGTAACATAGACTGACATGAAAAGCTACTTTTATTTATAATTATCATGTATACATAAAGCATATATATATAAGTATTATCTATAGTAGTGTTAGTAGTTTCTACACGATATAACACTAAAGTTACTCGAGTTGATACCACGTCAAGACGAGTACTCTTATACTATGATCCTGCGCATGTTGTAATGCTCAACTGAGATAAACTGGTACAGCGGTACTCTTCCGCGATACGGCAGTAATGCGGTCTAGCTGTCTTACTCAGATAGTGTGCGCTTACGCAGTTTATGTCATTCAAATCATTTCGGATAAATAATTTTATTTTGATTATTCTATTAAGTTTTATCAGCTTTATCCTATTGCAGGATAAAGGCCGACTCCCTTTACACTTCTCTCTGGATTTTAAGGTACTAAGGACCAGCTTTTAGAGTCCAGCTTTAGATTAACAATAAGTAAAAACAAACTTATCTTATCTCTGCCTTTTAATTACTACGGCTTTCAGCCTCGGTGAATGGTAAAGTTCTAGCAACGATGTAGATCATAATCTATCAACTGGCCTTGTCCGAACGTATAGTAAATAGAAGCAATTTAAAACAAGTGTGATTTAGTTCAGTTTAATATGTTCTCAATGTTCAGTAACCGCCAATAAATATAGTCGGCACGAAATGTTTTAAGTGGTTGTCATGTTGATATGTTCATACCTCATACATATGCTCGCATATGGAGGGTCATTAAAATTAATTCAAGCCAGATAAAAAGCTCCTTCAACCATTACTCGTGCTATGGTTAAAAGTTAACATTAATTCCTGTTGTAACATTCAGAATTAGTGCCCAGATTTCGTATTGGCAGTCAAGAAAAGGGACCGTCAAACACTTCTAATTTTGAAACAGTGAGATGTCAGATGGAAAGCACTTCTAAATTTAAAACCGCGTAGCGCGTCTGAGCATGCTGTGTTGCCATGTTTAAGAAGTGCATTCACTCGGGAGTTTGTGAAGCTTGTTATACTTATAACTTACCATAGAATATAAAATTAATTGGTGTCTTGAATTTCTGTATTTAGACACACCTGCCTTTGTTAATTGTGTTAGCGCAGGTGTGTATTGAAATTAAACAAGACCCACTTACAATGCGTTCAACTTTGTTACAGTAATTATTAAAAGTCTGATTCTACTTAATGTTGGAAATAAATTGTTTGGTTATAATGTTTTAATTATAAACTTCAGTGTGCCGCGGTAATGTTGATGACTGTTTATTACTATTTTTTATTCATTTGTTTCTTAAGGCTACGTTTTGTTTTCCTTCCCGTTAGATGGTTTTATCGGTTATCGTATTTTTTTTTAATATGCTGTAAGTCCTGGTTCTTACAGCATATGTATATCATGTTCGGTAATCAAAACCTGATGTTGAAATTATTGTCCTTATATCGTAAGTTCTAAAAATAAGGCGAATATAAAAAGCTTTTATTATACAAATAAAAGGAACCCGCAGATGGTCCACAAACTAAATATTCAAAGGTGCGAAGGTTCTCAAATGACATGGGTATCCTAAAAAAATAAGCAAACAAACTTGCGGGCAAAACAAGGTATTCGGCGAAGCTCGTGGATGTGAAAGAGACGGAAGATGTGCAGATGCGAGTGTTGCAACACCGACCCGTTATCTATCTAAATGGACTGTCGAAATTAGTGAATATTTTGAAGCAGCTGCCTTTCGAAGACCTTAGTTCGATCGAAATGTTTCATCTTATGATTGTGCAAGGCACAACTGACGTATATAGGAAACGACACTTTCGCCCAAAGATCGGTCCTGAATCAAAGACGCATAAAAAATAGAATTATATAAACATAGCTAGCTGGATGGATAATATCATTTTGATGCAAATTTGGGAGAGATATCGTATGTCAATCTAGAAGTGTTTACACGGTTGAGTGGTATTTGCAATAAGATACGGGTCTAAAGAATCTCATTCTTAAACATTCGGTATTTTTACTGTTGAACATTTTTTGCTGAAAATTAAAACCGAAACAAACCTATCACGATAATATTAATTGCTATTTAAAGTACCCGTACTTTGGATCCACAACAATGAAACAAAAATCCACAACAATCTCTTGAATGTTTGCTCTAGTTTTTATACTAAATCGATTTAATTTAATGGTAGAACAGCACCCTAATTACGTAACACACTATCAATCACAATCTGAATAATTTTGAAGCCTATTGCTAATCCATTGCTTCATATTTTCGAAAAATTTGTCTCGTCAACAACGTAAATAACGCAATGAATAATGTTGAACAGTCAAAATGAAAGCTGGAAACTGTTAGTGTGTTACGCAATTACCCCCCAGGGTTAGCTTAATTACGACATATGGGTACAATTCTCACCGAAATTATACGCATTTAAATCAGATAAAAACCGGTTAGGCGCGTGTTCTTCGCGGAATTTCAGAGGCGACAAAAAGTGGCGGCCATGACAGAATTTTAACGGCTAATTTGTACTTGGAAGTGACAGGTGTCGCCTTCTTTGACGTTTTTTGGGATGTGCCAAGACCATAGTAGGAACTATACTTCCCACATTTCAAACAAAACTTATTGAAATGATGAAGAAGAACGTGCTAGAAATTAAAATATTATAGCGTTAACCCATGGTGGGTGGCTTGTGGCTTCGCAAACGGATTAATCACATCATCACACAACTACTACGCTTTATCCACAAATCCTTTATTTTTCCTGGTTTAAATGTGCATCCTGTGATAATATCTTGTATGTAATGTTATTTCAGAATATCCGCGTAGGCTGGACTGTAATCTGTATCAGTGTTTCCCGGATTTATAAAATGCAGACATTGTTTACCATTCATGTCATGAAGGTTGTATGCAGTTTCATGTTCCTTATCAAAACCTACTAAGTTACTAACAGTCATATTTATATGACACACGAGAGGAAAAATCCCGTTGTTGCAACATTGTCATAACAACATGGAGTTCTGTAAGCAAAGATATGATAGAAACGGGAATGAGGAACATATAGTTAAGAAATTGTGGCTGGATGCGTCCACTTGACAGCGGGTTTAACTCCATGTAAGTCTGAAGGCAGTTGATCCGATGAGTTCGATTCGGCCAAATCAAACTAGAATGCTATAGCCTAAACAAAACATAAACATAACATGATGCTTGTATTTCCTGAAGGGTTAGGGAGAGCTGCACCTATACTACATTTGTGATTGTGCCCGGTTGATGGCAATAGGCTCGCCCCTGTTACATGGGACTTAAGAGGGCGCATACCGGTCCACTAGCGCCACTCCTTTAAAAAAATATTATCTCGTGATTGAGAAGGAATTTTGAATAACGGCTCAATAAGATCTTAAGGAAAGCGGCCACATTCCTCTAGATCGTATTTTATTGCTTCGTGTCTCAATATGAAAGTTTATAAAAGGTATTACAAAATTCTAGACACACTTACCGAGGGTGCTTATTGAGCCGTTATTCAAAATTCCTTCTCAATCACGAGATAATATTTTTTTAAGGAGCGGCGCTAATGGACCGGTGTGCACCCTCTTAAACATAACTGGCGATATGTGGTTTTTCTACAGATGCATCTCTGCCTAAACCAAACTATTAGAAAAAATACTAAAACACTAGGTCCGACAAACATTTGAGTTTGACAGGACCAGAATTACCATTGCGAACTTGAACCTTCTGATTAGTATCTTTGTACGATGATTGAGGAGGCTAATGTCCGGCAGAAGACTTGGTTTTTACAACTTCATTTACATTGTAATTAAAACGTTTTTATTGTCTGCCTCGGTGTATAACAGTTTCTATATCAGGGTCGTCAGGAGATTTTAGACCTGTATGTGTCTGCTTTTGCACCAAAGATTTATCTGGCAGCACCTGTCAAGAATGATCTATGAATTAGCATGCCGCAATGATACTTGAAGTTATAGCTGCATTTCTGTAATATCCAGAATTTTATAGAGATCGAGTAGAAGATCCTAGTGCTTCTGATCGATAACTTTCAACTCAAATAACACTATAGTTTTGTGAGTAATTTTCTCGTCATTTTATAAAGAATTATTTTCAAACGTTTACACGGTTCGCTAGCAATTTTCACGGGACAGTTGTCGAGTCGAAACTTTTTTTAAATTATTGGGACTGGTCACGCAGGTTGACTCACGCTTGACCGATTACTGACAAGATTTGCTCAAAGTAGCAAGTAGCCAATCAGTTCAGCTTTTGATTGATTCTAAGTGGACTAGTTCTTTGTATCAATCAATACATGGCAATCGCCACAGGTGGAGTTTCTCGGATGGTTCCGATCTTCATTGTATATACGGCGTCTGCCCGTAGACCATGGCCCATATTTCATCTTGCGCTGCAAGCCCTGTCACCTATTCACGTTAGGATCTGATGTCTGCGTCAGCGAATGGCGTCAGCGAATGGCGTCAGCGTCTCAGAGAGCTGTGCTAAACAAAAAAATTAACTTATTTTCAAACAATATTTGCCGTTGACACGGTGGACTAAGATAGGCTGAGTTGATGGATTGATTTTTAAATGCAAGGAAGCTAACCCATTGAAATTTATTTTTGTTAAAAATGAAACATTTTTGGGTCATGAATCATCACAAAAAAGTATGTACGGTTTCTTTTCAAATCTTTGTACTTCAACACGTATTGAGCCAAAATCTCCGTTTTACAGCTCACAGCGCATTAACAAACCTGACATGACACAGACTTCTTGAAAACCCTAACTACCCAGGTCAGTGACTCCTTTACAATAAACAAGAAGTATTATAAACTCTAATACATTGTTTATACGGGCTATAATTGCGTAAACAATTTTGACAGCCTATGATTCACTTGGAATACCTTAGAAATGTACATTTTCCTTTTCATTTACGAGGATTTTACTACCGAACGCGTACTTTCATCCGGGTATGTTAATTAACTATATACCTGTTTTAGTGCGCTCTAAACCTGAATTTAGTATTTTGCTTCTTTGGTGCGGATGAAGCTATAAAAGTTTTAGCGTGATTGGAGGCAGCTTTAGAGCACAGGATAGTTATTGAATGTTACTTCCCGCATTTGATGCAGTTTCGGATTGAAATTGGATGATCGGTATCAACCGTGTCGTGGTCTAAACGTACGTCGTTTTAACGATATCAACTATTTAAAAACACCTACGGAATTTTACATTTCAACCACACTCTATGTGACATTCCGAATTTTTGCACTTTTAAACATAACATTTAGTTAGTACATCGTCAGGATAGGCATCTACAAGAGCGGCACTCTCTGTGATTTTTTTAATTTCTTGAGGCCTACAACCGACCGTGAACTGCTTTCAATTGTGAATTGTGGTATTTGCAACTATAAATAGAGCCTCAGGCAACCTGCCACTGCTGCAGTGCATATAACAATCCGGGCTATATACGAGTATATAGCCCCGATTGTTACATTTTTGTACTGCAAAGTTTTGTCGAATTTATCATTTTTTGTCTTTTTTTTTACTAACTTAGTTTGTCACACTACTGGGCAAGGTCTCCCCCATAGTTTTCTAATTTTCTTTGTGTTTTGTCTTCTCGGGCCAATTGGTCAGGAACGAGTCCAGATCATCACGCCAGCGTTTCTTTCTTTCTTTAATTGTTTGTCTTATTTCTCCTTAATCTGGCATAATTATCTTTATGTATGTAATTGATCAAAGTCTCCAAACTAATTGGTACAAGTACTCTAAGGACAAAGGTAAAACCGTTCCTTAATTTTAAATTGAGCATTTCCCTTTGCAGTAGACTTCGGCCCTTGCCAGGCTCTTGTTTTATCGAGAGTCGAGACTAGGACAGAGGAAGTCTCAATTTAACGCAAACCGGCGCGTTCTAGGCCCGTATTCTTTGCAAGAATTGACTAGACAATTCCATGGCATAGAATTGGTCTATTGTCTTCAGTTAACCCAGTTTGGATCATTGTGGATCTCTACGCTTCATGTGTCACTGTAATTTTGGTTGTGTTTGTTTTCAAACTAGTGTAGCTATGTTGAATGCTTACATTCCTCCTTTAACTAGAATTCATAACCATAACTCAAAGGTTGCATGCTTCCAGAGTCAAAGCATTCTAAATGAAATTCCGAGAGAAGGAGTAAGCTCCAGAGAAATGATAAAGGAAATATCTGAGTATTCCAATCTTAATGAGTTCGGTAGAGTTTCTTATTGAGACTGAATTCATATCGAACTTCGTCTGGAATCTAAAATACTGTTTCTTATTGAGAGATAGAATTCATATCGAGAGTCATCTGAAATGCTGCTCCAGAATCTGATGATCAGCTATGTGTTTAAGGACATCGAATTCACTATTGCTACCGTTTTCGGTTTATAATAACTTGATCACGGGTTTAGTCTTGCGAGTCATGCATGATTCACTAAAGACGTGTCTGTATGATCGAAGCCGAGATAAAGCACAACCAAAAGGGAAATCAAAATCTCATTTCCCGAAAAACTAGGTCACAGTTTACCCAAACCTCGGATCAATGCCATTAAATCCGCTACACCGCTTTTCATCAATCAGGTTTTCAAACTTTCTTTTGTACCAAATTTGCCGTGAAAAAGCGACCATCTTCAAGTATAATATATCAATTCACACAATGTGAATTGATTCTCGTGGCCTCAACGGAGGTTAGGTAAGAATGCACCGCGCACGTAACAGTTAATAATGTGGAACTGGAATCAAGTTAACTGTTCTTTTGCAGTCTTACCGGCTTTACAAATTGATGGTTTAGAAGGAAGTCGGTGAGATGTGTCTTTAGAAACGGCTTTTGTACTGACAATTTCTTATATCTATGCACATCTATGTGAGTGACTATAGGGCAGTTTCTCAAACGAAAATTATCGCAAAGTTCATCATCTTCCTGCCCTTCCTGCCCTCCATGTTATCAGTGGTCGGTGCAACACGTTTTCATCTTCCATTCTCCCCTGTCAACCGTCACGCCATCATTCACTCCATTCTCTTTCATATCATTCCTCTCACGCGTGCGTACACTGCTGTGATTCAATAATAAATCGATAGGATTCTGTGTATGTCACCTTATGTTAAACGATGATACAGTCAACGA
Organism: Griposia aprilina; assembly: GCA_916610205.1. Taxonomy (NCBI): domain Eukaryota; kingdom Metazoa; phylum Arthropoda; class Insecta; order Lepidoptera; family Noctuidae; genus Griposia; species Griposia aprilina. The sequence continues at coordinate 15,458,911 of OU744305.1, forward strand.
TGGGTCCAAAAATAACATGCTCATTAGAATCTATGTGGACTCTTAGGTTATTGGAAAACACAATTATTTTCTCACTCTCATTTCGTACAAGACCGGTGAAATCAAAATGATTGCAAACGTAAACTGCACCCTAATTTCGTAACACACTTTCAATCACAATTCAAGGGTTTTGAAGGACATTCCTAATCCAGTCCTTCACTGTCAAAATCATAGACATCGCGGTTAGTTGTCATTTTATGTGTGTGCAATTACCGCACTGGTCTAAATGAGATTTCCACTTCAGTCAAGACAAAACTTGTTGGTCCTCTTTATACATTCAGACAGACCGCAAAATAACTTCAAGATGCCAATCGCGTAATTACTTTGACTTTTTGGACCAACTCATACATTGTTGCTTCAACAGCACTTAAAGGTCGTCTGGGTGTTGCAACGAACTGCACTCTAGATGGTAATGCAGCAAATTGTGGAGAAAGTCTGTCTTGTTCTGGCATGTTTCAAGATATCGTCTTCACTATCACTTATGGGATTATATTGTTCGCATTTTTTTGTACATAACTTTTTGAAACTTCGACTGAATGATTTCATTAATTTTCGTCATCTTTTCAGTCAATGGTAGTGCAACAAGTAGATTACTCAAATAAAAACTTTTTCATCTCTTCAGCGACTGTTACATTTAGTTTACTTACCTGAAACTTATTTTTATTTACATCCTGATCCCCAGTTCGAATTTAATTGAACCCATCGTAATCATAACATCCCACGGCGCGGCGTCTGTAGTTCGTGCTTTAACATATTTTCGAGAATCTCAATAAGATTATTAATTTTCGTTGCCGACTTACCGTATAGTCCCCACTAGAGCTTTAGTGACGACGACAACGAGCGTTAGAGACTCAATTTTGAAGGAAAACAAGAATCAGAAAAATACATTTCAGCACACGGAAATTAACTTCTCGCTCTAATAACCGTGGAAAATATTGTTGAAACTCGAGACCTAGAGTAAAATATCTTACTAAGTTACATTTGCAGTCAACCCAAGGATTTATTACCGTCATAAATTACCATAACGAACAGGAATGTTAAAACAAATCAAATTGATTAGTTGACTGATGAGTCAGTAGGTCGAATAGGGGAGTTCCAGATTTAGGCAAATCACTGTCCATTAATTTATTCCTGTCAATTTTGTTCATGAGCAACAAGAGATTGTATTTGGCTGTTGAACATAAACATTAAAGCTAGTATAAAAAAAGCGGCCAAGTGAGAGTCGGACTTGCACACGAAGGGTTCCATACCACCGACCAATATTTGACGTTTCTTGTATGAGGACCCCCTTTAATTTTTATCTTTTTAATAGTATTATTTGTTATAGCGGCCATAGCAGTACACACCCTGTGAAAGTTTAAGTGTTTATCTACTACAGTTCAAAAGATACAGCCCTGTGACAGACGAAGGGACAGGCAGACCGCGGACCATTAGTAATAGAGTCCGTTGGCACCCGTTTGGTCGGCAACCCTAAAAACACATAAAAATGTTCTCTTCGTGAGATTTTCTAAATTCTAAGTCTTTTAAATGAATTGGGAGCGTTTTCGCCACTCCACGGATTTTCTTCAAGATTAGCGCCAAAACAAGTTATAAACAACAATTCAACATTATTTAGTTTAAATTAAAAAGCAATACAACTTTTATTATAATGTAGCTTATCTCACAATATAAACATAATCTTCTCCACACAATGTCAATGAACCAGTTGGTAACCAGTGATTGTATCACCAGTTACCAGCCGGTTCATTGTCAAACTATTCACAGGTGTTTAATATCATCTATTGTACTACTACAATATGGTTAAGAGTCACGACTTTGCCTTCTTAAGACTCAATGGTCCATCCTAACGATACTTCTACAACCATTGCTTCTCGAATCGAAGTAGTTTAAATCTTTCAATGTACACTAAAATTCGGATTACTGTCAGGTTCAACTAAAAGGTGATCTTCCATTGCTGGGTTTCTTAACACGATCATCAATCAAACTAGTTCAAATCTTTCGATGTACGACGCATTCTAACCTACTTTAAGGTTCAATAACAAGTTGCCATATACGGATGTCATACTATTTGTATGTATTGTTGAACATTCGGTCGCGTGATGAGATTTTATTGAATGGACTGATGTGGTTTGATTGTTGGGGCACCGAAATTTAGGCGCCATTGGAGGCAGATTGTTGAAGGCGCAAGAGTTGCTCGTTAACAAAAATATGATTGAAGTTGTTGATGTCAGAGTAAAGTATGTTTAATTTGCATTTTCCGTGACTAGACAAAGAAAAGAGAACATGAAAGAAAAACAGACTAGGATAATGAGGGCTATCGCGCTTGAGTTCACCGCTAGAGGCGCTAGTGTAGAGTAAGGGAAATAGGTAGATGTCATATGTACTGGACTTTCACTGTTTACGGGATGTTTTATCACAGATTTTATGTAAATATTCATAATTCGTTTAATGGTTGCGCCATTTCTTGAGGGAAGAATAATATTTGTCTGCGTCATGCTTGCCAATTTTAGGAACATCATAATCTAAATATTCATTTGAAGTTTTAAAATGTAGTAAAGTAAACATACTTAATATGAATTTATGGGTACTTAAACATATCCAAAACATCAAATAAAAGTACTGACAGGACCTTACTCGCCAGTGGCGCCAACTGGTGAGCACAAAAACGATAGCCCCTATTGATTGCCCATTGATGTATAAATATGTCCTCTTCCTTCAATTTTTTTTTTTGCTGTGCCCGACATGGTCCACGATTGGTACAACTAATGTTTATTTACCACCTAAGCACATTGTGGAATGGAATAAATGTTTGATTATTGAAAGGCCAAGGAGATTTATATCAATGTCTCTATCATCGTCCTACCCTTGCTCCACGTTACTTGGGGTCGCCGCAAAACGCTCTCTCCTTCCATCCCCCCCTGTCACCTGTCACGCTATCATTCACTGCCTTTTCTTTCATGTCATTCCTCACACAATCCTTCCATGTTTTCTTTGACCTTCCTCTCCCTCTCCATCCATCAACATTTATATTCATCGTTCTTTTAGTTAAATGCGTTTCCTCCGTCCTGTCTCTATCAGTTGCGCAATTCTAATGTAAATATTTTTGCTTGGCCGTGTAAATGATATTTATGCCAGTACCAAGGTCAAATAAAACAAGATGGCTAAAATGAATCACATTGTTATGTTGAAGATGACCAGTGAGATAAACGTAGAAAACAATTGAAAGGGGAAAATCCTGAAGACGTCATTTACTTAATGCACATTCAAACAAAAAAGTGATATCAGCGACGTAAACTATAATATTAACATTTATTATTAATATATTGAGGAAACATACATATGGAAAATACGTTAAACAAGCACTGTTTGATTTTAATTGTAGTTAAACAGGTAAAGTTTACTTAAATCAAGTATGTATATTCAAATCCTCCAGACCGAATTTTGGCCATGGTGGCCAATCTCATCGGAGACTAGTCATCGAAGCGGGAGATATTATAGTGCAGACACAGGTGCACTCATTCTTCCCTCACTCTCAAATTCCAATGGAACGGCAATCTGACAAGACCGGAGAGAGATCAGGCGCAGGACCAACGGCTGAACGTGCTTTCCGAGGCATGGGGGCAATAATAATCAAATAATCAGTCAACGACCAAGACTTGGGTCGAAGTATGGAGTTCATCAAAAGGAATCTCGAAGTCGATTGAAAAGCAACGTGCTTTAAATACTAATCAATGGTTGTTTAGCCATTATTATTCCCCGGAACAAACGTTAGACATAGAGTGCTAATAATTATAGACGTTTCCGACACGTTATCCGGTCATTTAGATTCAAGCATGAGTAATCTTAACTGCGAAAGTGTTTAAATACGTAACGACTGGCGCAGACGCACGAAAAGCAACGGCGACTAGCGACAGGCATAAAAGGGTCGTGGAGACGGTCAAACGCGCGTTTAAATCGCACTTGCGTTGATAGATTATCTGACGTTTTTCTCTGAAAGCGCACTTTGATGTGAACACGTCTAATAAAATTCGGTAACATGAAGCACATGAGGCTTTCGCGCGATTAGTCGTGTTATAAATCGCTCGTTGTGCGCTGTGATTGCTGTAAATCGCTTTCGGGAAGCTGGTTGAAAAGACACGGCAGAATATCACAGTTTTATATCTTGTTCATTGGGAGAATGCTTCTGGGCATAGCTCGTTCATGCATAAGCAATGATGATTGGTCTCGCCAAAATCTCCATTCGAGCAGTTGTCGTCGATATTACAAGCATTGTGTGCGCCGGGCATTGTAGAAAATTGCAGGAAAGTGTGTACGGTATTGTACTTATCTAATTATCAGCGGAAGCCGAGTTGACTTGCCTGAACCAGCGGACCGTGGCTATTTAAATTGGGCACAATTATTATTTTAGTTTCCCTGGCCTACTGGTGATGTCCGCTTTGTTTATAAGCACGGGCTAATCGAAATCTGAAGACTGAGTAACTTTTCATCTCACTGCATATTTTCAGTTTAGTACCAAGCAAGAGCTAGAGAGAACTCTGAGATAAATATGAGGAATATCGATTTCATTTGTAGTAGATAAAACCCTAGCTAGAGTGGTCTCGAGGCTTCTTCTCCTGCTCCAAGAAAGCTATTCGTAAAATCGAGCGTTTTTGCCCAAGCCTTTCATGTATGTGTTTGTGCTTTAATTAGTACTGTTTTAGACAGTATTTATGCCCGGTTGATACTGCTGACCTACATGTGACCAGTAACGAAACGCCTTCATTGAATCCAACGGCATCTGAGAAAAGAACCGGATTTGAAAAGTGTGACCTGACTGAGTTCTTATGCTGCAGTTAATGCAAATGATGTGTTAGTAAGAGAAGGACATAGTTTTACACTAAAGTTTCACTCAAGTCTCGAATCTAGTTTTCGTTCAATGCTCTAAGAATACTAATTTCTATGTGCAGCAATGTAGACTGGCAGTTATATGGTCACTTACACGAATACATTACAGCGTTAGTGTGAGAAAAATATCTAAAATCTACTCGAAGATGGACTAGATTTTGTGAGGGTTCCGTACTAAAAAAACTGTTAGAAGGAACTAGGACCGTCTACAGATTTCCCTTTGGTTCCACAATACAATAACTATAATTACCATTGTTGTTAATGATATTCTAAATGCAGACGAAGAATTTATCAAAGCAGTTGTTTGTGGCTGGAGTATCTGTTATCAAAATTGCACTTAACTCGCTTTTTAGGCCAATTGGCCTAGAAATTCGAATGTCTTTCGTAGTTGCTTAGCGCAATGGCTTAATTAAAGCTTAGATATGCAGTGTCACGGGTGTTCAGAGTTCCAGGTAATAACCACGGTAATAATATTTCATCAGTAATAGAAAAAGATACCGTTTTAAAAGATTATGGCTGAGCAGTTAAATAAGTTTATAGGCCTACATTCTTAGGGAGTGTTCTGTTAGACGACTTTTATAACAAGATTAGCTTACAAGTTATAGCCTGGAAATTCTGGTTAGTTAAATTCCTTGTGATCTCCAAAGATCCGAAGTAAGGGCTCATGAACCGTGTGGACACACCCCATTTAAGTCACACCACTAGCAAGCACCACATCATGGATTTTGATTCTCTGCATTCCGCATTGAATTCGTACCAGAGAGAGGCCTTTTAAAGATTGACAAACCATGAGTAGTGTTGACCGGTCCAACCAGCCTTACAGTTTGTAAGTCATAAACTGTCTAGCAAATGAGTGTCCTTTATGTTTATAGCTGTAATGCGAACTGACTTTATCCTACGACAATCTGAAGCGCTTATACAGTCTACAACAGCTTGCCAGGATGAGCGCTTATTGCTCGATTTTGCAACATGATCATTATCAACACCAGTCTTAAATAATTAAAGTGAAATTGTCTCCTAACAGCTGTTCGTAAACGAAACCACGAATAATAACTGGAGGTCAAGAACTTACGTCTAGTCGTATTGAACGCTGACTCACAACTGGCTTGCGATTGACATAGTCATATCTACCCTTAGACACAGTACAATATCAACCTTATTGTCTTTGTGGTAAGATCGGTTTTGTTAAGCCCCGGGTATGTGGAGTCATGAAGGGCTTAATGCTTGTCCACAATTAGTTACATTCGCGATGTAGTTACAGTTAAAAGTGGCGTTGAATCAAACAGTCTCGAGTATCGTTGGATGGGTTTGGCTCCCGATAAAGCTGATTACACACACTTGTCACGGTGCATGAGAAACAACTGTGTAGACCGGCTGGACGAGAGAAGTGGTTTGTTACTGTCATTAGATTTGAGTATGTTTAATGTATAAATGTGAGAGGTTTCATTGACTCGTTCGTCTTTAATATAAAATTACTTAGAGACTTATTTTGATGATTATGGCAGTCCATTTACATAAAGTTTTTGGTCAAACTGTCAATTAGTGACTTTCATATCTCATTTTGTTTCTCATTTTTGCTATTCTAATATCGATAAGATAAAATGTCTTTTAATTATTGTTTGTAGAATGCAAACCAACCACCTAGAGGATCTTTTCTCCTTTTGTTGCGAAAGAAAGATCATGTTTTATCTCAGAATCGGTCAAGATAATAAATAAAGCTGGTCACCAGTGACATTTACTATCAGCCACCTACTTCCATTACCTAGTTTTTTTGTCTACGATAATGTACTTTAGAATCAATTCGACTCAATACAAAGGCTTTTACTCATTCATTTTACGTTTCAATTTCGAAGGTAACGGTTTTGCGATCAGCTTTCCCTTTAGTGGGTTGATTTAATAGTTGCGAATTTCGCAAACCTGCCTCAAGATCAATATACAAACCACAAAAGATACAAATTAATTGTTTTGTGACCATTAATGAATAAACAGTAGGAACTGCTTGCTCAAATAAAGCAAGTACTCTGGTCTTTAGAGATTAAAGATTAAAGGAAGATATACGTAGATTAATAGAGATTATATTGCAGTTGACGAGGTAGAAGTGATGTCATTGGCGACATGTGGGTGTGCATAACAGAAATCTTCTGCCTACTCCTAAGTGAAATACGGGTGTGACGGGTAAGGTTAGGCATCTGGAATAAACAATGGAAGTTTTTTCATAACACATAACAAGGATATTTGGTTTTTAAACTGGCTCCGAATACAAACCGCAAAAACGACATAACATTGCTCTAAAATACAGCATTTCCGGTAGAAACCAGAGCGTGAAGATAAGTATCTCGATACTAATTTCGCAAAAGCTAGACCTCAATGAAACGTGTCTTTCGAAACGCCACCGCGTTGATTGTAAGCGCCGCCTACGCACATCCTGTGATCTCCATTGATTCATTATCTCAGTGATACTCAACCTGCTACATGCCATTCGTTGCATTGTGATGCATTTTATTTATCATCGATCTAATTTCAACTCTTCTGAAAAATGCTGCACCTTTCTAAGTTTGCGTAGTTGATGATCAATTTGTTTGAGGATTAATTATTACCGTTTCGTTGAACTGCGCCATTAAAACTGGCAGGAGTTTTTGTTCAAAACCATGTACAATATCATTATGTACGTACATACCATAAAGGCAAAAAACATTGAGTACCGCTGCATAAACTCGTTGATTCATCCTGCATTTGTTGGAAGACGTGCGCCGAATGTTGACAGATGGCTTTGTCTAACGGGGCCGAGGAAATTCGTTTATTTAACTAGGTTATCAGTTATGTTAACCTAGTCTAGATCGCTAAGATTAAACAGAGAAACAAGACGTGATTTTTTTTTTGGTTTCTGTGTAGATTTATCTGCAGATAAACGAGATCCAATACTTCATTGTGGTGTTTACTAGGTCCGATCGGGCAAAAATGTTGTCTGACATAAATTGCTTTCGCAGTGCTTTTTCGGGATATTGTGTCTTCATCATCAGCATCATCATCATTGGCAGCCTTGTTTCACCCGCTGCTGAGTATAGGCCTCCATTACTTTGTACCATGCTTCATGCCATGGTCTGTGGGACTCTCATCCAGGCCTTCCCTGCGATCTTCTGTAGGTCGTCCACCCACCTGGCTATTGGTCTGCCAGAGCTCCTTCTACCGTTTCTCGGCAACCAATCTTTTAGGGCTCTGATCTATCTGCCATCACCGAGATATTGTATACCTAACATGAATTTTCGCTGAGTAACGTCAGCTTATTAACCGATTTCAAAAAAAGGAGGACCTTCTCAATTCGACTGTACTTTTTTATGTTTGTTAGCTCAGAACTGTTTTCTAGGTGAACCGATTTGGATTTTTTTTTTTTCATTTGAAAACTGGTGCTTCTCATGTGTCCCATATAAATTTGATCAAGTTCTGACCAGTAGTTTTTGAGTTATCCTTCATACCGGGTATTTTTTCCACTTAGTTTATTTGATGATGTTTTAATAATTTCCTATCACTGCTATTTACATATTAAGTAGTGGATACTAATTTGTGTGCGGTATGTACCACACCACAACTAAAAACAAAAAGTGAAAAATACAAAACTTTTTTACAAAAAAACAACCGACTTCCAAAAAAAAAACACGAAAATACAAAACCAAAGACACCGACTTCCGAAATTTCTTAAAGTTATTTTTCACTTGTTTTGTGTTTTTTTTTTTGTAAAAAAGTTTTTTATACTAAAGTATTGTATGTAATAACCCCCCTAACCGTAACCCGAATACAGGCGTGATGTTGTTATGTTATAGTAGATAATGTAAATAACAGTGACTGCTATTGTTCAAAACAACAATGTTGATAAACATACAAGTTCATCATTAATACAATACTTACATAAACAATTGCGATAAATCTAATTAATAAGGAAATTTGTAAGTTTATAAAAGTTATTAGTTCCTTTTTATGTTAATTAACTGTAAGTATAAAATTTAACAAAACACTGCATGATAACCCGTGATAACACGAGAACAATGCTGCTGTATCGTTTGGTGATAAATCGGAACATATTGTTGTTCTTATTTACTCATAATTATGTACGAATGAGTCATACCTACCTACTGAAGTTATGCCCGAGATACACAAGGTTAGTTTCACGCTGCATTAAAAGATAAAATAACGAAATGGAAATGGAAAGGAGAAATGATGCATAGTAGAACGCAAAATGTCGTCAATGTAGCAATTTGAATTCGTTTTGAATCATACAGTCGGATACCTCCTATGGTTCTGCAGATTTTAATGCGTCTCCCAACTCTTATTGCTCCTTCTGACATGTTTATAACATTTCATATTTGACTCTTTTTTTTCTTTATCATTCCCATGTCCATCCTTTTTTTGCTGACCACCTATATATATGTATGCAAACGTCAATGAAATATGAAATTATGAATAAATTAATTACTAAGGAATTATAAACCAGGCTTCTATAAACTAGAAGGTGTTCACAACATCTGTGTGTGTAACTATGTAGGACTGTAGGTACTTAATGTCAACTTGAACTAACGTTATACAGCTGAATCACTGCTTCCTGGTGGCCTGGTAGTAATTTACCTGTTGCAATGAATAGGGACAACCACAGTCTATAGAAACAAAAACGAATCATTTTTAACCGACTTCCAAAAAGGAGGACGTTATTAACAATAAATTTACTTACGTCAATGCTTATCAAATTGGTATACTTATTGAATTAATGTAACAATAAATAGGTATTAATTATAATTAATACCTTATGAGGTCACTAATAACAATATTACATTAAACATAAACTCACACCTTTTGCCCATGGGGGTAGGCAGAACAACAATTCAACACAATACTGACTACAATGACAATTTTCCAGACAAATGTAGGGTAGGATGATCCTTATTCCTTATATTCTGATTATATAAACCTATGAGAAGAGGGAGCTTCTAATTTGTAATTTAAAAAAAACACTACTTGTCTTATACCCACAATCAAACGAAAGAAGTAAACATAATACGAATGAATAAAACACTAACATAAATTCATAATCCACGATGAGTTAAAGTCATAAGCTAAACTGCATAATTTGAAGCTTCTCATACTAAATTGCACCTCGTTATGCTACAAATATAATATAACAAAAGAAGGTCATGTACAATAACAAAGCCTATTCGCTAACATAATGACTACAAACTGACGCCTTTGTCACATCATCTCAGCACGTTAGAAAAAAAAAACAACTTCACTAATGGCGGGAAAATCTGTGAGTCATGCATTCATAAAATATTGCTATTACAACAGGTGTTAATTTGTTTGTTGATAGTCATCTTTTATTAGCTTTACAATTTACTAAGAAGTGTACACGGTATTGTTGATGTTGACGCGGCATTTGGCGCCATGTAGCTAGATCAGAGACAATATCATTACTAATTAATTAGTCATTATTTTTAGCCAGGTGTGGCTTCTTATCTACTCTCCTACTGCTGTTATGCTGGAAGAGATTTCTTTAGAAATAAGCAACACCTTTGCAGGTATTTTTCTGTTCCTTTCTTCTTGTCTTTTTAAGGGGAATGCGTTTAGGTAGCCCGCGAAATTCAAAAATACTTACTTTTTTTGCTAATTTGCTAGTCACTATCATGTTATAATTATGTTGATTAAAATGTAATTCGCGGCCGTAAAAAATATGGCTTTACAGAATTACAATCATTAGAATCAGCAATACAACTCTTTTAACTCAGAATTGGCATCAAATGTCATGAAATAGTCATTCAATAGGGTAATATGAACTTATAAAGATGTATTTGATGATTGTATTATAGATTTTGTAAATAAATATTTGATATGGCCGCGACCATATTTAGATCAACATACAAATTGTAAAAAACGTAAGAAAATTTGAATTTCGCGGGCTACCTTGGCCCTTCCCCCTTAACTGTAACATAAATGGTTAAATAAATAAGATTGCGGGGATAGACCTGGTTGAGACTCGTAAAGACCAGGGAAGTATGACACAAAAGGGAGGAGGCCTATACTCAGCAGTGCGTGGAACAAAGCTGTCAATGGTGATGATGATGGTGAAATAATTTTTAGGAGAACTTTCATCAATTGTGTAACTGGGAAGTCAGGCCCCTTTATGAGTAGCCTTTAACATCGGTTTTTGGAATTAAGGGGAAAGATGGCCTGTCACCCCAGAAAGATGGTAATCGGACTTACCATAAATACCTAACAGTAGAAGGTTTCCGTTATACATATCATATGAGTCATGTTATGTTGTGGACATCGAGAAACGGAACTAATGGTTCCGATGACCAATGTGTTCATTTTTCATTCACTCATGACGAATGTAATGTCTTACAAACACTTGAAGGAGGTTACCGTCATTCGTTAGTGTCCTGGCAAGAAATGACCAAAGGCTATGACTACTAGACAAATTTAGCAGAAAACGAACCATGGTTCTATTTTAGCACTTCTAACCTAAGGTCTTGGAAAAATAAGAACAGATACAAACGAAGAAGAGGACAAGCCTTCGATGAAATAATAAAATTATGATCGAAGGTGTAGAATCCTGTTAATCCCGTATTTAAACTGAATATGTCACTACACTGGCTTATCGCCACACCAAGCCTTTCGTTCAGGTACGCTTCACTTTTGTTTTTGCCGCCATCGCGGTGAACTGACAGTTGACATTAGTGACAGCTGCCTTACTGCCAATATGCATGAGATAGTGTTTACATATCTATTAAATAGATGCACTACAGAAGGGAAAAATAAAAGTTTCTGGTGCTTCTTACTTCTTAGCGTGTCGATGGCAAAAATAACACGAAAGAAATTACTTAAAATAATGAATCAATTAACGTTTTACGAACCCTAGCTAATACTTAGGTTTGATAAGCTTGAAAAGTGATCTTGACACCTGAGGTTCGTGTCACAATAAATAAAAGAAAAAACACTAATAAATCCCAGCAGGTGGCGACTGCTCCAGATTCGTTTGAGGTAAGAGAAATGGAGAAAGTGTTTTACTAATGTAATTTCTATTCAAGACAGTTTTCATTTAATTCACAATACGTGTTAGATAACGTTTTCATTATTTATACAAGAACTTTCTTAACTAAAGCCCGCAATTTAATACTACAATAATATTTAATTATTCATAACTGGAAAGTAGAAATTAAAATATTAATTTCATAACATAACATCACGCCTGTAATCCCCGAAGAGTTAGGTAGAGGTGTATCTGTAGTACACCCACATTTCGCCAGTTATTTTTTAACTCCCATGTAATAAGGGCAATCCTATTGCCATCAACCGGGCACAAAATCCAGGCTCCGGGCTGCTACTGAGAAATTACAGATGGAAAAACCCAATAACAATTTGCCCGACCTGGGAATCGAACCCAGGACCTCATACAAATACCGCTTGCGACCACAAGACCAATCCGGCAGTCCGCAATTTAATACTACAATACTATTTAGTTATGTATTCATAACTGCAACTTAGAAATTAAATATTCATTTCATAATTAGCAGTAATATCGTCTTTATTGATTATTATTAAACGTGACCAAGTCGTTTTTAAAACAATACTGGCAAAGGCACGAACCGGTTAAATCGTGAAGCATACGCATCGAATAAGCATTGTGAATCGATTACATATAATTGTCACACCCCTCGTGATATCCGAACGCAAATTGCATTTGTTCGTTTGACAGGTGATTGTGCCTTTTAGCCTTTAGAAACAAACGTCTATGTCTGAAACGGCGTTTGTCTATGGTCTCTTTTGCCCATTGCTGGCCTTGTACTTGTTACGTGTTTAGGAATGTTGTTAAAACAAAAAAAAATATAAGTAAACGAGCTGAAGATATTGTCACAGTGTACTTAACAGTACTGTGATATTGTTAACAGATTATTCAAGTTGGTGCCACGAAATATTGTCATGGACTAGCACCCTAATTACAAAACACACTATCTATCACAATCTGAATCATTTTGAAGCTTATTGCTAATCCATTGCTTCATATGTTCGAAAAATTTGTCTGTTCAACAACGTCAATAACGCAATGAATGTTGTTGAACTGTCACAATGAAACCCATTCCTACTCTGTTACGTAATGTCCTCGCGGGATTGTTTTGGGAATATCTTCGTCATATTTCGTTGTTTAGCAATTTTAGGCGTAGTTTAAAGTGTTCTTCATCTACAACGCATTCTAAAGGTTTTTGTTCAAAGGATTGTTGAAGCAATTCGATTTGGTCCTTAAGTTTAACCTTGTCAAATTTTCAACTGAGGATTTTCTGGTCCTTTCGGGCTCACTTTGTAAGTTAAAATTTAAATTTAATAACAATATATGCTGATTTAGTGAAACTTACTTAACCGCATGCATAAAAATAACTTCCATTAAAATAATTGTAAGAATTATAATTGGTCCGCGCGCCGTAATTTTTTACAACATTCAAATAAATAATTAGGTATTTATGTCTACAAAATAATTATAATAATTACAACTGAACTCGCTTATAGAATGTGATTATCACATTAATATTTTTTTCGCTACTCGTTAATTAAGGCAAGGTCGCCCAGTTGGTCGGTTAACTTTCTCTCGTATTACGTAAATTACGACCTATAGCACTGGACCTGTACTGCGATAATAACAGGATTTTATTACTGTATTTATAAGGCAAAAGATACAATATATGAAGGCTGGTAGGCGGGTAAAGTGCCAAAGAATAAAGGCTCCCGCAAACAGGCGCGACGCGACTCTAGGAAAACAATTTCTATGAAAACTTCATGGGAATTGTTCTACAAAAGTCGCGTTCCGCCTGTTTGCGGCAGCCTTAGAAGCGCCTGATTTGACAAATGAGGTTGATGGTCCCATGATCAGGAATCATGATCATAATTCTCCTATCCTTACCCCAATTTATTTGGGGCAGCATGTCTGGTTTCTTACATCTCCATTGGCATCTCAGTACGCCAGTTTTCAGTTCTTTGATCTTCCTTTACTTTCATATCAAGGGATGTCCCATCATAATCAAATCCTCTCCATATAACCTAGAACGAAACAAACGTAACGAGGCAAAAGGAGTATGCATGGATCGTAGTAGGTGGTGTTCTGTAGTTTCTGCCTACCCCCATGAAAAGAAGGCGTGAGTTTATGTGTGTATATAATATAACCTTTAAAATACAGAAGCTTGTGCAAGAGACAGGGTTTACAAAAAAAAAATAACGCCCGAATTTATCATGCGTTAACCGCAGTAGTACCGATGACATCAAAGTTTTAATTACCCCATTTATATTATATCATTTCAACTATTCTTAGGACAAAAGAACAGGGAAATGCTCGGTAACTCTTTCAATACATATAAAACAATTCCATTTGCAATCAATACCATGAGAATGGTGACAGGTTGACGTAAGTACCTATTGCATTATCGTGAACATGGATGTAGGAAGTGTAATCATGGTTATGCTGCAAATCATTTATAACTTGTACGTTATAACTTCTCCAGTCTCTTAATATTTAAATATACATTGATAAACCATTTATTTTCTAAAATATCCATTTGAATTTATTGCTGGACATTATAAATTCTAACGTTCATGTTATACGCTTTGTGAATATTAATTTTACTACACGCATAGCTATTTTAAGCACTCTAAGGAGTTCGTGTCTTAACTATAACAGCCGCACAGGTCGATCGAAGGATAAGCTAAGCTTGTCGAGGTCAGTCCGCGGATGGGTAACTATTCATCACATACCGATAGTCCTCCGTGCCTCGGAAAGCACGTTAAAGCGTTAGTCCCGGCTGTCATTCATAGATCTTTGATAATCAGAAGCCCGAAAGTCTGAAAACCAGTCTTACCAAGGGGTATCGTGTTATCCAGTAACTGGGTTGTGGAGGTCAGATAGGCAGTCGCTCCATGTAAAATACTGGTATTCTGCTGTATCCGGTTAGATCAGAAGCCGACCCAAAATAATTGAAAAAAGGCTAGGCAGATGATGATCTATTTTAAGCACAAATATAAAGCAGTTTTAAAATTCTTCTTCGTATTTTAACTTGTATTTTCCTCAAGGATTCGAGTTTAGATGCATCGTACAGTTACACAGGACATAAATAGGTCGTCACTTATTTTTTTTGACTACCTTATTAGTCCAAGCTCGAACTGGCTTCAGAGATATTCTCACAATGGAAGGAAGTTCACAGACTGTGCGTCATCGCGCGTAAAAAAAGAACCTAGTGATTATTATGCTCTGTGGTAAAAAAAGGTTAAAAAGGCGCGAATGCATTTGATATTTTATCTTTTTAAAGGCACTGGCCGGGGCGGATAATTAAAAAAAGTACCACGTGTTGCATTCGAAATTCGAATAGTCCAAACATAGATATTGTTTGTTTTTAAAGATGTGTTTTATTTGCGTTGGAATAGCTCTATGGTCGTTATATTTTGGTTATGGGCGTTACTCGATGAATAATGTTATGCTACTGCAGTATTAAATGATTACGTTTGAATAAATTAGCAAGTTATTGTATTGTAAAAAGCAAGTTGTAATTCAAAGATTTCAACGCTGTTTTGGCTCGACCGAAAATAACCAAACTATAATCAATTAGAAACTGTTTTTGAAACTTATCATTATTATCAATAAAGAAAAGAAAAATCTTCATACATTACTCTAGTTTTCCATGTATATATAACACAGTTTCTATGTGTCAGTCTATTTACAATAAATATATTGAGTATTGAGTATACAGAGCATTGCGTCTGAATAGAGCTCTAAAAGTCGCATGTCACTGACCTATCGGACGACACCCTAACAACGTTACATCTTCACTCACCTTAATCTTTAAAACAACGGTGCAAAGTTCATAATCGTTTAAACCAGGTGTGTTATTTGAAGGCTGTTAAGGTTGGCTGGCTGTCAAAAGTCCCGGACAATAGCGTTTCGCGTCACACAACTGCATTGGAGGGTTCCGGATCGGTGCATGTCATTATTATGTAAAATAACCCTTGAATACGTTTGGGAGACCCGGTATTTCCACCGTGGAATGCCAAAGACAAACTAATATTAGGATACCGTGCTTTTTCTGGGAAATTGGTCATATTACTAGCATCCTTTCAGTGCAAGGAAGAAGTATTTATGTAAATTGAACAACTTTTAATGAGGGACCAAGGACCAACACTGATATTTTAAATCTTCTGTTTCATACAGAAATGCAGTACAGGAGCTTTTTCCGTTATTTAGAGTTTGTCCCATTGTTTACATTTACGAATATTTTTATCCCAATTTAATCCTACTAAATTCAAAGTAAACTGGTATATTCAAGAAAATGAACAAGAGTATTTTTTGTGCTTCAACGTATATAATAGTAGTATAATACTTAAATAAGATCAACAAAACAGCCAAACATTTCTGTACCTTTTATTTATTTATTTTGAACCGTTTATTGCAGCATTCTCGTGAAAGATCCAGGAGTGGGTGTTTAAGTGCCGACATTTTACGTCTCTTCAAGCAAAGTTCTCGCATAAAACAAGATATGGCAATCTAATTCGGAGATATACGTGCAAACTGCAAAGCACGTTAGGAGCTATTTCGTGCAAGTAATGGATCGTAGAAATTTTATGAACCTCAATTCATATTGAATGCCCATATTTCAGCATTGATCGTTTCTTTTGACTAGAGATACGGGATTAAGTAATCTATGGTCTATCTGGCGGGAATTAGTTATCTGTGGAACTGTCATGGCCGTCTTTTCCCGCGTCAGATAATCTGCAGAGCTGATTGGGAGAAACAGGGCCCCAAGCAGAGAGCGGAGGGATCTAAGGATATTGTCACCATATTAATAATGAATGTATTAGTAATTGTTTAACTACAATGGAGTAATAGTCATACTTGCATTATGCATAACATCCGTTTATGCAGATTTTGTATTACTCATAAGTTACAGGTGCTACATTTCTTAGAATTGCTAATACTGCATTTTACAGCTATGTAAACGGTCTTATGCTGAAATCACTTCGCTTTGTAATCGTAGTAAGTTAGTAGTATTTAGTACTAGCTTATGCGCGCGGCTTCGCCCGCGTTGATGTCGGAAATTATCCCACGGGATCGAACCAGGATAAAAAGTATCCTAGATCTTAATCCAGGTTATAAACTATCTGTGTTCCAAATTCCATCCAAATCCGTTCAGTAGTTTTTGCGTGAAAGAGTAACAAACATCCATCCATCCTCACAAACTTTCACATTTATAATATTAGTAGGATTAGTACGATAGGATACAGAAGGACATTTAGTTACTGCTGCTTTATCATCATTTCAGCTGACAGACGTCTTCTGCTGGACATAGGCTTCCCCCAAGTATCGCCACTTCGATCGGTTCTGTGCTCCTCGCATGCAGCTGATTCCTGCTGTCTTCACAAGGTCATCGGTCCACCTTGGGCCTTCCAATGCTGTGTAGTCACTGCTGCTTATCTTGTCATAACTCCAGTCGCCATTTGCGACAAAATCATGTCACATTTTTATCGAATCCCCTTGTACAAAGCTCGTCAAATTCCGTGACATATGTCTTGCTTGTTAAGACTTAAGAGTCATGTAGGTGCCAGGATAAGCAAGGTTTAATATTTGCTTAGTATTCATAATAGCTACTCCTAACATTTAGTCTTCCGTGGTTTCCGGTAACTATGACTCATCCAACGGAAGTGCGTCGATGTTAATCTTTGTTACGATAACCAAGTCGAAACATGCTAATTATTACTTAACGTATTCGTGAATTCGCGCCTGTATTTCATGGAGGTGCGTAAAAACTTCACATTCGGTGCATTCAGTGACCACAGCATTTTTTCTGAATGGGGTATTCTGGTAGATACTCCCCTGGCGTCAGAAAATTACCTAGAACTCCCATTCTTCTTCATATCTTGTATCAGCATGCGACCAAGAATCAGCTCACACCGTGGTCTACCACACTAGCTTCAACTTTCTGACTAACTGACCGACTCCTTGTCATTTCAGTGTCTGTAAAACGTTTAAGTAATTTAAAAAAACGCCTTGTCTGTGAATTCAAATTCTAATTCAAAATGATTTATTTCAATCCATTTAAGATCATATTAATAATGTTTATTTGTTTTTTATGTGTTGTTTGTAATATTACCTAGTCAGCAAGTTGGTAAAGGCAGGATTGACCGTCGAGGGCGCGCCCGACGTACAAAAACTGGATAAATCTTCTTGGTATTTAAAACATCGCCACTTTTAGAGGCTCATGTAATACACCCCTACACCAATAAAGTCTAGCAGGTTGAATGGTCATCTCAGCATCCGTCGATTTAGGGCGTATTTCACCAATCAAGCTGCACGCGATCAACACATTTATACCGCGTTCAAGATCTGTCAGTGTCATCACTGTTGTGGAATATTGACACTGACAGCTCTTGAACGCGGTTTAGATGTGTTAATCGCGTTCAGCTTCATTGGTTAAATTCGCCCTTAAACTAGAAAAAACTGAGAAACTACGTTCACCAACTTTGTTTTGATTTAGTAAGTTCATGAAAACGAAATGTAGCAGAACCACTGTCATTAATTTTGCGTATTCGAGGAACGAGCTGTCATTTTGAGAACAAATATAGATTTAGTGTGGAGGGTTGTGTAGTTTCCGTCTGAGAATAGATAGATCCCTTCTCATGAGTTGTACGAGATTGTAGAAATTGACTGAGGCCTATAGAATATAGATAGGTAGACAAGTTTTAAATGTGCGTATAATACAGCAGGGAAATCGACGCACAACTTGTTACCATGGATTCAGTACAAAATTCTGAACCGCCCTGCGATGACATTTTTAGGATATTTAAAAATATAAAACTGCTGGTTCATAGAAAAGTGCAATACCTACGCGCTTCGATCAATTATTGATCGAAGCCTACGCGGTCAAAATGTAATGAACAGTTTTTTTTTTAATAACCGTCTAATTATTTCAACGCAGGGCGGTTCAGAATCATTTGTACAGAATCCATGGTAACAGGTTGTGCTTCGATGTCCCTGCCTGCCTGCTTGTATAATAATATAGCATAATCAGCCTATTATGTTCCCACTGCTGGGACATAGGCCTCCTCTTCAAGAGAGAGTGGGCTGTAATCTACCACGCGGGCCCAGTGCGGGTTGTTAGATGTCACACGTCTCCGAATTTTTAGTTCTAGGACATTCCGGTTTCCTCACGAAGTTTTCCTACACCGTTTTGAGAGCATTTGTGATGAAATTATTTACACAAAGTAAAGCGCCTGCCTTGGGACGAACCCAAGACCTACAACTCGTAAGTCGGGGCCGGTACCACTGGGCCACACACTGTGAAAGAAAGAAAGTAGGTATGTTTATTTGGCACATATCATAAATATAAAGTAAAAACGTCGTGATGGCTAAGTTATTAAGGCATCGACTCTAATGCACGAGGTTGCTATAGGTAATATAAGTCTGAAATCGCCAACGTGTCTTGAGCAGGCGTGGTGATCAATGCTCGTGCCTTCTCCGTATGGGAAGTGGCTTTGCCCTGCAATGGGACAATCATTTGCTGGTGTTATATACTATTATTAAAAAAAAAGTACTATGTTAGTGCCTGACGGCTGCGTCAAATAGGTCTAGTTTAGCAAAGCAGTCAGCTATCACCTTGCATGGCTTTCATTTTTACCACGGCATGGCATTAGCTGTTGTCATATGCTTCGTGACGATACGAGAAAAAGGAATAAGTTACTTACTGAAAAAGGCTGGCCTTTAGGTCCGCGGGGACTAGGGTTCTCAGACCCAGGAACAGGATCTTGCCATCATTATTGAGGAGCTCTTGCTCATGTTCTGACTAAATGAGTAGTAAAAATGGTACTCCTATAAGAGTGCATGTTTAAACTGTACTTGTCCGGCCATTGAAAACTTGCATAACAGTCTTTACTTTTGTGTACCTAATAAAACCAAGTGATTTGTCTTTGACATTAATATTTTATTGATGTTTGTTGCAATTTTATTGCCCTTCGCATGCGTTCAGTGCCTGGCCAATAAAATTGGAAAAGAGACATAAATATTGCCAGTTAAGAAATAAAAGGCCGACTTTACTTTTTGTGGAGCAACTAGGGTTTTCATTCATGTGTCGTTTCATTCTTATCGGCTTCAGCTCTGTACTGACCAAGATCCCTAAGCTCTTACGTTGCACAGCACTGGTATTTGCGAAATACCTGTTATAATACATATATGAGAGACCTAGTTTCTGTGCCTATTTATTCTTTCTTTCTTTTCTTTTTAAAAGTTTTGGTGGTTTTGGTTTCGGTTTGTGGGTGGAACAGATTGTCTGGCCTTGTCAACACTCGATAAAGCCAAATTTTAGGAGTATCCTCGGGATCAGGAGTATCTTTGGGACCCTCTTTAGAACTCCCCTGTTTATTGCAATTTTGCCTTGCCCGTTCATTCCTGCAAAATTTGTCGGAAGAGATACTAATAATAATGCGTAGAAGCCAGCTAAGATTTGTTATTAAAACTAAACATTTAAGGCAATATAATCAGCAACCAGTTCAAAGCTAAATCAGTGTGATATTATGGCAATCTTGCGCAGAATGTTGATTGCGCTTGCACATAGAAGGTGACTAGGACCGCAACTATTTCTGTCTTTGTGTATACTCGCCCTGTTAAGGTATGACCAAGTTGGGACGGGGTTTCCGTAAACAAAAATGTTATTTGATCGCTGCAAGTAGGTATGTAGTTATTTTCAATTTATAACAATGATATTAATTAGTGTAAACTGATAAAAAAAAAAAATTAACCCTTCAAAATTTAATTATGTTTTAAAACTAGGTGAGTTCGGTTTTTCCTAACTGACTACTCTGAGAAGAAAGACCGAAAAAACTCGGAGGACACAGTCTCTTTTAAAGTCCAGACGTAATCTGGGTCAGGTAAATTAACCCTTACGTGTTGGGTTGACAAAAACCGCAGGCGTTTCTACTATGCTTAATTATGTGTTTTGTATGTATAGAGGTTAGAAATCTTCTGCAGAATTGTTTAAATCACAATACAGTCATATTGCGTTATAATTTGTCCATGGAAAATCCATTTAGCACGAACTGCTATGGTTTTCAAAGCAGTAGCAATATTTTCTTTTTACCGTACAAATGTGCAAGGATCCGCAAATTAGATTATGAAGCCAAAGGACTATCGAATATGACTCCGATATTTGCATAGTCTGGAACAAGAGCTCTTCAATTTTGTACTTAATTCCACAAAGTTTTGAGTTACAAGTGCAGTGGAGGGTTATCTCAAATTGCACCTACTGTTCGGTTGTAACTTTTGGATAGCCAATTCATTTAATAATATATTTTGAGAGCGCAGTTTTTTGGTTTAAAATACTTTTATTTGTACTATATCATCATCAGTGAAGCCTTCTGGAACTTTGATAAAGGGTCATCAGCCCTTTACGCATGTTTTGAACCCCTTCTAGGTAGGGATGGCAAGAACGGAAATGCAGGATTAATTCGTGTGGCGAATGAGTTAAACGGTTAACTTCTATATTTTGTAGTAATCAAAATTGGGTAGATACTTATTGAAACTTACCTAAGCCAGCGTCACAGTGTGGTGGCGCCAGTGACAGCTCACAAATTCTAAAACGACTAGCTGCTGCCCGTGACTTCGTCTGCGATCCAGGTTGAAAAGAAGCCTACATCCTTTTCCAGGTCATGGTCTACCCATGTACCAAATTTCATCCAAATCTGATCAGCCGTTTTGGCGTGAAAGTGTAACAAACAAACTTTCTTACGCATTTCTATTATTAGTTAGGATTAGGAAAGCTTATCTAAATACCTACTATAAATTACAGTTCCAGTGTCATGAAGGATTCCGCAGACAGGCGCGACGCGACAGCGCGACTCAAATTGCCGCTCGTCGCGCGACGAGCGGTGCCTTTGTGTCGCGCACGATTCGCGTCGCGTGTCGCGCCTGTTTATAGGAGCCTTTAATGAGGCGTATATTAATGTAACGGATGTCATACGCATCTGTTTAATCAAATTTCGGAAATTGTATAAAAATGTACAAACGTCATATTATACAGGGTCAAATTAAATTAGTCAGCGAAACTCCACAGGCGTGTTGGATATCGATCGATAACTAAACACGATAAAAAAAGAGAAAATGATTTGATGATAAAATTCTCTTTGGCGTCAAGGACCTCTGGTATTGTAGTTATTTGAAATAATATCAGGTTTGGTTAAACTTCCCAGGTGTAACATGGGGTATCTATAGATATATAAAATAGATTTTTTCAACTTATACTTCAAGTACCAGCGGTCTGCACTACCACGGTCGTTTACCCCAAAAAATAAATCATTTTTTTTTAGATATCTATACCCATCACGTCTGCGGAGTTTCGCTAACTAATTTAATTTGACCCTGTATAGTGCCGCCATTGTAAGTACTGAATTTGACATACCGTTGGTATTTAATTTGCCTTTTTACACGCCTTTAGGATATGCTAAGATTAATAACTAGACACCTAATAACGTATTAAGCTCTAATGTTCTCGTTTACCTCGGTTTTAATCTTTTTAAATCTGTTAAGGTGCAACAACCAGCGATAAGAAAATTTATGGTTAACAGGATGTGGAACACCCATTATCTTTCTTTTAACGACGCTTTGTAGATAGTAGGTGTGTGGCGAAATAAAGGAAAAAGCGGCCAAGTGCGAGTCCGATTCGCACAAGAATGTTTCCGTACCACCGTACAATATTTAACAGAATCAGAATATTTATTTGTAAAACATAGGTATTTACTTATAGGTGTTAGGTTAACATATTTGGGCGCTATGTTTTGCCGTGAAGGCGTACTTATATTAAGTAAAAGAAAATTAAAAACAAATACTTAAAAAAAAAAACATAGTAACGAAATATTAAAAATTATCATTTATAAAATTTGGAACAGTATACTAACATTTTTCAATTAATAGCGAAGTGAGAGCTTTCTTAAACTTTGATAGTGGCATATTTTTACACTAAGTACATATTTATTATTTGTTGTTATAGCGGCCATAAAACTACACACTCTGTGAATATTTCAAGTTTCTACCTATTACGGTTCAAAAGATACTGCCCTGTGACAGACGGACGGTCGCACGGACGGACAGGCGGAAATAGGGGTCCCGTTGGCACCCTTTATTTACGTAACCCTAAAAAGCTTTGTCAGTATATGGGAAAAGATTTGGAGTAAAAGTACTGTTAGCAAAAGAGATAAGTCCCGTCAAACGGGGTGAATAGGGATGCAGGGGTACATCGGGACGAAACTGTAGCGGTATCAACATCGCCACATGCGAGCTACACGTCATACTGACGTCACGCAAATCCTGCATAGGGCAAGCAGAGTTTACCGCGCAACGTCCCGACAACACCCGTCTGGTCGGAGGATCCTCCCTTTTCTATAGAGTATGAGTGAACTTTACACCCTGTTCCTCATACTATAAAACTTTAAAAGGGATTTTAACATTTAAATAATATACATAGTTTGTTGCCAAAAAGGACTGTAATATGTTTACTGTATTATAATTAACGATTAAGTGCCCTTGTTGGCAACAAACTATATTATTTCAATTTTAAAATCCCTTTTAAAGTTTCGGTGCTAATTTTAATATTGACTAGCCAAATACGTAGTGCTAAAATGTCTAACTGAAAAGATGCTAATGAAATAAAGAATCGTACCTACTTATTTGGCACAATTGATCCATTTGCACCTTATCTTGGCAATATAAACGTCAAAGACCTTTTATGTTTCGACTTTTCCATGAATATAACTTTAACAACTTTGGTGACAGACTGACAGTTAAAATCAGCAGTTCCAACGATAAGAATGGTTCTTTCTGTATTTTTGAGTCCACGATTTCATTGTCATGTCAACCTAGGAAAAAGTTACTGTTCACACATCACGCTATTTTGTAGAAGGCTATAAATAACTCGTTCTAACTGGGCCAGCCCAAAACTGACGGGAGCGCTATGCGTGTGGTATGCAGCTATTTAACCATTTAGGACATCGGCGAAGTCTTAATTAAATGTGACAAAAATGTCCTCTAAAATGCACGTTTATATACTAGAGGCAATGTCGAGAAGCCTTTGTTTCAAGTACTTTTCCAACCAACTGTAAATTGGATGAAAAACTTGCGGTATCTAAGTTCCAGCTATATTAAACTGTGATATCTCATTTTCTATGACCTACTTTTTTTATAATGTTGTTGGTTCACGGTGCCATAAGGTCCTAGATTTTGGTCCGTACACTGACTAGAGCATTTACTTTAAGTTGAAAGGGCCTCTTTTAGAAAGAGAATAAACCACAGCCATTACACTGAACTAGCTCTCCAACACAGGATTCTATTTCCTTTATATTTTGTTGTAGGTAGCACCATTACATTGGCATCAGAGATCTCATCCTCTTCTTCTTTTTTTCCAAGCACATCTTCACCTCTTGCTGTGTGCTAGCCTCTTCCACATATTCAGCCTATTAAGTACCCACTTCTAGGATACAGGCCTCCTCTCTGGGAGAGGGAGTGGGCCGTAATCCACCACGCGAGCCCAGTGCGGTTTCGGGTTGGTAGATGTCACAGGTTTTCGAATTTTTGGTTCTAGACATGCCGGTTTCCTCACGATGTTTTCCTTCACCGTTTTGAGAGCAGTGTTGATGAAATAAATTACACAACGTAAAGCGCCTGCCTCGGTTCGAGCCCACTCTTCCAGTGTAGGCAAATGTTGTCTTTAAACCCAAATCATAATACCAACGACAAATTCTTCCGAGCGCGACGAATAAAGTGTCTTTGTTCTAGACGCAGCACATCCTCTAATATCAGTTTGTACTCCATCTGTAACTGTGATATCGTAATTAAGATTTCAAGGCCATACTGTTTTAAGGTTACCACGCAGCATAGCTTCTATTTAAGTGACCAGAGTTATTCCGGTCTCGTTACTCGGTCCTAAATAATGTGTAATTAATGTGTCCAAGTCGATTTCATTTTATTCTGACGGTGTTACATCCGGTCCAATTACTGAGCTCTTGATCTTAATGAAACTGGATTAATTTAATATCCAGTATCTTTTAACTTGATAAAGATAAAATTGGCTTTGAGACGCTGTAGGACTTCAACTTGAATCTGACTAACTTCGTGATTCGTTAATGGAGGATGACCTCTCATATTGTCAGTCATTAGAGAAGACGTATATGTTACGCTATAGACGCTTAGCCTATAGCGAAATATATACGTCTACTCCTACATAGCAAATGGCTTCACCATCTTGGATAGCAACTTCGATACAAAAACCTTTATTCGATACAAAATGGAAACGGCAACAGCATCCCGTCTTAGACCACTTGGTTCGATCACCGTTCAGACCAAGGTCAAAGCTGTAGTAAATAACAACATCAACATCTTTATCTTACCAGTTTCTTTACTTCATCTTACTTTAAAATGTTTACAAAAAGGTTTATGAACGCGATAATATTCACAAATAAGTGCCCAAAGCCCCAAACAGTGTTACTGACACCATTTTAGTCGACAACAATGCTCCTTTGTGCTACTGAAGGCGAGGTGCGCTGGCGACGTTTTTGTTACTACTTGCTTAGGTAGTTTATTTTATAGCTCACAATTGGATATCATAGGGAGACTAAGGTATAGTAAGGATTTTGGGATGTTTTACTCTTTTCAGTGGATTTTGGTCATAGAATTTATTTTAATATCATGATTTGTACGTTACCTCTGGCTTTGACCCTCGTTTGAGCACGATTAAAGCCGTAATCATTTTGGGTCTAAAGTGAGAGTGATGATCGGGCTATGGAAAAAAACCGGATGAAAACGGTTTCATTTGTAATACACACACACACAACAACGACACAGCGACAGACGGACAAAAAATTAATGAAAATTCCGCCGACATTTCGCATTATGACAGCTCCAAAAACATTACGGCATGACATTGTAATTAGTTTCTCTAATTGCATTTTTTTTTCGCACCAAATTATTATTCTGAGCACATGTTCATTCATCCGTATCTGACGTAGTAATAATAAAAGCCGGTCGTTGATCTAACCTATATAGCTACAATTTTGACTGCAATGTTATTGGTCAACGCGATGAGCGCACGCGCAGCATTGTGCACTTGATGAGGAAACCTGTCCCGATCTTATAATAGAACTAGCGACCCGCCCCTGTTTTTTTACGATTTATACGAATTGACACAACATCGAGATTTCTTTATTTTATGTAAGTTTAGCTTCCGGAATAAATTCACTAATGATGGTGACAACCGCTTTAGAATCTGTTGCCTAGTTTATAAGAAGAACGCGGTCCGGTCACACAGACAGACACGAAAAGCGACTGTTATTTAATTTCTGAATGAAAGATGACTGATTTTATCTGAAATGACACCACAAATATAATAATTATTGAAATTTTGATTTGACTTTTGTATTTTTTTTTTTTTAATTTTATTTATTAATGTACTTATGTAACTCAATTTAACATTTATTATCTATATTTAACGTTCCGATTAGTACCAAGTATATTAATTTGCACATCTATGTATTATGCAAATAAATTATTTGATTTGATTTAATAATATGTTTTATTGAAGATTTTATTGGGATAAGCAGGTTCCCTTTTTGTTTTGATATAAGTTATAGTTGCGTTCTCGAGGTGATTTTGTTTATGCATGCTCTATGCAGATAAACATGAAATACCTGACTACCTACTTCTAATATTTATCAACATTATTGAGGCGGACAGGTTACTGCCTAAGAATTTTAGGAATTAACTCAATGTCAATCTTAGGACGTTTAGTATAACGCCCAAAATTCCCCGACCAGATTTTATTTCAGTAATTCATTATGCATTTCAAATGATGCATTTAGAGAGGTTATCATGAAGATTTTAATTCAGTACTTACTTCGCATGAAAGAAAAACTGCATATCAACATTATCTACCATTCCTTCACGGTTTTATAACAAAGACTTCGCGGTAACGGTACAATGGCGTACCTATGCAAATTAAAATTCTTCTAATGAATCATTTTATTGGCTAAGTGAATATATTTCCTGTGCCTTTTGCTTCTATCTTTTATCTTGCCTTCATGTTCAAACACGTGGAAGTAAATATGAATAATTAAATATTAAAAATATTTAATTATTTAATCACGTTTTTTCCGGTCAAGAATTGGCCACCTCCTCCACTTCCGAAGGCATACAAGATATGATCCTGACATCAGAACCTCCTTATATTCTTCTTCCTTCTTAATCCTTCCTATTGTTAAGTAGCAAAGGATTCAGGACAACAAGAGACCAGGGTCTAACATCAAGTTCTAATTGTTTCAGGACCGCCTGCCTTAGACTTCAATAAGCACAGACTAGTTCAGCCAATTGTCCATCATGGCAGAACGAAAAGAGAGATCTCTACGACAAGAGACACGGTAAGAGACTAAAACATTTTTATCTATGCTTCTATGCTCATATTATAAAGAGGTAAAATTTGTGAGTTTGTTTGTATCTTTGAAACTACTGGGGTCCTATAGTCTAAGTCCGTCTACGAAGACATGGGCGCGTTCGAAAGTATTTTCGGTACTTCGAAATGAACATTTTCGGACAGGTAAAAACACAAATGTGTTTTTACCTGTCCGAAAATGTTCATTTCATTTTTGAAATGTTCATCCCCGTCAATACGGGGTAATTGCATTTTGACACTTCAACAACATTCATTACGTTGTTGAGCAGACAAATTTTTCGAACATATGAAGCAATGGATTAACAATAGGCTTCAAAATGATTCAGATTGTGATTGATAGTGTGTTACGTAATTAGGGTGCAAGGACAACTGTCAAATAGTGTCGTTATTCGTTCGTAGTTTGGGCCCCAAACTAATCTTATGTCCGTGGGTAATACACGGATACTACGGATATCATGACGTAGACCCCCTGATCAGATTCCGAAAATTCTTTCACTAATGGGAAGTTAAAGTATTGCCGAATGTCATCATAGGATTTATTTGGCTTCAGAATCATAGAGGAAGTCCATGATATTAAAAAGACCTAGAAAACTCAGAGAACGATCTAGGATAGACTTCAGAAGATTGTATTGATGCACTAGCCCTTGATAGTGTGGTCTCGTTACTCCTTATAGATGACTAGATTGCTATAAAAAAGACGCTCTACGTGGAATAATTCAATCGTGTCTGCTATTGATTTAGGTGTTATCCAAGAAGTTCAAGTCATTGATCATTTTGGATTGTCCTCCAAATCTATTGAGCATCAACTGCTTGTTCCTTAAACTTATCCAGAAGGAATGAGCAACGTCTACAGTCCACTAATAGCGTTGATTAGAAAACCTGAGTTATTTGGAAAACATGTCAGCATAGAACTATTTCTAGTTTTGGAATCATAAATATTGTTCTAACCACTATAAATCATGAGTCATGGTCTCCAAACTGTGGAAAATGTATGTAGATTTGATTTTAATTATTGGTAGATTCATGCAGTTACTACCAAATTCATTTGGAGCCGTGCCATTGTAATCTTCATCAGATAGAATAGAATACTCTTTATTATGTACACCATAAAAATTACAGATATAAATGTAGAAATTTTACATAGCGTGACACAATGGGCGGTCTTATCACTAAAAGCGATTTTCAAATGTCAGACAAGGCACTATGTTTTGATGGCCCACAATCCGGATTGGGGCTGAATACCGGTATTCACCTTCATCCGGTTAGACTGGAAACTCACCCGAACATAATTGAGAAAAAGCTAGGCAGATGATGAGATGATAATTCCGGAATGGTTCTTAATATTTACCGATACTTACTCAATTACACAGACACAGAAAATCTTTTAGAAATTTTGGCATGATGATAATATATTCCCTCGTATTTACATTTGTATATTTACATAGGCTTAGTTTTAGGTATTAATGTACCAATATGCTTTTTCTTATAGTTGTTAATAGATTAGTTTTATCAGTTCAACTTAAATTTTACTGTCCCAATTATTCAAATGTAAAGTGATGGCCTGAAACACAGGTTTGAATTAACCTAAATCGGGCGTGTCCCTCCCCTATATTGTAATTCCGAATCACCATTTTTTGCATCTGTAATAAAATTTTAGTTTTAGTTTATTTTTAGGCACTACAATATTGTATGGAAATATTACTACAGTTGACTAAATGTACACGTTTTGTAAATGTTGTTTTTATTCAATAAATATAAAATATAAGTAAGCTAGTTTATATGACACCTATTTCATGAGGTTGGGGACCCTAGCAAAAACTATAATTAATAATCCCAGCCGGAACATGAAACACACTTTTTATAACTGCCAATAGTAATCATTAAAAAAACCTAACCTTCGTTCCTTTCTGTATATCACAGTGCAAGCCTATAAGTGTCAACTAAAAACTCAATGCTAAACGCATTACCATAAGTGGAAGGCTTACATTACCTTCGCTCATGCATCGCGTGTAACAGCGTATAAAAAACTATTAGGTACATTATAATGATACTACGGAATACCATTTCGAACGGAAGTTAGCTACGCCACCGACCTCTGTCAGTAGCTGTTCAGTGACCAACGGCAGAATTGCTGTTTTCTAACGGTTCTATTGAAATTACTTGATTGTAGACCATTATTTTGTGGTGACTTATAATTTTATGCCAGTATGATGGCTCGTGGTTATCACTGAGATACTTGGAAATGTTCTTCCGATCTGGCGGGATAATGATTTCGCCATCTTACGCAGGATGCGGGTCGTTAAACCTTCGTTGTGATTCAAGGTAGAGGTTCCCAAAAGCAACGGAAACTTGTTTCTCATCAAATCCATTATTTATTTTATTTATTTTTAATCACAATTATACCACCTTTACAGACTAACCCAATGCGATGTTATAAGTAACAATGTCTACAGCGAAACACAAAAAATAAAATCACTACATAGTATAAAACAAAGTCGCTTCCCGCTGTCTGTCTGTCCCTATGTATGGTTAGATCATTAAAACTACGCAACGGATTTTGATACGTTTTTTTTTAATAGATAGAGCGATTCAAGAGGAAGGTTTATATGTACAATACATGTATAATATAGTAGAGACTGATAATTTTAGAGGTTTCTAATATGATGTCGTAAATAAACACATTTTTTTTCAACATGTTTGTATTGTATAATGACAAAAAAGCTGTGAAAGTTGTATATAAAGACATTCTGTAGTATATTTAGTATCAGCATTGCAACCGTGCGAGGGCGGGGCGGGTCGCTAGTAAAAAATAAAATGACCTGCAAGCAGCATTAAGTACAAATGATTAATAAGATTATGTTTGTTATCAATCTAATAGACAAAAAAGAACTATAACACTAAAAATAAAGTGCTCTCACTTCTACTAATAATAATTACATAGACATTACATTTATTAATATTTTTATTTAATAATTATATTACGAGTATTATACGGAGTGGCAGGAACATCGACGAGCAAACTGTAACCATGAATTCAGCAAATGATTCTAGACCCCCTAACGTAGATTTTTTTTGTCGGTTATAAAAAAAAATCTGTTTCATAGAAAAGTGCAATACCTATTCGGTCAAAACTTAGGAATCAGCATTTTTTTTTGTATGTGAATCATCTATAGCCGCGGGTAAAACCGATTGTTAGCGTGGCGACGCATGCCGTGGCGACGCGTCTCCACGTTTTACGATGGTATATATATTTATGTTCTTTTATGCATATTACTGTCTTGTACAAAATAATTTCGATGTTTCACATCTGCCAGGCATCCCGTGACGGCTCACAGTTTTTTTTTTTAAATAACTTACAAATAATTTCAACGCAGGGCGGTTTAGAATCATGTACCTACTAAATCCATGGTATCAGGTTGCGCGTTGATTTCCCTGCTACCCTGTATTATTATTCTCTGCCGGTTTGGGACAGTCTTTGCATGCAAGCAGTATCTGCTGGCTGCTTGAAACAGTCCTATATACAAAAGTAGGCAAAGCGTACAATTTTCGCACTAAGCACTCATTGCACTCAGTGCGCCCTAACGCTTCATCTTTCTTTAAAAGCCTAAGCTCTGCAAACTGTGTGAAATTTAAGCCATCGAATTATATGGCTGATATTTCCATAAGAACGATTCCTCACGTCTTCGAGGGAATTCTTTGTCAATTTTGAGAACTCAAACTCAAAGCATTTATTTCAAATAAATCAATTACAGTTACTTTTGAATTGTCAAGGTGTCGGTCGGTCAGAAAGATGAAGCTAGTTACCCATTCCAAAGCGTAGTAGGTACAACAAAATCTAAATCATACATCATCTGTTACAGAGCGGTGCACATCATTCAGAGGTGACAGTAACAGTCCCCATAGACGGTCAGGAATACGTCCTGGACCTCAGACTGAACCAGGACCTAGTCACGGACAACCATGTACTTAGGTACCAGAAGAACGGCAAGACTGTTGTATATAAACCTAAGAAAGAGGTAAGTTTGAGAATAAGAAAGAAAACCACACTAAACAGACCCACGATTACTCAAAAGACACTTCTTGAAAGTATTTCTGTTGCGACCTTACACCATGAAGTAACAGAGACAGCATTAGACATACCTAACAGCGATTTAAAATTTAGATGCGATGGAGTATCTAGCTAGCAGTTTGACTCTGAAAAAGTTAAACGATAGATTTTAAAGGAGGCTATCCACATAGTCAATAATATAATCCTCCTTAATTGTTCTTAGACAATAAAGCCCATGTCAAAAGATTAGCCAGTAAGGTAAGTAGCGCGGCTTAATGCCCGGATGCGCCGTACAAACGCTTAGTACCGTAATTACTTTGATGATTTCCCCGTGGATAATCATTTTCCATGGTTGTCGTAAGAAGCGTTCACCTGTGACCTTGCGACATCAATTTGTGACCAGCTTGGTTGATTATGAGTTTGAAAGCGTCCCTTAATTTTTGCCGAAAACTTGTTATCATTTTTTTTTTGTAATGTGCGTAGTTATTTGTAATTTTTCTTATTTCTTTCTATCTAAAAGAATCCATGTTAATTACGAAGATGTTTTCTTTATGATTATTTTGATGTCAAATCATGCAACAATTCCGCACCACCACATTGTTAATCAGCTCTCTAGTACCTACTCTACAGAGAACCCAAGATACAGACTAACTACCTAGTGTGGGGCTCGCTGGCAATTAACACTAATGTAACCTAGTTCATGGTAATACTTTAAGCCACTTATGACATTTTAATTTGTGTTTAACTTGTGTACCTGCTAGAATAGAATAGAATAGAATAGAATACTCTTTATTATGTACCTGCTACAGCTTGGGTTTCCTAGGAAAGCGGTTCCTTCATATTATAACGGCCGTCATGAGAATGTCTCATTTTCACCAGTACTTGAGATTAAGCTCTTTATTTGGACAGCCGTTATTGTGTGACCGCTCACCGCTTTCTTAGGAGCTCAAAGCTTTATGTATTCCCTGGATAATAAACAATTTTCTATTTCTATCTAAATCCACTATGTCATATTTCAGGATATAGACTTATGTCAATACTCAGGGACGGTGAGAGGGAAACCTGGCTCATGGGTGGCGGTGTCCACGTGTCATGGCGTACGGGGAATCGTGTTCGACGGAGAGCGAATGAAATACATCGAGCCTGCTGAAGGTATACTTCCGAATATAATTTATCATCATCATCATTTCAGCCGGAAAACGTCCACTGCTGGACATACGGCTCCCCGAAGCGTCGCCAAATAATACTTGTGCTTTATCGTAATTGGTAGAGCTTTTGGCAGTTTCTGAATGTTTGTGCAGTCATTAGTAGCACTTGGCTGATTATTCCATATAAAGAGGAAACATAACATTACATCGCGCCTGTAATCCCTGATGGGTTAGGCAGAGGTGCACCTATAGTACCCCCACAATTCGCTAGTTATGTTTAAGTCCCATGAAAGAAAGGAGCGAGCATATTGTCAGCTAACAGAGAAATTCCTGATGGGAAAATCCAATAACAATTTGCACGACTCGGGAATCGAATCCAGGACCTCATGCTCAGCAGTAGCGCTGGTGAACACTAGACCAACGAGGCAGTTGATGAAGAGGAAAATGAGGTCATATTTGTGTTATGTGTGTTTGTGTTTTAGAACAGCCGCCATGTTATGGTATGTGTGTATGTTGTTAGTCGGAGTGCCTCAGTCAAAAGCGACAGAGGGATGATGTAATGTGGTCAGAAGATTCCTTTGACACACACAGATGTCACAATTCCGTTTATTACTGAAGAGTGACCCCCTCGATCTTTTGTTAAATGGCAGTCGTTGAAAAGCCCATTGTTTAGCAGTAAGACATAACATTACCTGTATTCTCGAAGACGGTAATAGGGGACAAGCCTATTGTCATTCACCGGACACAAATCCAGGCTCAGTAGTAAACATATAACAGTTTTGATGGGAAATGTTTAGCTGGTCGTCTAAAAACTTTTTGCGCTTCTAATGAACACGTTTTTCATTTTTTTTTTTAATAATTAAGCCTGTTTTTATCAGTCTGGCCTTCCCTCACAGTTGGTCGCAGTAACTAAGCTAGGATACCCCGACCAAACGGGTTAAGGCGTTGGAAGTTGGAACTGGTACCAACCACGCGCGAGACAAATTGGTCGCAGTAACTAAGCTAGAACTGTAACCAACCGTTAGAACTGTGACCAACCGTTAGAACTGTGACCAACCGTTAGAACCGTGACCAACCGTTAGAACTGTGACCAACCGTATCAGCGGCGGGCGAGCGCTACATCCAAGTTGGTCGCAGCTACTTGAATGGCTATTCAGTATTTTTTAGGACCCCAACCTAGAAATTATTTGAGGTTCACCAAAAGAGGCGAATCATTTCATTAGAGTGTTCAATAATATTCTTAGCAGCGCGAAATGGAAATTAATAGAAGTTTGATTAAATACATGACATTTTTAATGGTGTTCTCTTTTCTCAGGATCAAACATCCAATCCAACCACTACATATACGATCATTCGGACTTAAACAACGATTATCATTGCGGCTACGTCGGAGGAGTCACAAACAAGTCGAGCTACGACCCACAGCTCTACCAGAAGTATCATAGCGAACAGGATAGGCAGAGAAGCAGGATCAGTCGAGTGAGTTAATAATACATGATTTGGATATATTCAATACTAGTGTTTCTCGGCTTCAGCATTTCTTGGTGAAAAGCTTCTTTACAGAAAATAATAGTTTGCATCTAAATGATTCTTAGTTTGGTCAATCGTGTGATATTTATTTCCTAGGTATTTTGTTCAGACCTTTTATTTTTGTCTTTTATTTCTAGTGTTTATCAGTGGAAATTTGTGAATGGCCTTCAATTGCATATTGTTTAAGAATACTGTATAAGTTAGCTGTGAGATTCCCGATAGGAACTAAAAAAAAATTGTTAACAAAAACTTTTGAAAAAAAAAAGAATTACTGAAAACTATTCCACAACAGCATCAACAACTGCAGCAGGCTATTACCGACATCTGTGTTCTTATCATGCAGCTTAAAGCTAAGCGCACATTGCAGCCGCGGATGGCCGCAGAGCATCGCGTTTCAATACAAAAAAAAAAACCGGCCAAGAAAAATATCAAAAATACTTTATGATTTTTTTTAGCTTACGCTAGGTTCTTTAAGCTCATATCAAACTCTTCACTCGATTGAAGGTTCATTTTTGTTAGGGTTTTGTACCCAAAGGGTAAAACGGGACCCTATTACTAAGACTCCGCTGTCTGTCTGTCACCAGGCTGTATCTCATGAACCGTGATAGTTAGACAGTTGAAATTTTCACAGATGATGTATTTCTGTTGCCGCTATAACAGCAAATACAAAAAAACAGAATAAAATAAATATTCAACACACGTGATTATTTTGCCGTTTTTATAGGTAATGGTAAGGAACCCTTCGTGCGCGAGTCCGACTCGCACTTGGGCGGTTTTTTTTTCATTCCACGTTCACACAACACCGTCAAAATTCCATAGGAATGAACTTTCATCCGCTACGTTCGTTCCATTTTGCGAACGTTAGGTAGGCGAGTGAAAGATGCCTAATGAAAGACAAAAAGAAAACCGGCCAAGTGCGAGTCGGACTCGCACTGGGCCGGTTCCATACCACCGTACAATATTTTTTTAAACACGTCTCTTTTATGGGGACACTCCTTAATTTTTAACTTTATTTAATTTTTTAACCCCCGACGCAAAAAGAGGGGTGTTATAAGTTTGATTGCTATGTGTGTAAGTCTGTCTGTGGCTCCGTAGCTCTTAAACGGGTGAACCAATTTAGATGCGGTTTCTTTTATTTGAAAGCAAGTTTTCTAACGGTGGCTCTTAGAGAGGTTTTTATCAAAATCGGTTCAGCTATTTTTTGTGTCGAGGGTTTTTATATTTTACCTAATTATATTATTTGTTGTAATACCAGCAACAGAAATACACGCTGTGAAAATTTCAACTGTCTACCTATTACGGTTCATAAGATACAGCTCGCTGACATACGGACGGACGGACAGCCTTAATAATAGGGTTCCGTTAGCACCCTTTGGGTACGGAACTACAACTAGCACCTACACGCCAACAATACAAAGCTACTTTACATCATACACAACTAATACAACTACAGATACGCAAGACTCGCCTGTTATTAATTGTTTAAGTAATTCAAAGTAGATTATGCGATTGAGTCATCTGTCACATCACTCACTCTTGCCCTTTATTTGATTGTACTAAGATTCTGATTAAATAAAAAC
Source organism: Griposia aprilina (assembly GCA_916610205.1). NCBI lineage: Eukaryota > Metazoa > Arthropoda > Insecta > Lepidoptera > Noctuidae > Griposia > Griposia aprilina. The sequence goes on from OU744305.1 coordinate 15,494,633, forward strand.
TAGTCAACAAAACTGGTGCTTTACTCACCTCAAGCATAATTAGCTTCCTGAAGAGTTGAAGCTGGACAACAACACGTAACAAAATTACCAGCTTTTCAAAATGTTCATAGTCCATTTTATAACAGTCCTACAATAAAACTCCTTTGTATTTCAAATTAGCACACAGAGTATGACTTTCGGATGGGCCCGTATCTTCGTTGACGGACTTTGAGAGTAGGCCCCCTGAACCCTGTGTTTTAACCTACGGTAATTTAAAAACATGCATGATGCATTGATGCTGCAATTTAATAAGTTACTTGTAATTAATAAAGAAGGTTTTTACTAACAGTTAATAAAAAATTGGGAATTTGTTAAATGCATTCGTACCATTTGGCATGTACTCTAACTATTGTTAAAGGAAAAATAAATAAAAGGGTACAAGCCATTATTATATTATCATTGTTGAAAATAACCTATGTTCCTGGCGGCTTTTTTTTATTACCGACGTGATTTTTATATTTTTGCTATATACATTTTTGCCGTATGATAAAACAAAACATACTAACGTTAGTATGTTTTGTTTTTTGCAAAAATGACTAAAATTCAGATTCCTATAAAGTCAGATTAAATCCCAGCCATTGCTACAAGTAGTTCTATCTCACGAAGGCGGTTGAGCAATACTTGTAGTTGTGAAGTGTGACACGCGCTCTTCTGTGCCTAACTGCAGGTAGCGACAGCAAGTTCATCGAACAAATTAATATAAATTGGTAGTTAAATTTGTTTCGTGTTCAATATTTATCAGTATTTACAAATTAAATTACTAGAGTTACAAACATTTTTGTTCGTATCATAACTAGTCTCTTTCGTGACAGTTTCATCGTCACTATCAACCTGTAAAATAAAAAAAGAACTAATTCGGTATCAAAGTATTTCATATATTCAGCTTCTTTTGCATATATAACGCCAGGTTTCGGTAGAATATATTTTCAATACTTTTGTGAATGAGCTTTTCAGTATTTGTCATATTTTGTTCAACGTTTATTAAAGCAACATAGGTTTTAGGAAACCCCATATGTTCTGTATAGTAAAGGCATTAAGGCACATAGCAAAATTAATAATTAATTACGTCGTCCACTTTCAATACATAGGAGGACCATGTTTGGCCGGATTTTATTCCAATTTGATTTCAGGAAAAACCAAGCCAATGATATACCTAATAATTAGAATAGGCTAGATTACAGTTTTATTCTGAACCTAGGTAATTAGGTATGTAGGTCTTTTTGACTCAAAATATGAATACAAAGTAATTTTTTTAACGCGGCGTTACTTCATTTCTGTCAAATCTGCTTTCAATGCCACATGACCAACTGCTTTTTAATTACGCTAGAATTTCTCAAAAATATTAATTAATCTAAAATTATTTAATTTTTGTTTTTTTACGCTCAGTGCTCACACTTTAAAACAAAATTCATAAAGTATGTTTCCTCCTGTGATCTAGCCTATTGTTAATTAGCTATTTATTCCCGTACATGATAATAACATGAAATAGTTCCTTGTTGAATCACTGGTTACGAAGCTAAGGTTCAAATGGACTCTTTAACGAGGTAATTAAATATGTCGCAAGGTATCTTTGAGATTAATTAACTAATGTAGGTGTTGCATCTTCTAAGAATTCATTAAAAGGGCTTGAAGATGCCGTCATTTATTTTGCAATGACATGCGTTGATCGTAAACTTAATTATTGACGATAAAACTGTATTAAAATATCAACAGATTTGAATTCATTTTATTTCATTAATGTTTTTTTTTTGGAAATGTCTTACTCTAATAACCGAACACAATTTGAAGATTATTTAAAAAGTAGAAAATTTATCAGTAATAGGTAGTTGCTTGCTGAGCTCTGCTCGATTCTTTATCTTCTAACATCCTAGGCCAGGCTTATTAAGATTGTAAAAATTATTAATTAATTAATATTAATATATTAATTAATAATTATATTATTTTGTTATTAATAAAGATCGCTTTTAGCGATAAGACCGCCCATTGTGTCACCCTATGTAAAATTTCTACTTTTATATCTGTAATTTTTATGGTGTACATAATAAAGAGAATTCTATTCTATTCTATTCTATATTATTAATTAATATTAATATTAACATTATTAATATGAATAAAGATTGTTTGTAAAAACAGAATATGAAGAAATTCTAGGGTAATGAAATACCACTGTAAGCAGAATTTTGCCCTTTACCCTGAAGGTCAACCCTCAGGGAAAACCAGAAGGCAGAAATGTTTTGATGGACACAAACACAGTATTGACTGTTGCCCACCCGGCTACGGCAAAGCCATAAAGAAGGTTATTTTTTAACTTATTCCTTAATGATTTTAAACATTTTTTCTTTACCTTTCCAGTACAAAAGATACGCCCCAGACGACACGGAAGTCCGCGGTCCGTACAACGCGAATAAATTGTCTCGGTACGTGGAGCTGGTGCTGGTGGCTGACAACCGCGAGTACAAAGCGAACGGCGAGAACGTGCAGACGGTGTACCGCCAGATGAAGGATGTCGCTAATATTATTAATTCGGTAAGTTTTATAGGTGAATGAGGTATTTGGTTGGCCAATTATGGCTATTATTACAAATGTCAACTCGCATACATTAATGAACTGCGAAACAAAAACTTGTAACCCTCTGATATGGTCAAAAATCTAAATATGGACTTAAGTAAATACCTTTTTATTCCTTAGGTATAATATTTTGATAATCGGACCATTTGACTACACTGCATCAAGGAATGAAGTGTAGTTTTTTATAGTGACCTGTATGTACAGCACAAGATTGCATGTTGTTTATAAAAATAAAATATAAAATCGTCATTCAATCAAATAACACCTTTTAACATTTTGCAATAAATACTTACAATTAAATGGATGTTTAGAAATCTATCTAAATCAATTCTAATTAAAATTAATTACTTAATAAAATAATCTGTCCATTTTCAGGTATACTCCCCTCTAAACATCTTCATAGCCCTGGTAGGCGTGGTGGTATGGACGGAAACTGACGAGATTGTTCTGGAGGAGAATGGAGATACAACCCTCACCAACTTCCTAGGGTACAGGAAGTCTGTACTCGTGAGGGATATACCTAATGATAATGCTCAGTTGCTTACGTAAGTTGGTTTATGTTATTCTAGCTATTTCATAGAAAAAAAAAACTGCAATTTCATAGAAAATTGCGATACGCGTTCAAAATGTGTAGAACAGCTTATTCTTTTTTTTAATAAACGACGAAAATTTCAACGCAGTGGCGTTCAGTATCAATGGTAACAGGTTGTGCGTCGATGTCTGTGCCACCTTGTATACTTAAAAGAAACCATAGACAATAACTTAGGAGTGGGTAAATGTCGCGGATTGTTCGAAAGAGTTATCTTGGCCCTGGCGCACAGGCAACTGAAGGAACACGGGTGGGTTTTAGTCAGTAAGAGTCTGACACGCCCTCTCGCTCCGCCGAGAGCGGGAGAAGCCATTTTGAATTCTCACCAAAAAAAAAAAAGAGGATTGGATAAATACATTACTAAGTGGTTCTCGTACAAACACATGAGACGCTGCGTTTTTAACCGACTTCAAAAAATAGGAGGAGGTTCTCAGTTCGTCGCTTTTTTTGTTAAATAACTATGTAAGGATAAGTATTTGAGATTTTGAATCCAGTCAATTGGCTAGTATGGAATGGCATGCCATGTGCGGGAATAAAGACCTGAAATACAGTCCTTATACAGCATTTTTATCCCACGAAGCGCGCTTTACTTGTGGTAACCAAGTGTACAAACACGGTGTGAATGTGTGGGTGAGGACGAGTAGCGTAAGCACTATAACACACACTCACTCAGACACACTTTCGATTTCGCCATTGTCTTTGACGGTACCGAGAGCTCCTGCGGTACACACACATTCACAGCGTGTTTGTACACTTGGTAACCACAAGTAAAGCGCGCGTCGCTTCGTGAGATAAAAATACTGTACCATTTGAAAAAAGTTAGTTAAGAAGTTTCTACTACCGGAATCTCAACCATAATTTTAATTCCAACTTCTAGCATATACTAACAAAATCCTTTTGTTTTCAGACGCCAAAAATTCAACGACGGTGTCGTCGGCAAAGCTTTGAAAGGGCCCATTTGTACGTACGAATTCTCTGGCGGAGTATCAACGAACCATTCCGAAGTGATTGGCCTAGTGGCCACGACTATAGCCCACGAGATGGGGCATAACTTCGGCATGGAACACGACACAGATGACCTGTGCGAATGTCCGGACGCCAAGTGTATTATGAGCCCTTCTAGTACGTCGGTGACGCCTGTACATTGGTCGTCTTGCAGTTTAAACTCCTTAGCGCTGGCTTTTGAAAGGGGTATGGATTATTGTTTAAGGTGAGTTCATCCTATCGTCCTAACCCTGTTATGGTCTACCCATGTGCCAAATTCCATCCAAATCCGTTCAGTAATTTTTGCGTGAAAGAGTAACAAACATCCATCCATCCTCACAAACTTTCACATTTATAATGTTACTAGCTTTTCCCCGCGGCTTCGCTCGCGTTAATTTAGACTTTGACAATCAATTCGGGTTATAATTCAATTATGATTCGAAAGACACGTGGCGCCATCTATTATCATAAGAACGTTATTGTTGTTTTTCTCGGGAACAGTACTTTTTTCGGGATGAAAGTTACCCTATGTCCGTTTCTGTACATCTGACAACGTACATAGAAAATTTTAGAATGATTAGTTCAGTGGTGTAGGCGTGAAACGGTAACAAACAAACAAACTTACTTTCACATTTATAATATATTAGTAGGATAGGATAGTAGGGTTTATAATGTTAGTAGGATTAGTCCAGATAAAAAAACGATGTTTTACAAATAGATATTTTCGCCAACGTGTTGTGACAAACATATCTAAGGACACATTTAGAGATAATATATTTGTAGAACTCTTTTAAGTTTAGTTTTCGATGTTATGTTCTAAGAAAACCACTAGAGATCGAGTAACCGGAAACAAAACAAGTAGTTATAATTAAAACCTATGTCGGGCAAGTAATACATATCGAGTTGCAGCGATGCTGTAATGAATTAGTCAGTGACTCACTAAGAATTGCATCAAGCGTCGTTACACTTAAATGTCGTTTTGTAGCAATTAAACTGAATGTCAAGGCAGGCGCGGGTACACGGAGGAGGGGGGAAACGGGTGCAGCAGCACCCCCCCTGGCATTCGACCAAACTGAGTCTAAAACTCTAAATTGGACATAAACATAGTTTTACAACATGTATTTTTATTTTGTATAGGTACAGTATTGGTATTACTAAGCTATAAGTCGTAATCATCCTCGAAAAGGGAGGGCACATTGTTGAATTACAGAAAATAGTTACCGATGGTATTTTTAAAAGGGCTTTCATGGCTTGAGACATTCACCCCTCCTCCCCCATCCACCCAGAAATAAAAAATTGTCCCCCTTTAAGCGAAAACCTGGATCCGCGCCTGTGTCAAGGCCATAGGGCATGTGAACGAACAGCGAGTAGTCTTCACTAAGAATATTATTGCCAAACCTAGAGTTTTTTTTTTTGGAATATTTCTTCTTGTATTTTATAGTTATTTGCAAGCTATCGATATTGCACCTGTCGTGTTTAGTCTCTGCATCACTGTATCACATCATGTAGAAAATACCTCAGGCATTAAGTCCGCCTGTGTACAGTATTTTTTTTTTACTTGTGCATAAAGTTTTAATAAATATATAAATTAAGGAGTTATACCAAGATAAGGCAAGATTATGAAAACATAACTTGCATTGATACTATTTTAAAAAGAGGACTTATGGAACTAATAGCAGATACTCCTTTAGAACGTTTACCTCCACTATTGATAAAATAATTTACAACAGTGTTCTTATAAATTTGTTTTTCACACCACCTACTCGATAATATCAAGTTATACCTTACTTAAAGTAGGTCTAGCCGGGCAATAATATTGTACTGAATTTCATTATAACCCGCTGGTCAATAAAGTGATTGGAATTTGAAACCTTAACTAAGAATTGTTTGAAAAGTTTGACTTCAAAAAATTAAAACGGAAATCGAATTGCTTTTTATTACCTCGCAGGTGGTGTGAAAAGTGGAGTATACTCTTCGGGGATAAAGGGGTCTTCGTCTTCTTAGCTCAGGACTCCCTCGCTACGCTAGGGATTCAATATAGGGCCCGTGACAAAAGATACTGCTTTATTCCCTTGTTGAATAATTTACTATTATCCCTCTTTCAGAAACAAACCAAAACGCCTATTCGATTCGCCGACCTGCGGCAACGGTTTCACGGAACCAGGCGAGCAATGCGACTGCGGCACTATGGCCGACCCTCGGTCTTACAACCCCTGTCACGCCTGCTGCAACCCCGACACGTGCATGCTACGGTCTAACGCGACGTGTGGGGCAGGCATGTGCTGTGATTTACAGGTATTTTGTATTCTATGTTCCCATACGGGCCAATAACTATCTCTATGCAAAAAAACACGTCGATCCATCGCTTCGTTGCTGCGTGAAATAAGGACAAACCAAAAAACACTTACATTTTATAATAAGTAGGTTTACTCCAATTCTAAGAAAACTACGACACGTACCCGGGTAAAAATTATCCTATACCAAAAACCACATCAGTCTACTTGTAGGCAACATTTCATACAAATCCGGTCAGTTGTTAAGTAGTGATAGAGTAACAAACAAACAATGCGACTGCGGCACTATGGCCGACCCTCGGTCTTACATCCCCTGTCACACCTGCTGCACCCCCGACACGTGCATGCTACGGTCTAACGCGACTTGTGGGACAGGCATGTTCTGTGATTTACAGGTGGTGGTGGTGGTGGTGGTGGTGGGGTGGTTGACAGCATATTTGCTATTGGCTAGTGCTCGCTAGTGCTACTGCTGACCATCAGTTCCTGGGTTAGATTCCCAGGTCGGGCAAAGTGTTTTTCATTAGGGATTTCTCAATAGTAGCCAGTCTGGATTTGTGTCCGGTTGATGGTATTAGACTCGCCCCCTATTACATGGAACTTAAACATAACAGGTGAAATTGTATAGGTAGATATACCTCTGCCTAACCCTCCGGGGGAAAACAGGCGTTGTGTTTGGTATCTATTTAATTCTTCCTCTTTTTTCGTGACTACCGAGTTATTGAGTTATTCGAGAATATTAAGTCAAGTCGTACTAAATAGATTGGCCAGGCCCCGAAGCTATAGTAGACGTGTTTGAGGAAGCGTGTGAGCGTATAATATGTGCAACCAGCCAGGAGCCGATTTTGAATACGTTCGAAGCCAGTTTCGCTTCTATACAAAGTTTTTTTTTTTTGCTTTCGGACAAACACCACTTGCTACGATCCTTACATACTCCTTTTGCTTCGTTTACGTTCATGATATTTCGATATGAAAATGTTAAACGCCTATCAAAAAGAACAATGAATGAATGTGTGGCTAAGTAATAACAGCCGCACGGGTCGATCAATCAGGTTAAGCTACGCTTGCCGCGGTTGGTCCATGGATTGGTGACCATCTTTTCATACCAAGACCCCTCCGTGCCTTGGAAAGCCCGTTAAGCTGTTGGTCCCGACTGTCATTCGTGGATCTTTGATAGTAGTTACGGGTCGCCAGAAGTCGAAAGTCTGATAACCAGTCATACCAAAGGATATCGTATTTTGGAAATCATCCTTTACGATATTAAATCGTGTACACAGTATTTAAAGTCTTTATTACCAAGCCGCGCTCAGCAGCTTTACCGCGGGCGTCTTCCGCGACACGCGATCGTAGCTGAAAGTAAGCTGCGACGCGCCTGCCGGACTGTTCGGCTGTCACCGCATCCGTTCGTATCCTTTCCGATCCGATGCGATGCGAGCCGTTTGGTGGAAATCATCTTTAACTGGGTGTGAGTTAGATAGGCAGTCGCTTCATGTAAAATACTGGTATTCAGCTGCATCAGGTCAGACTGGAAGCTGACCCCAACATAGTTGGAGAAAAGGCAGATTATGACTTAGTTATTGACGCGTTAAAGGGTATTAAAGATGACAGAAATAAATATAAACCCATGGTATAATAATAATAGGTCTTTACCTATGAAATTGCCGTTTTGTATGAAAAAATTTAAACGAATTTTTTTCATGAATTTTTTATTTGTATTAATCGAAGTAATCACCCATGCAATCAATGCATCTTTGCCATCGCAGTGGCAGTTTATTGATGCCCTTCTTAAAGAAATCAGCTGGACGGGAGGCAACAAATTCTTCAAAGGCATTTTGTACTGCCTCTCGGGTATTAAATTTTTTTCCCGCCAAGAAGTTATCCAAATTCTGGAAAAAGTAGTAGTCTGTAGGCGCAAGGTCTGGTGAGTAGGGCGGATGACGGAGAGCTTCCAACCCCAGTTCTTGCAACTTGGAGACCGTCTGCTGTGCAGTATGAGGTCGCGCGTTGTCGTGCAGGAGCAGCGGAGACGAGCGATTGACCAATGCTGGTTGGAGATGCGCCAGCTTCTCCATCATTGTGTTCAGTTCTTCACAGTACACATCTGCAGTAATGCTCACCCCGTTTGGTAAGAAGCTGTGATGAATCACACCGGCGCTAGACCACCAAACAGTGACCATCACTTTTCTAGGGGTAAGTTTTCGTTTAGGGCATTGTTTAGGTGCTGAACAAGGATCCAACCAACTTGCTGAGCGCTTACGGTTATCAAACAGAATCCATTTTTCATCGCAGGTAACAATGCGGTTCAAAATTCCTTCATTTGTGTGTCTGTTGAGCAGTGCAAGGCACGTCTCGACGCGTACTTCGCGCTGGCGATCATTGAGTTCGTGGGGCACCCATTTGTCAAGCTTTTTTACCTTGCCAATTTGACGCAAATGGACCAATATTGTTTTGACGCTAACGTCGAAAGCTGCTGCTAATTCAGCCGTAGATTGTGTATCATCAGCTTCCACAATCGCCTTTAATTCGTCATTGTCGACCAAAGTCTTCGGACGACCGCGAGGTTCATTTTTCAGGTCGAAATTTCCAGAACGGAAGCGAGCAAACCAATAACAGGTGGTGCGTTGGTTTGTAGTGTTAGCTCCGTAAACGTCGTTGATGTTGCGTGCCGCTTGTGCCGCGTTGCTGCCACGACGGTACTCATATTCCATAATTACTCGAATTTTTAACGTATCCATGATGACGAAAAAGATTGAAATGCGATGAAAATGTAACACTAATCAATAAAGAAATGACTACTTTTAGAAAAAAAAATCCATGTTTTTAAAATAAAATTAATTTGAAATTAGAATTCTTAGCCAAACAAAAATTATTTTGATTTGAAATGGCCAGTACTGCAGAACGGCAATTTCATAGGTAAAGACCTAATATACTTCGCCAGGTATAGCATTCCGGTCACGGGGGTGACACAAGCCTACGTCATCACCGCTGTGTTACCAGTAGTGTGTAATAATAACTCCCCAATCGCCTTATTTACCTGTGCGAATCCGAAAAGACAAAGAGGTTTTAACTATCAATTTCGTTGGTATTGTTTTCATTAAATTGTTTCGTTTGATTAGAAAAATTAAACGACAATTTTTTTTTTTTTTTTAACAGATTGGTGCCTGAAAATCTTTCCATAATTCGTATTTTCTTGCAATAAAGTGGCAACTGGATAGTGACTCAACTCAAACTCAAACTCAAAGCATTTATTTCCAATAAACCAATTACAGGCACTTTTGAATTGTCAAGGGGTCGGTCAGTCAGACAGATGAAGCTAGTTACTCATTCCAAAGCGTAGTAGGTACCTATGGAGAAGAACGGGCAAGAAACTCCATGGACACTCTTTTAAATCAAAAAATGGTTACAAAATATTGATTACATCGTTCATGTTGAAATTATGCATGTGAGAACGATGCAGAACGTTAAAAGCGTCCGTAATAAAAAGACAAAAGCAATTCAAATATTAAATTAAATTAAAATAAGCCGTGGCAGCTAAGAAATGACCAGTCCCCACTGACGGCGCCCGTTCACGAACATGACGCATGGATCAGCACCATTCAGCTCAACCATTTTGAAGGGAACTTAATGATCCAACACACACGCCACCACCAGCGAGACATTAGAGTGAGCATGACAAACTCTCAGCCGCCAGGGCACATTCAAGTCAATGAAAGAAAAACTTATTAAATGGTAGCTTTATAGTAGGTACATAGTACTCACCCATGTGCTATGCAATTATACAATACTAAAACATTGAATTTATACAATGCAAAGCATGACGTAAGCATGTGTCACTCCCGGAATGCCAGACCTTGTTTTTTTAGACCATGTATAAACCTAATTTTTTTACTATTAAGTTTCCTACATGCTCATCGGCTTATTGGTATTAAAAATGTATTTATTTTCAGACGTGTCGTCCAAAATCAGCGGGCACTGTATGTCGGTCGGCTGAGCGTGAGTGCGACTTACCGGAATATTGTACTGGACACTCGGAGTACTGTCCGGACGACTTCTACAAGATGGATACTACGAATTGCGGGAAAGATGGAGAGGTATGTCAAATAAACTACTACTATAGCTCCATTGTAAATTTCAAAGTCTAAATATTTAAAACCACGTAGGCACTTATGAAATGTCAGAAGCTAGGTGCACGGTTCCAATTGGTCGTTTCTTATGGAGACGAGCTGGCAAGAAACTTCTAGACTACTCTTTTAGAAATAATTGATAATAAATAATAATTGAAACTTTGTGTCTAAGTTTATAAGAGTCACACGAACCGTTCGTAATTTGCAAAGTTTGTTTTAGTACTTTGTAAATGGCAGTCATTCAACTTGTTTAAAAAATAATAATGCCTGTTAATTCCTTTATTGTCATGACTGTTATTTGTTGGACGAATATTTGGAAACATCAGGGCGAAAGGAACAGCCCTCCGAAAACTTACAGGGTGCATTCAGCTCCTTATTTTGAATCATATTCCATCGAAAATTTACTCAAGAAAATTTTCATTTTTTTATCGTTTTTTTGTAGTTTTTATTCCTTTATTTTAATGTAAAATTACATTCTCTATACGCAGCACTCCATGTATGTAAATGAAACAGCTTATATAAAAAAAAACAGCGACGGATGTTAAAATTCTCTAACGAACGACGCGAGAAATCAGCTGTTCACTTTCTGCCTAGCTACAGAGTTCATCGAACTCACCGCATACTTCTTTTGTACGTCACCCGGCCACCTGCTCAATTGTTTACTCAATACTAAACTACTACTCTTATTGTTCGCTCTCGCTCGCTTCAGTGAGTAATAACGTAATAAATCACGTGGCGTGAGCGCGCTTGGGGGTAGATCCTATTGACGCCGTGGCGAACGAAACGATACATTGCGTGTGAGGTAATAAAACAAATCAGGTTTATTAGATTCCCATAACTTTCCTGAAATAATTTCATGTACCGGTCATCTTAGTATGATATACTGAATTCACCCCATCAGTCTGCGGAGGTCTGTCCCTTACACCCTGTATATAAATCAAACTTTTAAAAATATTACGCGTACTTGCCAATTAACAATGCAGTTTAGCAGCTCGACACTTGTCCAACAGCTGCTTAACAGCGGCGGTACACTTGCACAACACTTTCAAAAAGTCTGTTATTGAGTTGGAATATTCAGTTAACATATTGAGCACCTTATAAATACTATGAAGAAACTTCATATTTCTTTGTGTTTGTCCACAGAAAGCGCACTGCGTTAAAGGCTCATGTCGTTCGCACACCGACCAGTGCCGGCTGCTGTGGGGTACTACCGGCGAAAGTTCACACGATAAGTGTTATGTTAGCACCAACGTTAAAGGAAACAAGTTAGTATAATAGATCTAGTTAAACATGTAATCTAAACATCCCAGGCAAACCATACTTTTTTCTTTTATTTTAATTGTAAAGTGTTATAAGTCGATAAAGCCATTCATTATTGACTTTATCGACTTTATATTAATTATCTGATAATCACATATCTGACCTCCACAACCCAGTTACTGGGTAATACGATACCCCTTAGTAAGACTCGCGACACGGAACGACTGTTAAAAATCTACGAATGACAGTCGCGACCAATGGCTTAACGTGCTTCCCGAGGCACGCTCCTCTTCGGTATGTAATGGATGGTCTAGTCACCCATCCATGGATCGACCTCGTCAAACGTAACTAAACTTCGATCGACCCGTGCAGCTGTTAATATTTAGGCATAAGGCCCCAACCATTCTAACACGTTAGGGTCGGCGCACACCTGGCGAGGCGCAGTGCGGCGCGGTTGTCACTGCCAAACTAATATTAATATTAACAAAAAAAAAAAAAAACATTGTTTTGGTATAGTAGTTTGCTAAGTTATGTTATATAGTTAAAAAAATGCTTCCTCTCTCCTAACCTAACTCATTTATTTTGCTGTGCCCGACAGGGTCCATATGATCTAATTATAAGTTTACCACCTAAGAATACCTACATGTGGAATGCAATAAAGGTATTGAGTAATATCAACGTTGTGTAACTAAAAATAAAGTTAACAATGAATAACCTGAGACGCGCCTCTTTTCGCCTAGACGCGCTCTCGAGCTAATCGAAATTTATTTATCTTCAACTATTGCAAGTTCGATATTTGTTTGGGCAGTGACGAATGTGCTGAGCTGCGCCTTGCCAGATGTTCGCCGGCTCTAAGCCGTTAAGTCTATCAACGATTGACCCCTTTACTCCTCCCCTTTTTCTTTTGACCCTTTTTTTACTCTATTGAGCCCTTTGTTGACTGGTAAAAAATGCCTAAGGCATTATGTGCGAGAAGTTTATATAAATAAACTATTACTAATTTCACAGAAGTGGTAACTGTGGCTACGACCGCCTCAACCAACGTTACAAGCCTTGCGCTGCCCGCGACGCGATGTGCGGGACGTTACAGTGCAGACACCTCAACGAGAGGCTCGAGTTCGGAATGGAGTCTGTCGCCTTACTGTCTGCGGTCTTCATCAACAATAACGGTACTTATAATAATATCATTTAAAATTGTCAAAGGGGCCTCTGCGAGTTGGCTTCGGCCCCTCGCACGCCTTCCACAATGTCTGGGATCCGAGGATCACGAGTTATGTCAAAGACATTAAAAATAAATTAAAAAATTAATACATCGTGAAAAGGTTCCTGCCTCTGGAGCCCTAACCACCGGTAGCTTGGACCCTGCTCCTGATACCGGCGGACTACTTTTTTTTAAATGTTTTTTATAGATTTTTTTTTTTTTATTAAGTATGAAAATAAATAAACGAGATAATACATTTCATTAAAAGTGTTTAACGGGCCTCTGCGAGTTGGGGTAGGCAGAAACTACAGAATGTCATCTGCTACGATTCTTACATATTCTTTTTGCCTCGTTTACGTTCCTACATCTGATCATACACGCACGCCGGTTGCGAGTACTACGCACCTGACCTTTCTGAAGAACATCACCAATAAGGTCACTAAATGTCTTCCTAGGGCGTCCCCTACCGGGCGGCTGGTTACGTACAAAACAACTTAAAAGCTATGTTAGTGTGTTAGTCCACTATTGGACATCGATGTCTGTAGCCCAGATGAGGCAAGCGAGGTGTTCGCCTTAGAGAAAAAATAAATCTTTACAGTGTAACGAGAAACGGTATGCGCTTCGGTAATATTCGTGTTTCCGAATTAGCACGAACGTGGCGCTACGAAGTTACTCCCCACAGGGGCAAAGCTTTGTACTTTCTGGTACCTATATGTTAGTCCACTGTTTATTGTTGTTTGTTACTTTCATTCAGCTGCCAATGGAGTTCCTTGTTAAAATTTTGTCTACTGGTCGTTTTTCGTTCAAGATGACATTGACAAGTGACAATCACTATGGTCTCTCGCGGCAAAGCTTCCAGCACGCGTAGCATGACCAACATAGAAACGGGTTTTGTCGACGGAAGAATAGATAAAATGACAGAGTGATGAAAGATTTATAAGATTTTTTCTACAATCTGTCATTTTGTCTGTTCTTCCGTCGACAAAACCCGTTTCTATGGTGGTCATGCTATGCGTGCTGCAAACAAAACTCGATATACAACATTATTTTTTTCTTAGTGTTCGATATTTAGTCATTTGAATACCGAAAACGAATTTTAACATATCTTTTGTACAGGTACAATCATACCATGTCGGACTGCCGTCATAGATTTGGGACTGAATGACGTGGACCCCGGTTTGGTGCCAGACGGAGCGAAGTGTGGCGATGGAATGGTATGTATTTAATAAAGTGTCATAACACAGTTCATAATTTAAATGAATGTGTAAATAATAACTTTCCCACATTAGAAAAGCAACCGATTTCATCGTCAAAATCGTTACATATTGGTCGAAAAACGAAAACCACTTGTTTTTTATTATTATTGTTACAGACTAGCTAAGCCCCGCGGTTACACCCGTATAAGTCTCGATCCCGTGAGAATATCGGGATAAAGATTACCTTTGTCCAGTTTATCCAGGTCATGTGCCAAATTTCATCGAAATCCGTTCAGCCGTTTAGCGTGATAGCGTAACAAACAAACAGGCAAAAAATCAAATCTTTTCTCTTTATTAGTTTACAAGTTAAGAAATGTTATCACTTTCTATATCCCTCGACAGTCGCGAGTTGGTCATTGCGAAAGTATTTGTTGCTAACCAACTTTGCAGTTCTAAAATCACAGCTTGGGTTAAAAAAATGTCAAATATTAAGCATGCACCCTGGACTGGACATAATTTAAGAACGTTTCATATCATGATATATCGTCTTCTTCCGATGGGGGTATGCAGAAATTACAGAAAACCACCTGCTACGATACGATCCTTACATACTCCTTTTGCTTCGTTTACGTTCATGATATTTCGATAATGTTAAACGCCTATCGATAAGAACAATGACCGATAGGTGTGCTTAAGTAATAACAGCCGCACGGGTGGATCGATCAGGTTAAGCTACGCTTGTCGCGGTTGGTCTGTGGATGGGTGACTATCTTTACATATCAAAACCTCTCCGTGCCTCGGTAAGCACGTTAAGCCGTTGGTCCTGGCTGTTATTCGTGGATCTTTGGCAGTCGTTACGGGGGGTCGTCAGAAGCAAGAAACTCTGACAACCAGTCTTGCCAAAGGGATATCTTATTAACCAGTAACTGGGTCGTGGAAGTCAGATAGGCAGTCACTCCATGTAAAATACTGGTATTCAGCTGCACCCGGTTAGACTGGAAGCCGACCCCAACATAGTTAAATAATAATAAAAAATACACACTTAATTATTTTCTCCGTTTTACAGATGTGTTACAAACAACAATGCGTACCCGTATCGGCTTTAAGAGACACTATAGCTACAATGGAGACATCTGTCTGTCCTTCTAACTGTTCCGGAAATGGCGTCTGTAATTCTGCAGGTATGATATTAATTAAATACTGCCTTTTTAACTTAGCGCTGTTCTGCGCTATTAGGTTGCATACTCTGCGCAAAGATATGAGTAAAGAAATAGAGCAATCTGAGGCCGTACTATGACGTGTTAAAGCCATCATTGTTCCAGCGTGAAAGAGAGACGGAGCTATATATTACCGATAGCACTATCCCTTTTTCTCAATGGAATCATGATGGTATTAGCACGTCATAGTAAGGCAGCTGTATACATTCAGGGTGGCAGGGACATCGACGTACAACCTGTTACCATGGAGTATATTTTTATTAACAACGATTTTGTAATATCTTGATTTAAAAAGAGTGTCCTTGGAGTTTCTTGCCCGTTCTTCTCCATAGAGATCTACGTTTTGGAATGGGCAACTTGCTTCAACTTTCTGACTAACTGACCGACTCTTTGACAATTCAAAAGTGCCAGTTAATGGTTTAATTGAAATAAATGCTTTGAGTTTGAGTTTGAGTCAGTACATGATTCTGAACCGCCCTGCGATGAAATTTTTCATCGGTTATTAAAAAAAAAACCTGTTCCATACATTTTGACCGCGTAGGTATTGCACTTCTTTTATGAAACAGCTGTTTTTTTTTATAAACGACAAAAGATTTTTATAATAGAGGGTCTATTGTTTTTATTTATTTTTTGATAAATCACTATATATAACGCAAAACTGGATATTCTTGTATAATACGACTAATACGGATGGGTACATTGCTTAAGATCGCACGGCAGTGCCTATATATTAATAAATGTTTATGTTATTTAATAATATTTACTGTTTGTTTTATTATAATTATTTTGTTACGTAGATGTAGTACCAATCATTACACCTGACTTGGTTTCCGTACGTCCTTATTGGGTAACCACTGAAAACCAGCGCTGTGCTGTGGGTTCCCCATAGCACAGCATCATGCTGAGTGGAAGCCTTCTTGTCACAGTCATGACGTGCAGCTGTCGACTATTTCCGTTTTGTGCTCGTGATTAAAGATCTAGTTTGTTTGTTTCTTTTTATTTACATTGTTACCTGAACTAATTATCTTTTTTGTATGCACGTGTTTCTGTGACAAATAAACCTATGTTTCGTTCTTTCTTTCTATATAACTTCTCCCGCTCTGGATAGAGCGGGAGCGCGTGTCAGGCTTTTACTGACTTGTCTGTCTGTGCGCCAGGGCCACGGTAACCCTTTCGGACAAAACCCGCGACCCCGAGAGGCATCGGCCCTATTGGACCCCGTCGATGGTGCTGAAACCTCTTTGAGGCGCGCGTGGAACACAACGCGCCGTTCGACCCGGGCCTGGGCCTTACCGGACGGCGAGCTGCACATTGCTCGCCGTCCGCAAGCCCGCGCCTACGGTGGCCGGGAGTCGGTTATTGACTCACGGCCAACGAGAGGCGCAACGATTGCCTCACCCTCACGCGCTCCGCCTCCTCCTTCACGAGCATTACTGCCTTGCAGAAGGAGGTGACTGCTTCCCATGCCCTCTCGCTCCGTACCATGGCATGGACCAGGGCAGGACGCGAGACACCGCCACCGCCAAAATGAAAGAGGGTTAAAGAATTTGAATCATGTTCTGAATTCATGATTTCAGTTTGCACGTCGATGTCCCTGCCTCACTGTATAATTGTGTTGTGATTATGGCTACTGCGCTAAAATTCTGTTTCTGCGCAAACCTTAAAATTCGACTTTAATTCTACATAATTAGTGCTGTTAAATTTAAACATTCCCAAATACCCCTACTCATCACGTCTAGGAAGTTTCGTCAATTAATAAAAAACCGGCCAAGTGCTAGTCGGACTCGCGCATGAAGGGTTCCGTACCATTATCTATAAAAACGGCAAAAAAATCACGTTTGTTGTATGGGAGCTACCTTAAATATTTATTTTATTCTGGTTTTTAGTATTTGTTGTTATAGCGGCAACAGAAATATATCATCTGTGAAAAATTCAACTGTCTAACTATCACGGTTCATGAGATACTTACAGCCTGGTAACAGACGGACAGCGAAGTCTTAGTAATAGGGTCCCGTTTTACCCTTTGGGTACGGAACCCTAAAAAAAACCATGACGTGTATCAAATTGTTTTCTTCTCCTGTCATTTTTGTTCGACTATATTTGACGCAGCCGAGGGGTGCACAACGTTTTCAAATTAGGTTGTATCTATTTTATTTACATGTAGGTTAAGTTAACATTTTAAACTTTGTACCTTTACATGTCCCAAATTTTCTCATTCAGGTCATTGTCATTGCGAGGCGGGCTTCGCTCCTCCCCTGTGCGCCCTGCCCGGCCCGGGAGGTTCCTACGACTCTGGGCCAGCCACTGATCCTAATAGTAAGTTTATTTTCAATGTTATTTGATGGTGAAGCGACATGTATCGAAGTTCGTCATTTTTGCCAATGGAAAATCCCATCGGACATACAGCTTTTTGTATAAAATTATTCGTAAACTAACTTCAATTCTCTTTAACAGTCCAACGCAACTTCATGGTGGCGATGTACGTGATATTCCTGGGCATCATACCGTCGATCCTGCTGGTGCTGTTCCTCATCTACTACTCGAGACACAACGTCCTTCTCTGGTGGAAGAAGCCAAGGAAATCGTACGTAGACAACCTGTGTAACGGGTGTACCAAACCTAACACGAAAAGTATGTTCGCAGTCAAATTCGCCAAATTCCAGGATAGCACTTCTTCTTTAAGAAATCTTTTGAGCTTCAAAAGAAATGGCTGTGCTCATTCCACTGATAATATCTACACTGACCCACCACAGCCGGAAGACCCGGTTTATTCGAATTTAGAAGAACTTAAAGCCATACAAAAACCTAATAACGCTATTTCTATGACAGATAAAAATGTAGCGAAAGCACCTTTAAAAAAGCTTGTGAATAAAATCAGCAAAGATGATATACAAATTGCGAATAATACTGATATCAAAGTCAATAGGCCGCCGGTCAATACGAAGCCTAATTTGAGTAATTTGCCGCAGGGAAATAAACATTTAGAGGAACTTAAAGCCATACAAAAACCTAGTAACACTATTTCTTTCCAAGATAAAAATGTAGCGAAAGTTCCTTTAAAGAAACCTGTCAAAAAAATCAACAAAGATGATATACAAATTGCGAATAATACTGATATCAAGGTCAATAGGCCGCCGGTCAAACCTAAGCCTAATTTTAGTAATTTGCCACAGGGAAATAAACCTAATGTGGTAATAATAAAGCAGGGTTTGGCGTCTACGACGAATGAAATGATTGCGAACAGTCAGCATAGAATGCATAATGTTGGAAATAATAGTAACTTGCATGGAAATGTTGGTGAAATTGGCAAATATGCCAACGTTGGCGGGAATACTAACGTGCATAGGTTTAAAAAGTAATATTATTCAAAAATATGAATTTATATTACCGTGGATGTGCATGAACAACATATCGCATGTCAGATCTTGTAATATGTTTTGTAGATATTACACTCAGCATTCAGCCTCTTGGTTATGCTAGAGATTTGTTTCATACATTGACAGAAAGCGTAGGAAAACCTACGGTAGAAAGATATTTAACACTTTTACTAAATTTAAAGAAAACCTGATCTATTTTGTAAAAATCTCTCTGTTAAAACTTAACTGAAGCGAGTTGTCAGTACTGTCAATCCCCAGCATCCGTTGGAATGCCAGCGCGCTTCACCAAATTTATTCACACTGAGATTTTTATTTTGAAATAGTCTGGCTGTGGAGAGAATTATATTAAGGCGAAAGCGTCAAGGTAGCCCGCGAAATTCAAATTTTCTTAAGTTTTTTCCAATTTGCAGATCTGTATCAGGTTGTATGTCGATCTAAATATGATTCGCGGTCGTAGCAAATATTTATTTATATAATTATAATCACAAACATCATCAATACATCTCTATAAGTTCATACTACCCTATTGAACGACTATTTCATGAAATCGTGACATTTGAGGCCAATTCTAACTTAAGGAGTTGTATTGCTGATTCTAATGATTATAATTCTGTAAAGCTATATTTGTTACATTCGCGAATCAACATACAACCTGACACTGACCTGCAAATTGCAAAAAAATTAAGTAAATTTGAATTTCGTGGGCTACCTTAGCGCATCCCCCTTAATGAAAATGTTCAAATTCTCTATGACTAGTAAACCATGCCATGAATTGAATTGGGTTTGGTAATACTTCAATTGACTGAGGCTCAAATCTCTTTAATATTAATGTTATTGCATATACATTAGATGTAATTTATTAACTTAGTTACTGTCTGTTTTGGCGTAGAACATAAAAAATCCCATTCAGTAATGAATTTAAAGTACCCTAATTGCTTTGTATTAATTTTAGATGCATTTAAAAGTCGTTGTGAATCGGATTTTTTAAATTTAATTTTATCTTAACTGTGATACCTTTGGCCTATGTATTTTAATTAAATTAATATTAACAAATTGGGAATTTAAAAAAACTAGTTTAGATATATTAATGTAAATTTAGATTTTAATTATTTTTAACGTTTTAGATCATAGTAAGGGCAGATATTTCTATCTTCAGATATTTTTTATCCGCAGAATAGCTACGATGGATTGACATATTTTCTATACAAAAGCTGTCAAACTCTCGCGTCTAATCCACGGATAAAAGTCATCTGACGATTGAAAAATCAGCTCTTAGAGTTCTATCACAAAGTTCTATTGCTCAAAAGTCACAATGGCTGCATTCCGAATTACGCCTTAATCGCTCACAGCGCTCACATCAATAATTTGCGTTCCGATTTAGATATCACGATTATGACAGCTGAGAGCTATCAACAATTCGGGACGCTCATGAACGCGCTCACAGTGCTTGCTAAACGTCAACCCCAAACCTTGCTCAAGAAAGAAAGACCGACTGGTTTTTTTTTTGGAAAATGGAAGTTCAATACATTGGCACTTCTGTTTTGTTGGTTGAGATGTATGAGACCAAAAATGCGACTCAAAACAACTCAACAGCACAACGCACAACTGTCATTTTTGCCGATGCGCTCACGATGATATTAATATAAGGCTTGATCAGCGTCATCGCAAGATGGCGCATGTCATGACGTCATCAATGACGATTCACGGGACATCGTTATCGCGTTCAAGCTAATTCGGAACGGCTGTAAGCACGCTCAAAATCGATTACAGTGCAATTCGGAACGCACCCAATGTCATTCTAAAACCAAAACTCACAAATGTCACCCTAAAGTCACAATGACATTCTAAACCTAAAATTTACATATCACCCTGTATAAACCTTCGAAGAGAAAACTTTTCCCTTCTACCCGACTGACGTAAAGGAGGGTTATAATTTTTGTAGTTCCATTGCACTTTTTTTTTCTATGTAGATATTAATTTCATTTAAATGTTTCCACTTAGGCTCGGTTTCTGAAACTTAATCACGTATATTTTTTTTCGGTCATTTTACTAGCCAACTTAAAAAGTAGGAGGTTATGTTACATTTAAAGTTGTATTGTATTGTATAACGGGCTGGTGTCCGCAACACCACGTCCAAGCGCGTATTTTACGTACGGTACAGTCGCCAGCACAAAAGTTACCACAAACTGTCAGATTTTCTCATTCGATTTTGAACTTAACCTTCAACATTTTAAGGTTTAAAATCGTTTGGAGAAGTTTGTCAGTTTCGTATAGCTTGACCTGCTGAGGACTGTTCATTAACTGAAGTTATATAAGCTTTTGGAAACCGTGTCTACCATTACAAGACATTTTAATTACTAACAGAAGCTGATATACAAGGTGGAGACGACAATACGTCCATAAATTAAACTTCGTATATCTAATGACGTTCCTAGTCGGCATATAAAAATCAACAAAAACTTTTACAACAAAAAACAACCAACTTCCAAAAACAACACTAAAAGGTGAAAAATAACTTTAATTTCGGAAGTCGGTGTCTTTGATTTTGTATTTTCGTTTTTTGCCACCGACTTCCGAAAAAAAAGATATATTAGGTCTTTACCTATGAAATTGCCGTTCTGCAGTACTGGCCATTTCAAATCAAAATAATTTTTGTTTGGCTAAGAATTCTAATTTCAAATTAATTTTATTTTAAAAACATGGATTTTTTTTTCTAAAAGTAGTCATTTCTTTATTGATTAGTGTTACATTTTCATCGCATTTCAATCTTTTTCGTCATCATGGATACGTTACAAATTCGAGTAATTATGGAATATGAGTACCGTCGTGGCAGCAACGCGGCACAAGCGGCACGCAACATCAACGACGTTTACGGAGCTAACACTACAAACCAACGCACCACCTGTTATTGGTTTGCTCGCTTCCGTTCTGGAAATTTCGACCTGAAAAATGAACCTCGCGGTCGTCCGAAGACTTTGGTCGACAATGACGAATTAAAGGCGATTGTGGAAGCTGATGATACACAATCTACGGCTGAATTAGCAGCAGCTTTCGACGTTAGCGTCAAAACAATATTGGTCCATTTGCGTCAAATTGGCAAGGTAAAAAAGCTTGACAAATGGGTGCCCCACGAACTCAATGATCGCCAGCGCGAAGTACGCGTCGAGACGTGCCTTGCACTGCTCAACAGACACACAAATGAAGGAATTTTGAACCGCATTGTTACCTGCGATGAAAAATGGATTCTGTTTGATAACCGTAAGCGCTCAGCAAGTTGGTTGGATCCTGGTTCAGCACCTAAACAATGCCCTAAACGAAAACTTACCCCTAGAAAAGTGATGGTCACTGTTTGGTGGTCTAGCGCCGGTGTGATTCATCACAGCTTCTTACCAAACGGGGTGAGCATTACTGCAGATGTGTACTGTGAAGAACTGAACACAATGATGGAGAAGCTGGCGCATCTCCAACCAGCATTGGTCAATCGCTCGTCTCCGCTGCTCCTGCACGACAACGCGCGACCTCATACTGCACAGCAGACGGTCTCCAAGTTGCAAGAACTGGGGTTGGAAGCTCTCCGTCATCCGCCCTACTCACCAGACCTTGCGCCTACAGACTACTACTTTTTCCAGAATTTGGATAACTTCTTGGCGGGAAAAAAATTTAATACCCGAGAGGCAGTACAAAATGCCTTTGAAGAATTTGTTGCCTCCCGTCCAGCTGATTTCTTTAAGAAGGGCATCAATAAACTGCCACTGCGATGGCAAAGATGCATTGATTGCATGGGTGATTACTTCGATTAATACAAATAAAAAATTCATGAAAAAAAATCGTTTAAATTTTTTCATACAAAACGGCAATTTCATAGGTAAAGACCTATTATATACGGTCGAATTGAGAAACCTCCTTTTGTAAAGTCGGTTAAAAATATATCCAATAGTTTAGTTACAATAGCTAGTCAAAGATAGGCAAAACCCATAATCGGCACTTCACTAATTAGTTTGTTTGAAAAACTCACTTTTTTTAATTTCGAGTTAGGATTTATATGAAAGTAAAAAATAAATCTCCTTTAAATTAATATTGCCAGTGTTTTCATTTATTGACGTCTCCACTTTATATTGAATAGTTATTAAACAAAATCTGAGCTCTCCAAAAAAATGTCTTGTAAATCAAACTCATTATTTACTTTGTTACATAATTTAACTAGTAGTTAGTTTAACTGTAATTAGATTTAACACACTGTTTAATAAAATACTCTTTTTTCATTCTTTTAGTTGCTTGTTTGATTGTTCTTTTTTCTTTGCACAATGTATTGCCAGCTTTATAACTGAATATCCATTTCAATTTATACAAGCATGAAGCATTGACTGAGATATCCAATCAATAACAATAATAATACCATTATTTTTCGTTAATTAATTAACTCAGTCCTTGGCCGGGCTAAAGTGTAACACAATCAAACTATAATGTTCCCAATGCTGGGTCTCCGACCTCTTTGTTTTGACTTGGTCGTCGTCCGCCTCACGTGCCCAGTGAGAGTTCTGACTCATCATCTACATAGGTTTAAAAATAAAGAGAGATAAACATAATTTTATTTTGCAAATATGGGTATAAAGAATAACAAAAATTAAAACAAGTTCAGCCATATTTTACCATGTAAAATAAGGCATGCAAAACTGACACTGACTGGACAGGTCCACTCAATCTGTGTAGTTCTTTCTTCAAAAGACCATTTCAGACACAATCTACATGGTCTTCACATGATCTGACCAAGATTATGTCTGGACTTTAAAAGAGACTGTGACCTCTGAGTTTTGTTTCGGCCTTTCTTCTCAGAGTAGTCTGATAGAAAACGCCGGCCTCATCTAGTTTAAAAAATATGATGGTCGTGTAAAAGTGCTTGTACAAGCCTACTTACAGAAATAAAATCACTAATCATTTGAATGATCACAAAAATACATTAAAAATCTTTTTCATTCATGAACTCTCTTATATAACCTTTCACCATTAAAAAGCTTCGGAGTCTTCTTTAAATTATAATATTCTATTACGTCTTTAAGGAAATCTTATAATTTCATTTTAAATGGTCCTAATATAAATGTTTTTAAAGCTGGCAATACTCACATACATATAACCTCTTTACAAGGTGTTGTTTCTGCATTGTTGTGGTGAGTGATTTGATCTGGTTTTGCTTTTCATTAACATTGCATGGCATTTTTGTATTAAGTTTTGCATGTTTTTGGCATTAACTGCATGGTTGGACTAGCATGATAATATTGTAATAAGCTTTTTATTTTGTAGTTATTTATTTAGCGTCGAAAGTATCTGTCTTCGTGTATTTGGGAAATTTATTATAGGATTCAGTTTTTATTTTTGCTATTGTGTGATGATCATTGGTGCCGATTCTCTTGTACACCGAACTAAACTAACTAAACTATCACTAAAATTCCTTACTTTTGGCTATGAGAATCTTAGAGCTATTCTGCAATAAAATATCTCTAAATTTAAAAATCATTTTGACGCAACTAAAATTTAATTTGACAGTCGCGACTCCACATGGTACCTACTTGTTTACCCTACCACGTGATTTTTTTTTAGAGCCGTATGCTCGCATGGGTGGCAGCCTCGGCGTGTTTTATATGGAATTTTTCACTTTTTGTACGGAAAATATTTAAAAAAAAAATACCTTCGTGTAGAGTTATATGGGTTTAAGGGTTTCATAAAGGGGGTCGAAATTTTCATTATTTTTGCGATAGGACACCGTTTTCGAGATACAAGCAAACTATAAAAAAATACAGTACTGTTTTTGCCCCTGAAGTCGAGGTGTTGTGGTGAATCATAGTTCATGACAACTAATTTTATTCCACACCTTTTTAATCGCGAAAAATTGCCAGATTTAGTTAAGACAACCAAAATTTTAGGTTAAAAACGTCAAATTCAGAATAGCAAAATTGCCATTTTCACTAAACTAATTATTCAGTACCATCTTAGTGCTGTAAAACTAAAATATAGTTAATTTGTGTCACTTTAGTCTATTTCAGAATGAGAAATCGTCTTTTGACAGGACTAAACAAAATTTTAGTGATTTTTAGTCTAGTTTAGAGAATTTTGTGACAAGAGAATCGGCACCATTGTCTAAGTAAATATTTTATGATAAGAGATACAACATTGTTTACTTTTATATTTTATGAGATTTCATTTGCAACTAAGCAAATGGGGATGGTTTTCTCATCAACATGAAGCCAATAATTAACAGAATGTAGCCGTTTCAATGTTACCGAATTTTCCAATGAGATATTAATTTATGTGGCATGCAAAAAGAATTTGCATGATAGCATGATTGCAATTTTGATTTATTTAAGTTATTATTCTACATACAACACAACGATTTTGAACAATAATAATTTATAGGTATATTCCAAACCCATAATTCAACCAAAAACATCTGTTTTACAGGGCCCCATCACCAAAGAAAGCAAGTCTCCAACATCGAATCTCGCGCAGTGCAAGCAAATTCGCCGCGAACTTTCAAAACAGCGCTCAAAATAACGCTCAACCCGTCAATGTCCATACACTGTCCAACCCTGACGATATGAGCTCCAGTTTACTACGAAGCGACTCGGACCGAAGTCCCCCAGGCAATATTAACCCTTCCGTCAACTTCTTCGGCAATTTCAAAGGTTTTTCTCTTACTCCTATTGAAAAAGCTGCAAATGAAAAAGAAGAAGCTGAAGCTCCAATTACGAATAAACCAGTCAAGAGTATTGCGGAAAGTTTAAATAAAAGCGCGAAAATTATTCCGGTACATAGAAGTGGGAGTAACAGCCAGAATATTGTCCCTCAAGGTGTCTTAAAGCCGGTATTGAGAAGTGCCCCGCCACTTCCGGTTGTCCCAAATACGGCTAAAACAAGCCCAAAGACGAGTCCTTCAGTAAAAAGGACAAATAGTACTGTTCAGAACAAAATTAAAGCTTTAATGAATTCTGAGAAAACTGAAGAAGTAGCACATTCAGTAGTCGCCAATCCACCACCAAGACCAGTGATATCCAGTCCTATTCTAGAAGCTTCTACATGTACTGCAAAAGAACTTATATCACCCTTACAAGGGTCGAAGACCGGGCCTATAAGAGCAGCCCCAACTGTCCCTATCACCCCAGATTTCCCTAAAAGACCATTGAGCATGCATGCCGCTGGTGTGCCTCAAAAACCTTTACCGGAAGAACCGAAAAAAGTCAGAGAGGGTATTTCATTAAACCGTATAGCATCGTTCCTGAAACACGATAAACCTAAAGAGAAGGAACGAAATCCCGTAGAAAGAAGTCACTCTTTACCTAAGAACCCAAATCACCAAGTCAAAGTCGCCAAAAACGACAAGGTAGCTTTAAGAAACTTGCAAATATCCAACCCTATACTCCAGAAAGAGATTGAGTTGCCAGTCAAATCTGTGTCTGTAGTATCGGATTCCGAAGATGCGGACGACCCTAAAGCTTTTGTAAATCGTGCGCAAAGCATGAGAGCTCCTGCAAGCCAAAAACCAGCTTTGCAAAGCTTTGGTTCTATGAGACAGCCGTCTGCTGCTCCTAGGCCTTTATCCGTGGTAGGAAGACCCACTGCCCCACCACCACCATTACCGAGTCATTCGGACCCAATCCCACCGCCAAATCCGAAACCACAGCCCGAAAATAAATCAGTAGATTACGTGGACTGTATAGAGGAAAAACAGGCTCCCTTAGCCCACATCGCTGAAGAATCCACAGACAATATCTATGCGGTTATTGAAGAGAGTCCGGTAAAGCACTCGAAGCCTTTGCCAGGGGTGCCTCCACCGATCAAAACGATACCTCAACCGCCTCCCGAAGGGTACAACACTCCGAAAGTTGTCCCATCCAATTCTGGAAGTACTGAAAGCATGGGATTACTAGGAGAGATCGTCAACGAAATACAGAATCGTAACTTTGAATCTATTTACTCGGCCTCAACGCTTTCGAGGAAGAAAGAGAAGGAAAGAAAGGCCAAAGCTGCCGCTGAAAAGAAAGCAAATAATCGAGATAGCACGTACATGAATTCGGAACATTATAAGACACCTGAAAGTGTTTATAGCAATTCTGGAGCTAAATCCAACGTTTCAACCACTAGCAGTGGGTACTTGCACCCTTCAGCTGTCAACGTACCCACCTTTTTAAAAAAAGATGATCCAAAGGCAGAAGATAAGGCCCCACCTTTACCGGGCCCTAATTCTAAGATCCCAACGTTCGCAAGACAAGTGACCCCTCCTACTCTCAAAAATACTACCACATTCAGAAATGTGCCTCAGTCACCAAAAGTAGTTAAAAACGTGAACTTAACACCGAAAATTGTAAACAGTCCAGACGTTGTTTCGAGCTGTACTGTACCCGACGCGAAGAATGTCAAACCACCCGATGTTATCAACAATAATAAGTTACCAAATGATACGGCGAAAGTGGTGTCTAAACCCGCGGTGACCGCGAAGCCGAATGACAACCGGCCACCGTTAAGACCCGCGCCCACAGAACCGAAAAAACCGATCAAAGTAACACCACCAGTTAAACCAGTAAATTCTAACTCTAACTTAAACAAAGTGACCGACAAAAATCCGCCCACGAACCGTGGCATCTCTAAAGTAGATTCTGTAAAAGCAATAACGGATAATTTGAATAAGAACAAGCCTAAAGTAGTTCCAAAACCCTCTACAGTCATCCAAAAGACAGATAATAAGCCTAATCAAACAAAACTGACGGCCAAACCATCGAATGTTGCCAGTTTACAGCAGAAATTCGAAAATAGAAAGTCGTTAGGCAAAGAGATTGCCGCTGCAAAAAAATGAAAGTATTTTTACAAATGGCGTGTAATTTAACTGAGTTATCTAGTCTGTAAATATATTTAAATGGCCATTAGCACAGAAGACTTGGTTTTGAAACAAAGTATGTAAGGATCTGATTTTTACTAAGCATTTTATGTGGTTGACGAAATCGTATGTTGATTGGAATATTGAGTTTGGTCCGGTTGATCGATGGCTGGTTAGAATAATAATTGTAAGTTGCTTGTCCAAAAGAGTGTTTAATTGTGGTTAAATATGGCTTGAAATTAGGAGATTACTCATCTGGCATCTGGGCTTTTGAGCCAGATTCCACTCATCAGCTTCCTGCCTATCTCCCATGTTACTTGGGGTCGGTGTAACACGCTTTCTCCTTCCATTTCTTTTATATCATTCCTTACACAATCCATCCATCTTTTATTTGGCCTTTCTCTCCCTCTTCATCCATAAACATTTATGGTCATCACTCTTTACTCACATGAGTTCCTCTCTCTTAATTAAGCTATATTTGACTGCAGCTTAAAATTGATTAGATTATAATGTAGGTACTCAACGCGTGAAAAGAAATGTTCAAAATATAAAATATTTAAGGTTAAAAGAACGTGAACGAAAACAAAGAAATTATTTTTTATTACTTATTCAGCTTCTTACGTATATAGGCATTAAAACGAAGTGTTCATATTTTGTAATAATGAAACGCTATTTTGACGGTAAGAAATATCTGTACATAAAAATGTAGAGTATATTTCTAAACATTTGTATGTATTTAAATTAAAAACGGTAAGATCGTACGTATTAAGGTTGTAGGACACTCATGCGATTAGCACCGAATCAGCATCGTTTTATTTAATCGGGGACACTGAGTGTAGATAATTGCTTTTGATTCGAAAAAGTTATGCCTTTAAAGCAGCATCTATTTGAAGATAAAAATGTATGTATTAAAAGCATATTTCTTCCTTGACTGAGATTTCAAAAACGCGATATCGAACCAATAGCACTATGCAATTGATAAACTCCGGTTTAAATGCCACTGAAACGGGGCATCAGACATTCTATCGAAACAATATTTTATATTGAAGACCAGGCTTTGATGATACGGTGTCAAGATCAAACATGTGCTCCTACCCTTAACCGATTGATTAAATTTAACTAAGAGATCTCTGTAAATATTATTAGTTTAGTTTTATTTCCTAACGTTAGTAATGATAATGAGAAGTGTCTTATGGTACATAATGCTTAATTCGTATTTTTATAAAGACTATAGTGTTTGAGATTTATAGAGAATTAGTGCCTTTGCAATATTTTAATGTCGCCGTCTAAGTAGTGAAACAGTTCAACATAATATTACAAAGAAGATAAGTCCTTGAATGTTGATCAATGTGCCCTGTTTGTTATGTATGCGGCCTAAAACGGAACTAAATAAAACTGTATTTGACACATTGACATTTCCCCTTGCAAGTGGCGCCACCATGGCATGTTGACTAATATAATTGACTACATTTTCAGTTTTTCTCACGGGTGTTTTGGTATGAACGTGCCTCAATTTGTTTCTCATTTAATATTTGTAATTGTCTTTTTCGTCAACTGTAGTCAATGGGTCATTCCGATATTGCAAATGCTCATAAAGATGCAAGGTCCCATGAAACTTAGCAGCACACAGATTTCTTCCCACCAATCTTCCATTTCACATTTTAGACGGTGACATGCATAGGCATATCTAGTTAGTTTTGAGTTTTGATGCTTTAAGATAAATAATTTATATAAACCCGTTCATATTACACTATATAAATGGTGCTACAGCGAATCAACATGCTTACCGAAAATAGAACATAAAAATATTTTTGTAATATTCAAAATCAGATGATGTTGATATATTTGTGGTAGGGCCATGGGCAGGATTTATGAGGACAGCTGTTATTATTAAACGGAGTTGTTTGTCTGTATGTTAGTGTTCACGACTTAAACGGCTTATCCGAATAAAATTTAATTGCCAGTATCGGATAGCTAATGTGTGAACTGTTAAATGATAGTATTTGATACTTATTCTTAAGACATCTTTAACATTTATTTGAAGTAGTGAAGTAAATTGATGGCTCCCAATCAGGAGCTACCGGCAACATGCCACGTCCAGGAGGACATGGCGGGACGAACTCAACTTTTTACATTAACAATTGGCAACAAACAGCAGTAGATAGGTCGAAGGAGGAAAAGAATGCCCTTCCCCTGCAGTGGGCCACAGGCGGCTGATAATAAAATATACTTAAAAGTAAATAAGTGTTATAAAATTCTGCCCATGTTACTGTCAATAATATACTTTAATTGGAATAATGCAATAATTTATAAATAAATAGATGCATAATAACTGTCGTCCATAGTCGTAGTCACTGCCACAGCTTGGTACAAAATATAATGGTGCTGGAACGTCGCAAAAGGAACCTCCATATGTCTATTATTGTCCAAGTTGGTTAATAAATGTAAGTAAGCAATAGTTTTGTTGGCATTTTAATTTGAAAATAGACTTTCTTCTTTACAAATAAAGTTGGAAAGTACAGAGCAGTAAGGATATTGGAGATAATTGATGATTTAGTCATATCATGTGTTTAACCGTAAAATATATGTTATGCGGTAATTGGTAACAGTCGGACTTCCATGAAAGCTTCACAACGAAATTGATTGTTTGAAAAGCGGGATCTTGTGTGAAATTGATATTTTTATATGTGATTGTATTATTTTCTTTGTATGACGAATCTGAATAGCACCCAATTTTTTTTTGTCATGGGCCTTGTGTTGAATGGCTCATGCTGGTCAAGTTTGAATGTCCAGTACGGGCCATTCTATATGGGAGAATATACCGCGAACGTTCCCAGTTGACTAGTTTTCGCCCTTATGCCCTAAGTATAGGATTGAAAATTGGTCGACTGGGGACAGTCGCCTACCTTACTGCTTTATTTAATTTTTCTACGGCTATTATCGTATTTTTGTTACAACATGATAACATCATTTAAAAATGCTTTTCATTAAAAACTGTTGATTCAATATTTGCGTACTGGAGTTGAAATTAAAATCAATCGCAAAACAAAATTATTGGCTTTGTCATGGTTGTATTTTTTCATAGGTATTTATTCTGTCGTTCGCAAATGTGTCGCTATAGTAATATGTAGTTGTGATAATTTAAATAAGTTTTTAAATGAAAAGTACATAAATATTTGTAAATATAACCAAAGAAATTTATGTAAGTGTGATCCCGGTACGCATCTTAGCTTGTTCCTGTATGAATATTAAAAGTTTACGTAATGTGTTGCGAGAGGAAAAAAACTAATGTTGAATGAAAATAGCAATGTCTATTATTAAAATTAGCCTTTATTTTTATTCCAAGACTGTGAATTATAAATTTATTGAATGATTATATCAAAATTAGTTACTAAAAGCTAGTTGAATACTTGTTTTTTTTCTTATTATTACAGAAAAAAAAGATAAATAAAATATTTCATGAATGGTGCTTGTTTTATTGTTACCATAAACTTCGACTATTTCATGACTTCACAGACCACGGAGACGTTGCTGCCGATGAATGCGACGCAGAGATTGTGTATTGTGCCATTTGCTGGACCCCTTTCAAGTCTGGACCTTACCTACCCACTACCTACTTACAGTACCTTACCTGGAATAATCCTATCCGATACTGCCGTTTAACTTCTCAACTGGGAATTAACAGTAGTGCTTTGGATGCATATCCTATAATCTACTATTATAACGAGGGTATAAAAATGGGCATTTGTAGGTTATCTCTATAAAACTACTAGTAAGCACTGCTCAATTGACTGGCTAGCGACGAAAAAAATATTGAATCCTATTTGAATACTGTATTTATAGTGAATATCTATGAATACTGAACGGTCCAATAGGTTTGGTGAAGATCACAGACTTCGAGATCGTTTAATTTAAAATTGCCCGCCCTTCCGTCGGTTGTTGCTTACATTTGAAATGTTTTTAGCGGAGGGGTGTGCATTTTTTAATTTGTTGGCAACACCCGTTAAATAACACTGGCCAATTTGTACTAATAGAAAACAGGATTTGCTACCGAGAAGAGACCTTCACCAAAATTATGTTTCGTATCATTCAATATCATTAATTTATTTTTTAAACCGAAAAAGCAATTATTTTCAAAAAAAATACAATCTTGTTTCTGAGCTCATTCGTCGAAATCTATTTTATTTCTCACTCTAAATTAAATCCCAGGGAATGTTCATATTACTGATAAGTAAAGAGTTATAATAAAGCCAATATATGTATTCATTAAAAACATAACTCTACGTTTTAAAATCCGATGTTTGTCGTAAAACGATCCCTATTTTTCTTCTTCTCCTTCTTATTTGCTTCCCTATTTTTGACAAGTAAAAGTAAACTGTAGGTAATTGATGTTTTTCTTTTAGTCATTTTGGCGTCGTTAAGTGTTCTGTGCAATCTTGTGTTATTTACTTAGACCATTAAATCTATAGACCCGCCTCGTATGATTATACCCCTCTGTCAAATCCATTAGCGGATTTGAAAATCTAAGACGTTTCTAAAAACTGTTTTGGAATCGATTTTTATCATAGTCATAATCGATAGCGCTGAGTAAGGTGCTCCGTGAAAAATGTCAAACTCGGCCGCTAACGTATGTGAGAAAAAGTAAATTAAGTAAATTCCAATTATGTCAGCAAGTCAAGCTACATGAAACTGTCAAATTTCTCCAAACGATTTTAAACCTTAAAATTTTGCAAAATAAGTTCAAAATAGAATGAGAAAATCTGACAGTTTGTGGTAACTTGATATGCTGGCGACTGTACTAAAGTATTTTATTATTAGTTATATGCATCGAAAACATTCCCGATTCAGCAATCTAGTACGAAATAAAGCAGTCCGCTCTATTTAAAATACTGGTAGGCATTCAGCTTCCACCGAGTAGACTGAATGAAAGCCGACCCAAACATAGTTGGGAAAAGACTAGGAAATGAAGAATCTTAGTTTAAGAATCTATCGATAAAGATTTTATATTCCTTTGTAAAATATCGATACTTCTTGTTTTTGAGTAGGTTGGCAGTGTGGTTGGCAGCAATGTCGACCAATAATGTACTCTGTGATGCCCACCTCGTCCCCCACCAAAAGTGTCAGGCTTTATTGTTCGTAGCGCGTTACAACTATAAAGGTTAAACGGTTTAATCTATTTCACACCCCCGTCCGATCACCATGTTCGGCAAGCCTATCCCTTGGGAGAAGCGAGCCAAATACTTGGGTGTCACTCTGGACCACAGACTCTCTTTCGGCGAGCACATAAAGCAGGCGCGTTCGCGCGCCGCTTTCGCTCTCGGTAGACTCCACTTCCTATTGAATGCACGCAGCAAATTGTCACTCAAGTGCAAATTGCGCATTTACACAGCGTGCATTCGTCCCATCATGACCTACGCGAGTGTGGTTTTCGCACACTCGAAACCCCACCACATCCATAGGATGCAGACCCTCCAAAACCGGTTCCTCCGTAGGGCAACCGGCTCCCCTTGGTTCGTTCGGAACGAGATCCTCCATCTCGACCTTAAAATCCCCACTATCCGTCAGTTCATGAAGCGCATTTCCAAGCGCTTCTTCGACTCCGCGGCCTCACATCGCAACCCTCTGGTTGTCGAGGCTGCCAGATATGCCCCCTCCCGCATTAGTCGTACCCGCCGTCCAAGGCATGCCCTGACCGACCCCGATGACCCCATAACCCTCCTCCAGGAGAGCAGTAGGGCCACCAGTACAGTGCACAAACACAGACCGCCATCGTTCCGACCTCGCCGCCGAGGTCCTACGCGACGCCCCCGACGTAATTGTCCCCCCCCCCGACCCTTGCTCGACGACGCGCCAGCCCGCGCCGTAGCTGAGCCTGTAGCTTTAAATTCCCCAGTATAATAATAATATAATTTAGATCCAGCCTGTCCCATCTTGCTGCCCTCCCCTCAGTGACGCCCTAAGCCGAGGTTCGTACCCCACAGGGGGTGCCCTTAGCGTGCGGTCACTTAAATTTAAGTATTGTTCGCCCCTGGCTGGAGGCTTTAAGTTAGTAGCTTAAGGCACCCACAGGTTTGCCCGGTTAAGTAGCCAGGACCTTAGTGGTCAAAACTACGAGCTGCCCAATAGGAAAAAAAAAAAAAAAAAAAAAAAAAAAAAAAAAAACTATTTCACATTCTTTATTAGTTTAGGTTTATCCCGTTTATCCGTACTCTACTTAGTTTAAAGTTTTGCCACAAAAAAGTTTTTTTGTCAAAATGCCTAAGATATACTGCAACCCCAAGAACCATTTTACATCTCCATAATTATAAAATAAATTATATTTAGATAGAAATATATTTGAATGCCGTATTTATTAAAAGGCAAATGAAACGACTTATAATGTATCATAAAGCTACCTAAGTTTTCTATGATTTAGTGTATTTATTTTAGGAAGTCTGTCATTTTTCTTCGAAATGTCTCAAAAGACTACTACCCAAGTCAACAAAACAAAAGTCAAAACATAAAAAAAAAGAATTCCTGGCGTTGTGTGTGTGATTGTTGAAGATTAAAGATTTGCAATTTTGTTAATTCTATTGGAAAAGCTAGAATAAAACCACAGAAAAATGTAAGTACAAGACCTAGAAATATTAAAACAGTTCAGTTAAGCAGTTTCAAAACGCTTATTTACCCAGAAAATGTGTTTTCAGGGCATCAACATCTAAGCCACGCTCGGAGATGACTTTGGAGGAATTGTCCAAAATTGAAGAGGAAGAATTCAGCACGGGCCCTCTTTCAGTTCTTACGCAGTCAGTAAAAAACAATACACAAGTTCTGATCAACTGCCGAAATAACAAAAAGCTGTTGGGACGCGTCAAGGCGTTCGACCGGCATTGCAACATGGTGCTTGAGAATGTCAAGGAAATGTGGACGGAGGTGCCAAGGCTAGGCAAAGGCAAGAAGGTAAAGTCTACCTTTGAAATTTCTTTCAAATGTACACTAAATGTAGTTTTTTTTTTGGCTCTAATTTGTCATGCAAACAGTGAATTTAGAGGTTATCTATTGATTTTTAGGAAGCCGATGTTTGATGCTTCAATTCGGGTTTGTTTTGTTAAACTTATAACTTGGTTTGGGTAGGTAATTAAATTCCACTTCCAAGCATATTATGTTTTTGGTTACCTTACAAATGAATGAGAATATGTAAGTTGTTTTTGTTTTGGTCATAGCAAAATAAACCAAAAACACAGAAGCTATCATTTTGGGTCAAACTGTTTAAAAGTTAAAGTTATTAAGAGGTCAAAGGATCATTTTAGGGTTTAAACCACTTAAGTATGTATAGGTTCCAGTGACGAAGGTTCTATACAACTCAATTCCTAGCGGCTTTCATTTGAAAAATGGCACAGTCAGTATTCTACAGACAAATAATATAATCACATTAAAGATTATGTACTCCAGCTTACCTCTTTCAAAAATGTACCCTTCACTAGTGATAGGTTCAGTGCAGGACTTTGGTTTTTTCAATAAACACATTTTGTTCCCGTCGCCAGCTACCTTTGTCCATCCATTTACTGTTACTTTACTATATTAAGTATATAATATGAGTGCTAACCAAACCAAAGGGCTCAGTATGTATTCTAAGAAATAGGATACCTTCTTCTTTAGGGGTTTTGGATCCCACACTTAGTCCTTCATGTGGACCATTGTGTGTGGAAAAAGGCTATAAAATAGTTCTCATGTTGAAATGATAAACTTATAT
This sequence comes from Griposia aprilina, assembly GCA_916610205.1. NCBI lineage: Eukaryota > Metazoa > Arthropoda > Insecta > Lepidoptera > Noctuidae > Griposia > Griposia aprilina. The sequence continues at coordinate 15,530,074 of OU744305.1, forward strand.
CATGCTGACTTTTTGGTACACAAAATATGCGCATTGACGTGAAGTTGCGGACAACCAGCCCGTATTACCTATCATACTGACTTCCACGACTGCCTGGTTGGTCTAGTACTTGCAAGTGCTAATGCTGAGCAGGTCGGGCAAAGTATTATTCGGTTTTTCTATCTGGAATTTGTCAGTAACAGCCTGGAGTTTGGATTTGTGCCTGCTTGATGACAATAGACTCGCCTCCTATTACATGGGACTTAAACATAACTGGCCTAATGTGGGTATACCTACTATCTATAGGTACACCTCTTCCCATCCCTTCGGAGACACACGGCATGATGTTATGTTATATCATACTCAAACAAAACATTTTTAATTTCAGGGTAAAGCTGTGAACAAGGATAGGTTTATCTCAAAAATGTTCCTCCGTGGAGACTCAGTGATCCTAGTATTAAGAAACCCCCTGGCCACTGCGGCAGGCAAATAAGCAACTGGTCTACAGAGAATTTACAGTAACATGCCGTTAATATGGCAAATCAAGATTTACTAATAATAAAAACGGTGTGTGTGTATGACCACACAATTGAAGTGTAAACTTACGACTGGAGCCGAGTATACGCGATTCAGCGTCACCGACCGACTGGAGCCGAGTATACGTGATTCAGTGTCACGGACCCGAGCAAGAGCATTAAGTTTCGTGCACTGTTCAGGAAAAAGTTTTCATTTCAATTAGCCTTATAGAGCATCAACTCTGTCACCCATAACTTCTTTCTACTGAATTTGCCATATTGACGCCTGGGACTGCATGTCTTTGTTGTAAAAACTGTGAAGTGTTCTCCAAAACCTTAGTCTTAAGCTTGTGGTATGGATCCAGTCCACCTCTTCTGTATATTGGTGTGTTGGATTATATTGAAATAAATAACAGTTAAGATTTCCTTTTGCATTTTATTTTACATAATTAGGTACCTACCATTCTCACTGTAGTAACAACTTATTGTTGGACTGGACTTGTGGTCAGTCAGTCAGTCCAAAGATAATTTCTACTTTTTCGTTATTTTGTGATGTCTGCTGATTAGTCCCATGCTCGCAGCGCAGCGTTTAAATCCGTTTTTTAATCCTAAAGTGTGCTACACACTAGTTCAGGCCGCACAAAGGGCGGCAAAATGTTTGAACGCCCTAATTTCTGGAACCATGGGCGTACCCAGCTTTTGGCCCAGAGGTTGGGAGGGGGTTGCAAATCAACAAATATCTTAAACCGGATCCCCGCGTTTGTTTTGTCCTGGCCGACACACTACACCATAGACTACTATAAACACTACACGAAGACAGCTACACTAAACATTTGCATGTATGTATACGTAGTGTGTAGAAGAAACACCCGCAGGAGATCCTGCTTTATAGGTAGTCAAATAAATAACCATAATAATATGCATTTATTTAATTTAACTAACTTGTTTAATTAGCTTGGATCTTCAGCAAAACGGATGAGACGTCTCCCGTGAAAGAATCGCCCATGTGTTTCAAGTTTTTTGTGTACACTGACCATACAAAGCCCATTTAACCTGCAGGTACGGAAACATAAAAGATCCGGGGGGGGGGGGCAGGTGCCCCTCTCTGCCCCCCCTGGGTACGTACACCCATCTCTGAAACTACCAGTTTGATTTGAAAAATACTTTTTGAAATTGATAGCCCAATTCTTAAGGAAGGTTATAGGCTATTACATCACACTACGACACTAAGGAGCCGAGCAAAAAGAAATTCAGAAAGAACGCTAAGCGATAACGAAGTAAAAGCGCGGTCGGGAGATGCGATGCGACGCGGTGGGTCGGGAGACCAAAAAATTACACGCGGACGAAGTCGCTGGCTGAAGCTAGTAAATGTATATTTTGCATAGCCAGCTTAAGTCCCGTTGAAGCCGAACCTTAAGTAAACCACCGTGCGGCGTGCGTAACTCTTCGAGATTGTTAAGTCAATTATTAGCACCAAAGAAAACATGTTTGTCACATGCTTTTACAGACATATTCATCTTCATTCATCATCATTTAGCTATTTATTTACGTACTATTTACCCAAGATTATTTATTTACTAGAATAAGTTCAAAGAAAAGAACGTAGTCCGAAACTCCGAACAAATAGGGAGGCTTTTTCATAAAACACCTCACAGATGGCGTTGATATCAATGTAAAGCGTGACTGTCGCCGTTCAATAGCCTTTGATAATAACCTCGGAGGTTCGCGCTTCGCGCCAGGAACCGCATTCATAACACGATATTGTTTACGCACTGTCGTTTATTCAATCGTTGTGATCACACGCGCCGTTCTGTGTAACGAGTGTATAAACTATCAAAACTTTAAAGAAAACAGTGGTTTTGTGTATCATGTTGACTTGAACTTGAAAGTGCGACGAACTTGTACTTATAATTTTCCCGCCGTTTTTCTTTTTTTTTGAAGAGGAAATTGTGCACTGTTATTTTATGGAAATACTGTAATAGAAGCCAAGGAATTTTGTTAACATCCACTGAGGTAAGTGTTTACAGTTATAACTTATGATTGTTTTCTATACTTAAATTCTTTAGCTCTAAAGTCATACCAGAACCACAACACAACACGAAATATCTGAGTAGGTGGGTACTACTTATACTTACATACCTACTGAAAAATACCGTCAAGTGTTTGTAAATAAAGGGACTGCTCTTATCATATGTTGTAGTTTTAAATTAGACATCTTAATTTTATCAAGACCATCTCCGGTTTGTAAATCCGAAGAAGGTTCTTAATTATTCCTAATAAAATAATATTTAAATAAATAAAAATTACAGAACATTAATGATAACCTAATTAATCACAGATGACTACTGGATACAGGTGCGCCATAATCGACATACTGTGCCACAAGGCTCTGTTCTCAGCCTCCCTTCGACACTTGTTGAATGCCCTTTCGAAGTGGAGTCGAAGCCCGCTGGCCCTGTGTCTATAGTCTACGATTACATTCCACATCGCATTCTAAAAATATCTTAAATGGCAACACAATCTAGGTTGTTTTCACACGAATGCATCTGGATGGGAGAATTCATTATAATTTTGCGGTTTGCCAAGACGTTGGTATTTCGCCTTGTAAACACGATGAACTAGTTTAATATAGAAAGATACGACGTATTTAAATATCTAGCTCTGTTTGGATTTCTAAAACTAAATATATCTGTAAAGAAGAACTCCAACTTTCAGTTCCATGCATAAATGCGTAGGTAATTTAAAATTGAAGATGACGGCTATGACGTAGAGAATAATATTAGACAGACGTTTTAATAATTTGGTGAAAACAGCGAATTTTTTGAATGAATTTGAATTAAATTGAAAGGGAAATACCTACAATCGAAAAACATTGAGGAACAAACATCACGTTTTTCCTTGGCGTAAAAAATGTAGAGTTTTTCACATCTCCGACACAATAATTCAATTTGGCATTTTCCTTTTCCCCGTGTACTGACTGAACTGAAAATCTGAAATCCTGACCAAATCTTCGATCAGTTAAGCTGAAAATTTTTTCGTTAGCTGTCAACCAATCATATAGGTAGATAGGTACATGTATATGAAATTGGACTACTTACCTAATTAAATTGAATATTATGTAGATCATAATAGCATTTGTTAGTGAAAAGTTATTGTTTGCGTCTATATGATTTTTAATTTGTCGATCGTGTAATATTTATTTCCTAATTTATGATATACGTAGTTACCTATTTTGTACCGACCTTTTTTTTCTCGTTTTTTATTTCTAGTTTTTATCAGTGGAAACTTGTAAATGTAAATGGCCTTCAATTGCATATTGTTTCTGAGCATTGTATAACTTAGCTGTAAGTATCCCGAATAGAATAAAATAAAATAATATCTACCACTGTACGACTAAATGCCGATAGACACTACGCTGACAGACTGTTCTCCGACAAGACTTTACTTCGACGGGACTCTTCGCCGACAGGAAGCTTCGCCGACAGGGCTCATTAAATATTTTAGCGATAATTGTATTAGATGAGCTTTAAAATGCAAGGGTGGGATGGGATGCAAGAGCGAGCGAAGCGAGCTCGTGACTTGGGACACCCCGACTCGGACAGGTTAGGTTAGAAGGGGTCGCCATCCCCTTCGTCGTTATTTTATTTTAAACCACCCAGAAGTAGGAGCCCCGCCGAGCGGGGCTCCGTCGACTACACCTTATTATTATCGGAGATAAGTTGCGTCGCTGATGAGCCGTGTCGGCGAAGACTCCTGTCGGCGAAGAGTCCCGTCGAAGTAAAGTCTTGTCGGTGATGATCAGTCTGTCGGCATAGCGTCTGTCGGCGTTTAGTCGTACACTCAATATCTAGAGCTGGCCTGTGCCCTGCAGGCTAGCTTGCTGCTAAGCTGATTTTATTGTTATATTTAATACCTATCTATATAGGTGCAGGTTTTCAGCAGTTTCAGTATTTCGAGATTTTACAATTACCTAAGTGGTTGTGAGCTTTCACTTTCATAAACTGCAAAGCACTCAGAAGTATTTTTCAGATAGTAAATAGGTTTTTTGTGGAAATGGGAATAGACCTTCAAAACCATGTAATTCTTCGTAAATCGTCGTCCATCCCCTCGTAACTTTCGTAAATGTCATTATTGTTTATGAATGTAATTTAATTGTTGAATGTTACTCACGTGCAACTTTAAGAATATCAAACTATCCATGACATGCCCCGTGTAGACTTCTCGTGATGTGGTTCAGTTTGTCTGAAACTAGTTCTGACATTCCCGAAATATTATGCAAGTATATAGAGCTGCACACAGTTGGCAAGTTCTGAAATAGTTGTAATCTGAAAAGTTGTGAAGGCAATTGCTATAATGTGGGTAGCGATTGCAAGAACTGCTGAGAGTAGGTAAATCTTAGATTATATTTCCCGACCAGAGAAGAGGGTTTTAATATTGGATTTAATAAAGCTATATCTAACATTTCATGAATTTAAAAAAGTTTTTGATTTTTACATCTTGAATTTCTCAGTAGCAGCCCGGAGTCTGGATATACAGGCTGTAAAAAGACATCACATACCTACCCGTCAACTACGCATTCTGTACATCAAACTAAGTCCTGGGAAACGAATTTTATTTTTGGTGTGAAAAGTCTCTGTTTACGGTAGTGCGCTACGTAACGCACGCAAAACATTGTGTTTATGGGTGCATGCAACAGTACAGGGGTCGTGGAGGTATTTAAAGTAGATTAACATTAAAAACTTGTTTTCGTAAAAAAACCTCAGTAAAAATTGGAATTTTGACCTTCAATATCTCCGTAACCAGAAGGTTCCCAGGTATGGTCCAGTACAAAAAAAATATAACAATGTCGGAGAGTACAAGGTGACTCTCGGCTTCGTTAAGTGTCTTTTTTAACCGACGAAAAAAAAAGGAGGAGGTTCTCAAGTCCACCCGTATTTTTTTTTTTTTATGTATGACTGCGCATAATACCGGGTGTATTATGCGCGACCGCGCATAATACACCCGTCATGACCGGTTGGTGGCAATTATTATATTAATAGGCTCGCCCCCTATTACATGGGACTTAAAAACATAACTGGTGAAATGTGGGTGTACTGTAGTTACCTAGACCTCTGCTGTCTAACCCTCCGGTGAACACAGCATAACAATGTTCCCACTGCTGGGACACAGGCCTCCTCTCTTTGAGAGGAAGTGGGCTGTAATCTACCACGCGGGCCCAGTGCGGGTTGGTAGATGTCACATGTCTTTCGAATTTTTGATTCTAGGACATGCCGGTTTCCTCACGATGTTTTCCTTCACCGTTTTGAGAGCAGTGGTGATGAAATTATTTACACAAAGTAAAGCGCCTGCCTGGGTGCGAACCCATGACCTACAACTCGTAAGTCGGGGCCGATACCACTGGGCCACCACTGCCCTTTGAACACAGGCGTGATGTTAAATAAGCAGTTATCGATGCAGTCATTTTCGACCTATGCGAAGAACATAATTTACCTACAACTCTGCTTATCGACTATTTATAGTCGAGTATTGCAATTAATGCGCTATATTAGCAAAGACGATTGCCTTCAATACGGTCGTAGACTCGTTTTCTAGTCTCTAGCTTGCATTTACTATCGCACGTAGATACTATCATTATTGATGTTATTGTTGCAGATAGATGTTTCTATCATTGATGCTCCCGCCGACAGGCGCGACGCGATTCCGCGGGGTAATTTCGTAACACACTAACAGTAGGAATGGGTTTCATTTTGACAGTTTACAACATTCATTGCGTTATTTACTTTGTTGAGCAGACAATTTTTTTGAACATATGAAGCAATGGATTAGAAATAGGCTTCAAAATGATTCAGGTTGTGATAGATAGTGTGTTATGTAATTATGGTGCGGGTAGAACAATTTCCATGAAATTTTCATAATGATCGTTCTACTAGAGTCGCGTCGCGTCTGTCTGCGGGAGCGTTTATTAATTGTATTGTAGTCGGTAGTAGAAGTGGGTACCAATATGTGTTAACGGTATTATTACATATCGAGGACCTCTCCCTGCCTCGGAAAGCATACGTCTTGCTGCCGTCTGTCATTCGAGGATCTTTGACAGTCGTTACGTGTCGTCAGAAACCCGAAAGTCTGACATCCAGTCTTACCAAAGGGTATCTTTTTACCCAGTAACTGAGTTGTGGAGGTCAGATAGGCAGTCGCTCCATGTGACATACTGGTAGTCAGCTGGATCCGGTCAGACTGGAAGCCGACCTCAACATAGGAAAAGGCTAGGCAGATGTTCTCCAAACGATTTTAAACCTAAAACGTTGATGGTTAAGTTCAAAATCGAATGATAAAATCTGACAAATTGTACATTTAACTATCTACATGTTTCTATGTAATTAGCGAATAATTTGCTATACTATAGTTAGGTACTCCAAATCAAAAGTCGTTTATTCAAACTAGGCTTAGATTCAGCAATTTTTGAACGTCAAAGTTACATAAGACAGTCCCCCAAAACGCCCGCCCTTCACCACTTCCTAGTGCTTTAGCTGGGGAGAAGAAATGGTGCAACAAACTCCCTAGCAACACAGCTGTTTGTTGATGAACTTGATTCTATACAATAGTAAGTAATTAACATTACGAAACACAAAACATTAAATTAAATTATTTGCAATATATGTATATCACATGCCATTGATATATATGTCACCGTTAGAATACGGAATACGTTAATATGCACATTAACTAGGTAATTTGCAAATTATCGGATACGATCCGTTAAAGTGTGAAATTTTACTTAAAGTAGCACATATGTGCACTTTATCTAGTTAATCTGCATATTTACGGATGCTACACCGTTAAATCGCGGAACACTTGTCTCGTTTTCATAATGTCCACGCATTATGAATAATGACAAGCGTAGTCGACGGAGCCCCGCTGTGCGGGGCTCCTACTTCTGTGTGGTTTAAAAAAAATAACCACGAAGGGGATGGCGGGGTCTTTTAGACCCCGCCATCCCCTTCTAACCCAACCTGTCCGAGTCGGGGTGCCCTAAGTCCCGAGCTGGCTTCGCTCGCTCTTGTATTTGTTGATGCGTTTAACAAATTAAATAAATGATTACATTGAATTCGAACGTTTTATTCAAGCAAAGAACCTGTTTTATTAACTTAACCGTATGCTTGGTCGTTAGTCTGCAGATTACCTAGGAAGTCTCCAGATTATCTAGTTAATGTGAGAAATGAAACAATTTTTCCACTTTAACAGACTCAACCAGATAATCTGCAGATTAACAAGTTAATTTGCACTCTAACGGATTTACACACATTAGCGGTAACATAAGCATTGAAAACTATACTCAAGCAGAAATAAATTATAAAAACGTAAACGGAACTCAATATCTAAATAAAAGCCTCCAGGCTTAAAGGTCGTGGCCGCTTACATATGCAATGCTGGATTATATGTTCATAATATAGCTGTAACTTGAAGTCACAATTGATAAACTAGGACCTTCGAAGTAAAGTATAAACAGTTAATCTATACATCTTCCATAAAATACAAATAAATAAAATTGAACTGTCTGTTTGTAATGTCAAAATAACAGCTTTTTACTAAATGCATTTGAAAGTATATACAGTACTTAGAACAAAATACCGTTTGTATTCTATTTTTGTCTGTCTGTTTGTTTCGGGTAATCTCCGAAACGGCTGGACCGATTTTGACCGGACTTTCACTGGCAGATAGTAACATAGACTTTTTGTCCCGGTAGCACGATCCCGTGGGATAATTTCCGATATCCACGCGGGCGAAGCCGCGGGCAGCTGCTAGTTAGTAATAATAATAACAAAACCATGGTCAGCAAGACGAACTGTCACTACAAGCAGTTCACAAGCATAACGCAAAGATCAACTACTACCCCCCTCGCCATATTTAAGAGTAGGAGGCAACCCGACAACCGACGCTACCGCAAGCTTTAACATCTAAAGAACTTGCTGCCGGTTGCTCAGGCAAGAATAATATGATCAATTGTCGAGGTCGCCAGCTAACCACATATTACAACTCATTAAAAAAAAAGGATTGTGTGGTTTTGTGAAACCACGGTAAAAGTGATACTTTTTCCCTACTCCGCGGCCGACCGTCACGCGACATGCAACACACAGACGAAAAAGTTTGAGACGTTGTAATAAAAGTTTCACTTTAAAAAACATTATACAGACTATATTTTTTATAGATTATAATTATGTCAATAATAAATGAAAATTAAATTAAAATAAATTGACATACACAGACAAATAAAATAAATTAACTAACCTGTCAGTAGACCGTACAGTTCGCGCAAAACTTTATGAGCTCTCGGAAGTTGCACGCGAGTGGCTGCGAAGTATGCCTAATATAGGTGTCCGAGGGAACTTTCTCACTCTCACTCAACTGTACCATGCGCGGTTTCGTTCTCGGGCTTACGTTCAGAGGGCTCATAAAGTTTTACGCGAACTTTAAGCTGATTCTGGAGAAAGAACATAAACATTGTCTTTCAGTTAATCTCAGCATCACAGCGCAGCGACCAACTATTCTTACCGTACTACTGTCTCGTTGGTCTACTGGTCGCATACGCTACTGCTGAGCATGAGGTCCTGGGTTTATTCATCTGGAATTTCTCAGTAGCAGCCCGAGTCTGGATCTGTGCCCGGTTGATGGCAATAGGCTCGCCCCTATTACATGGCACTTAAACGTAACTGGCGAAATGTGGGTATACTATAAGTAGGTAGGTACTCCTCTGCCAATCCCTTCGGGGTGTAGCGGTATCTACACCGCCACATGCGAGCTACACGTCACACTGACGTCACGCAAATTCTGCATCGCGCAAGCAGAGTTTACCGCGCGACTAGCATATATACAACGTCCCGACATCAACCATCGGGCAGTTGCCCACCAGACACAACACCTGTCTGGTCGGAGGATCCCCCCTTTTCTATGGAGGTTTTGAGTGAACTTTACACCCTGTTCCTCATACCTCTAAAGGGAATTATCTCTAAGCGTGATGTTAGATTCTGTTGTGTACAGTGAGTAATGCAAGTTTTTGTACAGTTTGTCATTATTGTCATAATACTTAAGGGATTTTTTGGAAGGCAAACAAATTAAATCTTTGCAAAAAAGAATACTATGTAGACAAATAACCAATTTAAAAAAAATACAGTTTTCTGATGTAGAAAACAAATTAGTTGCGGTTTAGATGTGTCATCAACTCATCAATGTCATCATACTCATCATGTCATCAAAGGAAAATGTTTTTTTTCCGACTTGGTTTGTTGTTTGAACTACCGCAGGTCGCTGACAACCATTTTGATTTTCCTGGGAATTTTCGGTGGCGCTGATCTACGCACAGCACGCAAGATTTTTCCTACTGCTTACGTGACCATAAAGTATTTTTTAGAAGCATCAAGCTCGATGTGGGAGAACTGAAAACTTGTAAACATTACAACTTTTGTCACAGACGTAATCTACTGAAAACTATAACTTATAAAACCTATAAAAAATCCTAAAGTTGTCTTTAAAAGATCGCTTTTAGGGGTAAGACCGCGTGGCCCTAGCGCACATGCAACTGAAGGAACACGGGTGGGTTTTAGACTTTTAGTCAGTAAGAGTCTGACACGACCTTCCGCTCCGCCCAGAGCGGGAGAAGTCATTTGATGATATCCCACCCAAAAAAGAAAAAAAAAGGGATAAGACCGCCCATTTTGTCGCCCTATATAAAATTTCTACATTATATCTGAAATTTGTATGGTGTAGGCACCTATTAAAGAGTATTCTATTCAGTAGGTAGGTACAGTCAATCGCACATCAGTGGTAGGTAACTTGTACTACGAAAACCGCTATGACAAAAGCGCTTTCAATGTGAAATTTTTACCACTGATGTCCCCCCGTACCTACCTGAAAAACTAAACGTCACTTTTATACTACCTTGGATATCATTCTATTCAGCACCCTAACTACGTAACACACTATCAATGGCAATCTGAATAATTTTGAAGCCATATAGCTAATTCATTGCTTCATTATGTTCGAAAAATTTGTCTGCTCAACAACGTAAATGAAGCAATGAATGTTGTTGAACGGGAAATAATAAAGCTTCCGAAAAACAAATTTACTTCCAGCGATCTGTGGTTGACTTAATTACTAACTAAGCTTTGTTAAAATGAATTACCGAAAAATTAATACAAAATTAACCGACAACAAATAATAAACTAAATTTCCAAAAAAAACACTAAACTTCCGAAAAAATTACTAATTTTCCGAAAACATATGTATAATAAATGTTCCCGAAAATCCTAACCCTAGCCGGTCGACGTCAGGGGCACTCCGACGTTTGGTTGGTTAGGTGTAAGGTTGATTCTAAATTTATAATTGGTAAGTTACAATAAAAATGACTACCTGTAGATTTCGGTAAAACGCAATTTAAAGTGGTGGAAAAATATTACGTCAGCAAATATTGTATAAATTTTTCGGAATTTTTAGTATTTTATTCGGTCGTTTCTTTATTTGTATTCGCATATAAGTTGTCGGAAAGTTAGTATTTAAAGCAATAAATTTCTTATTTTGAGTATGCTGTTTTTTTTTTTTTTTTTCGGAGCTTTTATTACTACGAGTACCCTTGTTGAACTGTCACAATGAATGCCATTCCTACTGTTAGTGTGTTACGCAATTACCCCGCCGATCTGAAGTAGGTACTTACAACGGCAAAACAAAAGATCATAATAATAGTAAATCATCAAAGACCGCAGTTCCGTCGCGGTCGCCTGCGCAGATACAAGACGTAGGTGCGTTTTGTTTTGTCTCAAATTGATCTATTAGAAAGACGTTTGCGTAAGTACTTATAGGTAATTGTGATCTTTGTCATCCTATTTGATAAGATGAAGATGATCATTGAAAATAGCACCCTTTTACTTACCTAGCTGATAGGATATAACGAAATACTCTTTATTAAATACATGATATGAGATTGCTCGAACCCTTTCGTTTCATCTGCCTATAAAAACCTACCCCTACCTAAACCTATTTTTCTTTCTTTCTTTCTTTCGATAGGCGATGTTTACCTTACTACTTTTATTCCATCAAGAAATCCACTATCGGCTTGCGACTTAAAGGACTTACTTCGAAAGGAAATTTGATATGAAAAGGTTTCATGTACTTTTTTCCAAGCATCGATTTAAAACTTGGTCAAAATTTTCCAAATCAGTTCAGTGTTAACCGTAAACACTTTTAATCTTCACCAAGAGCAGAAAAACCTTTCAAATCCTGCCTTATCAAACAAGATCACGTTTTCGCAACTATAATAACGTTCAATTGTTTAATTGTAACCGGAAATAACTACAATGAGCTGCTTCGAGCCGGTAACAGATTAATTGTTGCAATTTTCATCGATTGTTACTTTGCGAATCATCTTATATTGGTCTTTCCATTTAGCACATTGGATATGGATGTGTGTACAAGCTTTTATCTGTAACTTCCTTCGCACACAAAATTCAATTCCAGTTCCACTCGTTCAGGGGTAGAGTTCGGGATAAGTTAGAATTAACCTCAAATGTCATGATTTCATGAATCCAAAAGCCATTGAATAGGGCAATTTGAACTTAGATGGTTGTATTGATGATTAAAATGATTATTATTCTGTAAACACACATCTATTACGGTCGCTAAATATATTTTAATCAACATACCACCTGATACTAAACTGCAAATTGCAAAAAAAATGTTGTATTTTGCGGGCTACGCTGACACTTTCGCCATTATGCACTAAGTGGGTAGTGTCTCTAGCCATTAGGCTGCCAAAGGAGAAAAATAGAACCAGATCAATACGATGGTACTGGTCTGGTTTCATCTTATATTTTAACCAGCGGGGTAATTGTGTAACACACTAACAGTAGGAATGGGTTTCATTTTGACAGTTCAACAACATTCATTGCGTTATTTACGTTGTAAAGCTGACAATTATTTCCATTATGAAGCAATGGTTTAGCAATAGGCTTCAAAATAATTCAGATTGTGATAGATACTGTGTTACCTATGCAATTAGGGTGCTAAGCCCTATAGAAAGAAATGGTGGAAAAACACCGTTCTTTGCCACGCAACACTAGTGACCTCATATTGTCCCAGTTAGGTTAGGTTAGACTCATGACTTTATGAGGAAGGAAAATACGAGTACCTACATTCACATTTAGTGATAAGCTGACCACAAAACTACCAATTTATTTTTGATTTATAACATCTTTCCTTTCGCTTTCCTGCAATCTGCGGGAGTGATTTCGTGAAATGGGACGGAAGTGTGTAACAGGAAGCCGGGGTAGCGCGCGCTATTTGATATGACCAATGAGCGCGCGCGGTGGTAGAGTTGGCCTTCAGATGGCACCAACCAATTTTCCGAGAGGTTGGTACTGTCAGCCAACAGTGTGTCCGTGTGTGTGATGAGGAAGAGAAAGGGAAATAGAGAAGGAGAACGCATCAGCTACGCGCTTAACCTACAGTTTTGTCTATTAAGTGTGCTGTTACCTACATAAAATAATTTAAAATTATGTGTAAACTATATTAATAAATGTTTTTACTGTTAATAATAAGTGTCTGAGGTTAAAGGCTCCCGCAAACAGGCGCGACGCGACAGCACGATACAAAGGCGCCACACGTCGCGCGGCACGCGGTGCCTTTGTGTCACGCTGTCGCGTCGCGCCAGTGTGCACGAGCTTTAATTTCTGTCGCTGCTCAGTTTCCGTATTTTTTATATCATTAATGCACTAAGCATATCGCACCATCGGTGGAACAAGGGCACAACTGCACGTTTTGTTATTTTCCACTAGAGACATTTTATGATTTTTGTAGAATAAAATAGAGTTTTTCTGCTTATATCGATTTTAAGTACTATATTTTTTTTGGGTGAAATAAGCCTTACACTTTTGCGAATTTACGTATTTACTTTACGGGAGCAAAATACTTATTATTTGTACTATAATTTAAAGAAATAATATTTTTGATGTGCAGTTTGGCCTTTTTTACACCAAAATTTAAATAATTTTGTAATTATGACCCTAGTAACACATTCTTTTTAGATGATTTATGTAATCAAAACAATCCTCTATTTTGCAAAAATCGTTTATTTTCTTAATCCTTACTTAAAAGAGCCTAAATTACCTAATTTATACGTAACTAACAATATACTTTTTCTTGGAACGTATCATTAAAATAAACCATTATAAAATTGTTCATAGAATTTAGGAACAATGTTTGAAGCAATCAGTTGACGAATGTCTTCTTTTTTCCGATCGGGGATCGGCAACTTTTCAGTGTACAACACATGTAATGTAATGTCTTTCAGCTGTTTTCTATTAGCAGTCCGGCCTATTTTGACATTCGCTTCTGTCCAGATGACTGATTTGTAGCTGTTTCTGAATTGGTATATCTCTGAACTTTTTGTGAACTTTATGGCTTTCATTTCAGATAATTTGACATTATTTCTATCTATATCTTTGTTTAGATTCAAGTTGATTTCATCAGCTAACAGCTTTAAATCAAAGAATGAATCAAAGTTCATTTCTTTGACTATAAATTCGTTGCCGCGTTTTTTTGCATTTCTGATGAGACTTATATATTCGACTGGAGAGTATATAGGTCCTGCTTTCTTAGCCCGTTTAATGTTTTTCTCAATGACGGAATGAACTGAGTCAGCTTTATTCTGAGTATGTCCTCTAATGAGGAATTTGTGTGTGATTGATTTTATGGGCAATGTATTGACAGCATAATAATACATTCCGAAAACGAATCTGAAATTAAAGTTGGGTTTTATGTAAAAAAAAATAATTGGAATTTTGACGATCAAAGTAATAAACAAGCAAGAAGATAAACTCGTGGTGCAAGATACTTACTTATTCTTTTGCTGCCCGCAGCAATTATCAGAATAAAATATGATGTCTTTATCAGGTTGTATATAACTAAGTTCTTCCAAAAACTTGTAAACGCACGTTCCTATTTCATTCGCTCCACGTTTTGCAAGACCTTCATGCCAGAAAAAGCATAATGTTCTATCATCGTTGATATTTGAAACCTTAAACAAAAATAAATAATTAATTCAGCGCAAGAATGATATTTGTTATAATTATTAAGTTAATATTTTAAAAAAGCGACTCATACCGTGAAATTGTAGCAGTTAAGCTTTGACTTATAAAAGAAAGCTGACGATTGGCCAATGGGACATGGTAAGACTGCCTGTAGGTCGAATATGGCTACTATATTATTCGAATCTATCTGTTTGCTTTGTTCTATGTCCTTTTCAAGTTCCAATCGGGCCAGACTTTTTTCTTCAAGGTGTAATTTATGCTTATTCATCAATGGTTCTTTGTCGACAGCGTTTTTGTATGCTTCGCATTCATCGCATTGGTCTTTACGAGGTGCAAATAAGCCTAAATTAAAATCATTGGTGAAAATTCGATGGTAAGCATCATAATTGACGGCTGGTCTTCCAGCTTCTTGTCTGAGTCTTTGATAGCTGCGATGGAGCTCAGCTATAGTTAGACTTCCATCTATGTACTCTCTGGTTGTATTAGCTCTTAAGTAATGACTCTCCGTTCGTGGGATCGAATTTATATGATCATGAACTGATTTTATATCTTCATCAGTAAGTTTGCAATGTTTGCCATGTTTTCCTCGTTTATCGGTAGAACTCACACTTAAAACATGAATAGATATACTGTCAATTACATTTCGTAAAGTTTTTTCACCAATAGCCAAACTATTCAACAAAAATATCCTACAAACTCTAACTTCTTTTCCATCTATTATAAAGTAGAAACTCGAGTTTGGTTTTCTTGGTTCCTTACAGGTGTTATTAACAGTGACTGTGACTCTTCGGGTAGCAGGTTGAATTTGTTTGACACAGGACGCAAGAAAATCTCTTTGTCTTTGATGTGTTCCCAATTCCCAGTAGGATTTAAAAATGATATTCCTCTTTTCAGAAGAAACTTTAGTGGAACACGATAGTCGGCATTTATTAGTGCAAGGAGGAAGAATTGATTTTGCTGCTACAACTTTTCCTCTCTTTGTTATATACTCTAGGCCACTGTTCTTTAATCGCTTCGAAGTAACTTGTTTCCACTCATTCATATTTCTTTGACGTTTTTTAGACCGTTTTTTATTAGGTTCTAGCACAACATTATCCTCATTTGTGCGGAAAGTTGGTTCTGTTTCAATATTACCTTCATCATTTTCCAAGTCGACCGTATTATTAGCAGGCTGAGGAGAACTGGTGCTGGAACTGCAAGAGCTACTGCTGGAACTGCAAGAGCTACTGCTGGAACTGGTTGAGCTGCTGCTGTTCCTAGAAGAACTGGACAAGTTTCTAGGTTGGGAAGATCTAGTGTTGCGTTCAATCTCCCTCGGACGACTTGGAGGCTTATATTCTGAACCTTCCGACGGTGAAAAATGTCCATTATTTGAGGAATCGGAAGCCTTATTACCTTAAAAACAGAAATATGTATTTAATTACAATAGCACGTAAAAAAAAAGATTCAATTACCATCTTTGTAATTTATCAATTAATATAAATAATACACTACTAGTATTTTTATACGTCTATGACTACTAGATTAATAATTATTTTGCATTCATACCTGAGGTTGTATTTATAATGGGTGGGTTTACTGCGTCCGAAATGTTAATATCCACTAATGTAGGATTTTGAATTTTATAGACATTGATGTCTATGCATTTCTCAACCATAATATCATCTGTACCCGATGCAGTTATCATGGGTGTATTTACTACTTCTGAAGTCTCACTGTTCATTAGCATAGGATCCTGATTTTCAAAGTCATTACTATCTATCCATTTTTCAACCATTGTTCTCTTTGACGAATCTTAAAATAAATATTAATATTAATCTATTCTGATTATAAATTTTAAATAAAAACTAATATAAATAATCTAGGTCGGCAAAAAAAATATAGAATTTTCATACCTGTTAATGAATTAATATTTGGGATAGTAATTGTCTTATTGTGATTAGTTTCTTTAACACAGGTGTTTTCTAAATACTCCTCAATCGGAACCTCATCAGTAGCCTCAGTCTGCCTATTGGCTTGATCATCAAGAACCATACTTAAAAATTTTTTCCCTCGTGATTCCATTTTGCTCTGAAAAAAATGTAATAATGTCATACATTACGTAAATATTGGAATCAAACTGATTAAGTTTGATTTCTCAATGAAAAGTTCAAAAGTAATAAAAAGAATATAATCATAATAACCTTGACTAAGTAATAATATCATACGCTAAAATTACAAAAAAAATATAAAAGATAAGCAATTTGGAATGACAAAGTCATAAATGTTATTATATCTACTTATAAACTTCAACAATTGGAATGACAAAGTCATAAAGATAATATATCTACCTAAATACTACAACAATTGGAGTGACAAAGTCAGAATTGTATTAAAGACTACGAAATGTTTACATATTGTACATACAAAAGGCACAACTGCTTAAACGACTTTGTTCTTCCAAATAGAGATGGGCGATTGTGAATGACATTATTCGAATGATTCGATTGTAGTAGTCATTCAAATTATTCGAATAACCTTACAACTCATTCGAATTTGAAAAAAAGCGAGAAGTAAATAAGAATGTATTGCGTCGTCTCATTCCTTCCGATTCAAATTTCATTATTACTAGTTTATATTCGAACATCCGTAACCTCGTCTAAAAGTAAACTCTATGTTCTGAGAAAAAATACCCAATTTCGTGTGGCAAATTGAATCATCAAACATTCGAATATTCGTAGTTTTTATTGCGCCCGAATAAGAAACTATTTTGATTGTAACACCTAACTAACTTGTACTCGTACGAGGGAATAAAAAGATAAACGAAACAAGTGTAAGTGAGAAAGAATGTATAAGCAATCATCATAGCGTTAGCTTCTTCCGTAACCGCCATTTCGTATCGTATTGACGCCTTACGTGCACAAAAAGAAAAATTAAGTTACGTACTTTTGCATTTGCATCCACAATGTTTAAGAAAAAGTTAGCTACCACCACCACCAGTTTTTCTTAATTTAATTGTTAGTTTAATTAAGTTAAATGTTCTTAGTAAATAACGAGAGATATACCAGTTTACTTTCTGTAAGTTAATCTTGTAATTAAACACGCTAAATTAATTAATATTAGCATTTATAAACAATGCACTTGCATTCGTATCTACTGGCCTTGACCTTCTTTCTCATTCGTCCGGCCCTTGTTTTGTTGTGCACCTGTGACCTGTACACATATCTAAATACTCTTATTATAACTGTGTGTGTGCGCGATTCGTAGAAAGGGCAACGACAACATTTTCGACACATTTTGAAGTACCTACGTACTCAGAAATCATATCTAATTATTGCTATCAACTAAAAGTAATCTTTATAGTACGAGAAAAACGCTCAAAGTATGGCAAACTGAATGAATGAAGTAGCGGTTCGCAAATCAGTAACTATTAACTTATTACTACGAATATCAATGAAAAGTAGACTTTATTATAGTATGAAACAGACCAATTTTGTATGGCAAAGTAAATGAATGAACTAGCGGTTTGCTTCGAATTTGCGAACTAGCGATCGATTGTTTTTGTATTCGAATGTTAATATTAGTAGTATCAAACCATTCGATTATTGGAATTAGTAACAATCGCCCATCGCTACTTCCAAACATGTGCTCGTATAATAGGCATAAGTACACCAAATGTGACTTTGTCTCTCCAGAACCTCAAACAAAAAAGGGCATATTTACCTTAACGGCTTTGACGCTCCAGCACACAACTACACAACACGCGGGCGACGACGCAACTGACCAATGAGATTTTGTCGCTCCATTATTTAAAAAAAACGCACCAATAAGACAAAGGCACATTAGCGCTCTAGCGAAATGAGACTGAACTAAACGAGCGACTTTGTTCCACCAGATAAAGGGATGTTTTTAAAGCACATTGGCATACTTAACTCATTTTCAGATGTTTTGTTAGTTGTGCCCTTGTTCCACCGATGGTGCGATATACTGAAGCGTTGTGTTTCTTTTTAATGTCTTTATTAATGACGAAGTTATGATAGTTTTATCTCCGCTAGTTTGATAGTCTCCGCCGCCGCTAACTCCACTCTCCCCCAAATTGAACAAAATTAACTGTCTGTAATAAACAATTGCATTACTCCTAGTGTTAATTAAATATAATACAATTTTCATTACAAGTAAATCATTATTCTACGTTACGAAAAATGATTTCAAATAATACCTAAATATATTTTTTTCAATTGTTAGATGTTACACAGCTGCGACTACTGTAAGGCTCGCTCGTTTATTTTTTTTAATAAAGGCTTCTATCCGAAAGTATACCGTTATCAGTTATCGCTTGGTTGACTGATTGATAAGTAGATAGTACTAACTGATTGATAAGTAAATTTTTCGCCTCAGTTAGGTTGTACGGTTCTCAATTTCGGCTAATGCGGCCAGTCAGCCGAATTCAACATTTTATATCTAAACTCAAACTCAAACTCAAAGCATTTATTTCAAATAAACCAATTACAGGCACTTTTGAATTGTCAAGGGGTCGGTCAGTCAGAAAGATGAAGCTAGTTACCCATTCCAAAGCGTAGTAGGTAGCTATGGAGAAGAACGGGCAAGAAACTCCATGGACACTCTTTTAAATCAAAATATGGTTACAAAATATTGATTACATCGTCCATGTTGAAATTATCTATGCATGTGAGAACGATGCAGAACGTTAAAAGCGTCCGTAATAAAAAGACAAAAGCAATTCAAATATTAAATTTTTAATAACGTGGGAGCATAGTCAGCTATTTTAATACAAATAGATGATATTGGAAATTTACACTCAGTTCATACTTAATGAACCTTACTTAATGTCCGTAGTCCTTCGACTCACTTAGAGTCGAAGGACTACGGACGCGCAAGCCAAGTACACAAGCTATGACCTTGAAAGACTAGCTATAATTGAAGGTTTGAAGAAGTACAGACACTACATATATGGAAAACTCTTCAAGATTGTCACCAATTCTAAAGCTTTTCAAAGTTACTCTTTTATTTCACCACACGATCTCATAAACTCCTTCTAACCTGTAACGGCCCACTTGCCAGTGTAAGCCAAAGGGCTCTCTTTAGAAAGAGGTCTGAGAAGAAACGAGTATTTCCTAATCTGTATTTCTGACTTCAAAGCCCCTGACTGACCCTAATTGCGAAACATACTATCTATCACAATCTGAATCATTTTGAAGCCTATTTCTAAACCATTCCTTCATATGTTCGAAAAATTTGTCTGCTCAACAACGTAAATAACGCAATGAATGTTGTTGAACTGTCAAAATGAAACCTATTCCTACTGTTAGTGTGTTACACAATTACCCCGCTGGTTTGGTTTTCTTAACATAATTTTCTTCACCATAATAATTGAGACTGCCTCGTTGGTCTAGTGGTCGCAAGCGCTACTGCTGAGCATGAGGTCCTGGGTTCGATTCCCGGTCGGGCAAAGTGTTATCGGGTTTTTCCATCTGGAATTTCTCGGTAGCAGCCCGGAGTCTGGATTTGTGCCCGGTTGATGGCAATAGGCGCCCCCTATTACATGGAACTTAAACATAACTGGTGAAATGTGGGTGTGCTATAGGTACACCTCTGCCTGACCCTTCGGGGAATACAGGCGTGATGTTATGTGTGTATGTATGTATGTAATAATTGAGACCGTTTTCCGAAATGAAGTAAGAAAGTAGGTTAAAGTTCTACAGCAGAAATGTCATAAATCTTCGGACCCCCCATGCATGACACATGTTTTCATATCTCGCTCATAATCAGCTAATCATGATCATTAGTCCCCCTCGCTTGCGACATCGTAGCTTCTACCGACAATCAGCAAAAGCTATCTTAAATCTCAGCTGCAATTTTTCATCGTTTGTACTTATAGTTAGAAATATAAATAGGTAACATTATGTTACATCACTCCTGCATTAAGGCTCGTGCACACTGGCGCGACGCGACAGCGTGACACAAAGGCACGGCGGGCGTGCCGCGCGACGAGCGGCGCCTTTGTGTCGGGCTGTCGCGTCGCGCCTGTTTGTGGGAGCCTTAAAGCTATATAATTATCCCTAAACTACATCATCTCTTTAAGGCCCCCACAAACAGGCGCGACGCGACTCTTGTAAAACAATTTCTATGAAAACATCATGGAATTTGTTCTACAACAATCGCGTTGTAAAGGCTCCCCTTTAACCGACGAAAAAAAAGGAGTAGTTTCTCAAGTCGACGCGTATACCACGTATAAGTTTTTACAGAGTAGTGCTATTTATATTAGTTGCTAGTCTTTTATTATTATTTTTGTTAGCAAACGTAGCTACCTATCAAAATAACAAGTTTTCAGATCACTTTATTTTAGGTATGAAATCTTGGTATTTGTAAGAAATACTATGGTATGACCGCGCGACGTGCTGCGCGACGAGCGGCGCCTTTGTGTCGAGCTGTCGCGTCGCGCCTGTTTGTGGGAGCATTTATGCGAAGAGTTAGACAGAGTATTGTTGAGTGTTGTTGTTGAGTTGTGTTGTTGTTGTTGTGAGTATTGTTGTGATTGTGTTGTTGTTGTTTGTTGTGTTGTGCGAGTTTTGTATTGTTGTGGTTGTGTTGTTGTTGTAGTTTTGTATTGTTGTGGTTGTGTTGTTGTTGTTTGTTTTGTGTTTGTGTTGTGTTGTGTTTGTAGTAGTGTTGTGTTGTTGGTTGGGTGTTTGATGTTATGTGTGTTAGACAGAGTAACGTGTACTTTAAAATAGAAGGTCTGTGTTTTAAAAAGTTCCGGAGATTTCAATAACTATTTTGGGAGAGAATAGGTACTTTCTTTGGTATCCTGGGGAAGCCATTCAGCAGACCATTTGCGTAACACACATAAAATGGCTCGCAACGCCTTTCGTTTTTACAGCTCTGCCAAGTTCATTTGCGTCATGTACGTTGATGAGCAGACCAGTTATTCAAGCCTTTGATAAATGATAAATGATTTTATTTCTGTAAGTAGGTTTGTACAAGCACTTTTACACGTCAATCATATTTTTAAACTAGATGAGGTCGGCGTTTCCTATCTGACTACTCTGAGAAGAAAGGCCGAAACAAACTCAGAGGTCACAGTCTCTTTTAAAGTCCAGACATAATCTTGGTCAGGCCATGTGAAGACCATGTAGATTGATTGGTATCTGAAATGGTCTTTTGAGGAAAGAACCACACAGATTGAGTGGACCTGTCCAGTCAGCGCACGCATTTGTCAGTAATCGTGCAGCTCAACTCAGGAAGTCAGGACTTAAGGAGCTCAACGATTCAAAGCTATTGATTAGGAATTTCCTTAAAACCCCTCAAAATGTGATTGATTGGGTCACGTATTTAGGGTATTGATCTTTTGAATCATCTTCATATGAAATCTTTAAAAATAAAAGAATGAAAATACGGTTGTTTGCGGTAAACACGACGCAGAGAAAAACACAAACACAAAAAGCCGGCCAAGTGCGAGTCGGACTAGCGCACGAAGGGTTCCGTACCATTATCTATAAAAACAGCAAAAAAAAAAAACATGTTTGTTGTATGAGAGCCCCCTTATATAATTATTTTATTCTGTTTTTTAGTATTTGTTGTTATAGCGGCAACAGAAATACCTCATCTGTGAAAATTTCAACTGTCTAACTATCACGTTTCATGAGATACAGCCTGGTGACAGACAGACGGACGGACAGCGGAGTCTTAGTAATAGGGTCCCGTTTTACCCTTTGGGTACGGAACCCTAAAAAGAACAAGCCACATATGATTCAAGAAAATCATAACATTCCGCGGTCTTAATATTCTCGAAAGTAGATTCAGCGGGGTAATTACGTAACACTCTAACAGTAGGAATGGCTTTCATTTTGACAGTTCAACAACATTCATTGCGTTATTTACGTTGTTGAGCAGACAAATTTTTCGAATATATGAAGCAATGGATTGGCAACGGGCTTCATAATTATTCAGATTGTTATAGATAGTGTTTAGTTACGTGATTAGGGTGCTGATTCAAAGGCATCTGCATCTTTAAATCTACTGCGAAGTCGTAAGGCTTTATTTAATGTCTCAGAAATAGTGCTTCCGAACACCAGACCAACGAGAGAACGAGGCGAGTCAGTTTTTTATTTAATGTCTTATTATTAAGGCACTTCCCTAACCAAACGACCTTGAGCGTTCGGTCCTTCTCTGTCCCTGAGTCTCGCTTTGTCTCGCTCCCTCCGCACGCTCATTTATCATAAAATTCACAAAAATAATGAAATTATTTGAATAAAAAAAGACAAGTAAAGTTTTAAAACAAAATAAAACGTGTATTATTTAGATTTTTAAATTATCTATCCATTAATGTAATCCTCAAATGAATAGAACGTCACCTTTAGCAAAAGATGCATGCAATCAATAATTTTAGTCACTTTTTTACAAGGAGATTTTAGATGTATTTATAACACATAAAAACAAATAAGAACGTGCAATGTGATGATAGGATATCGAACATTAATAATGTGCTTTTAGATGTAGTTTATTACCCATAGTGAATGAGTTAATAGCCTCTGAATAACGCACTATGGCAAGGTTTTGGTCGGGGTACCGCCTTAATACTACTAAATACTAGAAACAAACACAAATTTATTGTTCCTACAACCAGGCTCAAGAAAATAGGTGGCTCGTTTAGATGCCAATGTATACGTTTTTATAATAAACTTCCTAGCCACATTCAAGATCTAAGCTTTAATAAATTCAAATCTTTTATAAAACGGAAACTATGCCAGAAAGCCTATTATACTGTGAAAGACTATATTGAGGACAAAAAGGCTTGGGATTGAGCTGCTCCAATAAATTTACACGGTGAATGTTGATTTTAATTTGCTAGCTATTTTAGACATGAATATTTAATGTAAAAAGTATTATATTATTTTCATTATTGAGAATATGAGGACTATGTGGGTCATTGTTTCAGTTATATTCTTGATCTGGCAGTTTAAGTAGTTTATGCGGCCTACCCAAATGTCCTTTCTTTGGTATTGTTCGTCGAATCGTTGAGCTCCTTAAGTTCTGAGTTGAGCTGCACGGTTACTGACAAATGCGTGCACTGACTGGACAGGTCCACTTAATCTGTGTGGTTCTTTCCTCAAAAGACCATTTCAGACACCAATCTACATGGTTCTCAAACATTATGTCCGATTTTTTTATATACACATTGACATTGTTGAATTTTATATACACAATGACATGAGTATTTACTTGTAAAGTAGTATGTTATTTTAATTATTGTGAATGTGAGGATTATGTGGGTCATTGCTTTTTTTTTCGCAGTTAATTTTGATCATGATCTGGCAGATTGAGTAATTTATGTGGCCTACCCAAATGTCCTTTCTTTGGTATTGTTCGTCGAATCATTGAGCTCCTTAAGTTCTGACTTCCTGAGTTGAGCTGCACGATTACTGACAAATGCGTGCACTGACTGGACAGGTCCACTCAATCTGTGTGGTTCTTTCCTCAAAAGACCATTTCAGATACCAATCTACATGGTCTTCACATGATCTGACCAAGATTATGTCTGGACTTTAAAAGAGACTGTGACCTCTGAGTTTGTTTCGGCCTTTCTTCTCAGAGTAGTCAGATAGGAAACGCCGACCTCATCTAGTTTAAAAATATGATTGACGTGTAAAAGTGTTTGTACAAACCTACTTACAGAAATAAAATCATTTATCATCATTTATCATTTAATGTCTCAGAACTAGTGCTTCCGACCACCAGACCAACGAGAGAACGAGGCGAGTTAGTTTTTTATTAAATGTCCTATAGATTATTAAAGTTAACTATGCCATATGCTCAACTATGCATCACCAAATACATTGAATCAAGCGTGGTAATCGTATAAAACGGTATTGTCCCCACATTCTTGCAATAAATTGCAGCTCTAGGTTAAACTTGTAAAGGTAAAACAAGTATAATAATGTCACTTCCGTCAGCCATTTATAACGTGGTTGTGTTTATTATTTATCTATGTCTGGTTAATAGTAGTTATTTGTCTGATTTATTGTTCTCCGTGCCTCGGAAAGCACGTTAAGACGTTGGTCCTAGCTGTCATTCGTAGATCTTTGACAGTCGTTACGAGTAGTCAGATGCCCAAAAGTCTGACAACCAACCTTACCAAAGGGTATCGTGTTGCCCAGTAACTGGGTTGTGGAGGTCAGAAAGGCAGTTTCTCCATGTAAAATACTGGTATTCAGCTGTATCCGGTTAGACTAGAAGCAGACCACAACGTAGTTGGTAAAAGGCTAGCTGGCTAGGCAGATTGCTTTCTCTGTATTTTAAACTGCGGCTATCCAAAATTGCTCCTTGTTGTTAAGAGCGCGTACACGGGTCCACTAGCGCCACTCTAATACCTAATACCTTTTATAAGCTTTCATATTGAGACACGAAGCAACAAAATACGATCTTAATGAATGTGGCCGCTTTTGTTTAGATGGAATTTTGTTGCTTCGTGTCTCAATATGAAAGTTTATAAAAGGTATTAGAAAAAGCTTGACACACTTACCGAGGTCGCTTATTGAGCCGTTTTTCAAAATTCCTTCTGAGTCACGAGATAATACTTTTTAAAGAAGTGGCGCTAGTGGACCCGTGTGTGCCCTCTTAAGTATGAACCACTTCACAGATGGTTACAAAATGGAGCTAACGGCTACAGCGACCATAAAAAAAACCTACTTTATATCTGATCTAGCGAAACAGTTACAATTATGTTAGTCGGCAATTAAAACTGTCTATAATTAACGAATTATCTCTTTAAGTCCGAGTTATAACTTAGGTACCTACTTGAATTTTACCGCGGCTTGGCACTTGTGATGTTCGGAAACTATGCCACGGAAATGTAGGTAGGTACTACCTGGATAAAAAGTATACTATGATCTATCCCAGGTTGTGGTCTGCCTGTGTTCCCAATTTCATCAAAATCCATTCAGCCGGTAAGGCGTTCTAAGGTAACAGACAGAATTACTTGCATATTTATAATATTAGTTTGGATAACACAAAAAAAATTGTACCTGCCTAAATGTTAACATCATTAATTACACCTAAACTAAACAATCTTTTATCAAACCTAGCATAAATATGTATAAACTGTCACTTTAGTAGACCAGCCCGTCTTAAACTATCTACATAAGTCGTCTCCTTAAAACCTTGATCTAAATCCAATCACTCAGACCTACTTTAGTCGAGTTTTCCTCGCTATGACCTTCTATGTTTCCGCGTTTAGTTCGCACACATAATCTTGAGACAACTAGGTACTTTGTGCAAGTAATTATCGAGGATTTGCGTGGCGCGGCGCGGTGGCGTGACGACTTGACGCTGTGTGACGGTGTTGGCGCCATTTTCTCACTAATGCAGTTGTTTAGGCGGGAAAACGTAGACGATTAACGCGTTTTTGGAGTCTTTAAATACCTACATACGTCAAGAAGCTAGTTAGTTTTGGGAAACTTCCAGGTTTTTTCACTTTCCTACCTATTCCTGAATGCAAGCGAGTACGTCCCGAATGACTGCGTCAGCAATTAAAGCGTTGCTGAATTCTGGGATAAACAAAAAAAAAAATACCTCTAATTTATAATTTTTCGACATTGACCCGCAAGAAGATGGAGCAACTGTTCTATGAGCTTTTTTTTTCTTTTTGGGGTGGGAAATCATCAAATGACCTCTCCCGCTCTGGGCGGAGCGGTAGGGCGTGTCAGACTCTTACTGACTAAAACCCACCCGTGTTCCTTCAGTTGCCTGTGCGCCAGGGCCACAGTAACTCTTTCGAACAATCCGCGACCCCGGCAGGCATCGGGCCTATCGGACCCCGTCAATGATGCTGACATCTCTTTGAGGCGCGCGTGGAACACGACGCGCCGTCGACCCGGGCCTGGTCCTTACCGGACGGCGAACTGCCCATTGCTCGCCGTCCGCAGGCCCGCGCCTACGGTGGCCGGGAGTCGGCAATCGACTCCCGACGCTCAGGGTGTCTCCTCCTGCGGCGGTTCTATGAGCTTCCTAATGATTACTGATATTGCCTCTACTTGTTTCTTAGTTAGACGTTTCACTTCACGCTATGCGTTCTTAAGCCACCGACACATCCCTGTGTCGTGTTGTGTCGTTACTCGGGATCGGGATACACCAATCAAACGAATCTGTTCAGGACTACGTCAAATCAAAACGAGTTTTGATTGGCTAACACTGCGTCAGAAGGCGTCACGACACGACACAATACAGTAAATATGAATCCGGCTTTAGTCAGTCGAAACAGTTTTAACCGACTTAAAAAAGGAGAACGCAATCAATGATTTTTTTAAATACGTGTTAGTTTAGAATATTTGTCGCAGTCAAGTGGCTGTACGTTGCTGCTCGCGATTGCAATTTCAAATAATTTATGGCTAATCTACAACCCAGGAAGTGTAACCGAGGCTCTTATGTATGAGTGTAATAAAACGTGCTTCTACTTTTGTTTCTGTAACGAAGTAAATTAAATCTCAGGGCGGAACTATTAGGTTTGGCAGCAAGCCATGCAACAACACGTTCTGATTGCAGATTGCAATAATCTTGGATTGATTGATAGATTCCGCTTCGGTCATCTGGCACAATATATGACTACTTATTTCGTCTAAACTGTAAAGGCTTCTTAAAACAGACGCGACACAAAGGTACCGCCTGTCGCGAGTCGAGCGGTGCCTTTGTGACGTGTGCGATTCGCGTCGCGTGGCGCGCCTGTTTGAGGAGTCTTTAGTCGTCTGCCAGTTCCTTTCCTTAAATAAATCGTGTGGTTTCAGAACTTCTCTTATAGAAGAATGTTTACTTTCATCTTCCTTTCATACTTTCCTGAAGTTG
Organism: Griposia aprilina; assembly: GCA_916610205.1. Lineage (NCBI taxonomy): Eukaryota > Metazoa > Arthropoda > Insecta > Lepidoptera > Noctuidae > Griposia > Griposia aprilina. Next base: position 15,557,480 of record OU744305.1, read on the forward strand.
CAATACAAGGATTGCACTGTCTACGGATCTTCCATTATGAGTATTGCCCGTATAGTTTATCTTCACTCACAACTTCACAAGTTACACCTGTTATTGTTGCCGAAGAAATCATGTAGGTTCCAGATTTTATGATTAAGGCGCTTCCCCGACCAAATGACCTTGAGCGTTCGGTCTTTCTCTGTCCCGCGTCGCTGAGTCTCGCTCTGTCTCGCTCCCCACGCACGCTCTTTTATCTTAAAATTCACAAAAAAATTGAAATTATTTTTATAAAAAAAGGCAAGCGATGTTTTGAAATAAAATAAATCGTGAATTAATTAGATTTTTAAATTATCTATCCATTAGTGTAATCCTCAAATTAATAGAACGTCGCCTTTAGCAAAAGATGCATGCAATCAATCATTTTAGTCACTTTTTACAAGGAGATTGTAAATGTATTTATAAAACATAAAAACAAGTAAGAACGTGCAATGTGATGATAGGATATCGAACATTAATAATGTGCTTTTAGATGTAGTTTATTACCCATAGTGAATGAGTTAATAGCCTCTGAATAACGCACTATGGCAAGGTTTTGGTCGGGGTACCGCCTTAAGTGTAGACTTGAGGATGATCATCTGTATAACACTCGTAGATACGTAGAATCAAAGGGCTTTTCGCGGGACCATTTACAGAATAGCTATAATTAGATACACGTAACTAGAAAGCATAGTATACACGAATTCCAGAAGCAAGAAGACAGATTGGGGTAGGGTTACCGTCCGTCCGGATTTTGTCCGGCCGTGTCGTTTGTCAGAACTTTACGACATAAGGGATTTTTTTGAAAAATGAGTATATGTATATTTAAGAAGTAAGTGCTGAAAAATTAAAGGTTAAAAGTTAAATATCCGTTTTTTTTTTTACAAATGGCCGGTATTTTTGTCAGGGCTTTTCTAATTTTCTAATTTCAAAATGGTTTGGCAACCCTAGATTGGGTTGTCGACTCCACGTTAGGTTAGATCCTAGGCGAAATTACTGTCTAATTTATGTAAATAGCTGCACCCTGCACCCCACGGTTTTACCAATAAAATCAGTACCGTGGTAATATCGAGATAAACAGTATCTAACATTAAGCTATGTCCCAATCCAGGTCATGGTCTACCCAAGTGCCAAATTTCATCCAAATCTATTCAGCTGTTTTACCGTGAAATCGCAACAAACAAACTCACTTAATTTAGTTAGGTTAAAGACAAACGTATATTTCCTGTCACCCTCAGCCATAGCTATGACAGTGCTATTTGGACTTAAAGGTCATTCAGCACGTGGATGCCCACGCGAGCTGTCGCGTCGCGTGTTGTTGGCAGCGTGGCTGTCAGGTTAAGTGGTGTGCGGCGAGGCCTGTAATTGGATTGGTGGGCAATGGAATATTTTTGTATGTTAGTGGAAATTATGATGCGATATGCGAGGTTTTTCATTTTGTAAGGCAGACTGTTCTGTAATAGTCTTTAGATATCTGTAGTAAATGCAAGTAGGTTAATTCTTAGACTCGATATGTGAATCCGGCAATATCTGCCTATACCTACCTATGTCTATAAGCGAGATGCATCTATTTTGCAACATCTTCTTGCACATATCCCGATTATTAGGTCGAGGCAACAATAGTATGTCTTAACCTAAAAAATGTTTGCAAAAACTCGCAATATTTTTGAAAGACCTATCCAACGACGTCCCACACCATGGGGTAGACGAGAAAAAAAGAAACATCCCCACTTTACGTGTAGAGGAAGAGGTACCATTTTCTTTTTAAAAAAATTATTTTACCGTTTTTTCGGCGTGACTCATATGTATATCCATGCCAAATTACAGCTTCCTAGTACTAACAAGAGTGTCTGAGCTAAGCTGCGGACAGACCGACGGACGGACATGGCGAAACTCCTTGTTGACTACGGAATCCTAAAAATGTGATGGTTCAACCTGCATAAGTACAGCAAATGATCTAAAACATTAATATAGAAGTTAGCTACAGGTCCAATGTCACGTAGACACACGCACATTTAATTGGAAGCTATCAAAAAACAATTAGTAAAATTTTTACAATCAGACCTAAGAACTACTGTTCATTTAAATTGACCCACATAATCATAAACTTAATAGTTAGTTTTTTTTTTATAAATCGTCTGTCTGTGATTGTAAAGATTTGAATTATTTCTGAAGCTAACTTAAGGCTAGACTTGCTAAAATAAATTGCCGTCAAACGGGGTGAATAGGGATGCAGGGGTGAATAGGGATGCAGGGGTGAATCGAGACGAAACTTTCAAAGGGATTTTAACATTGAAATAATATGGTTTGAAACCACCCCTGCATCCCTATTCACCCCTGCATCCCTATTCATCCCCAAATCCCTATTCACCCCGTTTGACGGTACTTATGAGTCTAGTCTAGCCATAACAAAAACTTAGTAATTGAGAAATAGTCTTCTCTGCCACATGCTGTACCTACAGGTCATCACCACTCGCCCACCATGAGTGGTTAAAGCAGACAACCATACGAGTACATACATAGATACATAACATCATGCCAGTATTCCCCAAACAAAATGGCAGAGGTGCATTTAAGGTACACCCACATTTCGCCAGTCAGGTTTAAGTCCCATGTGATAGGGGGCGAGCCTACTGCCATCAAAGGGCACAATTCTAGGCTCAGGGCTGCTATTGAGAAATTCCAGATGGAAAATCCCAAAAACCTTTGCTCGACCCGGGAGTCGAACCCAGGACCAGCATTAGCTCTTGCGAGCACTAGACGACAGTCTACACAGATAACTTAATGATATTTTTTTAAATCCAATAATGTACGTAATTACGTAAATAACAAAACTACATAGGTTCTCGGTAAGATTTGGTAAAGTCGACAATAAAGGCTCCTTCAAACAGGCGCGACACGCGATGTGAATCGCGCGCGACATAAAGCCACCGCTCGTCGCGCGACACGCGGTGCCTTTGTTTCGCAAGCGATTTGCGTTGCGTGTCGCGCCTGTTTGAAGGAGCTTTACATTCACTCAGAAATTAACCATGGATTAACCAACCAAGATATTTTTTCTACCTTACAAGTAGTTAGCTACTAAACTTAGTACCTAGTACCTACACGTTTACATGCGGGTTATTAACTTCTCAGTATAACAAAACTGCTGATAATTTATTCGTAACCAAATAGACTTTACTTAGCTATTCCCATTCACTCAGTCCTTTCACCTGTCCACGTCTATTTTACTCTTATTTACCTTCTAAATAGCAGCGTGAAATGACATCGATCATCATTTACCTTCAAGGGCAACGATAAGACGTTGACCCCATCTATATGTTACCTTACAATGTCATTGGCTTATGAAATCTGACTATGACTTTGGTGAATTTATTCACCTAGGGAGGTAACAACCGATCAAGAATTTGATATTCGACAGGTTATCGGATTGAAATCGAATGCACCATTGAAAGGCATTACTTATTGGAATCTATTTACCTTTTCGATTGGCTCGTTGTTCTAATGGTCGGAAGCGCGTCTGCTGAACGTAGGCCGCTGGGTTCGATCTCCAGCGGGGTAATTGCTTAACAGTAGGAATGGCTTTAATTTTGACAGTTCAACAATCATTGCGTTATTTACGTTGTTGAGCTGACAAATTTTTCGAACATATGAAGCGGTGAATTAGCAATGGGCTTCAAAATTGATAGTGTGGTACGTAATTAGGGTGCTGGTCAAGTAAATTTATCCATTGAGAGTTTCTCAATGGCAGCTTGGAGTCTGAATTTGTTGCAGGGTCTATAGTCCATAGACCAAACACGGCGTTATGTGGTGGATGTGTTCTTGTGCAGCCAGAAGTGTACCTTTATGTGTGCTGTTATTTTTAACTGACTTCAAAAAAAGGAGTAGTTTCTCAATTAGACTGTATTTTTTATTTTTGTATGTGTTACCTCATATCACATGTGTGAGCACTATGTATCTACTTTAGAGCCACCATTTACTAGATTCGTCTTTCATTGACTTGAATGTGCCCTGGTGGCTGAGAGTATGTCATGCTCACTCAAATGTGTCGCTGGTGGTGGCGTGTGTGTTGGATCATTAATTTCCCTTCAAAATGGTTGAGCTGAATGGTGCTGATCCATACGTCATGTTCGAGAACGGGCGCCGTCAGTAGGGACTGGTCATCTTTTGGCTGCCACGGCTAATTTTAATTGTTTGTTTTTATCGTTTTTATTACGGACGCATGTAACGTGCACGTCTTTTTACATCGTTCTCACATGTATAATTTCAACATGAAAACCATTTTTTTTTGGAACGTTTTGTTGTGTCCATGGAGTTTCTTGCCCGTTCTTCTCCATAGGTACCTACTACGCTTTGGAATGGGCCATCTAACGTAATTTTTCTGACAGTTCAAAAGTGGCTGTAATTGGTTTATTTGAAATAAATGCATTAAGTTTTGAGTTTTTCTGGGTGAACCGATTTTGATGATTCTTTTTCCTATTTAAAAGCTGGTACTTCGCATGTGGTCCCATATAAATTTGATCAAGATCTGACTAGAAGTTTTTGAGTTATCCATAATAATGCGTATTTTTTCCACTTATTATGCATTATATTCAATAACTTTCTACGAATTTGTGTGGGGTAACTACAGTCGCACAAACTGACAGATTTTCTCATTCGATTTTGAACTTAACCATCAACATTTTAAGGTTTAAAATTGTTTGCAGAAATTTGACAGTTTCGAGTAGCTTGACCTGCTGGCGACTGTACCACAACTACAAAATGAAAAATAAAAACTTTTTTACAAAAAAAAAAACAGACTTCCAAAAAAAACAAAACAACGGCGAAAAAAAAAAACGGAAGTCGGTGACTGGTTTTGTATTTTCTTTTTTGCCATCGACTTCCGAAATTAAAGTTATTTTTCACTTTAGTGTTTTTTTTGGAAGTGTTGTTTATTTTGTAAATATTTTTTTGTGTTATTTAAAAGATTTATGTAGCCTGTAGGCAAGCAGATATTTATTTTTCCTCAGTTACAAATATTCGGTCCAAACATCAGTCATTAAACTTTGACTGTCTCGTTGGGTTACTGGTCGCAAGCGGTACTCTTGAGCATGAGATCCTGGGTTCGATTCCCAGGTCGGGCAGTGTTATTGGGCTTTTCTAACTGGAATTTCTCAGTAACAGCCCGGAGTCTGGATTTGTGCCCGGTTGATGACGATAGGCTCGCCCCCCTATTACAATAAACATAACTGCTGATATGTGGGTGTACTCCAGCAGGCTAAGCACAAGCACCGTCTTGTCGACGGAAGAATAGACAAAAATGACGTTTCGTGAAGACAGTACGACGGCAGCAAAGTAGAAAGAGTCAACTGCACTTTTTACGAAATTCAGTAATTTATTCACGTTTATCTTCAATTTTGCTTATATTTCGAAAATGGTGTGTCTATCGCAAAAATAATGAAAATGTCGAGCCTCTTTATGAAACCCTTAAAACCCCTAAAACTCAACTTGTAGGTAATCATTTTTCACATTTTCCATACAAAAAGTGAAAAATTCCTTTTTTCCATTCCATTTTTATTTTTTGTGGCAGTCGAGTAAAAAGTTTTCTACTGTCTTTAGCATGGCGATTAAAAAATCAAATTGTCTTCACTACCTTAGACAACTGTCTTCTGAAATAGTCGACATTAAAAAGGACCTAGACAACGATCAGCAGAAACGAAAGACAAAATGACAGATTTTAGAAGGATTTTTACGGTGCGATGTCAAAAATGGAGAAACGAAATGTCACTTTGTATGGGAATAGCCTTGTTTTTTCTTCGTAGAGATAGACAGCGGCATGCTAAGCCCGTAGGTACAACTCTGCCCAACCGTTCGGGGAAACAAGGCGTGATATTATGTTTATGTTATGTGTAGAATCTTGAGAATGTTAGGTATACTCGTAGATCAAAGGTTCTCAACGTGGGGGATAACTCTCCCTCGTGGGCGTTTAAGACTTTCAGGGGGGCAGTAGAAGACCCAGAGAAAATTAGGGGGCGTTGAGATGGAATCTTACGACTATATAATATTACACGTTTAAATATAATCGTGGCAATAGCTGTTTCAGATGCTCGACAGGTGGTAAGTTAAAAAAAAATGGCAGCTCAAGAAAAAAATAATCTCATAGCGGGCGGTGGGCAAAATAAGGTTGAGAATCTATTACATGTAACCTCTCAGAAACAATAGATACGTAATACAGTGAGATCATAATAAGACAATCAAATATTTATATATTTTTTGTGACCAATTATTGTGTGTGGCGGTCACCAAACTGAAGAATGCCATCATAGGTGAATCCTCAGCTGTAGCCCGTCAAATTAAAATTTTCTATGGTTTTTCGCAAATTGCAGCTCTGTTTTACGTCTTGTGTTGATTACAATGCAATTCGCGACTGTAGGAATGATATATTTACTGAATAATAATCATCAAATTCATGTCAATCGTCAAACTTTGGAAATTTGTTGCACCTATTAAATTTTCTAAATATTTCATATGAAAATTCCTAGGTGACTTAAAAAATCAGGTTCTGTGTTATAACCAGTGATCGGAGTAGGTAGATTGAACTGGGGTCATTGATCCGAAACGTATATATTACTATGGACATTCCTCCGGAATTGGTGGATTATTAAAAAAAAACCGGAACTTATGTAGGAATTGTATTCTGCCAGAGTGGAAGGAGTCATTTGATGATTTGCCATCCTCAAAAAAAAGGTAGGAATTGTAATAAAATGAGCAATTTTATTCTTTATTATTCTTCCTATTTTTTTTTTGTCACGATTTGACAAAACCCAACGACCAATCAGAACAAAGGATCATGGGTGGTACAATAACCGGTTATCAGAACAATGCGTACGCCCGCCGGAAATACTAAATCCGGAAATACCGGAATTACTTTCCGGAAAAATGGCTTATCCATGTTATTCTTTCTGTGTGCATTTATGATACAAGTACTAAAAATCAATCTACCTACTCCGATCACTGGTTATAACGGACGCGAAATGGGGAGTTTTTTTTTTTGTAAAACAAATTAATCACTTATTTTTGGAACGAAGTTCCTTATCGCTCGGTACGGACCTGGCGGCTAGGCGAAAAAAAGTGTAAAAAATTTCTGTGACGAGTTTCCGTCACGACCCTTCTTTATTTGTTTGTTTGGTTGAACGCGCTAATCTTAGGAAAAATCTTTTTGTGTTGGATAGTCCATTTATCGAGGAATGGTTTGCTACATAAAATCACGCTACGACAAATACGAGCGGAGCATAAATGAAAAATGTTGCAAAACCGGGAAAAAAATATTCCTTTTGAGAGCTTCCGTTGCGTGCGCTGCGTAAACGGTAAAAGTTACGCGAAAATCATGTACGACGGAATTATTCCCCTTTAAAAGTTGTAAAAAAAAAGTCTGCTACAGCATATTTCTATCTTTTAAGGGTGACTCAATATAACCCTTTTTATGGTAACCAAATTTGTTCTATGGATGTTCTAAATACTAAAAAAGGAACTTCGTTCCATCCGAGTGTTCCACGACACTCACGCATTTTTTTGTGTACCTGCCTACACTCTTGCTTATAAACAAAGCTTGATCTCTCGGTAGTCGTTATTTACTCGACGGCAAGGTTGATTAGTCGCGATCAACCTTGTGCAAGACAAACAAACGTAAATACATACTGTTTATATCTTAGTTATATAGGTAATACTGTTAGTTCCGTGTAGAAACTGTTAGGAAAGACGTGAGATGAAAATTATACCTGTAGGCTCTTGATGGTAACATGCGCGCTTTTGTCCGCGATATGAAGATCGGAAACTAGTGGTCGCAAGCGCTACTGCTGAGCATGAGGTCCTGGGTTCGATTCCCGGGTCGGGCAATTTTTCCATCTGGAATTTTTCGGTAGCAGCCCGGAGTCTGGATTTGTGCCCGGTTGATGGCAATAGGCTCGCCTCCTATTACATGGGACTTAAACATACGGACAAACGGACGTGCTATAGGTACACCTCTGCCTAACCCTTGGGGGAATACAGGCGTGATGTTTATGTTATTTATGTTTATGTGGAGATCGGAAATTATTCGGCGGGAACGTATACCGGGATAAAAATAACTTATGTCATAATTGAGGTTATGGTCTATCCGTGTGCCAAATTTCATCAAAATCTGTTTAGCTGTTAAGACGTGATAAGGTAACAAACAGTCCTTTAAGTACTCCATTTGAAATAAGATTAGAAATTTTAATAAAACTTTTTTACAGTCCGTTCAACCGAGCCGAACAGAGAACCGAACCGAACTGAGTTACTTTCTCATTTGTAATATTACTAAGTACTTTACTTAGATTTTTTAACTAAGTATAATAGATATGTTTCCGTTTAGGTGAGAACCAGCGAGGTATTTACGTAACACACTAACAGTAGGAATGGGTTTCATTTTGACAGTTCAACAACATTCATTGCGTTATTTACGTTCTTGAGCAGACAAATTTTTCGAACATAATATGAAGCAATGGATTAGCAATAGGCTTCAAAATGATTCAGATTGTGCGTTACGTAATTAGGGTGCAGGCCCTGTAGTCTCGACAAAAATCGGTCGTTAAGTCTAATCGATGTCAAATTTCTTTAATAGATTTTCCACCTTACGATTTTGAAATAAAGTTGAAAATCTATTAAAGGAATTTGACAACGATACGACTTAGCGACCGATTTTTGTCGCTGTCTAATGTCGAGACTGCAGGGGCAGGACTAGTCAGTGTGGCTTTCGGCTGAAATAATGATGATGATGATCTGCACCCTATTTGAGTAACACATTATCAATCACAATCTGAATAATTTTGAAGCCTATTGCTAATCCATTGCTTCTTAAGTTCGAAAAATTTGTCTGCCCAACAAGGTAAATAACGCAATGAATGTTGTTGAACTGTCAAAATGAAAGCTGTTCCTACTGTTAGTGTGTTACGTAATTACCCCGCTGTTTAGTAATGAAAATGGCGGTTGTTTGTCAGCTGCCGGGCAAACAAAAGTCCGTAACTTTGAACCCCACCTACTCCAACAGTTTTTAACAGAACTATTTCCTAGTATTGATTTATTAACTAGTAACAAGATAATTAGGTGCGAGGATTTTCTCTTTCAAGTATGAGAGTACATATTTAAGAGGTATGCGCCAAGGTAGCCCGCGAAATTCAAAGGAGGTCAACAAAAGCCCATACAATTTTGCCCAAACATGTACCTCGAGGTACACGTTTAATCGTAGATAAAAAATACAGGAATTCGAAAATATTAGTATTTTTATCCTTAAATAGTTTAAAATTACATAATCAATAATTTTTTATGCATGTACAATTGCGTTACATTTGGTTGACACTCGGGTTGACATTATTTTGTAAATGTCAATAACATGTCATTCAACGTCAAATTTTTCCGCCCTGGAGAACAGTGGCTGAACCCGACCGCAGGCAGCTGTCAACTTGACAGTTTTTTTTAATAAGTAAGGTAGTTGCGCTTGTGCCGATGATAGAATGCCAAAATGGCGTGCTTTTTATTATGAGCTATTTTATTCTCGTCCCGGGATAACAAAATTATATAAATGCAATATTATTCAGTGTACCTATTCTAGTGTATTTTATGCCACTAAGTGTACCTCGGTACTTCGTTTGGGCAGATTTTGGTGACATCCTTTTCTTATGTTTTTTGCAATTTGCAGATCAGTGTCAGGTTGTATGTTAATCTAAATACGAGTACTTATGATTCGCGGCCGCATCAAATATTTATTTATAGAATTATAAACATAAAAATCATTAATATATCTCCTATAGAATGACTATTTCATGAAATTATGACATTTGAGGGCAATTCTAACTTGGAGTGGTATTGCTGATTCTAATGATTATAATTCTGTAAAGCCATATTTGATACGGCCGCGAATCATATTTAGATCACCATACAACCTGATACTGACCTGTAAATTGCAAAACACGTAAGAAAATTTGAATTTTACGGGCTACCTTGGCGCATCCCCCTTAACTAGTAACAATATAGGTGCCGAGGATTTTCTCTTTCAAGTTTGGGAGTACATACATAAGTGACCTAGTCATAAATTAATAATATACATGGCTAATTAAGCTAACCTCTTTATAATTAGCAGGTAAGTTAAAGTACGTATAGCAAAGGATTTTGTAAAGTAACTTATGGAACATGTTAATTATTGAAACATAATTAACATTTAATTAATAAATTACAAATTTTACCACAGACCACAGATCAAAGGAATCACAAAGGCTTCATGAAGACCACAGAATATAATTCGCAAAGGATCAGCGAGTAAATACTCCTTGATAAAATAAATAAAAGAGGATGATACTAACATGAAAAGAATGGTCTGAGATTGCAGTACTTTCAATAATTTTCTAATTTTAATAACTTTAGTTTCGTACTATGATTTAATATGTACCTAATATAATGTATGTACTATGATGTAATATTTGCCTAATACCTAATATAGGTATCACTGCCCTGATTTATATAATTTGAATTTAGTAGGATTATAAAGGGTACTCTAGCATCAAGATCTTTTGGTAAATGTACGCCTGTACCCTCCGTACAGGCGTACAAAAATTATCATTAAATAGAGCAGCCAATATATTTAGAGCAGCCATGACAGTTGTTTGACATGACGTTTGACGAATTTGACAGTTTTAACTTTCGTGGAGTGACGTCTTTTGTTTGACTTTGTCAGTTGTCTTTGAATAGTTGTGTTCGCGCGTGTTGAATTGGATGTGTTTCGGAGTTGTTAGTGGTTGTTTTTGTTTTGCGACCCAGTTTACTAGTACGTACATTGCTTGATTGCTTTTTTTGTCATAGTTATAACATAGACACGTCAATCAAATGTCATTGTCAAAATGACATTTCGCATTTTGCTGATCCACCATATTTATTTTGTGTTGCTCTCCTTGACCAAGTTAATTTGAATTTACATTGAAACGAAGAAAAAATATAGAAAATTAACATTAAGAAACGGTTAGTATATTTTAATGCGATATTAACATATAGTGTACAGGGTGCTAGCCCAGGCTCCATACATTTTTAGAACATCTTCTTTGTGTCTTTTATTACGGGAAAACATTGGCTCCTGCAACTCAGTTAACTAGCGCAGGTGTCACATAATTCTATCATTTATTGTACAACATATTTATGTAAAAAAAAAGTATTTTGTATTTGTTTCTAAATTATGTTGATGTCTTACTCTCCATTTTAGGAGACTCCGTACAAGTCCCGACTCCCTACGATAGTTACAGCTTAGTAAGTAGGATTTTCTTTAAGGCTCCCGCCAAAGACTATATAAATTCTCTATGGCTCCCGCAGACGCGCGAGGCGAGGCGCGATGCGACAGCGGCTCGTAGCGCGATGATTCGATGAGCGGTGTCTTGGCGTCGCGCGCGATTCGCGTCCATGTGTCGCGCTTGTTTGTAGGAGCCTTTATGCCCTCAAGCTCTTTCTATTTTGTAGGATTATGATGGCTGCTAACACCAATTTTTATTTTACGTTAGTAACCAGTTTTCATAGAGTTTTTTTCAATCGCTATTATAACAGAAAAGATACGGTAATAGGTAAGCATGAGGAAACAAAATTAATATGTTTCTATGATATTGAATTATAATATGGCGCGACCCACCCTTACGGCGGGTCTAAGAAATTCTGAGATTTTCCCTTTTATGTTATAGAAGATACGATATAAAAAGTATTTTACATTACTTTGGTAACTTCGAGGGTTGTGAAAATGTGTTTTTAATCAATAAATTAAAAGCTTTTCTTTGAGGGTAGTCTTTGTTTGTGGCTTGTCTGCCCACGCTTGAACAATCTCAAACCATCCGCCTAATTGTTGAAGGTGCCTCACGAAGATCGGAGGTTTATCAAGCTAATTAACTTTACATATAATAAGCCCCATTTACACGATGCATGTTGCGTGGTACAGTCAGCGTCAAATAGTTAGTGACACTCAGGGTTTCCAAATAAATAGACGCAAACAAAAAGTCAATAATATCGGTACAAACCATCAGTTTCCAGTGTTGTCAACAATATAGTCGCTCAAAAGGTTGACACGTTTAAAATGTCATATAGATTGGTTTAGTCAAACCGCCTTAGATATGGTTACAGTCATTCCGCCAATGGTATCCAAGTATTATACCTCGAAGGTGCTGTAGCATACAATCAAATTGAAGCAACACATGACGTGCATCGTCTAAACACTGTTTAGACGGTAGCTACAACTTTTATTGTTGCTTCAACTTGTGGTAGATACCTTTTCTATCAGAACTTAAAACAGAAAAGCTAAAATTTGACAACCTGAACATACCTGGCAACCGTTTCAAATACAGATGTGAAATTAATATAGGTAACTTCATCATCATCATTATCACTCTCCTGCCCTTATCCCAAGTCAATATACCTTCTTATCTTAAGGGGACTACATGACCTAAACGCAAATTTATAATGCCTAAAAGTATATGATCCACTGCAGTAACCAAAATCAGAAAAATATATGATATTCTTCTGGATATATGCTAGTTAGATAGTGTGTTGAAAACAAAATACAATTAACTTGATATCATAGAAAAAAATCACGAAGATACCTCTAAAAAAATATTTTAACGATTAAAAACCATACTAATATACATGCAAACATTCAGATTTCTTGTCAGATTATTCTACAAGCAACATACTAACGTTATATTGTTTTAATTTTTTAGTCCAATGAATAGGTATTTTGTAAATCCATAATTGCTTCATATTTTGCAATAAATTACCAGCGTTGTGTCATCGCGCGTCTCTTTCTTTTCTATGCAATCCGACAGTGACAGCGCTTTAGCTCTTGTAAGCCTCTTAAATTATAAGGTACTACCTTCTTCGCGCGACTTCGTTCGCGTGAAATTTCTGGTTCCCCCGACCCACTCCGTCGCATCGCATCGCCTGCTCGCGGTATTACTTTGTTTTCACTTAGCGTATTTTCAGAGATAAATATTTTTTCTCGGCTTCTAAGGTTCTTAGCTTAGTGTTAATAGCCTATAGCCCTCTTCAAGAATTGGGCTATCAAATGTAAGAAGATTTTTTTCAACCTGCCTGATAGTTCCAGAGCTAAGCACGTTCAAACAAACAAACTCTTCAGCTTTATTATAATTAGTATATAGATGTAAGGAGAAGGCTTCCATGTCTTAGAATTACTCCGTAATTAGCACTGATCTTATTTTGGTCCCTGATCAGCAATACCCACATCAGAATGGATGAACGCTACTGAAGGTGCCAAATTCGTAGCCAAATTCTAGGCCGACTCAATTAGGCTTGCCATCGACACGCTAAAAAGAATACTTAAATAATCTCAGGCCCTATATGAGTACCTATTACGTTCTTATAGCTTACACAATTACACAGACACACATAATAACAATTAATCCGTATCGTGGAAGATAATACGACTAACAATACGTAATTTACGGTCCCGGTCATTTTCCTCTGGCCTCCAGCGCAAACGCAAATCTAATCAATAGCTGCAGGCGCAGTGTCAAGGTGAGATCACGAAGGAGTATTTATTACGACTATAATATTGGCTTTGGATCTATATTTCGATGGTCAGTTCAATGTTTTCTGTGATTGGTGATGATATTTGTAGTTTCGGCTCTTATTCAAGAACGAATCTCTATTTGAAAGTAGGCTATGAGTAGGTAAAGACTACTTTGACAACTTGACAATTTTGAATCGAAGTTTCTTCATGGGCATGGTTTTAATTACTGGTACTTAATTACCCCGCAGGTCATGGTCTACCCATGTGCCAAATTTCATATAAATCCGTTCAGCCGTTTTAATTAGCGTGAAAGCGTAACAAATATAGAAAAAAACAAATCTTTTCTCTTTAAAATATTAGTTTACATTATTACACACGGTGGCTCGTAAATAATGGATCAAACGTATCGGGTAGGTAGCTAACCAGCGGGGTAATTGCTTTACACACTAATAGTAGGAATGACTTTCATTTTGACAGTTCAACAACATTCATTGCGTTATTTACGTTGTTGAGCAGACAATTTTTTCAAACATATTAAGAAATGGATTAGCAATATCCTCCAAGATGATTCAGATTCTGATTGATAGTGTGTTATGCAATTAATGTGCTGTTTTCCAACAACTAATATGCAATTATATAAAAAAAACCGTTACGGTAACCATGTTTTTTTTTCATCATAATAAAATACTTTTCTGTACAGGCAAAAAAAAAGGTTATTAAAAAAAAAAAAGTACTTATTTAAACTATGCAGAAAAAAAAATTACTTACCATAATCATACCTAAAAATGTTATCATTTGCAGCGACTGCATTAAAAAAAACTGAGTTCTGGTAGAGCAAAAGGTAAAATTTGAAAAAAGAAAAAAGTAGGTTACCGTGACGGTTTATAAAAAAGTATTCAAATTAGTTGTTGAAAATCAGGTACCTACCCGTTACGTTTGATTAATTATATATTTTCTTGTAGTTTAGAAGTATGGGGACTACTAATTACTGCAAAATGTACCTTTAGAGAGTAACTACCCAAGTTACTACGCTATTTCATGAAAGATGTTCTAAAGGGTTGTGGTTTTCCTCAGTGGGATATCCCGCTAGGACGCTAACTTGCAGCCGTGTGTATTCATTTGTTCTATAATTTAAATCATCAATCATGGCGGCTTCAGCGACAGCGTTCGAATTTCGAATAGAAGTTTCGAGAGAACCCAAAGTGAATAATTTAAATTATGAACCTCGTCTTGAGTCTTGATACGATGTGATGATGTCCGTCTGTCTGTCTGTACTTACATTTTCTTTTCCCCGTGAAGTAAGCAGCCAATCAGGCGGTCTATACTTCCGGTTATAGTTACTACGCTTCCGGCAAGCTAAACACGTTATGTCAGTATGTTTATAGGTGTACGTTTGAGCGAACAATAAATACTTAATTATAGTAAATATGGATAATTTTTCTATAAACAAAAGCGTCCAATGGAATATTGTAAGCCAGTTGGGGCGAACTTTATTAAATAATTGTATGAGTAGGTATGTACTAACTTGAAAATTAATTCTGTGTTAAATGCACTACAAAATTTAAAGCTTTTAGGTATGTAGACATGCTCAGTGTGTCACTCCGTGTTAAGGCGCTTCCCTGACCAAACGACCTTGAGCGTTCGGTCCTTCTCTGTCCCGTCGCTGAGTCTCGCTCTGTCTCGCTCCCTCCGCACGCTCATTTATCATAAAATTCACAAAAATAATGAAATTATTTGAATAAAAAAAGACAAGCGAGGTTTTAAAATAAAATAAGACGTGTATTATTTAGATTTTTAAATTATCTATCCATTAGTGTAATCCTCAAAAGAATAGAACGTCACCTTTAGCAAAAGATGCATGCAATCAATAATTTTAGTCACTTTTTTACAAGGAGATTTTAGATGTATTTATAATATATAAAAACAAATAAGAACGTGCAATGTGATGATAGGATATCGAACATTAATAATGTACTTTTAGATTTAGTTTATTACCCATAGTGAATGAGTTAAATATAAATAATAGGCTCTGAATAACGCACTATGACAAGGTTTTGGTCGGGGTACCGCCTTAAGGCTCCCACAGACAGGCGCGTCGCGTCGTTCAGTCCCGTCCTTGCATTTCGTTTTATTTCTTTTTAATTTACCTAATTTAACCATTTCTAAGCACTAACCACTTACGACTACAATGGGTAACTACTTTCATTCCGTTAAATGACTAAAGGCTCGTACACACTGGCGCGACGCGACAGGGCGTCACAAAGGCACCGAATGTCGCGCGACGAGCGGAGTCTTCGAATTGTGCTATCGCGTCGCGCCTGTTTGTGGGAGTCAAAAAATCTTACAAAAAACATTGACGTATTTAATAACATTTTATAAAACGTGATGTTTTTAATTGCGTTTATAAATTGATGGTTTGGTTTAAAATTCAAACTCAATAATTATACTTATCACGATGACATGAGCGTGTCGCTTCTCAGTTATAAAATTTTATATTCGCATGAGACAAAAAGGGGAAGAAAAGTCAATGTATCGACTAGACTATGTTTATACATAGCTTTAAGGCTGCTCTCTCGAAAAAGCTTGAAAAAAGCATGCAGATGAAGCGACTTTTCGTCGGCATTTACAGAGATATTACATCTGATTTTTTTTTTTGCAATCTTCATGATATAATACGTAATTTGGTTTAGCCATAATTTTTCTATCGGTATCACAAAATAAAATAAAAATACACCAAATCACCTCCAAATTATTGAGATGAAACCATTTTACTCCTTCGTTTTTTATCAAAAGAGTATAAAAAAAATATCTACTACTTTGCAATACAAAGGAAAATGATTTGGTTTTGTTACTTTTTTTAAATATGTATTATTTTTATTGTAATAAATTAAAAAGGCGTCCGATTAATGGCTGCGTCTACGTCACCCCGCACTCGTCCTTAGATTCAGTTGGTCGTTAGCTCCGCGCAAATGCTCAAGGTTATTGGCATTATTACAAGCCTTAAGGCTCGTGCACACTGGCGCGACGCGACAGCGTACACAAAGGCACCAACTGCAGCGCGACGGGCGGCGCCTTTGTGTCGGGCTGTCGCGTCGCGCCTGTTTGCGGGAGCCTTTATCCACCCAGTTTACAATTTTCTTTATTCAGATATGTGTGTTTGGCATCTTCAAAGGATTGATGTATAAAAGTACCTAAATTTAAAGAGGATAGGGCACCATCGCCACGGGGGAGATAATCGCAACGATAGTGGCGCCGTGCCGTCAAATTCTCGCAGCGATGATATCGTCGTGTTGAGATTGCTTCCTATAGTTTGTATTGAATTTGATGTCACGGCGCCTTCACTATCGCCGCGATACTCTCGCGTAGAGATGGCGCCTAGATGTTTGACATGTAGATAGGGTCCGGGATCAGAGATTTTTTCGAGAACATTTCTATACCGTATTTTCCTAAGCACCATGCCAACACTAAACTATACTTACCCCCTTCCCCCCTAACTGCCCCGTTAGTCTCATGATTGCAAGCGCGACTGATGAGCGTGGGGTCCTGGGTTCGATTCCCAGGTCGGGTAAAATGTTATTGGGTTTTTCCACTATGGATATTTATACTTATCCATTTAATGATTTCGTCATCGAATAGATAGGTATAGTTTTGGGGTGGCGAGTTGACAAATGTATATTTTCCAACATAGTGTCCTCTATTCCGTCAGTTCAGTTACTGTATATTGTTTCACGTTATAACCTAATAGGTTTATATTATACCCACTACAAAAACAATACAACCAGTAGGTATATGTAACATTGAATATTGATATTGTAAATATTGTGCTGTACAAATATTACGTGCGTACATTTACACAATTGTTGTGCAAGCCTGGCCAATAGATTGATGGGAAGAGCTGAAGTAGTAGTTCTATATTTTTAAAGTGTACAAAGGTTTTTAAATAAAATATGATAAAATACGTTGACATAGCGTAAGTAGGGCATTTTTATTTATTTTAGTTATATTGTTGTCTAAATAGGAATTTCATGATCAGTTTCCTATAAAGATGAAACTTTTATTTAATCCCAGCTGGGCGCCAATAGTTTTGCGTACATTCGAAGAATGAAAAGGTTAAACACCATAACGACCACAGTTGAATACACTTAAGTATAATTATTCCGACTGTTTGTTCATGTTTACTATGAATGAAAATGTTAGTGCGACGAGGTGACATATTATTTATTAAAATTTTGTGCACCATGCTTAGGGTAATATTAACCAATATCCAATACCAATACCATTAAACCAATATTACCAACCAACCAATACTAATACACTCGAGAGCAATGAATCCGGGTCACTTAAAGAATGTTAAAAATCTCGGAAACTAAAAATGATAGGTTAATGCAATAAATCGTATTTAATAGACAATGTAATACTCCTTAAATGAAAGTAAAAAAAATATGAGTCACCATACATTTTATTAACACAAAATTACATAAAGAAAAAAACTGCTGATCTCTCCTTAAAACAAAAATAGGAAACATGAAATTTTTGAACTTTATTACGATTTTCTTGAATTTTAATACTTCGTATTGCCTCCTCGTGCTTCCATTACTGCGTTTACGCGGTTTGGCATGCTGTACACCAAGTTCCTTATACGATTTTGGGGAATATTCTCCCATTCCTCTGTGAGAGCAATTTTGAGCTCACGAAGCGTGATTGGGGGAGGGTTTCGTTGTTTTACGCATCTGCCTAGCTCGTCCCAAGCATGCTCGATCGGGTTGATATCCGGGCTGCGCGCTGGCCACTCCATACGAGTAATGTTCATCTCTTGAAGGTAGTCATTCACAGTCCTACCTGTATGAGGTCGGGCATTGTCATGCATAAATATAGCATCCTCACCTAAATTGACCATAAATGGACCAACGTGATCATTGAGGATTTCTTCCACATATCTTACGCTAGTTAAAGAGCCGTTTTCTATGATCACCAGCTCTGTGCGACTTTCAGAAGAAATTCCGGCCCACACAAGTACAGACCCACCACCGTAGGCTACTTTTTCTTCGATGCATGCTTGCTTGAATCTTTCCCCTGGTCTTCGATACACTCTGTGTCTTCCATCGTGCTTGTAGAGCATAAATTTTGATTCGTCGGAGAACATAACTTTTGACCAATCTTCAATACTCCAATTTACGTGGCTCTGGGCATATCTTAGTCTTGAAATACGATGCCCACGCTCCAGTTTAGGGCCGTTTGCAGGTCTAAGGGGTTTTCAGTTAGATTCAGCAAGCCGACGTCTTACTGTCCATGCACTTGGGTTACTTCCTCCGAGGCGTCGAAACTGATTTGTGAGTTCAGTTCCTGTGAGAAAGCGATTTCGAAGCATGGTGTTCACCAAGTATCGGTCTTCACGTGCTGTGGTACACCTGGTTCTGCCCGTTCCTGGTCTGCGTAGGTTAGAACCAGTTTCTTCGTAACGTCGGAGAACTCTTTGTACTGTTGACAGCGACACACCGACAGTCCTGGCTGTATCGCGCTGACTCCGGCCGGTTTCCAGCATTGTAAGTATTCTGGTGCATTCTTCAGGCGTAAGCGACATAATTTCAGCTTGAATAATGAATATAGAGCACTATCAACATGGTTTATGTACCCACATAAATAACAGATTACAAACAAAAGCAAAACCAAATGCTGTAATTTCGTAGTTCCATCTTCGAAAGTGGCCCTTTTTCAAATTTGATTTTTTTATGATATAACTTTACAATAACTAAGAAGTTTTAATACCTTCATTTAAGGAGTATTACATTGTCTATTAAATACAATTTATTGCATTAACCTAGCATTTTTAGTTTCCGAGATTTTTAGGATTCTTTAAGTGACCCGGATTCATTGCTCTCGAGTGTACTTACCAATATTACTAATACCAACAACAACCAATACCAAACCACCACCAATACCAATACCACTATACCAATATTATTATTTATGGTATTTGGTCGTTCACTTCGTTTTTGACACTGCGTGCCAAGAAAACGGGCCACCAAAATAATAACTAGGTACCTATATACGTATGCCTTTCAATACAAAAACGATTTTTCGCAATCTGAACACACTATGATCATCTTACAAGGCTTTATACACACTACTTTACTATCCTTACGTGTCTTAATGAACATGCCCAAGGATAACGGTGTCGTCAATAAAGAATGTCTTATTACCGGTTGTATTATTAGTCTGTGATGTGATAGCTCGATATCTCTCGATGGATAAAGTTCAAGAATTTAACGATCGAATAAAGGTTGAGTAGGTAATGGTAGAGCTTTTCGTTTATTAAATCCTATCACTTTCCCATTATTATCCCTAGATAATAATGGTAAAGTGATACAATTATTACGATTTGAATTACCTATCAGAAAAATATCATAGTTATACTATCAGATTGATACTACATTGATACTATCAGAATTGTCGACATCGTCTAAGTTGGCAAAAAAAAAAAGGGTTATTATTTTCAAACATCAGCGTCAGATATTTATGCTGCCACCGGGATGTCACATATTTCTGCAATATGAGCGGCACTGATTGCAAAATAAGAAGAAAACTCGAAACAGCCTGATAAGTTTTTATGCTGCTAAGTGATGTCAGATAGTTTTGATCACAACGAGAAGAGAGAGAAAGTAGGCAGATATTTATAACACAAAACGTCATGTCCGATATTATTGCGTTCTAAGAGGTGATACATCTTTTTGAAGCCGATGCAGCTTCATATAAAGAGTGGCCCAGAAATCGACCGACGTAGTAGGTGGCGATAGCTTTTGTCAAGCCTTCCCAAAATAACAAAAATGTTCCGCAAAATCTTATAGTTTTTAAAATTAATATAAATTGTTAATAAAAAAATATTTCAGGAAAAAAATCAAATGATAGTGAATTTATGTTGAATTTGTAAGTTTTTATGGAGAATCGAAGGTAATTACGTATAGAATAACTATTTAATAATATTTTGATGGATAAAGTTATTTCGGTCGATTTCTGAGCTTGTTCCCAACGAGTCACACCTCAACGGGTAACAGTGTGACTCGTTGGGAATGTTTTGGATAATAATTCCCAACGAGTCACAGTTACTGTTACACTGTTACTCGTTGGGATGATCCCACCTTGATTTAGGGTATCAATACATCTATCGCCACGAAATATTTTCGTTCTCAGATAAACAAAAATTGTTCCCAGGTATTTGGTACAACTTGGGGCACCCCGACTCGGACAGGTTAGGTTAGAAGGGGACGGCGGGGTCTGAAAGACCCCGCCGTCCCCTTCGTGGTTATTTTTTTTTAAACCGCCCAGAAATAGGAGTCCCGCGAAGCGGGACTCCGTCGGCTATTGTGGAACTGATTTTGCATTGTTTGGTGACTACATTTTGGTGACAGATCTACTATTTTGAGGACAAACCCTATTATTTAAGAAACACAAAACTAATTAAATTGGTGATAGCTTAAATGATACCCTAAATCAAGGTGGGATCATCCCAACGAGTAACAGTGTAACAGTAACTGTGACTCGTTGGGAATTATTATCCAAAACATTCCCAACGAGTCACACTGTTACCCGTTGAGGTGTGACTCGTTGGGAACAAGCGTATTTCTGGGACACCGTGCATATTGGCTCGTCAGATTGTTTTGGTGTTTCTTCGATGTCACATCACAAATATGTCTCTGTATGGCATATACATTCCGCAAATGATCACATATTTATTTGCCATCATCTAGACGAAAAATATTAATGGATGAATCATGATATCAGATATTAGGGCTGAGCTGTCTATAGAAATATATTTGTGCTCGTGACTGTACGTGTATACGTCTAAAACTTCAAATAACATTAATTAGGCCTTATAAATAAGGAAGTAGCATTTGTTGGAATGGCGCCACTTGTTTGTTAGATTTAAGTGTAATTTCCTGATAATTTGCTAAAGCTAAACATAGGAAACACACACAAAAGGATTCTACTACCTACCTACTCATTGTCATTATATAACAAGTTGTCACATAAATAAGTTTTCATGTTTCCTTTCGCGAAACGATCAATGTAATTTAAAAACTTTAAAAAAATAAATTAACCTTCGTTTTCTCAGAAACAGAAAAAGGGTTTATATTAAATGAGGTATACGTATTGAAATGTTATGTACAGAGTTAGAATCTTGTACTTTGAATAAGTGTTACACTAAGCATACGTTCGCACGGGCGCTCTATTTAACGCGACGTTTCTTGCCGCGCACTGGATTTTCAATTTGAACTTTTTCAACGCGCTAGGGATGCACTTTGTTGGATTCTCAACGCCCGATTCGACGCCGAGGCTTGAAAATCCAGAGCACGGTCAAAAACATAGCGTTAAAAAAAACGTTCGTGCGTATGTGGGCTAACACTAAAAGTCGTAAAATAGTAGGCAAGGTAGATAATTTAAGTGGCTGTACTAAATACTGAAAAAAAGTATATTTAATTCATAAAACAATAATTATTTAAAACAATACAAACATTAATTAGTAAGGCTTCTGGCAAAATCTAGCTAACATATTGAGCGCAATTATCGGGGATTATATAATTCAAAAAGTCTATTCCAAATTAAGGAGACTAAATCAGCCTTTCATCGGTTTAAGTTCCTATAGAACATCTACAACGCTATAAGGCTCTTTTGGCGCGTGGCCAAAATTGGAACTAATGCCACCATCTTGTTTTGTCAATACAATTTCTGTGACGATTACAAAAATGTTTACTAATAACGCCCCCCTGTCAATGTCATTCAGGAGCCAAAAGATCCTAGTAGCATTCTAAACGATTCGATTAAAAGCCTTGTCTTTGACGCATTTGTCTAGGGCTTCCATCAAATCTACAGTCTCTTCATGACAAGTTTCAGCGGTGTAAAGTAATTTTCTGGTCACCCTCTTATCACATTCCTTTAATAATTTGTAAATTGGTTTAACGTGGCAATCTTCTGTAAATAAAGAAGTAGAATAAGATACTGAAAATATAGCAAGAAAATATCAAGCTTGAAAAGTCAGGGAAGTTAATAACAATTCTTAAATAATATATCTCTTATTTAATAGAACTTATCAAAGCAAATTGACCACCAATTTAAATTTTCCCTATATTCAAACCACAACTGTCATTCTTTGACAATTTTATGAAATGGCTTTATCACGGGAAAGTGAAAACCTATAACTTCATGGTGAAAACTTATTGGATAGACTTTTAAAACACATGACGCGAGGCTAGAGTTCCTACAATGCAATTTTGGGGTACAAACTTATAATTTTCCTATATATATAAAAGTTAAATAAGTATTTGAATAAAATTATTCAGTTTAAAACCGCAATAGAAAATCATTTAACTCTCTCGAACTCTAATTTTGTTAGTGAAGAGGGCGTTATAAATAAATTCATCAGAAATTTGGTAAACTTTAGGGGGAAGCGTCTGGGTAGCCCGTGAAATACAAATTTTATACGTTTTTTTGCAATTTGCAAGTCAGTGTCAGGTTATATGTTGAACAAAATATGATTCGCGACCGTAACAAGTATGTGTTTACAGAAATAAAATCATTAAAGTCATCAATACAACCCCCGTAAGTTCATAAAACATAACTTTTTTTTTTTTTGGGTGGTACATCATCAAATGACCTCTCCCGCTCTGGGCGGAGCGGAAGGGCGTGTCAGACTCTTACTGACTAAAACCCACCCGTGTTCCTTCAGTTGCCCGTGTGCCAGGACCACGGTAACTCTTTCGAACAATCCGTGACCCCGGCAGGCATCGGCCCAGTTGGACCCCGTCAATTATGCTGACATCTCTTTGAGGCGCGCGTGGAACAGAACACAACGCGATTATAGTTTAATGTCCAGGTAATACAGTAAGCAGGTTTTCAGGTTAACACCAAGTTGAGACGACTGCGGCATGAGGAGCTTAAAATATTACCTATATAGGTATAGCTAGGCTACGAAGTATTATTTACCTGGGAGCCCCAAACTAGACAGTCTGTATCTTGGGACTCGGGGTATGAATTCCAGAGTGGAGACTAGAGAGGTGATTTCAGGTGTTGAACTTGAATGGTTTATTTGGTATGTTTGTGTATGTGTGATGTGTGTGGTGTGTATTAGTGTGTATATATTATATGTGTGCGTATTTGTACCAATTGTGCGTCATTTGATTCAGTGTCAGGTCAGGGTTTTTATATTAATTGTTCCGAGTCATCATAACCAGAGTTTTGCAACATTTTCTTCATTATTTTTTTTGCAAATTACACTATGGACGAAAAAAAGTCGGATGGAACTCCGCTAAGACAAAACTGAGTCTTGTTTTATGTGTGAGTGGAATGGCCGATCGTCGCGCGTCTCGGCCGACTAATGTGTGAATGTGTGCCTACTGCGTACAGCGGCCTGTACTTACTTACAGCGAGCTGACCGACTTGTGTGTTACAATTTTTTGTTAGCGAGAATCTATCCGACTTTTTTTGTTCGTCTACGACTTAAACCAATACACGAAATGGCTACAAAACAAACTAAAGAAAGAAAGAAAATACGTAACTACACACAACGATGATTCTTAAGGCGCCTCCTTACCGGGAGCATTCGCATGTAGGTACCGTTAAACGGGGTGAATAGGGATGCAGGGGTGAATCGGGACGAAACTTGAAATGGGATTTTAACATTGAAATTATATAGTTTGTTGTCAAAAAGGGCTAATGTGTTTGCTGTACTATCCTACTAATATTATAAATGTGAAAGTTTGTCAGGATGGATGGATGTACAGAGGTATGAGGAACAGGGTGGAAAGTTCACTCATACTCTATGGAAAAGGGAGGATCCTCCGACCAGACGGGTGTTGTGCCTGGTGGGCAACTGCCCGACGGTTGATGTCGGGACGTTGTATATATGCTAATCGCGCGGTAAACTCTGCTTGTGCGATGCAGGATTTGTGTGATGTCAGTATGACGTGTAACTCGCATGTGGCGATGTTGATACCGCTACATAACTCTCCCCCGGAGACCGGAGGTCGATAGTGGGCTGAGTCTTGCGTCTTGCGATGCTTGCCAGGGCCAGTTGAGGTGCCAGTGAGTCGGAACCGGGTGTCGCATAGTTCGCGGTGGGTCGGAACTGTCTGCGAAGTTTTCCCCAGTGAGTCGGGGTGGCGCTGCGTTATGCTCCAGTGCGTCGGATGTGGTACAGCGCCGGGTTGAGGCTGACTGCTGGCGTCGACCAGGAGAGGGTTTGAAGGCTCTGCTTGTGGACCGGCCGAGAGTGCAGTGTGCTGTGCCAAGGTTGCTGATGGGGCTGAGGGTGATGACCAGGTATGCGCGGTCGCTGCATGCTGGTGGTCAGGATACCCGTTGAAGCCGTGGGTGCTGGCTGGCTGTGTGACTCGCCGCTCTAAAGCTTGCGGAAGTGATGCTGATGTGATGATGACGTCACGCTGTAGTAGTTGCACGAAGGCTGCGCTGACGTTCATTTTCGGGGTCACCAGTATAGAGGTACGAGGAACAGGGTGTAAAGTTCACTCATACTCTATGGAAAAGGGAGGATCCTCCGACCAGACGGGTGTTTTGTCTGGTGGGCAACTGCCCGACGGTTGATGTCGGGACGTTGTATATATGCTAATCGCGCGGTAAACTCTGCTTGCGCGATGCAGGATTTGTGTGACGTCAGTATGACGTGTAACTCGCATGTGGCGATGTTGATACCGCTACAGATGGATGGATGGATGTTTGTTACTCTTTCACGTAAAAACTACTGAACGGATTTGGATGAAATTTGGAACACAGATAGTTTATAACCTGGATTAACATGTAGGATACATTTTAAGCGACTTCAAAAAAAGGAGGAGGTTCTCAATTCGACTGTTATGTTTTTTTATCCCGGTAGTATGTTCCCGTGGGTTAATTTCCGACATCCAGCATCCGACATCCGCCGAAGCCGCGGGCAAGCTAGTTATTACATATAAATACATAGCTAGAAGTAAGACGGCTAGGTCGCAGGTAAGGTTTCATTATAGGCGAATGCTCCCGGTGAGGGAGAACCTTTAAATGATTATAAAAGTTACTTAAGTACAGTCGCACGCATTTCAAGTTACCACAAACTGTCAGATTTAATCATTGGATTTTGAACTTAACCAATAACATTTTAAGGTTTAAAATCGTTTAGAGAAATTTGACAGTTCGTGTAGCGTGACCTGCAGGCGAACGTACATGCGAAATCTTTAAAATAAAAACGTACCTAAACATTTTATCCGCTCTTGCACGACTGGATCATTTGATTCCTGGAACAGATTCAAAAACAAAAAAGAAGGTGATAAATTGTCGAATGAAGAGTTAAAAAAACACGGTACTATCAACCATACACAGACCAATGTTATACCTATGTTTCATAAAAAAAACATGAAGATAATACTGCAGTATCAAAACACATCGAAAACTATTCATTATTTGATCTGCAGGGAATCGCATCGAATCAGTTAGAATCGGTTTCAATTGTCCAATGCTTAGTTTGCGGAGAAGAGAAATAATAATTAGCAATAAACAAGTTGCTGTTCCATTAGTTTGACCATGTGGTTGCGGGGTTAAATGAGATTAAGAAATTTTCCATTGAACAACAGATGGGAAATAAGAGGGTTTTATGCAAATTGCAAGACGAATTAATACATTTGAGACATTATAAAAGTTTGTCTCAGAGATTAAGAATACAGTAAGAATAAGGAAATGCAGCGCCGTGTGTCTTAGGTCAAAACCGTAATGAGCCAAATTGAGACGTTCTCCTTTTTACTCGACTGCGCCAGGAGGGAGATGTAGATTTAGACGGCTAGAATGGGTCCCGACTGCTATAATTTTTCTTGTATTTATAAAAAATATTGTTAAATATTTATATAGATTTGACGCTTATAAGCATTGCGTTAGCATCTTTGGCGATATTTAAGTTAAGTGCAATCGGGTATGACGACTTTCTTGTTATAGAGTTTTTTTGTTTTTGTTTTTTTAATTACTGTTTTTCTAATCCTGGTTTCATTTCTGGTTCTGGCCGTTCTGAGTAAACAATTTCATCTCTCCACAAAGGTGAAAATACTGTCTCAAGTGCTAACGCTAGATTGATAGATTTATTTACAGAAACTTTATAAAGTTCAAAGGTAATAAATAAATCATCAATTGTATCGATATGAATATAAACTTAATAAAATAAAAAGGAAAATCTTAAAAACACTACATCAGAATTTAAAGTCAATTACAAATTCATGAACTTTGTATCAAAAAGAAAGAAAAACAAAATGAAACGCGTGGGTTTATTCATTGTTGTATTAAAACAATGGGACGGACATGTTATTATTACATTCAGTACGTAGGTACATTGTATATCATTACATCCTTAAATGAAGCATTCAGGTCAATGTGCAATTCAAATATTAGGGTTTGTAGCTCCACAGAATTATATGTGCAAAGTGCAATAATAGTAATCATTTGGTATTTAAAAAGGGGGTACCATAAAAAGGTTTCCGGGAGTTAAAAAAATTGGTGATTTCATATTGGAAAAATAAAAACATTTTTACAAAAAAACAACAGACTTCCAAAAAAAACACTAAAAGACGTGAAAAATAACTTTAATATCGGAAGTCGTTGTCTTTGGTTTTGTATTTTCGTTTTTGGCCACCGACTTCCGAAATTAAAGCTATTTTACACGTCATTTAGTGTTTTTTTTTGGAAGTCGGTTGTTTTATTGTAAAATAGTTTTTTTATTTTTTCACTTTTTAGTTGCGGTACCTATCCCACACAAATTCGTATACCACTACTTGGTATGTAAATAACAGTGACAGAAAATTATTAGCACATCATCAATATAAACTAAGTGGAAAAAATATGCAGTATTAAGGATAACTCAAAAACTACTGATCAGACCTTCATCAAATTTAAATGGGACTTCATTTGAAACACCAGCTATAAAAAGAATCATCCAAATCGGTTCACCCAGAACAAAGTTCTGAGCTAACACACATAAAAAAAAAAACAGTCTAATTGAGAACCTCCTCCTTTTTAGGAAGTCTGTTAAAAAAGGCGACCAATAGCTAAAAGTTTTTTGATAATATCTCCTTTTAGACTCATTTCTCGTGGCGGCATGAACGGCACAGACACGAGGTGGCAAAGTGAAAATTCAAGAAGAGCACGTCAAAATCAATACAATCACCAATTTTTCTAACTCCCGGAATTTTTCGAGGTAAAATTGCCAAATGACTGGACTATAAATAAAACAATATAATTTTGGCCAAAATATTCGAGTTTCCTTCCCAGTGATTGGGTGGTGGTCAGAAGCAGTCGCTCCATGTAAAATACTGGTAGTCAGCTGCATCCGGTTGGACTAGAAGCCGACCTCAACAAAGTTGGGAAAAGGCAAGTAGATAATGATCCATCATCATCAGCCTACATCAGTTCTCTGCTGTATATAGCAATCACCAATTTACTAAGCTCTCGATCCTCGGCTTCTCTCATCCATCTGTACCTACTAATATTATAAAAAGGTAAAATTTGTGAGTTTGTATGTAGCTCTTCGGAACTACTGATCGGATTCGCAAATTCTTTTACTAATGGGGAGGCCCGGAAGACAACCAAAGTTGTTGACATAGCTCACAGAATAAGCAAGCTGAAGTCGCAGTGGGCCGGCCATATTAGCCGTAGAACCGATGACCGTTGGGGTAGACGTGTTCTTGAGTGGAGACCGTGAATCGGCAAACGTAATGTAGGACGCCCTCAGGCTAGGTGGAGCGACGATCTTCGCATGGTGGCTGGTAGCAGCTAGATGAGAGTTGCTGAAAATCGAGCTAAATGGCGTGTAATTGGAGAGGCCTATGTCCAGCAGTGGACTGCTGTAGGCTGCTGAAGGATGATGCTGATGATGATGAGGTCATCTGCCTTGACCTTTTCCCAACTAGGTTGAGGTCGGCTTCTAGTCTAACCGGCTCTGCAGCTGAGTACCAGTATTTTACATGGAGCGACTGCTTATCTGAGCTCCACAACCCAGTTACTGAGTAATACGATATCCCTTGGTAAGGCTGGTTGTCAGAGTTTTGGGCTTCTGACTACCCGTAACGACTGTCAAAGATCTACGAATGACAGCCGGGGCCAAAGGCTTAACGTGCTTTCCGAGGCACGGAGGGGTCTTGGTTTGTAAAGATGTCACCTATCCACGGCTCAACCGCGACAAGCGTAGCTTAATCTGATCGATCGATCCGTGCGGCTGTTATTAATTAGCCACAAGCCCCTCGATATATTTTTCCTTAAAACAAAAATATCACGCGAACAAAGTCGGGGGCAAAAGCTATCTGTGTTATAATCCCACAAAGATTTTCACTCCACCTAGCCCGAGGGCCTCCTACAGTTTCCATTACGCTGGTCGATAAAAATTCTTCACTAGAAAAAATATAGAGAGAAAATTCTGAGAGAGAGAGCACAATCAATAGCGTATCGTGATGTACTACTCTGTCAAGAAAGTAACGCGGAAAGATCAATAATACACAAAATGTTTGTTATTCATCCAAATTTATTTTATCACCTTCAAAGTTTGCTGGCAAATCTGGCCTTTGTCTTCGAATTTGCTCTCTTAAATGCCGCATAACGCTCAAATAATATTCTTTATTTACCGTTTGACCTTCCGGCAAGAATTCTGAGTGCACAACACCGCGATAGTCAAAGAAAACAGTCAACATGACTTTGACTTTTGATCGACTTTGGCGTGGTTTTTCGGTTTCGGTTCCGTTGGAAGGCGCCACTCCGAAGCTTGTTGACTAGTTTGCATGTCAAACTCGTAAACCCACGTCTCGTCACCAGTAACATTGCGTTTCATGAATGTTGGGTCGGAATTGACTCGTTCTAGCATGTCCTCAGCGACTCTCATGCGATATAGTTTTTGAAAAAAAATCAGGTCTTTTGGGAGTACCCCCGTGGTAACATGTTTCATACCCAAATGATTAGTTAAAATGGTACGGATCGACTCGTGAGATACAGATAGTTCGGCGGCTATCTGTCTCAAAGTTGAATGAGGATTTTCAGTCACTATTTCCTTCACTTTTGCGATGTTAACTCAGTTGCAGACGTTGATGGCCTACCAGAGCGAGGCAAATCTTCCATCACATCTCGACCGCTTTGTACCACTCATAAGCACGTGTTTTTGATAAAGTCGATTCACCGTAAGCCTTTTGTAACATTTTCAGTGACTCCGAACACGAAATTCCATTGGCGATGCAAAATTTAAGACAAACTCTTTGTTCGGTGTTTTTGTCCAAAATGAAATTCGCTATACACACTAGATATGATATAACTAAAAACAGCACTGTATTTAATACACTCGAGAGCAATGAATCCGGGTCACTTAAAGAATCCTAAAAATCTCGGAAACTAAAAATGCTAGGTTAATGCAATAAATTGTATTTAATAGACAATGTAATACTCCTTAAATGAAGGTATTAAAACTTCTTAGTTATTGTAAAGTTATATCATAAAAAAAACAAATTTGAAAAAGGGCCACTTTCGAAGATGGAACTACGAAATTACAGCATTTGGTTTTGCTTTTGTTTGTAATCTGTCATTTATGTGGGTACATAAACCATGTTGATAGTGCTCTATATTCATTATTCAAGCTGAAATTATGTCGCTTACGCCTGAAGAATGCACCAGAATACTTACAATGCTGGAAACCGACCGGAGTCAGCGCGATACAGCCAGGACTGTCGGTGTGTCGCTGTCAACAGTACAAAGAGTTCTCCGACGTTACGAAGAAACTGGTTCTAACCTACGCAGACCAGGAACGGGCAGAACCAGGTGTACCACAGCACGAGAAGACCGATACTTGGTGAACACCATGCTTCGAAATCGTTTTCTCACAGGAACTGAACTCACAAATCAGTTTCGACGCCTCGGAGGAAGTAACCCAAGTGCATGGACAGTAAGACGTCGGCTTGCTGAATCTAACTTAAAACCCCTTAGACCTGCAAACGGCCCTAAACTGGAGCGTGGGCATCGTATTTCAAGACTAAGATATGCCCAGAGCCACGTAAATTGGAGTATTGAAGATTGGTCAAAAGTTATGTTCTCCGACGAATCAAAATTTATGCTCTACAAGCACGATGGAAGACACAGAGTGTATCGAAGACCAGGGGAAAGATTCAAGCAAGCATGCATCGAAGAAAAAGTAGCCTACGGTGGTGGGTCTGTACTTGTGTGGGCCGGAATTTCTTCTGAAAGTCGCACAGACCTGGTGATCATAGAAAACGGCTCTTTAACTAGCGTAAGATATGTGGAAGAAATCCTCAATGATCACGTTGGTCCATTTATGGTCAATTTAGGTGAGGATGCTATATTTATGCATGACAATGCCCGACCTCATACAGGTAGGATTGTGAATGACTACCTTCAAGAGATGAACATTACTCGTATGGAGTGGCCAGCGCGCAGCCCGGATATCAACCCGATCGAGCATGCTTGGGACGAGCTAGGCAGATGCGTAAAACAACGAAACCCTCCCCCAATCACGCTTCGTGAGCTCAAAATTGCTCTCACAGAGGAATGGGAGAATATTCCCCAAAATCGTATAAGGAACTTGGTGTACAGCATGCCAAACCGCGTAAACGCAGTAATGGAAGCACGAGGAGGCAAAACGAAGTATTAAAATTCAAGAAAATCGTAATAAAGTTCAAAAATTTCATGTTTCCTATTTTTGTTTTAAGGAGAGATCAGCAGTTTTTTTCTTTATGTAATTTTGTGTTAATAAAATGTATGGTGACTCATATTTTTTTTACTTTCATTTAAGGAGTATTACATTGTCTATTAAATACAATTTATTGCATTAACCTATCATTTTTAGTTTCCGAGATTTTTAACATTCTTTAAGTGACCCGGATTCATTGCTCTCGAGTGTATAAATAACAGATGCAACTCAAAGTCCGCGCCAAAATGGAAAACAGTTGTTGCAACTCAAACTCCGCGCCAAAATGGAAAACAGTTGTGCCAATAACAACAACAATAAAAACAAAAATTTGAATTTGGAGCCATAAACAAATCATCCATTCCTGATACTTTTTTGACTGAAGGTATATCCCACTAATCCTTCAATAATCTAATTGAAATATAATTTAGTTCTGAAGAAAAATAAATACAGCGATGAGTGAATGCAGTTATAAAATGTGAAGTGCTGAATGATCAATTTGTTTTTTCCGTGCGTACTCCGTATATTAAGATTGTCATAAATTCTTTCATTAACATTAGATTTAGCTTGATAATAGCTGTATTAAGAAGTTAGAAGATAAATCATACTTCTCCGATTTCAAGTAGTAACTGAAGTATCCAAATACTTAGTATGTAGTTGGATACTTGTGTGGTGTTCAGGCTAAATTTGTTACAAAGCTGGTCGAAAATTTTGGTTAGCCGTAGCCGAAAGTCGCGATCAATGGACCGTGGTAATTGCGATCGTCCTTACAGGGTGGTGTTTGACATTGTTGAATTATTCCTACCTCTAAACGCTTAGCTAACAACCTCTTGGTCCTCTTGTGGTAAAGACCAACTCGAGATTAATCTAGTGAACATGTTTACATGAGGTCTTTGCTCTTTGCCCTTTCAAAATGTGTTTCAGCTTCTATTCTAATTTCTTTTTGTGGAATTACTTACATAAGTTGTTTTTATGGCAGGTTCTTGAACTGCTTTCTTGTTTGATTACCTTTGTTTTTGTTTAGTACTTTGCAGAATTTCTTTTATAGGTACACTCCTAACTATTTGGCAAAAGGTTTTGTGAGTATGTTCCGAATGAACACAAATAATTCTACTATTATGTTTAGTAAAACTAGTGTTCTCCCAACCGATACCAGCACCTAATTGCGTAACAAAATCTGTATGATTTTGAAGCCTATTGCTAATTCTTTGCTTCACGTGTTCGAAAAATTTGTCTGCTCAACAACGTACATAACGCAATGAATGCTGTTGAACTGTAAAAATGAAAGCCATTGCTACTGTTAGTGTGTATGCAATTACTTACCTCATAGATGGATGAACGTAAACGAAGCAAAAGGAGTATGTAAGGATCGTAGCAGGTGGCGTTCTGTAGTGTGTGCGTATCCCCATGGTAAGGAGAAATGGGTTCATGTACTATGTAAGTATGCGTAAAACTATCATCAATTCTCATAAGCATTTTCGAAGTCCGATTTGGCAAAGGGATAGGTAAGCCACATTGTCAGCCCCTTTTAACGAAATTACGAACATAAAAATATAAATTACATCTAGAAACGAAACTATCGATTACTGATACCATGTAATAGAATATTCGGGGACAGGGTTAAATGGGTTAATCTTGATTAGTTTGGCTTCAAAACGGTCTTCTAAGAGTCTGTCTGTCTTTAGGCTCCCGCAAACGCGCGCGACGCGACAGCGCGACGCGAATCTAGTAGAACAATTTCTATGAAAACTTCATGGACATTTTTGGAGGAGCCTTTAAGCATGAACTAGCGACGCAAGACGCGAACCGGCCCTGTTTCGCACGGTTTTTACGACTTGAAAAAACATCGAGATTTCTTTAATCCTATTTAGTTTATATAAATGTATTATACACATAACGTAATTAAACCTTCCGGAATAAATTCTCTAAATGATGTTGAAAATCGCATCAAAATCCGTCGCGTAGTTTACAAGAACAACGTGATCACACAGACGAACACGAAAAGCGACTTTAATTTATTAATGACTTATGGATTTTGTCGGGCCCGTGATGAAGAATTAACTAAAGCAAGCCACTTGCCATAATAAAATCGTGTTGCCATCCGCGTTTTTCATTGCTTCTTTCAAATCAGTGCATCTTTTCAAAGGCTCGTGCTCACTGGCGCGACGCGACAGCGTAACACAAAGGCACCGCGTGCCGCGCGACGGACGGGCGGCGCCTTTGTGTCGGGCTATCGCGTCGCGCCTGTTTGCGGGAGCCTTAAAACGGTTATTTATATAATTTCTAATAAATAAATATAATTTTAATTAAAATATCCTTCATGTAGGTAGGTACAACAGATACAACGATTCAATGAACTTTATAACAACTTTCAGTCAAGATTCAATCCAATTCAGAACGGTTGAGTTTCATTTGGGACGAAAATAACCGACGTAGTCAAGTCAACGAACGACATCGCAATGATTACAGAAAAAGTCTGGAATATGAATATATTATTATCATGAACCAGGAAAAATGTTGTGAAATTGATGCGCAAGAGAGGTATGAATAATATTAGCATGAACAGATTCCAAATGATGATAGTTTTGATAAACATCTAGATACTTTTGAAAAGGTAAGTAAATCTGGTAGTGCAATAACAGAAATAGATAAGTAGGTAGTTACATGTTTATGTCTGAAATAGGTATACACAGTTCGATTTCTTGAATGGATTAACAGTAAACCATGGCGAATTTAAAATAAGCTATCGCAAATAAAAAAATAAGTTATTGCGTCATTTAATTTGTTGTTTAGATCCAAAATTAACCTAGACCGGTTTGTATTGACGTCAAACCTTAGTGTTTTTCTATATTTATGATGTAAAAAACTTAGTAACTTTTTATACGTTTTATATTTGATAATAATGTCGTGAGAAATGTTTTGAATATGAATGTGGATGGCTTTAAGTAAGACTAGGAGAAGCCCAAAAAAACGATGGATTGACTGTGTGAAAGATGATATGACTAGAAGGGGGGGTGACTACCGAGATGACGTATAATATAGAAGTTTGGAAGAAGCAGACATGATGCGCCGACCCCGAATAAAGCGGGATAATCAAAAACAAATCAAAATAATTTAATTCATATAAACGTATAACGGGCACTTATGAAACGTCAGAAGCTAGGTGCACGGTTCCAATTGGTCGTTTCCTATGGAGAAGAGCCGGCAAGAAACTCCATGGTTACTCTTTTAAAAATAAGTGGCTTTTACAATGTTTTCAAATTACAGTGTTAATAGGTATGAGAGGACAATGAAGGCCTGTCAACAAGTCAACTCAACAAAATAGAAAAAAGTCTACAAGTTAGGCCCAAAGCAGTCTACAAGTAAGAGCAGAAGAATTATGATTATTATTTCCATTTGTCTGGTTTCCTTGTTCTTTAAGCCATTAAGCTATTCGGTAAGAATTCCATCTCTTGTTAATTGGCCGAAAAGGCAAAAATTTACGACCTACTTCTGTTACATGTCTAGACCAACAAAACTACCAACAATAATGGGACTCAGATGTAATATCGACGGGGTGTCACAATATACACATACCTACTTTATAGGTATTGGTCGCAATATCCCAGAAGGGTTCCAAAAACCGAACATCTCCAACTATAAATTGTACTAGATAACATGCCAGTAATGGCGGAAATAGCCAAGTGTGTCATCCAAGTTTAGCTCGAAGTACCAGGCCATCATAATATTCTTAGAATCAAGGATTACTTCACCCGAAGAATCAATGCAGTTGACCCTTATAACTACTGGGGCACTAAATGATACATGCAATCGTACAAAATTCTACACTTCACTGAAATCCGAACGTGGGAATTAGTCACTTTATTAATACAAAAGCGTAATTTCCTTGAATTTGGGCCAAAAATCCGTTGTGTGCTTTCGTTTGATAATAATCATATCTTGTCTGCTGACCTTGTTCTGGTTAGCATGTTTACAGTGTCAACGTCTTAATCTTGATGATTATTTCTCTCAGAATTTAATAAGTCATTTGACAAATTTCTTCGTGCCCTAATTTCGTGGCCAACTAGAACTACTCAGGTCGAATGGAATATCCCATTTTTTCGGATCCATTGCTGGTAGTTTATTAGTAATTCTCGAATGCATTAGAAGTTTTCAGCAAAGCGGATCCTTTTTTTTTGTCAACTGTTGTTCTACATTTCGCCCATATAGATTCATTCGTGATTAATTTCGATCACAAACCAAGTACCAGGGACAAAATTATTTCCATCTTTCAAATCCAACCTTGAAGCTTCGAGGGGCTTGAGGCTAAGTAATAACAACATAGTTCGAACGATCAGGTTAAGCTATGCTTGCCGCGTTTGGTCCGTCGATGGGTGACCATCTATACGTACCAAGACCCTTCGTACCCCGGAAAGCACGTAAAGCCATCGCATTGACAGTCGTGAGTAGTCAGAAGCCCGAAAGTCTGACAACCAGTCTTACCAAGGTGTATCGTATTACTCAGTAACTGGGTTGTGGTTGTGGAGGTCAATTAGGCAATCGCTCCATGTAAAATACTGGTATTCAGCAGCATCCAGTCGACTGGAAAATGACCCCAATATAGTTGGGAAAAGCCAGATGAGACAAATGATGAAATCCAACCTTCAAGCTTCATTGGTAAACATGTTATCAGCATTGATTGATTGAGCTGTCGACTATTTCTGTTTAGTGCTCGTGATTAAAGATCTAGTTTGTTTGTTTCTTTTTATTAAATTGTTACCTGAGCAAATTTTATTTTTTTTGTATTCACGTGTTTCTGTGACAAATAAACCTATTTTTCTTTCTTTCTTTCATTGTAGCCATTAGTCATGTAAAACAATATCAACTTTATCGATCCAGTTGCAATATAGTTCAAATACCATCAGACCGCTCGTTAGACACGTGACTGAAAAACCAATAATAATCCGTCGGTTACAATTCCTGCGGGAAAATGTCCAATTAATAATAGTTTAGACGTAAACAAACCACTAACTGATGAATTAATATCAGCTGGTCCAGCTGCGTTTATTTACGTGTTGCTGATCTAGGCGAAATGCATTGTATTAGTAAATAATAGAGTACCTACTACTGGGAAACTATTATTTAACAATCTCACAATGAAAACATACCCACCACTGTGTTCTTAGGTATTACTTTGGACTCGAAGCTACAGTGGGGCCCACATATAACCAAATTGTCGAAGCGGCTAAGCTCTGCAGCCTACGCGGTCTATAAAATCCGTCATTTGACTGATGTCGAAATAGCCCGATTAGTATATTTTAGTTATTTCCATAGTGTACTGACGTACGGCATTTTGCTATGGGGAAATGCAGCCGACATTCAGGCTATATTTGTGCTGCAGAAATTAGCCATTCGAGCAATTTATAACCTTAGTTGTAGGCATTCACTGATGGATAAATTTAAGGAAATAAACATAATGACTGTCGCATCTCAATATGTATATGAAAACGTGAGTTATGTTAAAAAGAATATTAATCTATATTCTAAACACAGCGACATTCATAACATAAATACTAGAAACAAAGATTTATGTTCCCACGACTAGGCTCCAAAAAATTAGTAATTCATTTAAGTGCCAAAGTATAGGTACGTTTTTACAACAAACTCCCAAGTCTTGTTAAAGAACTGAGCCTCAATAAATTTAAATTATTTATTAAACAGAAACTCTGTCAAAAAGGTTTCTATAAAGTTAAAGATTACTTGGATGACAAAAAGGCTTGGGATTAATTAAGCTCTAACTTCAATGTACCCCCAAGCAACAATCCATTTTATACTGTGTGTTTTAGAATTAATAATGTTATTTTTATTGATTAACATGACATAACATATTATGATATTTTTGATGACATTTAAAGAGAAACCTGTCTGTGAATGTGAGTAGCATGCAGGCTAGATTAAATACATGATATTCATTTTAATATTGTGAATGTGAAGACTATGTGGGTCATTGTTGTTTTTTTTTTCACCTCTCAGGTAGTTTTAATCTTAGTCTGGCAGTTTGAGTAATTTTTGTGGCCTACCCAAATGTCCGTTCTTTGGTATTGTTCGTCGAATCGTTGAGCTCCTAGAGTTCTGAGTTGAGCTGCACGATTACTAACAAATGCGAGCACTGACTGGACAGGTCCACTCAATCTGTGTGGTTTTTCCTCAAAAGACTATTTCAGACAAATCTACATGGTCTTCACATGATCTGACCAAGATTATGTCTGGAATTTAAAAGAGACTGTGACCTGTGAGTTTGTTTCGGCCTTTCTTCTCAGAGTAGTCAGATAGGAAACGCCAACCTCATCTAGTTTTAAAATATGATTGACGTGTAAAAGTGTTAGTACAAACCTATTTACAGAAATAAAATCATTTATCATTTATAGGTGAAGTGAGCTAACTTTCAATACTGTCAATCCTTAGCAGCAGCCGAGCTATTCTGTAACAATTTCACCGTGAAAACTTAGGTGAAGTGAGCTTTCTGTCAATGCTGTCAATCCTTAGCAGCAGCCGAGCTGTTCTGCAACAATCTCAATGTGAAAACATAGGTGAAGTGAGCTAGCTTTCAATACTGTCAATCCTTAGCACCAGCCGAGCTGTTCTGTAACAATCTCACCGTGAAAACTTAGGTGAAGTGAGCTTTCTGTCAATACTGTCAATCCTTAGCATCAGCCGAGCTGTTCTGTAACAATCTCAATGTGAAAACTTAGGTGAAGTGAGCTTTCTGACAATACTGTCAATCCTTAGCAGCAGCCGAGCTATTCTGTAACAATTTCACCGTGAAAACTTAGGTGAAGTGAGCTTTCTGTCAATACTGTCAATCTTTAGCATCAGCCGAGCTGTTCTGTAACAATCTCAATGTGAAAACATAGGTGAGGTGAGCTAGCTATCAATACCGTCAATCCTTAGCAGCAGCCGAGCTATCCTGTAACAAACTCACCGTGAAAACTTAGGTGAAGTGAGCTTTCTGTCAATACTGTCAATCCTTAGCATCAGCCGAGCTGTTCTGTAACAATCTCACCGTTCGTTCTTTATTTTTCTTTCTTCTAGCATCAGGTGGGATGACATCTCACTTCACCTAAGTTTTCACGGTGACATTTTTACAGAATAGGCAAGCAGTCCTTTCACAGTTAATTTACCTCTGAATTTGCATGAGTGTCAACGTCAAAGTGATCTTTATTATCGTTATATTAAGGTTGCTGTTGGGTTGTTGCCACTGACTAGTATGTCAATATCACGGTGATCTTTATTCAATAAAGTTCTATTTGGGCTGCTGCTGTCAGTTATTTACTGTGAACGGACTGTATGTCTGTTGGTACTCCCAGTTTTCAAATAGTTAGGCGTGATAGGTATAGATACAAACGTGGAATGATTCGTGTGTGACGGTTATTTTTCGTTCAGCATTACTATTCACAACCATTCGGCGGGCTGTCGTGTCGAAAACGACACATTTTCGATTACCTAATTTGCCTTTGCCCGACAGCAAATAGCTGTTGGAGGAATAGCAGTCGTTTATTTTGATTTAAACTGACAAAATTTTCCTGTTTCCGATTTGTGAACAGCGTTTAGAAAACCTTCGATAACATTGATTGTAGTTCGATTCGGCACGGAAGCGTATCAAATAATTGTGAATAGCTGCTGGTTCGGATGGTGTAAACGAGTCTTCGATAGCATTTGTGAATCTGCCAAAGAAGGTCCAGGAACTGATAATGTGGTGATAAGGAGACTTCTTATTGTTCCAATCCACGTGTCCATGTATACTTTTTGGGATTTGTATGTTAATCTCTAGAAATGGCTGTCACAGGTTAATGTTATACAGTGCACTTAAAATGCATCAGATTCCAATGATACCTATTAATAATATTCTATGCACGCCAATTTTCTTGTACTAAGTATAGTCAAATCTACTGCCAAAATTTGTCATCTGTGTGATGGTTGGACACGTTTCGCCGCCTAGAGTACGCATCGTGTCAAAGTGGTTCTCTCATTTGACAGAGTGAATAGGTAGTTATCTCATAAGAAAGGTGCTCCTTATGGCTATGGCTTCTCTACCAATGAGGTACGTGAGAACTAGATTATCCGGAAGGAATTTCTCTATCATTTCTCTGTCATTCGCACCTGTAACATTTATAATGCGTTCTTCTTTTGTATCAATATGTATTATATGTACCTACGAGTATAATATTATCAAATTAGGTATATGATTGCTTATCATACGTTTTTTTGTTTCTTTTGGTGATCAATTTTTAAACAAATTCTAGTTCGCCGCTAAAATTCAATTGATTTTGACCGGTTTGTAATCCAAAGCATACGAGGGCGGTTCAACGTATTCTCGGTATGACGGTGATCTACTAATGATGTGGGTAATTTAACTAATTAATGGCATTATCTAAGGGTATAAAGATAAACTTTCATATAGTTGTGATCATTAGTTTACTAGTTATCCTTAGGTCAACGACAACTGGAATGGCTAACGTGACAATGTTGAAGAAAATTGAGCGCCGCGCTGTTATTAAATTCCTTACCAAACAAGGAAAAAGTCAAAAAACTATTCACGAACGGATGGTGGCTGTTTACCAAGATTCTGCACAGTGCCGGTTTTAACATTATAGGCTCCCTGAACGAAATTTCGGCGGCGCCTCTCTCCCCTCTTAGAGAGTAGAGAGAGGCGAAGGCGCACTCCGCCTAGGTTTTTCTTATGTCCATTCATAAATAAATAATAGTTACTTTGTCGGCTTATGCAGAAAAGTTTGAGAATTCAGAGAATGTCGGATGCAAGAGCTAGCGAAGAGACCTCAACATTTTTTTTGGTTTTCTAACTCCAAACGAACTAAAACAAAAGTACTCTGTAGGCGCAAGAGGTGAAGGGGAGCCGAGTCACAGCCCCTTCATCTCTGGCACCCTGGGCGGTCGCCCAAGCGCGCCCTACACTAACGCCGCACAGTGGTTCGAAATCGACGCTCCGTGGACATTGAAATCAAAATTCCTTTAGGCGAGAAATAAAAATCGGAACGGCTTTATTTCAGTATTATTTATAATATTGTGTAACATGACAGCTATGGACAGCAACATCTCCGAAAAAAAATATATTTAAT
Source organism: Griposia aprilina (assembly GCA_916610205.1). Taxonomy (NCBI): domain Eukaryota; kingdom Metazoa; phylum Arthropoda; class Insecta; order Lepidoptera; family Noctuidae; genus Griposia; species Griposia aprilina. The sequence continues at coordinate 15,597,852 of OU744305.1, forward strand.
ATTTTTTTGTATGAAGAAAAACACAAAAGTCGTTTTTTCTCACAACTTAATAAAACTTAAAGCCTGCGGCTTACATGGGGTGTTGTCCCACATGAGGCGATTCCGAAATGCCATAACACGCACACACATGCGCGCCGCTTCACTCACAGCAGAGTGTTGAATTTCGAGAAATTCAGTTAGAGATTTTTACGTTGATTTAGTTGTGATCTTGAAAATATACAAAGTAATTGACTTTACTTTACTAATTTAATTAATTATAATGAGAAATAATGGAATATACAATATAAAAAAAACTAAAAAACACTCAAGTATCTCTACACTCATTAGGACCCTGAAAGTAAGCAGGACTCCATGCAGTGGCGCAGGAAGGGTACTGAACCCCCTAATAAATTCAAAGTCGTTCCGTCTGCCGGAAAAATCATGGCCACAGTGGTTTGGGACAAAGGGAATTTTGCTGATTGAGTACCTACACAAAAAAGGTGGAAACCATAAACGCAGCATCCTACGTATCTACTTTACGAAAGTTACAGGAAGCAACTAAATATAAAAGACGGGGTAAACTGACCACCACCGGTTTGTTGCTTCTTCACGACAACGCTCCGGTCAACACGGTGCGCGGCGCGTGTTTCCAAGGCTGCTATGCGAGATTGTGATTTCGAAGAAATTAAGCACCCACCCTATAGCCCGGCCCTACCCCAAATGATGATTATTTGTTCCCTAATTTGAAAAAAGACCTTCGTGGGAAGCGACAATAAATGTGCATTTTTCAGAGAAAGAGGAAAGCCATTATTTACAGGTTAATGAAAAGTTAATTTCGAGATGTAACAAATGGATTGAGGTTATGGAAGATTACATTGAAAAATAAAAATATTTTTTATTGAATTGACGTTTTTTTTCATACCGAGACGTTGAACTCCCCTCGTATCAGCACTCTCATGTTTCTATGCATTTTTTCCGACGTATAAAGGTCATTGTTTTCACACGAAACAATAGCTTGAGCTCATAATTTTAATATTATAATTTCGTGTAACGTTTAAAAACGCTCTGACGTAAATGAAGATGCTAAATAATCTTGTTACGTTTGTGGAAACCCACGGAAAATCTCTTTCTAACATACAGTTAAAAGTATAGGTACTTATTTGCAATTTTTCGCAAAACCAATCCAAAAGTTGTGTTCTCTAGGTTAAAAGGATATCTACATATATAAACAGGGAGTAACTCTGCACTTAATGTAGACATCACGAAATGTTTGCAGTATTATTAAACTGTAGCAAAATATTATTTCGTGCGAACAGCTGTTTGGACTACTCATTATCGTATGGATAATCGTTTGCATAAAATATATTTTCACACGTGTTTGTATTTCATGTTTGCTGAAAATTTTCCATAATAAGCTAGCAATCAATATAATAATGTACCTATATAAAATTGTTTCTACCTATGGCCGTTATAGAATTTGAAACCATCCAACCGATGTGCCGATGTGCGATAATACGAAGATTGTTTTAAGATAACTAAAACAATGGAAAATAACACTAAATCTTCATTAATGAACTGAATGTGCTTAATGCATAATTTTATCGTAGTAGCACACGCTGGGTATCCGCTAGTTATATTATATTAACGACTAGCTTCACCCGGCCCGGCTTCACACAGGTAGCACTAATTAGCTAACACCTACCCTACCTACCCTATCTACCCTACCTACCTACTCTACCTACCTACCCTACCTACCCACCTACCTACCTTCCCTACTTACCTACCCTACCTACCCACCTACCTACCTACCCTATGTACCTACCCTACCCTACCTACCCTACCTTCCTACCTACCTACCCTACTCCCTACCTACCTACCTACCTACCGATCCTACCCTACCTAGCCAGCTACCTAGCTGACACGTCAGACGTTGTCCTATCAAAAAAACTCCTTTGGGTGTTTACATTTTTTTTTCTTTTACCCCAGTAAAGAGGCGAATAAAACAAAAAGAAATATCAAATCAGTCCAGCTGTTTCTGAGTTTTAGCGAGACTAACGAACAGCATTTCATATTTATATAGATAGATAACCATCGAGATGAGAAACACACCACTTAGAAGCATAAGTACCACATTATTCTTGTAGGGAAAACACTCCGATGAACTGAAAATTTTCCGGAGTGTTTTAGAACATTTTCTGTGCTCTCCAATATTGATTGATGGAGAGCACAGAAAACCTATTTAATGAAATTCTTGAATTTATTAATACACTAACAGACAACGCACAGCCTAAGCCGCTAGTTCTAGAATCCTGAAAATTCCTCCCCTAAAAGGGATAAATACGGGTTGAAAGTTTGTATGAAAGGTAGTCATATCTGCCGATTGGGAAATCCCATCGGGCACAAGGCTTGTAATTAATAATATTCGTTCTTGGATTTTACTGGTAGCAGTTAAAAATAAGAATCACTGAGGATACATTAAAATGACGAGGAGAGGGAGAGGTTTATATCCAGCAGAGGTATTTTATGACAATGATGGCACAGCCTTGTAAAAAATCTTCTCAGACAAAGTCTTAACGTAAGAAGTAATCCAGTTTTAAACTGCACTCGCGTATTTTTATCCAGTTCAAGCTTGCTTTCATCAATTGCTAAGTACTTAAATGATAAAGTTGAGTTTTGGAAGGTCATTGAATGTACAAGTCAATTATATCATTGACATTGTACTCAATTCACTTGTTAGACTCAAATTATCAGATCCAGAAATAGCAATGGGTAATGACGAGCTTCAATTTTTAATTGATTAAGGGCCGATTGAACGTACTACTAACCAACTACATAGGTACTCTATTTGAGCCATTTGACAGCATAAAGGCCTATTCAAACCTGAGCGATATTCGCTGCCGCTGTGGATAGAGGTACATACCGCGCGGGTTTCGCTCAGGTATTTAGAATCAAGTACCGCGGCTAGAGCGACCAGCGGGGTAATTACGTAACACACTAACAGTAGGAATGGGTTTCATTTTAACAGTTCAACAACATTCATTGCGTTATTTATGTTGTTGAGCAGACAATTTTTTCGTACATATGAAGTAATGGATTAGCAATAGGCTTCAAAATGATTCAGATTGCGATAGATAGTCTGTTACGTGATAAGGGTGCTGAGCGATATTCGCTGCCGCTGTGGGTAGAGCGAAACTCGACTACCGCGCGTTATTCTACCCACAAGGATAGCGAAATCCGTTTTGGTGTGAACAGTAATATTACCGCATACCCACTGGGTTTTCTCTGCCGCAGACGGTAGCGAATACCGCTTAGGTCTGAATAGGCCTTAATGCATGTAGCAATTTCTGTGACAGTAGCCCATCAGCTAAACGACATACTGTAAATTGACAAGTTGTAGACGTGGGGCCTGGGGCTTTTGGGATTTTTTATGGCAAATCTGTTAAAAACTCAAAATGGAGAGACTATTGCAATTTTTGTAAATAATTAGATTTCGCTCCCTGGGTGTTGGTAGGAAACGCCTATAAATCATAGAGATAATCATACATCTAAATGTTTGGTAAAAGATGATAGAAGAAATATAATATTATCAATACGGCTAGGAAGGAAGTTAACAGTGAGACTATGGAAATGAAAAAATGGCGATTAGAAACGTATGGAAGAAAAACGTAACTACGCCAACCCGAAATAGATTGAGACAAGGCCGGAATTATGATGATGATGGGCAGTTATTTCTAAATATATATAATAATAATAATAAATTTATTTCGGAAACATCCATAATGTATTAGTAAGTACTTAAGAGCTATGTTAAAACCACAAAAAAAAAACAAATGGACACACGTGGAGTGCGATCCAGTGTCTAAGAAATGGACCGTCTAACCGGTCCGCTATTACTTTCAGAATGCTGTTGGAGCTTCCCCTGATACGGTGCAATATGGAGGCCGCTCTCATTCTCATAATGGCATGAAAGCCATCAATCCGAGCCTCCATAAACATACCAGATGTACTACAGTATCTCGGCAGCCCCAACAACATCCTAAAAGCGTTTTTATATTGTACTTGTATATATGACGAAGTTTTGGCGATAGCTTTTGCTCATGCTTGTGGGATCTAGCACGACATTTTTCAACTAAATATGTTAGAAAAAGGTTACCAGATATATTTATAACGTGCAGAATACCTACACAATTACTTATAATTATAACCAATCATTTCTCAAACAAGAAAAAATATCGCATAAAATATATCATCTCACAATCCATTATTGGCCTGACCAAGATTATGTCTGGACTTTACAAAGAGACTGTGACCTCTGAGTTTGTTTCGGTCTTTCTCCTCAGAGTAGTCGGATAGCTAACACCGAGCTCTTCTTAAAACATAATTTATTTTTGACGTAACAAAGTGGTTTTTTTTATGAGCCAATTTACAGAAATAAATAAATAATTTGTCATCATTTATTAATTTGTCCCCAGATTGTCCGGGTCATGGTGGTATGACAATATGGCGACCACCACGATGGTAGTGTCACCTTTAGCCACTCAGCCATCACCCAAGAACAAGAGGCGGTTATTCGCCGAAGCTAGACAGAACAGCCTGCAAAAGTTGAGCATCATATTCGACCATGGAAATAAAAATGGTAAGTGGAAAACAACTTCCGGAATCGTTATTTTAATGAGTCAGCTATCATTCATTACCAAAAATTCGAAGACATGTGACTTCCACATGTTTCCAACGATCCGCACTGGGCCCGTGTGGTGAATTACGGCCCATTCCCTCTCACAGAGAGAAGGCCTGCGTCCCAGCAGTGGGTACATTATAAGTTGATTTATAAGCTTATAATCTTTTCTTTTCGACTGCTTTACCAGACGCAGACCGGTAGCATTTCAAGTCTTCAATTGCCAGAGGTTATTTGTAGCTAAATTACGTACAAAATTAGCCCTTGATCATACTGTGAGCCTGCTTGAAGTTTATGTAGATCCAACCTACACATTTTCTTTAGGGATGATGATGGATGATTACCCGGTAACTTCGTATAGAATACCTCGCATAGGTTTTATTTTTAAAGATGGGTTAATAACCCTTTACAAGTACCTACTCTTCTTATAACTTGACTCTTAGGAGGACAATTTTATTTTATTTAAAAAAAAACAAGAAACCCGACAGCGAAAACACATCCTAACTGAAAAGCCTAACTGAAAAGAGAAAAACAAGCCTAACTGAAAAGAGGAAGACAAATAAAAGTTACACCATATTTCAGGTTGTGGGTTTGTCTCCGCCTGCAATAAACTTACACAAAACAAAGTTCAATAGATAATAAAGGCTCGTACACACTGGCGCGACGCGACAGCCCGACACAAAGGCGCCGCGCAGCCCATCGCGCGGCACGCGGTTCCTTTGTGTCACGCTGTCGCGTCGCGCCAGTGAGCACGAGCCTTAATGCTTGTTTTTTTCTTTTGCAGTCAGGTTTTTTGTTTTTAATATTTTTATTATTTCAAGCTTTTTAGTTTTATTTAGCATTTCTCATTCCAAATTTCATTTAAACATAGTTGTACTTATATATTTTTGTAAGCCATTTATAAAACCCTATAATTTAATAATTTTGAGAACATAATTTGGCGCCAAAAATCGGCCATTTTTTTTTATAATTTTGATATCCCGCTTAGAAATATCAATCATATATCTATTATATAGATATACCCAGTGTCACTCTCACAATTAAGACGAATCTCACGACACCTCTCAAGCTAAAATCTATCAAGCCGTGTAGGCTACAGAGCATGCCAAAGAAATATATATACATACATACACTCGAAAAACATAACCCTCCACCTAGCGCAGTCGGGTAACTAGTAAGTGACGTTCAAAATGATTATATAAAAGAAAACAAGCTTTAAAAATATGCGAGGATTTGAATGAACGAAGAAATTAAATGTATGTTGATGATTTCTAAATACGAAATTGTAAGACAGGGGGCGCCATCTATTCTTATTCAGAGAAAACTCAAGGCACGAACAACAAACTTGCATGTAAGAAACTATATTTCTACGAAAAACATTATTTGCTCCTTTTCCCACAGAAGCGTCAGGTTATGTCAATAAAAAAAAAAACTATGATGCCAGATTGCAATTCCTTTGTATAAAAAAGGCAACCGTATCCGGTAGATGGCTAACTGTCCATTGACAAAATTATATTTGCAGTCCGATGAGGCGCTGCTTAAAGAGGGAAAACGAAAATGTCAGTACATTTAGTTTAGTTTCCAATTCTGCCGCCAATTTAAGTTTGCGTTTATCTTCGACTATGCAGTATGCACCTGTCCCCCCTCCTGTCGGTCCCCATTTTACAAAAACATGGTCAACGGATAAAATAAACGTGTGCATTTTTGCAGCTGGCGTTTATGATTTGTTGTTTATAGTATCAAACAAAAGGCTAGGAACCTACTTTTATTGAAGAAAACTACATACCTACCTACCGAATACGTAAAAGAAGGATTCTGCTTGTACACACGACGACATATCAAGCTATATACACTTCCATTTTTAGTTGACCTCGTATTGGTGCCGATTCTCTTGTCACAAAATTCTCTAAACTAGACTAAAAATCACTAAAATTTAGTTTATTCCTGTCAAAAGACGATTTCTCATTCTGAAATACACTAAAGTGACACGACTTAACTATATTTTAGTTTGACAGAACTAAGATGGTACTGATTTATTAGTTTAGTGAAAATGGCAATACGCTATTCTGAATTTGACTTTTTCACCTAAAATTTTGGTTGTCTTAAATAAATCTGGCTATTTTTAATCACGATTAAAAAGGTGCGAAATAAAATTAGTTGTCATGAACTAAGATTCACCACAACACCTCGACTTCAGAGGCAAAAACAGTACTGTATTTTTTTTTATTTTGCTTATATCTCGAAAACGGTGTGTCCTATCGCAAAAATAATGAAAATTTCGACCCCCTTTATGAAACGCTTAAAACCGTATAACTCTACATGTAGGTACTTTTTTTTTATATTTTCCATACAAAAAGTGAAAAATTCCATATAAAACGCGCCGAGGCTGCCACCCATGCGCGCCTCCGGCTCTAAAAAAAATTCACAGGGTAGGGCAAACAAGTACCATGTGGAGTCGCGATTGTCAAATTAGTTGCGTCAAAATGATTTTTAAATTTAGAGATATTTTATTCCAGAATAGCTTTAAGATTCTCATAGCCAAAAGTAAGGAATTTTAGTGATAGTTTAGTTAGTTTAGTCCGGTGTACAAGAGAATCGCCACCATTGTTTATGGTTTTCGTACCATGAGACGTCAGCTTATACTGGAATTGTATAGCTTGATATGTCGTAGTTTGTACCAAAATATACCACTCTGGTGACCCGTTTACCTATAAGGCGGCAGTACATGTCGGCCAAGAACTCTCAGCCAAGCCGGTGAAGTGTCGGGGCGAGAAACTCCTGTACTAGTAAGTGACATGACAAGGCACACCAAGGGAACAATCATATGTTGGCGGCTAGCTAGCTAGGTAAGAGAGGGACTATACCTACAGGCAATGGCAAGAGGCAAGGGAAAAGGCTTTATATAGTACCGCCCGGAACCCAATGCTTGGTACCTACAGCCTGGCTCGCAACACGAGACAACTCGCTGAGCGCAGTAACGAATTCATGTGTGAGGGGTAGGGTACTGCGCAGCGAGTAGCGCACTTCAGAGCCGCCATAAAGTTTGAATCGGGCTGTACTTGCCGCAAACTAGAAATCTCAGCAAACTTATTTGTGACACTCGATCGGGTCATTGGCAGCAAGGTGCTGCAGGCATGTCACGGTTTGCCAAGCGTGTGAAGCTGGCATTCACGACGGCGACGGTAGGTGCCTACTCGCCTTAGCTAGGCGAGATATGACCAACATATCGTATAGCCGACTATAACATAGGTATTATATTAGTATTACCAAACGTTCAGCAGGGTAAACTACGCAATAAGCCAGACGTCTGTCCGACTTCTTTCTCTATGTATCTGTACCTACTTGTTTTTTTTTTTATATCTTACCGGGTCGAACAACACCTTATCCACCACCTCGGGTGGCATAGGTTCCACGCAAGGTGGTTTCTTGATAATTTCTACCTTCGGTTCTTTGCACGTTTTTTCTTCTTCCGGTACACATGGTTTTTTTGGTTTTGTATCACACATTTCGAAGTAGGTATTTTGTTTATTTTTTGCCTTTTCTGATAAGTACTTAATACAAATTATTCCTGTTTCCAGAATGTTTCTAAAATTATGACAGTCTTTCTTGCATAGATTGACTTGACGAGTTGACGTTCGTTAAATTCAAGTTTTCGAAATGGTACACAATGGTATACCGGAAAACGGAAACATCTATACTTATTTAGCTACCTCATATACGTATACATATGTACCTATCATAATACTGCTTTAAAATAATATCATTTTGATAACTGTAGATACAATATTATGTGGTTCAGATAAACAAGACAGTCTAAGTGGTTTAGAACATATTTTTTGCGCCTTCAAGATGTTTTGAATGACCAAATTTTTTTCATCGAGTGTCGGTTAAACAGGATTTAGTTCATTACATTAATACTAGATGGCAGCACAGTGGACAAATGAAATGCGCGCTTTTGTATGACTGTTTTATTCTCATAACGTCCATTTTGACATTTAGAGTCATGGTGTTGCTACTTTGATAAAATTCTACCAACGCAGTAGTTATATGGAAAAAGTAAACTGATTAAAATATATATGGACTATTGGGAGATAAGCCATATAGGAGTAAAATATTATGTAAGACGGTTGTGTAGTTGTATATTATATTTTATATTCTAATTATGTCTTTTACTAATGTAATTGGCCTTTGGCCGTGTTATGTTACAGTAAAATATATAAATTAAAAACTAAATATCAAATCATTAACGAAAGCTTTAGCCTTTAGGTGGACTTCACACTACCACAAGTCACGCTCCGGTACACGGTAGCCGGGACACGTGCCCCGGCGCGTGATTTATACAGTAAAAAATCAATAAAAACGCGTTTCCGCGCGGGGATTTGGCTCCGTTTCCCACGCCCCGTTGAGTGGCGGGTGAGATCCGCCTTAGTTACTTCTCATACTTTTTTACTGTCTTGATGATTTTTATTTATTTATTACTTAAGGGTCTTGGGGTCCAATGTATAATTTAAATGCTTATTGCTTTAAAACTCAAAGTTTGGTTAACATACTATTCATTTATTCCGCTATAACTACTGTTCATGTTATTGCTTATGCTAAAATAATAACATGCGGGTGGCTAAATGTCATACAAAATAAAATATCAGCGGTTCTATACATTTTGTCGTGATAAGATAACTGATAATAAAAGCATGGGTTCCAGCTGTTTTTTTTCTCAATTTCAGGGTTGGTCCCATACATAAAGATGTTCTTAATGGTGTGTTCTATGACCCCTTCTCGGGTTTTTCAAATACACCTTATATTTTGTTTTCTTAGTGTAGATTTATCTTGTATTTTTATTTTAATAAACGTGGTAAATAGGTAAATATAGGTATGTCAAAATTTACTTGTGCATGTTTGTTATATTATAACTAATGAGGTCAAACGGTCAAAGTTGTTTTGTAATCGTAATTATTGTTTGCTTGAGATTTCCTCAAGGCTGTTCGCGACGCACGATGCGACGCCGCGCCGCACGACGTTTTGCTCAAGCTGTTAGTAGATTTATTGAATGTCAGTATGGTAACACTAAATTCTGCAGTAATTATTTGTATGTATTTCTCAGCGCCATTACTTTTTACCGATGTAATGTTGAAATGATTCTAATCCGTTTTAATCGGCAAATTTGTGTGATGTTTTAGCAAAACACTCAAGTGATTGTGTACTAAAACTATCGAACTTCTTAAAGTTTTTGTGCTGGGCTTTGTCATGGCCGGTAAGTGATGACTTTTTGCGCCCGCTAGTCAAGGGCGAAATCGGATTTGGGAATCGCAATAAGTCGAAGATGTTTTATCGTTCGAACTCCGACGGTAAATGCAATGTTATTGTCATTAGTTTGGTTTTTAGTATTTAGTGTTTACATCCTGTGACGATAGCTTGTTTGGATTAATGTTTGGTTATCATTACTTACGCCGATAGTTTTAAACCTTTTGCTCTCTGAATTCACTATTGCTAGAGATGTAGATGTGAGGAAGTTCTCGCAACGGTCTTTCGGCGTCTGTTTTCGAATAAAAAACGTCTTTGTTACATAAAAATGCGGGCTTGCAGGAATGTTTGCGAGAACATATGATTGTATTTAGCGAAAACGTAGCATACTTTTGTTAGAACAGTATCTAGAGACGTTGTTAAATGCCCGGGGGCTCATTCGCAATCAAGAAAACACGTTATTTCAATGAAAATGTGTTATTCAGGTAAGCGTTTTTTTTACACTAAGTATTTTGAAAATTTTTGGAAGCCCTTAATCAGTTAGTCGTAAATCTTATCAACCATTTCCTTGTTGTTAAATAATTTCTTTCAATACAGTCGTTACTTAAGTGTTCTGTTACTTTATTTCTGAATACTCTACCCTCTAAATATCATGGGTACATTATTTAAATTTTGTCAAGTCAGATGTCCCTCTCTAATTTGCGTTTGAACAGCTGTGTGGGAAAGAGATGGATATATTAACGTTTCTCATTGTAATGAACATCCAGAAGGTCACATTTCTCAGTACATAATTAATTTCCAATAACATTATGAATACCATCTGAGCACAAACAAAATTAACAACAAAATATGAAAATAACCTACAAATTGGATCTTTGTGCTTAATCATTATCATCTTTTAGATAACCTCAATGTCTTAGAGCACAGCTAGGCAATAATTAATTATAAATCTGTGATGTAGGTATTATCTTCTAATTCTATTTATTACTCAGCAGAAAATCACAGGCAAAGATCATAAAGTTTTCTCTTGAACCGAAACATAGATTCAGGTCATACAACAGTTTTATTGGCCATAAACACCAAAGACTATTAATACTTCTTGTCATTCAAAGTTAGAAAAGGCAAAGGCAGTGGAATGATTGGCAGAACTGTGATATTGTTCAAGGAGGTCAATAAATAAGTTTCTAATTCTTTTATGGAGTTGATAACAATTAATTTCAATGTGATATGTAGTGACATATTTTGGAACTGATATTGCGGAATACTTAATTCTATAGTTGTTTGCAGCCATACCAATTATTGTTTATCTACTTCATTATGTTAGAATTTTTTTCTCAGTTATCAATACTTAGCTATAGCTTCAAGATAAGTTGACTGCTGGTTCCATGTTTATTTATTTTGAGGTACCTATAATCTATCTACAATCCCTATGAGTTTTAATTGCAAACAGTTTAAAGAATCTCTTCATTTATTCAATGAGGTCTTTGATACAATACAATTTTTACTGTATATCTGTAGAGATGCCTGCTGTTTGTCCTAATTTTGATTAGGGATAATTAATGCAGATGACACACCCTTAGATTAGCATGTGTGTATAATGAATGAATGTAGAGCAAACGGAGTATGACAGGATCAGGGCAGGTGGCATTCTGTAGTGTCTGCCTGCCCATGTGGGAAAAAGTCATGAGTGTGTATTTGTACTTATTTTAACAGTTGTATAAAACAGCTACCTTCAATCAGTCCGTTCTATATCTAATTATGTTTGTTTTAAGGACTGTTGTGATCACAAGTTGTATGCAAAACACCTATTCAATAATCTCGTCACCGGATAAACCATTTTTAACATTAAAATCACAACTTTCCTCCTAATGAAATTAGTTCTTGAACTCTTTTTCCTTGTTACATAAGTAATAATAAGCAGACTTACTGTGTCTAGGATTAAAGTGTACCTACATGGATAAAATAATTGTGTTAATTCTCTTGATATTTACTCAATGCCCATATTATTCTCAAAAATTGTCTTTGTTGTTTATTTTCATTTGTACAGCAATGTTTCATATATCTTATCTTTTATTTGGTAAGGAAACCTTTTTTACTATTTTTATTTAGGCTGAACTGTCCCACTGCTAATTAACATGTGTGTACCTATACCATGATTATGTCAATTTAATAATACAGTTTGTATTTCTCATGTGAATTTAATAATACAGTTTGTATTTCTCATGTGATTTTAATAATACAGTTTGTATTTCTCATGTGAATTCGCGTTTCTTCAGTAGTGTGTTTGTTGCCAAGCACAATTAATAAAGAAAACACATAAGAGGTTTCATAGTGTTATCTATGGACATAATATTATAAAGAGTTCAATGGAATTTATCATAAAGGCTACAATACATCACTGACAATGTAGTATCAATCATACATTGCCAACACAGACAGGGAAAATAGACTAAATATATAGATAAGCAAAAAAAATATACCTTTACACAATGTTGGTACAGCTCATTTACATAAAGATTGGTTTTGAATACAAATTACTTTCTGCAAAGTAGTAGGAATTGGATGTAGGAACTGTGATTGTTTTATTCATTTATAGTTCACTGAATAACACTTTTTTTGGGTAATTTGCCTCATATGGAACATTGCAATCACAATGTTACCTAGCAACTGGGTTGTGGAGGTCGAATAGGCAGTTGAGCCATGTAAAACACTGGTATTCCCCTAAAATAGTTGGCAAAGGGCTTGGCAGATTGATTGGAACATAGTAACAACAGCATTGCATTGGTAGCTGGATAATAATATGCCCTTTTGTTCTCACACTAGGGATTAAATAGTTATTATTGGACTTAGTCAAATGCCAAATAAACTCACAAATTAATTACTTGCTAGCAGTGATGGATTTAGGCACCATATTTTGGGCATATTGAATAAATATTTTTACCAATTTGCCTTATAAGCTTGGAAATCAATCCAGTGGGCCTAAAATGGACGCTTTGGCAGAATCATATTGTGATCTGCTTTCAATTAATATCCCGCAATTCATCTGTTTGACAGTTTTGTATGAATTTTCGTAAAATGGTCCACAAATTATGCATTGCTTTATTGAAGTCTAATGTCAAATAGCAGCTGTCAAACAGATGAATTGCGGGATATACGAATTGTACGCAGATCATATTATGATTCTGCCACAGCGTCCATTTTAGGCCCCCAGATCTTATTATAAAATAAAATAGCTTTTCATGTCTGTCTGTATGACCGCATTGTTCTTCAAAACTATGCAATATATTTTGATGCGGTTTTCACTATCATCTAGACAATTTAATCTGGAATTTTCATGTGCTTACATTAATATTAAACTAACATAAAGTTAATCTATGTCACAATATTTTGTCAACTTGTAAAAAACCGTTCAAAGCAGGGGTTGGTCACTAGTATTATTATACATCTACAAACAAATGCATCTTGCATAACCAATAAAAATATTTAAAAGTTTTTAATTACTTTCAATTAAGAACTGTCTGCTAAATAAGGAATTATGTGAAGGTTCCATAGTCAATTGCTGTAATTAATGTTCATTTATCTGTTTATGTGACTGGAATCAATTTAAATGGGTGATCTGCTATTAAATAGGGACTGATTAAGGCCAGTTGGGTTATAAAAACTGGTTTTGCATAAAGAAAATGTTGGTAGGTACACATGGCTACATATCAAGCTATACATTTCTAGTGTAAGCTGTTCTCGCATTGTATAGGATTTTCGTACAATGAGAGGTCAGCTTGTACTGGAAATTTATAGCTTGATATGTAGCCTAGGTACCTGATACTGGTTTTGAGTTGTTGATAGCTATGGTAAAAAAATAGGAATGCAAAAATGTTATAGGGAGTTCATTTAAGTGATGTTACAAGAGAAATAATTCTGGGATGATGGTTGAGAATGATGTATGGAAGTAGAAAACAAGTTGCTTTAACCTTAAATAAATTGGGATAAAGGCAGAAGGCCGATGAGCATGAAATCATATTATGTTTAGTTTAATTCAACTACTGTCATACAAATTAAGTTTCTCCACGCAATTGTGTGGAGTATAAGGGCAATGCTGATAATAGGTAGTATTACTGCAATGTTCTGCCGCCAAAGTGCAACACTAGCACAAACCGTAAACAGTTTTTAAATGGCTGTAATATGCCATAATATCACAGTAGAGGTTTTTTAATTCATGAATAATAATAAAACTATTATAAGTTAGGTAACACGTTTTCAATAATTATTTGTTACTAATAAATATGACATGATGCATTGTGGCAGTTTGTTTATGGTTTGTGCTAGTGTCTAGTAAATCCTAGGCTTGCAGGTACCTAGAGTGTGCTTGTTGACTAGTGAATCATTTTAATATGAACTAATAGTGTCATAATTTTTATATGATTTGTCATGGTGAAAAGCATAAATGAGGCATGTGTCATTAATTCATGTTCTGATACTAAAGGATATTATTTTATTGTTTTGTACAGAATTTTGTGTGGAAGACCACAGAAAGAAATAATGGATGGATAGAGGGAACAATGATATGGCTAGAAAGGATGTGAGGAGATTATGGCTGATTGTGTTAAATGGAGCACATGATGCACCAATCCTATTTAACAGACATAAAAGCAAGACTAAGATGCCTTAATCTTAGTGACTAGTAAATTAATTAATGGAAATGAGTCATACATTATATTTTTTTTACAACGATAATGATACTTCCCAGGGAAGTACAGTAAAGTGAAGTAAATGTAATATCATAGATAAAAATACACATGGCATGTGTATTTTTATCTATGATATCACATTTGCTATCAAGGTAAATTATTAATATAGTCTTTTGGGATCAACAATTTAAACCATATGATTTATCCATGTTATTAACCTTCAGTGGACTTTAAAACCTATTCTTGTCCCAAAATTATATACCACGGCATTGTACCTGCATGTAAACAAAAACATAGTTCATATTTCATGCACATGATCTGGCTTCCAAAAACTTTTTTTCAGATAAGTTTAGGGCCTAAATATATCAAATAATAAAAGTGGCAGAAAGTTATAATTTTCTACCATGATAGTGAATAGTAATTGAGTAGTTCTAATATTAATGTACGAAATAACTATCCTTCCGCTGTGAAACTGATTATAATTAGGAGATTCTCAAATACTTTCAAAGAAAATTGAATTTTCCCACAAATTAAATATGTCATGAAAAATTATGTACCTACGCCACTTAGAATGACACAAGGAAAATGACGTATTGCTCTAAGAACTGCTAATTTGGCATCACACCAAGTATAGTAGGAACAGTACTGCTATGGAATGTTAAGTAAAACCTGGCCTTGTTTGACATTTTACTTTATCATGTGTAAGTAGGTTGAGAGTGACCTAAGACATATTAGGTCCTAAATTAAACTAAAATCCCCAAAACGTACACAAGCCGCTGCGCGTCGCCAACTCGCCAGCCTGGCGCAATACGTCACATTAGCAAGTCGGTGACGCGAAGGCGCGAAACCATAAGCTTTGCCTTTATCAAAAATCGGTCAACGCGGCTAAAGAAGTTTTCACTTCAAAAATAAAGGTCCAGAGAGAGATGTATCAGCTGTCTTTGAGATGGTATTACACCTACCAAGTAAAATGTTGTGAGGGAAGTTTTAAGTACGCATGTGGATAGCTGTAAGAGTAGTTGAAGACCAAAGAAACCATGGATGGACTGTGTGAACGATGAGATGGCTAAAAAGAGAATTTTGGTAGTCACCCCCGTTTTAGCCATTACCCTCGATAGCCCGAAATCTGAACCATTCCCCTTTATTAAACAATTTGTCCAGTCATTCATTAAATGACTGTTAGCTAGGCTTACGAAGTCAAAGTTAAATCATTTATTTCAAATAGGCACATTAAGGCACTTTTGAATGTCAAAATTTACATTAAAATAGAATTGATTGTAGTTACCCCTTCCAAAAGGTAGTTTCATATGGAGAAGAATGGGCTAGAAACTCCACTGTTACTGTTTAAAAATATTATATATACATTAATTATATGTAAAGACGATGCACCTAGAATAAAATTTCTATTAAACCAAAAAAGGTAAAAATAATTAAATATAAAGCAATGACAGGTAAATTAATTATGTGATAGATACATGGTGCTTACATATTTACAAATATTGAAGAGTAAGTAGATGATTTTTATGAAATTTGCTATGCTATAATTTTACTATGCTGCTCCTCATCATTATCTGCCTAGCCTTTTCCTAATTTTGTCGGGGTCAGCTGCCAGTCTAACCGGATGCAGCTGAATACTTACCAATAACCATAAAACTAAATCAATTGTATGATTGCAACAGCTATAAGCATGGAAAAGTAAATAAATGATTCTATCACAAAAAACAGTTTTATTAGCAAGCTATTTTAAAACAAACAATTTTATCTATGACAACAAGATAAGGTCTAACGTGAAACTAGCAAATTAGATATTCAGATACTTAACATTATTTCATTCATAATTTAATGCTTATAACTTTGCTTCCACGTTTGACATTGGACATTCATATTTTTTTTTTTTTTTTTAAATGGCTATTGTAGGTATATCTTTTGGTTATCGTTGGATATTCGAAATCATTAAATGAATAATAGTAATTTAATTTCAATATAAAAAAGAATATATTGTGTGAGAGATGAATTAAGTAATAAGGCTGGAAAGGAAGTAAACTGTGAGATGACGGCTAATAGGTAGTGACGTAAGAAAGAAAAAACGTGCTGCTCCGACTCCGACCCCAAATAGACTGGGGCAAAGGCTGGAGGACGATAAAATCTTACTTTCATCTTTATTTTTTCCCGAAACAAACACGACTAAACAAAAACACAATTTTAGGGAATATAATTGAATAACCAAAAATACAATTTCTAGCCTATTAAGCCCACTATCCACCTATTTTCAACTCGATCAGCCTTCTATCCTCATTCTAAATATTCTCGTCACCTGCCCATCCGAGGCTGTGACAAGGAAGAATGACGCACATCAAGATATCAATACGTAAATAAACTGACTATGTTTACACATTGATAACTGACTGGCACTCAAATGACCTTGAACTAGCTGATGACCCGACGGTATCATTGATTTGAGAAGCATTTCTATCAAGAAATTGATATCTGTTTTGTATGGCTTCATGGAATCTTTGATGAAAAAATTGATAGGATGTTTTTGTATGGCTTGAAGTTTCGGTTGCGGATTTGTTTACAACTCTTCCCGAATTCTTGTCTGAAGTCCCATCAAACTATCACAGTCCATTATTGGTCCTTTAAAATTTAATCTACGATTCGCTCTACCATCTAATTTTTTTCAACACGTCATGAGCATTTCCCATATAGAAGACTTAAGACATAGAGATCGTTTAATTTAACCCCTGCATGCACTTCTTGTTGCATACATATTTCAAATATTTGTACTTATAGACATTTTAGTCGAAGGGTATGCAGCTTTAAATTAAACGATCTCTACCTTAATGCCTTTTCTACTTGAGCCGCTTTTCGCGTCTACTCTGGCTATCTTCTGCTCGTCAAAAATGAGCTCCATACCTAAATTCTGCTTTATGCGCCACACTTTGGCGTGCTCATATCTCAATATCAACAATTTCTGTCCCATACTCCCTGCCTATCACAACTTAGTAGGCAGGTACAAGGGTTTTAAACATTGAATTTTAATTTTAGACCGGCTTAACTTCTAATTTTAAGACACTACGTTTATTTATGAAAAATTTCTGTAGTCTCAACAATTTTAGACACAAAGCCAACTCAGCTATAAACTATTCAAAAGTCTATATAAACCCGTCATTTTCGTGTCAACGCTAAAATATGGCGATGAAACTTTCGTCTATAGGTATATCACTATTCTGTCTATAAATCGAGACAGGCAGTCGTTAAGTTGGGCAGTCGTTTGCGTCACTAACTTGTCACTTATCGGAGTGACGTTGGTGTTGAAGGGTGAATTGTTTATTTAGGCGCCCTTCTTGTATTAGATATGAATTCAAATCAGGGTAAAAGCTGGCCTTTCGCTGGCTGTAGGCAAAAAGAGGTTGAACAAAGAAGATTGGCCTCCAGAGTTAAGAGTAGTTCAGTAGACACGTTTATGGATAAATGATGCACTTGTTTTGCAGGACATGGCAGCCTGACAGAATTATAAAAAATGCGAAAAGCGAGAATGCTAAATAACAGGTTGAAGAATGTAATTTACGCCCTATAGTAAAAAAGAATCGGCAGTTTTCCCAGTATTTCAATACAAGAACTATCTTACAGCAGACACGCAACTGCCAGCACTAATTATCATCGCAACGCTATTTATATCTTTCAATTACGTACTACATATGTACAAGGTGCTTCCTCTAATTGTTACGCGTCAAGCCTTGTGGGCCCATTGTCTAAACTCACCCTACAAAGGCCCAAAAGAAAGGTGTAATGTTACCAAACCACTGGTCTCATTCACAAGTATAGCATTACTGTTCCACGTTCAAAAAACAGGTTCCAAAATCAAAGTTTTCCGCCATTTACGGTCAGGATATGTCGCAGAACTGTACTGTTTAACGTTTTTTTTTGTTAGTTAATTAGAAAAATGCGTAGTTATTTACTGTTTTCTATAGGATAAGTTAGTGTAGAGATGTTGAAAAAGAAGGAAGTACCGTGGTATTCCAATCATCGCATTAGGATTCAGGACAATTTCGCCAATTGGAGACATCATTCGTGTCGGGTGCACTGGAACACGACTTGTGATTGTACGTACATTTGATAAATAGGTTAATTTTCAATCGCTTCATTGCCGTTTACGTGTAATTGACCGGCGCTAGATATTTTTGTACAGTAAGTGGAGGGAGATCAATTTATCACACCATATTTCAGGGTTCTTAAGCCTTTTGCCTAAGGGCATTAATAGAAAAACTTGCTCAGTTTTTTACCCAACTGTTGAATAATTCCCAAAATTTAAATCAGAAAAAAACCTAAAATACTTCTTCTTTTTTTCCTGAAATTTGACGTTATGTACATAAGGTAACGTCTGCCCAGGATTCGTGCTTACGGATTATAACCGAATGAAAGACCATTGAGAGAACAATAAAATTACTTAATTGTTTAATTTTAAGATAACGTAGTTTAGTTTATTATGGATGACTCGGATTTTTAATAACTTTACTAAGCTATTGATAACAACGGAATGATAATTCTTTACGCTCGCTATCTTGACATAATGTTTGTTTCTCTTTTGTATAATACATTGCATTTACGATTTTATAATAATACTTTTATGCTCGTTGTTTACTAACATTTCTTTCTGTGTATTAATGTGTGTGTTGACTAACTTATTTTTGTGATAATAATATTATCTTCATTACTTACAAATTTTTATACCATTCAGACAGAGAGTTGCGCCACCTCTTCCCCGTTTCACTAGGATGTGGTGTAGCGTAGTCGTTTTGGGGTCTGTCTATTCATCTTTTGTAACTTTCGACACTCGGTGTGTGTTGACTAACTTAGTATTGAGTTATCTTCGTTGTAAACTTTAAAACCATAAGGGGGAATTTGCTACGCCACTTCTTCCTATCTGAAACATTAGAAGGTGGTAAAAGATGTGTTTTGGGGTGTCTTATGTAACTTTCGACATTCAAGAAGTGCTGATTCTCAGCGTAATTTTGTGTAAACGATTTAGAAACGCCTTTTTCTTGAGAAATTAAATTTCGCGTAGAGCGGCGTCAGAGAAGTCTAAGAGTCTATCTCGTGTCAAGCAATGAGATAACTCTAGATAGGGCAAGACGAGCACGATCAGTCAAAAACATTCCCACTGCTGGGACGCAGGCCTCCTCTCTGTGAGAGGGAGTGGGCCATAATCCACTACGACACGTATGTCGGGGTTTTACCCACTGGGCCACCACTAGAATCTGTTAAATTCTACGTAGAATGTCGAGATATTCTTACCAAATAATACCCTGATGTTGAAGCAATTGAAATTCAATTTATGATGGAAATTGAAATGATTGATTTCAATCAGCGGTATAGTGTCGCTTAGTTACCGACTTTTATGTGATGCTAAGAAACCCTAGAAGTTTGGTTGTACCAAATATTAGGTACATAGACGATGTTTTGTGTAATTAGGTAAATTATTTTCAATATTTTCGTCCTGCCTTTGAGAAGTTATTTACAAATTGGAAGATTTCTTGTGTTAGCTACAGTAAAATAGTAAAAAAAAACCGTTCATTATCATCAACTCACTAATAGATGCGGTTGACTGGTATAGTATAATGCCTATGGAATTAAGTCCGCCTCTGTACATTTGTGTGCTTAAAGTATTAAATAAATAATACTTACTTACTTCAAACTGGACTAAATTACGTAAAAATCTAATAATTTTGTAATCTTATGTTTGAGACAGTCTAAAACTGGTTTTGACTATTTTAATACAGCAATCTTGAATTTTTGTGGGTATTATAACAAGGTCAAATGATCAAATTAAGTTTTAATTCGATAAATAGCATGATTTTGTCAGTTTAAATTGACATTAGATTACCCTGAGAAAAATCATAAAAACACTATATTTTTCGCTTTCCTTGGCCAGTCGCTTCAAAGCTTCCGATTCAGTGTGGTATCCTCCGACCAAAAGTACAAATTATTAGTATCTCCTTTATTTCATTATCTAAGTACATACAAATTATATAATGAAATATTAGAATAGGAAAAATAGTAGCCCACCGGTATCCGGAACAGGGTCCAAGCTACCTGCGTCAGGGCTCCAGAGAGAGGAATCTCCTAACAATACGAGCCCTTATTATTATTATTGTTATTAGAAGCCTGTGATGTCCCTCTGCATGGCTAAGGCCTCCCTACTCTCTTTCCACTTCTCTCTATTTAAAGCTGCAGACCAAAAAGACAAATTGGATCTATAAATACAGTTCCAGAAAAAAAAAGGCCTCTTTTCAACCACATCATCACCAACATCCTTTGGCATAGGTCGTTCTTCGAGGGGCGCTAGCGCTCGCCAACTCGCCGAGTCGTCGCGACGCATCCTGCGCCGCCCTCGCTGCGCGCCGCCGCGGGCCAGTAGGCATGGGCTAACTGGCTCCGGTAAAAAATTGGATATAATAATACAGAGTGACTTGTAATTTGACGTATTCCTTCCAGGACCTGGTGGTATGACCTATTTGCAACGATTAAGCACCCTATAAAGCCTAGGGAAAAGTTCATGGAATTCGAGAAAACCCAATCTTCATGTATTTTTGAAAATTTCCCAGAATTCGACACTAATTATCTCTTTTCTCTAAACTCTCAAATTGAATGGCCTTCATTGCTTTTCTATTGAGTACCTAATACTTTAAAACAACTTGCAATGTAACCAAATTTTCCTAAAAATCAAACAGTTAAAATTTATAGTACGAAGTTTATAACCATTTTCAAAAATCACCTTCATACATGAACTTTGACACCAGTTATATCAAAAGTTTTTCTGTGGCATTGAGTGTACTAATTACGGGGAAGACATCTTAATTTAATCAGTTATCTAACGAGGTACAAATATTTAAAAAATAGGGTTACCCATGAAACAGTTGATACTGCTGGCAAAGGTAGAATTTGCAAATTGTAAAAATATTAAAAAATGGTGTGATTTTCAAATTAATGAACTGGTTTACGTTATCGCACTACCTTTTTACCATCCAGCAATCTCTCCTGCTTTAGGTTGCGTCCAGGTTACAAGTTGAGACGTCGCTTTTGAGTGGTTAGTATTAGTCGCAGTGGACGCGCTCAACTACTGCGCACGTAGAAATTTTTATTATTTAATAAACTTCAAATTTTGAAGCTTTTTTTAAAGAAATAACTTTTTTAAGTTTTAGGTATTTTGGTTACATCGCAAGATGTGTTAAAGTATTAGGTACCCAATAGAATAGCAATGAAGGCCATTCAATTTGAGAGTTTAGAGAAAATAGGTATTCAGTGACGAATTTTGGGAAATTTTCAAAAATACATGAAAATTGTGTTTTTTCGAATTCCATGAATGTTTGCCTGGGCTTTATGCGGTGCTTAATTGCTCCAAATGGGCCATAATATCAGGTTCTAGAAGGAATACGTCAAATTACAAGTCACCCTGTATATCAATCCAATACGGATATGGAATTTGTTTATTTCTTGCAATGATTCTGACTGAGATATCCGCTTTGGGATATATATCCAAACAAAGATTTGTCTGGAGTTATTATACCCATGCCTACGGATAACATATGGCACGGATGGTGCAGGCAGGCTCGCATCAGACAATTCAGAACAGAAAACTTTGTCTTTTCAAACCAGTGAAAAGAGCATTATGAATCAAAGACTGCATATAGCCGGCCCATATCGCATAGCTTTATACATATTTAGCCAATTTTGGTCTTATTTCAATGTTATGTGTTCCAGGCAATGGTGGCGAGACGACCTGGTGTTTCAGCCAGGTGAAGGGCACTTTGGAGGACGATGTCACGGAAGCTGACCTGATCTCCTGTGTGGAGTTCAACCATGATGGGGAACTGCTCGCTACGGGAGACAAGGGAGGCAGGGTTGTTATATTTCAGGTTAGTTTAAGAATTTATCTATTTTATTTATCCACGCTAACTTAACCGTTTATATAAATCGAAAAATCATGGGCATAAAACGTTGGTCACACTACATTATTGCTCCATATATAACCTATGTAAATTCTAAGGATATTTCCTGTCTCCAAAAGTGGAGGTTACAACAGTAAAGCCCTTAGTAAAAGGGGGGATAATTTGGTTTCCGGACTAGACGCAAGCCGATTTTCGTCATAAGATGGAAGAAATCCCGCTGGAGGATTTTGAAATGTATAGATTGGTCATGAAATGCCAACGCTGCGTCAATGCGACGTTAGTTTCGGCAAAATCACGTCATATGTGACGCTAGTGACGCAGACACGAAGTCAACATAATGAGTCATTTCATACGATTCTGTTTCTTTCCACTTTCTTGTCACAGCTTTCACGCCAGTGCATTCCCGGTCCGTAGATATAGCCAAATATCTCGCCTAAACTAGTATCTACAACTTACAGTGGCTCATCGCCCATTCATTACACATGACTAGAAAAATTGGTAAAATGTGTGACACCGCTCCCTTCAACCCCCACTTGCAACCCCCTCGCAATACCCTGGAAGATTGGTCTGCTAAAAGTTTATTGTGCGACCCGCCATTGTTTTATACGGTTTTTACGACTTGACAAAACATCGAGATTTCTTTTTTATATGCTAATTTTTTATACCTATTGTACACATAAACCTTCCGGAACAAATTCTCTAAATGATGGTGACAACCGCATCAAGATTTCGTCGTGTTTAGAAAAACAGTGCAGTCACAGAGACAGGACACGAAAAGTGACTTTAATTTATAATATGCATTCATAAGCTCACTCTTGACCTCGATTTGAACTTGCCTGATCACTCTGGCGTTGACCTACTGTAAGCTATTAACATCTAGTAGTCTGTACTTCAAAATATATCGTTTTTTTTCCAGAGGGACCCAGCTTCAAAGCAATGTGTCCCGAAGAAGGGCGAGTACAACGTGTACTCAACATTCCAATCACACGAACCTGAGTTCGATTACCTCAAGTCTTTGGAGATAGAAGAGAAAATCAACAAGATTCGGTGGCTGAAGCGGAAGAACCAGGCCCACTTCCTGCTCTCGACCAATGACAAGACCATCAAATTGTGGAAGGTTAGTCTTGTATGTATTCGAAGTTTTTTATTATTTCTATTTTTAGTTTTAAGGCTTTTTTGTGTATTTTTAAGCTTGGAAGGAATAGAGGGAGGCCTTTGCCCAGCAGTGGGACATTAAGATGTAAAGAAAAAAAAAACCCAGGCGTTGTAATTAGTCTAACCTTACTAGATAATCTTATTTTTTTTCCTACTACACACACAAGATTTTTTAATGATGTGATTGAATCAATAAATTTGGCCGTGGCAGTCGAACGGTTGAGCAATTTATGGCATACCTAATTTTTCGTAGGAGATTTCGCACGTAATGGTGCGGTTGTTAGCGCAGCATTTATTATTGGGTTCCACTCCCAAGCAGAAAAATACAGCTATACCACAACATAATTTTTGATACCATTGAAGATACTAGGACAAAATGCGTGCATCATTTTATTGGGTTCCACTCCCAAGCGGAGCGCGAAATACTGCTAAACCATAACATAGTTTTCGGTATGAAAAAGTCCCCAATTTGAAGACACTAAAATAAAGGCGAAAATGCACGACAAAGTAATTATCTCGGTCCCACAAAAAAATGTCCATGTAATAATTGGACGCTAACATTCCACAGTATTATGATCTCCCAAACTATTTATGACATGTGCCATTGATCGTTATTAACGAGCGTCATCTGACGTCAATCGATACCTATCTAATGTGTCTAGTATGCGTTGTGGATCAACACATTTGTATGCTAGATATTTATGGCTTTAAACTAACTTTTAACTTTTTGAGAACAGTCGTGCCAGCGATACGAAGAAGAAGAACTTTTGATTGGTAACAGGTTACAGGTACCACAAATGGATTAATAGTACCACAAATGGGTTACATGCACCACAAATGGGTTACAGGTACCAGAAATAGGTTACCTTTCGAATTCAAATTTAAAATATTTTATTACACAAAAACCTACATGGCAGTGTTGGGCTCAATCACTAAAACCTTCAATCGATTGATTTGTCAAACTAAAAAAAATGTAATACTAAATAAATCGGGATTATTATTTTAGTTGTAACGTAATATTTAGTCGTCAATTTTAGTTTTTAATTTAGTGAAATTAATTTTCCTATTTAAATATCTAATTAAAGAATTTGGAATAAATATGTAATCTATCGATAATAAGGGAAGTTTTTTTTTTTTTTTTTTAATTATTACAGCGGATAAAAATATATACACCGTATTAACTCCCTGTACTAAATTAACTAACAAAGTTATTAGTATTAGATAAATACGTAGTAGTTTCAAGGCCGACTTCAGTGTGCTTGTAATTGTAAATACCTAGCTGGGATATTTTAAAAAACAATGAGAGTATTCTCGGAAATCTGTATTTCTTTTATCTTTACCGCACGGATATTGTTTTCGTTAACTATCTCTCGCTCACACGCGCGGTTTGGTGATATGAAAATAATGTCCTTTTCAATGGTCAGTCAGTTTTTCGGTTACACACATAAATTAGTTTCTTTCTGTGACCACGGGAAGTGACAAGTGACACTTTTTTGTCAGTTCAAATTGGACCCAGATTAGGGTTGCCAGGTGTCCGGCTAATGCCGGACGTGTCCGGATTTTACAATTCCGGCCGGCCTATCCGGCTTTTGTTAGGCTATTGGTCAACCCCGCCCCGTCTCTTATTAGGTATAAAGAGAAATAAAGATGCCTAATTATTTTATTTATTGTAAACTGGAAAATTACACCAACATAATTTATTTACAAATAATAAGGCTAATTATTGATTGTTTTAGTTACTGTCAATGTAATTATAGAAATTACAAATTACTTTAGAATAAACAAAACGTGATTCATACATAATTAAGAGTAGAGTAAGTCTCAAATGAATGACGGTAATAATTACACAAATAAAAGTTTTTTCTTTTTTCTTTTAATCACCCATGTGTCAGGGTTTCAGGGCAAAATGTCCGGGTAAATATGAATCTGTGTCCGGCTTTTCTATTTTTTGGGCCTGACAACCCTAACCCAGATCTAACATTATTATGTGTTCTGCGTGTCAATAGATATGTTGATTTGTCGAGTATGGTGAAAGATTCTAATCTCTATTAAATTAAATATTTTTCAAATAATTACCGGAAAACTCATTCAACTAAACAGACAGTAGGACTATGTATGAACTGCTTACCTAAAAAGACCGAGATCAAAAGTCAAAGAAGAAGCACTTCGAATTTTGTCAGTCACTTGAAACATGTCGGCACGGAAGTGTTCGAAGAATATCAGCAGTGTGCTAAGAATTGTAAAGTGACAAATAGCGCCAAACGGCAGAAATACGAAAAAGATTGTAGCTCAATTGCACATATATCATCCAATGAACAAATTAAACCCAAAGCGCAAGCGCACGCACGCTCTCACAAAAAAAAAATAGGCATATGTAAATGGTGGATCCACTAGCAGAGAGAGAGAGAGAGTGTATATAATAAGATTGATTAAATACCTATTTACATGCATATAAACACTACCTCTACCTACCTACCTTGACTGCCTGGTTGGTCTATTGCTCGCAAGCCTTACTGCTGAGCATGAGGTCCTGGGTTCGATTCCCGGGTCGGGCAAAGTGTTATCGGGTTTTTCATCTGGAATTTCTCGGTAGCAGCCCGGAGTCTGGATTTGTGCCCGGTTGATGGCAATAGGCTCGCCCCCTATTACATGGGGCTTAAACATAACTGGCGAAATGTGGGTGTGCTGTAGGTACACCTCTGCCTAACCCTTCGGGGAATACAGGCGTGATGTTATGTGCATGTATGCATATAAACATAATAAGACTTGGTATTTGCACAAAATATGGTTTCCTAATTTATTTATTACTAATAAATAAATTATGAAACCATATTTTGTTTAATTTAATAATTTTTTATTCTTGCATTTCGCTTGACATTATTATTTCAATCAAACTATATTGAAAACTAAAACTAATTCAATCGTCAATCATTAGTTCAACTAATTACGTTAGTTTTAGTTTTTAAGCGTCGATCAGAATTTATTTTCCCAACACTGCTACATCGGTACTTATGAAACGTCAGAAATGATGATAACAAAGGTTAAAACAGAAGTTGAATTATCTAAAACCAAAGTTTTTTTGGTTATCTTGTGTAATTATATCCGCCTTGGATTGCCATAGAAAGCGCAACTGTATTCTTCACTGGTATCTTTAACGTAAAATACCAGCGGGCAGAAATGGCCATTTACTGATGAACCTTATATGACTAATGTTTAAAATGGCTAACATGATACGTGACAGCCAACTGACAGATGTGAGAGGTGCTGGCTTTCCGAAACCAGAAATGAATAATTTTAAAACTAACTTCTAATATTCCTTACTTTTGTTCTAGGCACCACAGAGTAACAACAACGACAGAGACTACACGTAACTAATCTCACAACATTTTCAGGTGTCGGAACGAGACAAGCGTGTGACGGGCTACAATACGCGCGAGGAAGGTGGCCGGCCACGCGACCCGGCGCGGATCACTCAGCTGCGAGTGCCCACTGTGCGGCCGGCTGAGCTCATGGTAGAGGCGTCTCCTAGGTGAGTGTTGCACTAGTATATACAAGCGTTTGACGGGTACAATACGCGCGAGGGATTACTGCAGCCATACCTATGTCTGCTGCCAAGCTTCACTGCGTTCCGGTTTGAAGGACATGGCTGCTGGTGTAATAGGGAGTATTACTGCAATGTTCCGCAATGCGCCCGAGTGCAGCAATAGCACAGACTAAACCGTTTTTAAATGTCCGTAGGATGCCATAATATCACAGTACAGTTTTTTTTTTAAATAAATTAATAATATTAATAAAACTATTGACATAACGATCCGGCATGACGGGAACCTCGTGAAAGCCGAGAAAGATAAACAAATCAAGTATCTCGACTTGGCTCGCTAGGTTGTCGGCATGTGAGACGTGGACTTAGCGATCATTGTGCCGATTGTCGTGAAGACCAATGGCTTAATAGCCAAGAGCCTCGACCAACACCTGAGGAGGCTCTCGTTGGGTAGCTGGATGAAGGGCTTGATTCAGAAGGCGGTACTTCTGGACACAGCTCGCATTGTCAGGAGGTTCCTCTCTCTAGAGCCTTGACCGCCGGTAGCTTGGACCCTGTTCCCTATACTGGTGGGCTACTATTTTTTATATTTTTAAATGTTTTAAATATGATTTATATAATGAAATAAAACTGTTATAATTTAACACGTTTCCACAATTTTTTTGTTACTACTAAATATGACATGATGCATCATGGCGGTTTGTTTATGGTTTGTGCTAGTGTCGCCCCCTACGCAGAATTTTGCGTAATGTTCCATATTACAGGCACATGATACATTATGTAATTTATTTAAGTATTAAAAAACATTTATTATTACTTCATCGCTTCAGTGACTCCTCTGGTATTGCATTTGCAATGACATATCTATCCATTGGCAGCAGTGACCTGGTACCATCAGCTGGGCCGATTTCTCGTTAACAAATTGCTGCTTCAGTCTGAATGAGTCAATGGACCCATTTACCTATGATCTATTTTAGTTACTCATACACTTTT
Source organism: Griposia aprilina (assembly GCA_916610205.1). NCBI lineage: Eukaryota > Metazoa > Arthropoda > Insecta > Lepidoptera > Noctuidae > Griposia > Griposia aprilina. The sequence continues at coordinate 15,626,070 of OU744305.1, forward strand.
TGTGTCTAAGTTAACACTGTTATCAATAGACTAGCTTATGCCCCGCGACTTCGTTCGCGTAAAATTTCTTGTTCCTCCGACCCACCCCGTCGCATACCCGCGCTATACTTACTACGTTACCGCGCTATACTTCGTTTTCGCTTAGCGTTCTTTCCGACATTTTTTGTTATTTCTCGGCTCCTAAGGGTCGTAGCGTGATGTTAAGTAGCCTATAGCCTTCCTCAAGAATCACCCCACTATCACTTGCAAAAAAAATATTTTCAAATCCGACCGGTAGTTCCTGATATTAGCGCGTTCAAGCAAACAAACAAAGAAACTCTTCAGCTTTATTATTAGTAGTATAGATATCGGATATTCGGATGCATAATCACCTAAAGTTGAGAAGTTGGCTAGTATGGAATGCGGTTTAGTATCGAAAAAATCTTAACTTTAACTAACACCACCCCTCCTCTTACACCCTGCGTACACTATTTGAATTGGGGTTTATACATTAATTTTAAATAAATATGCATCTGAATAGTTATGCAATCCTAGAATACCGGGTTTTTTTAAAATAAATATTTTTTTGGAAGTCGCTTCCATACTTTCATAGCTAAAAATTAACTTTATGTAAATATACATCCGAATATCCGATATCTGGTTATCAACAACATATTGCGAAATCCAGAGCTTCAATATCGGTACCCAATATTTGTCCCGCGATAAGCCACGACGATCTAATTTCATTATATTCATATATATTTACCTGAACACTTGAGTTCAGCCATAGGATTATGAAACGTTTTTAATATACTTTTTATCTGATATCCGCTTTCATAAAGCGATGGTTATCTATAGGGGAGAAGTGGGTTAACGGTAGCCAGTTTGTTTTTATGAGTTTTGGGCTAATTCGTAGGTTTAAATGGCTTAATGATATTGCTATATTGAAGTAGTATCACAAATGGTTGTCGGCGTTAGGCCTTTTCTAAGGTTCGCGACGAAACGGCTCTTCAGCTGGATCTTGCACATACCCGTACCGCTTAGGCCCACTTGCACCGCTTATCATTAAACACGTTTAGCGCTAAACGAGTTTTAAACATCATTCTGTCTCTTGTTATCTTCAAACATTTGACACAAACAGACTTATGTTTTAAATTCATTTAGAGCTAAGTGTTTAGTGATTGGCGGTGCAAGTGGGTCTTAGTAGTGACTACATGTCGGATACTTGTTTCCCGGTAACTATAATCTGGGATTCTTCAAGTCACGAGTCATTAGGTTGCTTCTTGGCAAGTGTTCGCCATCATCGACCACATCAGTTACCGTAGTAGTGAAACGCGTACCTTTCAATTATAAAAATAACCTGCAGTCTAAGTATACTGTCCCGTCGCTTTTGGTCATCGGTTTTTCCGCTAGGTGTCGCTATACATGACTAGCACTTTTATTCATTTTGTCAAAAGCAGAAGAAACAAATAAAATTATGGCGTTTGCCGATTAGCGCTCTCTCATCTCAAGGGAACATCCAATGATCATCCATTTCAGCAACTAGTAAATTCAAACTCAAAGCAATTGCTTCAAATAAACCAATTACAGGCACTTTTTAATGGTCAACGGGTCGGTCAGTCAGAAAGATGAAGCTAGTTGCCCATTCCAAAGCGTAAGGTACCAATGGAGAAGAACGGGCAAGAAACTCCATGGACATTCTTTTAAATCAAAATATTGTTACAAAAGTAAATCGTTGTTGTTTAATTATAGACAGTATTCTCCTAAGTGCTAATCGCACATACCAATAATTAGTATGTACTGTATATGCAACTTTAAACTTGTTAGGTATGAGATATTACTGAACGTGATTTCATTCTGACGTACTCTAGCGGTGTGGAATAACCTTCTCACCTTTAGGGAAGTTACCGCAAATGAGGTAAAATAAACAATATAACCGTTATTAGTTTGCTCTTCCTTTCGCCAATAGGAACAGGTACCTATAGTCACCATCACCACATTCTACCATCGCGGCAATAATCACCAAATATCTATGACGGTGTCAAAAGACCCATCACATAGCCGTCAACTACGCATTCTGTACATCAAACTAAGTAACAGCACAAAAATTATAGCTGGGAAACGAATTATATTTTTTGGCGTGAAAAATCACTGTTTACGGTAGTGCACAACGTAACGCACGCAAAACATTGTGCTTATGGGTGCATGCAACGATAAAGGGGTCATGGGGGAGAATTTAAAGCTGTGTTATAACATTAAAAACTATACAGGTTTTACCTACAACAGACACCAGTCTCTAATATCTGTTATCTTGACTTTGTACTGTATGATTATGAGAGAACAATAAATATATTATTACTTGTTTTCGTAAAAAAAACGTCAGTAAAAGTAGGAATTTTGACCTTCAGTATCTCCATAACCAGGAGTTTCCTAGGGCCCGCAGTCTCGACTAGATAGCGACGCTGTCGCAAACTACCGATTTCTAAATACATATTAAGGTGAATCCGCAGTTGTAGCCCGCAAAATTCAAATTTTCTTTCGTTTTTTGCAAATTGCAGCTCAGTTTTACGTGGTAAGTTATTTAAAATGCGATTCTCGACTGTGGGAATTATATGTTTATTGAATAATAATCATCAATTTCATATCAATCGTGAAATTCAAAGAAAATTTTAATTTAGCGCGCTACAACTGAGGATTCGCCTTAATATTTAGCGATCGGTAGTTTGCAACAGCGTTGCTATCTATATCGAGACTACCGGCCCAGGTTATGGTCCAGTACAAAAAAGTGATTACAATGACGAGGAGTACAAGTGACTCTCGGCTTCGTTAAGTGTCTTTTTACAACCGTTATAATAATATATGGTACATATCAGGTATAGGTCAGCTCTTAGTTAAACAACAAACTAATAATGGTGCTCGTTTTCTGAAAGCCAATGAAATCAGTTAAATCTTGCTTCTATGCAGTCAGTCAGCTCTAGTTAGCAGCAATCTGAAATCTAACTTTGACAACAAATGTTCAATGAGATTAGAAATTCCATTGGAATGACCTAACTGTTAGTGAGGAAGGTAATTAATGCAATAAACATTGCCGAGTATTTTTTAAACAAAACTTGGTTGCGAATATAATTTTGAGGATATTATAGGCTTGGATTCTACATTATTAGTCTCACTCATATCCCTTACTCCATTTTTTGATTTTTATTCTGTTTGCTAATTATCAATTTCTTTGTATTATCAACAGGAGAATATTCGCGAACGCCCACACGTATCACATAAACTCCATATCGTTGAACTCGGACCAGGAGACCTACCTCTCTGCTGACGACCTTCGCATCAACCTGTGGCACCTTGAGATCACCGACCAGAGCTTCAACATTGTTGACATTAAACCTGCCAATATGGAGGAGCTAACAGAGGTCGGTATATTTATTAATAACTTTAGCTGGTCATCATACACTATTGATCACTCATGTCGTAGAAGAGGTCTAAACTGTGGATTGTGCAGCTTATGTAGAAAAAGTTTTTTTTAAGCACCATTCCAGGCGCCCTCAATATATCGTGCTCGTTGGCTAAATTTTATCTTGTGAAGCCTTGTTTCGTCATTTTGCCTATAGAGTCTAAAATTTAGACTCAAACTAGTTACTCTGAACTTAGTCTATAGTTCACACTAATTCCGTCTTAAACAGTTCGGAATTGGAAGTTGTTGTCGGGTGTAACATATGTGCATTTAGAGTGTAAATGCACATAATACAGTATGACTTTATACTAAGTTCAAACAAATTCCGTCACAAACAGTAGCCGCTAGACAAACAAACAATCAGCAAACAGTTGGATGTCGCCTGCTTTGGGTATTTTGTAACCCCGTGTAACCAGGTTGCAGAGGGCCATCTATGCTATTTTTCTACTACATCTGGTTTGATGCAACCTAAGAATATAATATGTTTTACTAGTAAAATGCGTTATAACCAGTTACATAAGGGATTATTACTTCTTAGTCAGCAATACTGCAAAAACTCGATGCAATAGATGTATTTAATTAGTTTAGGTGCACTGGGGCTGTTCTAATTAATTATATAAACAAATCTATAATCGATAAATAAATAAACACAAGTTAATCCGACTGATAAGACATGATAAATCGATAACCTGTGCGATCTGAAAATGGATTCAGGACTTAATATTATTATGATGTATGAAATGTATGAGATTTTTATTAATAAAATGTTTTTCATATTGTTTCAGGTTATAACCGCGGCGGAGTTTCATCCGACTGAGTGCAATCTCTTTGTCTATTCTAGTAGTAAGGGTGAGTAACCAGATACGCACACATTTCTTTTTAATATCGAATGAATTTTGAATTAAATTACATTAGTATTCTAGAAATATGAAATGTAAAGTAACAATGATTGGTGAAGCCTGAAAATCATGCAACTATATCCAAGCAATATTAGAAGTATAATCAGCCCAACTTTAAGAGCGCTTGCCCCACAAATCATTAAAACACGCTTCCTGAAAGAGCGGTGACCGCCATATGCGGACGTAATCGAGAAAGAGAGAGAAAGAGCGTTTTCAGACACCTTAATGTCAAATACTGCTAAAAATGACAGATTTTCATGACAGCCGTTATAAATGTGACGGAAACGCTCTCCTAGGAAACCGTAGCCTTAAATACGTTTAGCGTTAAACGTATTTAAAACATCGTTCTGTTTCACGTTTGAGAATAACAAAGACAGAATGATGTAAATAATATGTTTAGTGCATTTAGTCATTTGTGGTGCAAGCCGGTCATTAGACCGGCTTGCACCACAAATGACTAACGAAAAGAAACCAAAGAGAGAGAGAGAGAGAGAGAGAGAGAGAGATTCAAAGACTTGAAATCTCGGAACTATTGAGTTCCGAGATTTCAAGACTTTGAATCTCTCTCTTTTCGTTTTCTGTTGAAATCTGATGACTCTATTAACTGTCAAACAAAAGTAACCCATATTTCCATCCCACACAGGTACGATAAGGCTGTGCGACATGCGCGCGGCGGCGCTCTGCGACCGTCACGCCAAGCTGTTCGAGGAACCAGAAGACCCGCACGCGCGGTCTTTCTTCTCAGAGATCATATCCTCCATCAGCGATGTTAAGCTTAGTAATTCTGGCAGGTAAGCTTACAAAATCATACTTGTACTCGTATCAAGGCGGCATTTTGTCAATTATTACCGTAACAGCCTTTTAGGTATTCCATCCATAGGGTGAGTGCAGCATATAGAACATCTATATCTTCAATTAAATAATGAATTGACAGCGGGCGAGTCTGTTTAACGTAGTTCTAAATTCCATATTGTTACCATACCTGGACTTTCGAAATAATCATAAAGGTGCATAGACCTAATGTAATTTGCGTCGCTGAGAACGAGTCTACTCAATTTGTGCTTAGTGTAGAGTAAACCACAATATTTTGTGAATTCGAATGCAACTTATGTTTGGAGACTCACTTTAACCTCTGGACTGCCCGACCTCCGTTTACCTATTTTTTTTTTTTTGGGTGGGAAATCATCAAATGACCTCTCCCGCTCTGGGCGGAGCGGAAGGCCGTGTCAGACTCTTACTGACTAAAACCCACCCGTGTTCCTTCAGTTGCCTGTGCGCCAGGGCCACGGTAACTCTTTCGAACAATCCGCGACCCCGGCAGGGACCTCCGTTTACCTAAAGTGCGGTAATTGTCGACGTAATCGTTACGTAATAGTCGTGCATTTGGTTACGTTTTTTAGGCCCATCCTTAAGTAAAAAAGCATTATTGATTGGAATTTATTTAATTTTTTCCAGATACATGATGTCACGCGACTACCTAGGTTTAAAAGTGTGGGATCTCCGCATGGAAACTAAACCCGTAGAAACATACCCAGTCCACGAGTACTTACGGTCCAAGCTCTGCTCGCTGTATGAGAACGACTGCATCTTCGACAAGTTCGAGTGCTGCTGGAGCGGCGACGACCAGCGGCTCATGACTGGCTCTTATAATGGATTCTTTAGGTGAGTAGACTCATCATTTGCCTAAGATTTAGTCAATTATGTTGAGTTCAGCGCCCAGTCAAATCAGATGCAGTTGCATGACATCATGAACTTTCTGGAAAACATTACATTCTGGCTTAATCAATCCAGAACTCGTTCCGATAGAAATAATGATGACAGTGACATAATCCCACAAGCTGTAGAATGTACGATGAAGAATAACAAATAAACACTCTAAATAACAAAGTACTGGACATGGAAACGCAATTACAAAGTGCACACGGAGCAATTGAATTATTATCATTAGAAAATTGTAAACTTAGAGAAACTAATGAAGAATTAATGAAATAACAAATAGTCCCGTCAGACATAAATTCACAACGCCAAAGAGAATACAAACATCGAAAAAAAAATGTATACTCAGCACAAATAAAAATATTTTCACTACCTCACACCAGGCGAAATGACACAGCAACTTCTTAACGGAATTCAATCAAAATTGTGTGATTTATTTATTAATTTAAAATTCATTTACCATTACTGATTATTATTACTAATTGGGGAAGAAGACTTCACAAATACAGCTAACTATTTTAATATTATTGTATACATTCGCGACATGTTAAAACAAACTACGCACGTTATTATTTGTTACCCCACATGCAAACTTAATAATTACGCTAACATCTACAACCAGAGGTTTGAAACATTCAACAATTTATTACATTTGGACTGAGTCATGAACATGCATATTTCTTATACACGAACTATAACTTGAGTTATGATCGCAGTATGTTTAATTTATCATCAGGCAGAATTAATAATTATTATGAAATGCGTAATGTTTTTGAAAATTCGTTTGATTTAATCACTGACATCAACAACATTAACCTAACTCATTACACAGAAAATGTAGAAAACACTACCACTGAAGAATCAGGCTCATTATTTTTTCGATGTTAAATACCTCAATGTTCTACATCAAAACATTGGAGGACTATTCAACAAATCTGTCCTGTCAATTAATTGATAAGATATCAAAGATAAAAACACAGACTTTGATGTAATATGTATTACGGAGCATTTTATGTTAGTAGGATTTGAGCAACAACTTGCATAATTATGTTCTAGCGGCATCTTTTTGTCGTACTTGCAATAAAAGAGGTAGATCATGTAGAATTTAGACTAGTGAATAAGGTACATAAGTTCAGAGAGCTATCTCAAATTAGCAAATTTTCAATAAAATATGTAATTGAGTCTTATGCAGCAGAGTTAATAGATTATAAAATTACAACTATTTGTTTGTACCGTGTACCAGGCCTTAGTAGCCTGAATTAATTTTTCGATAGGCTTGACAATGTACTGAAATGTATCTCTAGAATAAGTTGTCATAATACTGTTCTAGCTGGTGATTTTAATATAAATCATAATCTTAAACTAGCTCTTAAACAACCTACAAGACTGATCAGTAATACTTGTATAGACAGCATTGCTCATGATTTTAAAAATCAATGCGAGACTGTCGTTTTAGAGCTTGGCTTATCAAATCATACTGCCCAACTGATAAAACTTTCAGTCAAAAAAAAAAATTTAAATTGAAATATTGGCATAAAATAACACGAGATTACAGTACAGAATATATTCAAAAATTTAAAACCCACTTAAAGAGCCTGTCTTTTGATGAAAAATATATAGTACGAATGATCCATCCGAAGCGTATCATCATTTTATTAAAACATTTAAACTGTTTTATGGCTTTACAAAATTCCAAATTTTCGTTAAGGTAGCTCCAAAATGGATATCGCATGGGATTAAGATCTGTAGTAAAAATTATAAAAAAACTTACTAAGGAATTTCAGATGGAAATCGACAAATACAAATAAACAAAGTTATAAAAACTAATCAAAAAGACTAAAAACATTTATTATAAACCTCATTTAACATGCTCAAAAATTCTAAATTAATACATCCAGTAATAGATCTAAAACAACATGGCAAATTATGAATAATAATAAACTAAATATACCCAGGGAGTCAATAGATAAAATAAATATTATAACTATAGTAGTAAAACCTATTTCAGGTGCTGGAAAAAAACCAACATCGCCAATCCAACCTCAAACAAACTCAATGTTTCTATCACTAAGTTTATCTTATCACATTCAGAAGATTATTAAAAATCTTAAAAACACGAATAGTTTACTTTACGAATAGTTTAGGTTACGACGGCATTGGCACAAAAATAATCAAAGCAGTAAATGAAGAAATCTTTCATTATTTAAGCCATATCATAAATTTCTGTATAATGTCAGGGACGTTTCCGCGAGATCTCAAACTGACCATTATAAAACCTTTTTATATAAAAGAAAATAAATTATTAATGGAAAACTACAGGCCCATAGAGTTAATTTCTATTTAATTTATATTTTTTTTGATAAATTTCTTTTACAATTAAATTAATATGTACTTACCTTGAAAAATATATGATTCTATGTAATGAACAAAAGGTCTTCCGAAAAAATAAGAATATAAACATGGCGGTTTACGATTTTCTACTCAATGTTTCCCGACATGTTGACAAATCCATCTTTTGCGACATGTCACAAGCATTCGATTATGTTGATCACAATATTCTGTTAAACAAACTGGAGGCTTTTTTATGGTATAAGGGTTAACGTATTGGAATTGTTTAGAATATATTTAACAGACCGTCAACAAATAACCGAAATCTCAAAATTCAATACTAGACCGAGAAGTGATCAGATTTTTTCTTCAAATAAGCGTTACGTAACGTATGGTGTACCCCAGAGTAGCGTATTGGGCCCATCATTAATTGTTCTTACTATATATAAATGACCTACCAAATGCAACCACTGAACCTATGTCTTCATTCGCTGACGACAGTAGTGCGACCTTAGCGTCTAAAGATATAATTCTGAAATTAACAATTAATTGAATTCTATAATTAAGTGGCTTAGTAATAATAATTTAAAATACAATCTTAATGAAACAAATTAATGAATTTTAGTCAGCGAAATAAATTGGATCCTACACAAAATATTAAATTAGTTTATAGCGATAAGATTGTACAAGAAGTAGAAACAACAGGATTTCTGGGATTGACAATTGATAAAACATTAAATTGTAAAAATCACTTTATAGGCTGGCTCCGACTTTCAACACAGACACTATATACAGACAGACAGACAGACACGATAGCATACCGAACGGAAGGTTGAAGGAACGACTATTTCATGAAATCTTGATATTTGAGGCCAATTCTAACTTAAGTTGTTGTATTGCTGATTCTAATGATCATAATTCTGTAAAGCTATATTTGTTACGGCCGCTAATCATATTTTAATTAACATACAACCTGACACTGACCTGCTAATTGCAAAAAACGTAAGTAAATTTGAATTTCGCGGGCTATCTCAGGGCATCACCGTTAAGACAAAGTTGAACAGATGTTGTCCATAAAATGTTACTATAGCATAACTGACTTCCTAAAAGATAAATTTTGACTTTTATAATTTGTGACAATTTCCTTGGTACAATTAATATTTTATAATTTTAATGACTAGGTATTTGAAAACCTGTAAGATTTGTACACGTTTTATGGCATAGCATGTGGCACATACTTATATTTAACACCCTTGCATGCATCCATTTGTATTGTAATCAACTCACGTTAAACAAATAAATATTGATCTTTATCTTTACCATCTGAGGCATAGGCAAGTCGTGGTATGAAATGGATGGTTGGCCATCCATGGATCGAAATGAACAGTAGAACTTGCTATTGTTAAGTTTCTTTTTAGTGTGGGCTTCTACTAAGATCTAGTATCGATAGCATAGGCTCAAAAACGGCTCTGTGTACCAGTCAAGAGCTTGGCTCGTTTGTTTTTATAGGTTATGGTTTTGTTTGATTCTCTAGCGGTATTTTTATCGGCAGACCGTAATACTGCGATAACGTAAAGGTCGTTAATCGATCATTTTTAAAAGATGATGTTGTGAAAGATAAATATCGTGTATTTTTGCGTGGTATTCAAAGATGTGTTTTGAATAATTACCATCCGAAGTTTTAAGATAATTGCTATTTATTTGTGATTGTGCATTTCGAGTGTTATTGATTCAATGTTCTGGATTGACAATAATAATGTGTTTTTTTCTCAGGATATTCGAGCGCGGCGGATGCGGAGGAGGCGGCTGCGGCGCGGCGCGGCGTGGCGAGCTCACGCTGGAGGCGGCGCGCGACGCGGCCGCGCGGGCCCGCCAGCCGCTGCGGGCCAGGCGCGTCGCCACTACTGCCAAGAGGAAGAAGGTACGACAACATGTACTGAGTACTTGTGGCGCGGCGAGCTCACGCTGGAGGCGGCGCGCGACGCGGCCGCGCGGGCCCGCCAGCCGCTGCGGGCCAGGCGCGTCGCCACTACTGCCAAGAGGAAGAAGGTACGACAACATGTACTGAGTACTTGTGGCGCGGCGAGCTCACGCTGGAGGCGGCGCGCGACGCGGCCGCGCGGGCCCGCCAGCCGCTGCGGGCCAGGCGCGTCGCCACTACTGCCAAGAGGAAGAAGGTACGACAACATGTACTGAGTACTTGTGGCGCGGCGAGCTCACGCTGGAGGCGGCGCGCGACGCGGCCGCGCGGGCCCGCCAGCCGCTGCGGGCCAGGCGCGTCGCCACTACTGCCAAGAGGAAGAAGGTACGACAACATGTACTGAGTACTTGTGGCGCGGCGAGCTCACGCTGGAGGCGGCGCGCGACGCGGCCGCGCGGGCCCGCCAGCCGCTGCGGGCCAGGCGCGTCGCCACTACTGCCAAGAGGAAGAAGGTACGACAACATGTACTGAGTACTTGTGGCGCGGCGAGCTCACGCTGGAGGCGGCGCGCGACGCGGCCGCGCGGGCCCGCCAGCCGCTGCGGGCCAGGCGCGTCGCCACTACTGCCAAGAGGAAGAAGGTACGACAACATGTACTGAGTACTTGTGGCGCGGCGAGCTCACGCTGGAGGCGGCGCGCGACGCGGCCGCGCGGGCCCGCCAGCCGCTGCGGGCCAGGCGCGTCGCCACTACTGCCAAGAGGAAGAAGGTACGACAACATGTACTGAGTACTTGTGGCGCGGCGAGCTCACGCTGGAGGCGGCGCGCGACGCGGCCGCGCGGGCCCGCCAGCCGCTGCGGGCCAGGCGCGTCGCCACTACTGCCAAGAGGAAGAAGGTACGACAACATGTACTGAGTACTTGTGGCGCGGCGAGCTCACGCTGGAGGCGGCGCGCGACGCGGCCGCGCGGGCCCGCCAGCCGCTGCGGGCCAGGCGCGTCGCCACTACTGCCAAGAGGAAGAAGGTACGACAACATGTACTGAGTACTTGTGGCGCGGCGAGCTCACGCTGGAGGCGGCGCGCGACGCGGCCGCGCGGGCCCGCCAGCCGCTGCGGGCCAGGCGCGTCGCCACTACTGCCAAGAGGAAGAAGGTACGACAACATGTACTGAGTACTTGTGGCGCGGCGAGCTCACGCTGGAGGCGGCGCGCGACGCGGCCGCGCGGGCCCGCCAGCCGCTGCGGGCCAGGCGCGTCGCCACTACTGCCAAGAGGAAGAAGGTACGACAACATGTACTGAGTACTTGTGGCGCGGCGAGCTCACGCTGGAGGCGGCGCGCGACGCGGCCGCGCGGGCCCGCCAGCCGCTGCGGGCCAGGCGCGTCGCCACTACTGCCAAGAGGAAGAAGGTACGACAACATGTACTGAGTACTTGTGGCGCGGCGAGCTCACGCTGGAGGCGGCGCGCGACGCGGCCGCGCGGGCCCGCCAGCCGCTGCGGGCCAGGCGCGTCGCCACTACTGCCAAGAGGAAGAAGGTACGACAACATGTACTGAGTACTTGTGGCGCGGCGAGCTCACGCTGGAGGCGGCGCGCGACGCGGCCGCGCGGGCCCGCCAGCCGCTGCGGGCCAGGCGCGTCGCCACTACTGCCAAGAGGAAGAAGGTACGACAACATGTACTGAGTACTTGTGGCGCGGCGAGCTCACGCTGGAGGCGGCGCGCGACGCGGCCGCGCGGGCCCGCCAGCCGCTGCGGGCCAGGCGCGTCGCCACTACTGCCAAGAGGAAGAAGGTACGACAACATGTACTGAGTACTTGTGGCGCGGCGAGCTCACGCTGGAGGCGGCGCGCGACGCGGCCGCGCGGGCCCGCCAGCCGCTGCGGGCCAGGCGCGTCGCCACTACTGCCAAGAGGAAGAAGGTACGACAACATGTACTGAGTACTTGTGGCGCGGCGAGCTCACGCTGGAGGCGGCGCGCGACGCGGCCGCGCGGGCCCGCCAGCCGCTGCGGGCCAGGCGCGTCGCCACTACTGCCAAGAGGAAGAAGGTACGACAACATGTACTGAGTACTTGTGGCGCGGCGAGCTCACGCTGGAGGCGGCGCGCGACGCGGCCGCGCGGGCCCGCCAGCCGCTGCGGGCCAGGCGCGTCGCCACTACTGCCAAGAGGAAGAAGGTACGACAACATGTACTGAGTACTTGTGGCGCGGCGAGCTCACGCTGGAGGCGGCGCGCGACGCGGCCGCGCGGGCCCGCCAGCCGCTGCGGGCCGATTCCGGATAGTTTGGTCACTGACACGAGTACCCGTTGTCAACCGTAGGCGATTTTGTAACATACGAGCCGTCAATGTGCGTTCCCGGCGGGCACTTAGCCGGATGTACCGATCCTCGTGAACAGTTGTAATGCGAACTCTGCCGGAACCTGGCCTTCTCGCAACACTGCCGGTCTCTTGCAAGCGATTCCAAGCATTTTGGATAGATCTTTGAGAAAAACTCAGTTGCAAACCCATAGATCCCTGCCAAATTCCTTCTTGGATCATTGTAACGGTTCTAGTTGCAGTAATTGTGTCCATATGTCTTCGTATTTGTGGCATATTAACGCAAGATGTTGGTTTAACAAGATAACTTAAACAAAATTATGATAATTTTCAGAATACCAAGCCGCTGATTAAAACAAACTTAAAGAAAAATCGAAACAAGATTACAAGAAAATTTTAAATTATTATTATGTTTAATTATGGCTATCATGTCATCTCAAGCATAACATCAAAGAGGTTAGATATCGAAGAGTGCGTAACATTAATGTTTTGGTACTTAGCAATTTGTTAATGTTCTTTAAATTACACTGAAATGTAAAAATAACAAGTGGCCCTTATTTTGTTTTGAGTAGTATACATGTGTATAGTTAAATAATTTACCAGTATCCGTTTTAACGATAACTACGACTCGGTACGATTTGAACACTAAATAACGATACGGTAGTATAAAGATGCAACATGGATTTCACTATGGATGATGTATCCAATATTTTGAACCAATATATTTGATTCAAGACAGTGTCGAAAGTGTTTTTCTTCTCCATAGGAACCTACTACGCTTTGGAATAGGCAACTAGCTTCTATTTTTTGACCGACCAACTCTTTGACAATTTAAAAATGCATATAAATGTTTCAGTTTGACAGTTTATTTTCTTTCTCTCACCAGGACGAGATAAGCGTAGACTGCTTGGACTTCAACAAGAAAATCCTGCATACAGCATGGCATCCTCACGAGAGTATAATCGCCGTAGCAGCCACCAACAACCTGTTCATCTTTCAAGACAAGTTCTAGCAGCCGCCCCCGCTTAGCGCGCACCGGGACGTGACGTGTACCGCATGTATGTTACGTAATGCCGCGTAGTTTTGTAAGGAAATGTGTGTGGGCTATGCACAAATGTTGAGGGAGAAGGTGCAACTGTACTGCCGTCGATCGATAGTTTTGAACGGCAAACTCAATCATAGATACAGCTGTACAGGGATCCTTTGACGCGTGGCCAAAATTGGGACTAACGCCGCCATACATTTCGTAAAACAATTTCACAAATGTTTACCAACAGTGCAACTCTGGCTACGTCATTCGACCGCCAAAAGATCCTTGTAGCTCTAGTTGAGTAAGTGGCAATCGAATGTTCGATTGACCATATATTGTTACTTGATTGATGAAACAGGGGTTTTAAATGGTTAAAGGAAAACCATCGTTTAAATGCAAAAAAAGGAAAGTGTTATTCAGCCTGTCTAGTTCCATCTCGCTTTTGCACTGAACATACAGTTCCAGAATAAATTCTCAAGTATTATTTGACGTCGGCATAAAAACTGTCGATGTCTGTACTCTAAATTTAGTATTACCACATTGAATTGGTCCTTTCTCATGTCAAAATGTCGTCAATACGACATTAAGTCATACCCTGATGAGAATAAAGTCTACAATCGACTGCAGAGTTGCACCTTTACCAAACAACTGCAAAGTAATGTCGGCACCATTGACCCCGTCTTAGCCAATCGGTGACAAGGGCTTATGAGCGTTCCATTAACTTACCTTGTGGACTAAATAGTGTGCGTATACGCCAAGATAGCAATAATTTGTTTAATATACCTTATGTGGATGTTCTTATTGTGGATCTGTACTGCATGCGGGAAATGTTATGTCCATACTGACGACTTCTGTCAAGGAAACACATCGACATGACTTATCTCGCAACGTGTCGCTTTGCAATATATATCTCTATAGCTCCTTTTACACAATGCAAGTTTCTTGACGGTAGCATACAAAAAAATGTAAGCAACAAATGACTTGCATCGTCTAAAATGTTTGGATGGTGCAAATTTTACTGTTCCTTCACCTTATGGTATGCCACAGGCGTTTTAATACAATTTTGTGAAGTCGCGTCCGGTACACAGCCTGACGCGACGCGACTTAACAAGAAATTGCGGTGTCTCCAGAGTCGCAAAGGCGAAATTTTGTGCGACAAGTCGCGTCTACGAGGCTTTTACTTTTGTTAAAGTCGGTTCACAAATATCTAAAATCTCACAAAACCGCATGCAGACGAAAATAGTAATTAATAACTCAATTTCATATTTAGTTTAAAGTGGGTTTTCTTTACGACAAATAAGTTCAATAATATTAAACAGTGCTCAATATATTTCACTACATAAAACAATAAAAGCTCATTGAAATACAGAAGTAATACATAGGCTATATAAGCGTTTTCTCGGTGCGTCGGGCGTCAAAATATAAACTTGTTACAATGCAAGGTGGCTTTCACGACATATCGTTTGATATCGCTACATCACAAAATTTTGTTTAGCGTTTTTTGAAGTCGCTGTTAGGTTATAACTTGTAAAGAATCCGACAGTATGGTAAACGTTTGGCTTTTCATACCTGTTTGAGTGTCTTTCTAAAGTTCAAAATTACACGTACTGACAGGATAAATCCGAAAACCACATTCATTCACGACTCTAGTTTTGAATCGAGTATCAAATAGCTGAGTCCACACCGGAAGATCCAGTGCGCTCCGATCGCGCATTGTTCCTACCGCGCGCTATCGGAGCGCACTGGGTCGCCCGGTGTGGTTTCAGCTAATGACAGTTTGAATCGTGATTTGTAACTACATCTTTACTCGGTAACGAGTTTTTATAGTCTGAAGAATCGTGGGGCAATGTTAACTTGATGACTGCAATACGATAATGGCCATTAGATTCAATGATTAATTTCATCAAAATCGTAGTTATGTATATTTGTCATCACAGAACAAGACAGTCGGAAAGTTAACACATTATCTGATGGGAATTTAATGAATTTAAATGAATAAAATAAACAATAATACTAGCATCCATATACCGAGCCTTAAACGCGACTGCTTTTAAAATTCAGTCGTTGAAAGCCGCCCTTGTAAAACTTGTGTCGTATTGTATTGAGGAAAAACAGTTTTTTTTTTTTTTTAAAGTTCTCTTGTTCATACTTTTGTGTGTGTGCGAGCAAATCAGCATGTAGTATGATATTTTCTACTGTACCTGAACTTAGAAAGATTCCAACTGACTATGTCACAAGACACAAACATCGAATGCTCAAAACAATGCGTTCATTTGACATGTCAATGTACAGATTTCGCATTTCTGACAACATAAACATGATTGTTGCTCCATTCAATTAACCCGTTACCCAGTGACTTCATACATATGTATGTTCCCATACAATACGACACAACACCTAGGTAGATAGGAACTAAGTCCGTTAATACAAATTTTCTGAGAAAAAAATAATTTATACGCTTTTCTTACTTAAGGTTCTAACCGGTAATTAAGTATTTATTGTTTAAACATAAATCCTTTTTTAAGGAATGGACACATCCGTTGTATGAGATTAGTTAGATGTAACAAAAGGAGGCGTGGAGGAAGGAATGTATGAGATCGGAAGACTGCGGGTCTCATTCATGTGTCATTTCAATTTTGTATGAGAGTTGTATGGGGATTCTCTTTCATTGTCGGCGATACGATATATTATTTGTGTGTAGAAATACGTATTGTAGTAGGGTTTAAATTTTTTCATGGAGTAAAATTAGAGATTTTCTGAAGGATAAAATTTGGCTGGGCTGCAGATTATTCTAACTTAAAAAAATATCAAGTAGTTAAATTTTTCCACCAACCACAATATTAGTTTCATCAAAATAGGTACGGTAGCTTGTGATAATCTCGAATACAGAGCACATTTACAATATACGTACATATCTTCAAGCCGCGTCCGCGGGGTAGGCAGAGTGATCTCTTGACATTTGATTAGATCTCATACATTTTTAGTACTGCGCTCAGAAAGGTATCAGACTCATGGTAACGATAACCGAAAAGGTTTTACTTGAAGGAATCCACCGCCATATTGAAATGGTCGGTTTGTATTGTAACTGCGTCTTATTTAAGTGAAACGAGTCCTTATGGACGTCAAATTAAGTCTCATTTTGAAACACCACAAAACAATAGCTATTTCATACAATTTTAAACTTTATTTCAATTGTTTTAGGGTTATTTTTCACTCAATTCATACTTATTGTTGTATTTTTGGGTTTCAAATGTACCATTTTTCATTCATAATTCTGATTTTAGACATCAAATTCGCTCAATACTAAATATTGTGATAATTTTCTTCTCACATTGGGAAACATTAGATAGAATATCATAATATCGTATTTACTGCCAGTTTTTACTTTTCACGATTGACTAATAGGGTTTTTCACAAAAATATAGTTAATTCCTTATCCCAGTTTTATCCATATTTTATGTTTACAAGGCATAGTTACAATACAAATATCGACAGAATACATACGTAAAAGAAACTTCAGCGTAATAATGCCGAGGCAATGTGCCTTACGCTCGAAGTTGTTGATATAATATACTTTATTTAATTACTATATACTATATTATTATGTATTTTTCTAAGTTACTTTGTGATTATGTTTTTACTATCATTGGCGATTAACGTGTTCTTGTTACGATTATGGTTTAAATTGTTTTTTTTTAGTCTTGATGAGTGATGCGGTGTAATACAGGCATTTTTTTCTCAATATGATAATTTTATAGTTATTAGTTTTAATTGATCTTAAATTAGGCATGTATTTTCGTATTTGAACTATAAAATGTCACAATAAATTACTTCTAGATTTCATCGTCGATTAATTTTATGTAGTTACGTAAACAGCGTTGCGATTTTTTTGTCTATGACAGATGAAGGCATCGCTTGCTTTTGAAAATTCAAGTCTTCCCATTTTTATGTACCTTTTAATTCCTGTACAACATTATGTTATGATTCTGGAATATTGGACTGGAATACAAGTTTTCCATTATATTTTGCGTCTCGTTGAATCCTAGCAATAAGTCGCAAATTATTTACATCTTGTCCCACCAGCTAAGCTCATCAAGACTACACCGTCATTTCGTAATTTCGGCAAATATTACTTATTGAAACATTGTGATTCGAAGCTTGAACAGTATGGTTATTATAATGTAAATAATTATGTAGTGTTGAATGGAGGCCTGAACAGATAGACTACGTCACAATTGTACAGTTAATATTATATGTATTATGTGTAAAGCTTGGTAATTATGTCCGACTATATGATATGAATTTGTTTTTAACTTTGTGTCTAGTTCTACGTTAACAGCTAGCGTTTAATGTATCTACATTTATACATACTTTTGTAACTGAAATTGTTTTAATAATATGTAAATCGAGGCTTTAAACCAACGTTGCATCGAGCGGAATCTTCCTAGAATACATGATAATTCTGTGTTAATAGTTAAATGGTAGTGTTTATGAAAGCTAGCCACGTAATGAGATAAGTTAGAAGGTCTGTCGCTCGATAGAACGTCGCCTGTGTGGTGTCTGTTTCTGCAAAACTTATAAGTCTGCATAAAAATATCAATAGGATTTTGGAGTTGAAATAAACCCTTACAAGGCCTAGTGTAATCCACAATAATCGTGCATCGTGTGTATCTCATCTGTTTGTGATCGCTAGAATCCCGAACGTATCCAATTTTGTACATAAGTAACTTGTTCCGAACATGTGATAGTTTTGCAAGGCGGACCCCAAATGATTCGGTTCTGTACATAGACACGTGAAACGGCTAACTTTTATTTTAATATTCGGCTGTATTCAGGCCCTCTCCATAATCTCCACAACATTTTTTATGTTCATCGATTTGTATAGGAACTGCGTTAAGTTTTAGTTTTTTTTTCTCGTCTATTTTGTAAGGGGCCCGGTCAATTCCTTCTAGATGTTCCGATGATAGCTGAACACGCTGTTTCGCTACGTAATTTAAAAAATGTGTGATATTTAAAAATATGCCTATGCAGCTTGTACTGTTGCCTCTTATAAACGTTTCTAAATAATGTACCAACATTGTCTAACACGGTTGTAAGGGGGAGAGTTTTTTTTTTAAATATATAATTGCTTCAAAAGCAATAAATAGTATAGGAATTGACTGTCCCCCGTGAGATCCAATGTAAAAATATGTCGCTCTGTAGTATAAATGCAAAGACATCTTGTATAGAGTGTGGTTGCGAAGCGAGAATGCGAGCGAAATAGGTGATGAGTGAGCTATAATTTAAGTACTAGTTTATAGTTAGGCGAAAACTGTGAAAACACAGAATTAAAAAAATCAGTTTTTTTTCCTGTATCGAGGGATCAACAGATAATGCTTGATAAATGTGATAATGTCGCAATAAGCGGTGTGTTGTGGTCTGCGGACGAAATGATGGAAGTGGATAGACTTTTTTTTTTCTTTTTGAGGTACCGTTTTGCGCTGTGAGGAACCTCGAACGGTTTGCTGACAACGAAACCTCGTGCTGTCAGTGTGAGCGCTCGCGTCGCTGCGCTGGCGCTTGTTTACGAAGTTCAACGACCGGACGAATGTTGACGTTATATCCTGGTACTGAACACATCATTTTGGCTTCGTAAATCGAAATCTACAGTCTGAAACATTATGGTGCCGCGCCATTTACGATTTTGCGATGCGTTAACTGGTATCTCCTGTATGAAAAATTAACTAAATCGTGAATTAGCGGTATCCATACAAGTAAAATAGCGAGAGTTAATATCAATGTGCCATGATCTTCGTCGGTTCGTCGGCGCGGGCGCTTCATGCGGAAAGAGTTGTTGTTAAATCAAAATATTTCCTATAAATAATAAAATTTTTATATCTGAAATTTATGTGTTTTTATTTAACATCCTCCAGACTTGCTACAAATCACACACCCACACACGCATCTCATTTCAATAATTTGCTTGACTTGGAACACTTGCTCAATGGGGATAAATATTGGCACTTGGTCTCTTCAGATATCGCTACTATCACTAGTCCATACATTGTTTGTAAGCAAGCTACTTATTTTATGAATATTTATTTAATACGACCCTTTGTGTAGGTGTGAATTACACTGGCACGGCCACCATCACGGATTTAAAATTTGATAACTCACAAAAAATGTCGCTAATCAGTCGAAATTAGTCGCCAAATATCAGAATTAGTCGGTCACTGGTTCAAAAGTTATAAGGGTTTAGAGGTGGCCGATCTGGGGAGCGCCTACCCTAGCTTGGCTCATTTGAATCTTAAAAGCTAGGGGCAGCTAGCGAAGATCTGTTTTCTCCCAAATTTAGTCGCAATGATTGTGACTAATTATAGTCGCAAATTTTCGCCAAGTCACAGATTTAGTCGGGTTTAGTTTAGAAGATATAATGAGTTCAATATTTAAGGTATAGTTCAAGAGCTAGATCGAAAAGTTTAACACAAAACTGCCAAGAAAAAAATATTTCTATTAATATGTGTAAGATACTTTTAGTTTTATCGGTCTAAACTCCTTACAAATGTCAGAGAGTGATAAATTCTCAATTATATACATGTTTTAAATTACTAGGTTAGAGTGGGTTAAACTTCTTCGAAAATATTAAACCTTGCTCTTGGTCTATTTGGTGTTGAGATGTACAGTCGAATGCGACTGTTTTACCAAATATAACGTAAGGCTCTAATATACGTTAGAATAATAAAACTTTTGTTGCCGAAATAAGAATATAATGATATAATTAATACGTTAAAATTATCGTACCTTTAGTAAAATGTTTAAAATAGTTAAACGTTGAAAACGTATTGTAAGTATGTAAGTATCAACCTATTGTCTGAAGTATATTACAATACGTTACAAAATTACATCTATCTCTTTCTAAGTATATAAGAGATAGATGTAATTTACCGGTAAGTAACCGTAAATGAAACCGAACGCAGCGATCTATCTGCCAGCGACTTAATACACATTTTGTTCGATAAATAATTACATATTTTTATTGTAGATCTGATTATAGGTAATGAATACAACTTTCTTTTGGTGGGTTAAAATTATAGAATAACTTTATATTTATATATTTCGAAACAAACATTCCACCATATGACATCATATTATGTAGATACCTACTGTCTAGAAACTACTTAAGTATTTTGTACTTGCTTGTACCAATGTATGGAGTGAGATGTGTGACTGCGAATATCCTTTAAAATAATAAAGGAAAACAAAAAAAAGGAAATATAATTAAGAATGATTATGATGAATATAACTAATGTGTGTTCTTTTCCACATTAAAATACCATTTTAAAGTCACTATTGCACTGCGTTTATAATTTGTAGTGGAGTGGTAATAATATTTGAATAAAATAAAATAAGCGCAGTAATTTGCGGTTGCTAGTAGAAAATGCAGTAACTTCAAACCTACTGCTGTTATATAGCTTGTAAAACTGTTTAACAAAACTATTTATGTTATAGATATATATATATATATATATATATATATTAAATTAAAAATAGTGTTACTAAACTTATAGAGATGGTTAGTTATTATGAACAATGCAGATTTAGATATACTTAAAAGTAGGTAAATCATTTACAAAACTTCAAAATTATAGGTAGGTACCTGAAACAATAAATAAAAGTAAACATTTTTGGGCGCCACTTACTCGAAACTATGAATAACCTCCTTCCTGCACTTTTAATTAACGCGTCAGACAAGTCGCACACATTTTTAATGTATAAACAAGTTTTTCGAGTTCACAAAAATGTCTCAAAAACTAGACGGCCTAGGTCAAAAATAATGCAATTTTCATCTTCTCCTTATTTTACATACCCCGGAAAGCTTATCTACAGATCAAGAGATGACCTCTAATTGACCGTGACCGTGACCTTTGCCTAATTTAACAGTAATCAGGCAAAGGTCACGGTAATTGCACAACTGAATTTTGCAAAGTCATGAGAATCTCTATCCTTAAAGTACCTATTCCACTTGGCTGAATCCCTGCAAACCCGAACGCATCGTTGCGTCGACAGAGGGCGCCTTCCGGTTTTTCCCTTAGTTGGGTTTCCACTTTCCGAACAATTGAGTGATACGTGAACGCGACGCTGAGTCACGTAGATTGCTACAAAGATATTTTGACGCCTGAATGACATTGAGGGGGTGGGATTTTTGATAGTTTTAATTTAGTTTCAGGGTTTTTTTAAGTTTTGTGAAATTGTCACAAAAATTGTATTGACAAAACAAGGTGGCAGCGTTAGTTCAGATATTGGCCACGCGCCGAAATAACCTTGAGGCCGCGTTTTAACCAAAAGCGATCATCGAGTTCATAATATGTAATTTTTTGTTCGGAAAATCGGAAGGCGCCCTCTGTCGCCGCGACCGCGTGTTCCGTTCACCGAACAAAGTGACATTTATGAACGCGACGATTGCCTATTCGCGCGAGGATCGCATCGGGTTAGGACGCAGGGTAAAGCGTTGTAGTCGCGTTTAGTTAGGACATAGAGTTATGGTTTATTCTGAAAAATTGGTAAACAGAGATCAAAAATCGGAACCGGGAAGGGACAATAAAAACAAATGTATTAGAATTAGAAAAAATCTTTATTTATAAATAGGTACCCAAATCACATGGTATCACGTCACCACTTCGGCAAAATTCTCTCTATGAGAAGAAAGATATAACAAAATACTCTAATACACGTACAAACTATACAATAAAAATGCGTTTACCAAATACTTTTGCAGTAATTCAGTATCATTTGTAAAGTGCCAAACTAACAGTGGTAATATTGCTAAAAATTCGGCATAAAATTTTAAATTAGATAAAATACACTTTGTCTTTAATAAGGTATGATATGCAGCGTGTTTCAGAATTGTGTTGATATTTTTAAGAGTGTGGTGTAGCCCATCAACCTGAACAACTTTCACAATGGGACCAACATCCTAATCGTGAAAGAAATAATCAGTTGTTTCGGACCAAACTTCAGTACCTACTCGACCCAAATGTATACAATGTTGGTCCCATGGAGAAAGTTCTTCAGTTTGTTGGTCTGTACTACACTCTTTAAGTATGAACACACATTTTCGATACACCCTGTAAAAATTCCATATCCCAGGTTACATTACAGTTCATAGGAATTTTAAAAATGTCCTTAAAAAAATATTCTTCACTTATTTCTAAATTACTTTTGAACATAACATTTCAGCACTTTAACATTTTTATAAACACTATTAATAATTTTTCAAGCTTTTTAAATCATTGTTATGATTTACCTCCAACTCTCTAGCAGTAATATACTGCTAGTACCTATACAAGTCAAATTAAATTAGCTAGCGATACGTACACACGGCTACATATAAAACTATACATTTCCAGTATAAGCTCATGTTGCACTGAATAGGATTTCTGTACATTGAGAGATCAGCTTACACTGGAAATGTATAGCTTGATATGTAGCCGTGTGTTCCTCAAACATGACGAGACTTGTATCGATATCTACCTACTGATCATAAAAATAGATTTTCTAAACTCATAACTAGCTGTGGTTACTTGAAATTATAAGTATGAAAAATCTTTTTTTTTTGTTTTATCGACAACTAGCTTCTACCAGCGACTTCGTCCGCGTAAAATTGCTTGTTTTAACATCCTCTGACACTCGGCAATAGGTACTTTAGCTTCCCACTACTGAAAGAAATTTCGATTCTAAAATTATTTCTGAAAAAAATGTGACTTTCACAAATTTTACCTCTTTAATACACATTAGATATCGTTAACCATCACATCTGTGGAGTTTCGTCACCTAATTTAATAATAACCCTGTATATTTTACAGAATATTTAAGAAGAAAATTATCACACATTCTGCAATCCCAGAGATACATTAAAATATAATTATTAGCTATGTACAGGCTACCCGACAGAAAGGATTCTTTTCACAACTTTTTTAAAACCATATTGTAAAATGTCTTCCAATTTCACCATACTTTGTGAATGAATCCTTCATCAAACTAAATATACCACTTAACCGAGAATATACATTATTTAGTCACAGGTTTTGAACCGGTGTTATGGTCGATTCACACTTAATAAAATAAAGTTTTAATATTGGCAACAGGTACACTCGGCTACATATCAAGCTGTACATTTCCAGTTTTAGTTGACCTCGCATTGACAATGAGAAGTCAGCTTATACTGGAAATGTATAGCTTGATATGTAGCCGTGCGTACAAATATTAGTTACAAACTATAAAAACCCGGTGAATATCCAGTTTGGATATTTTAGATGCCCATAGCAGTCATCAGAAAGCACATTTCAAAGATTAACTTAACATCGTTCATAGTTCTTTTTATTTCCACCAGATGTCGCTACTGTGGCGAAAATAAGACAAAAAAAAAGTCGAAAGGTGTGGGACACACCCACCCTAATTACGTAACACGCTATCAATCACAAATTGAATAATTTTGATGGATATTGCTAATCCATTGTTTCATAATATGTTCGAAAAATTTGTCAGGATGAAAGCCATTCCTACTGTTAGTGTGTTAAGCAATTACCTCGCGAGGTTCCTCTCGCTGTATAATATGTATTAAAACACAGGCATTGTTTGCAACGTTTGAGAGTAACTAAGTGAAAAATAAGAAAGTGTCATGACGTCACAATGTTAATTTTATTCCGATCTAGGTCTCTTTAGCCAAGTGTGCAGAGTTTAAAGTGCGATAAAGAACTTAGTTCCAAAAGTCATAATGCCTCGATCCCCTCACCGATGAAAGGTCATAAATGCCATTTATTTTATTTAAGGTCAAAAGACTTCAGTATCATCGTTCGTATTAATAAATTATTTGTAACAATTCGCTACTGAATCTGTTTGCTCCACCAGTTTCAGCACAATTACTGTACGAGTCATACAGTGGATGTGTGAATCGACCTTAATTATAAGGTCTTTCAATGCACATTTTAATTTCGTTCATTTTTCTATCAGAAAAGAGTCAGTTTGTCGAAATTGAATTGCTTGTGTCAGTTATTGTACAATAAAATTACTGAAGTAGCAAGTCAACATTAGGGTATCCTGCAGAGGGTTTGGTTTAGGTAATTAAGATTACCCTAATACTCCGCTCCCATTGGGTAAATCAGTTGGTTTAAACTTTAAACCAACTGATTTGCCCAATTGGGGAATGGGTTTTAGAAGTCATTAATGACTTCTAAAAATTCTAGTCCATTGTGTTTGGAAGTTCATTTTATATTTTTTATCGGTTTAACTTCCCTCCTAAAACATTTTGGGGTTAACTATCAATCCACTAAATGGTTTATCCTATAATCAAATCATCGAAGACTTACAAAATCTTCACTTACACAAGCAACACCAACGAACCAACTGATGACCGCCATAGAAACGGGTTTTGTCGACGGAAGAATAGACAAAATGACAGATTGTAGAAAAAAACTTTGGAAATCTGTCAACAATCTGTCATTTTGTCTATTTTTCTTCTATTTACTGAAGAATAGACAAAATGACAGACAGTAGAAACAATTCTTTACAAATCTGTCAACAATCTGTCATTTTGTCTATTCTTCCATCGACAAAGCCCGGGTCTATGGCGGTCATGGTACGCGTGCTGAATTTAAACATCACATCACACTATATTCCTGTCATCTTCATTTCTTAGTCCTCAAAATGACCAGTTCCCAGTTCAGTATAACCTACGTCTTCTTTAACTTCAACCGTAGGTATATTAACGCTAAAGTGATCGCTATCCACGTGAGCGTCATCAGGAACCCGTAGATAACTGACGGGTCGAAGATGGTGGCTCCTTTCTCCATGATGTCCCGGAGTGATTTGGAGGGGATCGTGAAGGGAAGGGCGAGGGCGAAGATGCGGAGGGTGTAGGACATGCCTTCTAGGGGCCAGAGGATACCTGGAAATAAAGAGGAGCGTGATTAACATATATAACTAAAGTCAATTTTTGCTATGAAAGTATGGAATCGGCTTCTTACGTTTTTTTTTATTCGTGGAATACATAAATATTCGGGTGTGTATTATAGAAGCGACTTCTAAACAAATTTTTTAATAAAAAAATAAAATAACCGTAGTATTCTTGGATTGCATAACTATTCAGATGCATATATCTGCCCTGTGTGTATGTGTTCTGGTGTCGCGGGTTCGATTCCCGCACGGAACAAATATTTGTATGACCTACAAGTAGTTGTTCCGGGTCTGGCTGTTTGTGTATGTGAGTTTGAATGTTTGTAAACGCACCCAAAATACAGGAGAACTTCCTAGTGTGGGGCAAAGATTGTAAAAAAAAAAACTGTCTACTATCCGTCTACTGTCTATATATATATTTATTTAAAATTAATGTTAACCTCCGATACAAATATGTGTATGTAGGGTGTAAGAGGAGGGGTGGTGTGTGTTAGGTTAAAGTTAAGATTTCTTCAATACAAAAGCGCATTCCACATTAGCCAATATCTCAACTTTAGGTGAATATGCATCCGAATATCTGATCTCTGGTGATTAGTAAACAGAAATTGTAATGAGCTGACCGTGTTTCCAACTATAGTGTTGGTGCTAGCGTCACTTGTGGTGCTATAGTGTTGGTGCTAGCGTCACTTGTGGTGCTATAGTGTTAGTGCTAGCGTCACTTGTGGTGCTATAGTGTTGGTGCTAGCGTCACTTGTGGTGCTATAGTGTTGGTGCTAGCGTCACTTGTGGTGCTATAGTGTTGGTGCTAGCGTCACTTGTGGTGCTATAGTGTTGGTGCTAGCGTCACTTGTGGTGCTATAGTGTTGGTGCTAGCGTCACTTGTGGTGCTATAGTGTTGGTGCTAGCGTCACTTGTGGTGCTATAGTGTTGGTGCTAGCGTCACTTGTGGTGCTATAGTGTTGGTGCTAGCGTCACTTGTGGTGCTATAGTGTTGGTGCTAGCGTCACTTGTGGTGCTATAGTGTTGGTGCTAGCGTCACTTGTGGTGCTATAGTGTTGGTGCTAGCGTCACTTGTGGTGCTATAGTGTTGGTGCTAGCGTCACTTGTGGTGCTATAGTGTTGGTGCTAGCGTCACTTGTGGTGCTATAGTGTTGGTGCTAGCGTCACTTGTGGTGCTATAGTGTTGGTGCTAGCGTCACTTGTGGTGCTATAGTGTTGGTGCTAGCGTCACTTGTGGTGCTATAGTGTTGGTGCTAGCGTCACTTGTGGTGCTATAGTGTTGGTGCTAGCGTCACTTGTGGTGCTATAGTGTTGGTGCTAGCGTCACTTGTGGTGCTATTTTACGCGCATATTTGATGCTCATTAGTCATAATAACACAAAATCACGTCTATTCCACAAAGGGGTAGGCAGGAAGTGTCTAATATCTATACTCATGTCTTTTCAGTTAAGATATACCTTCAAACGGGGTGACTCGGAACGAAACTTTAAAGGAATGTTAATATTGAAATAATGAAGTATAGTTTGTTGGCAAAAATTACTTTAATGTGTTTACTGTATTATAAAATACGATTAAATACCCTTGTAACAAACAACAAACAAGCAACAAACTATATTATTTCCATTTTAAAGTTTCGTTCCGATTCACCCCGTTTGACGGTACCTACTAAGTTTCATGTAACAGGGCGTTGCCTAGTACGTACCTAGCAGTAACCGAGCATAAATCTAGTCTTGGTACTGAGAATTTCTTTTTGGAACCTAAGATTTCATGGTCGGAGCAGATCGGGTAGTTGGACTCTAAATTAATAAAAAAATATCATGAACCTCCTGCACTAATTTCAATTTATTTGTGGTTCGACAAAGTACCAATACTTTTCTTTTCCGTAAGTCTCACTCCATTTTTCAGCCGTTGTAGTTTGCTGGAAAAAAACCTTCCCAAGTTCTCTCCTTCGACTCCAAAATAATAAATGTTAAATGATTGTATTTCTGTAGGTAGGTTTGCACAAACACTTTTACACGTCAATCATATTTTAAAAACTAGATGAGGTCGGCGTTTCCTATCTGGCTACTCTGAGAAGAAAGGCCGAAACAAACTCAGAGGTCACAGTCTCTTTTAATAACCTTTGATTATCAGGTATATAATCAAAGATAATAACAATATGGCGAAATGTGGGTGTGCTATATGTACACCTCTGCCTAACCCATCGGGAAATACATGCGTGATTTTATGTTATGTTGTTAATAACAATAAAAAAAAATGTTTTCTAATCAACTCACCACACAACAAAATCATAGGATAAAAGCTGCCGGTAGCCACAAAGAAAGACATGGTGTGGCTGGGGCAGTACACCGACAGCAGGAAGCCGTAGCACATGCCGCACAGGCCTTGCAGGAACAGCAGCAGCCCGCACAGCAGCTTGGAGCCCACGGACGGGATGCCGTAGCCTATGAAGGCCAGGGCCATCATCTCCACTGTCTGCAATGAGAAGGGAACAGATTAGGGGGATAGAAAATAAATAAATACATTTATTTAGCACAGACTACAAAGCACACAACACAACATATACAAGTAAAAAAGAAAAATAAAACAAATTAAAGTGTAAAGTGCGCTGTGAGGAATTAGCAGGAAAGTGTGCCTCGCGGCTGCGACAAATGGGTCCAGTTCAGCAAAAATAACGAATACTATGATATTATATAAAATAATAATTAATAAATAAATAATAATAAAGAATAAAAAAAAGGATTGTGTGGTTTTATGAAACCACGGTAAAAGTGAAACTTTTTCCCTACTCCGCGGCCGACCGTCACGCGACATGCAACACACAGATGAAAAAGTTTGAGACGATGCAATAAAAGTTTAAGTTTAATAAATAATTAGTATGATATTAAATAAAATTGCAAAACAAAACATAAACGAACTGGCAAATAAATGAGACAGACGCATGATCTAGAAATCTTTTTATAAACGAATAATGAAATAACAAATACGTAAAATTATTGGGGTCCAGAAAAAGAGGGAACGGTCTTGAAGCTTTTCATTGCTTGCTGTGTAAAATATAGGTTTTAGTAAAGGTTTGCGAATATCGACCGGGCAGCACAATACTTGAGCGGTTTTCATTGTGCATTGATAATGAACAAAGGCCCACTTGCACCACAAATCATTAAACAAGTTTACCACAAAACGAATTTAAAACATCGTTCTGTTTCTGTCAATCGTTTGAAGATGACAGAAACAGAACGATGTTTTAAATTTGTTTAGAGGTAAACGTATTTAATGATTTGTAGTACAAGTGGGTCTAAATAAAAATAAAAACACAATAATAAAAACCGAACAGTAGAACATTATCAACAATCGAATCGAGTAGAAACGGTGTTAAAAATTTCGGGTAAGAGACAACTTCCTTTGGCTGCATTATAGTAGACTCAGACAGCGCTGACCCTAAGTAGGCATGATAAGAAACTTAACCAACCAGTTTCAGGTAAATTCAGCGTCAAATTCGTTTACCTATTGATGAATCACGCTTAACGTGCAGCGTCGGAGCGTATGTTACGCCCAGTTCCGCGAGTGATTTTGCACGTGTAATGTGCAAGGCGTTTTTTGCGGCAACCTTAGCTGCTATTAGCAATAACATACAGCGAAATCTAAAGTCTGGTTTAAAGCAAATCTGACCCTAAGTACAGTCATCAATAAGTAACCAGGGTCGTCGATATAGTTGAAGTTTAGTAAGAAATCGCTGAATGTTTTCGAATAAAATTTAATTTAATTAATAGAAAACAAACAGGTAATTTATCAAATTAAATTTCATTCGAAAACATCCATCGGTTTCTTAGTAAACTTCAACCATATCCGACGACATCCGTACACATCGTACGAGTGTGATATGTTACGTGGATGGTTACTTATCTCTTTTGGTCACTGTACATAAAAGTGTGTGAAAAAAAAAACAGTACCTATATTTTTCGATAAAAACAACCGACTTCCGAAAAAAACATTAAAAGACGTGAAAAATAACTTTAATTTCGGAAGTCGGTGTCTTTGGTTTTGTATTTTCGTTTTTGGCCACCGACTTCACAAATTAAAGTTATTTTTCACGTCTTTTAGTGTTTTTTTTTGGAAGTCGGTTGTTTTTTTGTAAAAAAGTTTTTATTTTACTCTTTTTAGTTGCGGTACCTACCCCACACAAATTCGTATACCACTACTTGGTATGTAAATAACAGTGACAGGAAATTATTAGCACATCATCAACATAAACTAAGTGGAAAAAATATGCAGTATTAAGGATAACTCAAAAACTACTAGTCTGACCTTGATCAAATTTAAATGGGACCACATGTGAAGCACCAGCTATCAAAAAAAAAAAAGAAACATCCAAAAAAAAAAAAACATAGACGAATTGAGAACCTCCTCCATTTTGTGAAGTCGGTTAAAAATACGTTTTCTTTTTGTATTCAATCTTTAATCCAACCTGCAACATAATGATAGTAGACTGCAGCGTGATGTGCACGTTGAGCATCTCCTTGGGCTTGACGCCGGCCACGGCCGAGCGCTCCCACACGCCCTCCAGCCGGTCCGAGATCATCAGCGTCGACGTCACGATGGCCGACAGGAAGAAGATGATGCTGTAAATATTGTATAATCTTGCTCAAAAGTTGGATCTTTGGGTAACGTATAGGGGTATAGGGGGGATCTATACAATCTCCTCAGTCCAAAGATCGTCCTGGTGCAGTTTACGGGAGGTGTCTTTCGTGAGCTGATGGCAAACGTGTAGTAACACGTTTGCCATCAGTTCAGACTAGGATTTGAAGAGATCCTAGTCTCACAAACGCATTGTATTCAGCATTTCACACGGAAAACGGTACAAAAAGACCTTTGGAAGACATAATCCACCCCGTCTGGGATGGACAGATGAACACACGTTTCCGAGTATCCAGACTAGGGTGGCTGTTTTAGGG
The DNA here is from genome assembly GCA_916610205.1 of Griposia aprilina. NCBI lineage: Eukaryota > Metazoa > Arthropoda > Insecta > Lepidoptera > Noctuidae > Griposia > Griposia aprilina. The sequence goes on from OU744305.1 coordinate 15,656,599, forward strand.
TAGAAAAACGGAATAACCCAAATTTAGGCCAGGATTACGAACGAAGCTGGTCGAAGTCTACAGCTATAGGTACCATAATTATGTTCATTCTGTATCCAGATTAGCTTAATAGCAAACATTTCTAAGTAATAAGTAATATTAATAACTTACGTGATGAGGATCCCTGGCGCCATGAAGCTGACGACTTGCGGTTCCTTCTTACCGAACACCGGCTTCTCAAAGTGTACTGGAATCTGTGGAATATGTGTGGCACACACCGTGACATTTAGTTTTTGATAAATATGATAATATAATATGTAACATTTTGTTTGTGGTTAGCCAGATATGAATGAAATGGAATAAATAAATACCTACAGAAATTATTATTTCATACAAATACAGTCAGGGAAATTAATTTTCAGCCCAATTGACACTACGTCAATTAACGTGTTATAAGCCATTTCATACAACTGTCAAAGAATAACAGTTGTGATTTTAATTATAGGTACGGACAATATGAGTTCGTAGTCAATTTACTTAGCAATTAATTTCTATGATTTTACATTTCTTGTTTATTAGTTTCAGAATGGAAAACAAGCACCCTAATTACGTAACGCACTATCTTTCACTATCTGAATCATTTTGAAGCCTATTGCTAATCCATTGCTTCATATGTTGAGTGCAGTGCGATGCGCGCTCGAACACGGACGTGTTTCCACTGTGCACGGCACGAATTTTATTCGCGTGTTTCGCGGCCGTAGCCGCTGCCCGAAATCACAATGAGTTCCAAAAAACTTATAGTGAATGAATTGCTGGCATTCCTAGTCCATGCCATCGACTACATGGACGAGGTGAGCATCCTGCAGATATGCCGGTCCAACTTCAAGGAGGACGACATAAGCAGCGGAAAGCTGTTACTGTTCCAGTCTCTTGGAAAACTGGACCTGATGCCCTCTCGGCGCAGAGACGGAACCGAGAAGAGTCTTCAGGATATCCTCGATATGTTGAAGAAGACTGACCCGGACGACATGCCAGATTTCGTGGCGAAGGAGCTAAGTAAACTGCCTCCCGTCACTTTCGATCACGTCGACGTTACACGGCTGCTAAAGGACATCACTACCTTGAAAGCGGAGATGACCAAGATGCAGTCCAGAATGGAGGTATCAGAAAAAACCAATACCGAACTACGTGCAGAAATAGCGTTATTGCGCAACGTTGGTTCGGTATTTGGGTCACCTGAGGCCTCAAAGGTGAACACGCGTCGAGGGGCGCAAAATGCAACCATCGGCAGTTTTGAATCGGCGAACACAAGTGCGTCACCAGCTGCCGATAACGCTGAGCAAGCGCCGCTCGCCGCCGTCGTCGCCCGCGCCACAACTCCGGCTGCGGATACGTCACGCGTAGGTACGTCGACCCCAAAACGTGCCTATGCTGCTATCGTCACCAGCGGAAAATCTGATGCGTCGCAGCCTAAGCGACAAACTAGAAGAGGGGAAATATGGAAAGAGGGTGATCAACCTGCCCTGACTGCGGTCCGTAGCTCTGTGCCAAGAACGAGCCGAGTTGATGAGGACGGCTTCACTAAAGTAGAAAGGAAGAAGAAGAAGCCCTGTTCTCGTAACTTGTGCGGTACCGCACCGAGTGGACCCAACATGCTGCTGCGTCCTGCTGTGCCTACGACGCAGCTGTACATTTCACGTTTGCATCACTCCACTACAACTGAAGAAGTGGCGCAGTATTTGAAAGTGAAGACCAACTGGACTCTGAGGGTCGAAAGGTTGGAATCGCGCCATAACATCAACTTCAAATCTTTCGTGGTACGAGTTCCAACCCACCATCTGCAGACCTGCATGAAGGAGGACTTTTGGCCGAAGGGTGTCGTATATCGACGTTTCCGAGGACGGTTACGCGACACCACGCAGCGAAACACGACGCCGACAACATTACGTGTATAGTTTTAGATTCTCCTGGTTTTATTTTAAATATGTATTAGTTTATTGTAAGTTATTAGATGTTAATTTGTGTATTTTATCAATGGGCCTTAGTAGCTTGATAATAAAATTATTATTATTGCTATTATTATTATTATTTATAATTCAACAACGTAAATAACGCAATGAATGTTGTTGAACTGTCAAAATGAAAGCCATTCCTACTGTTGGTGTGTTACGCAATTACCCCCCTAGTATTCTGAAAATTTGCACGATCACGTATAGGTTCATTTTGTTTTAGGGAAATATTCTTTACGGGTGTGTAGCGTACTTAAATGGTGGATAACCTTTAACGGGCGATATCATTAGCTTGGATTTTTTTTGTATATTAGTGTAGTGTTTGATTTATTTTTTGTTATGTATTTTGTGGTGTACAATAAAGAATGTATAAATAAATAAATAATTTAATATGCCTCGAAACTAGATTTTGTGCAAATAAAATTGTAACCCATAAAACCAGCAAATTCGAAAGTTGTCCACTATTTACGACACAGCCACAGCTTGCATACATACAGACATAAACTCACGCCTTCTTCCCATGGGGGTAGGCAGAAACTACAGAACGCCACCTGCTACGATCCTTACATACTCCTTTTGCCTCGTTTACACCTTGTTTAATAGTATCTAATAAACTTGTACTTACTCGTATATACTTAATATGATGATGACGAGTGTTTCGATAAGAAAATATCTGAAGCAGTAGTGCACAAGTAATGAAAAAATAATAAAAATAATAAATTAATGTTTGCAGTTCAGAATTAAAGGTAATTTTATGAAAATTCATTCTGTTTTTACAAATAAAATGAGTCATAGGAACCGGCGATAGGTATGCCTCTTAAGCAGTTCAAAATGAGTTGTGAACATGAATAATATTTTCTACTTAAATAATTACCTAGCTTGAATAATACAATAGCTATGCAATAAGACAAGAAATAAATACATAATAATACAGTAATAATTATTATTATTAATAGTGTTTGTCTATACCTGTACTAAGTTCTCAGGTCGGCCACATCCAATCATAGCTCGTCTTGTGAAGCTCTCATACGCCTTGTGGAGCTGATTCTTCATGAAGTTCGAGATCTGATGGTCTGGGGAGAATATTAACATAATAATTAATATCTGACCCTGCTGTTACCTACGATTTCGTTAACCACCAATTTTTGAAAATACTATTCTAAAGTAGGATAATTATACTGTGGATGTTGTTCATTATGATGTTATCATCCACTTTACCATGAGTCACTCATTTGCCCAGCACAGCACTAAACTAAATTAAGGAGGACGGTTGGTAGGAATTCGTTTGCCTACAGTTGTACTTAAGTAAGTATGATGGTGAATGATTCTGTCGTCCACGTCGCCCATCCGTCTGTCATTTGATAAAACATTCAGATATTTTATAAAACATTTAGATATTTTATAAAACATTTAGATATTTTATAAAACATTTGATAAAACATTTAGATATTTTATAAAACATTTGATAAAACATTTAGATATTTTATCAAATGACCTTGCTTTAGAGCAAGGCTTCGCAACCATTTAACATATGCCAACAAATAAATACATCCCGCCTTGGGTACGTTAGGTTTTCTTTTGACCATCTATACAGAAATAGGAAAACGATTTTTTTTGTTTATTTACTTTACTTTTCTTTTTTATTAGGTACTTATTTCTTTTACAGCACGTAAGTATTATGAAACGTTAGGGTTTTGAAATTGTGCCTTAACCTTTTTTAGTGCCAAGAAAATAACATTTAATAAATATACAGGGTTATTGGTAAAAACAACAGCAACCTCTTAAGGGGTCATTGTACTCATCATTATAATCAACTTTTACCATGCACCAAACCTGAAATCGCGAAAAAAAAAACAGATTTTCCCTACATTTATGTTCGCATAACGCGTCAAAACTTATGGAACAGACCATATATATATTTTTTTTGGTATAATTTGTTTATTTTAGGAGCTACCCCCAAACCCCCCCTTTACTCTCCGCATCCCCGGGGGGCCTGCAGTGAGCATGTCACTGTCAGTGTATGTCCACTCACTCGTCATGTCCAGCCACACGCTGACACTGCTGTCGTCCACGACGTCGTCGTCCACCTCGCCGTCCGCGACCCTCTTCGCCAGCGCTGTGCTGAAGTTCTTGGAGAAGTGTAGCGCTCCGTACAGCTTGCCTGTTGAAACGGCTTGTTTCGCTTCTTCTGATGTGTTGAATGGCGTCTGGGAAATTTAAAACAAAATCTCTATAGGTACTTTCAATTTCAAGTCGAGTGATTTGGTGGAGTTTAAGTTTAAAGGCGTGTTTACATTGAGTCAGTTACTGTCAGCAAATTCAATCCTCGTATTGAAATGTAAATGTGGCTTGGTTGCTGAATTTCATTATTATAATTTTACTGGTTTTGTTAGAGGGACGAACGGGAATAATTTAGTAATTTTATTTTTACGTTCGGGTGATACCACTTAATAATTTGAGTCTGGTTAATCAAACGCACTTTCACTCAACACACTCTCAATTGATAAATAGATAAAAGTGTCTGAGGTCGGCGGACCCTGAGTCACCCGGCTCTCTTAGATTTTAAGTCTGAAATCGCCGTTGTGTAAAAGCAGAACCTAGGTACAACTATTTTTTTTTACATATTGTTTGTCTTAATCATGAAACTGGTGAATATTGAATAATATTGACTGCATCGATACTTAATTATCAGTTTGCGTTGTGTTCATATTGTATAGGTAAACCAGTAATAAAATAGTAGCGGTAGTAGTAGTGTACGTAAGTATATTCTCATATTGTATGTTTATGCAGCGTGGCAGGGTCATCGACCCGCAAGCTGTTACTATGGATTCAGTACATGATTCTGAAACCCTTTTTTTTATTCGATACATTTTGACCGAGTAGGTATTGCACTTTTGTCGCCGTGTTGTCTTATTGACATTACAGGCTCTGTGCGGTTGTCGCCGTGTTGTCTCATTTACATTACAGGCTCTGTGCGGTTGTCGCCGTGTTGTCTCATTTACATTACAGGCTCTGTGCGGTTGTCGCCGTGTTGTCTCATTGACACTACAGGCTCTGTGCGGTTGTCGCCGTGTTGTCTCATTTACATTACAGGCTCTGTGCGGTTGTCGCCGTGTTGTCTCATTGACATTACAGGCTCTGTGCGGTTGTCGCCGTGTTGTCTCTTCGCGAAGACTCTTTATCTTAATTTTTTATTTATCTCGACATATTATTACACGGACTATTGGTTAATTAATACGATTGGTTAATTAATGCTCAATCTTAAATAGAGAGAGGTGTCTCAAGTAGGAGGGTCCTGAGTAACAGATCACCCTGTCCCTGTTTATAAAAATGTTATTCTAGAAGGTTTGCTTGTATAATTTAACTTTTTTTTATTTACATTTATTACAGATTCTACAAATAATATGAATAGTATGTACATATAAATAAAATAAATATAAAAAATACAAGAAAATATAAGAAGGTTTTCTTGTTAAGTATAGTAGCGTGCGTGTGTGAAGTGTAGTAGTTCTGGGTGTGATATCAAATCGTGTTTGTTTTTGTTTTTCCCGACAGCACGTTTGCACTTGTTGCAAAGCTGACATTTTTTTTTATTAAAGGGGAAGCGCCGGGTCGCCGGTGAAATTCAAATTTTCTTCCTTTTTTTGCAATTTGCAGGTCAGTGTTATGTTGTATATCGAACAAAATATGATTCGCGACCGTAACAAGTATGTCTTTATAGAACTATAACCATTAAAAACACCACTACAACCCTCTAAGTTCATATAATCCCACTGCATGACTTTTTCATGAAATAGTCATCTAATTGGATTATATGAATTTTGAATTTCGCAGGCTACCCTGGCGCTTCCCCCTTAACTCCTAAGTTCTAGTATGCCATCGTCCTGCTAGTACAGTAAGCGACTTTATGCGTTTTGAATAGGCCTGTGGTCTGCAATGGACTATAACACTTTCACAGTCCACAAAGTAGACACTGTAATAGTTAAACAATCAACCTGAACCATATCATCGGCCTAATTCGTTAACCTGCTAAGTCCATTTTGACATAGTTTACAAGACAAAGAAAAATCGGAATAATATCTCTATTAATATCTGAAAATCCCGTTGGTTTCTATAATTTTTCTTGATATTTTAACATTATAATGTAGCAGCATAGCCTATACACATTTTTACAAAATTTAGAAAAACAATTATTTAGCAGTTTGTCGAGGTGAAGTTTCAATTTGCTTGAGGACTTAGCAGTTTTTTATTTAAATTGAGTATGGTGTATAGATTCTATCGCGTCGCAAACGGCACGTGGGTCTGGGAACGTTGTCAGTACAAAACTGAGGTCCCAACAGGATTTAGCAGGTTTGCGTTGTGGAGATTGACTGGTGGTCAGAAAGCAGTTTTTCGGGCATAGCATTTGCCACCTTTTTTTGGCTAATATCGCAGTTATTCCTTAAACGATACGGTAGATATTAGATTGAACTTTTTAACTGGTATAAAAAGTAAATTTTGCCCAAAAATGGACTTAGCAGGTTAACGAATTAGGCCGACGATATGTGGTTCATGGGACAGGGAATGGGTTAAAGGACCTGTCAAAGAAGGTCTACATACCTGGAATAGCATCTTCTTCTCCATTTCCTCAAGGAACCAGCAACTCAGCATGTAAAAGTCGCAAGTTTCGTCTTCGTTGAGCGTCGTTGTTATTAGGCTTGAGTTACTGCATATGTCTAGTCCGACTGGAAATAATGGAAGTTTCACGGTTAGTACCCATATAGAGCCATGCCTGGTAGAATTTTATAGAGCTATCTTTTTTTGTTGTTGTCGCAAACATACCAGCGCAACTAAGTGCAATAATTGGCAACCGCCGAGCAAATACTAAGGGCATGCCCAATTTAGCCGATCCCCAAATAATTCCCATTTTGATTTCTTAAACATACTAATCGATATGCAAATATTGTAAATGAACATAAAATGTCTTTTTGTGACGTGCCCTTTTTTTTTGTTTTCGTGGGGTAACCTTCAAAAGGCAACCGACCTCTGGGGAGGGAGGTCGGGGAGTGTGGGAGTTTTACCTCACAAAAACCACCCAGGTGATCACCATCAGCACATAGAGGGTCCCGGTTCCTCTTAAAAGACCAATTCCGGAACCCCCCCTATGCAACGCCAGTAAGGCACATCCCTGGGGAGACTGTAAAGGGGCCTCTCCTGAGCCTCGCTATGCACGGCAGCCCGTGACCACTGTGCCACCATTTGTGATGTGCCCTAGTTTAGTTACTGCAGCGAACTTTATGAAAAAGGCCCTAAACTTAAAAGGTAAATCAATAGAAGGCAAAAACGATTTTAGTCGATCAAAAAAAAGGCGATCACCATTAGTAGATCTATAAGTTTTTAGAGGATCAATTGAATATTTCTCAATACTAAAACATAAAGCATAAAGTAAGTAGAAGTACACACGGCTACATATCAAGCATTTCCAGTTCAGCTGACCTCGCATTGTTTAGACTTTTCGTACAATGAGAAGTCAGCTTATACTGGAAATGTATAGCTTGATATGTTGTCGTACTATTAGTGCAAGTACTTCATGTTATGTGTACCGAAATAGACACCAAAAAATAGAGGAGACTTTTTACACGCGTAATTTCTTTTTTCCGTTGAATAACACTTATGTAGCATGATAAGCAACTAAATCGAGATAAAAACCGCTGGTCGGTCGTCAACCTTTCAAGAGTTCAATAACAAATTATTTATCAATATAGTAAGTACTTACGTGGTGAAAAAGCGGCCTCTTCATTGACCACACCGATGTGTAGATCCCGCGGGTCATGACCCACGGCTGTGAAGAACGCTACTACTTGGATGATAGGGAACAGGATTGAGAAGATGAGACCGCTGGAAAAGAAAATATTTATGAAATTTGTAGAATTTTCGAAGATAAAACAGGTAATATGGTTATTTAAACTAAACATAAGTAATAAAAATAAGAATATTTTTATATGCATGTAATAATTATTTTACGACACTCTAAACATCTACATGTCTTCTTTATCATGAAGAGACTATGCAGTGAAGTAAAATTAGAAATTATACGAACTTACCTAAGTGAAGTTCCATTTTTAAACGTTTTTTTTGTGTCTTAACTCAGAACTTTTTTCTGGGTGAACCGATTTGGATGATTCTTTTTTTAATTGATAGGTGGTGCTTCACATGTGGTCCCATTTAAATTTGATTAATATTTACTGTTATTTTCAAAGCAAGTAGTGCTATACGAATTTGTATGGGGTAGGTACGACAACTAAAAAGTGAATAATAAAAACCTTTTTTAATAAAAAACCGACTTCCAAAAAAAAACACTGTAAAACCTGAAAAATAACTTTAATTTCGGAAGTCGGTAGCCAAAAACAAAAAAAAAATACAAAACCAAAGACACCGACTTCCGAAATTAAAGTTATTTTTCAGGTTTTTTTGTGTGTTTTTTGGAAGTTGGTTGTTTTTATGTAAAAAAGCTTTTATAAATGTATGAACTGCATAGTCTCGAAATGATACCTATAACCCAACCCCCTCAAACTTATTTAAAAATAATTTCTACCCGGTAATCAAATAATGTTTGTCGTAAAATAATCAAAGTAAGTAGATAAACTCGTTATCAGCTGAATCTATGAACTAAATGACAGATATAGTGTTGCAAATTTGTTTCTAGAGTTGGAGTACTGAGTAAATGGTATTTCAGGTATACATGTTGTAAAAACTTTTTTACAAAAAATGATTATTTGTTTATTTGATACCTGGTGCTTCACATGTGGTCCCATTTAAATTTGATCAGGGTCTGACTAGTAGTTTTCGAGTTATCCTTAATACTGCATATTTTTTCCACTTAGTTTATATTGATGATGTGTTGATAATTTGCTGTCACTGTTATTTACATACCAATTAGTGGAATACGAATTTGTGTGGGGTAGGTACCGCAACTAAAAACTGAAAAATAAAAACTTTTTTACAAAAATACAACCGACTTCCAAAAAAAACACTAAAAGACGTGAAAAATAACTTTTATTTCGGAAGTCGGTGGCCAAAAACGAAAATACAAAACCAAAGGCACCGACTTCCGAAATAAAAGTTATTTTTCACGTCTTTTAGTGTTTTTTTTGGAAGTCGGTTGTTTTTTTGTAAAAAAGATTTTTGTAAAAAAGTTTTTATTTTTCACTTTTTAGTTGCGGTACCTACCCCACACAAATTCGTATACCACTACTTGGTGTGTAAATAACAGTGACAGGAAATTATTAACACATCATCCATATAAACTAAGTGGAAAAAATCTGCAGTATTAAGGATAACTCAAAAACTACTGGTCAGACCTTGATCAAATTTAAATGGGACCACATGTGAAGCACCACCTATCAAATAAAAAAAGAATCATCCAAATCGGTTCACCCAGAAAAAAGTTATGAGCTAACACACATAAAAAAAAAAAAAAACATACAGACGAATTGAGAACCTCCTCCTTTTTGTGAAGTCGGTTAAAAAGACCCATCACATAGCCGTCAACTACGCATTCTGTACATCAAACTAAGTAACATTGCACAAAAATAATTGCTGGGAAACGACTTTTATTTTTGGTGTGACTGATTGCGGTAGTGAGCAATGTAACAACGCACGCAAAACATTGTGCTCATGGGTGCATGCAACGGTACAGGGCCCGAGGGGGTATTTAAAGTTGTGTTATATATAACATTATAACTTGTTTTCGTAAAAAAACGTCAGTAAAAGTTGGAGTTTTGACCTTCAATATCTTCGTAACCAGAAAGTTCCCTGGTATGGTCGAGTACAAAAAAGTGATTACAATGAAGGGGCGTACAAGTGACTTTCGGCTTCATTAAGTGTCTTTTTAGACTTGTTATGTGGTGCCATTCCAACGATTACCGCTTAATAAAACCTTGAAATAGTAAGAGATTTCCCGAAGCTTTATTCAGGGGTAAAGTTGAAATGTTTTATCATATAACTGTAATTTCATTTGAACCCTCCGGTTCAAAAGAAATGGCCCTCTGGCTTAGAAGAAGTAACATTCTATTAGCGATAACAATGGTGGAAAAGTCAACAAGTTATATTTAAAATTATAAAAACCCTGTATATATAATTTTCTAGAAGAACATTGTAGGCCTTGTAGACTCATAGATGCTTTGATTTTATGACCATTTTCTATTTGGTTAAGTACGTAGTACTTGTTGACAGGTCTACACTGGTCTATACGTGAGGATTCGTAATTGGCTTTCTGGTTTACTTTTTTGTCTGTTTTTATTAGCTGTAAGTGCTCCATGTATTATATATTAGTCTTTCCATAGTCCTAGATAACCAGTCCCCTTAAGCTACCCAAATCAATAGTCCAACATCTTTGTTTCCATATCCTGCAATAGTCCGACACCAACCGGGGGTTGGTCGGTTCGTGCCAAATCGTCGGTTGGTGCCTCATTCCATTTAAAACTTTCTAAGGGTCCTCTGCGAGTTGGCTTCGGCCCCTCGTACGCCTTCCAAAGGTCCAGGACCCCATGGTCCCGAGATAAGAAAACATAAAAGTAAATAATTATAATTACTTCATCAGTATAATTTGAATACATTGTAAAAGCCGATTATTTTTAAAAGAGTAACCGTGGAGTTTCTTGCCGGCTCTCCTCCATAGGAACCGTGCACCTAGCTTCTGACGTGTCGTGCCCATGTAGGTTTAAGTGAAATAAAATATTTTGAATTTGAAAGGTATTTGTTTTCTGAATATCACTTACCCTGGATGCCTAGAGAACTGCTGTATACTCTTGATGAAGACGGCTTTATACCTCGACTTCATTAATCTCTTGCTGTCCTTTGGGCGTTTCTCCTTCTTCGTTAGCACCTGAATCGTGATATTTGAGATGTTAATATTTTTTATAGAGGCTTAGATTCAGTGAAGGCACTCTCTGACTGAATGTTATTCTGATTAAAAATAATAAGTGGTGAAGGGATTCAGATAACCGCAATCAACCATAACACAAAAAATCCAACTCCAAAAAAAATCTTAGCGTCTTAGTGCCAAATGGCCAACGGTCATGATTCATAATTGGCACTAAGGTTCCAATATCACTACATATTATAAAACAAAGTCCCCCTTCCGCGTCTGTCTGTCTGTCTGAACGCACTCATCTCTGGAATATGAATATTTTCACATTTGATAGCCCAATTCTTGAGGAAGGTTATAGTCTATTTAACATCACGCTACGACCCTTAGGACCCGAGTAAAAAGGAAAAATGTCTGGAAGAACCCTAAGTGAATATTAAGTAATAGCTCGGGCGTTCGATGCGCAGCGACGCGGTTGGTCGGTTGCCGAAATTTTGCGCGGACAAAGTCGCGGGCAGAGGCTAGTGGTATATATAATATTAAGGCTTTAAGAGGCTTACAAGAGCTAAAGCGCGGTCACTGTCGGATTGCATAGAAAAGAAAGAGACGCGCGATGACACAACGCTGGTAATTTATTGCAAAATATGAAACAATTATGGATTTACAAAAAATCTATTCATTGGACTAAAAAATTAAAATACTATTACGTTAGTATGTTACTTGTAGAATAATCTGACAAAAAATCTGAATGTTTGCATGTATATTAGTATGGTTTTTAATTGTTAAATATTATTTTTAGAGGTATCTTCGTGATTGTTTTCTATCATATCAAGTTAATTGTATGATGTTTTCAACACACTATCTAACTAGCATATATCCAGAAGAATATTATATATTTTTCTGTTTTTGGTTACTGCAGTGGATCATATATTTTTAGGCATTATAAATTTGCGTTTAGGTCATGTAGTCCCCTTAAACGAGTCAATACTTGAGTAAGTTCGAAGCACACAGTCCTGCTACCAACAAACTTTTAACTACAGCACGACACTGAATAGGAGAAAATATTGTTTTTTCAACACATTAAATAAAACATTTACACAAATGTTTACCGACAGCGCCACCCTGACAACATCATTCGAACGTCAAAAGATTCTTGTACCAGCTAAGACATGTTATTATTATATAAGTGGTACTAACATCCGTGCTGGTGGTGATGGTGGGGAAGTCATCTCGCGAGTGGTAGCGGCTATCCACGCCGCTACAGATGCTGTCCGGGATCACGTCCGGGGACACTGTTAGTGCTGTAATTGTAAGAATGACAAATAAGATCCTGAATAACGTCTTTTGGGCACTGGAATACCGACATTTATGGCAAGTAGACTTTATAGAAATGGAATATCATAATCATGGCATATCCGTCAGAAGTTGGCTGAAACATCTCAGCGTTGATTTGCTGGATTCGTTTTCTCCTCTACCGATCGTTATTTCTCCTAACAAAGTTTATTTTGTTTATATGTATGTATGTATTAGTATTTATGTATTAATTTTTATTTTTTATTTTTTTTATTGTTGTATTTTATAGTTATTTCCAAACTATCTATTCCATATATTGCACCTGCCATGTTTAGTCTCTGTATCACCCTAAGGTTGACTGATAGAAAATGCGTCAGGCATTAAGGCCGCCTTTGTACAGTATTTTTTTACTTGTGCATAAAGTTTTAATAAATAAATAAATATCAAACAGTGTTTTACTTCCCAAATCTTTACAATAATTTCGTCTCTATAGTCTTCTCCTTCGTGTCTATAGTACGATAATCTTAGATTTCTTTGTCCCAAAATTATCCACTACTGATGACAAGGGTGTCTTCGGCTTAGTAGCAGGCGAACTCAGGCTTAAGAAGGAATTAATAACTACTATAAACTAAATTATGAAAAGACTAACTGTTGAAACTGGTGTACAGATTGGGAGATTAATAACTCTCATGGTTTTTAAAGTTACTTTCTTTTAAAACACCTCACTATTTTTCTGAATCAGACCTATCGCGTATATAAACGGTACAGGTAGATATACTTACTAGACCGCCGCCTCGGCGTCTCATGCTGCCTCATCGCCAGCTTCAAGAACGCTTCTTCAAGAGTGTCACAATCGAACTTCCTCAAGAGATCCTCTGGGGAGTCCTCGGCTAAGAGTTGTCCGTCACGGAGTAGACCAATCTGTTGGGAAAGATTCAATGAGTATTTTGTGGTAAAAGATTGAAAAGCTTTTACTTATCAACAAGATATAAATACAGTTTATGCTGTGCCGACCGGAAATTAATTAAGAAAGTAATGAGGACAATCATTTATACATTTTCACAGAGACCATGAATGTCCCCTGAGTTGTTTCGGCATTTATTCCCTAAGCTCATAAGCCAAGAATAGAAGGCGTCAATAAAAAAAAACTCAACAAAGTTGGGGGTGTTCATGGGAAAATTTACAAGTTCCACTTGTAATTTGTAACCTAACAGGACCAGGTACAAGGATATCAGTCGACGCTTTATATTGTTAAGTTGATCAAGAGATACCTGATGTTGAAGGGATGTTTATTTCTGTAAATAGATCTTTTAATACACTTTTACTGGTCAATCTATTCGTTAGTATTTTAAAACTAGTTGGCGCCAGCATTTCCTAGCTGACTGATCCCTGAGAAGAAATGCCAAAACCAACTCAGAGTTTATGGTCTCACGTAAGTGTAGCTGCAAGTGTTCTAGTGTTCTTCTTATTAAGATTTGATGTGAGTTTAACAATGCAAGACCATGTCTGTAAGGACCTTCTGAAGAAAGAGCCATTGCAGCTTTGAGTTGACCTGTCCCGACAGACGACATGCATTCGTCTGTCATTCTGCAGCTCAACGACCCGTCATACGAGGCTATCAAATTTGCGTAGGCCATATAAAAATACTCAAAACCAAGACAGACTCAAGACAGTTATAAAGTCATGTATTCTATCTAGCCTTTGTTCTATCGATGAAATCCATGACATAACTAGTCAAGCAGTTCAAACAACAATGTCATGTTGAAACCATTGCAAATAATAAAACTTCCACGACAGAAAACTATTCAAGGTTGTTCCAGCAATTAAGTTAAATAACAGCTGACTATTAACGAACTGTTACAACGCACATAGGAGTAATTCACATAAAAAACCGGACAAAATTATTTTATATTTTATTTTACTATTTTATGAAATAAAAGTCAATAATTCATCATAATTAGGCATTTATTTAAAAAGAAAACAATTAAAAAAAAATTAGAAATATAAGAGAGTATTTACTCTTAAAACAGGATTGGTTTTCAAGAGGATAATCATGAGGAGACCGAATCAATCAGAATCACTGTCTCCGAGTTCACATGTGATTTGGTCCTCAACATCTTCGTCGTCGGAACTGTCACAATTCAGTGTTTTCGTGAGCAGCATACTAATAGCTTCCTGGGAAAAAGACTTGCTTTTCTTCTTCCGTTTTATTCGGTTGCAGCTGATGAAGGGATCAGATGTCAGCAACAGCCTATTTAAAATATCTCTATTGCAGTCCACTCTTGAAAATTTTCTTGCAAAGTCTACGCGATATTTACGGAAATGTTTGTTCCGGGCTTCAGCAGCCTCCTCTGATAGCTGTCCGATAGGTACAATGTGACTTGATATTACTTGAGCGCCATGCATCAGAATCTTGTGAACTGTAGGTGACATAGGATGCCAACCATACAATTCCACGTACAGTTTGGCAGTTGTGTGAGCAAAGTCATCGAATTTCGCCGGATCAATATCATATCCGCTTGATATCACTTCAAGAATGATTTGGAACCTTTTTATCAAATCTATATTTATTCCAGTAATCCGAGATGAGCATTCAGGATTGTCAAAAAATCTTCTCGACGTATTTCCGTCGTTACTATTGCCGTAACCGACTTTGGGTATGTCAACAAGAAGGCCCATCTCTTCTTTGAAGCTTTTTTGTATTTTCTGTTTTGTTTCTTTCAAAACATTTTTGTCTTCTGCCGTTCGGGCTTGCCACTTCTGTAAGGGCGCTTTGTACGCCAGGTGCAACAATAGTTCGAAGAAACGAATTCCCGCGTGCAGAATGGAGAGTCCGAATTTCAGAGACTCTTCACAAACATTACTTCTTTCAAGTTTGTTGAAGTCCTTAGATGTCTGTCCACATATGTAGCATCTCATTGTTGAAGCCGTATCAGTCGCGGCATTGCACACCTTTCCATCGACCATTGTGAGCAAAATGGTGTGATTTATTTTAACGGAATCTTCCATACCAGTTGTTTCTTTGAGATTCCTTGCTTGTTCTTCAATATAGGTGATTTCTTCCTTTGTGATATCCTTTGTTTCGTGAATGAACCGAGCCCGGATAGGACGACAGAATCTCACTGAAGAAGGCACTGGATTTTGCCATACAAGTTTTCTTGTCTCTCCACTAATAGAAACAACCATTCTCACAGGTACAAGAGAACTTAAAAATATGTTGGCATCATTGTCGCCAGTGTTGGCAAATGTCTGCTTAAACTGTGTCTGGCTAGATCCATCACAGCCCCATTTTGATATTAAGGTAAGATGTTGTTTCTCAAACTCTGATAATGTTTCAATCACTTCTTTTAAATACTGAAGTAGTCGCAAAGCTGTATGGTCCAGCAAAGCTTGAAGTTCCACTTCAAAGCTAGTTTCAGTAACTTTTATGCTATCTTCGGCGGGATAACAGTCCTTTTTCGCTTTTTGTAAAAGCGAATAGCAAGGATAAATTTCTTTTCGGCCACCTTGTATTAATTCCCACTGCCCTCTTGTAAAATTACCTTCTACAAATAACGCTAATGCTTCTTGTGGTGTGTATTTTCTCGCGATTGGTACTTTTTTAGCTGACCGTATTGCTTTTCGGAACTTTTTAGCTCTGGTAGGCGTTGACGTTATTTCTTTCATAATCTTAGACGCATCAACATTTCCCGAAGTACCTTGACTCACGCTTGCAGCGTACGTCAATTCCTCAACAGGTACCCGGTCCCGTAAATCTTTTGTTCTTCGACGCTTGCTTCGATCACACAATTCTCCGAATTCTTTTGTTCGTCGGCCTGCTTTGTGGGTCCAAGAAGGTAGTTCCAGTGATACATTAAGCCATTCCATATTGTTTTCTACGAATCTCTTATCAGTATTACGGGCTGCTGACCATCTTTCTTTGAAACTGGTCTTGAAATATTTCAAAGAACGGGTAAGAACACTTGTTTCTTCGGGTGGACATGAAGTTAGTTGCGCAAGTCTTTCTTCCAACAACGAAAATTTTTCTTCAATCTTCTTTCCTTTGAACTCTTTGATAATAGTATAGAGCTCCATTCTGGTGATTTTTTTGACTCTTTCCGAAGGATCTATGACAAAAGAAAACAAAAAAATAAGCTTTGTCAGTATAATTATAATCTTCCCCATATTGTTTGAACCACTATAAAAAATTATGGGGTACGTTGGGGGATCATTTTATTCATGTTTCTACTTCCTTAGAGTCTACATTTTATGCCCACATAAAAATTTCGAGGCGACAAGGCGCGACACATAAACAAAAACACTAATATATTTCAAATTTCTTTAAAAAAAAGTCAAAAAAGTGCCGCTGTTTATTGATGGCTATACAAGTAATAAATTTGGAAGAAACGTAGTAAAATAAACTTCAATCTATAGTACTAACCTTCTATATCCATGTCCGAATAGTTAGTCTCCTGTCGTTTGCTACACGAAGCCATTTTAGCACAGAAAACTGATAAACACAAACGAGAGCGCCGAGAACAAAGACACGCGTACAGTGCGATGACTGGGTTCCGACTGACGTTGTGTGGCACTTGCGCGGGAGTTGAGGGTTGGGGGTCTGCCTTTTGATCAACCGGTTATCGTAGGTAAAGAAACATGTATTTTGGGTGCGGTTGGATTAACATCACTATTTTCAATTTTGTCCGGTTTTTTATGTGTAATACTCCTATGTGCAACGGGTGGATGTAACGCAATCATTGATGTTAAATTGTTGCTTATACAGTTTATTGCAGTTCATTCATGGTTAATAGGATTCGATTTTAATTAATAAATCTGGGTTTCTGAAACCCTGTATAATCAGCATATAATGTTCCCACTGCTGGGACACAGGCCTCTCTTCAAGAGGGAGTGGGTAATAATCTACCACGCAGATCCAGTGCGTGTTGCTAGATGTCACATATCTTCGAATTTTTGGTTCTAGGACATGCCGGTTTCCAGACGATTTATTCCTTCACCGTTTTGAGAGCAATGGTGATGAAATTATTTACACAAAGTAAAGCGCCTGCCTGGGTTCGAACCCACGACCTACAACTCATAAGTTGGGGCCGTTACAACTGGGGTGGCCGAGTTGTAACGGCTGATCATCTCAAACACCTATAAATTATAATTTCAGGCCATTAAATTCAAGGTTTTCTCACGATGTTTTTTTCAGGCAATTAATTGCCAGGTTCCCGAGGACCGTTTTTTCAGGCCATTCAAATCCAGGTTTTCGCACGATGGTTTTTTACACCGTGTCGCCGTATATTTCTGCATATCACCGTTTCTTAGTTTATTTAGAAAGGTTGCAGTAGCTCTTCATAGCAGTTTGGTTAATTGAGTAAGTAGATATAAATATATTTTTTAATTTTGCATGCCGTAAGGTAGAGTGTGTTGAAACTGCTTTATCAATGTTTACACCTTATTTTGTACCCACATTCATTGCAAAATATTTATTTTCTGATGTCTGATTTCTGATTAGCACTGACGACAGTTTGAAACCCGCCACAAGAAGAAAACAGTCTTCAAAATTGGCTTGCCGGCTTCTTCAACATCCTTAGGCAAAAGTGTAGGTGATTAGTGATTAGTTTTGCTTACCTTGTGTGCTTGTTTCGTCTCGTCTATGTAATGTGTGGTGATGATAACCGTCGTTCCACGTCGTGCTTGCTCGGCCAGGAAGTCCCATATCCTGTGGACAATAAAATATAATGTTTTAATACTTGAGTTAAAGACAATGATGAACAATAAAACAGCATGTATATATAAAGAAAAAAAAATCTTCTACCATAGAAAAATTATGACAGAATCAATCAATTGTTATTTCGTTTTATCAATGCTTTTGTAGGGAGCTTATATAGTTTAACAATAACCAACTGTCAACACAATCGTCTTTTGATAAATTAATATAATTACGAGTATCACCTTCGAGATGACGCCAAAATTATTATTATGGAGTAGTATTATTTCTTTGTTATTCCGTAGCTATATAATTGTCGCCAAAAGTTGGTTATCCTTTAAACCCAGGTAAGCACGGGTGATTTTTTTTTGAGCACTGGATTTCATCTATCGATATTGGGCCGAGCATTGAGAATCCAACAGAGCGCATCCCAGTGCGTCAAGAAAAACACTGCAGAGCGATGAAAATAAAGTGCGCAAAATAAAAATCGCCGCGATAAAAATACGACCGTGCGAAATAGGATTTACCGTGCTCTGGTGTTTTTTTCCAGTTAAGTACTTACTACCTACTATAGAAAATTATAGTTTAGTCCGTAGTGTCTACGAAACTTCTAGTTCCTAAAAACTGCGCAAGTCATTTTTTTGCTTTTTATGTCGAAAAGAAAACTGCACCCTTATTACGTAAAACACTATCTAACACAATCTGAATCATTTTGATATTGCTAATCCATTGCTTCATATGTTCGAAAAATGTGTCTGTTCAACAGCGTAAATAACGCAATGAATGTTGTTGAACTGTCAAAATGAAACCCATTCCTACTGATAATGTGTTACGTAATTACCCCGCTGGTGTCGGTTGCATATCTATTATTATGTTTTGTTTCGGTGCATGACTATTGAAATGTTATGGTTTTTGTCTCCTATTACATAGGACTCACACGCACTATTACATGGGACTTTCGCCCCCTTATACGTGGGACTTTTGCCTTTAATTACATGACACTCTTGCCCCCCAATTACATAGCCCTCTTGCCCCATACTATATGGGATTCTCACTCTCAACGAAATGGGTTTCCCGCCCTCTATTACATGTGTTTCGCGTCCCCTATTACATGGGATTCTCGCCCTCCATTACATGGCACTCTTGCATCAAGAGTGTAAGGGGATAGAGTCTTGCCCCTATGACATTAAAGGGAACTCTTGGGAGTTCTTGCACCCTATTACACAGGACTCGCCCCTTGAGAAATGGGTGTCTCACCCCATTATGGCGTGAAACTTCAGGGGAGATCCCTAGTGTGGGGCAACATTTTACTAAAAAAGTAATGAAAATTATGTTGCGAAATGGCTGTTATAAACCAAAAAATATATTAAGCCGAGTAAGTTTAGGGTAATGTTTAATACAATGAAAGAAGCCAGTCAGAAATACGAGTATAACTTAGCACAATGACCTCAATCAGTGTTATCCAACGAATAATAGTGTTAAGAGAACTAGAGTGTGTAATCAAAATATTTACTGTTTCATACTACGAGTACATGGGTCGCTTGGAGTATAATTATTTTAATCATTGGGACGGTAGTTAAATGGCGTAGGTATAAGTTGAAGCTGGTTGATTTAGGTCACCTGTAACACAGTGGACCTTGCTCTGTTACCGGGAAAACAATCGAATTTTGCAAATTAATGTTAGAATACTTAATGAAACCACCGATTTAACCCGAAGAATTGCTGAACTGAAGTGCGGATGGGCGGAACACATTCCTAAAGATTTGGGCGATAGGGCTGCTGAAGAGTTTTCGAGAGCCGACCAGAGACTGGTATCTAAGGCCATAGTGTGGGTATACCCTCCAAGCTGGTAAGTCATCATCACCATAAATAAGTTGGACCGACAATCCATTTAGAGAAGGAATCGACTGCGCATGGGCAGCACAGGATCGGTCGTTATAATACTACGGTTATGGTTAAAGCGAACTACACTTCGCGCGGTCTCTGTTTAACAGCAAGACGTCGAGCGGTGTGCGAGAGAGAGCGCGCAAAGTGTAGTTCGCCTTATCACGACAATGTAGCCGTAGCATTATGTGTAAGATGCAACAAGGATTATTTTATGTAAATGATAAATGTTTTTAATTCTGTAAATATTTTAAAAAAAAAATTGTTAAAAAAAAAAACGCTTTTATATAAAATTCAACAAAAAAATAGTTTTTTTTTTAATACATTTGATTTCAAAAAAATTGTGTAAGAAAAAAGGATTTTATTATAAAAAAGCGTGCGGTGCTTTTTCAGGATATTATCAAAATAACCCTTCTACTCATATCTGTTCATAAAATATTTATAACTATTGATACCATGCACCCCACGCTTTTTTTACAATAAATTCATTTTTTCTTACACATTTTTTTTGAAATCAAATTTATAAAAAAATATATTCTATTTTTTTGTTGGATTTTCTATAAAAGCGTAATTTTTAAGTTTTTTTGAAACTATTATTTATTTTTCATTTTTTTGTTGAATTTTCTATAAAAGCGTATTTTTTTATTTTTTGAAACTATTATTTATTTTTCATTTTTTAGTGATTATTTAGCAATAGCTTTATGATATTTACATCTCTATTAGCTATTGCATAGAAGAGCGGTGTTTCATTGATGTTTATTCTAAGTCTGTAACTTATCCAATAAATGGGTAAATTGAGTGCCTACTGCCTTCCTTGGATGAGATAGCCTGTTCTCAGGTTCCCTCTCCGAAAATTTTATCTTAATCACAGTCGGTAACTTATCCGAGAAATAGGTGATAGGCGCGCCAAGTAGTTTCCTTTATTGGTCTTGACGCAGACACTCCGGGTATCAGAAAAACAAAAATTCGCTAATCCTGATTATCCTAGTAAGGATAACGGGTCAAACTGTTTAAAATATTGAATTGTCATCGGTCCTTAATAAGTATGCCAAATTTCGAGTTAATCCGACGTTTAGAAGGGGGTCAAAATCATGTTCGATGATTCCGTTACATACTAACATACGTATGAAGCTAATAAAAGCGTATTAACTAGATGAGGTCGGCGTTTCCTATCTGACTACTCTGAGAAGAAAGGCCGAAACAAACTCAGAGGTCATAGTCTCTTTTAAAGTCCAGATATAATCTTGGTCACATCATGTGAAGACCATGTTGATTGTTATCTGAAATGGTCTTTTGAGGAAAAGCCACATAGAATGCGTGGACCTGTCCAGTCAGTGCACGCCTTTGTCAGTAATCGTGAAGCTCAACTCCACCTGTATTACCTACCCTACGATATTCTAAGAAACAAGTACCTAATGAAACACGTGATGGTACAATAATCCGTTGTTTGAAGAACAAATGCACATAGAACGCATAACCACGAGTTATTAGCTTATGTTCTATTGATTTACTACATATTAAACAACACGTATGTTATTTTCTTACAATGTTTTATGGCACACAGAGTTGAGTCCGGTCAGAGTCCAAATTGGAAAGAAGTAAGTATCGAGGTGTAAAAATATTGGTTTACTAGATTTTTTCCGCCGGCGACTTCTTCCGCGTGATATTGCGGCCCTGACTCACCGCGTCGCATCGCATCGGCCGCCCACGCTATTACTTCTTCTGTTCTTTTTCTCTTTTGTTATTTCTGCACGGCTCCTAATGATCGTAGCGGGATGTTAAATAGCCTATAACCTTCCTCAAAAATTAGGCTATCAAATGCAAAAATAATTTTTCAAATCCGACAGGCAGTTACAGAGATTAGCGCGTTCAAACAAACAAACTGTTCATCTTTATTGAGTCGAAAGATTTTGCCTAGGTTTAATTGAAAGTTTGAAGTTGTGGAAATGTGGAAAATTGAACGATTTCCTCTGGTAGTAGGTACTTAAATGGCAATGTTTTAAATTGATTCAATCCCTAAGTAGATTTATGGTAACAAAGGTTTTTTTTGTTACTGTGTGTGAAAAGATAAGAAAATGGTAGCAAATCAGAAATGGTATAGCGTTTTCAGTTTCTTCATGGGCCGTGTTTCATGTGGAGTTTTAGGCCCACAACAGGACGGGGGAGGCGGGGTCGGACCGTATGGTAACAGGTTGCGCGTCCACGTCCCTGCCACTGTATTTAGCGTAAAGGCTCGTACACACTGGCGCGACGCGTCAGCGCAACACAAAGGCACCGCCTGTCACGCGACGAGCGGTGCCTTTGTGTTGCACTGTCGCGTCGCGCCTGTTTGTGGGAGCCTTTAAGCGCAAGAAATGCGTAGGTAACTTTTTTTGCATAATGCTACAAAATACTTACCTACTTATCTACTTCAAGTAACATACGTTTACCTTATTTGATGTGAAGCATAAAGTATAATATTTACTTAACAACTACGTATATTCTATAGGTAAGTAGTTATTTATATTAATACAAATGAACGTTTACGACTCACGCGCAAAGTCCCTATTTTGATATAATGAAACTATTTTTATTCATAAAACGTTCACACCTGTTTCCCAGAAGGGTAAGGCAGATCAATACTCAATACTCAATATATTTATTGCTTCCACATGTGAACTTAGGTGGTAGGTAACAAAAATATGACCATTGTGGACCCTGTCGGGCACAGCAGAAGTAGGAGAGAGGAAGAGGGCTTTTATTTGACTACTTAGTTTTTACTATAGTTATTTTGTGATTATTCTATAAAACAAGTAATTAAAAATTTGTCATTTAAATATTCATTGATATTGTAATAGCATTTTAATAATAGAAATCGTTTTAATTTATTTATGAATCTATAAAAATTTTGTTCTTGTTTAATTTTTTCTGGTAATTTAATATATATATTTTCATGGACATGACCAGTGTACTTGTTGAGTGCATTTTTAGCTAAGAGCCTGGTAAGTTTTAGGTCGTTATAGACAAAACTGTTTTGTTTTTAGTATTGATTAGTAGGTAAATCTGACGAGACGTACGTACCTAATTATTACCTAATAGAGCTTGAGTCAAAGTAAGGATTCAGCATTTTCTTTTGCACATATTTATTCAATGGTTTTTGAAAACGTGGGTTAACTGTTCATTACATATTTGTTTAAATATTGACTAATAAGCCGACTATACCCCGATCGCAAAACATTAAACCGCGATTTATCAAAAAACTATTTTTGTTGAGATAAGACAATATTCTTTAAAGCGTGTGATGAAGATTATGTAAACATATTATTTTATTTCATAATTTTAAATCTTCTATTGAAGAAATTCCGGCTAACTTAGATACGTTGGTCTAGCTGTCGCCAGCGCTACCGCTGAGCATGAGATCCTGGGTTCGATTCCCGGGTCGGGCAGTGTTATTAAGTTTTTCCATCTGGGATTTCTCAGTAGCAGCTCGGACGCGGAGTCTGGATTTCTGCCCGGTTGATGGCAATAGGCTCGCCCCCTATTACTTTCTAAATGTAGGTGTACTATAGATGCACTTCTGCCTAACCCTTCGGGGATGCAGGCGTGATGGAAGGTTATGTTATAATTTTAAATATCGATAGGTTTTTTTTAATTTTTTGGTTGAGTTTTTTTTTGTTGGTTCGTGAGCATTACTGCTTCGCAGAAGGAGGTGACTGCTTCCCATTCCCTCTATCCGTACCATGGCCTGAACCAGGGCCGGACGCGAAAGATCGCCGCCGCCGATCGCCGCCACGAGGACATGGCGGCGGCGGTGCTCCGCCCAAGCGGGGCAGACCTCCACCGCGTCCTCAGGTCGATCCACACAATGATAACACCCGGGCGTTTCCTCCCGCCTTATCCGAAACAGGAACCTCCCGAAAGAGCCATGTCCGATGAGGACCTGCGTCAGGCGCAAGGTGAGGACGCCGTGGCGCCTCTCAAGCCACTCCTCAAAGAGGGGACTTACCGCCGCAATTGTGGCGTGCCCAAAATATCGTTAGGATAAGATAAAAAGATACAAGAAACAAAATTATGCTTTAAATGAATAATTAATTAATGAATAATTATAATTATTGAATCTTAATATAGCATATTTTTTATGCTTAAGACTACATAATATTATTTTTAAACTTAAGTGTTTAAAAATAGTATTATGTAGTCTTATGTATAAAAAATACACACACACAAAACACGTGACAAAATCGATTTACAAGGAAGTTAAGTATTTAAATAACCTTTAATTGAATGAAAACTGGTATTGTAATGTGGGGTATTTCTATGATGATTATTTATAAATTAATTTATTTAAAAATTATTATGATAGGTAAGTACTAACAGCAGCCGGCAGTCAATATGGCACATATAATATTACAAAAACTATGGCTCGTGCACACAGGTGCGACGCGACAGAGTGACACAAAGGCATCGCTTGTAGCGCGACACGCAGTGCCATTGTTTTGCGCTGTCGCGTCGCGCCAGTGTGCACGAGTCTTAATTCGATTATGTAGGCAACGGGAATATAATTCTAGAATGCCACCTGATAATTGGCAGTCTATTATGCCTGTGGTCCTGTGGCGAACCAAAGAATTATACTAATTATCTATCTGGATCCCTCCGTGCCTCGGAAAGCACGTCAAGCCGTTGGTCCCGGCTGTCATTCGTGGATCTTTGACAGTCGTTTCAGGACTGGTTGTCAGACTTTTGGGCTTCTGACTGAAGCCTAATATCTGCCAAACAGTCTTACCAAGGATTATCGTGTTACCCAGTAACTAGGCTGTGGAGGTGTGATAGACAGACAATCCATGTAAAATACTGGTATCCAGCTGCATCCGGTCAGACTGGAATCTGACTGCAACATAGTTGGGCAGATTGATTGGTCTATGGTTCCCACTATTCGTTTTAAACTGACAACACTATTTTGTATATGACACCAGTCGATGGTTACCGCGAAAAGAAACAAGTTAGTCTTACGATTTGAATGTGATTCACTAACATGATTCTTCTCTTGTGATTTTCCTAAGATATATTTTTCCACTGTCGCTTTGATACTGTGTAATCGTGTAAAAAAATCTATATACTCGTAAAACCAGTGGAGTAATTAAGTAACACACTTATCACAATCGATTGACATGACTTTTGTTTTGGCAACTCATCTACGTTAATTGCGTAATTTACGTTGCTGAGCAGACGAATTTTTCCAACCTATGAAGCAATGGAAGTCAAAATGAAAGGCATTGAGATTTATTGCCATGTTATGTGTGTTACGCCATTGCCCTGCAGGACCCCACTTTCATTCAAGAATATCAGGGCGCAATCCAGCGCCTAAATACCTAATACTTAGGTATTCATGATCGTGTATTGTTGTAGTTGTACAGAGGAATCTTGGTACAAACTGGGTGGCTAGTGGTTGTCGCAACCATCTTTATGTGAGAGTTAGAGCTGACCCGTGTAGAATAGGCAATGATGGTTAAGCAACTATGTTCTTTCGAGTGATGACACGATGACAGATTTAATAGACAGGATTTTAGAGGACAATGATAAAGCCTTTCCTTTCATCTTTTGGTTGCCAGCCATTGTTATTGGTATAATCGAGTAAAGACTAAAATATTCCACCCATATATAAAACGTTTCGGATTCACGTCCATTGTGAGTATAATGTTTCTTTTTACTAGCTTGAACTGAATCCCGATCCTGGGAGAGGGCGTCCTTTTATTGCTCTCGATGTTGTGCTTCAGCTCGCCATCCAAGGCATCCTGCCATCTTCTCCTGGACCACGTGGTCCCAGGTATGATGATAGTAATTGTTTATTTAGAGTTTTAATCTGTTTTCCTTGTTAACCGTTCACCTATTTAGGTATCAACAGATAAATAATGAAACCAAGAAAAAATAATTACTATCACACAATGAATCACTATCACATCAACATCAACTACCAGCAACGGAGCATGCAACGGTTGCGCAAACGCACGTAATTGCGATCAGTTGCAACAGCCGACAATTGACGACCGCGACATTGCCAAGCCGAGTGACGCCGAGTGGAATGTTCTTCTAGTGATACACGTAATTATATGCAGCGGGTAATATTGCTTCATTTTGACAAGAAAATATTTGAATGCTAGACTTAGAACACGACATAGCACCTCATCTAGTTTTCAAAGATATCAAATCTATTTTTGACGTGTAAATATTTTAATTTATTTTATTTTGAATTAATTTAATAATTAATTTGTGATCTGGTTTAAATTCTCTATGGATGTATTCCTGAACTAAAAATGATTTGTATTGATTTGATCTTGAAATATATATTTTTAAACTATTTCCAGAAATAAATCATTTATCTTTTAGCTGGATGAGAATAGCCGGGGATCGAGTTGAATGGCGTGCAATTGGAGAGGGCTATGTCCAGTAGTGGACTATAACTATAGTCTCATGATGACGTTAGCACAATATCACGCCAAAATTCCCTGGTCGTGGGGTCGAACCCAGGCAGGCATGCACTTTAATTTGTGTAATTATATTGAAAAGATCAAAGACATGTGATGTTCACCAACGTACTACGGATTCTTATTTCAACTCCTTATTTATGGCTTTTGTGGATAGGATTTTGTTTCCGATTTGTTACAGTAGTAATGGCAATCATGTCATTTAGTCTAAATAGGCTTTTATTTTTATATAGATTCTTTTATATTTTGTGAATGTGAGAAAGTTGTAGACCTAACTTGTAGACTAGATTTGTGGACCTTTTTATATTTTGTTGAGTACATGTTACTTGTTGACAGGCCTACACTGGCCTCCCATATCTATCAACACTGTAATTGGAAACATTGTAAAAGCCCCTTATTTTTAAAAGAGTAACCGTGGAGTTTCTTGCCGGCTCTTCTCCATAGAAACAACCAATTGGAACCGTGCACTTAGCTTCTGACGTTTCATAAGTGCCCATGTTGGTTTATGTGAAATAAGTCTCCGTGGTGGGTAACGGCTAGCCCCCTCTCCCAGTGTTGTATCCCAGTAGTGAAAATAATAAAGTCTGTTGATTATATACATAATTATTCGGTGTGTTAAGTGCGAAAACAACCGTTAATAATAGGTCTTTACCTATGAAATTGCCGTTTTGTATGAAAAAATTTAAACGAATTTTTTTCATGAATTTTTTATTTGTATTAATCGAAGTAATCACCCATGCAATCAATGCATCTTTGCCATCGCAGTGGCAGTTTATTGATGCCCTTCTTAAAGAAATCAGCTGGACGGGAGGCAACAAATTCTTCAAAGGCATTTTGTACTGCCTCTCGGGTATTAAATTTTTTTCCCGCCAAGAAGTTATCCAAATTCTGGAAAAAGTAGTAGTCTGTAGGCGCAAGGTCTGGTGAGTAGGGCGGATGACGGAGAGCTTCCAACCCCAGTTCTTGCAACTTGGAGACCGTCTGCTGTGCAGTATGAGGTCGCGCGTTGTCGTGCAGGAGCAGCGGAGACGAGCGATTGACCAATGCTGGTTGGAGATGCGCCAGCTTCTCCATCATTGTGTTCAGTTCTTCACAGTACACATCTGCAGTAATGCTCACCCCGTTTGGTAAGAAGCTGTGATGAATCACAC
Source organism: Griposia aprilina (assembly GCA_916610205.1). Taxonomy (NCBI): domain Eukaryota; kingdom Metazoa; phylum Arthropoda; class Insecta; order Lepidoptera; family Noctuidae; genus Griposia; species Griposia aprilina. Next base: position 15,683,916 of record OU744305.1, read on the forward strand.
CGGCGCTAGACCACCAAACAGTGACCATCACTTTTCTAGGGGTAAGTTTTCGTTTAGGGCATTGTTTAGGTGCTGAACCAGGATCCAACCAACTTGCTGAGCGCTTACGGTTATCAAACAGAATCCATTTTTCATCGCAGGTAACAATGCGGTTCAAAATTCCTTCATTTGTGTGTCTGTTGAGCAGTGCAAGGCACGTCTCGACGCGTACTTCGCGCTGGCGATCATTGAGTTCGTGGGGCACCCATTTGTCAAGCTTTTTTACCTTGCCAATTTGACGCAAATGGACCAATATTGTTTTGACGCTAACGTCGAAAGCTGCTGCTAATTCAGCCGTAGATTGTGTATCATCAGCTTCCACAATCGCCTTTAATTCGTCATTGTCGACCAAAGTCTTCGGACGACCGCGAGGTTCATTTTTCAGGTCGAAATTTCCAGAACGGAAGCGAGCAAACCAATAACAGGTGGTGCGTTGGTTTGTAGTGTTAGCTCCGTAAACGTCGTTGATGTTGCGTGCCGCTTGTGCCGCGTTGCTGCCACGACGGTACTCATATTCCATAATTACTCGAATTTTTAACGTATCCATGATGACGAAAAAGATTGAAATGCGATGAAAATGTAACACTAATCAATAAAGAAATGACTACTTTTAGAAAAAAAAATCCATGTTTTTAAAATAAAATTAATTTGAAATTAGAATTCTTAGCCAAACAAAAATTATTTTGATTTGAAATGGCCAGTACTGCAGAACGGCAATTTCATAGGTAAAGACCTAATATTTTTATATGCCTTTTACTAAGCATGCGTTATTTTTATCGCAGGTTAGGAAAATACTTTTTTTTTTTAATATTTCCTATGTTATGTATGATGGTAATAAAATATTTTATTAGAATTTGCCATTGGTTGAACCCTGAAGGCCAGTTCTTGTACACACGGCTACTATATCGACTCCAGTTGTAGCTGACCCAGGGTTGGAACAAAAACAGTTTTTTTTACATTTTATAAAACAAACAGTTCCAAATGTTTTAAACAGGTGTTTTTTTTGTTTTTTTTTTCCTAAGTTAGTTATCATCCATTTTTAATTTATTAAGCCTGATATAATTCACTTTTATACTATTTTAAAAACTGCATGACAAAAATTTATCTTAATTCAATACATCCTGTATGTTCCGACGTTCAGTTTTAGTAGGGAAATCACCTAAACTTCTCTTAAAATAAGGGGAATACCCAAAACCGGTTTTTAAATACTTAAATAAAAAATAATAAATGTTGTCTAATCTAATCTGCTTATTAACGAACAAATATGATTGTACGTGGTCGTTTTATAATAAACATTGTTAACTATTGCTTGATTAAGGATTTTGAGTACTAAAAATTGTACATGTTTAAATGTCAAGTTTATAAAGCCACTTTCATTATTTTATAAAAATTGTTTAAAGTTGATTCAATAAAAGAAATAAGGAAAAAAATAACTAGTATTCATTTATTTATTTTTATTTTGCAATTATAATTTTGTTTTAAACCCTGTTTTATTATAACGTTTTAATTTTCAAACACCTAATAAAAAACGATGTTTTATTTTTTAAACTGTTTTAAACACTGTTTAAAACACATGTTTTAAACAACTTGTTTTAAACATGCCAACCCTGAGCTGACCACAATGAGAAGTCAGCTTTATATCTTTTTATAAAACGTTGAAAATCTAGTTTCAGTCCAGGTACATAAAATGATGAAAATCTAATTTAAAAAAATATCGCTTCATAACAACTTTTTTTTAATAATATATATATATATATAATACATAATTTTTAATAGGTACGACACTTGACCTTTAGATTTAAATATTAAGTTAGGAAGACATAAAATAATACGTCATGGGTTTAAATGCCTATAAAATTCTATACCTAGGTTCTGCCAGGAAAATTAATTGTTAAGCAAATTGATACCCTACGTCCGTCAATTTATCGTGATATAGCATATTTCATACAACTGTGAAATGTTAAACAACTACGTCAATTTGCATAAACAATTAATTTCCCTGACTTTACCTAAGTACATTTAGGAAATTCGTATTGTTGTTCATTTCGAGCTTAGAAAATTACCTTTGGGGAGGGGGGGGGGGGGGCTATGTATTTCGGCTGAAATCATGATGGTGATGATATTACCGTTGTTGTTAATGTTGCCAAAATGTGACTCAAAATTCAATTCTTTTTGTCACATCTTTTTTTTTGCATAAATCGCCCATCATAATTACAGCCTGAAAAAAGTGAACTATCACATTATTCGCGCCATTTCTTTACGGATTGCGATCACAGTAGTGACGAGATAGACTCTGATTTGGCAACAATGGCTGACAGGCATCACTGAGCACCTTACAGCACCTAAGTGTTGTAATCCAATAAAAGTAACAGTTTTTAAATAAGTATACATGGATGAATTGCTCTTTGGAGAAGAATTGCGGTACCTATAATGAAAAATTACAAAAAATGTTTTTGCATAAAACGGGTCGATCGATCAGGTTAATGCCAATGCTTGCCGCGGTCGATCCGTGGGATGGGTGACCATCTTTACATACCGAGACCCCGAAACCGTTGGTCCCGACTGTCAATCGTGGATCTTTGACAGTCGTTACAGGTTGTCAGAAGCCCGAAAGTCTGACAATCAGTCTCACCGAGGGGTATCGTGTTACCCAGTAACTGCGTTGTGGAGGTCAGATAGGCAGTCACTTTATGTAAAATGCTGGTATTCAGCTGCATCCGGTTAGACTGGAAGAACTTATAAAAATAGCCTTTAATTCCATGACATGCAAAAACTACATACTTCATTATGTATTATTAATTATTATTATTATTACAATACAATCTCAATCGGTATTAATCAACTATTATTATTGATATTTAATTCTCTAATTCATTATTATTCATAATTATTAATAGGTTAGTAATATAGGCTTTGTGTTTGTACTCCATACTATGGCAGGGTATGCTGGGACCAACATTGTAACATCTATTGGATCATATCCTCACAAATAAACATTTCTGATTTGATTTGATTTGAATTCATTTTCTTTCTTTCTTTTCTTTTTATTTGAAGCCGATCCTAAAAATACTTGGGAAAACGCTAGACTAAGTTTTTTGTCGGTATTTAGTTAGGAAAAAAATACAGTCATCAAATCAACGTGTTGATTTGTTGCCATCCCGGGTGGAACTTGAATGAGGCTGGGACCGGAGCGACGGCATTGGCATAGAGAAAGCGAGGCCTAAGCCCAGTAGTGGGTGAAGTCGGGTTGTGGACGATAATGATTTAGTTCCATTAAAAGTAATCATAGCGTTTCAAACCTTAGTTCCAAACTGTAGCTCTTATAAGTTGCTAACCGAGAAACCTTACAACGTGCCATCAAAATCAAAATATTTTATTTCACTTATACCAACATGGGCACTTATGAAATATCAGAAGCTAGGTGCACGGTTCCAATTGGTTGTTTCCTATGGAGAAGAGCCGACAAGAAACTCCACGGTTACTCTTTTAAAAATAAAGGGCTTTTACAATGTTTCCAATTACAGTGTTAAAAGATATGGGAGGACAGTGTAGGCCTGTCAACAAGTAACAGGTACTCCACAAAATATAAAGATGTCCACAAATCTACAGTCTACAAGTTAGGCCTACAACGTTCTCACATTCACAAGATAGTCCGAACCTTACATCAATACAAATAAAGAAAAATCCTGACTGACCCACTCACCCACTCACTCACTCACTGACTGACTCATCAACGCCCAGATAAACTGTTTGGACCTACAAAGCTGAAATGCATAGTTTCCCTGTATAATGTAAAACCGGAATTTTCTAAAATTCCCACAGGATCAGTGTTGAAATTGGGCTCTTAGAAAATTATTGTCTATGGAACGTATAAAGATACTATTTGGCCAAAATTATACTACGTTTTCTTTTTATATCGATTTTGTTACAATTATTTTCACACTGACGCTTATCGCTGAGGTTCTGCTGCAAAAAGCGGTAGTTTTTTATACATTTTGATTAGTTATTGCCATGTATTCGCTTACGGCAGCAACAATATTCAAAATTTGCGCTCCAATTTTTTTCCACAGATTATTCGAATCGTTTTTTCTAGATGTTGGGTTCAGTCATTGAACTTTGTTTTTTTTTGTTATGTTTTGATGTTGCTAACGTAAATAAACTGCTTGAATTTGGGTAAGACGTAAGACTTTGCATATGATATTAAAAGTAAAGTTATGGTATTTTCGCGAACAATGCTGGCTTTGCGATACTATAAACTATATCTATATGTTTAAACACCATGAAAATATGTAATTTTAATCTTGTTTTGTAATTTGATTTCGATTTTCATTTAATTTTTGGGTTTGATTGCAATAATAATTTGTTTTAGATTTTTATGCTACTAACAAATTTTTATAAGTTTTACTAATAAAATATAGATGTTTTTTCCGAAACAAATAAATTGAATTGAATTGAATAATATTCGTAGATTTACTTACTTTTAGTAAAGTCTAATCAAACATGAACACAAAATATAATTATAAAGATTTGACAAACAACAACAATTTTGTCAAACAACCAAGTTGAAAGAAAGCACTTCCAGACCAGACCAACATCGTAAGAAGTCTATGTCAGGGCCATTTTTAAATATAAACAAAAGAAAATGTATTCTTTTTATGGTAATATTTCTGACTTTTATGACATGTGAATTGTATTGTGAAACCGTTTCTCCGTACAAAAGGGTCAGGTGTGTTGATTTCTCTTGACATTGATTCAGCACAAGGATGAGAAATATTTGTCTTGTAACGTTTACAAGCTGTTTATAGGTCAACTGAATATTCAAATCGGTGACTTTGAGTATTCGCTAAGGTCTCTTCCGAGGTGATTATTTATTATATTGATTGCTTTATATAAAGGTCATATTTTAAAGGTTAGACGGATAAATTGTTAGCTTACTAGGATATTATTTTTACAGCTTGGTTTTTTTTTTTTTTGTTATAATATCCTATAAAATCACGCCTGTATTCTCCGTAGGATTAGGCAGAAGTGTACCTATAGTACACCCACAATTCGCCAGTGTTGTTTTAAGTTACATGTAATAGGGGTGAAAGAGGTGTACCTATAGTACACCCACATTTCGCCAGTGTTGTTTTAAGTTCCATGTAATAGGAGCGAAAGAGGTGTACCTATAGTACACACACATTTCGCCAGTGTTGTTTTAAGTCCCATGGAATAGGGGGCGAACCTATTGCCATCAACCGGGCACAAATCCAGACTCTGGGCTGTTACTGATTGAAAAACCCAATAACACTTTGCCCGACCCGGAAATCGAACCTAGGTCCTCATGCTCAGCAGTTAGCGTTTGCAACCACTAGGCCTACGAGGCAGTCATTAAATAAGTGTTATTATTAAGGAACTGAAAAAGAAATTCAGTTAGAATTGTTACACTCTCTAGTGTTATAAAATATACGCTTAGTATAATAGAATAATTGGCATTTGTGTACGCGGAAGCAGCTCCATATTTTTTGTTCTTAAGGTTAATCCTCAGCTGTAGCCCGAAAAATTCAAGTTTGAAAACTTTGGAAATTTGTTCCATCTAAGAATGTTTTAGAATATATCATATGATAATTTTTAGGTGGAACAAATATCCAAAGTTTGACAATTGATGATTATTATTCAGTAAATATATTATTCCTACAGTCGCGAATCTCAATTTGATCAACATACGACGTAAAACAGAGCTGCAATTTGCAATAAACCAAAGAAAATTTGAATTTGGCGGGCTACAGCTGAGGATTCACCTTTAGTTTCAAAGATTAGAATATATTTTTAAGTCATTCTGATTAAATATTAAAGAAGCTAAAACTTAAATTTTTCATTAAAACTTGAATCAGTAAGAATAAAATGAGAGCTAAAGGAGACTCTTGATCTTTTCATTGTCTGCATCTAAACCTTGACAATAACGAGAATCGTCATGTTTAAGTTTATGTTTGTTGTTATAAAATGTTTTGGTAGCCTTGCAAAGGAAATGATTGCCTCAAGGCAAATAAATAAATAAAAGACACGTGAAATTCTTATGACTGCTATAAGTTATTTAATGTCATTGCCGAGTGAGAATAAAAACGATCATAATCTCACGCACATTTTTTAAAGACGACATGATACTGGGTGTTTGGCAGAACGTTGAACATACGAAAATGGTGTATAGGTGGGGTCATCTGCTACTTACTCAGCCATAATTTATTTAGCTCTGGCCCTCTGAATATTTATTTTAAAAAAAAAATGCTTTCTTCTAGTTTCACCACTTTCTAAACTTGGTAGTGTAATTTGTATTAAAAATGGGTAAAACAGGCATTTTTTTTTTATATGTTTAATGTTGTCAGATTCTTATAAAATTGGTAAATTTAAAAAAAATATTGCCTGTTTTATATATTTTTTTTTTAAATATCCTTGGTGCCAGGGCCAAATAAATTAGGGCTGAGTAAGTAGCAGATGACCCCACCTATCCACCATTTTCGTATGTTCAACGTTCTGCCGAACACCCTGTATATTTTTTGCATTGTTTCAGTTGCTGCAATTAAGAAATTCAGGTTTCATTTCATGAAGATTACGGTTCGGTTTTGGTCCTTCAGGTTCGATTAAGATTGATTCTTTTAAGAGATTTTTATTTTTGAGTTAGCTGGCTAAAGGTTTTGTGGTGAAATGCAAGAGTTTTATTAATATTTATTATTGGAAATTCGAGTGTAAATGTGGAGCTGTCCCACAAAAAATGGGGTACTTAATATCGTGTACAGCATTTCCAGTTGCTTGCACGTTACAGGAACAGATGGACGCTGTTGAAGGTGCCAAACTCGGAGCCATACTCTGTGCTGACTCTTATGAGATTGCCATTGACACGCCAAGAAGAAAATTATTGAAAAAGGTTTACAGACCCACACAGTTTAATAATCATATCAATCAGACCCACACAGTTTAATAATCATATCAATCAGACCCACACAGTTTAATAATCATATCAACCCACATAGTATAAAAATTTAATATTGCACACCTAGATAAAGGTTGGCACAACTCAAAATAATCCAAAATTGAGTTAAAGCGATTATCGAAATCTGTATGATGCTGTATATTATTTTGAGCAAATGAATATCTTAGTAAAATAATATACAACATCATACAACAATAATTTTAAATCGGTCAAATAGAAAAAAGGTATAACTATTTTTGCTGTTCTTTTTTTTATTTTATTTTAGATGGGTTTGCTCTTGACTCTAGTCTAGGTCAGAGATGACAGAGAAAAAGTCGACGATGGAGTGAGCTTACCCAGAAGAAGCCTGTTCACTCTCACTTTGAAGTGATTTGGGTTGTATGCGGTCGGAAACACAGGCGTAGGTAGAGAATTCCACTCTTTTGCTGTGCGCATTATAAAAGATGTTTGGAAGCGCTTAGTGCGAATTGGTGGAATAGCAACTAGGTAGGGATGGTAATTTGCAGTGCGTCTAGATGTCCGATGGTAGAAGGGGGCCGGTGGAATGAGGACGTGGAGTTCTTGGGCACACTCACCGAACTACAATCTGTAGAAGACCGACAAGTTGTTCCTGAAAAATGAGGTATATTGAGTTGTGCTACTCTTTATCTAAGTGTGCGATATATAAAAATCTTGTGTCACGGTGTTTGTGGTCGCACTCCTCCGAAACGACTCGACCGATTTTTTTTATGTACGAGTATGTTTGGTAGGTATGAGAATAGGCCGTAAATTATATTTCATACCACTCCCACGGGAGACTTGTGCGGGTCAAACCGCGGGGCGCAGCTAGTAATTTATATACCTAATGCCGATGCCGTGTATACCCATTCTGTTGTTCTCTGAGTGAGTTCCCAAAGATTGCATTGTTTCTAATAGCTTAGGATAAGTTTATATAAGTACAGAATCCAATAGGTGACCTTGTAATGAGAGATGTAATTTGTAAATAAAAAATAAATTGCCTTCTTTCAAAATTTATTGAAGAATGACAAACAAACCGGAACTTTTTGAATATTACTTACTAAATATGACGAAAGCCAATATCGTAAGTAGGAGGAAACTGCTGTGTCATGATTGCACACCTTCTGAAGTTATGATGAATCCATTAATATGATGAAAGAACGTGTCTGAAAGTGAAGGTCGATGTGAAATGAAAGAGCCCTATTAACGGCCATTGCTGGACTTAGGATACTATGTAAATTGCAAGTCACCGCCATGTGTTAATATTTTCGTTATACAGCGTGTATCAGAAATGTGTGGTCATATTATTTTAAAAGTGTGTACAGACCATCAAATTCAACAACTTTCTCCATGAGACCAAGAGCGTAATCGCGAAAAAAATATCAGCTCGGCCATACAAAACTTCAATACCTATTCGACCTAAATGTGTCGCGCTGTATATCCGTGTTCATCCACACGCTAAGAGAGTGGTCAGGGGGCAGGACTGCTCTACTCCCCTCCTTACATTAATGCTTATTGAGCAGTGGCGGCCCAGTGGTATCGGCCCCGACTTACGAGTTGTAGGTCGTGGGTTCGAACCCAGGCAGGCCCGGTTTCATTCGTCAAGCGGCAGATCCGTATGGGGTCGCTCGACGAATGGAACCGGAGATACAAAAACGGCAACACAGCCGCCGTCACAAAAATGTTTTTCCCGGACGCCATTGATGCCTTCAAAATTATAAAAAAGGTGAAGCCTGCCGAAGTGGTTACACAGATCTTGACTGGGCATGGAGGGTTCTCCGAATACCTGCATCGCTTTAAATGCAAGAGGAGCGCATCGTGCATCTGCGAGCCGGATGCGCTGGAAACCGTCCCTCACATTTTGACGGAATGTCCTGCGTTTGGAGGGGAAAGATTAGAGACGGAGTTCAGATTAGACGTGGAGATAAATAGAAATAATATTAGCAAATTAATGACAAATGAAAAATTACGAAGAACCTTATTGGAATACTGTACTGCAATAGCCACAAGAGTAATAAAAAGAAATAAAGAAACATAAAGCTATGCTTTTAATATATAAATCTATATACAGATAAAGCATAGAACAAATAAAGTTAAAAAATAGATAAATTTCAGACACCACATTGGCATGGATTACATTGGTTCTAGTAATACTTTATAACATTTCATAAAAATCTAAATATCATTGCAAATTAATATAATACATTTAAAAAAGGTCCCTGACTATGTCAGGGGGACACTTCGCTAGGCAGGAGTGGGTTTTAGCCGGTAAGAGTCCGGCACTGCCCAGACTGGCTCATAAATGGGACAGTCTGGGCGTCCACGAGGATTTCCCACTCCAGTAGAAAATTAAAAAAAAAAAAAAACAAACCCAGGCATGCGCTTTACTTTGTGTAAATAATTTCATCACCACTGCTCTCAAAACGGTGAAGGAAAACATCGTTAGGAAACCGGTATGTCCTAGAACCAAAAATTCGAAGACACGTGACACCTACCAACCCGCACTGGGCCCGCGTGGTAGATTACAGCCCATTCCCTCTCAAAGAGAGGAGGCCTGTGTCCCAGCAGTGGGAAGATTATAGCCTGATTATGATGATATGATGAGCATAGTGTGCAAATCTATTTAGTGTATCTAATTCGACTGAAAGTGATTAAAATTATCACCAAACTGTTGATATGCGTGCATGGTTTTTTATGTTTATATTGACTTCTTTTAGGTACCTGTAGGTAAATAAATAAGTAAGAAACGCCCTTGTGTAATACTTACCTTTAAATAAAAATAACATATATTTGTGTCTATAGCAGATATATCCTGTAAAATTTATTGCATGTAAACATAATACGTGACTAGAAATAAATAAATTAAATTTTAAACAATAGACTATAGGTAATTGCATATAATTGATGGATTTTAATTCTTTATTATTATAGGTTCCCTTTAATGACGAGTTCCAAGGGTAATAAATTACTTCATGCATAATATTGACTAAATAAAAATAAACTTATTTTTTTAAAAATAATGTTCTCGACTCTCGTTAATTTAACATATTTAAAAAGAAATCAAATGGGGTGGGACTTTATTTATTTCTTTCTAAAAGTAAAAATTAAGAAGTAGGTGAAAAAGTCGTCTGTTAGAGAAAGCTTATTAATACAGCACTGACGAATTTTTGACTGATAAATTATTCTGACTTGTGTGAAATACACTCGAGAGCAATGAATCCGGGTCACTTAAAGAATGTTAAAAATCTCGGAAACTAAAAATGATAGGTTAATGCAATAAATTGTATTTAATAGACAATGTAATACTCCTTAAATGAAAGTAAAAAAAATATGAGTCACCATACATTTTATTAACACAAAATTACATAAAGAAAAAAACTGCTGATCTCTCCTTAAAACAAAAATAGGAAACATGAAATTTTTGAACTTTATTACGATTTTCTTGAATTTTTAATACTTCGTATTGCCTCCTCGTGCTTCCATTACTGCGTTTACGCGGTTTGGCATGCTGTACACCAAGTTCCTTATACGATTTTGGGGAATATTCTCCCATTCCTCTGTGAGAGCAATTTTGAGCTCACGAAGCGTGATTGGGGGAGGGTTTCGTTGTTTTACGCATCTGCCTAGCTCGTCCCAAGCATGCTCGATCGGGTTGATATCCGGGCTGCGCGCTGGCCACTCCATACGAGTAATGTTCATCTCTTGAAGGTAGTCATTCACAATCCTACCTGTATGAGGTCGGGCATTGTCATGCATAAATATAGCATCCTCACCTAAATTGACCATAAATGGACCAACGTGATCATTGAGGATTTCTTCCACATATCTTACGCTAGTTAAAGAGCCGTTTTCTATGATCACCAGCTCTGTGCGACTTTCAGAAGAAATTCCGGCCCACACAAGTACAGACCCACCACCGTAGGCTACTTTTTCTTCGATGCATGCTTGCTTGAATCTTTCCCCTGGTCTTCGATACACTCTGTGTCTTCCATCGTGCTTGTAGAGCATAAATTTTGATTCGTCGGAGAACATAACTTTTGACCAATCTTCAATACTCCAATTTACGTGGCTCTGGGCATATCTTAGTCTTGAAATACGATGCCCACGCTCCAGTTTAGGGCCGTTTGCAGGTCTAAGGGGTTTTAAGTTAGATTCAGCAAGCCGACGTCTTACTGTCCATGCACTTGGGTTACTTCCTCCGAGGCGTCGAAACTGATTTGTGAGTTCAGTTCCTGTGAGAAAGCGATTTCGAAGCATGGTGTTCACCAAGTATCGGTCTTCTCGTGCTGTGGTACACCTGGTTCTGCCCGTTCCTGGTCTGCGTAGGTTAGAACCAGTTTCTTCGTAACGTCGGAGAACTCTTTGTACTGTTGACAGCGACACACCGACAGTCCTGGCTGTATCGCGCTGACTCCGGCCGGTTTCCAGCATTGTAAGTATTCTGGTGCATTCTTCAGGCGTAAGCGACATAATTTCAGCTTGAATAATGAATATAGAGCACTATCAACATGGTTTATGTACCCACATAAATGACAGATTACAAACAAAAGCAAAACCAAATGCTGTAATTTCGTAGTTCCATCTTCGGAAGTGGCCCTTTTTCAAATTTGATTTTTTTATGATATAACTTTACAATAACTAAGAAGTTTTAATACCTTCATTTAAGGAGTATTACATTGTCTATTAAATACAATTTATTGCATTAACCTAGCATTTTTAGTTTCCGAGATTTTTAGGATTCTTTAAGTGACCCGGATTCATTGCTCTCGAGTGTATCTAGATCTTCTTCCTATTTTCTTTATAGAGGTATGAGGAACAGGGTGTAAGGTTCACTCACACCTCCATAGAAAATGGAGAATCCTCCGACCAGACGGGTGTTGTGTCTGGTGGGCAACTGCCCGACGGTTGATGTCGGGATTTTGTATATATGCTAGTCGCGCGGTAAACTCTGCTTGCGCGATGCAGGATTTGCGTGACGACAGTATGACGTGTAGCTCGCATGTGGTGTGTAGATACCGCTACAACTTTGACATTTAATTTCCATTTTATTGTATATTTTCTATAATGTGTTGATGATACTATGATGTATCTAGTATATTTTTATTTTTATTTTAGTAATGATTATTGCTTTGAATAATAGATAAGAAAATAATAGATAAATTGATAATTATTTGATGTTTATCTATTCATATTTGTACGCCGATGAGGCAAAACATGACTGTGATTTAATTGAATGTAACATCTTGCATGCCATGTTATTCTGTGTATACTCATGTTTTGGACAAATACATTATTATCTTATCTTAAATTATGTTTCCTGACTTAAGCTTTCTTCAAAAAAAGATGCATAACGAGATTACTAAAATATTTATGTGCCATTGATCTCCAAGGTGACTTCTTATTCCAATAACGTTAGCAGTTCAGTACTACCGAATAAGTAAACATTTCCAAAAGAAATTCAATGGCGTGTGACGTAACATTATCTGATGGACAATACGTGGTATAACAGTGATCAAAACTTGACTCATTGTGATTTAAAACAATGAGCATCCGTGGTAAGACAATACTTATTATGTTATTTGGGCAATGTTATTTCGTATTGTTATGGAAAGGAAGTTTTTGGGTCAGTGGTCTTGTTGTCTCCGGGCTGCTACTGAGAAATTCCAGATGGAAAACCCAATAACACTTTGTCCGACCTGGCAATCGAACCCAGGACCTCATGCTCAGTACCAGTGCTTCTGACCACTATACCTACGAAGCAGTTACGAGGCGTGTAACTTATTTTGTGTATTAAGTAAAATTAAGTATTTTTACTGGTAAAAAAGGAGTTTTTTTTTTCCAAACATCGATCACTTATGAAGAACTAGTGATCGATGTTTCCAATACCATTTTCCTTCTGAAAATTCAAGAGTCATTAATATATTTTATTGTTGAAAGAGAACCTTGGAATGTTCTTTTGCACTCTGATAAATCTACGCGACAATTCACATGTCATAATTTTATAAGATGACCTTTTTTGCTTGGCTTTGCGTAATTTGTGACTTGTAAGGTAAAGTTTGCACTACGCAGGTTAGTTCCGTATATCGAGTAAACTTTGAAGAGTTAAGTAAGTACATGTCAATTGATATATACATTACACATTCACTCGTCGGCCTTATTTTATTTATTTTGGACAAAAAACCGTTATACGTTACAGCATTTACAAAAAAACATATAACCCATATTATTCATGAAGTGACATCGGTGTATGAAAACGAACGCATACTCGTATTAAACGAAAACAAGAATTACATATGTAGGTAATATTTTTTTTCATTAAACATTCCTCTGTATATAGTTTCTTTCTTCTAAATATTTAGAAGAAATACACTATACCGATGAATCGAAGGAAGCGGATGCCAAGAGCATCTGTCTTAAAGGCGAGTTGCAAGAGATTGTGAAACCATTATTTTTTCATTCTTATGCCAGAAAATAAAGAAATAAAAGGTTTCGATGCTCTAAGGCACCGTGGCAATTCAAAGCTGATGAAGTCATTCGTGGGCATCATCTCATTTACATCAGCCACAGTTAGCTAAAAAAACTTGAGAGGTGTCAAGGGACACCCGGATGGAACGAAGTTCCTTTCGATTAATTAGTGAAGGAATTGTTGATGTTGTTCTTGTTGTATGATTGTTGTTGTTGGTTGTTGTTGTTGTTGGGTTTGTTGTTGTTGTTGTTGTTGTTCAATGCGAAATAGAAATGAAAATATCTGGCTTGCTTTCTATAAGAGAGAGAGAGACAGACAGAGAAACATGCGACGCCGCACAGCTTACAATAGCTTACAGTGTAACAAAGTAACTTACAGCAAAAAGTGTCGTGACAACTTTTCGTAAGAATTTTTTCCGTCTAGCCCCCTTTCACAACGCGCGATAAGGAACTTCGTTCCAAAAGATAGCTCAATAGTGTCGCTTATTACTGAAAGAGGTTTGTACTGTGAGGCTAATACACTTATTGCTTGCCAGGGCCGGTAGTCTCGACATAGATAGCGACGCTGTTGCAAACTAGCGATCGCTAAATATTAAGGTGTAAAAAAAAAAAAATTTGACGATTGATATGAAATTCATTATTATCATTCGATAAATATATAATTCCCAAAGTCGACAATCCCATTTTGATCAACATACGACGTAAAACAGAGCTGCAATTTGCAAAAAACTAAAGAAAATTTGAATTTAGCGGGCTACAACTGAGGATTCACCATAATATTTAGCGATTGGTAGTTTGCGTCAGCGTCGCTATGTAGTCGAGACTGCCGGCCCAGGAGAGGCATGTTTAGGTATAGCATTCCTATCCTTGTAAGTAAGATAACCAGAGCAAGAGGATTAGCTTGGTAATCAGCCGATTTGTACTAAAAAACAACTCTAGGTAGTCCTATTTATTTATTTATTTTCTCGCAAACAAAAAGGTACAAAGGCGGTATTCTCTACCAATCACTCAAGGGAGGTGCTTTGTATGAGAGGAACAGTGCAGTGAGTGTTGGAGAGGGCAGAGTTTCGATGGGATCTGTTTTTCTTGAAGTTTTTATTCAGAAACGTAACTTTAAAATGACATTAAATGCTTCAACAATGTATATAGTAGGTACTCAAACCTACCAACTTAAAGTTTTTTTTTGTACAATTAGTTATCCACAACAATCGTTTTGATAGTCGTTTATCATACTTATCAAAATTAATAGTTTTGCCTTAAACACATTATTCAGAAAAAAAAACAGTAGGAAAAAATCTTCAAACATTATTCAGTGATAATTTGTGTTTACTTTTAACATTATAGCATTACTTTGTGTCAAATTCTGGCTATAATTAAGAGAATTAGCGTCACAATGTTGCCATTTAGAATGTTAATTTCAGTAGGAATTATTACATAATAATGCAAATATTTTAAGTATAAACGTGACAAATTTTGACTAAAGTATTTTTATTTTAAATAAAGTCCTTGTACGAGGTTTTAAATATGTTTTTTTCTTCTGTTTAATGAAACCAAGCATGTTGCGGGTTTACGCATGAAAATAACATATTTGAAATAATCAATTTAAAAAAACGATGTTTTTTTTTCTGCTATGGCAAACCATATTTTGTCTTACAAAGTTTTTGGTCCTTCAACTCTAAAGCTTAAACGTTGACTTGGAATTTGAATATTGCCATTCTAAACTAAACCTTATCAGTTTTGTTCCTCGATTCTGACACAAACAAATACATAAAATAAATATTTTGACTAACCTTTCTCTCAACACTGGATCCAGTCCTACAGTCGGCTCATCCAATATGAGGAGTTCAGGTTCATGCACCAGGGCAGCAGCCAACGACACCCTTCTCTGCTGACCGCCGGACAGGGTCTTGATGAGGCGGCTTCCACTGGGCAGGTCTAGAAGATTCGAGAGGAACTCAAATCGTTCCACCATCTTTTCCATTTGCATACCGTAGATCCGGCCGAAGTAATATATTGCGTCGCGAACTGTGAATTCGCCGACTAGGGCAATGTCCTGTGAAGGAAAGAAAATATTTTTGTTAGGATTACTTTGTTGATTAAGTAAACACATTGGCCACAATCTTTACTCGAAAAAAATCAAAGGCTTGCACAATAGGTGTGTAAAATCATAAACTAGGACCCTTTTAATTGAGTCACCAATTATTGAGGCTATTGCATTGTCTTGCTGAAAATAGACCTTTTCCAAGTTTAGCCTATATATGTTTTTTTTTTGCTTTTCTTATCTAGTTAAAAAAGAAGGACATCATTTTAGGATAATTTATTGTAAATGTGCCCCTTTTATGATCTAACCTAATTAGCCTGTACTCATTCTCAAAGCATTTATTTCAAATAAACCAATTACAGGCACTTTTGAATTGTCAAGGGGTCGGTCAGTCAGAAAGATGAAGCTAGTTACCCATTCCAAAGCGTAGTAGGTACCTATGGACAAGAACGGGCAAGAAACTCCATGGACACTCTTTTAAATCAAAATATGGTTACAAAATATTGGTTAAATCGTTCATGTTGAAATTATGCATGTGAGAACGATGCAGAACGTTAAAAGCGTCCGTAATAAAAAGACAAAAGCAATTCAAATATTAAATTAAATTAAAATAAGCCATCTCTGTCTCGTAACTGTCTCATTACATGGCAAAGGCCTCCCTCTGTGTTTAATAAATAAACGATGATTGTTATTACTACATCATAAGTAAATGGATATAGATTTAGCACCACGTAGCAGCTTCTTTTTTCTAAAGAGCTTGAACGAAAATAAATACTACCAGTACGCGAAGCATGACCACCATATAAACGGGTTTTGTCGACGGAAGAATAGATAAAATGACAGATTGTAAAAAAAATTTTTAGACATCTGTCATTTTATCTAGTCTTCCGTCGACAATACCCGTTTTTATGGTGGTCATGCGACGTGGGCTGATCGATTTCTACAATCAAGAAAAGCACCGTTCGTTCTGGTTTTAAGGTCTTAAGTTCGATGCAACCACATATGAGACTTCT
Source organism: Griposia aprilina (assembly GCA_916610205.1). Classification (NCBI taxonomy): domain Eukaryota; kingdom Metazoa; phylum Arthropoda; class Insecta; order Lepidoptera; family Noctuidae; genus Griposia; species Griposia aprilina. The sequence continues at coordinate 15,700,438 of OU744305.1, forward strand.
AAGCGTAGTCTGTAATGTCGAAAACGCATCGGTTGCTGCAAATGACTCGGTGATGCAAGTTTCTAAAGGCGGTGGGAGACACTTTCCATCCCGTGAGTTATTTAGTAAATAGAGTGGCTCGTGGCTCGTGGCTAAGTAACAGCCACACCGATCAAGGTTAAGCTACGTTTGCCGAGTTTGGTCAATGGATAGGTGACATCATTACATACAAAGACCCCTCCGTGCCTGGAAAAGCACGTTAAACCGTTGGTCCCGGCTGTCATTCATAGATCTTGAAATCTAACATCCAGTTTTACTAAGGAGTAATTCGGTAACTGGGCTGGGGAGGTCAGATGGGCAGGCCCTCTATGTAAAATACTGGTATTCAGCTGCATCTGGTTAGACTGGAAGGCGACCTTAACATAGCTGGGAGAAGGCAGGCAGATGAAGGGCTATTTACTAAATAAACATAGGTACAGTTCGCGCAAAACATTATGAGCCCTCTGAACGTAGGCCCAAGAACGCTGCGCATGGTACAGTTGAGTGATAGTGAGAAAGTTCCCTCGGACACCTATATAATGCATACTGCGCAGCCACTCGCATGCAACTTCCGAGAGCTCATAAAGTTTTGCGCGAACTGTAGCATGACACATACCTGAGGCATATATCCCACCCTGGGTCCAGGCACACCGCTGCCCTTCTCGCCAGGTCTTCCACCGAGAACCCAGACGTTTCCACTGTCCAGTTTCCTCCTGCCCACTATGCAGGACAGTAACGTGGTCTTGCCACATCCTGAAGGTCCAAGTAGACCGTATCTGTGGAAAATAAAGATTTTAGAATGTTTCACGCGTAGTATAATTTGCTTGGGAATTATGCACTCGGGTATTAAGGAAAACAAAGACAAGCAGAAGAAAAAATTAAGAGGTTAACCTGAAGAAGATTGCAGATGAAGGTTCAACGTGAACAAGTTTTTTAAAGTGTGGGTAAAACAAGCACCTTTGCACAACTACAAGTGCCTTTTGATGTTGAAGTCAAAAAGATGGACTGAATTCCGTCACCGTAACGTTTTTCTAATGCTAAAGATCAAGTTCTAAACGTATCGATGTTTTCAATTCTTCGGAAGATGGCAGCACCGAAGCCAACCATTTTTTTTTGCTGTCATTGTGCTCGTGTACTGGTTTTTTTTTGGAGCGAAGGTAGACGTCGTATGAGTGAAAGCAAGACGCGCGCGCATCGTCTAAATCGGTCGAAATCCTAAGGGAAATCGAATCATCCCCTATTTCGCGTGTCATCAACACCTTAAACGTGAAACCCTGAAGCTAGCTTATGAACAATCGAAGGTGGAAACTCAACGATCGCCGGAGCAGTCCAAGGTTCGTGAGTGCATTATATTCGCTGCGGTCGATGTCGAGTTATTGAACATCGTAATTATACGTAAATCGTTATTTCGCAGTTGTTTGGTGCGTATGCTACAGACTGTTATTTACTGTTTCTACCGGGATCTAAGTTCCAGGCTTTATTTAGTTTTGAACAGTCTTTTGTAACATCTAAAGTCTACATGACCATACATAAATCCAAGACCAAATCTTTTGACAGCATGCGTAGCAGGGCCACTATAGAAACGGAAGAAACGGAAGACAAAATTACAAATTGTAGAAAGATTTCTACGGCGCGATGTCAAAATTCAAGAAAATAATGACTTTTGTTAAGAAAGAGGCTTGTCTTCTCTTCGTAGAGTAGAGATAGAAGTGGTTATGCTGCGTCTGCAGCTGGGTCTTACCGCTTCAGAAAAGATCGAATACATTATATGTGTCGTTGTATACTTACATGATTCCCCTATCAACAACCATGTCCATGTCCTTAAGGACAGGCTTGAAGTCAGCTTTATCAGGCCTGCCATAGTACTTGTTGGCCTTCTCGATGATCACGGCGGCTGAACAGACCGCCATCTTGGATTGTGCGTGCGCTGGTCCCGATTAGAATGAAGACATCTTCTTTCTGTTGACAATGAAAATATTATAAGTTAGTAAAGTAATATTTGGGATAGTGGACTGACGTCTTGGTTAAGGTATTGAAAATCCGCTGGATATGGGAAGCGTACAACTGATTGCTTTGGCGATGCTTATGTCCAACCGTGTTGATGATAATATTATTAATTGGGATTGTATTTTATTGTTATCTTGGTAAATCGTGCTTTCGTCATCTTTCCACTGGTTGATCCAATGCGAGTCTGACTATAACTCCGAATTAAGACCTCTCTGTGCCCGGAAAACAATTCTACCAGAACACGTAATACAGCCGTGGTAGATAAGCAAGGGCTAGCCGAAAATATGTTAAATACTAGCTGCTGCCTGGGGCTTGGCCCGCCTGGATGTCATAAATTATCCCACGGGAACGTGCTACCAGGACAAAAAGCCTATATTACTACTTATAACAGCAGCTAACTGCCAGTGAAAGTCCCGTAAAAATCGGTCCAGCCGTTTCGGAGATTAACCGGAACAAACAGACTGACATACAGACAAAATTGTTTTTGTTTGTTATAAGCACCGTATATACTTTCATATGCTTTAGTAAAAAGTTGTTATTTTGACATTATTAAACAGACACTTAAATTTAATTTATTTGTAGTAGTAGTACTCGTATAAATGAGAACCTCGTGGCCTAAGAAATTATTATTTAAGGTTGCAATGGAAAGATGACCAATTTTGCCCGGGCCGGGCTGTTTTGTTTTGCTGAAAGGAACAGACAAAAGTTGTCGATTGATAACCTTGGTTTGGTGATTTATTGATGACTAGAACTCTGTGACTAACATGGTAAATCCGTACGGACCTTCTCAGTAATTAATAATTAATCGATTGAGTTGTCTTGCTGTGTCTGGCATTCACAATTGGTTTTATTGAATTGTTGATTTACCTTCAAAGTTCTGAGCTAGCTTGTTCATAGTTACGAGGTCATTAATTTTCAGTCTAATCAACTTTGGCTATGATCTTCGAGTTAAGTCTAACACCAGGTTTATAGCAGCCCAATTGAGTCTCGTTAGTCAATCTGCTGTTAAATTACTTAACACGAGATGTAATTAACAGTACAATTTAGCCTTATAGAAATCGGGACTAAGAACCGCAACGGAATATTAATTATATCGACAGTTATGTTGCAAAATGATGAAAAAAATGTCTTTCATTTCGATGTCCACTTGTTGTACTATTAGTTGGCTGAAGAAGATGTAGTGACAAAAATTTAAAAGAGAGTCCTCAGATGGTTTCGTCATGTTGAGAGGATGAATGAAAGGAGACTAATAAAAGGTATTTGCAAGGCAGATGTGAGTGGAAACGCCGGGAGGGGACGTCCTAGGAGGACATATAGTGACCTTATTGGTGATGTTCTTCAGGAAGGTCAGGATCGTAGTACTCGCATCCGGCGTCTGTGTATGATCAGATATATGAACATAAACGAAGCAAAAGTAGTATGTAAGGATCGTAGCAGGTGGCGTTCTTTAGTTTCTGCCTACCCCACTTTTCACTTTTGAACACATAGAAATCACTTCTAGCACTATTGTAGGTTATTTGGAAGGGTTATCAAGAAAAGTAGGTTATAATGGGAAGCTTAAACGTTATAGTTTTCAGGTATAACTGGTTTACATGCCATGGCATCTCAGAAGAAAAGGTATATTTAAAAACGCGAGCACTCTTAGAGGAAGTGAGCAATTTGAGCACCCATATCACTTATGAGCACTTCCGGTCGCCACGCGAACATAGTATTCGTGCAATTATACATAATCTCCAAGGTTTCTCTAGTATTTAACTGTTATTTCGTGAATTACATGGCTAGAAGATAATAAATAAATAAATAAATAAATAAATAATTCTCGAACGTGCCGACTAAAGCAGCTGTTTAGAAGTGTTGATTACACGCTTTATGTTGCACTTCTAGTGCTTATGATGCTGGTTATTATGATTTTGCTGTGGTGTAGCCAGGGCCGGATTTAGGGGAGGGCATCCGGGGCAAGAGCCCTGGGGTCTCCACAAAAGAGGGGCCCCCACAATAGAGACTTCGTAAACAACTTTTCCTTTGATATTTTTTTCGCTGTTCTACCTTTACCTATAGTACTTTGTACAAACATGATTATATTGTTCTTAGATATGAAAAAAAAAAAAACGATTCGAAATGTTTTTTATTTCAGATAATTCTCGTTTTTGATTATATTTTTTTTTTAAATGCTAAAAGAATCTACTTGGTTTCACAATAAATTATTTATTGAAATACTCGAGTGAGTTTTTTTTTATTTTATTTGGGCCTCCACTCCTTTGCTGCCCCAAGGCCTCCAGACCTCTAAATCCGGCCCTGGGTGTAACCTTCTGAGTATCGCCATTATTTAAAAAAAAACCTTCGGAACATCAGCTAGGCTTTCTTGTAAAACTCACTAAGACACTTGGGTCTTGAAAATATTTCGCGGATCAAAAGACCAATATTCCCTGAATAATGAACCGCTAAAAGGCTCTAACGCGATAGATAAAACAAAGTTCATTACAACTGGGTCACAAGCTAGGCTAATCTAATGTGATAACGGGACAATTCTGCGTAGCACAAAACCGGATTGATGACAGCTGTCGGCCGCCATCTTCTTCACTTTTGCCGCCAAAAATATATTGACTTTTTGACAGCACCAGCGGAAGCGGTTGAGATTTTTGAGATTGGGAGCGAAAAGCAAAAGGCCAAGATTTCAGGGACAACTAGTACGAGGTGTATAGATAGGCAGCCAGATTATGGGATGGGCGAAATATATTTTACGGGTGACCCGGTCATGCTTCGCACGGGTGGGATCTACTGATGTGGCGACATGGAAAAACATCGATATATCAGTGTTGTATCTAAGTTAATTATACTAAAGTATTATACACCGTGGCAGGGACATCGACGTGCAAACTGTAACTATCAATTCAGCATATGATTTAGCAAATTTTTCAACGGTTATCAAAAAAAACTGCTGTTTCATAGAAAAGTGCAATTATCTACGCGGTCAAAATGCACGGAACAGCTATTTTTTTTTAAATATCTACAACAAATTCCTACGCTAGGGTGTTTAGAATCATCTGCTGAAATCATGGTTACAGTTAGTGCTTCGATGTTTCTGCCAACCTGTATAAAAACACTATAATATACAATATATAATAATAATATATAAGCAACAATATATCGCACCCCCGGTGCAACACTGTCACTTTTGCAAAAAATGCAAAAATGAATTAAATATGTCATAATTGTCCTAAAGCACCCCTTTACTTGGTGCAATAATGCTACTTTTGTAGTACGCATAGTTTCCGTATGAGGGCGTGAGTGTCATTGTCGTTTTGGCGAAAATCACGGCGACGCTGGAGCAACATCGTTTTATTGGTAATTTGTGCGCGGTCCCCCCGCCAGTGAAAATGTGTCTTGGAGCTACACTGTTACTAAGGTAATTGTGACATAATATTTTTTTTGATTCTGGAGCAATAGTGACCTAAAATACAGTTGTGACGTTATTTCCCCAATATTTAAATATCTTTGAAAGTTTAGTTTTGTACTACACTAACCTTTGCTGATAAATGACTTTGTTTCTCCAATCCTTGCGTTTTTAAATAAATGTGCCACACAATTCACACCAATCACCTGGTCCCAAACTAACAAACTAATGTTTTCTTGGTACTATGAGAGCCATTGTGCCAACTAGGTCGTATTGCTTGTAACAGCGTCGGATATTTATTTATTACAATTTTTTTAAATGTCGATTACATATCGACATTTAAAAAATTTGATGTTACTTAATGTGAGACTGCGGAAATAATTACTAGTATGTAATGGAAATGGAAATATTAGCTGTAATAATGAATTTTTAATTGTATTGTTTTTATTTTTATTTTATTTTACATACATTGTTCCAAGAAGAAGCACCCATGCACGGATGCATGTAGCCTCGGATTTGGTGCAGTACTTGTACCGGTAATGGATGGATGTCAACATGCAGTTGCTTTTATGTGTATGAGAACCACGGAGTCTGAAAGTCGCTACCACTCCTACGAGTTGGAGACACTGGCAGTGGTACCTACGTGCTATAAAACACTTTCGCCAGTATCTGTATGGGCGAAAATTCACCGTGATAACGGACTGCAACGTAATAAAAGCATCCAAACACAAAAAGGATCTCCTGCCGAGGGTTCATCGCTGGTGGGCGTTCTTGCAAAACTACGACTTTGAGGTTGAGTACCGCAAAGGTGAACGTCTTCAGCATGCTGATTTCTTCAGTAGAAACCCAACTGCTTTGGCAGTCAATATTATGTCAAGAGACTTAAACTGGCTTAAAATTGAACAGCGACGGGACGAGGAACTGCGGCCAATAATGGACAGCCTCGGTGACAATAACCCTATAGAGGACAACGTCTTAAAGAAGAACGGCAATGATCCTGTCTTCGGTCAGCAGCTTAGTACAGTCGTTCCCAAGTCCTTTCAATGGAGTATCATCAATTCTTTTCACACGGCATTGAAACATCCCGGCTGGGAGAGACTTTTTACACTATTTACTTTTAATTTCTTGATTTTTTTATTGTTTTTGTACTACACTAATGTAGAAATGTTAAGAAGTACAAAGTTTCTTATGTTTGTTTTGAAGAGTTTTGACTTATTTTATTTCTTTCGTTAATAACAGTGCATATTTGTGGTTTAAAATAAAACTTTGTAAACAATTTCTTCTTGTTTTCTTTTTAACTCAGTGTGACATAACTACAGTTATAATTTTTCGTTAGAGCCACAACGTCACTTCTGAGGGGGTTGGAAGGTTTAAATAATGGTATAGTATATTTTTTACAATATTAAGTGATCATTATTTATCCAAAAGTAAAGTTAAAAGTTGACGTTGTAGTATAAGCTATTCATCTCACCTATATCTTCTAAAGTCATTATTTTGTGAGGTGTCAAAGTTTTAAATGCTTCTCCTGAAAAACTCCATTTTTGCATAAGTGACAGTGTCGCACCGGGGGTGCGATATACAATATATAAGCTGGCCTCTTATTCTATTGAAACTCCGTACTACGTTAGGCCAGCTCAAGTTTCAAAGTGTTTCCACCGATATTCGGTCGACTGTACCTTTTGATAAGACTCTAATCAACAAAAAGACTGACTAGTTATGATTTTTTGTGGTTTATAGCGTCAAGTGTTTTTGTGGTCATCTTTTTTGGCTGTAAATATTTGAATATTAAAGTTTTTCTTCCGATTTCAGAGAGATAAATGATAAATTGTCAAAAAAAAAATAGTTACGAGTAGGTAATGGAGATTATTTGATAACCAGTACTGGCAATTCCTGAACTGAATACGTGGTAACAGGTTGCGCGTCGATGTGATCCCTGCCGCTCTGTGTACACTTATACCTTCCAGAATAAATTCTCAAAATTATGGAGAAAATGAAAATCCATTATATAGTTTAGAAGAACTAAGCGGTCACGCAGACACCACTTACTCGCTTCCTAGTTTTTCAGGTTGATTGATTCAATTATAATACTATTGTATGCTGGCCACGAACCATAGTATTGATGGAGGTACGAATAATAATTAGTATAATTTAATTAATTATATTATGACGTCAAGAATCTATGATTACGAATGACATTCTATTCGAATGACGAAGATACATCGTGATTAGTTTCATAAAAAAGAAATGATGTATGATTTTACATAAAATAATTATCATTTGTATGGAAAACAGAATTTTATGATCGAAATTACCAACGAAAATGGCATGTATTTAATCTTACCTCTAATAATGCCTATTTAGTTTCCTAAAAATGAACACTAATATAATGAATGCGCCTTTAACTGCGACCACTTTAGATATAGCGCTCCCCAGCCGCTACCACGGTAGTACGGCAACGCTCGCTTCGCTCGCTCGGCTCGCGCGCGGTTGGTCACAGATCTAGCCTAACCTATCTCATTTCCTCGGGGTGCAATAGCTTATTTACTACGACCAACTCGGCTCGCTCGTGTTTAGTCACAGTTCTAACCTTACTTAACACGTTTGGTCGCGGTACCCTAGCTTAGTTACTGCGAACAACTGGGCCAAAAGGTCAGAAGAACCTTACATTCTGCCTGAAACGAACGTGTAGGTACTGTGTATAAATACCTAACTTATTAAAAAATCCTTATATTTTGTCTCAAATTAACGTGATAGTACTGTGTATAAATTTTGTTCACAGTATTTTCTGAATTAGTAAATGTACATTTATAAGTAAAATATTAAAAAAAAGAATCGCTGAGGACAGGATTCGAACCTGCGCGGGTATAACCCATTGGATTTCAAGTCCAACTCCTTAACCACTCGGACACCTCAGCTCTATGATTCATTGCTAAAATTATTGAATAAAAGGCATTCACTAATATTTATTATGTTAATAATGGATTTGTTTATACAAGTGTAGATAACACTAAAGATAACAAACAGTATTAATATCTTTATGAAAAACATCATAATTATGTATTCTTTGATTAACACATTGTAGATAATTATGTAAGTAGTGTTAAAATTATAGACACGTGCAAATGGTTTTTCAATATTTTTTGTCTTATGGTCATGTTAAAAAAAAGTACGTTTGAATAATCCATTACAGGAGGATTAAAAAAAAAAAGACAATTAAAAAACATGTTACCGACTAAAATTAAAATATTCTTATAACCTACCTACATCTCTTTTAATTTACTCTCCTGTCGCAGATATGACGCACTGCCTCGTTGGTCTAGTGGTCGCTAGCGCTACTGCTGAGCATGAGGTCCTGGGTTCAATTCCCGGGTCGGGCAAAGTGTTATTGGGTTATTCCATCTGGAATTTCTCAGTAGCAGCCCGGAGTTTGGATTTGTGCCTGGTTGATGGCAATAGGCTCGCCCCCTGTTACATGGGACTTAAACATAACTGGCGAAATGTGGGTGTGCTATAGGAGCACCTCTGCCTAACCCTTCGGGGAATACAGGCGTGATGTTATGTTATGTTATCGCAGATATCTGAAAGAGATTTCTTTAGAAATAAGCATCACCTTTGTACGTATTTTCTGTTCCTTTTTCCTGTCCGTTTATATCTGCGTACATAAATGTTTATATAAATTTAAAAAAACTGGTAAAAGGACCAAAAACTTTCTACGAGTTACTGAGTATACAATGATCATCATCTGGCTGCCTTTTCCCAACTGTGTTGCGGTCAGCTTCCAGTCTCACCAAATGCAGCGGAATACCAGTATTTTACAAGGCGCGACTGCCTATCTGACCTCCACAACCCAGTTACTGGGTAATACAAATAAAACTATATTCCTTGTCAAGTCTGATTGACAGACTTTTGGGATTCTGACGACCCGTAACTATGTCAAAGATCTACAAATGATAGCCGGGACCAACGGCTAATGGGGTGTACTTAAATATTAATTACAAACGACTAATTACACCAGGCTCATCATAAATGCAGTTGCGTGAATACCCACACCCTACCATCGCATAATCGTCTGTCGAGAATCATCCAGAAATGACACGACGACATTTTTGGTGTCGTTGAGTCATTTCGAGACAAACGCCAGTGAGTGCGAGCCCTTTTAAGAGTATGTAGCCAATTTACATTGCTAAGTCAGTATTTAGAAGGAAACTATTGATTTCAATGTGATTGTTGTCTACGCATGACGATGTATCAAGATTACTTTTATTGGTAGGTTGGTAGTAGATATTGTACAGCGGATTTGATTTTAATTGTTGGCATTGGTTGATCGTGCTCGCTTTTTTGGAAGTCCATGTACGCTTTGTTCTACTGGTCGTACAACTTGGTGGGGTGTCAACCATCACGTGGGAATCTTTTTCAATCAGTAATAATTAAACATGTAATTTTCTATAGTACAAAATGTAGAGAGTTTTGATAGCTTTACGACAATTATTTTTTCAATCGTCCGATAACATATAAGATCTGAAAAATAAATGAGGTGGTTTGACATATTTTCCATACGAAAGCCAGACGCATACCGGCCATACGAATGTCAAACCACAATTTTCATTCCCCAGATAAAAGTTAATCTGAGAATTGAAAAAATGGCCCTTAGAAAAAGAAAACGAACAATTATGTCTCAATGATACGAACAGACTGACAGACAATTGCATTTATAGGGTAATTCTCACGTTCTAAAATACCATTAAAAACCCATCAACGTTGAGATTATCGTGGTCAAACGGCTCATAGAATGCGCTATGGTGTTATCAGTTATCACGGTTATGTTATAATTACGTAATGAGGTTACGCATATATTATGTACGTTTATGATCTGTCGGTCGTAATATCGTGTCGCTGTATTGTGGGCAAATAAAGAATTGTAAATATTGTAAAATGATATTATATTATATTTATTTTCTGGGACAACACATGGATAGCTACGGAGATAATGCCAAAATTGCCACCTTTGGTAGATTGATCATCAAATGATTGGCGAACGTATTACGGACGGTACATCGTTTTCTTGACTCAAGAGAGGTGCACTGTATCATGATTTACGGCTTTTGAATTTTACGGCAAATTCGTTTTTTTTTGCTTAAACTAGCAACCTACCAACCAATAACAAGTTCCGTTTTGTCATTTTGTGACTAATCTATGTAGGTATAAGTTATGCCAAATGCCACGGATTAAAAGCAGGTCACATTTTCTTTACAGGAAATCTTTGCAAAGATTAGTCCCAAAATGGAATATGTCAAACAATAAATTGTCGCCACAAAAAAGAAAAGAAAAATGCGGAATCTACATTTTATTCAACTATATATAATAAAAACTATATATAATAAAACAATTGGAGTCTATGCAAGTTCGGCAACGGAAACGGGGTCGTATCCATAGTTAGGCGTTCAAACCTGTTGGTTTGGCCCACTGAACTCTTTCGGCGTTCGCACACAGACGCGGGCGTATGTTTACACGTGCGCCGAGCCTTTATTTAATGAATGTGCGTGTGTGCGTGCGGTTAATGCGCTTGTCCAATGACACACGTGTTTTGTTTTGATGATGTTTTGTTTTGTTGTTGGTTTAAGTTATTGGCAGTACCTATTTGGGAAAAAATAAAAACAGTTTACTGGATAAGTTGATGTGAGATTTGACAGCTGCTGAAAATAAATAGGCTTCCAGAATTCGGTGATAAATTGATTATTTGCCATAGGTTTGTTTCTTGAATTATAGTTTGATTAATGAAGACGATATTTACTTCGTTAAAAATTTACCTGATCAAGGATTTCAAGCCACGATCGTGGTCTTGATAAACGCAAAAATTAAAAACTATAATGTAGTCATGAGACATTATTAAAATAATTTAATTAGTATTTCAAAGTCAGCCAATTATTTCCTAGACGTCTCAAGGAACGTGTTACGAATTATTCAGGAAGTGTTTGGTCAAAGACCAAAGATGATCATTTGTGTAACATATTAATGAGTTGGCATGTTAGCTGGTTGTACTCGTATGTAATTTAATTGCAAAGAAGTTGAAACTAGAAACATAATTTTCATGAGTTTTTACAAGGGTTAAAGCCTGTTACTGCCACAAAGCAGGGCTTATTTTAGCACGAAAGAATAAGTAATAACCACTTCATTTATTATTTAAATGTAATTAATAATTTTGTATGCTAGTTTTAGCGAATTGTTTAAGAAACTGTAAAAAAACTCGACCATCTTTAATGTACCTGCTACAATTCTTGCAAATAAATTTAATTTAATTTCTACTCACTGGTATTTTTTTTCACCATAATTGTTTTAATTTTGTGGCCGCAAAGGTGGCTATGTTATATGTAGTTAGGCTATAATTGTCTGTTGTTTATAATTGTAGAAAATCAAGATTTGACAAAATTAGCATTTTTCTTATTCTTGATGTTCACAATTCCGTGACATTGAGTTGATGAATTATATAAGTTAGGTACTGAATAACATATTAAAGTTTTATGTCTATTTCTAATAATAATAAAACAACGTAACAAATACACCATTCTCTGTATTCAAGTTAATATATTATGAGAACATTAAATCTGGAAATAGACTAGCATAGATCCACATAACAATAGCAATATAATATACTCAAAACACGTTATTTTTACATAAAGAGGGCAAAACGCCAATTAATATATTCATTATAATTTTCATGTGATAAAAACATAGTTTTATCTAATTATGTAACAAAAAACGTTAATTGCGTTGTTTAAGCGATATAAACTACATTCAACATTAGTTTTACCTTTTTCGGACCTTGAAAATCTCGGTGAAATTATTTATTGTTCTAAAGAAAGAAAGAAAGAAAATACGTTTATTTGCGGTAATCATGACGCAAAGAAAAAACACAAACACAAAAAAATGAAACGTGTTGGGGGAAAATATGCGTCACATCCACGCAAAACGGCAATCGCTCAGCATAATGCTACGACCCTATGCGAGACAGAGCCCCAGCGCTCGTTTTCAGCGATAGCCGGCGTTGACGTGATGACGTCAAAATCAGTGCAGCATACGTATACTAAAAATGAAAAAATAAAATAAAAGGATGGTAGGGACATTGACTCGCAAACTATAACCATGAATTCAGCATAAGATTAGACCTCTTAGTGTAGAAAATTTTGGTCAGTTATTAAAAAAAAAAACAGCTGTTTTATAGACAAGTGCAATATTTGCGCGGTCGAAATGTATAGTATAGCATTTGTTTTTTAAATATCCGACGAAATATTTAAACGCAAGGGTATTCAGAATCATGTGCTGAATATTTATTACTACTTGGACACATCTGTATAGTAAAAGCTGTTTAGCTATGGCTGTTCGTATGTATAACATATTACCATGTAAACTTAGATTACTAAGTAGCAGACTGTTTAAAATTCATTTGTTTAAGTGGCTTAATGCTCATAATTTTTATAGCATTAAGGAATACTTTGAACATAAGTTCTGTTTATCATTTTGTATGCTTTAGTTTTAAGAAAAAAATGTATGATCTCATCCTTAAGTCATATACCTAACTCCTTCGTATACCATTTTTTATGCAAATAAATAAATCTGTAATTGCCAAATAAATTTAAAAAAATATGCAAGTCAATGATCATTTAATAATTTTTTTGCAGCAACCGGATAGTAAAGTCATCTTTTAATTCTTAATATTTTAAAATTGTAATTAAACCGAGCCTTTATTCACAATCTGGTTTGGGTAAGTAATATTAAATTATATGGGATCGAAATCCGAAAAAAATTGTCGCTACATTTTTAATATTAAGTTCTTTTTAAATTCAAATATAACCGAGTCACTGCCTTCATCCAACAACCGGTTTGGCTAACAATAATAAGTAAGTAGGTATTAATAAATCATTTGGGATCGAGATCCCACAAAATTCTCAAATTGTCGACAATTCCCGTATTTTTAAGAACATTCACATTTTATTCAGTTCACATTCTATTATATTTTTAATATTGAAATTGTCGCTGCGATGAGATTGCGACTTGATTTTGAATGTTTTTAATTACGCAAACTGGCCATCTGAGCCAGGCCTGCACTGTAAAAAAAAATATGTGTCGTCAAAGCGTGTCGGCAGCAATGGACACAAGCACTCTCGTAGATACTTGATGCAATGCGTTACGTGTGATCTCGGATGACCGGAACACAGTGAGCCAACCTTAGTTATGTCATCGACCTCGTATCTTAACGAAATTGTCGACTCAAGTGGATAACGACATTTTTGTTAATTGGTGCCTAGTGGCTTGTGTCGACGTTCTTGATCTAGGCTAGAATGGAAGGAGAAAACCAGGATGTTATTAAGAGCTGATTTTTAAAGGTCAGCAAAAATGTATTGTCTGAGGAAAGCCGCGGAAGGGCTATCTTAAGCAGATGAAGAGGGGAAATATCGAAATCCAAGAGCTCACACTGAGCTTCCTCGTAGGTAGGTACAGCTGCATTGATATGAAGCCAAACCAGGCCAGGCTAAATACTTAATTACTAGAAGAAAAATCGGTATCCTTCACGGAAAGCGGTGAGCGTTTAAGTCTTTTGTACCCCCAAACACAAAGACGAACTTTGTGCTTTTGGGGTAGAAAAGACTTAAACGCTCACCGTATCAGAATCTGTTTAAAAAATGGCTCTACGCCCGGCCCGTCAACGAACATACGGACCCATCTGAAAGTAGTTGGTACGTCAAAACAAGCGTCAAATTAATATTTTCGGACGGGAAAATACATATCCGAAGAAGGGACAACTGTTCAACCTTCTTGTCATTCATTCTTAGTTCGGGCCCCGTTGTAATCTTATGTCCGTAAGTGATAGGTACGGAGTAGGAAATGCCCGTAACTTAGGCCGTTACTTCGGATTTCGAGCTTAGTAAGTAGACCTACTCACTTGTTCCGGTTTTCAATTGACGATGTTAGATTTAGGTATATTCTCAAACTCAAAGCATTTATTTCAAATAAACAAATTTCAGGCACTTTTAAATTGTCAAGGGGTCGGTCAGTCACAAAGATGAAGCTAGTTGCCCATTCCAAAGCGTAGTAGGTACTTATAGCAAAGAACGGGCAAGAAATTCCACGGACACTCTTTTAAAACAAAATATGGTTACAAAAATTATTATATTGTTTTATTTAAATACAACAACAACAACTCAAGCGAAACCGGTGAGTGTTTTAAAATACGGAAATAACAACAAAAAAAAAACAACAGAAGATCTGTTGCAACTCATTTGACAAAAGACTGACGTATTCATTATAATATTGATATCTTACATAAATAATTGAAATGTCACACAGTCACACCGTGTGATGAGTGAAAGTGACAGCTATGGTAGCTTGTTACGGTGTGATGGGCAGCCAGTGAACAGGGACGAATGAATACGTGATAAGGGGATTGATCGCGACTGTGTGTCTTCCTATGTGTTTAGTTATGTGCGTAAGTAAAGGGAAGCAGGTAGACTAGTGGTTTAATTTGGGGGTATGTCAGTGCCCCAGCTGACTACTTTTAGGATTTTTAGGGTTCCGTACCCAAACGGTGCCAACGGAACCCTCCATTTAATTACTAAGCCTCGCTATCCATCCGTCTGTCTGTCAGCGGGCTGTATCTCATGAACCGTTATTACGGTTACAGAAACGGAACGGTTACGGTTATAGAAATACACACTCTGTGAAAATTTCTATTACTGCTTTAACAAATATAATAAATATGAAATTAAGTTAAACATTAATTCTTTTTAAACACATTTCTTGTATGGGGACCCCCATACAAGAAATATGTTTAAAAAGAATTGTAGTGTAGTGAATATTGTACGGCGGAACGAAACCCTTCATGTGCAAGTCCGACTCGCACATGGCCGCATCCGGTTAGACTGGGAGCTAACCCCTACATAGTTCGGAAAACGCTAAGCAGTTTGATATCTATGAAAGTACTTTACTAACAAATGAATAAGGTGTCGAAAGCAACAAAAGTACCGTAACCCAAGGTAATAGAAGGGTAAAAACACAATTTTATTGAAACTAATTTAATACCCTTGAAATAAATCATAATACAGACGAAATTATTTGCATATAGGTACATGCATGTCTTGCATGACATGCATTTTAAATTTATAAATATTTTTAGATGGTTAGAGAGGCCTGTCGACCTTATAGTAAGGTTATGGTGGATAATTAATTTGAATAAGATTAGTGCTATTTACTACCGCCCAGGGATGGTCAATTTTGTATAGTATTTTATACGAGCTGCACCCCGTGGTTTCACCCGCATAAATCTCGATCCCATGGGAATATCTGGATACAAATTATCATATGTCCTAATCCAGATCATAGCCTACTCATGTGCCAAATTTCATGCAAATCCATTCAGCCGTTTTAGCGTAAAAGCGTAACAAACAAACATACAAAAAAACTTTTTTTTTCTTTTTATTATAACCTTTTTTTTTTTTTTTTAGTTTTTCTTTGTTCTTTTTTATCCAATTCATGTTTTTAGTAAATATTGATTTTTAATATTCTATTGCATTTTGTATTAACTACCCTACTGTTGACCACGTCCTAATGAAATAAAAAGGTGTTTTATTTTTCTTACATTTGATTGATTTTAGTTATTTTCCATTTAAAACAGTGATATTTTCAAAAATAAGAAATTGATTAGTATCCGTGATTCAAATCGAGCAACCCTGCTACTGCCGGATAGTCGTATGGTTTACAAAGGTCATTCTCGAAAACGACCAGTTATGTGCAACGACTGTTACTTAATAGGTACGTATTATGTATGTACATATGTGTGTTATGGCCCGAAAGTTCAAATGATGACATAAACATTTTTCAATGTCATTTTGGTGCCAGCGAACTGAAGAAAGGATGTTATTTCCTAGCATAGCTTAATAAAAGTTAAATTGTTTTAGAATAGTAAGTATTTTTTTTGTAATTGGACGTGGTACCTACATGTTGTCTGATAAAGTTTTTTTTTTTTTAATCACTTATCATAGCTCGGGACCATGGGACGGGATGGGGTCCTTTGGAAGGCGTACAAGAGGCCGAAGCCAACTCGCAGAGTCCCCTTAGACAATTTTAAATGGATTATTTGCCTTTCTCTAGAAATTGGTCCTGTATCGTGGCCCTGTTTTTTTTACAAATATATCCACCCACTACCAATAATATAGAATTAGTGCATCAACAAAATTGTGAAAAAACTCAAGTCTAAAATCTGTCTAAAATCTTTGTGGGTTAAGACAGGCTGTTGTTAACTAGGTACACGATACTACTTCCTCTTTGAAAGAAAAGGTTAAGAAAATTAGCAGCTACTATCGAATATACGTATGAATTGTTTGTGGTTGAAGATATGTAAGACCCCTGATGATCCCTTATGCAAATGTCAAACATTTTCGAGTAATTTGACATTTTATACAACTTTGAAAATATATTTAAAAAAAAATTGCATGATTTTTAAAAAAATATTATTGTTTGCTTCTACTTCAATACATAATAATCAACCATAAAATGACAATTATCTTTAATAGTTTTACAAATCGTTACATTTTTCTATCATTTTGAGCAGGTTATTTGACTAAAATAGTAGATTTCTGAAAAAATAACACGGAAGTACTTTATCGGCAGAACATTCCAAAAACATGTACAACTTCTCAGCTATCCATCGAGATACAATAAGATACCAGATATCTTCAAAAAAATATAAAATATCAAATTACTCAAAAATGGTTGACATCTGCATAGGGGTCATCAGGGGTCATTCGGTTGCAAATGACCTCTCCTACACCCCCATAACGGATTGACAAGATTATCATCTAGGTAGGTCTGATTCTCTAAGTAATTCCACCAATCGTGACACTATTTAATTTGATCACCAAATTATATTTAGTATTGAAATAATTTGTAACACCGGTGGGCGTTTCCTTCCTGATATTCATTATGGCGCCTGTTTAAATTCGACTCACGTTGACATAGACAGGAAGCGTTCATGTCCGATTGTTGGTATCGGATTGTCAAATAATAAATATAAAATTAAGATGAAGGAAAAGTGAAATAATATTGCGAACAGGCAACAACAACAACAACAACTACGACTACTCAACAATGGTATCCGATTCATATCCAACCTCAGGAAATATGACCATGTGTCGAGTTACAGGACTGAGCTCAAATGGATGTCCATCCGCCAAAGGAGAAGTTTGCGCTCTTTGACCACACTTTTCTCGTTCCTCAACTCTCCCACCCCTCCCTCTTATCTTATGTCTCACTTTCAATATCTATGTTCTTCACACGCTAAGAATCTGTGTTCTTCCAACAATCTTCTCCTTCTCTGTCCTTCTCATACTTCCGATTTTATTCATTCTTCCTTTCATATTCAGTCCATTCTTCTCTGGAATGCGCTTCCTCTTGAAATCAGGACGGCTACCAGTCGGTATGCATTTAAGCGGAAATTGCGGAGTTATTTTCAAAATAAATAGCGTAGAGTCATCTCAATTACCTCCTTCCCTTTTTGTGTATATATATAGTATATGTATAATGTAGATATATATTATAGTAAATATGTATGTATGTGTATTATAAGTTTATATTCTGTTTAGGTACTTGTATACCTATTTTATTTATAAATACTTATGTTATCTTTTTAATATTTATTATTATTATTAGTAATGTCTGTTAAATAGAGCACCTGCCATCTTATCTCTTCACCACCCTTGGTTGACTGGTAGAGAATGCCTAAGGCATTAAGTCCGCCTTTGTATACTATTGTGTGCGAGAAGTTTTAATAAATAAATAAATAACAGGTCAAAAAAGAACAAAATGGCGAGAGGTGTCGTTGGAAACCCGGAAAGAACGAGGTTCCTTTCGCTGTATATTATATATTAAATAACAGAAAATTAAAAAAAAGTGTCGTGACGGCATAATGTTACACTTTTTTCAGTCTAGCAGTCATTCGCCAAGTATACAGAGTATTTAAAACGCGCGATGAGGAACTTCGTTCCAAAAAAACATGAATCTTATTTCTTTTGCAGAAATGCCTAAATAATTTTGCCAATGTCGCGTAATTATTGACCAACATTTAAACTTGTTAGTGTCTCTAATAACATTAATTTATTTTATAGTTAATTTAAAACAGTGCAGTACCTATAAAATTAATTAATCTGTACTTATCCATGAAATAAACTGCGAATATTTGTGTTCTATGTCGAGTTAATAAGAAATCTCTAATATAATTCACAAAATACCATATAAGGACGTCCGGTAAAGAAGTGGCAAAACTAGCGTGTTATGAGGTCAAAAAACATACGATAAAAACAGGGTCACATCACTAGTTTTATTAATTTATCAATTATTCATGAGAAAAATTTAGATTGCCACTCAAATTGGGCAATGCACGGCCTTAGAGTGCTGGTCCAAATATGTTTATAAAACTTTCAAATGTTGCAACTATTTTTAAACAAATATTTTGATTATTTGATTAAGGACGGTCATCGGGACATTCACCTTTGTTATCTGCATATTTTGCAGCTTTCTTTGAAGGTTAATTTGTGTTCTGATTTATATATATTACATATTATTATTATTATTATTATTATTTATTTATTTGTCAGAAAACAATGATCCATAATGGTTAGCAACAATTGAAACTTATAAACTATGTTAGTAGGCAAAAATCACAAAATTTTATTATGTATATTGTTCATGGGCAGAGATCGCACAAAATCTTTATTTTGTGCGATTTCTGCCCGTTTTTGAAGCGTCTCTGGGCTTGGAAGAAAAAAAGGTAGTCCATTGCCCAGCAGTGGGAAAAAATAAAGACTAACAAAAAATCTTTTAAGACGAATGGTTAGGTACATGGTGATAATTTAAATAATATCTACACTTCACTCACACACACACTTCTTCACTCTGTATACGTCACCCAGGATGTTGTGTAAAAAGATTTATATATTTTTTAAATAAATATTATGAACTTTATTGTAAGTTTTATGTACCGTTGCGATTTCCTACATTCTACTGTACTAAATTTAGAAGAGCAAGGTTTTCTAGAACGGGTTATTTATTATTAAAAGGAGTACCAAACGAAAAATATCGAATTAAACGAATTTTTATAATATTTTTGTAACTTCCGAATAAAATTAAAACTCAAAGCATTTATTTCGATTAAACCATTTACCTATTATACCTGTACTTTTGTATTGTCATGGGCTCTATGCAGAAGAACGGGTAAGAAACTCCAAGGATACTCTTTTAAATCAAGATATTACAAAATCGTAGGTATAACATTATTCTTATTGCTTCTACATGGATATATGTGGCCAGTGCTTACCAATCATAAATAGGACTGAAAAAATCACGTCATTTTGGGGCCCGTTGTTTGATATTAGTTAAAAGTTACCAATAGTAAATTTAACAATTAGTCACTTGACAATAGTTAAGTTTAACTACTCTGTCTACGCATGGTAAACTTCCATAGCAAATTGTAATTTTTTTAACTATAGTTAGCTTAGCGATTTGTCAAACAACATATTTAATTATGTCATTTTTAATAAATTGTTAGTTTAACTAACGCATTTTAGTTTGACTACTGATCAAACACCGGGCCCTTAATAATAAAACCCGTAATTTTATTCATGTTGAAATCGGCGTAAAAAATAATGGGCAGATACTTAAGTAGACAATCCATGATCAAAATAGAACGATTTGCTTAACGAACTATAATGGCCGTTTTTACACATTCCTAATATAATTTTTCGCGGTTTTTAGTACCTACGTAGCTAGATAAACATTTTTTGTTAATTTGTGAGTATAATGGGCCGTATTGTTTTATGGTATGTACGGTCGCCAGCACATCAAGTTACCACTAACTGTCAGATTTCCTCATTCGATTTTGAATTTAACTATCAACATTTGAAGGTTTAAAATTGTTTGGAGAAATTTGACAGTTTCGTGTAGCTTGGCCTGCTGGCGACTACAAATGGAACCATTCGTGATGACTTGATGAGTGATGAGTATGTAGGTAATAGTGGGTCACGGCAGGACTTTGCACACGACATTCGTTTTTTAGTGGTTTTAATGGGGACGCGCCCAGGTAGCCCGCGAAATTCAAAAAAAAATAACGTTTTTTGCAATTTGCAGGTCACTGTGAGTTTGTATGTTGAATAAAATATGATTCGCGGCCGCAACAAATATGGCTTTACAGAATTATAATCATTAGAATCAGCAATACAACTCCTTAAGTTAGAATTGGCCGCAAATGTCATGATTTCATGAAATAGTCACTCAATAGGGTAATATAAATTTAAAGAGATGTATTGATGATTTTTATGATTATAATTCTATAAATAAATATTTGATACGGCTGCGAATCATATTTAGATCAACATACAACCTGATACTGACCTGCAAATTGCAAAAAACGTAAGATAATTTGAATTTCGCGGGCTGCCTTGGCGCATCCCCCTTAATCAAAACAGATAAGCGTGTCCATGGGTGCAAAAAGTAGGACATTATTGTCATACAGTAAAATAACTACATAATTATAGATACCTATGTTTTTCAGTTGTACCACCGTCTTAGTTTGCTCGGGAAGTCACAAACAATCATTAACAAATGATTTTCGTTTTTGTGACAGTGTGAGATAATGCTCAAAAAACAAACAGAGCATAATCATAATCATTTATTTATTTGTTAACATAGGTGTTTATAACATACAGATCTTAGCTTAGAAAGCACCTGCCATCTTATCTCTACACTCTGCCGGGGTCGCGGATTGTTCGAAAGAGTTACCGTGGCCTTGGCGCACAGGCAACTGAAGGAACACGGGTGGGTTTTAGTCAGTAAGAGTCTGACACGCCCTCCCGCTCCGCCCAGAGCGGGAAAGGTCATTTGATGATTTCCCAACCAAAAAAAAAAAACCATTGGTTGACTGGTAGAGAATGCCTAAGGCATTAAGTCCGCCTTTGTATGTTATTGTGTGCGAGAAGTTTAAATAAATAAATAAAATAATCCGATAGTTTAACTCAGTCGTTTAAAAAGTGAAAAAAGTGTTCGTAAAAAAAGTGTTAAACCTTGTGGTTTAACACTTTTTTTAAATAAACGACTGAGTTATCTTATAAAAACTTATCGGTCTTTTAATAATGGTCGCTTTTTTAATATAAGAGCTTCGTTTTAACATTCTGGTCTGTACTCTATGTTTGGTCGCAGTAACTAAGCTGATAACTAATAACAAATCCCGATCAACAAATGGGTTAGTTAGGTTATATATTGTGACCAACCGCGTGCGAGTCGCGTGAGCGCTACACCCAAGTTGGTCACAGTTAGTTGATTGTTTAGAATTTTTAGGACACCAAAATGGGAAATATTTGAGGATCACGAAAAGAGGTTTATTATATTAAGTCTCCAAATAAATAAACAATGGGGGTCGATTAAATGCATGCCTTTAATAAAAATGTTTTGCCGTTTTTTGTGCCAGTCATAAGAAGCTGACCATGCTCTGCAGTGGACCTTTGCAGGCCGTTACGGTGACTCAATCTGACTCAATCCATCGAGAAAATGTGGGTGTGACGTAATGTGTCATGGCGCGTCTGATTGTTTATTGCCAGGCCACCGAATAAAAAAACTTCTGCCGGTATCTCGCTGTTTGATTGTGAAACTCCTTGTTGGTTGTACTTAGTTCCTTGTCTGTGGCCTGCATTCTGTAACATCTAAGTTAGACTCGAAGAAAACTAGGGGTTAGGCTGAGGTGTACTTATAGTACACCCAAATTTCGCCAGCTATGTTTAAGTCCCATGTAGTAGGGGGAGAGCCTATTGACATCAACCGGGCACAAATCCAGACTCCAGGCTACTACCGAGAAATTTCTCAGGGAAAAACCAAGTAACACTTTGCCCGACCCGGGAATGGAACCCAGGATCTCATGCTCATGCGGTAGTCAGTCAAAAAACTATAAACTATCGAATTAAAATCAGATTTAAGGCTCATGCACATTGACGCGACACGACAGCGCGACACAAAGGCACCGCGTGTCGCGCGGTGTCTTTTGTGGGCGCCTTTATGTGGAGATTTGTACCATAGTAGGTAGGTATAATCCGTCAACCTTGAATATATTCCCAAATCACGTTTGATCATTTGACCATCGTTATTGAAGGCGATGAAAAATGGACTGTATGTATAAATGATTGGTGGAATAAAATAAAACTAAAGCTAAGTGGGATAGAAGGATTTTAGTGGAAAATATAACATACCAAACATAACCAAACCTTTTAACAGATACAAGCAAAGAAAAAAAAAAAGACCCGAAGAATATTAAAATAAAAAATATAATAATCTTCTAAATAGTTTATTACAGCCAAGGAGTTTGCAACAGTTATAAATAGTATACGGTCGTTGCCACCTAAAACTCATTAAAAGTTGAAAGAACAGTCCGATATTTCAAGAGCATTAAAACAGGATTGGTAGGTAGGTATTGTAGCGGCTTTCTATAAATAAAATATTGTTATAACCATCCCCAGAAAAGTCAGGTAGGTATTGACCTATCTGCAAAGTAAATGTCAAAAAAGCAAAAAAAAGTGGTTCGGCGGCATAGAGCATTAACATAACCTCAATAAACGGTTGTTAAAGGCTCCTTCAAACAGGCGCGACACGCGACACAAAGGTACCGCTCGTAGTGCGACAGGCAGTGCCTTTGTGTCGCGGGTCGCGCCTGTTTGAAAGAGGATTCTTGTTTGATACCAATGTTTACAAAGGTAACGTTTGCGAGTACGCATCTAATTTCTAATGTATACTCTATATACAGTTAGAAGATCGGGGTCATTGTACAGGTGACAGTTAGCTAGGACAACGAGAGTTAGTGTTAATGTGTGGTTGAAAAGTAATTATCTGTACCTAAGTATTGGTAGCTTGCTTGGTTATGTTCGGAAAGTTAATGTACGTCAGGATTAAGCTGTTTTAATAATTAAGTAGGCTTATTTAGGTCACTCAGAGATCCAAAATAAACGTAAAGGCTCTTTGGTTTGGGTCACTGAGTGTACTTACTTCAATATATTTCATAGCGTCAGCTATAAATCTATCCTACTATTATAATTGCGAAATTAAGTTTGTTTAAAACGGCTAAGCGGATTTAGATGAAATTAAGCACACAAATAGACAATGACCTGGGTAAAGACATAGGCTATTTTTCAACCTGGATTGCAGAAGAAGTCGCGAGCAACAGCTAGTAATATTATTAATGTGAATGTTTGTATGTTTAGATGTTTGTTACTCAATCACGCAAAAACGGCTCAAGCGATTTGGATGAAATTTGGCACACAGATAGTTTATAACCTGGATTAACACACAGGATACTTTTTATCCAGGTAGTACATTCCCGTGGGATAGATTCCGACATAAATGCGGGCGAAGCCACGGGCAAAAGGTAGTATTCTATATTTATAAAGAAAAAAAAGAAAGAAAATGAATTTATTTAGCACAAACTACAAGGCACACAACACAACATATAATAAAACAAACAAATAAAAAGTGTAAAGTGCATAGTGAGAAATTAGCAGGAAAGTTTGCCTCGCGGCTGCAATAAATAGGTCCAGTTCAGCAAAAATGTCAGACAACTGGTGCCTGACACTGGTTTTCAACTGAACCTGAAGTGTGATGAGGTAAATCATGAGTATTCAGGATTATCCTTATCCAATACAAATGGGCCATTCTTCTTAATTCCTTTACTACGTACCCTTACTATGGCGTGGAAAGTTAGATCAGATCTACAATTCTACAATTCTTCTGCAATTATTTTTTCTATACAATTCTTTTTTCAATTCAATTCTAATTCTACAATTCTCCTTCTTCTGTATTATTTTAAATCCACGTCCTTTTAAAAGCTTATAATCAAGCAAAGGTGAACGGAAACCTACTTTAAATGATTGACGGCAAACAGCTATGTAAAATATTTGTGACTAACCTATTAAACTACCACTTGGTATCATTAATGTTTATTAAGGCGCTTCCCTGACCAAACGACCTTGAGCGTTCGGTCCTTCTCTGTCCCGTTCGCTGAGTCTCGCTCTCTCTTGCTCCCTCCGCATGCTCATTTATCATAAAATTCACAAAAATAATGAAATTATTTGAATAAAAAAAGACAAGTAAAGTTTTAAAATAAAATAAAACCTGCATTATTTAGATTTTTAAATTATCTATCCATTAGTGTAATACTCAAATGAATAGAACGTCACCTTTAGCAAAAGATGCATGCAATCAATAATTTTAGTCACTTTTTTACAAGGAGATTTTAGATGTAATTATAACACATAAAAACAAATAAGAACGTGCAATGTGATGATAGGATATCGAACATTAATAATGTGCTTTTAGATGTAGTTTATTATGCATAGTGAATGAGTTAATAGCCTCTGAATAACGCGCTATGACAAGGTTTTGGTCGGGGTACCGCCTTAAGTAGCAAAATAATGACCACAACTGCAATTTTAACTAAGATAAGTGTTGCTGATCACGCGAATACCAATCACAGTTTTTGTTGGCAGCTTATACTTGTCTATAAATCAAAGACATTGCATGCAGTCAAGAGTAAAGGCTCCCACTGACAAGCGCGACGCGACTCTTGTAGAATCATTTCTATGAAAACTTCATGGTTTTTCTACCAGAATCGCGTCACACCGCTGTGTCGCGCCTGTCTGTGGGAGCCTTAAGGCTTTAAATCTTAAATCTCCATCTATCTTAATGATCTGGACTTGGGATGTTCAAATTATTATGTAAAATGTTTTCATGGCATTGTTAGCTAAACTAATATTATAAAGAGAAATGATTTCATGTTTTGTATGTTTGTTTGTTACCTTTTCACGCCTAAACCACTGAACGGAAATCGATAAAATTTGGCAAGGAGATACTATGGCATCCTGGGAAAGGACATAGGCTAATTTTTGACCCGGTAGCACTTTCCCGTGGCATAATTTCCGACGACGGGCGAAGCCGCGGGCTGAAGCTATTTTGGTACTTGGGTAGATCATGACCTGGATTAGGAGATAGGATACTTTTTATCCCGATATTCCCACGGGGTCGAGACTTATGCGGTGAAACCGCAGGGCGCAGCTAGATGTAAATAAAGGCTAATTTACAAGAAGAGTTTCTAGCTTTGATCTGACATCAAGGCGAGACACTGATGAGTATCGCCCGGGCCTATACTCACATACAATGCCCGTGTCTACCCACGAACCCACCCCAAGACTGCCTCGTTGGTCTAGTGGTAGCAAGCGCTACTGCTGAGCATGAGGTCCTGGGTTCGGGCAAAGTGTCATAGGGTTTTTCCATCTGGAATTTCTCAGTAGCAGCCCGGAGTCTGGATTTGTGCCCGGTTGATGGCAATAGGCTCGTCCCCTATTAGACTTAAACATAACTGGCGAAATGTGGGTGTGCTATAGGTACACCTCTGCCTAACCCTTCGGGGATTGCAGGCGTGATGTTATGTATGTGTATGTGTGTGTAATGCCCGTGTGCCTGATGGGATTTCACATCGACAGACATGACGAAATTCCATCCCGTATTCCCCATTTAGGGGATGAATTTTTGAAAATCCTTTTTAGTGCTCACCCGAACTCTTGCGCTCTTGGTTTAGGCTGCGCGTGACCTGCCAGTGAATGAGTGTTTTTATTTTATTTTATTAAGTAGTTATTAAACGGTAATATCTACCTACAGCATCAAAACCTTTTAAAATGGAACTTATGCAGTTCTGCTAAATGCTAGATTAAGTGTTGATGAATCCTAGAAGAGGTAAGCAGATAATGTCCGGACTTGTGCCCGGTTGATAGCAACAGGCTCGCCCCCTATTACATGGGATCTAAACATAACTGGCGAAACGTGGCACACCTCTGCCTGACCCTTCGGAGACTAAAGGCGTAATGTTAAGTTAAGTAATAAAAACACAAAGTCCAATCACCACCAAACCACGATTACAACCAGTCTTACAATTTTTAATGACTGATTTTACGGTCAGCGTGCAAGACTATGGTTTGAACGCAGTGGAGCATGCCGCCATGCCGTCGAATCGGGCACATCTTCCGTTTGATTAACACGCAATCTTTTTTGCTTTGAGAAGGAAATTAGATAAGACATGCAGAGGTCTAAAAATAGACTTTGGGAAACTGTTTTGGTTCTTATGTTATGATTACGGAAAAGGTCAGTTTTGTGAGTATACTCTATGAGTGTAGTCTATACTCTAAAGGTTTAGGTAGTTAAATAAAGCTAAACAAATAAAACCACGTGACTCATAGATGTTAAACCTTTTATTTCAAATGTTAAAATCATATTATTTTAAGTCCCATAATAATACTCTATTCTGAATCTGAATTTGAGGAACTATCTGTCACATTAACAATAAAGCGTTCAGTGGTATCATCAATTATTTTGTCTAATTTAAACATTTTCTGTTCTTCTTTTATTTCATGACCTTCGCAACTTTTCCACTTCTCAGCAGTCACATTAGCTAAAGCAAAAGGCAAAAGGCAAAAGAATGTTTAGGTCAGACATTTTAAAAGTTTTACTTTTCTCGGCTACAAGCCCTTTAATTTGAGCCCATATTAACTCAATTGAATTGCGCTCACAGCAGTGGTATGGTGGCAGCCGCAATACAGTGGACACCATATAACATTTTTTTCTAATTCATCCACAACTTATAAGACCTCTGGTTAACCGACTAAACGTAATACCTGCTACTTCAGTTGCCATACTACGTCACAGGTGTACTCTTCAATTTAGCAACGTTATCTAATTATTTGTATCTTCTAAAAGGTTTAAGGAACCTGTCTTTTTGGGCTCTTTACAATAGACAGATTACAAAATATTATCCTATTTTATAAATCTCACAAAAAAATTGTGCTCAAGCAATTACATGTACGAAGAGTATAGTTTACTAAAAAAATATAAAGTTTAACATACATTAATAAAAGAGGAATCTATCGTATAAATCGCAAATAAGTTTAATTTTGTTGTAACGTATTTTTAAACAAGAAAGTGTCAACTATAAAAAACCCTTTTTACGATTTGTTTACCTTTATTTAACTACCTAAACCTTTCGAGTATAGTATTGTTTAGTCGAAAGTCTTTGTATTTAGATCTCGGGTTATGGCAGTGACAGCCAAGACATAGAAAATAAACGAAGGGAATTATTTAATTGAGCCTCAAAATATTTTGAAACTCAATAACGATATCCACGTTTTTTAATCATCGAGACTCTTTTAAAACTCTCTATATCGTTAAAGTTGGTTAGCGTAAAATTACCATTGTGATCTTTTTAGTTACGGAGTATAAACCAATAGGTACTGCTATATTTTTTCTAGCAGCTTATTTTTAAATCCACACTGTGTTTATAAGATAAGATAAGATATATTTATTTGCATAAACATGTATACACATACAAGAATAAAAAAAAAAGTGCATGCCATATAACATAATGAATAAAATACAGGTTTAGACATGTTAGCCACATACTATGGCGTGCAAATATGAATAGTTATGATTGTTAATAATTAATTTCAAGTGAATTCAGTAAACAATATTAAATTAAAATGTCAACAGCAAGTAAAAAAGAATGTAATTCAAAACAAATGGTTCTGTCCGGATTTCGTTAATATTAATTATTATAGTATCATTATTATAGAATTATGTCATGAAGTCAAATTAGAATTACTTGAGTTTAACAATTAATTCTAATTTGACTTCATGACATAACTTACGGCAATGCGTACATAATGTTTCCACAAGTGGCTGTATTTTTTTTTTTTGTATTGTATAATAATTTAGTGAGAGGTAAAGCCAGGAAAATTAATGGCCAAGCCAATTGACTATCAACTGTCGTTCTTTGCCAGTTAAATGCAATGCCAAATTGAAGCAGAATGTAAATTTGCTTAACAATTCATTTCCCGGGCTGTACATAATTCGTTAAGTTATTTTAACTTTAACTAACCTGTATGTTAAGATTTGGGGATTTCGAAAAAAACTATTTGTAACTTTTTCTCTTCATTATTTTAAGAACTTTTCTCAGTTATTTTTACCACACTTTGCGTTAATAATAAATAATAATAATAATAATAATCGCTTTATTTCGGACAAAAAATCCATATAGTGTTAGTAACATACAAAAAATAACTTAGTGCCTAGTGTTAGTAAAGATCAGCCTCCGCACAAACTGCTGTACAATCGGAGAGCCGAAGCTCTCGGCTACAGTCCTCAGGATCCAGTTCCGACTGCCCCTCACTCTCCTCAGTAGCGACGCAGTATTTTTGCGTATAATTGCATAGAAGCCGTCGGTGCGGGCTTGGGCAAACATTTCCGACGCGCTACAGTAACGAGGCAGCCTCAACAACATCCTGAAAGCATTGTTATATTGGACGCGCAGGACATCCAGCGATCTTTTAGTATAATTGACCCATAGACTGCCCGTGTACAAACTTTGACAATAAGCCTTGAAAAGTGTTACTTTGACTTGGTCTGTATACCGCGCAAATCTACGGGACAACATATTGC
The DNA here is from genome assembly GCA_916610205.1 of Griposia aprilina. NCBI lineage: Eukaryota > Metazoa > Arthropoda > Insecta > Lepidoptera > Noctuidae > Griposia > Griposia aprilina. The sequence goes on from OU744305.1 coordinate 15,729,416, forward strand.
TCCGGACCGCTAGAGCCCTGCGCTCCCTCTCAATGTCTACATTGTCCCTGAGGTGAGCGGCAAGACAATGCTCTAGGTATTTAAATGTTGACACCCTATTAATTGGTGACCCGTTCAGAAGCAACTCGGGTCCTTCTCCACGGCGTTTGCCGCTGACCTCAAAGACCATGTATTTACATTTTTTAACATTGTAATTTAATCCATGTGTGGCAGCGTAGGTCTCACACGTTTTAAGCCTCTGATTGCTCCCGCCGACGGACCCAGCAGCACCATGTCATCTGCATAGCTGATGTTGTTAATTCTAACCTCATCAACACTGCATCCGACACGCAAGCTGCTGAGTGCGACTATGAGGTCATCCACGTAGAGGTTGAAGAGCCTGGGGGACATCAGACCACCCTGTCTCACCCCGCACTCCAACCTATACGGCTCAGAGACTGTATCATCCCATTTCACCCGATTGACTTGGTTACCATACCAATACTGGAATAGCCCACATATTTCCGCGAGTATACCCCTGTCTCCCATCTTTCTCCAGAGCACATCGTATGAGACAAGATCGAACGCCTTGGAGAGATCAAGGAAACAGGCGTACACCGGCGTACCGCGATCTTTATAATATTGAACGGTATGCTTGAGACTTAAAATAGCACTTTCAGTTGATAGTCCGGGACGAAACCCGAACTGTGCGTCATGAAGATGTATGTAATTACTTAAGCAAGAATCAAGCACACCGTCCAACACCTTGGCTATTATAGTCGCAAGAGAAATGGGACGATAGTTACTTCTGTCTGAGATATCACCTGTCCTGTTCTTCACAATGGGAACTACTATGGTCTTCATTAGATTAGCAGGAAGGTACGAATGACTAATACACATTGTGAAGAACAAGACTCGGGGCAAATGGATACCTGCATGCCTCAGGTGCTCAATACCGAGACCATCATGTCCTGGAGATGTACTACTACTACTACTACTGGAGATCTACTACCTACTTAAGTATAGATGTACCGTCAAACGGGGTGAATAGGGATGCAGGGGTGAATCGGAACGAAACTTTAAAAGGGATATTAAACATTGAAATAATATAGTTTTTTGCCAACAAGGGCACTTAACCATTACAGTAAACATAATAGAGTTGATCAGGGTAGAGCGAGATCGTCTTTCGGAACCCTTGTCATAGCTAGCATATTTATGCTTCTAGATCATAAATAAGTCAATTCCCGAAAAAATAATCTTTATGCCCTTATGGTTCCCGGATGCCATAAATGCACGCCAGGCATCTGTAACGCGATTTGATATCGTTAATTGTATTTTTGACGATAATGTTATTATGTAACACTTTATACCGCTATTTATCATAACGTTAAGAAGCCCTGATTTTAGCTGTGCACAAAAGAGCTGTCACCCATGTAATTTTAAAAGAAACGCTGTTGACGGACTAGGTTCAAGGCTATTATTCTAGCCGCTCCAAAGAGCCAGATTTAGCTTATAAAAAACCTAGATATACGGATTTTTTTAATCTGATCTGACAACACTGCTCCCGCGCCTTTCAAAATGCGCCATCAAAATTTTATGTTGCTCTGGAAATTGCTTCTCGCATTTGGCTTCTTGGCGCCCCTTGCCATCTGGCGCCTAGAGCGAGAGGAGCGATCGCCCAGGGCCGGCGCTGCGTTACGCCGCTGATCCCGCTGTCAATCGTGGATCTATAACAGCCGTTACGGGTCCTCAGAAGCCCAGAAGTCAGACAACCAGTCTTACCAATGAGTATCGTGTTACCCACTAACTGTGTTGTGGAGATCTGATCGACAGCCACTCCATGTAAAATACTGGTGTTCAGCTTCATTCGGTTAGACAAGAGGCCGACCCGAACGTAGTTGGGAAAAGGCTAGCCAGACGTTGACTTACGAGTATTACCGGGAAGCAAATACCCCCGAAGTGCGAACAACAAATCAAAGACTTCAAAACTCTCTGCCGGTAAACATTACGGTAACCTCATTGGCTGACACAGTGCTCCCTACCAACCGGTTGGCCGACCTACAGACAAGACGTAACGCATTACGTCACGGAATGTATAAAATTATATCTGTGATACCTGTTAATGTTTGTGTAGGTTACGGCAGATTGCTGGAATGTCTTGCTTGGATTTTTATAGTGAATTTTATGTCCTTGAATAATGCTGTAACTGAGGTTTTTCTGACCTAATAGGTTATGCGTTGAGCATCAATGTTACTTGGACTAATTTATACCAGGACAGCCGCCCGCCGGCTTGGAAATGTTCCATTGTTTTACTAGCAATGACAAAAGATTCAAATACAGTTTTCCGTTCGATAATGCGGTTTACGACCAACTAATCAAAAGTAACATTACAAACTCAAAACAACAATGATTAGGCGGAATGTCAAAGCACTAATATTTCAATGGCAGTCCGGTACACGACGCAACTTACGAACGCATTATTAACTGATTAGTGCATACCAAAATCGGTTGTGATTATTGTGGGTGTCATAGCAGAACTAAAAAGTATATACATTATACAAAAGTTATTTTTCAATTTGTATGTCTTGAATTGAAACCACAATTCGTTCCTTAAGAAGTGGCTCTATATAACAAGTAAATTTAAAAAATTCTGACACAAAAAACAGCTGATGACCTTAAAACGGATGAAGCGATTTCGATAAAACTTTTCTAAGAACCGCCGTTAGAAAACCTGCTTTCAAATAAAAAACCGCATCCAAATCGGTTCACCCGTTTAAGAGCTACGGTGCCACAAATAGACACACACAGCGGGCAAACTTATAAATATAACACTCCTCTTTTTACGTCGGGGATTAAAAACTGCGGATCACAATGACTTAGGAATAACTTAAATCAGCACAAAAAACGCTTAAAGCATTTGCAACGGACAACGAATAAACAAAACTAGTTGTAATAAATCGAGCATCTGATTCTGAATAAGAGTATATCAACTTTCACTGAGAGGAATTCCGGTTTCGTTCGTAATACTTGATCATCTCACGCGAAATCTTAAAGTTTTGCTAACTCATAACATGTGAGATCGTGAGTGATAAACGTTTTTTTTTATCCTGGTGAATCTTCTTGGCACATTTTTGTATGCTTTTTTGTAGCAAGCAGGTAGTAATGCTTTTTGTGGAGAAGTTGTTCAAAGAGGTTACACTAATATGCTTAATTCTTTCGCTTAGCAGATCCAGGTCAACGCTCAGGTTAAGGTTTGAAGGGTGGTTGGCATTTTCCCACTGTAGAATCCTGTTGATCCCGTATTTATCACTACACTGGCTCACTAATGCACCAAGCCTTTCGTGCAGGGCCACTCCGCTATGTACCTTTTCCCGCCACTCGTGGTGACTGACAGATGTCATTACTGACAGCAGCTACCTCACTAGAGTGCCACAAACTTATCTGGCCCGGTGGCTTTAATTGGAACTAACGAAATCAATATGCAAAGTGACAAGGTCTGTCATTTTTTGTTTACTGACAGCGCCACCACCACCAGGTCAGATAAGTTTGTGGCACTATACCTGTATGAATGAGACAATCTATTAAATAGCTATACACGTTACCCATGTCTTTTTATGGAGGTTTTTGTTTAGCTGTAGATATTTCTGGCTCTATATGTATGTATATATATATTGCATTCGCAAGGAAGCATATTTCTACATATAATCAGTGCTTGCTACAAGCAGTAGTGGATTAAGTCTGTCGGGGGCCCGGACGGCAAAACTAAATGGGGGGTCCGGGGCGTCAGAACTAAATGGGGTCCCCCCCGCCCAGGAATTAACGTCAAAAATTTTAGCTCCCTACGTTTATATTTAGCATGCCTAGGGAGCCCGCAACTACAAATTGCCTTGTATTTATTAAAAATATTTTTATCTACTTTGGGATTTCATTAATTTATCACCTGTTGACCGACCCCCTTTAGCCAACTAGTGGCTACAACAGCAAATAATTTTCAAAAGACTGACAATAGTAACCTCGCTAGCAGACACCACATCACACAGCACAGACTACATCAGAAGCTGTCACGAATAGGCCCATTTGTATGTTAATATTTTTGAAACAGTAATTTTACTGCTCTGTGCTTACCAGACTTTGAAAACCTGAGAATTCCCAAGTTATAAATATTTATTTTTTATTTTTATTGCAGACCACATGAAAATGATCCATAAAAAAACACAGTAAAAAATTAAAATAGACAAAAAGCGTAATCGTTTTTTTTTATTAAAATGGATCGGGCTTTGCAATAATGCAAAGCCCAATCCATTTTAATAAAAAAAACGCGTAAAAAGCCTATTATAAAATAGGCTTTTTATATCCGTCAAATTTTCATCCAATACCGTCATCGGAGATTCTAAGATATTATCTATGACAGTGAGCTATATATATAATTATACATATTTATTCTATTCGGGAAACTTAGAGCTAATAATATAAACAGTATTCTTAGACAAAATGCAGTTGAAGGCCATTTACAAGTCTCCACTGATAAACACAAGAAATTAAAAACAACGGTCGGTACAAAATACCTATAACATAAATTAGCAAATAAATATTACACGATTGTCTAATACAAACTAAGAATTTATCATCATCAGTATTATTCTATATCTATGTTTTTATATTGCTGTATTTTTAAGAGCACCTTTGGAGGAAGTTAATAAGCAAATAGGTATACCATATTAAGGCGCTTCCCCGACCGAACGACCTTGAGCGTACGTTCCTTCTCCCTTCCGTCGCTGAGTCTCGCTCTGTCTCGCTCCCTACGCACGATCATTTATCATAAAATTCACAAAAATAATGAAATTATTTTAATAAAAAAAGACAAGCGATGTTTTGAAATAAAATAAAACGTGAATTATTTTGATTTTTAAATTATATATCCATTAGTGTAATCCTCAAATTAATAGAATGTCACCTTTAACAAAAGATGCATGCAATCAATCATTTTAGTCACTTTTTACAAGGAGATTTTAAATGTATTTATAACACATAAAAAAATAAGAACGTGCAATGTGATGATAGGATATCGAACATTAATAATGTGCTTTTATATGTAGTTTATTACCCATAGTGAATGAGTTATTAGCCTCTGAATAACGCACTATTGCAAGGTTTTGGTCGGGGTACCGCCTTAAGCAAGCTAGCTAGCCAAAGGCTGTAGCGAATTCAGTTTTTGTAAGGCTGTTCTTTTGCGAAGAATTAAAAGTGCTGGACTATACCTGGGGATTCTGATGTCACTACCACAAAAAAAGATAACTCAATCTGAGACGGGAGAACGGGTGCCCACAGTTACCCCTGATTAACAAATCCTTTACTGCATTGGGCAAACATTGGGTACAATAAATTGGAACAAAGAAATAAACTATATTATATGTATTCTAGACCAATTCATGTCTGTGGTGCCAACGTCAATGCTCATGTTATGTGTGAGTCGTATTACACATGCGATACGCGGAGTCGTTTCCTAGCCAGTTTCCAACACGTAACACTTCGATGTTTGTTAGGATTATGATCCGAATGCAGCTGACAGAAAGTACCTACTTTACATACGTATTTAAGTGGACCTTTCTGAACCAAAATTACGAATAAAGGCTCCCGTGCGACACGATTCTGGTAGTAAAATTTTCATGAAGTCTTTATAGAAATTATTCTACTAGAGTCGTGTCGTGCTATCGCGTCGCGCCTGTCTGCAGTATCAAATTAATTTTATTATTGAATGCTACATACAGACATAAACTCGCGCCTTCTTCCCATGGGGGTAGGCAGAAACTACAGAATGCCTCCTGCTACGATCCTTACATACTCCTTTTGCCTCGTTTACGTTCATACATCTGGTCATACACGCACGCCGGTTGTGAGTACTACGCACCTGACCTTTCTGAAGAACATCACCAATAAGGTCACTATATGTCTTCCTAGGGCGTCCCCTACCGGCGTTTCCACTCACATCTGCCTTGTAAATACCTTTTGTTAATCGCCCTTCATTCATCCTCTCAACATGACCAAACCATGTTAGCATATGCTATTCAGTATAAATTATGAAATTGGTGTCATCCAATCTGTTTCAGTAATATTTTGAAAACTTTATAAATGAAAATTGTAAGCTTATTATTTATGTTAGGCTCATCAACATATTTAAACACGTAAAAAATAAACGTCGGATAAATCCCACGTCAAATGTCTGTCAAGGATCACAAAGTTGAGTGTTTGACTGACAGACAACGTACCGACTGACAATGCAGAACCACTGAAAGTACAACGAACATTAAATTTGGAAACTATTTTTCTAAGAATGTAGAGATACATTTAGAAAAGATTTTCTTAAGGTGAACTGTGGAAATTTTTACCACTCAAGTATTTTTCAGATTATTTCATATGTAAATACTGTGGAATAAATTTCCAATGTTTGACGATTTATATGAAATTGATGATAATTATTCAGTAAATATATCATTCTTACAGTTGCGAATTGCATTTTGATCAACATACGACGTAAAACAGAGCTGCAGTTTGTAAAAAACCAAAGAAAATTTGAATTTGGTGGGCTACAGCTGAGGATTCATCTTAAGGGGACTACATGACCTAAACGCAAATTTATAATGCCTAAAAATATATGATCCACTGCAGTAACCAAAATCAGAAAAATATATGATATTCTTCTGGATATATGCTGTTAGATAGTGTGTTGAAAACATAATACAATTAACTTGATATGATAGAAAAAAATCACGAAGATACCTCTAAAAAAATATTTTAACGATTAAAAACCATAGTAATATGTATGCAAACATTGAGATTTTTTGTCAGATTATTCTACAAGTAACATACTAACGTAATAGTGTTTAAATTTTTTAGTCAAATGAATAGATTTTTTGTAAATCCATAATTGCTGCATATTTCGCAATAAATTACCAGCGTTGTGTCATCGCGCGTCTCTTTCTTTTCTATGCAATCACACAGTGACCGCGCTTTAGCTCTTGTAAGCCTCTTAAGAGACCCTCTGAGCGGGGTTTAATCAATGGTGGAAAAAATTGTATGAATAAAATCACAGACAATAGGCTAGTGTCGTATGCACATAGGTAAGTAATCTAAACATTAAAGTTTTATCACGTTTCTCTATTTTATTTACAACTGCAATAAAGCTAATTATAATGCAAAAAATCAACAGCTAATTGTTGTTATGAATACGTGCCATAGTTTAAACAAATTATGCTAATGATTGTTTTATAGAACAATTGAATTGCATCTGATAATGTTTACAAAGTCTAAATAATTGTATTTTTCTGCATAATGTCATGATTGGCTTCTTCTATTGACGTAATACTGTTAGATATGTATCATTCATAACTTAAGGCGGAAGCTTCAGGGTAGCTCGCGAAATTCAAATTTTGTTACGTTTTTTGCAATTTGTAGGTCACTGTCAGGTTCTATTTTGATTAAAATATGATTCGCGACCGTAACAAATATGGCTTAACAGAATTATAATAATTAGAATCAGCAATACATCTCTATAAGTTCATATTACCCTATTGAATGACTATTTCATGAAATCATGACATTTGAGGGCAATTCTAACTTAAGGAGTTGTATTGCTGATTCTAATGATTATAATTCTGTAAAGCCATATTTGATACGGTCGCGAATCATATTTAGATCACCATACAACCTGATACTGACCTGCAAATTGCAAAACCCGTAAGAAAATTTGAATTTGGCGGGCTAACTTGGCGCATTTCCTTTAAGGCTTTAAATGAGTTCTACTAACTAATATTATAAATGTGAAAGTGAGTTTGTTTGTTCTGCTTTTACGCTAAAACGACTGAACGGATTTGAAAGAAATTTGTCACATGGGTAGACCATGATCACGAGAAGGAGAAAGGCTACTTTCATCCTGTGACGCAGATGAAGTCGCAGGCAACAGCTAGTTTTGAATTTTTTTTAAGCAATGCGTAAACTTGAACTTCAACTATATCGACGACCCTGGTTACTTATCTCTTTTGGTGACTGTACATACAAATCACTTAAACGGAAAAAAATAGAACTATTCAATTAGATTTAATTCATTTATGAAAATATTATGTATGTAAGAAACAATCTACATCTTTTTAATAAAATAAGTGATAGACATCATTTTAATACTAGAAATAAAGATAAAATAGATCAACCATTGTTTAGATTAACTACTTTAACTCACACATTAAATTATTACCTACTTGTGATATTTTGGAAAAATTATTTACTTTACAATATTTGTAAATATGTGAGCACCATGTATCTATCTCATAATTAATTTACCTGTCATTGCGTTATATTTAATTATTTTTACCTATTGTGGTATAGTAATTTTATTCCAGGTGCATCGTCTTCACATTTATATAATTAATGTATAAATAATATTGTAAAACATTTTTAAAAGAGTAACGCTGGAGTATCTTGCCCATTCTTCTCCATACGAAACTACCTTTTGGAAGGGGCAACTAGAATCAATTCTATTTCTTTTGTAAATTTTGACGTTCAAAAGTGTCTTTTATGTGCATATTTGAAATAAATGATTTGACTTTGACTTTAACTAACACTTACCTAAGTAGAAGCCCGACTGTTTTACACGATGACGCTTAAGAAACAAAGAATAGGTACTCGCTGAAGCATAACAACATCATCAATAGGTGCTTAATTGCTTATGTATATGTATATTCGGCAAATCACAAATTAGTAAATTTTGGCACGTGAATATGAATTCTACGAAGGACGAACAATATACACAAGTTCCTAGGCAAATATGGAAATTTAGTACTAAATCATTTCTCACTAATTGCCAAAAACAACACTAAACTACAATTGATATTTGCTTTATACAAAAACTAATCAGGTTTACAAACAGTCCTTGAAAACCCCGAACCGCGTACAAAAGGTTCTGTACCATGAAAACTATAGTTTACTTTCGTTTAAATTATGTAGTAAGTTCTGTGAAAATTTCTTTCTCAATACTTTTAACCGTAGAAATAGTTAAAAAGTTGCAGCCCTATGAGGGCCTGTGACAGAGAGACGAACATATAGGCAGTTAGACAGACCAGCCGCGGGCGTGGGCTTAGAGGGTCCCTTTCATTACGGAACCTTAAAAAGTTCTGTTCTCAACAGCCTTGATATAAGACGTTAGTTGTTTAAATAAACATTTAAAGGCTCGGTCAAAGAGGCGCGACACAAAGTCACCGCCTATCGTGCGACGAGCATCGCCTTTGTGTCGCGTGCGATACGCGCCTGTTTGAAGGAGAGGCTCCTTAGTTTAGGTATAGGTACTGTATTTATTTGAACACATTACTATAACAGCCGCACGGGTCGATCGATCAGGTTAAGCCACGCTTGCCGCGGTGGGTCCGTGAATGGATGACCATATTTACATACCAAGAAATCTCCGTGCCTCAGAAAGCACGTTAAGCCGTTGGTCTGGGCTGTCATTTGAGGACCTTTGACAGTCGTTACGGGTCGTCAGAAGCCCGAAAGTCTGACAACCAGCCTTACCAAGGGGTATCGTGTTACCCAGTAACTGGGTTGTGGAGGTCAGATAGGCAGTCGCTCCATGTAAAATACTGGTATTCAGCTGCATCCGGTTACACTGACAGTCGACCCCAAAATAGTTAGGAAATGTCTAGGCTGATGATGACTTAGTTGATAGCAAATGAGTTTGCTCTTGCTAGGTACAAGAAAAGAACATTATGCTGACATTAGCGCAGTTTTCCCGTTTCCTGAACGTTTACGTTTTGCTCGGCAGATGATTTCCGCCAATCCGCCATATTGTGGAGAAAGCGCGTAAAGAGGATGCTCTTGATTGCTGTGTGTTGTTTTTTATTTTGCTTTTCTTTTCTACTTTTGAGTTTTAATCTTTGAAAGACTGTTTCAGCTACCTCTAATGGACAGAATTCCTGATAACTCCAGTAAACCCGAATTATTCTATGCAGAATTTCCTGGATTGCTCTGGCCCAAAAAAGTCGAAAAGCCCCTGCAGTTTGTCTCGATATAATTTTGTCTATCTATACTGGGTCAAATTATATATATTTGATAGTTTTTTTGGGTAGGAATGGCTTATTTCAACTCTTATGACTTTTGTAGACAGGATTCTATTTCAGATTTGTTACAGTTGTAATGGCAATCATGTCATATGGTTTATAGGCTTTTATTTTTATATAGATTCTTCTATATTTTGTGAATGTGAGAACGTTGTAGGCCTAACTTGTAGACTGTAGATTTGTAGACCTTTATATATTTTGTTGAGTACCTGTTAATTGTTGAGAGGCCTAAACTGTCCTCCCATATCTATCAAGACTGTAATTTGAAACATTGTAAAAGTCCCTTATTTTTAAGAGAGTAACCGTGGAGTTTCTTGCCGGCTCTTCTCCATAGGAAGCAACCAATTGGAACCATGCACCTAGCTTCTGACGTTTCATAAGTGAAATAAAATATTTTGATTTGATTTGGTTTGTTTTGGGGGGTCAAAGACCCCTGTTAGTTTTGTTATTTGAAGTATGAGTTCAGAAAAACTGTTTTCTTTTGTTTTATCGTGTTAAGACATTGGTACCTATCACGTCTGAGAAGTTTACACAAAAAACTAATAGATTTTTTAAACTGACATATGAAGTGACTACACTGGCGGTCGATTACCCCACAAAAAAAACATCATTTATTTTTGTGTTTTTTGTTTTATCATGTTTAGATAATACCCATCACGTCTGCGGAGTTTCGCTAGCTAATTTAATTTGAACCTGTATAAGAATAGAAATGGATGTTGAGATAATTATAGTAGATTGATAAACTCCAAAACCGTTTCACCGATCACTATGAAATTTAGCACATATATGTATTTTTGCAAGGTGAAGGTTCTTAAAGGGTTTTTTCCGACCTCCACACGGACGAAGCCACGGACAATAGCTAGTCTTATACAATAAAAAAGAAACCAGTAGCAGTAGGTAACTTCCTTGTCATTTATTTTATAGTGTACGCTCTTCAGAACCTCAGAATTCAAATTAAGCTGAGATTCAGCACTTTAATAAAGGCGAAAAGTTACAAAAGACAGCCCCATTAAGGTCCGCACTTCACCAATTCTACGGCCCAATTGCACCACAAATCACTAAATACGTTTAATCCTAAACATACATATTTAAAACATCATTCCGTCTCTTTAATTTTCAAACGATTGACAGAAACAGAAATATGTTTTTAGTGGGGCCCTAGTGTTTAAGCTGGAAAGAAATGTCGCAACAAACTGCCCATTTGGGACACTACAAATTGTCCCAAAGAGGATGAATGATGTAGATTTTTTATAGTATCACTATCAGTGTATATCATTGTCGTCACTGTTTCACATTTTCATAAAGCAAAACAAACAATAGATGGACCTTACGTCCTACAAACGTGTAAGGAATATTAATAGTACGGACGCTTAAATTAATTAAGGTTTGATGAATACGATCTTCAATGCAAGGAAGGTGAAACATGCCAATACGGAAATATAGGTATTCAGGTGTCCTTTATGTTGAAAATAATTGTTTAAAGTTGACGAGGAATACTGAAAATGCAAATAAATAACTGGGCAATCAATTTTACGTGTCCAATTGAGATTTTTCTAAATTGTCTGTGATGGACAGAGAAGTAATTTCAATTCACTATCGAGTGGATAGTGTTATGTGGTTTATAGAGGTATGAGGAACAGGGTGTAAAGTTCACTCATACTCTATGGAAAAGGGAAGATCCTCCGATCAGACGGGTGTTGTGTCTGGTGGGCAACTGCCCGACGGTTGATGTCGGGACGTTGTATATATGCTAGTCGCGCGGTAAACTCTGCTTGCGCGATGCAGGATTTGCGTGACGTCAGTATGACGTGTAGCTCGCATGTGGCGGTGTAGATACCGCTACAGGTTAAAATAATACAGGGTGCTATTTTACAGCAAAAATAATTAGGTTCCTGGTTAAACTAGGAGTTATTCCAAGAAACTCAAAATTTTGTTTATTGTCTTTATAATACGGGTTGTTATTTTATGACTAAAAACATCATGTCCCTAGTTAAACTAACAGCTTTTCCAAGAAACAAAAAGTTTAGTTTTTTTTTTTTTGAGATGAATTTGCTCTTGACTCTAGTTTAGGTCAGAGATGACAGAGACAAAGTTGACGATGGAGTGAGCTTACCCAGAAGCCTGTAATTTACCCTTACCCTCTTTAATGTCGAGCTTAGGGTTCTTTTGATCACTTTGCCCTAATTCACCATAAAACCAGCTATTGTCGAGACTCCATCTCAGAAGTTCAACCTGCGAGGTAATTGCGTAACACGCCAACTATAGGAATGGTTTTAATTTTGACAGTTCAACAACATTCATTGCGTTATTAACGTTGTCGAGCGGACAAATTTTTCAAACATATAAAGCACTGGATTAGCAATAGGCTTCAAAATGATTCAGATTGCGATTGATATTGTGTTACGTAACTGGGTTGCTATATTCCTAGGGGTGAGCACATAATAAAGGGGATCAGGGACACCTATTTGTTATTATTATTACACTCATAAATATAGCAATAAAACAACGACAAGCAACGATTCAATTGACTATAAATGAAATATTATCAAGTTTTTCAAGAGATTACTACTAAAATGGCGTCGTATTTTAATTGTGATTTAAAAAAGATGTCTGGCAATCATGTGTGTATTAGCAGACAGGATGCCGCAGGCTATAATCATAAATTCAGCCTATAATGTTCCCACTGCTGGGACACAGGAATCTCCGTGAGAGGAAGTGGGCCGTAATCCACTACGTAGCCCCAGTACGGGTTGGTCGAACTCACATGGTCTTCGATTGTTAGGCTCTGAGACTTGCTGGTTATCCCTTAACTTTAGTTTAATTTTGAAAAGTGTCTATGTACTGAATTTTCTTGCAAAAGCTTCGCACTTTTAGAGGCTATGCCTCGTCTAACCGTCAGCATAGACCCTTCTTAGTGTCCTAAATTAGGCCCAAACTAATTCATTTATAGCACCTAATTCAACTGTCTCACTCCGTTCGAAACCGAGCACCTCACACACAATCTCAGTTGGCACATCATCTACAATTACTCTTTTGCACAAGAATTGAACCGCTCACATACATATCCGCACTTTAGCTGGCTCAAGGGCGGGTTACACCGTACGACGTGAGCTGCATCAGTTAAACCAAGGTTAATTTCACTGGCGGTGGTAGTAGAATACCGTATGTAACATTTTTGTGGGCAGTCAAACGGTTTAATGACACTTCTGTGATCGTGGTGTGCATGATTAAGTTGGGGTGGTCTGTTTATTCATAAAGTATCTAAGTATAACGAGAGATTTGGTGAAGGTTTTGTGCAGCTGACTGTTTTTGTATCTTCGTCCTGAAATAGGTTTAAATATAATGTACTATCCAATTAATTAAGAATTAATATCTACTATCAGTCTTTCATTTTCTGAAAGGTATATTACAGCAAAAACGCACATTGTCATCACTGGGCTTGCGTGTTGGCGAGTTAAAATATTGAAACCATAATGATATTAAATTATTTAAAAAATAAACGTTTTATAATACATGGTTTATCTTTATAACCTACAAATAAAATAATCGGGGGACAGATTAAGAATACAATTTTCCTCCGTCGCCGGGGCAAACGAGTCGTAAGAAGCAAGTACGTGGGACTTAATAACAAAAGTGAAACCTGTGTGTACAGACTCCTGTCTAACGAAAACTTCTGCTTACCCTTTCGGGAACTGCAGGCGTGAGTTTATGTAAATAATATAATACCTTATTTCGCTAGAGTCTTTGACCGCTTGCGAATGTTCTTGTTAAAACTACGGCAGGTAAACAGCTAAACGAAGTTAAACAAAAAAATTATGAATGTATTTTGTTAAGAAAAATAAAACTCGAGTAATTGCTGCTTTAATTTAACTGATGAGGTTGCTGGTCCATAAACCCATTAAAAAAATATTTTGTGTAAATAAAAGAAAAACATCGAGAGGAAACTTGGAGTTATGTTCATATTTAAATGATCTGAAATCGGCAATTCGCATTAAGGCTCCTTCAAACAGGTACGACACGCGACGCGAATCGCACGCCACACAAAATCACCGCTCATCGCTCGATAGACGGTACCCTTGTGTTGCGTGCGATTCGCGTCGCATGTCGCGCCTGTTTGAAGGAGCCTTGGGTTGATGATGAAGAATAGAAAAAAAAAACCAGTTATAGACAAACAGACGTATAGGCTTAGTCAATAACGGAGTGCCATCGTCCCATTGGTGGGCTCTGGACATGGAACCCGAAACACATAATACGAGTAGATTGTAGTATTCATGCCCGTAGGAGCAATCTGACAGTTTCAACTTTCGGAACACAATATTATTTATGTTATGTATATTTTTTATCTGAGAATTAATTTAAAAAGATTTATCCGTAAAAGCGGAATCGTCGCGATCTACTTAAATCGAGTTTGAGTCGGTGAAATGTCAGTGATTGCGCTCATGTGCACTGTTACGACGTAATAAGTATATTTTGAATTCGTATTTTCTTTCATTTTTGTTGGTTATCATTAAGAAAACTCTCAGACAAGTTAGTTTTGTTGTGGCCGAGAATTTATTTAATAATTTGGTGTTTACATATTTTTTTATTTAAAGAACTGGATTCAGTTTTGTTTAGTGTTGTCATTTTGTTCGATTAAAATAATAAGATGTATCATAAAGAATTTAATGGAATTATTATTTTAAATATTTGCCAGTCAACAAGATGGTAGGGGGTTAACTGCCCAGGTTGCAACTGACGTACCTACATTTTAGTATTGCCACAAGTGAGGGCAACTTCATAGGCATCTGCAGCTAAAACGGTGAAAGAAAACATCGTGTGGAAACCGGCATGTCCTAGAACTAAAAAATCGAAGACATGTGACATCTAACAAGTCGTACTGGGCCCGCGTGGTGGATTACGGCCCACTCCCTCTCACAGAGAGGAGGCCTGTGTTCCAGCAGTTTAAACGTTATAGGCTAATTATGCTGAAGGCTATTTTATTGCACCTTGCAACACCGTAGTTGTAGGAGATGTGACTGATAATGATCAAGAAGTGACTTTCGTAAACAAAGGGCCTACCTTTGTTATAGTTAATTATCTTGACTGAGTAATCAAGCAGGTTTGTAATTAAAATCGTTGTATTTTTTATGATTATTCTGATAATGATCTGGGAAATTATTTTGTAAGATAGTGGTTTTTAATTTTTATGTAAGTTATATTTAGAGTTTAGTAAAGTAAGAAAAAAATACCATCGACTGGTACTTTACACTGAATAGTACTGGTTATTTAACTTGTCGATGGTATTTTTTTCTTTAATTACGCACCACGAATAAACTCATGCTAAATATAATTTACATAAAAATAAAAAACCACTATCTTACAAAATAATTTCCCAGATCATTATCAGAATAATCATAAAAAATACAACGATTTTAATTACAAACCTGCTTGAAAACCAGGACTTATCATGGTTTTCTCACGATGTTTTTCCTATCACCGATGTTCAAGATAAATTCAGAAAGTACACATTATGAATTGAAAAAGTCACATTGGTACTTGCCCGGATTTGAACACACAACCTCGTGCACGAGAGGCGATGCCTTAACGAAACGAACGAAACCATTAATTAATCTACCAAGTGTTAATATCACACACATCGCAATTTTCCTGTTCACCTATTTGTGTTAATATCACACACATCGTATTTTTCCTGTTCACCTATTTGTGTTAATATCACACACATCGCAATTTTCCTGTTCACCTATTTGTGTTAATATCACACACATCGCATTTTTCCTGTTCACCTATTTGTGTTAATATCACACACATCGCAACTTTCCTGTTCGCCTAATACCAAAACTTAACTTTAGCTAACTCTGTCCACCCATCCGTGACAGACATACTAACAACACGACTTCCTTTACGAAACATACAGACAGACGTTCGGTGGAGATAATACTTGGGACGAATAATAAATGGATGGACACCGAACTGTTGATTCATGGGGATCAAGACTTTTGTACTTTGTGCTCCTTATTCTTAGTATACATACTATGAAACGAAACGTCTCCCTGTCTGTCTGATCTTTAGTACTGCGTTTGTATTCGAGGACCTCTTGTTCAAGATTTTTTAAACTAACTATTGGCTAATTTTGAAATGCTGTCATGTCCTAGAACCAAAAATTCGAAGATATGTGGCATCCACCAGCCCGATTGATTACTGTCCGATGGATTATTGCCCACTCCCATTCACTGAGAGGAGGCCTGGGTCCCAGCAGTGGGACCTTTATAGGCTGGTTGTGGTAGTTTAGAAATATCTAAGAGTAGGATTTAGGACCTCGTAAATATCATCATCACTACTTGAAACCACGCTTGCTGATAGATTCATTAAGAGCCTTCACAATTGACGGTCCTGAAGTATATCTACCTCTGGCGCAACATGGACAAAGCTTACACTATGGAGTGGCTTTCATAATACTACGAAAGGAACTGTTCTCGCATACCTCGTGCAGACACAACGTAAGTCAGAAGAAGATCAACATTGCTGCTCGAAAATGTCTACTGCACAATCTGTACAGCCACATGACAAATAAAGATCAACAGAACGACTTTAGACATTAACAGGTCAATCAAAAGTCGGCATTACAATATAGTTGATTAAGTGGCAATACATGTAAATGATCTAAGATTGAGTATTCAATAGACATTTATCCAATATTCAAAATAGGCAAACTCTTCGGGTAATGTTTCCGTTTTTATCAACAACGTCATGAAAACGACTGCTGGTCGTGTCTTGTTCCTCATAATTTCAGCTGAACGATGTCCACTGCTGGACATAGGCCTTCCCCAAGCACCGCCACTTCGACCGGTTCTGTGCTTCCCGAATCCAGCGGATTCCTGCAGCCTTCACAAGGTCATTGGTCCACCTTGTGGAAGAGCCTTCCAACGCAACATCCTCCGGTACGCGGTCTCCATCTGTTCTGCGAGCAATGTGTCTTGTTCTTTTAACAGATAAAAGAACTCTGCTGCTCAAAACTATCGCAATCATTCAGCAGCCTCTTACAACATCAACAAGCGGAGAGGGAGAAGCCATTATGAAGCCATCTGCTACTTAAAATCAAGGTGAAGTGACCACAGGTAGCTGACTGTATGGTTACCGGAACAAAGCCGACCACCCACTTACTTTATTTATTTATTTATTATATTTGGTAAAACAAACAGTAGTATACTAGGCATAAACAATGTAGTCTTAAAAATTAAAATTAACAAATATACTACCCACAACATTTTCCACAGATTACTATTTTATATAATAAAAACAAGCTGTTAGCAAACGTTAACTGTAGTAGGGCTAACTTAATAAAAAAGATGTTAAAAGAAAATGGTTAAACTAGGTATATTCTATAAAAGAA
The DNA here is from genome assembly GCA_916610205.1 of Griposia aprilina. Classification (NCBI taxonomy): domain Eukaryota; kingdom Metazoa; phylum Arthropoda; class Insecta; order Lepidoptera; family Noctuidae; genus Griposia; species Griposia aprilina. The sequence continues at coordinate 15,746,888 of OU744305.1, forward strand.
GTACCGTAACAAATAAAAAATAATAAAAATAAAAATTTATAAAAAATAAAACAAGAGAAAACAAAATTCAAGAAAATAAAATAAAACAAAACAAAATTCAAAATTCTTGCGTGATGTATCATACAAGTCCCAGCCTATTAATAATGATACCTACATTGAGTATTGTGTTGTTGCCTACTGCCAATCCTTTAGAATTTTAATTATATAATTTTTGAATTTATACCTGCTTAGGAATGATATGTCTACCGCACTAAAATGCGTATTGTATGTGTCGACCAAGCGGTATAGCGGTGAGCGCACACCAGCATTGGATCTAGAAAAGCTGGTAGCGAACAGTCGCCTGGTGGTACTTTGCGTGGGAGTTTATAAAGAAACCGACGCGCGGCCATGATGAGATTATGTCAGAAGGTCAAAAGCATATTTCTGTGTTCACAACTACACCTCACCATGTTACCGATTGGGTTTTCAACAGGGATGTTGTGAAAAATATACAACGGTTTATTACAAAGCCTCATGCGTTTTCGACTGGTCTTTACATAGAAACTGCAATAATAGACTACATAAGTAAGAAAGAAGGAAGAAATAGAAAAATTGTTTAAGAAGCTTACAAGAGCTAAAGCGCGGTCACTGTCGGATTGCATAGAAAAGAAAGAGACGCGCGATGACACAACGCTGGTAATTTATTGCAAAATATGAAGCAATTATGGATTTACAAAAAATCTATTCATTGGACTAAAAAATTGAAACACTATTACGTTAGTATGTTACTTGTAGAATAATCTGACAAAAATTTTGAATGTTTGCATGTATTATTAGTATGGTTTTTAATCGTTAAAATATTTTTTTTGAGGTAACTTCTTGATTTTTTTCTATCATATCAAGTTAATTGTATTATGTTTTCAACACACTATCTAGCTAGCATATATCCAGAAGGATATCATATATTTTTCTGATTTTGGTTACTGCAGTGGATCATATATTTTTAGGCATTATAAATTTGCGTTTAGGTCATATAGTCCCCTTAACTGCGACAGAAACACGTGCTTATAATAAAACTAGCGACCCGTCCCTGCTTCACACGGCTTTTACGACTTGATAATACATCCAGGTTTCTTTGGAATATACAAGTTTAATATTATTGTACACCTTAACCTTCCGGAATAAATTCTCGTAATAATCTCGACTTTTTTTTTCTCAGAAGTTTTCTGTAATATGAGATAAAGCGAATGTCTTAAAACAGACAAATTCTAAGAAAAAAAATATCCCATACTCATTTATTCAGTATTTTAGTAGTCCAGTCAATATTAAACTACACACATGAAATGTGTCTAGGTATTTAAAAATATATTTTATTGACCTATTGAAATTAAATAAAAATGTATATTAAGATTGATTAAATAAAATAAAAAAATCGTATGTGTATATCGACGAAGTACTTTCTGCTTTTGCATTAATAAAGAGTATTCGCGATTTTTTCTTATGCTAGATTTTTCACCTTAATTAATCCTGCACCGTAATTACGTAACACACTATTAATCACAATTTGAATCATTTTGAAGCCTATTGCTAATCCATTGCTTCACATGTTCGAAAAAATTGTCAGCTCAAAAACGTAAATAACGCAATGAATGTTATTGAACTGTCAAAATGAAACCCATTCCTACTGTTAGTGTGTTATGCAATCACCCCGCTGATATTTAAATGTGATAAAAGATAAAAATTAAAGTTTTTAAAGGTTTTTATTCAGTAAAATAAACAATAGGTAGTCTGTATTTCCCGCGTTACTGCGTATAATACAATCGCAGCGATTCGTCATACTCAATATAAGTTCATTCAAATCACGTTACGGTATGGCCGCCCACGTCCGTTGTAACAGGCGAAAGAGATTTTCTTTGAAGCAGCCATGGTAGGATGTTGATATTAGCTGCGGCAAGTGTTTTTCCAACGAATCTGGCAGTGTGTGGACGTGCGTTATCATGCATAAGCAGAAATGGAGCACCAAATTGGGTCCGCAAAGGAATGACAAGGTTCGATACTCTCGTTTCAGCGTAAATTGAGATTGCCTCTGATCCAAATCAGTGAGTAACAAAAAAATATAATTACAAAACCAGATTTATAGTAAATAACTAAAACGTGTTTGATCCCTAGACAGTTTTCATGTATGTAACATAAAACAGGTTTAACTATATTTGCAATGGAAAAACAATGGACAATTCTCTTAACGGGTATGAGAGATAGTTAGCAAAAAAGTGCGAACCTCTTTTGTTTATTTACTGTTTACGTAAGTAGTTTACATAGAGGAAAATGGAGGCATTGTTTTAGATTTACTGTCTTGTTATTCTATTGGATATTGTCACGTAATATTTTTTATAATAGCCATGGAATTGGTAATATAATTATACACGAGTTACCGTCAAACGAGGTGAATAGGAATGCAGGAGTGAATCGAGACGAAACTTTAAAAGGGATTTTAACATGGAAATAATATAGTTTTTTGCCAAAAAGGACTCTCATGTGTTTACTGTATTAAAGATTAAGTGCACTTGTTGGCAATAGACTATATTACTTGACATGGTTTAACACACGTCGGTGTGGTATATTTTAAGAGATTTATGGATAACAGTGGCCGAAGGTGATGCTTGAGAGCATGCCATTTGAGGGACCTGTGTGCAACAGTGAACTGCTACAGGTTGATGCAAAAAACGATAAATAGTTTGTAGTTTTGCACAAAAGAAGGATAATTATAGGCGAATTTCATCAATGAAACTAAACGCGATCAGCCACTTAAACACATTCAAGAATTCCACAACAATGATGTCACTGACAGCTCTTGAACTCCCGCAGACTGGCGCGACGTGACAGCGCGACGCGACTCTAGTAGAACAATTTCAATGAAAACTTCATGGAAATTGTTCTACCAGAATCGCGTTGCGCCTGTCTGCGGGAGCCTTTAGATGTGCTGATTGGGTTTAGTTTAATTGGTGAAATTCGCCCTGAGGCTGAAAACACATCGGCCCTGGTGCAAGCCATGGTACGGAGCGATAGGGAATAGGAAGCAGTCACCTCCTTCTGCGAAGCAGTAATGCTCACGAAGAAGGAGGCGGAGCGCATGAGGGTGAGGCAATCGTTGAGCCCTCACGCCACTAGTCGCCGCAGGAGGAGACGCCCTGGGCGTCGGGAGTCCATAGCCGACTCCCGGTCACCGTAGGCGCCGGCTTACAGACGGCGAGCAATAGGCAGCTTGCCGTCCGGTTAGGACCACGCCCGGGTCGACGGCGCGTAGTGTTCCACGCGCGCCTCAAAAAGATGTCAGCATAATTGACGGGGTCCGATAGGGCCGAAGCCTGCCGGGGTCGCGGATTGTTCGAAAGAGTTACCGTGGCCCTGGCGCACAGGCAACTGAAGGAACACGGGTGGGTTTTAGTCAGTAAGAGTCTGACACGCTCCTCCACTCCGCCCAGAGCGGGAGAGGTCATTTGATGATTTTACATCCAAAAAAAAAAAGGCTGTATACACAAGATTCATAGGGTAGCCATGGGTGATTTATACTACTGAGCATAAATAGCATCTTTTGCAGTTGGTTTTCAGAAAATACTTTTTTACATAATTCTATGCATGTATACCTAAACAATTTAACACATAACATCACGCCTTGTTTCCCCGAAGACTTAGGCAGAGGTCTACCCATAGCAGGTACACCCACATTTCGCCATTTTATTTAAGTCCCGTGTAATAGGGGACGAGCCTATTGTCATCAACTGGGCATAAATCCAGACTCCGTGCTGCAACTAAGTAATTCCTAGTGGAAAAACGCAATAACACTTTGTCCGACCTGGGAATCGAACCCAGAACCGGATGCTCAGCAGTAGCGTTTGCGACCACTAGACCAAAGAGGCTGTCAAAACAATTTTCTTTCTATTCTGCAAATAGCAAGATCTTATTCAAGAAATTAGATTCGCATTTGTAGCTCATTACTGTGAGATACTTAACTTGACCTTAATGCTACGTGAAGCCTGAATTGGTGTGAGAAAGTTTTCACAAGACAATCATACAAAGTATAGTACGACGTTTTTGGTATATTCTAGCAATTTCGATAATTTCAAACTATTTATGATTTTTGCTTTCACCCCCTTATGTAGTTAGTGAGAGGTTTTTTGTTTGTATTTTTAATAATAATAATGGCTTAATAGCCAAGAGCCTCGACCAACACCTGAGGAGGCTCTCGTTGGGCAGCTGGATCAAGGGCTTGATTCAGAAAACGGTACTTCTAGACACGGCTCGCATTGTTAGGAGGTTCCTCTCTCTGGAGCCCTGACCGCCGGTAGCTTGGACCCTGTTCCCAATACCGGTGGGGCGACTAATTTTTATATTTTTAAATGTTTGTATATTCTAATATTTAAAAATGTAATTTATATGTATATAATGGAATAAAGGAAATAGTAATATAATAATAATATCTTTTATTTGCTAAAAAACATGGTATAAAAGATGTTTATGAAATATAATTTAGGAAATAATAGTAATCATTTATCTCAAAGACTGTTCTTCCTTGCAAGACAGATACAACAATAATTTTTATTTTAAAACAACATGTACTCCAGCATTTTATCTATATGTCACAAATAAATAATTTTGTATTTGAATTTCTGTTAATTTTGACCTAACGCCATAGAATTCAATATAGGTACAATCTGTCATTTTATCTTTCGTTTCTTCCGTTTCTAGGGTGGTGCCTAGGAGTCCTAAATCCTCGAGTAAATTTGTGTGTGATTTTCACTACACCTAAGCAAGCGTGCAATATCGTCGATGGCCCCACGTGACACATTTTTTAAAACAATAATTTATGTTTTTTTTTTCATACCGTCAAACGGGGTGATTAGGGATACAAGGATGAATCGGGACGAAACTTTAAAAGGGATTTTATCATTGAAATAATATAGTTTGTTGCCAAAAAGGACTCTTATATGTTTACTGTATTATATTTAATGATTAAGTGCTCTTTTTGGTCACAAACTATATTATTTCAATGTAGTTTCGTCCCGATTCACCTCTGCTTCCCTATTCACCCTGTTTGACGGTACTATTTGTATTCATTCGGTAAGCTGTCAAGAATGCTGGATACTCAAGAAGTTATTGTCTAATCCGTCAATACTTCGTAATATTGGTAATATCTAATTCATCATTTGTCATGCATAATGTAGTTATCAAAGGAAACGTAATCGTTAAACTAGCGAGACAAGATTACATTGATACTTTTGACACGAATTTAATAAAGAAGGCTGAGTGAATGATAGAAGCAGTTGTTATAAATAAATCTAATGTTGATTGGATTTTTTGTGCTGCAAATTAATTTATAGAGTATTTTTCCACTGAAATGAAGCAAAAGAAGTATTGTAAGGGTGTTAGGTAGCAGGTGGCGTTGTGTAGTTTCTGCCTACCTCCATGGGAAGAAGGCGTGAGTTTATGTCTGTATGTGTATGCGTATTTCTACTCAAGAAAACTAAAGAAAAACAATAAAAATTTCGATTGAAATGTTTTCCTTTCTCAATTTTTATTGAGTAATATTAAGTTTTTTTTTAATAATAACATACATTAACATAACATCACGCCTGTATTCCCCGAAGGGTTAGGCAGAGGTGGTCCTACAGTACACCCATATTTCGCCAGTTATGTTTAAGTCCCATGTAACAGGGGGTGAGCCTATTGCCATCAACCGGGCACAAATCCAAACTCAGGGCTGCTACTGAGAAATTCCAGATGGAATAACCCAATAACACTTTGCCCGACCCGGAAATCGAACCCAGGACCTCATGCTCAGCAGTAGCGCTAGCAACCACTAGACCAACGAGGCAGTCAATTTTAATAATAAATACCTACAATAGTTTAGACGTGAAAATGGCTGCTCACACTTATAAAATTAGTAGGGTACACTATAATGTTTCTATCAAAAAGTCTCTTTAATAAAGCCCGCATAACGCAATGCAAAAAGTCTCTTTAATAAAGTCCACATAACGCAATGCAATCTGTTTGCAGAAAAAGTGTTTAGTTTTTATTGTAAAATTGCGATATTAAGACCCCGTGACTCATTACATTTAAAAATTCTGATAAATTAATATACTGACCTTCAAAAAATTATTAGATTCCAATATTTTATAGCATTGAATACTTTTGGCCATAACCTTTTAGTACCGTCTCTAGTTATCTCGTGTCATTTATTTATCTGCATTCTGCATTCTGGCAGTCTCAAGGTTTTTAGCTCTTTATTGACAACATGGCAAAAACTAATCAAAATGTATGAAAAACTACCGCGTTTTGCAGCAGAACCTCAGCGATAAGCGTTAGTGTGAAAACAATTGTAACCAAATCGATATAAAAATAAAACGTAGTATAATTTTGGGCAAATAGTATCTTTATACGTTCCATGCTAAATAATAAAAATGTGAAAGTTTGTGAGAATGGATGGATGGATGTTTGTTACTTTTTCACGCGAAAGCTACTGAACGGATTTGGATGGAATTTGGCACACATATAGTTTATAACCTGGATTAACACATAGGATAGTTTTTATCCCGGTAGTACGTTCCCGTGGGATAATTTCCGACCTCCGCGCGGGCGAAGCCACGGACAATAATTTTCTGAGAGCCCAGTTCCAGCACTGGTCTACCCGGAACGACTGTCAAAGATCTACGAATGACAGCCAGGACCTTCGCCAGGACCAACGGCTTAACGTGCCTTCCGAGGCACGGGGGATAATTTGAAATGACTGATTCTTTTAAAACTGTCTAAGGTATATGGTTCTCAAGATAATAAATAAAACAATGAAAACATTGCCATCGTACATAAAAAATACCTATCTAGTTATCATTTACCCATCATAAATTTATCATAATAATTGCTTTTGTCGACCACATTAGTTGTTATACATATAGTATAAATAAAAAACGTTTTTTTTACTCGTTGCTGACCATAGAGAAGTACAGAATAATCTTAACCCCAACTCTGTTGGTAATAAACCATCAAGCCAATTTTTGTATACAGAACGCGTTACGTTCCTGTACCAAGTCGTGTAATTATTAAGAAGTTTATAGTAGTCAGAATAAAGATCAAAATTCAGAATGGCTGTTTGGTTTGAACCTGGGTTTGAAGATTACCTTCTTTGGTAATAAGACGGTGGATCAGGGAACTTATTAATTATGGCACTTAGCAAGTAACACGGATGTGTTACCTAATTTAAGTCTTGTTATTTGAACTTCACGTTGTTTCATACATTAAAGGACATTTGCCAATGTGTCAATTGAACAGATAGCCAAGTAATCATTGGTTTTTTTTTCAGTGTGTTCTTCTTAGCGTGTCGATGGCAAATTTTAAGTCAAATATCCTTTTTGGTCTAGAACTCAACAACGCAAACACGTCGATTCTCACGTGCATAGATGAGGGTTTTGTAGCTGACTGTACTTTGAATAACCTGCCAGGAACATACAAATCCATGTTGCCTCAAAAGTTAATTTAGTTAATAGGACAATTATGTATTTAGATATATTTGAGAAAGTGTGGGAATTTCTATTGAGAACTTGAAATCAGGGGCCCTACTCCCTAATTACGATCCGTAGTTACGGCCGAAGTCGAGGAATTTCCCACACCATATATTATCGGACGTAACTAATGTTACGTCCGATAATATACGGAGTGGCCGAAATAAAAATTAATGACAAAAACAATTAGTAGGTACAGTTGTCTTTTATACTCCCGATGTGTTTTTTGTAATTAATCGGGTACTCCCGATTAATTACACCCTATCCACCACACACAGTACAGTAAACAGTACACCCAGTAAATCCACAAGTACAATACAAGTACAAGTACAGTAGGTAAACCCTACTGGGTCTACTTCTAAGTATCGAACTACTTTCAGATGGGCCCGTATCTTCATTGGCGGACTTGGAGAGTAGGCCCCCAGAGTTGGGGGAGAGTGACGCAATTAAGAAGCTGAACATAAAAAATTAATCCTGATTACCTATACGAGTACATATAATTTTAAGAAATGCAAAAGTGAGTTTTTGCGTTTTTGCTACGTCTCTCGTTTCTACTGCTTTTTACGCGTATTTAGATGTCAAAGGGTAAATTAAGTAGAAAACCTCGGAAAATCTTAACCTAAGTAGGTACCTAGGTAAGTGACTTTTGAATGAGCGGTGGCGGACCAATAGCCAGGAGAACCATCCCTAAGTGAACGACCTACAGAAGATCGTGAGGAAGACCTGGATGAGACTCACACAGACCAGGGAAGCATGGCACAAAAGGACGAGGCCTGTACTCGGCAGTGGATGGAACAAGGCTGCCCATGAATTAATGAATGAAGTGACTTTTCATTCAGGTTAGTTGAAAAGTTGGTAGAAAGTACTGATAATAATATCGAAATGCTTGTAAAAATGCTTTCTTGAGAACAAAGCACTTTTCTGAATTTAATGACGACAAAAAAGAGAATTCGATATTCAAAAATGTGTCAACGAATTCGACATATTTCAAATGACTCATTATATGATTTCTGCAATAGGTACCTACTCAGAAATAATGACAACACTTCTTAAAAGTAGGCAACGACAAACAACCGTTCAGCCTGATATAATGAAAATTATTCATACTGAAAGATTTGTAATTGCTCTAGCAAAGCTTATTAAATTCATTATTTATGGAGATAACGAATCAAATTGCTGGAAAGTATTGTTTCATAACCATGTCATAAGACGTAGGCAATGTTTTTTTTTTTAATTAACACAAACTATAGGTACTCAATTTTCGCTTAATCTTTTTTCTTGAAAGAAACCGTTTTTAAATTAAAATCATAATTCGAAATACCAATTATAGGTGTAACTTTCAAATTATAAGCATACGCTTAAATGCTAAAGTATCGGTGTAGATAATAAAATAATATTACATAAAAAATGAGAACGTTCAAACACAACTCACCGAAAAAGTAACAAACGTTTCACCTCCTTTTACTTTCGAACAACACACTCACACAAAAAAATATTTAAATACCACGTCAAATCAAATTACAATACAAAAACACTTTTATCGAAATCAAAATATATAAAGATGGAGATTTAAAAATTGATTTACGAAAACGGCGCGCAATTTGACGGCGATTCGGATATGGAACGCGTTTAGTTTTTATACGTCGCGCGGGAATGGAGACCGAGAACGCACTGCCAGTCAGCCAGCAGATCGCTCTCTCCGAAGTCAATGTAGTGTCTTAAAGTATGAGAGGGGACATCTTTACATGTTTTTTTAATGGCATAATAAATTGGCATGTTTAGTAAATAAATATTATGACCCTGTTGTTTGCTTGATTGGAACTGAGAATAACCATTTTGTGACTGGTGACTTCATAGAGCGCTAATTTGTAAAATGCAGTTTTTTTCTTAATAAAAGTATTTTCAGCGTCCGCGTTTCGTAAAATAGTTTGCATTATTTTGTCTAAACAACTGGATACTTTAATATTATAAATAATTATGAGTCAATGCAATTTAAGATTAGTTGTTTTTTTAGATGAAATTATTTAACCTTTAGTAGTATTTATAACCTTCATAATTAACAAAGGAAGATCATCGTGATAGCCTCAAAACACGGACACAAATATTGAATATGAATTTATTTTATGCAATAATATATTATAATATATTGGAACACACTAATTATTTGTTATTATTATTTATAATTTATATACTTAGAATATAATTATTTATTATTATTATTGTTGAAAAATCAAACGGCAGAAATATAAGGGTTTGATTGTGTAGATCATAGAAAGCCAAAAAAAGCTTTTTTTTTTATTTACTTATCAGACAAAGGAGATGAGGTTCTGGTTATAAGTTTGCCGTTTTTTTCCAAAATAATATTTTATCGAAAACAAAAATATTTTACCACTTTCAATTTCAAAATCAATTCAGTACCTACGTTACGTCCACCTCTTCCGCCTCATAGGTCTATGTGCACCGTGACAACGAAAGTGACGTCACGAGAAATAAGACACCTTTCTCTGCGGGTATCGGAACGCAAACGCACCGATACTAGAGAATGCAACTAACCAATTATTATTATTGTAATTCTTATGACACACTTACCGGTCCTTTACCTTGGGTGTCCTAGATTTAAATAACATAGAAAAAAGTGGGCAATTTATACGGTTCCGTACCCAAAGGGTGCCAACGGGAAGGCGTGTAAAACAGGTTAGGTTAGAACCTTCTCCGGTAGACCGAAGAAGGTTCAACTCGGTTCATAGGGGTTCCGATAAAATTGACCGTGCCTAGAAAGTTCTTTGTCTCCAGCACCCATTGTGTAAGCAAATTGAATAAGACTTTGTCAACCATTCAATTGTCTTATTTCTTTTTTCATTAATCCTTGGTCTAGTCTAATGGGACTTTTTAATCTGGAATTTCTTCTTCGCAAGTTTCCTTATCAGCTTTTTGAGAATATCAATCAATCTGTCTGGACTTTTTCATTTATCATACTCGGAAAGTAGTGTTTGTTCGATACGAGTAGCGGGTGGAAGACGCTGCTCTCCATCTTTGGGCGGGAAAGACTCACAGTAATTGCTTCCCACTCTCGGGCGGGAATGAATTTTTAAAATAGAACTAAATTTGGTTCGAAATTTTTTACATCATATTAAGAAAAAGAAAAATATCGAATCAAATAAAATAAAAAAATGCTTCGGTCTTGTGAGTGTGCAGCCAGCGCGAATTAAAAAAAAATACATTTTTAGCTGGACGGCCCGCGGTGCTGTGACGCGGTGAGTTCCTTATTTAAAGTTAATAAAAAAAAGACTATATTTTTTGGTATTGGCGGGATACTAAATCTGTAAGCTGTGTCGAAATTCTAAATATCGGTTTTATAGACTAATATTTGATTATAAATGAGTCTCATGTTATTAGATTATCAATAAATATTTGAGAAAAACTAAAAAAAAATATTTTCTTTGAATGTATTCGAAATGAAAAGTAGAGTGTTTAACACGGGTGAAAGTCAGCAGTTCCTACTCGGACTATTGCCTAAATATATACTATAGGCTAAATACGTCGTATTGGAATTGATTCCTTTGGATCCTTTTAAAACACTATTCCCAATTATGATGGAGTCGGCTTCCAGTCTAACCGGATGCAGCTGAAACCAGTATTTTACATTGAGCAACTGCCTATCTGACCTCCACAACCCAGTTACTGGATAACACGATACCCCTTCGTAAGAGTGGTTGTCAGATTTTATGGGCTTCTGATTACCCGTAACGACTGTCAAAGATCTACAAATGACTCCGGAACCTCGAGATACTGAGGGGTCTCGATATGTAATGGATGGTTACCCATCCAAGAACCGACCGCGGCAAGCGTAGCATTAAGACTCTCACAGACAGGCGCGACGCGACTCTAGTAGAACAATTTCTATGAAAACTTCATGGAAATTGTTCTACAAGAATTGCGTCGCACCGGTCTTCGGGAGCCTTTACTTCCTATCGACTTGTATGGCTGTTATTATTTAGGCACGGGCTCCACTCCAGTTTATTGAGAAAATCAAGGCTAGAAAAACTATAATTTCGAAATATTGACAAACAGGTTTCTCTTATTCAAAGTTCAGTCTACCAAATTGTATTATTTTTATTTTTTATTTGGAATTATAAGAAATGACGAAACCGTAGGTTTAGAATTTTTGTACGAAGGTATAATACGAAAATTAGATATAGGTAGATATTTTTGGAGTTTTTTTAAGCATTTAACATAATAAGTTATAGTAGTATAAAATGTAAAATTGTCATCGTTTTAGAATGTTTTTATGTAATATAATCTAACAGCATTAACAATATGTTAGTATTATAATTATTGATTGCCTTGTCATATTAAGTCTTTAATCACACATAAGTATAATTTGATTGTTAGGATTCCTCGTTTAGTATTTATTGTTATTCCTACATTGGCCTGTTTTAATCCATCAAATTAATTAGTAATCATATTCTACAAGAACAGATTGGACGGTGACCCCCAAACTAAGCATTTGCCGACGTATTTTGGCGGTCGGAATGGTGACATTTTTAGAGTTAAGGGTAGAATAGAATACTCTTTAAAATATATGTACATATATAAATGTAGAAATTTTACATAGGGTGACACAATGGGCTGTCTTGTCGCTAAAAGCGATCTTTTGCAGACAACCTTTTGTTCAACCTTTGGAGAAGGAGTGATAATAATGCAGGCAGTCAGTATAGTGTACCATTTACATATAGGGACAACAAATACATATATACATAAAATATAGACGTATCAACTTATAGATAGATATGCGTAGGATAGTACCTACATAGTGATTAATATTGTTCGATGGCATTGCCAATCAACGTGGCAAAACTGCCAGCCTTTTGGGCACTTTTCCAAATGACAGCGGTGCGGATAATTTTTTTGATGCCCAGTTTTGTAACCATATTTTGATTTAAAAGAGTGTCCATGGAGTTTCTTGCCCGTTCTTCTCCATAGGTACCTATTACGCTTTGGAATTGGCAACTAGCTTCATCTTTCTGACCAACCGACCTCTTGACAATTCAAAAGTGTCTGTAATTGGTTTATTTGAAATAAATGCTTTGAGTTTGAGTTTGAATGAGCTCTCCCCCTTTTTATATAAGTACTTCTATATATACTACTTACTTATATAGTACTTGTATTTATTTGAGTTTTAGCTCACAAGCAAGGTTTATTTAAAGAAAAAAAAATGTTACATAGTTGAGTACACTGTACCTAAGCATTCAATTAAAAATTTAAAACCTATTGCAGAAGAATGTATGAACCTCCGATTTTGCTTCATGTTAATGTCCTTGACCTTAAAAAGTTGTTTCGGGCTAAAAATAGAAATTCTTATCTCGTCTACCAAAATGAGCGGAGACAAAAAAAAAAAAAAACGTTTTGGTCGGTAAGTTCGTTGTTGTTCGTGTTCGTTGGGTACCATTTGGTGCTAATTGTTATTATTATTTTTTTTCATTTTTATTTTGCATTGGTGCATATTTATTTTTACCGAGTTCAAAAAAGGAGGAGGTTTCTCAATTCGACCGTATATACATATATATATATATATTTATGTGTGTTCGCGGATAACTTCGTCGTTTATGAACTGATTTTGATGATGTTTTTTTGTTCGAAATGAGATATCCCAAGGGTGGTTTCATGATAAGGAAACCAGGATCTGATGATGGTATCCCAGAGAAATCGAGGGGAACCTTCGATAATCTTAGGGGCGACTAGTGCGTTTGTTCATTTTATCATTAAGTATTTTAAAGCATATTTTTTTAATTTATAACATATATTTAATAATTATGAAGGTCTGGAGTCGATCTGATGATGGAGTCGAAAGACAGTCTAGGGAACTCCTCAACGATTTACGGCAGTTACCTTGTGTTTGGGCTTGATTAATTTGCATTGATGAGAACTTTACACTTAGATGGGTTGTGACTGTCATTAGGGGTCTGATGATGAAGACGAAGGACAGTTAAGGGAACTCCTCAACGGTTTACAGTAGCTACCTTGTGTTTGGACTTAATTTATTTATATTGATGAGAACCTTGCACCCATACCATAGCATAGCACATGTGTGAGTACTAGGTATATAGGTACCTACTATAAAGCTTAAAGCTTTTTCTTTCATTGACTTGAATGCGCCCTGGCGGCTGAGAGTTTGTCATGCCCACTCAAATGTCTCGCTGGTGGTGGCGTGTGTGTTGGATCATTAAGTTCCCTTCAAAATGGTTGAGCTGCATGGTGCTGAACCATGCATCATGTTCATGAACAGGCGCCGTCAGTAGGGACTGGTCAATTCTTAGCTGCCACGGCTTATTTTAATTTAATTTAATATTTGAATTGTTTTTGTCTTTTTATTACGGACGCTTTTAACGTTCTGCATCGTTCTAACATGCATAATTTCAACATGAACGATGTAATCAATATTTTGTAACCATATTTTGATTTAAAAGAGTGTCCATGGAGTTTCTTACCCGTTCTTCTCCATAGGTACCTACTACGCTTTGGAATTGGCAACTAGCTTCATCTTCTGACTGATCGACCCCTTGACAATTCAAAAGTGCCTGCAATTGGTTTATTTGAAATAAATGCTTTGAGTTGTGAGTTTTTTTGAGTTTCATATGGGTTATAAGTACCATTACAGGTCTGATGATGGAGACCATAGACAGTCGAGGGAATTCCTCAACGATTTACAGCAGTTACGTTTTGTTGGGCTTACTTCATACGGTTCAATATGCCAAAATGTTTAGTTCGTCCAAAAATAATACCTAATTAAGATTGAAGTTTTACATAGGACAACCACTACCTAGTCATGCTGATGCGTCAATTTGAGACTGAATTTAATTTGCGTAATCGCGTCATCTATAGCAATGCTCTTTCGTTGGTTGCTAAGCAATTTATGCTTGTCACCATGCATATGGTGAAATGGAGCTGATGGTGGTTTTTACCTAGAGAACTCCTCAACAATAAACTCCTCTTTTCCCTACATCGGGAAAGGAAATATTTTGTAAAAGGTGATGAGCAGTTGACATTAGACTATTGTAACTTAGGTAAATTATTATCTGACCCACTAAAGAGTGAAAAATAAAAACTTTTATTCATAAAAAAAACAACTGACTTCCAAAAAAAAAAAAACACTCCAAAGTGAAAAATAACTTTCATTTCGGAAGTCGGTGGCAATAACTAAAATAAAGATCCAAAGACACCGACCTCGGAAATTAAACTTATTTTTCACTTTGTAGTGTTTTTTTTGGAAGTCGGTTGTTTTTTATGTAAAAAAGTTTTTGAAGAGTTAAATTCTCAAGGATCATAATTATTATAAACATAACATCACGCCTGTAATCCCCAAAGGGTTAGGCAGAGGTGTACCTCTGTAGGTACACCCTCATTTCGCCAGTTATGCATAATTCCCATGCAATAGGTGGCGAGCCTATTGCCATCAACCAGGCACAAATCTAGGCTCCGGGCTACTACTGAAAAATTCCTGATGGAAAAACCCAATAAGTGTTTGCCTGACCTGGGAATCAAACCTAGAACCTCATGCTCAGCAGTGGCGTTTGCGATCACTACACCAATGAGGCAGACATCATAATTATATCTTTCGGGAAAAATTCACAATCAATTTATGAAGATTTTTCTACTATTGCGAATCACCTAGGTATACCTTTAACCTTTTTTACAGACCGTTCAACCGATTTTGACTTCTATTCCGTAGGTATAAAGACGGCCTTAAAAGTAAAAACATGGTTACAATACCAACTGCTTACTGCACCTGCTATTTGTCATGCCACCAACGGAATAGAAGTAAAAATCTGTTGAAAGGACTGTAAAAAAGTTTATTTAAATTTTTAATCTTATTTATAAAATGGAGTATATTAGTAGTTGAGTAAATAAAAAGCAGCTTATTTGTTAAAAAAGGTGATCTACTTTTTTAAATAAAGATTTATTATTTATTTTAAAATAATATTTAGAGGTTGTAGTAATTATTACCTAGATGGCAAATGGCAAACATGGGATTGAACCACCATCAGTCTTGGTGGATGGATTGGTTGTCAGTTTTAATACAGTGGTAATGCAGCAACCAGGAAGACGTTTCATTCGTGAATTTGGATAGAAGGATATCGACGATGAACTACCTTTTTCGATTTGTAGTATATAATGCCAATTGAAGTAAAATGCTAATTCGCGTGTACTGGCAAAACCTCCTAATACTTTTAACACTTATGCAATATTCTAAATTATGAGATGCTGTAATTTTTCTGCGAATACCTCCTAACTTTAAGTAGAAATAACTACTTACTATGTTATTTGGTTGAAATTTTCTAAAAATAGATAGAAGACATTGGTACATAGTTCGTCGTCGATATAAAGTGATCTACGGAATATTTAAGCAGTAGACACGGATCAAAACATATACAAAGAACTTGTGTTTATGTAAATAGGTACATGTACGAACATGCTAGTAAGCCGTACATTTACTTGTTCATTTACTTTAAGTGCTCATTTCAAGTTCATTGTAAATAGTTTACATATGACAAAGCTCAAGTTTATGTCCAGTTTTTTAAAGATTTTGTTTTCCACTGGTCTTTAATGTATGCTGCCTTTTCCGGCTAATCGCCCGTAAACGTATCTAAGTCATCACGGAGCACCGCCTCGTCGGCGGCGGTGATCTCTCGCGTCTCGCTCTGGTCCAGGCCATGGTACGGAGCGAGAGGGAATGGGAAGTCATCACCTCCTTCTGCGAAGCAGTAATGCTCCCGAAGGAGGAGGCGGAGCGCATTAGGGTGAGGCAATCGTTGCGCCCTCACGCCCCTAGTTGCCGCAGGAGGAGACGCCCTGGGCGTCGGGAGCCGATAGCTGATTCCCGGCCACCACAGGCGCGGGCTTGCGGACGGCGAGCAATGGGCAGCTTGCCGTCCGGTAAGGCCCAGGCCCGGGTCGACGGCGCGTCGTGTTCCACGCGGGCCTCGAAGAGTTGTCAGCACCATTGACGGGGTCCGATAGGGCCGATGCCTGCCAGGGTCGCGGATTTTTCGAAAGAGTTATCGCGGCCCTGACGCAGGCATCTGATGGAACACGGGTGGGTTTTAGTCAGTAAGAGTCTGACACGCCCTCCCGCTCCGCCCAGAGCGGGCGAAGTCATTTGATGATTGCCCAACCAAAAAAAAACAGCGTTTCCTTGGCCCCCCTCGGCGACGCCGACGACAAGATGACGCCCGTTTTGAGGGCCCTAATTTACTATGACCACTTAACTTAATGATTCCTTACTTCGAAACCACGTCAATTCCTTATCTAACCACGACATCTGCTAATAACATATTCTCTATGATACAATGAACGAAACCGTTTCTATAAAACACGATATTGACGTGGTTTTCACGTGGTAAGATTACGCGGTGATTAATAATTACCATACAGAATTGGGGCCCTGGTTCCCACTGTGTGACGACTCTGGCTCGTCTGTCCCGATGCATCCTACATACATGGCCCGCCTAAGCCCACTTCAGCCTACCAGAATTGTTGGCCACATCAGCGATTCCTTTTTAAAGAATTTTTCTAATAATTTTATGTCCTTACTTACCTTTTTGACTGAACCCGCCGAAAAGGTTTTTATAAACGATTTAATTAAGATACCCCAATATTAAATTAAAAGGTCTGTCCACGCACTTCGAAAAGGTTTTTCCATCCAATTCGAAAAAGTCCGTTTACCCACTTCGAAAAGGTCCATGTACCCACTTCCAAAAAAAAAAACAGTTTCGAATAATCCTTTGCTTCTACAGGAAAAACATTTTTTTTATTAGCAGTTTACTTTATTTTACATGATGATAAGCAGCAATTAGGTCTTGTACATACCTACCTGTAAATGCGTACCTAATAAAATAAAGGTTGCATTTAGGTGAATAGAATATAAAATACATCTTTTTTGGATTATCTGTGTTAAGGCTACCGCAGACAGGCGCGACGCGACGCTTGACGCGCGACGTTGCGACGCTTTTCTGGTAGAAAAAATTCCATGAAGTTTTCATACAAATCACTCTACTACAGTCACGTAGCGCTGTCGCGTCGCGCCTGTCTGACCCATAATGCCAATTAAGAGACCCACCGCAAAAACCATTAATTATCTAAATAGGAAAAGTCACGTGCAAAAATTGAAAACTCCATTTTCTTAAAAGTTTGAAAGTTTTTTGAAGTGCATATTTCAAATAAACTATCATAATGTTTATTTGTTTTCCTACAAGTACCTAAGTTTAGCATCATAATTTAGGCCATAGTAGAAAAAATCAATTAATTTTTTTCAGTCTCATCAAGGGCTATCGTCTTACCCAGTAACTGGGTTGTAGAGCTCAGATAGGCAGTCGCTCCATGTAAAATACTGGTGTTCATCTGCATCCGGTTAGACTAGAAGCAGAGTCTGATTTTAGTGGAAAAATCTTTATAAAGTTTTGCAATAGGTAGGTAACTAAATATTATATTTACAAGTGACTAGATACTTAATTACATATTTGCTTATTGTCCTTGTACAGGACTTAAATTTTAATATGCTTGACAATGAAATATATAAGTTTTATGTACAATAAATTAATGCACATAATATTAGTGGTCGGACCTTGTATCGACCTTGGTGACAGGGCAAAAAGTCACACCTTTTATTCAAATCAAAGTCATCTGAAGACTGTTAGAATCTTTTTAAGTTGTGGCGGCATCTACAACGCCACATGCGAACTACGCATCACTACATCGCGCAAACAGAATTATCCGCGCGATTAACATACTATACAATAGCCTTAACAACCATTGGCAGTAGCCCACCAGACAACACCCGGCTGGTCGTAGGTATCCTAAGTTTTCTATGGAGGATGAGGAAGTTTCCATCCTGTTCTTCATACCTCTATAAAGTCTTCATGGCTTCGATGGACACAGGACTAGAAAAATTGACAACTATGAAATTAATTTAACTAAGTAGGCGAACATTTTAAAAATTATCAACGTGAATGTCGGTTTCATGGTTTTCGAGGGAGCTAAGGCGATAGTGAGGTCAAAAAAAAAACCCAGATTGTGGCTGCGAAAACTTTCAAATTTTTCGTCATGCGTGTCGTTATCGTGGTTTTTGAGGGTGCTTAAGCTGATAGCGAGGTCAAAATGGAAATCCAAGATGGCGACAACTTTATGAGAGTTTCTAAACACTAGATGGCACTGTATTAAAAACGCTTATTAATTCACACTTTTTCTTCCCTCCTTTCTTTTCTCTTTCTGTATATTTTTATTATATACTAGTGAATGTGCGTGCGGGTATCACGTAAGGACCTTCATTCCTGACGGAGGTCCCTCGACTGCACATGTTTTTTTTTAGCGTCCCAGACTGCCAATCTGCCTTACCCGGCATTAAAAGATTTATCAATTGAGATTGATAGCAGGGTGAGGCAGATTACTTTTATGTCTATTGTCTTAATGTCTATTGTTCCAAACTGTATTAATTTACCGAAAATAAATTGATTTTAGAGAAATATTGCATTTCAATATGTAGAAAAAGTTACCATTTTCAGTAGTATTTATTGACATTATTGAGTATTTATTATTATTGGATCTTTGTTCTGGACCGCTCCCCATCATCATCATCATCATATCACCCTGGAATCACTCACTACTGGGTATAGGCCTCCTTTCCTCTCTGCTAAAATTCCAGGTTCTGTCCCATCCAGGTGTTTCTCGCGAAATTGCTGATATCCTCGACCCAACGCGCTTTTGGATGTCTTAGATTTCAAGCTACGAGTATCTAAGTATATACTGACAATAAAGCTGAAGAGTTTGTTGGTTTGAACGCGCTAATCTCTGGAACTACCAGTCAGATTTCGAAAATTCTTTTTGCATTTGGTAGCTCAATTCTTGAGGAAGGTTATAGGCTATTTAAAAACACGCTACAAACCTTAGGCGCCAAGCAAAAAGAAAAAAAGTGAGAAATAATGCTAAGCGAAAACGAAGTAATTGCGCGGGGGGGCGATGAAATGCGACGGACTGGGACGGGGGAACAAGAAATTTTACGCGAACGAAGTCGCGGTCAGAAGCTAGTAAAACAATAAGTCCTGCGTAATACGAGTACAAATCTGTCAAATCAGTGGCTACCTACATGCGCAAAATAAGTTGCACATAAAGTATATGTACACTGCTCAGTCGCCATTATATAATTATATATTTTCGCAATAGTCTGTTGAAATTGAGCCTTCCGTAACCATGAGTAGTTTCGTTTGACATTTATATTTGTTGATATTTGGAGTTTGAACCCAACCCCAGTGTTATTGAAATGTTAATAAAGTAATTTCATGATCTTATGGTGACCCACGATTTTGCCCATAATAGCCACCGGACGATAAATTTTAATGATGTTTATTTCTGTAAGTGAGTTTATACAAAAGTTTTTACACTTCAATAATATTTTCAAAACTAGTCTGAAAGTGTCTGAAAGTGGAACCGGTGACTGAAAAGCTATGTGGAAATCGGTTGTCATGGTGTGGGCATTGATACTCGTAAGGAGGAATGAGGGAAATATCGTGAGAAGAGTTTTGCATAAGAATGTAGATGTATATGATGTAATGATGATGTAGATTCAATAATTCCTTCTGCACATGTGGCTTCTCAGCGGGCTTAGCATGACGCTATCTATCTCTTCGAGGAATAGAGACGGCTATTCCCATACAAAGTGACATTTCGTTTCTCTATTTTTGACATTGCACCGTAAAAATCCTTCTAAAATCTGTCATTTTGTCTTTCGTTTCTGCCGATTGTTGTCTAGGTTCTTTTTAATGTAGACTATTTCAGAAGACAGTTGTCTAAGGTAGTGAAGACGATTTGATTTTTTAATCGCCATGCTAAAGACAGTAAAAAACTTTTTACTCAGCGGCCACAAAGTATAAAAATGGAAAGGAAAAAAGGATTTTTTCACTTTTTGTATGGAAAATGTGAAAAATTATTACCTACATGTTGAGTTTTAGGGGTTTAAGGGTTTCTTATAGGAGGTCGAAATTTTCATTATTTTTGCGACAGGACACACCATTTTCGAGATATAAGCAAAATAAAAGATAAACGTGAACAAATTACTGAATTTCGTAAAAAGTGCAGTTGACTCTTTCTACTTTGCTGCCGTCGTACTGTCTTCACGAAACGTCATTTTTGTCTATTCTTCCGTCGACAAAACGGTGCTTGTGCTAAGCCTGCTGGTACCACATTAACGGCATCACTAAGAGTGGGTTGCACCAAAAGCTCCGTTATAGCTTCCGTCAAAGTTAATTTTAACAGTAACATTAACAATGACCATAGAATTGAACTACCTACTGTTGCACCATCATGTAAAGTGTAAAAGTTAAAGTTAAATGGGTGACAAGTGACAAGATGTCTTATTTCCCCAAAATGTACATGGGTAATTTTTTTGACAAGGGCAACACTGCAAGCTTGTTATCATCTCATCACGCTTTCAAAATTAACCAAATTTAAACTAATTTTTTCGGCAGGATTATTAATTATACGCGTGGTATTTAAATTCTGCTGCAAAATATTATAAGTAGCGACAGATAAAAGTTAAGTTAAAATATACTAGCAACTTGCTCCACAACTTCAATACAAAGTGAGTAGGTATTGCTTTCATACATTTTTAAATATTGTTTCTTCGGTTCCTCGTTCCTCCTACGTAATAAAATACAACGTAAGGTCTTCTTACACACACAACAGAATTATGCGAATTAATGTTAAAATTAATTAAAAGCCTGTGATTTCCTACTGCAGGGCAAAGGCCTCCCTAATCTCAGTGATCTCTTTCCACTTCTCTCTGTTTAAAGCTGCTAAGGAATAGTTTTTGTTGAAGGAGTCCAGCTCATCCCGCCACCTCCGTCTGGGTCTGCCGCGATGTCACTTGCTATTAAGAGGGACCCGTTGGGTCGTAAATTTGGCCCATTGGTCGTCTGACATGCGGCAGATGTTTCCAGCCCAATTCCATTTTAGTGTGGCAGCTTTCTTCATCAACTTGGTCTTTGATATATTCATCTGAAGTCCGACCTCTAGGCTTGCCGTGTTAAGATCGTCTAGTATCTGAGTCAACTCGAAGGCTGAAGGCGAAAATTAGAATTAATGTTATTATTACTTAAATACCTTTGATTTATAATACCTAAACATCCACTACTTAAAAATACCACATGGGTGAACGTCCAATTATGTAAAACTATAATACATCCATATTCTGATGTTGATATGATAGTTTATTATTAAGATAACTGAAATATATTTTCAGAGAAAGAAGTGTTCATTTTAGCAAGGTAGAAATTACTAGATTACAAATCCTTGCCGAAAAACACATTTTTGATGTGCATAAAAACAGACCGGACTAGCACAAAACAAAAAAAACAAGCATGGGAAAACATTGAAAAGGAATTCAATGCCCCACTCCAAAGAAATGATGACACAAACCGTAACTATAGCCCTTAACCGCCCGAAGTTGAGCGGTTAATGTTATCGTTATTTGTGACGTAATTTTAACAATTGTTAAAATGGTGCAACCTGTGTTACGGATAACCGGAGATTTGACGGCTGACAAGGCATTGGTTATCGTTAAAGTTAGTTGGTGCAACTCACTCTAAGTAAATGTCTATTAACTGTTCCCAAATTACGAAGTTTTTTGTTTCTTTTTACTTACTTCTTTGACATAATCTCATTATTTGACGTTATATACCTCAGATTCTTATTTCAACTCCTTATTTATGGCTTTTGTGGATAGGATTTTGATTCAGATTTGTTACAGTTGTAATGGCAATCATGTCATTTGGTCTAAATAGGCTTTTATTTTTATATAGATTCTTCTATATTTTGTGAATGTGAGAACGTTGTAGGCCTAACTTGTAGACTGTAGATTTGTGGACCTTTTTATATTTTGTTGAGTACCTGTTACTTGTTGACAGGCCTACACTGTCCTCCCATATCTATCAATACTGTAATTGGAAACATTGTAAAAGCCCCTTATTTTTAAAAGAGTAACCGTGGAGTTTCTTGCCTGCTCTTCTCCATAGGAACCAACCAATTGGAACCGTGCACCTAGCTTCTGACGTTTCATAAGTGCCCATGTTGGTTTATGTGAAATAAAATATTTTGATTTTGATGGCTATTAGATTAGAGGAAGACCAAAAAGAGATGGATGGACTGTGTGAAAGATGATATGGCTAGGAAGGGGGTGACTACCGAGACGACGACTAATAGAGAAGTGTGGACGAAAAAGACATGTTGCGACGACCACCAGTAAATTTGGATGAGGAAAGGAGAATGATGAATATTTTAAAAACTAGATGAGGTCGGAGTTTCATCCGATTACTCTGAGAAGAAACACCGAAACAAAACTCAGAGGTCAGTCATTATCCAGACATTATCTTGGTCAGGTCAGATCGTGTGAGGATCATGTAGATTAGTGTCTAAGATGGTGTTTTGAGATGACTTGTAGGTACGCTCATACGAACATATTTACTTACACCTTATAACTTTTCGTCAACGTCGTTGTCAAAATTTTAAATTAAAGTAACTGTTCGAAAAGGTAACATAACATGCACCTGTTATGTGGAAAAACTTGAGCCTGTTATGAGCCATGTGCCTGATGGAAGTTCATTCGGCAAAAATGACAAGCTTCGATACAAACGTTCATCACCTATTTAACCCCTTCAGCAGGGCGAGCACGGCCACTGTGACATGGCGAGCACGACCACTGTGACATAGCGAGCACGGCACTGTGACATGGCCAGCACGGCCACTGTGACATAGCGAGCACGGCTACTGTGACATGGCCAGCACGGCCACTGTGACATAGCGAGCACGGCTACTGTGACATGGCGAGCACGGCCACTGTGACATGGCGAGCACGGCCACTGTGACATGGCGAGCACGGCCACTGTGACATAGTGAGCACGACACTGTGACATAGCGAGCACGGCTACTGTGACATGGCGAGCACGGCTACTATGCCATGGCGCGCACGGCCGCTGTGACATGGCGAGCACGGCCACTGTGACATGACGAGCACGGCCACTGTGACATGGTGAGCACGGCCACTGTGACATGGCGAGCACGGCCACTGTGACATGGCGAGCACAGCCACTGTGACATGGCGAGCACGGCCTCTGTGACATGGCGAGCACGGCCACTGTGATATGGCGAGCACGGCCACTGTGTCATGGCGAGCACGGCCACCGTGACATAGCGACCACGGCCACTGTGACATAGCGAGCACGGCTACTGTGACATGGCCAGCACGGCCACTGTGACATAGCTTGAGTCACACATTTTATCGCAGTTTGGGCGACAAAACCGTCCGTACAGTAACCGAATGTCTTGTCACGAACGTCTTCGGTACGCCGATGCTCGTCTCGCAGGAGATGAATTTTCAAAAATCCTTCTTTAGTGCTAACTTTCGTTGTACTTTAGCTATGCGTATGTTCATTGGTCAACAATGTCAGTCACTATTTCCGTGTTGGTTCGTTAACTGTCATAATCATAATCATTTTTTATTTGTGTAACATGTGAATAAACTTCTTAAATCCGAACCGAACCCGTTCTGTATAAGGAACCCTTGTGCAGAACTTCATGTTCCTATGCCTACCCATTAGGCTGTGTCACTGTGTGTTTGTCAGTGAATTTAATAATTTTTGTTAAGTATGTACTTTGAATTTAATATTTTTATTATGTACTAGCAGATACCCGACGTGCGTAACGGTAATAAAAAATAGTGAAAAAAAAAAAGGTGGTCTAAAACCATGTTCGCATTATTGCCTTTCTAGTGAAACCGGTGTAGGGCACATCGGTTGGATAGTTTCAAAGTCAATAACGAACATAGGTATATTTTTTGTGTTTTATATATTTACAAGCTGACCCGACAGACGTTGTCCTGTCTGAACTATGAATGTCATATGTCGTTTAGTTTTAGTTTTGACTATTGACTAAACCTAAAACTATCGACTCATTTATCAACCGATCCATCTGTGTTAAACGATATTTGCAGCGCGCATTCTGTCAATCGCTGACAGTTATTTCAAACAACTGACAGTCATGTAAACTTAATATTGGCGATAAGTTTTCTTAAACTTTGTAACGTTCCGATCAACTTCCTTATTTTTTATTTCATAAGATCCTTCTCCTGACAATAACGAACACAACACAAAAAAAAATTGTGAAATCGGTCCAGCCGTTCACGCGTGTTGGCGTGACCAAGGGAAATAGGGATTCATTTTTATATATACCTATATATAGATATAGATTGCTCCTTGACCGTGCCTTGTCCTTGTCCTTGCTCCTATTCGAAATGTTTGAATATTTTTTGCCACCGAACAACATCAACAGTAGAAATCTCATGTGCTAGTGTTGCTGAGCTCCGATTTGAAGGGTATGGAGTACCGTATTAGGATCCTCTGGTATTGCAGATGTCCATGTTGGTCACCACTTACCATCTGGTGGGCATTGGTTTGTTAGCCATCTGTATAAAATAATCGAAACATTAAAAAAATTGGTGTAGCAACATTTATATTTTTAGCACTAGTTTTTTAAAGAGTGGCAGGGAGATCGACGCACAACCAGAGGGCCTAGACAAAGTAACATTCGATTAACGGTAACGCTAGTAGAAAAGCTAAAATGTATGGGGTTGACATAAGCTATCGAAATGTCACGTGATCATAGGTCAACGAATAAAAATTAGCTAGACAATGTAAATAACATTCGATTATGAAATGAATCGACAGCGTCGAAAGATTAGGTACTTCCACAGAGATGCATAGCCAAGGGACACTTTTTGACGAGCGTTATCGCTAGTTTTTGGAATCATTAGCGAAAGCGATAGCGATTGTAGAAATAGAATCGCTCCGAATCGAATGCCATTTGTCTAGGCCCTCTGTTACCATAGATTCAGTACGAGATTCTAGACGTAGTGTAGAAAGAAGAATGGCAGTACTGGTGTCGCTTAATTTCAGAAGCGTTCATAAATGTTAGTATGTGAATTATATGAAACAATTACTTTGTATACATTAGCTTCTTTTTATTAAGCTGCACAGAAAAAAAAGAAGATAAAATATTTGATTAAAATCTGAATATCTAAACGCAATTATTTGCAATATCTATACGCAAAACCTAGGACGGTACCAGTGGAGTTACCATATTCAATAGAATATGGTAATTATATTTCTATATTATATGCTAATTAGCAGGATTTTGGTGGTAGTGGTTTAATCGTTTAAACTATTAAGAGAATTGATGCCTCGTTTTTTTTAGAGGAAACTTAAGGGATAAGACGTTTATTACTGCTGTGATAGCTCAGTTCTGTTTTTAACAAATCTAAGACATTTTGGAGAAGAATCCTGTCCTTTGAAACGCATTGTATTTGCAACATTGCATTGTTTAGTTAAGTTGGTTATGAATAACTGATTTATGAAGCTTATCGTTAATGACATTATAATATTATGAATCCACAATTTATACGTTTTTTGGAGAATTTAGTTTTCATGGCAACATTAAAAACGGTTGATGTCATCCTTCAAATCAAAAATGTCATGGCCTCGATAAGTCAGATGGTCAGATGTCACTGTCATATTTGAATGTCACTTCTATTTCCTGATGTGTGGTCGTGATTAGTTTCCTAGTTTTATTCTATTTATGGTGAAGCACAGAATACGAGGATTGTAAGAAATTCAAGCATGCAGAGAGTATTGAGTCTAAAGCTATGCCAAAGGTTACAGTTGCTGCTAGCATGTGTCATGGGGTCAGTGCATAAAGAGTCCTCCTTGCTCTTGAAACGACGTTTTTCTGGCGAAACCCAATGTTAAAAAAATGATGCTGTGATTACTTTTTATCTTAATTTGACCGAGATCTATCTTTTGTGGGTATTTTTACGAATGCACGTGAAGTCTTAATGCGACACCCAGATTACATGGAGTCCTGCCGTTCTTCTTTCACGGGCTCCCTATCCATTTGCATTAAAAAATTAAGACATGATATAACATTGGCATAACGAAATTCAACATAATGATCATTACGCATAATTATTATTATTACGCATAAATGTTTCGCCATATTTTTTATTTACATAAATTAACCTAACCTAACCATTGCATTATGCCAAAGTATTAGTATGCCACAGTATCATTATGCTAATAAAAATTATGCCAAAACGGTTATGATATAAAGTATGAGTAAAAAAAAAATTGCGAAAAGAAGGGATCCCAAGTTCACGTGGGGTATAAAAAAACTGCTGTTTCATATTTAGAAAAGTGCAATATCGACGCTGTCAAAATGTATGGAAGAGCACATTATTTTTTAATACCCGACGAAATGTATCAACGTTGGGTTTGAATTTTTTTCGTCGGTTATAAATTCATGGTTACAGTTTGCGTGGCGATTTCCTTGGCAGAATGCTTGCAGATAACATTAATTATTCTAATAGAATGTAGAATCTTCTCTGTGACATGTACAGTCACCAGCAGGTCAAGCTACACGAAACTGTCAAATTTCTCCAAACGATGTTAAACCTTAAAATGTTGATAGTTAAGTTCAAAATTGAATGAGGAAATCTGACAGTTTGAGGTAACTTGATGTGCTGGCGACTGTACTTTTACTCTTGTGTAAAATGAACATAACTATTTTGGAAATACAGTTGACTGCTAAAAATCTACAGGCATTTTATTATACACCATCCAATAACAGAAAACATACCCTGAATTTTCGAACACAATATTGCTGTTTGGCGAGTAATGGCGACAGAAATAGATGTGGAGGTAGCTGGCAACACCTACCACTTCCCAGGAACATCTTTTTCACAAAGAGCTTCTACTATTTCAGTAAAAAAAATATGCGGGGCAGTCTTTGGGGACTGCCGTTAGAAGAGAGAACTTTGTGAATTGTATCGTCGAAGCGTGCGGTGAGGATGACGCGAGTTTCACGCTTTTTGTTCACCCAAACAGTACACATATGTACACAGTATACATATAGCTCATGGAAAGCGTTCGGTGACAATGTCGCGAGTTCCATGATTTTTGTTCATCCAAAAAGTGCTCGACGTGCCTAAAGAAGTTTTCACTTCAAAAAATTGTAACATTTTGACAATCACGACACTTGCTGTAAAAAGAAAGAAAGAAAATATGTACGTTTATTTGCGGTAAACATGACGCAGAGAAAAAAACGCGCACGAAGGCTTCGTACCATTATCTATAAAACGGCAAAAAATCACGTTTGTTGTATGGGAGCCCCCTTAAATATTTGTTTTATTCAATTTTTTTGTATTTGTTGTTATAGCGGCATCAGAAATACATCATCTGTGAAAATTTCAACTGGCTAACTATCACGGTTCATGAGGTACAGCCTGGTGACAGACGGACGGACAGCGGAGTCTTAGTAATAGGGTTCCGTTTTACCCTTTGGGTACGGAACCCTAAAAATTGCACTATTCTTGTCCGTAAGAAAGACTGTGAAGCTGCTTTTGCCATTGATCAGAAGCAGATAATTATCGGTAAAATCAATAGTGATTTTAAAAGTGTTGGTAATAATGTCGTTAATGAGACTAATATTCAGTGATCGTTGCACTTGTATGTATACAAAGTATACTTTGTTCACTCGATAATTGTAATCGCTACCTGTGTTTAGTCTGTTGATTAAATTATTAACTGTACTGTGCATGTTCTAATCTGTTCGTAAATTGTCTACCGTTTTTTACCTTGTTATAACTTATCTCATTTCCAATAAATTCAACCTATTTGTTTAAAAGGAGTAGCATTGCTAAGAAATATGTTACTGTCGTTACTAAAAGGAGTGTTTTGAACTTTACTTCCTCGTAAGGAGTGTTTGTGTGTTTACATGCGTATGTCTGTGTATAGGAATGTTACAGTAATATAAACGTGTCGGTTGCGCGACAGCTGTATTTCAATACCATTTTTTTTTTAAATTACTTTTAGGTCAGAACTTTTTTCTACATGAACCGATTTGGATGATTCTTTTTTTATTTGAAAGCTAGTACCGTAAAACGGAGTGAATAGCAACGCAAGCGTGAATCGCAACGAAACTTTAAAAGGCATTTTAACATTGAAATATTATAGTCTGTCGCCAAAAAGGACTATAACGTGTATACTGTATTATAATTAACGATTACGTGCCCCTGATGGCAACAAATTATATTATTTAAATGTTAAAATTCCTTTTAAAGTTTCGTTACGATTCACCCCTGCCGTTCCTATTCACCCCGTTTTACCGGTACTTCATTATATGGTCCCATATACATTTTATCAAGATCTTACTTGCACTTTTTGAGTTGTCGTTAATAATGCGTATTTTTTCCACTAAGCTTATATAGATGATGTAATAATAACTTCCTGTCACTGTTATTTACATATCAAGTAGTGGTATACGAATTTGTGTGAAGTTAGGTACCACAACTAAAAAGTGAAAAATCAAAACAACCAACTTCCAGAAAAAAAAATAACTTTAATTTCGGAAGTCGGAGGCAAAAAACGAAAATACAAAACCAAAACCAAACGAAAATACAAACTCCGACTTCCGAAATTAAAGTTATTTAAAAAAAAAATGGTGTTTGTTTTGGAAGTCAGTTGTTTTTTTGCAAAGTTTTTTTTTTTCATTCAAACTCAAAGCATTTATTTCAAATAAACCAATTACAGGCACTTTTGAATTGTCAAAGGGTCAGTCAGTCAGAAAAATGAAGCTAGTTGCCCATTCCAAAGCGTAGTAGGTAACTATGGAGAAGAACGGGCAAGAAACTCCATGGACACTCTTTTAAATCAAAATATAGAACTTACAAAAAACAAATTGTTTACATCATTCATGTTCAAATTAAAAATGTGAGAACGATGTAGAAAGACGTGCGCGTTTAAAGTATCCGTAATAATAAAGATAAAAAACAATTCAAAAATTTAAATTAAAATAAGCCGTGGCAGCCAAGAGTTGACCAGTCCCTACTGACGGCGCACGTTCACGAACATGACGTATGGATCAGCACCATTCAGCTGAACCATTTTGAAGGGAACTTAATGATCCAACACACACGCCACCACCAGTGAGACATTTGAGTGAGCATGACATACTCTCAGCCGCCAGGGCACATTCAAGTCAATGAAAGAAGAGCCTACTATAAAGCCACCATTTACTAAATGGTGGCTTTATAGTAGGTACATAGTGCTCACACATGTGCTATGCAATTATACATTGTTAAGAGATTTAATTTATACAATGCAAAGATAGTTTTTACAATCTTCAGCAGCTCCAACAATATTTTCGAATGCTAATCAATAAATTTATGCGCCCCTGTGGAGCAGGACCAGCGTTGAGCCAAGCATCTTTGTCAGCGATGTAATCCCCCAACTTATAATACACTCGAGAGCAATGAATCCGGGTCACTTAAAGAATCCTAAAAATCTCGGAAACTAAAAATGCTAGGTTAATGCAATAAATTGTATTTAATAGACAATGTAATACTCCTTAAATGAAGGTATTAAAACTTCTTAGTTATTGTAAAGTTATATCATAAAAAAATCAAATTTGAAAAAGGGCCACTTTCGAAGATGGAACTACGAAATTACAGCATTTGGTTTTGCTTTTGTTTGTAATCTGTCATTTATGTGGGTACATAAACCATGTTGATAGTGCTCTATATTCATTATTCAAGCTGAAATTATGTCGCTTACGCCTGAAGAATGCACCAGAATACTTACAATGCTGGAAACCGGCCGGAGTCAGCGCGATACAGCCAGGACTGTCGGTGTGTCGCTGTCAACAGTACAAAGAGTTCTCCGACGTTACGAAGAAACTGGTTCTAACCTACGCAGACCAGGAACGGGCAGAACCAGGTGTACCACAGCACGAGAAGACCGATACTTGGTGAACACCATGCTTCGAAATCGCTTTCTCACAGGAACTGAACTCACAAATCAGTTTCGACGCCTCGGAGGAAGTAACCCAAGTGCATGGACAGTAAGACGTCGGCTTGCTGAATCTAACTTAAAACCCCTTAGACCTGCAAACGGCCCTAAACTGGAGCGTGGGCATCGTATTTCAAGACTAAGATATGCCCAGAGCCACGTAAATTGGAGTATTGAAGATTGGTCAAAAGTTATGTTCTCCGACGAATCAAAATTTATGCTCTACAAGCACGATGGAAGACACAGAGTGTATCGAAGACCAGGGGAAAGATTCAAGCAAGCATGCATCGAAGAAAAAGTAGCCTACGGTGGTGGGTCTGTACTTGTGTGGGCCGAAATTTCTTCTGAAAGTCGCACAGAGCTGGTGATCATAGAAAACGGCTCTTTAACTATCGTAAGATATGTGGAAGAAATCCTCAATGATCACGTTGGTCCATTTATGGTCAATTTAGGTGAGGATGCTATATTTATGCATGACAATGCCCGACCTCATACAGGTAGGATTGTGAATGACTACCTTCAAGAGATGAACATTACTCGTATGGAGTGGCCAGCGCGCAGCCCGGATATCAACCCGATCGAGCATGCTTGGGACGAGCTAGGCAGATGCGTAAAACAACGAAACCCTCCCCCAATCACGCTTCGTGAGCTCAAAATTGCTCTCACAGAGGAATGGGAGAATATTCCCCAAAATCGTATAAGGAACTTGGTGTACAGCATGCCAAACCGCGTAAACGCAGTAATGGAAGCACGAGGAGGCAATACGAAGTATTAAAATTCAAGAAAATCGTAATAAAGTTCAAAAATTTCATGTTTCCTATTTTTGTTTTAAGGAGAGATCAGCAGTTTTTTTCTTTATGTAATTTTGTGTTAATAAAATGTATGGTGACTCATATTTTTTTTACTTTCATTTAAGGAGTATTACATTGTCTATTAAATACAATTTATTGCATTAACCTATCATTTTTAGATCTCGAAGTGACCCGGATTCATTGCTCTCGAGTGTAATTATGCTTGGCTGCATAGTGTGCGTTTTATACAAGATTTAAATTTCGTTTCATTCAGTTGGAGTATGTGGGGAGGTATTTTATTATAACATTTTAAACAGTATCCCATGACGGATGAGTCTACTTTAGCCAGTCTGAAATCTGGTTGAACTAATTGGTCCCTATTTCTAGTCATATAGTTATGTCTTTCAATTCTTTTACTGAAAAGATTTAAAAAAAATCTTACGTACATGATGTTTTCATAGATATATTGACAAGGTACCGTCATGATGTTAATATCTTTAAACAGTTCCCTTAGAGAATCGCGCCTGCGGAGGCAATATGTTGCTCTGATGGCTCTTTTCTGCAGAATAAAAATAGACTCGATATCTGCAGCCCGTCCCCATAGTAAAATACCGTAAGAAATGATACTATGAAAGTAACTGAAATAGACTAGCCTCGCGGTATCTACATTAGTAAATTGACGGATTTTTCTCACAGCATATGCTGCTGAACTTAGCCGTCCTGCAAGAGATGTTAAATAAAGAAAAAAGAAAGAAAAAGTATTTATTGAGGACAAAAAAAAAATGAGGACCCCATTGCAGCCTTGAGTCGAGCGTGATCCCCAGGAAAACAGTTTTATCGACGAATTCTAGTTTCTCTTTATTCAATACTATGTCACAATCATTACTTTTAACATTCGGTAAAGCAAATCTTATGCATTTAGTTTTATTCCCATTTAATACTAAATTATTAGCAGTGAACCAATTATGTAGTAGGGCGATATTTACGTCGTCAAGATTTGATGCACGTCTATTTATCTTAAAAATTAAGGAAGTATCGTCAGCAAATATCACCATTTGTGGTTGGTTTTTTAATATTTAGTTACAAACGTTATTTTATTTCATTGTGCCTGTTATTTAATACATTATATACAGCGAAAGGAACATCGTTCCAAACAGCACCCTAATTGTGGAACACACTATCTATGACAATCTGAATCATTTTGAAGCCTATTGCTAATCCATTGCTTCATATGTTCGAAAAATTCGTCTGCTCAATAACGTAAATAACGCAATGAATGTTGTTGAAATGTCAATATGAAAGCCATTCCTACTGTTAGTGTGTTACGCCATTACGCCGCGGGTGTCCTACGACACCTCTCGACTTCTTTTTATAATATGTTTGGTTTCCTCAATAAGTTTTGAAGAGGTATGAAAAACGATGTATATGAGGTAATCATGTAGGTACTTATTCAAAGTGTGGGTGGACCTTTTTCAAGAGCATCGTCAAAATATTAATTTAGGTGCATATGTATCAAATGATTATATACAAAACTGTCAAAGTCTGGACATGGAAGGAGTTCTTCGAGAGGTTAGTGTTCAACTTAACTTGAAAAAAAAACGAATAAACTAAAAATTCAAAAAACTTATAACCACGAAATAACTCAAGAGAAATTTAAACACATAGAAAGTGAAATTCTCCAAATACAAAACCAAAACAATACTCCAATAACATCCGATCAATCGCCCGTCTTACATCACGAAAACATCATCTTAGAACTCAAGGATCGAAGTGAACGCGAGAAAAATATCATAATTGTGGGTATAATGGAAAAAAGCGACAAGAACTATAACCCTCGACAAAAATACGATTACGAAGAAGTAAACAAGATACTAACCACACTGTATGAGACCTGTCCGAAGCCAATTAAAACCTCAAGACTGGGAAAATACATCACTGATAAGAGCCGGCCCGTCAAAATCTATTTTACCAATACAGAAACACCAAGATACCTACTTCGGAACAAAAGTAAATTACCCGAGAACATACAAATTTACTCAGATTTAACCCCAACTTAAAAGCAATATTTACAATCTATAAAGGGAGAACTCGAAAAACGTAAGGGAGACGGAGAAAAATATCTCGTTAGTAAATATATAAAAGGAAAACCAACAATTATTACATTTATTACCAACCAAAAAAACTTCAAAGGAGTTCACAACACCATAGAAAATACACAGATAAACTAAGCCATCAAATCATCAAAAAATACGAAGACATACCCTTACACCCATCGTCACTTAGATTCTTTTATGCTAATTTACGAAGTATACGCAAAACTGGCAAGCTCGATGAAATAAAGTGTATAATAAAAGCGATATCGAAGACTACCCACCTATTAGTATTCACCGAGACCTGCACTCTAATTACGTAACACACTATCTATCACAATCTGAATCATTTTGAAGCCTATTGCTAATCCATTGCTTCATAAGTTCGAAAAATTTGTCTGCTCAACCACTTAGATAACGCAATGAATGTTGTTGATCTGTCAAAATGAAACCAATTCCTACTGTTAGTGTGTTACGTAATTACCCCGCTGGATTACTTCCGATGATGATGCAAAATTATATCAGTTGCCAAACTACAAGCACGTTTACAACTACAGGAAACGACGTAAAGGTATCGATTTATATACACGATAGCATAAAATACGACGTAACGGAAGAATTATGCGAAAATGGAAATCACTACTTATGGATATATATATATAAACAAACTATCCCTAAACATCGGAGCAATTTATAAACCTGGTGATTCAAACAACAACGATTTCTTAGCTACGTATTCCTTGCAGTTGGAGCAGAGAAGAAGAGCAGTTGTGTTTGGCGATTTTAATATTGACCTCCTCAATGCAGACAACCACGTCGCTAGATACCTGAATGAAATCAAGAGAAATGCATATCAAATACTGAACAAAATCAATGGTCTAACCAGTACTCGTGAAACTTCGACTACAAAATCTATACTGGATCATGTATGTACAAGCATAACTAACCACTCATTTAATTTCTCCATAGTTGAGTCAAGTTTGTCGGACCATAAACAAATATATTTGGAAATAGGCAGCCTAGAGCCACAAATAAACAAAACAATACAATACAAAGCAATAAACTATGAACAGTTATACAGCGACGCACTAACAGATAATTATGTGAATGAAGAAAATGATTACTATCACGAGCTATCGAGCGCTTTATCACAAAACATGTAAATAATAACAATATCGATAAAACAAAAATTGTAAATCTACCTCAAGACGACTGGATAAACCGCAGTATTCTTGATTCAATAAACCTGCGTAACAACCTATGGCAACAGACAAAATTTCAACTCTAAGACGGAAACATACAAAAAACCTTTTCTAAACAACGAGACCACGTGACCAACCTCATCAAGACACACAAGAAAAAATACTATCACGCCCTTTTCTACAACAACAACAATCAACCGAAAAAGATGTGGGAACTTATTAATAACCTAGCACTAAATAAAGTCAAAGAATGCAATGCTCCTCCGAAACTAATGTCGAGCTCGGGACCTGTAACTGAAGGTAACTCAATATGTGACCTATTCAACTCATTTTTCTCATCAACAGGCGAGGAATTAGCTAACCAAATACCCGACATATATCACGCCAACGATGGCAACACTCTTATGTACGAACACAACCACTCACACGACGTAACCCTGAGTAAACTCACTCCTTGCACTGAAGACGAAATCTCTAAGATAATTGACGAACAATATGGCTTTCGCTCGAAATCTAGCACTCTTACAGCTACAGTAGACTTGATAACTAAAATCAAACAAACATAGATCAAAAAAACGTTGTGGTGGGGGTATTTATTGATCTAAAAAAAGCATTCGAAACAGTATGCCACCACAAGCTTCTCCAAAAATTAAACAACATAGGAATCGTTGACACAGCCCTAGAAATGTTTACATCTTATTTACAAAATACACAGCAGGTAGTTAAAATAGATAAATTCACTAGTTCCATAAAAAATGTACCATATGGCTGACCTCAAGGCTCAATTTTAAGTCCGTTACTCTTCTTAATCTATATGTATAAATAACATAAACACAATAGGGTTAACGGGACACCTAACTTTATACACGGACGACACATGCCTCTTTTTTAACCGACTTCACAAAAAGGAGGAGGTTCTCAATTCGTCTGTATGTTTTTTTTTTTTTTTTTTTTTTTTTTTTTTATGTGTGTTAGCTCATAACTTTTTTCTGGGTGAACCGATTTGGATGATTCTTTTTTTATTTGATAGGTGGTGCTTCACATGTGGTCCCATTTAAATTTGATCAAGGTCTGACCAGTAGTTTTTGAGTTATCCTTAATACTGCAGATTTTTTCCACTTAGTTTATATGGATGATGTGTTAATAATTTCCTGTCACTGTTATTTACACACCAAGTAGTGGTATACGAATTTGTGTGGGGTAGGTACCGCAACTAAAAAGTGAAAAATAAAAACTTTTTTACAAAAAAACAACCGACTTCCAAAAAAAACACTAAAAGACGTGAAAAATAACTTTAATTTCGGAAGTCGGTGGCCAAACACGAAAATACAAAACCAAAGGCACCGACTTCCGAAATTAAAGTTATTTTTCACGTCTTTTAGTGTTTTTTTTGGAAGTCGGTTGTTTTTTTGTAAAAAAGTTTTTAGTTTCGATAAATCTATACACAATATTATAAACGATGCTCAAAAAGATCTCGATATACTCAGTGAGTGGCTTAAATACAATTTACTTACAATAAATACCTCGAAAACAACATACATGATTTTTACCGCAAAAAATAAACCATTACCAGAACCCTCGCCCTTTACTATAAACAATGACATAATAAAAAGATCCAGTCACGAAAAATACCTCGGTCTGAGGGTAGACGACAAACTCACATGGAAACTGCACATCGAACATGTAAAATCAAAATTAATGTCATTACTAGCATCACTACACAAAATTGCAAATTGTATTCCAAGGAATATACGTACTGTTATATACAACTCATTAGTAAAATCACATCTCGAATATCTTATTGAAATATGGGGATCTGCCGCGAAAACTATCCTGATGCCTTTGCAAAGAACCCAGAATAACATTATTAAAACCCTATACCATTATCACTATCTTACTCCAACTAAAATACTATTTGAAAAAACTAAATTATTAAATCTCGCACAACTATACACATACGGCACCTGCATTCTAATTAAAAAAATCACCACAAACAGCATACAATCCAATTTACAATTACACAAAAAAGCAATATCACACAACCTAAGAAATAAAAATAAATTACAACGAAGACAAGCTCGTACTAACTATGGTAAAAAAACCATACTGTTCGAAGGAGCACAGCTGTATAATGACCTGCCAAATGACGTAAAAGATTGTAACAACATTAACTCATTCAAAATGAAACTAAAAAAACATATTCATAAAATGTAGTCATACCGCATACCTATCAATTAATGTTACCAACTTCTTACCTACCTAAATTTTTTTTGTATATCTTCACCAGCACGCACCTGATTTAAGCAATTACATTGTATCTCATTGTAAGTGAACCTATTTATTGTTCTTATGAGAATAAATTCTTTAAACCTAAACCTAACAATCTGCGACCCCGGCAGGCATCGGCCCTGTCGGACCCCGTCAATGATGCTGACATCTCTTTGAGGCGCGCGTGGAACACGACGCGCCGTCGACCCGGGCCTGGTCTTTACCGGACGGCGAGCTGATTCTGAACCCCCTGCGATGAAATTTTACGTCGGTTATTTAAAAAAACAATTGCTGTCATACAGTTTTCTATGAAACTGCAGATATTTTGATGACCGACGAAAAGTTTCTACGCTAGGGGGTCTAGAATCGTGTGTTGATTTCATGGTTACAGTTAGCGCGTCGATGTCTCTGCCACCTTGTATAGTAACTTTAACATTCTAAGTTATAAGTTGTTTTCGGGTCGCGAAATAGACTAAGCATAATCCGCCTATAATGTTCCCGCTGCGGGGACACAGGCCTCCCCTCTTCGAGAGGGAGTGGGCTGTAATCTAGGTACCAACAGGGCACAGTGCGGGTTGGTAGATGTCACATGTCTTTGAACTTTCCTCACGATGTTTTCCTTCACCGTTTTGAGAGCAGTGACGATAAAGTATTTACACAAAGTAAAGCGCCCGCTTGGGTTTGAACGGACAGCCTACTTGTAAGTCGGGGCCGTTACTACTGGGCCACCACTGCTCTTCAGTCTAACTACCTCTGGTAAAAAGTCGAAATCTATTAAGGCGAAAGCGTTAGAGTTGCCCGCCAAATTCGATTTTTCTTACGTTTTCTGCAATTCGCAAGTCAGTATCAGGTTGTATGTTGATCTAAATATGATTCGCGGCCGTAACAAATATGTAGGTATTTATATAATTATAATCATAAAAATCATTAATACACCTCTTTAAGTTCATATTACCCTATTGAATGACTATTTCATTAAATTGTGACATTTGAGGCCAATTCTAACATACGGAGTTGTATTGTTGATTCTAATGATTATAATTGTATAAAACCATATTTGTTATGGACGTGAACATATTTTAATCAACATACAACCTGAAACTGACCTCAGTGTCAGGTTGTAGGTATGTTGATTAAAATATGAAAATTGCAAATTGCTAAAAACGTAAGGAAATTTGAATTTCGCGGGCTACCCTGGCGCTTCCCCCTTAAACGTAGTTTTAACATTATTTATAATTAACAAAAAGCGAACACTTCTAAACAAAAATGTAAGCATTTGACATATTACTGGATCCACCATTTAAATAAAACATTTACAAGGAAAATATTTTTGAAACATTTATTTATATATACGGATTGTGACTCGTTTGACCAGCTAAACGAGTTAGAACTGTTATAAGCACTATTAAGGTAGTAAATGACATTAAAATTCGAAGTTTAAAAAAAAAAAAATTGTCGAAAACCGCTTAGCAGTCTAATCTAAATCTGCATTGTTTACGGTGTACATACGCTGGATCTCAAAAATTCCGGGTCGCTAATAAAAACCGTGATAATTATCGTGATATTAATTGTGTACCTAGATCGCTAGAATAAAAAATATGTAGTAAGCAGGATACTAATGCTTGTTCTAAATCTCTAAAGAGGTTTCATTTGTACAAGTTACAGATTTAAAAAAAAAACTGCTCTTTGGAAAATTTCATCAATTTAAAATTAGGAAAAGAATATTTTTTCTGCTTTTGTTTCAAACCGAGCTGTCATTATAAATGGTTCCTCGGATTGATCAGAGTATTCAGAGCAATATCGTGTCGTTAACTCCTGAAGAATGTACACAGATTAATACCATGGTACAAGAAGGAAGAAGTAAGCGCAGCACTGCTAGAACAGTACGAGTATCTTTATCAACGGTCCAAAGAGTACTCCAGCGATTTCAAGAGATCGGCATGAATATCAGGAGACCAGGAAATGGCAGGCCAAGGTGCACAACATCGAGAAGACCGATTCATCATGAGCACTATGTTAAGAAATCGACATCTATCGGCTGTTCAGGTCCGAAACAGTCTTCAAGAAATTCACCACAACAATGTGAGCTCTGATACGATTCTGCGACGTCTTCGTGAAGCTGATATAGACCAGCAAACGGCCCCAAACTGCTCAGAGAACATCGAGTTGCCAGGTTACGGTTTGCTCGAGAACAAATCCGATGGACAGATGAAGATTAGTCCAAGGTTATGTTTTCCGATGAGTTCAGATTTTGTTTATTCACGCACGCCGGGAGACGAAGAGTGTTTAGACGACCAGGAGAACGGTATCATCAAGCGTGTTTTGAAGAGAAGGTGCCATATGGTGGAGGATCAATAATGGTTTGGGTTGGGATATCTTCAGAGGATCGCACGGAGTTAGTGATCATAGAAAACGGTTGTCTAACTGCTGTCAGATACGTAGAAGAGGTTTTAAATGAGCATGCTGGTCCTTTCTTAGTGAATATGGGTGCAAATTCCATTTTAAGCACGATAATGCGCGACCACATACTGCTCGTTTGGTCAATATGTATATTCAAGACGATGGTATTACCTGCATGGAGTGGCCCGCTCGCAGCCCAGACTTAAATCCCATAGTACATGCATGGGACGAGCTCGGGAGATGCGTGAGACAACGGTCTCCTGCTCCCGTTACCTTACACGAGTTAAGGAATGCGCTAGTGGAAGAATGAGCAAACATAGACCAAAATCGTATTAAAATTTTGGTTTACAGCATGCCACATCGTCTTAATGATGTGATACAGGCTCGTGGAGGAAATACAAAATATTAAATAGACAAAAAACTTTAATTTTTTTAAGATTTACTGCGTAGTGTATTTTTGTTGTCATACGTTAGAAGCGAAATTTTCTTATTTTTTAGTATTTAATTAAAGTTATATCGTGTACAAAACGTGTTACACATTTTTTTATATATATTAATCAGTCATCTACAATATACTATAGTTTCGCAAATTAGTCTTAAGTATTTAAGAAACTATCACGTCATTTATTAGCGACCCGGATTTTTGTGATCCAGTGTATTATAGAGTATTCTATTCTATTCTATTGATTGATCGGTCTACATTGTTGATACCAAATGTTTTAAGACGAGCGCTAATCCTGCCGACAAACTGTCACGCAGTTTGGCAGGTTTATAATATGTTTCCAAGTGTGTGGTCCAATATAAACGTTTTTTTTTTTACATCTTGCGTTTCCTACGACAGTGGTGCAGTGGTGGCTGCCATAGACTTGGGTAATGCCATGGTATAGGTAATAATATACTTCGCCAGATATAGCATTCCGAGATACAGTGGTCACGTGGGAGACACAAGCCTACGTCATCACCGCTGTGTTACCAATAGTGTGTAATAATAACTCCCCCAACCGCCTTTATTACGTGTGCAAATCCAATAAAACGATGAGGTTTTAACTAACAATTACGTTGATATATGTTTAAATTGAATTTTTTCGTTTGATTAGAAAAACGAAACGACAATTTAAATGCTTTACATATATTTTTTAACAGAATGGTGACTGAAAATGTTTCCATAATTCGTGTTTTGTTGCAATAAAGTGGCAACTGGATAGTGACGCAAGCATGTGTCACTCCCGGAATGCCAGACCTTGTTTTTTTAGACCATGGGTAATGCCACGGGCAAAGCTAACCTCAACATAATATTTTGGTAGTCAGTGAAATTAGTTTATATTTTTTTATTCAAATCACAACCGTCATTCTTTGACAATTGTATGCTTTATCTCAACAAATTGACGTAGTGTTGTAGCGGTATCAACATCGCCACATGCGCGCTACACGTCATACTGACGTCTCGCAAATCCTGCATCGCGCAAGCAGAGTTTACCGCGCGACTGGCGTATATACAACGACCCGACATCAACCGTCGGGCAGTTGCCCACCAGACACAACACCCGTCTGGTCGGAGGATCCTCCCATTTCTATGGAGGCATGAATGAGCTTTACACCCTGTTCCTCATACCTCTATAGTGTACCTATCAATTGGTTCAACAATTAATTTCCCTGACCGTATCTAAATGACAGCAGATGACGGATACAAAGAAAAATAAAAAACTGGGGTTCCACCATAATCCTCAGGTGAGGACAGGACGTCATGTGCAGGGTAAGTCATAACTTTTAGTAGCTGTGGGTACCTATTTGAGATCCTTGCGAAGAAGCTCGTACCTACACACAGTATGATAAATGCCTCAAAAAACGGACATCATTTTTTTATTCTATTAATTGAAAGTATGAACTATTTTGAATGCGAGTGTATAACTCTCTGATCTTAACACACCCACAACACATAACATAACATCACGCCTGCATTCCCCGAAGGGTTAGGCAGAGGTGTACCTATAGCACACCCACATTTCGCCAGTTATGTTTAAGTCCCATGTAATAGGGGGCGACCCTATTGCCATCAACCGGGCCCTCCTGCCACCCGGCCGGGTCCCTGATCATAAATATACTTTAAAACAGAGTAGTAATTTATATTAGTTTTTTTTGGATTTTCAGAAATCTCAAAAATAAACGATGAAATAAAAATATTTGAACATTTGTTGTTGAAGTTTTTTGACATTATACATACAATATAAGGTATTGTATAGGCGAAACAGAAAGTTTTCGCTATAATAGAAAAATAAATATGCCTGATTTTGTTATTTTTCCTTTTTATATTTTCTCTCGGACTTTTTTGGTTAGTAGCGCCTAATATTTATCTTAAAATATTCTTCACAATTGTACTATTAATTATAAAAAAAAAACAGATGCAAACCTATCAGGACATCGAAGATATGATGATTCTATGGTTTTAATTTTTTTTCTCTTATTATAGGGTTGTCACTCTCAGAACACAAAAATTGCAATTAATAATTTCTGTTGACACAATTAATTTTCTATTGGTCCGCGGGTCCTGACGCCCGGGTGCAGTGCTTATCTATCTATATCTAAATCTTTATATTTTCTTTACTATTTATAAAAAGGTACAATTTGTGAGTATGTAGCATGCAAGGCTAAATAATAGGGTTATAGTTTTATTAAAACTGACGAGGGCGGACCCCTTCCCTGTGATATATTTACCCCTTCATCAGAAAAATATAAATTAAATGTATAAAAATATTTTTATATTAAACGGTTTTATATTTGAATACAATAAACAAACAAACATACGCGTTAAACATAGTAACATTACAACTTTACCTACAAACAGCCAGTAAAAGCAATTTTTGAATTTCTCAAAATGATTTTATGTCTTAAAGACTTTTTATCCCATTAAATCATCTATTGGTATCTCTATACTTACCTACTGTTTATGTAATACCTACTTCAGTTTTAAAATAAAAATATAAAAATAAAGTTTTTGTTTTCAGATGTTTTTAGAGGAAACCCTAACAAAAAAAAAAAAAAAAACGAAAATCCAATATCCCAATATCCTTCGTGTTAAGCATCTGATATTTTACAGGCAGGTTAACATAATACTAATCAATAATGTGTGTGAAAACGCGCAAAAAAACTAATTTCAAATTTACAGAAAAAAAGAAATAAGTTTCTTTAAACTACATCTAAAAATATTTTTGTTTCAAAAAATAGCAGATAAAGTGGCTTTATCGCATACTACAATTAAAACATAATAGCGTTGCATACATAATTAACAAGTTAAACCAATTCTATGAATAACCAGAACAAAAAATTAAAAAATTATAGCTCCGGTTCTAAGTTGAATTGGTTTCTGGGAACGTGACCTAAGTCACGTCACGTGGCTGGTTTTTGGCCAAAGAATCAGCATCGTCATACAACGTGGCAATGCTGCCAGCCTTTTGGGCACTTTTCCTGTTGACAGCGATGCGGACGAATTCTTTAAATGATTTTTATATAAATGTACATTATTATTGGAACGAAGTTTTGGAACAGTTCCTTATCGCACGGTACGAAATTGGCGGATGGGGGCTAGGTGAAAAAAAGTATAAGTTTAATTTTCCGACACGAGTTTCCGTCATTACCCTTTCTTTATTTGGTTGAACGCGCTAATCTCAGGAACTGCTGGTTGGAATTGAAAAAATCTTTTTGTGATCGATATTCCATTTATCGAGGAAGGGTTTAGGCTATATAACATCACGCTACGACCATAAGGAGCGGAGCATAATTGAGAAATGTTGCAAAAACGGGAAAAAAATATTCCTATTGAGAGCTTCCGTTGCGTGTGGTACGTAAACGGTTAAAGTTACGCAAAAATCATGTATGAGGGATTTTTTTCCCTTTAAAAGTTCTAAAAAAAGTTCGTAACACCATAAGTCTATCTTTTAAGGTTGACTCAATATAACCCTTTTTATGGTAATCAAATTTGTTCTATGGATGTCCTAAATATTAGGTCTTTACCTATGAAATTGCCGTTCTGCAGTACTGGCCATTTCAAATCAAAATAATTTTTGTTTGGCTAAGAATTCTAATTTCAAATTAATTTTATTTTAAAAACATGGATTTTTTTTTCTAAAAGTAGTCATTTCTTTATTGATTAGTGTTACATTTTCATCGCATTTCAATCTTTTTCGTCATCATGGATACGTTAAAAATTCGAGTAATTATGGAATATGAGTACCGTCGTGGCAGCAACGCGGCACAAGCGGCACGCAACATCAACGACGTTTACGGAGCTAACACTACAAACCAACGCACCACCTGTTATTGGTTTGCTCGCTTCCGTTCTGGAAATTTCGACCTGAAAAATGAACCTCGCGGTCGTCCGAAGACTTTGGTCGACAATGACGAATTAAAGGCGATTGTGGAAGCTGATGATACACAATCTACGGCTGAATTAGCAGCAGCTTTCGACGTTAGCGTCAAAACAATATTGGTCCATTTGCGTCAAATTGGCAAGGTAAAAAAGCTTGACAAATGGGTGCCCCACGAACTCAATGATCGCCAGCGCGAAGTACGCGTCGAGACGTGCCTTGCACTGCTCAACAGACACACAAATGAAGGAATTTTGAACCGCATTGTTACCTGCGATGAAAAATGGATTCTGTTTGATAACCGTAAGCGCTCAGCAAGTTGGTTGGATCCTGGTTCAGCACCTAAACAATGCCCTAAACGAAAACTTACCCCTAGAAAAGTGATGGTCACTGTTTGGTGGTCTAGCGCCGGTGTGATTCATCACAGCTTCTTACCAAACGGGGTGAGCATTACTGCAGATGTGTACTGTGAAGAACTGAACACAATGATGGAGAAG
Organism: Griposia aprilina; assembly: GCA_916610205.1. Taxonomy (NCBI): domain Eukaryota; kingdom Metazoa; phylum Arthropoda; class Insecta; order Lepidoptera; family Noctuidae; genus Griposia; species Griposia aprilina. The sequence continues at coordinate 15,790,969 of OU744305.1, forward strand.
CTGGCGCATCTCCAACCAGCATTGGTCAATCGCTCGTCTCCGCTGCTCCTGCACGACAACGCGCGACCTCATACTGCACAGCAGACGGTCTCCAAGTTGCAAGAACTGGGGTTGGAAGCTCTCCGTCATCCGCCCTACTCACCAGACCTTGCGCCTACAGACTACTACTTTTTCCAGAATTTGGATAACTTCTTGGCGGGAAAAAAAATTAATACCCGAGAGGCAGTACAAAATGCCTTTGAAGAATTTGTTGCCTCCCGTCCAGCTGATTTCTTTAAGAAGGGCATCAATAAACTGCCACTGCGATGGCAAAGATGCATTGATTGCATGGGTGATTACTTCGATTAATACAAATAAAAAATTCATGAAAAAAAATCGTTTAAATTTTTTCATACAAAACGGCAATTTCATAGGTAAAGACCTATTATAAGTACTACGAAAGGATCTTCGTTCCAACCGAGTGTTCCACGACACTCACGCATTTTTTTTATTATATTAAATTTTAGTTAATTTTTGGAGCCATTTGAGAATGAGCCAAATAGAGAAGGCCATACATGTTTGGAAGAAGAAGACAAATGTTGAGCCTACCCTAAATAAATTGGAAGAGAGACCTGCCGAGTTGGTCTTATGATCGCAGGCGCACTGTGGACCATGAGCTCCCAGGTCTGGAAAAAAAAAAAAAAACTTCCGACGGTAACTTCTCAGTAGCAGCCGGGGTCTGCTCGCCCACTAATTACATGAGCCTTAAACATAAGTAGCGAAATAGGTGGTACATCTCTGACTAACACTTCGGGGAATACATGCGTGATGCTATGTTATGTTTTGTAGCCATTTGATAATAGAGGGGCCTCTAGATATGTAGGTATATAGAGGTATGAGGAACAGGGTATAAAGTTCACACATACCTCCATAGAAAAGGGAGGATTCCCGACCAGATGGGTGTTGTGTCTGGTGGGCAACTGCCCAATGATAGATGTTGGGACGTTGTATATACCTACTAGTTGCACGGTAAACTCTGCTTGCGCGATGCAGGACTTTGCGTGACGTCAGTGTGATGCGTAGCTCGCATGTGGCGATGTAGATACCGCTAAATATATTGCAGTATAATTCCTGCAATTACATACTTTTTGGTCACAAATTGATTAAATTCTTTTTACACGCCAATCAGTTTACTTTATATTTTTCTTCTTTTTTTTAATTTTCAAAAGTTGACAATTGTTCTAAACAATTTTGTCAAGAAAAAAAAGATGGTTAGTTTGATTCCTGTCGTTGGGATTTTTCAATGAAAATTATCTTATTTCTGCATTTTAACCACGTTTCACCAGTTTAACCACGTTATGTGAATACCTATTCAGCGTATATGTTTATAGACTGTACGTTCCCTGGAATTTATCGTTTCTTTTTCTTTTGGTGAGTAATCCCTTCATTGGTTCGATATTCTTTTAACTTGTGCCTTGTTCTTTAATCTAAGAAGATTTCCTTTTCCTTAGATTGAAAGGCCACCTTTTTTTGGTCTTTGGCTTACCCAGCCAATTATTATTCGCCTATTTCTTCCATCGTCTGCCGCCTGCTGAAGTCCGAGCGTGCAGAGAGCCACGGGACCGTTATTGAGCAGGGTCGACGACACAGGTCCGGGTTCTTGGAGATCAGGTGTTACATTTATTTTTTGTTTGGCGCTATAACGCTTCAGCGTCATTATAGACGATCTAGACGACTATTATAGACGAGATCGACGAGAGACATTCTTTAGATCTTAATCAACGAATCCTATCTTTTAAGTAATTTCCTAATTTCATATTCATTAGATCTTGTAATCTATTTCAAAAGTTATCTCAACGATTTATGTAAAGAAAAACCTTAATCTTCTGCTTATTTTTGGTAGAACACTTTATAGAGCTACACGAATTTCGTACGATTGCAATCGGATTTAAATTCGTCAGAATACATTTAAAATACTGTACGGTGACATCTTTTAAGTTTTTTCTCTCAAATTCGAGTTGTGATTTTTCTTTCTTAGTATTTTTGACTATTTAAATTCCAACGACAAAATCTTATTTTTTATTTTTTTCCTAATTTACTTTTATTCTACCTTTCGGATTGTTTTTATTATATTAATAAATTTTACGTGTTTTTGCTTCGTGAGTGTTTGATTTTTTAGCTACCTCACGCCGGGGTTCGACTCCCCGGTGTATCCTCCTCAAGTATTACGTTGCAATATGTAGGAAGAAGACATGCTGAGCCTACATATAGATATATCTCAATTAACTTAGGGTAGCACCTCATCCTCCTGCTCATTAGACTAGGAGGATAATGATGGTGCAATCGTTTGATCGTTGTCCTGTGTATGAGGGAAAATAGGTACGTGCGCCCAGCGGTTGTCAAAATACCAAGGTATGCATGCCTATGGCCATACCATACTTCGATTCGATCAAAAATCGGCTCTCGTTCACTTTTAGCAATAGAATGCAGTTCCTACCTATCTACATAATACCGCCAAAAAATACTGAGCTATCACACACTCCAACTACATGGCAGTAAATGTAGTTACGAGAATGAACTTTAAGAAACTGCTAACAAACACCGAGTAAAATTATTGATAACATGAAGGAGAATAAGAAAAGAACATGGTTTGCCATCTATTGAAATTTAAAGGAACCATTAGAATGAGGGTTTACTTGTAACTGAATTTAAGCAGCCTCGTGAATACTTAGTTAAGTATGTTGAAGATAGATGGCGTTAAACAAAACTATTCCTAATAAAGAACTTTAACTTATATAATTAATTTTAGCACTTGATAATAGATGGCGCTGATTCAAGCAATTATTAATTGTTATTTTGTTTTATTGTTTATGTTGAGTCCAGGGGTAGACTTTTATTATTCGTAGGGTAGGCCTAATACAACAGCAAAGGGCAATGCTCGCATATTCTATTAATCATAAGTACGTGACCTGACTAGAAGATTTTTAATGAAAAACGATGTAATTTATGGTCTTATAACAGTTTGAAATAATTATGATAACAAGATGTCTTCAGCGAAAAATTGTTTTACTTCAGACTTAAGTATTTTCAACAAAATTGAAAATAGTCTGATAAGTTGTTGTACTAACTTTTGTAAAGTTGAATTCATGTAATTTATTTAGTAAATGAGGATTAAAAACTCATAATGCTTATAAAAAAAAAGTGTTTTATAACATTTCTTTAATATCCTTTATGAAAATTGTGTTATGGGAATCGCTGCAGTGTCCAATAAATTATTTTCACAAAGAAAGAAACAAAAAATTAAACCACCACCAGTCACCAAACGGTAGATGCTGTTAATACAAAAAACCGGCCAAGTGCGAGTCGGACTCGCGCACGAAAGGTTCCGCACCACCAAACAATATTTAACACATCATACTCTAAAAAAAAACTGTTTCATCCCCCCATCTCGGAAAGACTATTTTTGCCCTTCGATATCTGAGTGCAAAAGCCGTTTTTATCCGCTAGAGGATAAAGTAAATTGAATTTAGAACATCGTGTGCACTAAGTTTGTGAATTCAAAAATCATTAAACCTATTTACTTCTTAAAAAAAATCGAAGATTTACAAAGCATCTGAAATTGAAAAGTTTCTTATCGAAGCACCTGATTCCGTATATTTAGCGGCAAAAGTAAGTCCGTTGCTCATTCAGTATCTACTTAAGTATATTAATCAACTACTTAACATAATCTAATACCTACGTAGATGTTGATAGGCATAATTATGCATGCATATAAATTTTATTCATTTATCTACTACAATACTCTTTACGTTACAGGTTGTTCTTATTATTGGTTTATACGAAGCATGTCGAACTAATGAACTAACACAACTTAATATCAAAAACATTGAGAAACATTCAGATGACTTACTATTAATTAATTTACCTAATACAAAGACAAAAAGAGACCGCAACTTCGTCATTCGCAAGGAATACGTAACAATTGTTGAGAAATATCAAGCCTTACGCCCGCCTAACACTCCAATCAATCGATTTTTTCTACAATATCGCAACGGAAAGTGTGACAGACAGCCTATGGGTGCTAATAAAGTTAGCAGTATACCACGAGCTGCGGCGATGCTGAGTGGAAGCCTTCTTGTCACAGTCATGACGTGCAGCTGTCGACTATTTCTGTTTTGTGCTCGTGATTAAAGATCTAGTTTGTTTGTTTCTTTTTATTCAATTGTTACCTGAGCTAATTATATGTTTTTGTATGCACGTGTTTCTGTGACAAATAAACCTATTTTTCTTTCTTTCTTCTTTCTTTCAGAAATAGCAACATTTCTTGAACTTCCAGAACCTTTCTTGTACACGTGTCATTGTTTCTGACGAACTTCAGCCACACTTTTGGCCGATTCAGGAGCTAATCTCCTGTCTCTTAAGCGCCATGGAGGCTGGAAGTCCAATGCGGTTGTAGAGGGATACATAGAGGATTTCATCCAAAATAATTCTAAAATATCGCACTCCTAGATAAACAGTTGCACAACTCAAAATACTTACCTCTTTTTTCAGGAACAGCATAAAACGTTTTACTCGTTTTCTATTTGAACCCTTTGAATTTGCAATTTATGCTTGGCACAATGCATATTAAAAATACAGGTTAAAAGACTGGATTTGGTTGTCTACAAGCACCGATGTGGAGTTATTGTCAACTCTGGTACAAAGTGACGTGAGTGCGAGGCGTGGATGGTCGTTGTTCCATATAATTGCAAGATATACCTATTCATGGAATTGTCTTTATATGCTGGAACCTGCGTGCTGGAACGAACGGTTGTGTCCAAATTAGGACGGGTGCGACGGGTTATGTTACAGCACGAGGGACAATTGCAATAAGTCTTGAACTCATGCGTTAGTGCCATAAATTGTTGCAGAAAATGTTTAGGCACTCATGATGATAAGTACCCTCACACAAATTCCACCTCAGGTAACTAGCATCAGATGCCAGCACATTGTTGCAGCCGTAAGAGTTCATCTTGAATATCCGAATAGTTGAACGGATTGTTATTAGGCAAGGAAGGTAAAAGTGGCGCCACCTGACGCGAGGGCCAGAAACTTATTGATCGATCGCTCGCTCGATTCACGGCAGTAATGAGCCTGGATGTAACAAGATACACGTAGCGTCGCCTATCATTTGACGAAAGAGTTCTATGAACATCAATCAATCAACCAGTCAGTCAGTCAAGAGTGCAAGTTACACATATGCTAGGTAACTGAGTATTATGCTGTTACACAGTAAGTTGAATAGATGGCGTTGATTTAAACTACTGCATATAGAATGATCTAATAAGCAGAATTTGAAAGCAAACAGTTGGCACAATAATCAGTACCTAATAAAGTCACTGTATTCGAAACAACATCCCAAAGTTAAAGAATTATATTGCAAATCGTGTTAGCACAGTCTTCATCCACCAGCTTCGACACTTTAACACTAATGTACCTACCTAATGTTTGCAACCAATGTAAACTCAAGATACAACTCAATAAAGACTGATTTTAAGTATTAGGTATTAATTGTCAGCAATTATTATAATATTGTTCTCAAGACTAACACACAATACTGAACTTTGAGTACCTACATTCAAGTTTTTTTGGAAATTAAATAACACCACGAAGTTGAGCTAGTTAGGCACATACAGCCACCAGCACCATCTAGCGATGAGTATAGATTTATATAATTATACTAGCTTTTGCCCTCGGCTTCGCCCGCGTAGAGGTCGCGAGTTATCCCACGGGAAGGTACTACCGGGATAAAAAGTATCCTATGTGTTAATCCAGGTTATAAACTATCTGTGTTCCAAATTCTATACAAATCCTTTCAGTAGTTTTTGCGTGAAAGAGTAACAAACATCCATCCTTTCATACCAAACTTTCACATTTATAATATTAGTAGGATATATTATTGATTAGACATAATGACAGCCATCACCACCTAGATCAGATGGTGATCAGATCTCTGTCAAGACAATGTCGTCCACCACTTTTTACCTAATCCTCAAGTTTTTTTTTCACCTCCTAGTCAACAAAGTTATCGATACATCTGACACAAAAAGCAAGCTGAGCTGGCAATGGGCCGGATATTATTAGCCGTAGAACCGATGATGGTTGGCGTAGACGTATTCTTGATTGGAGATCGTGAATCGGCAAACGTAAGGTACCTCGAGTAGGTGAAGCGATCCTTCGAGCACGCTGGCTGGTACCTCGTGCCAGCTGGAAAGAGCTGCCAAGGATCGACTTGAATGTCGTGCGATTGGAGATCGTCCAGCAGTGGAGTGCTATAGACTGATGATAGGTCGGTTGGCTTGTTAAAACAGTATTACTTACTTAAATAATTTGAATTCATTGGTGTTTATGTAAATTCAATGATTCGTGTAGTAATTCAAATATGCGGACGAGTTTTTCGACGCCTAACTGTCACATTTTATTTACATAATTTAAAAGCTAACAGTCTTACAATAGTAATTATAATATGTATTTATAATATATAATAATAATATATGTAGGTACAAGTATATTAAAAGGGGAGTGCTAAGAATCATAGGGCATCAAAAATTCGTCCGCATCGTTGTCAAGAGGAACAGTGCCCAACAGGTTGGCAGCATTACCACATTGTATGGCGATGCTGATTCTTTGGCCAACAAATAGGCCAGCTCTATGGTCACGTGAAGAGTCGACCAACCGTTTGGCAATGTCTCGAAAAACTAAGTGGGCACTCGGATCCCATGGCCCTAGAGTTTCAACTCCAAACGGCTCGAAGATATAAGTTACAATAATAGTTAGTTAATCATTTAATTAAGTACCTAGTGTAAATTAGTTATTTTTGTTAAATATAGCAAAATACCTTTATATTAAATAAATATATGCATTCATTAAAAGAGCTGCATCCTTGAGTATATTTACAAAAATGAGTCATATTTAAAAAATGTAAAATCAACATTGAGTCCACTTGACCAGTACATGGGCCTTCCCCGGTTACCACTAGAAACAAAACACCATACTGGGTATAATTAAATAGGTGCTCGTCCATCACCTGGGCCGGCAGTCTCGACTAGATAGCGACGCTGTCGCAAACTACCGATCGCTAAATATTAAGGTGAAACCTCAGTTGTAGCTAGAAAAATTAAATTTTTCTAAATTTTCTTTAGTTTTTTTGCAAATTGCAGCTCTGTTTTACGTCGTATGTTGATCAAAATGCGATTCTCCGCTGTGGGAATTATATATTTATCGAATAATTATCATCAATTTCATATCAATCATCAAATTCAAAGAAAATTTGAATTTGGCGGGCTACCACTGAGGTTTCACCTTAATATTTAGCGATCGGTAGTTTGCGACAGCGTCGCTATCTAGTCGAGACTGCCGGCCCTGCTTACCCTGTACCATAGTTAGGGTCGGCTTCCAGTGTAACCGGATGCAGCTGGATCACACACACAGCATTATGCTGAGCGATGGCCGTTTTGCGCGGATGTGACTCATATTTCGCCCCCATTTTTTTCTTTTTAGTGTTTCTGTTTTTTCTTTGCCTCATGTTTTACCGCAAATAAACGTATTTTCTGTTATTTTTTAAATATGTATACCTGTTTTACATGGAGCGTTTGTCTCTCTGACCTCTAAAAACCAGTTACCTACTGGGTAAGACGATACTATACCTATTCGTTTAAGGACTAATACCATAGAAATACAAAAAAATATAGGCATGTATTTAACGTGGCGACAAATTAATCTGAAATTGGGATTAAAAAATAATTAAAGCCGGTAGCAAAAATAGTAGGTTGGCAGCTACAGTGAAGAATAATTTTAAGTAGAAAGTAGCAGCTTAATAATCAGTTGTTAGCTTTGTTTTAATTTAAACTGGCATCGAGTTTCTGTTTTGGCGAGGCCTCCTATTTCTGAATGGCAATAATAATAAGGCGTAGCCGACGGAGCCCCGCTTAGCGGGGCTCCTACTTCTGGGCGGTTTAAAAAAAAATAACCACGAAGGGGACGGCGGGGTCTTTCAGACCCCGCCATCCCCTTCTAACCTAACCAGTCCGAGTCAGAGTGCCCCAAGTCCCGATTGTTAATATTAGTCGCCATGTCATTATTTATAGTACCTCGCCTATGATTTCTAGTAGCAAATAGTTAGTCGTCCTTTAAGTTGTTAGTCGCCTGGAAAATAATAAGCCAAAAATATATATAAAAAACTTCACATATGACTCATACCTATTACAGTCGATATTGCATCGTGTTAAGGCTCCCGCAACACGCGGTGCCTTTTGTGTCACGCTGTCGCGTCGCGCCAGTGTGTACGAGCCTTTACCCAGTATTCGTTTAAGGACTCATAATGATTATGGGGAAATAATATTACCTACGTAAATGTTTAAATGTTATTGGGTGGTAAACTAACAGGCGGCCCACCAGAAGGTAAGTACATAACTACATGGTCACCGTTACCTATGAAAATGTGCAATACTAGAGGGTTTTTAAGGGGGTTGCCAGACCACAAAGTTAAAATCTTTTATATAGGTAATTAATTACACTGGCGCGGGCGCACATTGGATCGAAAATCGCGCCTAGGATGCTTAGTCCCGTATTACAGAACCTCACTCAAGACTCATGAATTACTTAAAACTAGTTTGAACCAATCAAATGGGTCTAAACTAGTTTTAAGTAATGCTTGAGTCGTGAGTGAGGTTCTATAATACGGGACGTAGAGCTTCGAAGTTTTAAGTGTCGTTTTTTGGGTTTGAAATGGTCTCTATTTAGTATAACTATGGTCATATATATCACATGAAGTAATTAGGCTTGCAAACTGAGGATTTATAATATTTTTACGAAAAAAAAATATGGAGCAGGTACGAAAAATCAGGATATCTCTGAATCTGAAAAAAGAACCCGTTCTATCCTTACAGAGGGTTATTTATAGTACTTATTATTTATGATTTATTGACATACATTTTTTACATATTCCTGAAAATACACCACTTTATTATCGTCGTTTTTTTTTTCTTACCTTTAATCCAATTTACTGCACCTTGAACGCGCCCAAAGAGCAGTTTTAAAGGTTGCTACTTTTCGTCCATTTAGATTTCCTACACACCAGCTTTATATGGCATGAAAGGTGCAAACAGCACGTCAGTTATTTGTAGCCAATAATAATAATAATAATAATTGGCAACACCGCCGTGTCAACAAAACGTCTCGTTTTCAATTTTATTTCATAATATCAACAAAAAAAGTAATTTTAACTCATATTTGCAATAGTTTACCATTAACCAAATCTAAAACCAGTAAATCACTTTTAAACCTTTTGATTACATACATAATACGAGTACCAGAATGTAAATAAATTTTAACAAAAACTGCCGAATCGGAGGTGACATGACAGATGTCACCTCCGATAAAACAAACAAAATAAGAAAATGAAGACAATATGTTGACAAGATCAGCCGCACGTCGAGCACGCCCACCACCTCCGGACTCGTCGCTCAGCTCCGCCTCGCTGCCGCCGGTATCCAGCCCCACTGTGAGCGCTGTGACGACACCGGCCGCGGTAGTTGCGTCGAGCTCGAGCGACGAGTATTTCTCCCCGCCCACGACGCCACCACCTGTTCGTCGACGTGGAGGACACCGGCCGCCGGACGGTTTAGGACCTCGAGGCCCACCGGCCTCTGATAGGGTCCCAGCTCCCGGCGGAAGTGTGCAGCGCATGAGATGGACGCGATCCATCAACGAAAACGTCATGCGCTCATACTATGGGGCTACAGAGGGGGGAAACAATCTGACCGCGTACCGTGTTCGGATGCTCTCTCTTTTTCAGGTGCTTGAGCCAGCTGTCAACGTGTCGGCACAACGACTGTCGGATCAGGTGCGGGTCATCCAACGTAATCATATGTTGGATGACACTGTACTTGATCGCCTGCGAAATGAAATGCAGAGTAGTCATGTCATCGCCCCCCCGTCGCAGACTGTGGTAGTACTACCACAGTCTAACACAAGTCAAGCAGACGAGGAGAGTGATGATAGGGCTACAAACGTAAGTACCCAGTGCAATGATGAATTGAGGAGTGCTTTGGAGGATGCGATTCGAGAATATAGGTTCATATCGCCCGAACTTAGACCACGGTTACCTCGTTTACCCATGCATAACAAAAATAGGGTGCTGGTGGCGGCACTGGATGCGCAGTTGTCAAATTATTTTGATGACTGCGTAGACCTCACCGATACACATTCGATTCTGTACTGCGCGGCTGTAGCGGCATGTCGTGTAGCTCACGTCAAATTTGCTAATGATTCTAGAGCTACACGACCGAAACCAGCCGTACCAGCTTGGCAGTGCAGAATTGAGCGCCGTATTGGTGAGGCCAGAGCACTCATCGGCAAACTAATCTGCTTCAGGGAGGGCAATACTCGCCCTAGAGTGATGCGCTTTGTGAGACGCGCGTTCGCAGGGACTAATATCAGCCCTCAGGACTACATGTCCTGTGTCACAGAGCGCATCGACTTCCTGAAGCAGAAAGTGTATGCATGGGCGAGCCGTATTCGTAGGTATAAGCGGCGAGTGGAGCGGTATACTCAGAATCGCACCTTCCAGCGCGATGAAAGGTGGGTTTATAGGGGTTGGGAGCGACCGGATCAAGGTGTGGCTGACACGTGCCTACCAGATGATGATGCCATGTGTTCTTTCTGGCGCAATATCTGGTCGGTGCCTGTCAGTCACACCGAAGGTGATTGGACTCGGGAAGTCGAGCGAGCCTGTGATCCAATACCAGAAATGGGGGCTATTACCATCTGCCCCCAAGATGTAACTCGTGCAGTCCGCCCGCTGCCTAACTGGAAGTCTCCAGGGCCGGACGGACTGCACAACTTCTGGATCAAATGGTTTGGTGGATCGCACGCTCGCTTGGCTGCTCAGTACCAGGTTGCTTTAGAATCTGGTTCGCTACCCCAATTCCTAACAACAGGAGTTACCCACCTGCTCCATAAATCAGGTAGCACTGCGGAACCCAAAAATTATAGGCCGATCGCGTGTTTACCGACGGTCTATAAAGTTCTTACATCCATTTTGAGAGATAAAATTAACAAACATATAGACACCAACTACATCATGTCTCCTTCTCAAAATGGATGCAGGAACGGGTCCCGTGGTACTAAGGAGCTACTCCTCATTGATATGGCCATTAGCCAACAGGTTCGTCGTTCCCGAAAGGATCTGTCGACATGTTGGATAGATTACAAGAAAGCCTATGACTCGGTGCCACATACATGGCTCATGAGGGTGCTGGAGTTGTATAAAGTAGAGGCAACTCTGCGCACCTTCCTGATGTCGTGTATGGGGCAATGGAGGACGGTCCTTCAGTATCCAGCATGTCGAAATACCCAAAGGAATAGCGAGCCGATAAGGATCGAGCGAGGCATATTTCAGGGTGATAGTTTGAGTCCGCTTTGGTTCTGCTTAGCCTTGAATCCTCTAAGCACACTCTTGGAGGATTCAGGTCTAGGCTATCGGCTGAGGAGAGGTGGTCAGGTTATATCTCACCTCCTCTACATGGATGACCTAAAACTTTTTGCACCCAACAATTCGCAACTGATGGATCTACTGAAAGTAACTGAAACTTTCAGTAGCGCCATCAGGATGGAATTTGGTGTGGACAAATGTGCGGTCATGCATGTAAAGCGAGGGGAGATTGTGGAATCCGTCGGAACCCAACTCTCGGATTCCATAAACCTTAGAGCCCTCTCCGCATCCGAAACCTATAAGTATTTGGGTATGTCGGAAGCGTTGGGCATCAATGGTACTGACATGAAGCAGTCGTTAAAGGATCGCTTCTTTGGCCGCCTGAAAAAAGTATTTAATAGTCTTTTATCAGGTGGAAACAAAGTGCGCGCCTTTAACGGTTGGGTCATGCCGGTTTTGATGTACTCTTTCGGCATACTCAAATGGACTCAGACCGAACTCGACGCCCTGGATAGGAAGGTCCGTACACTGCTGACTGCAAATCGAATGCATCACCCACGATCATCGGTAATGAGGCTGTATATCCTATATATGTATATTTTAAATGCTAAGACCCTCCACAATCGCGAGATATGCAGTCTCAGGGAATATTTCTTAGAAGCCGACGTGGGGGTGCATCGAGATGTGGTCACAGTGGACAAGGGCCTCACCCCGCTCTCCTTAGCTAAAGAGAACTGGCGCAAGCCAGTAGTGCTTGACACTAATGATCGCATGGAAGTATGGCAGAGTAAGGAGCTTCACGGACGCTTTTTCCGGGCCCTACATGGGCCCGATGTAGACCAACTAGCGTCCGTAGCCTGGCTGCGTTTCGGTGACCTCTTTGGAGAAACCGAAGGTTTTGTCTGTGCAATTATGGACGAAGTTATGATGACAAACAATTACCGGAGATTTATTGTGAAAGACGGCACGGTTGACATCTGTCGGGCATGCCACCGTCCGGGTGAATCAATCAGACATATTATCTCCGGTTGTTCTCGTCTAGCTAACGAAGAGTACTTGCATAGACACAACCTTGTAGCCAGGATTATCCATCAGCAACTTGCTCTGAAATACAGCCTTGTAGAATCGGAAGTGCCGTACTACAGGTATGTGCCCGACCCAGTTCTCGAAAATGGACATATCACATTGTACTGGGATCGATCCATCATCACTGACAGGACTATTGTTGCCAATAAGCCTGATATAGTGATGGTGGATCGATTAGAGCGGCGCGCAATGATTGTTGACATAACGGTCCCGCATGACGGGAACCTCGTGAAAGCCGAGAAAGATAAACAAATCAAGTATCTAGACTTGGCTCGCGAGGTTGTCGACATGTGGGATGTGGACTCAGCGATCATTGTGCCGATAGTCGTGACAGCCAATGGCTTAATAGCCAAGAGCCTCGACCAACACCTGAGGAGGCTTTCGTTGGGCAGTTGGATCAAGGGCTTGATTCAGAAAGCGGTACTTCTGGACACGGCTCGCATTGTTAGGAGGTTCCTCTCTCTGGAGCCCTGACCGCCGGTAGCTTGGACCCTGTTCCCGATACCGGTGGGCTACTATTTTTTATATTTTTAAATGTTTTTATATTTTTTATATTCTAATATTTAAAAATGTAATTTATATGTAAATAATGAAATAAAGGAAATAATAATAATAAAAGTCCCTAATATAAGCCCCCTAAACAACCACACGTCCTGATTGACCATCTAATCACGTGGGGGGCGGACACACGAATAAGAAATTACTGGCGTGGCTAACGTGGCTCTGAAAACCCGCAGGGCAGCATGTGGCGAGCTGTTGGGCAGTAGCGACCCCACGGACCCTATCTTCCGGGAGAAGTCTTGTTCCTCACCTCTGGCTTGCCTTTATTGGCCGGCTGGAGTGAACAATGAAGAGGGACAGTGCTCCCGCCTCTTTCTTACCTTTATTGGCCGGCTAGAGTGGAGATTCGCAAGAGCAAACGTGCTCGGAGGAAGGAAGTATTCCAGTAAGATGCTGGTAGGGATCTTGACCGTACTTCCGGGATTGTTTTGATAGCCGTGGGATACCTCTCCACTCCTTATAAGCACCTCAGGACATGTTGCCCCTTTGTCACTTCGACACTATGTGCTAGCGACCATTTTCGGGGGCCCATTATTGAGTGTGCAAGTCACCCCCTGCTATTTTATCTGTGTATTTTATATAAAACATTGGTCAGACAGGGGCCATAGTCTTTCCATAGTCCTAGATAACTAGTCCACTTAAGCTACCCAAATCCATAGTCCTATATATTTGTTTCCATATCTTGCAATAGTCCTACACCAACCGGGGATTGTCCTTGGGTGCACTTAAATAGTCCGAACAGGGATAATCGTCTGTTGGTGCTTCATTTCATTAAAAACGTCTAACGGGCCTCTGCGAGTTGACTTCGGCCCCTCGTATGCCTTCCAAAGGTCCGGGATCCCAGGGTCCCGAGAAATGTGAAGAGATAAAAGTCCCTAATATAAGTCTATTCTTTTACCTTATTAATAATAGTCTTCACTTTATCTACTTTAATATTATTCGTTAATTTATTTAAACATAATATATTTACATAATCTAGTTTTATAATAATATAATTAATTAGTTTCTTTTAGTTCTTTATTAACTCTTTAAGTCATTGAAAATATTATGTCTTCTTTTAATTAAGCTTCTAATAAATGTATAGTTGTCTTCTTTTTAAATATTTGATGTGAATTGATGGCCTGAAACACAGGTTTTATAAACGTAGATCAGGCAGGTCTACATTACACTTAGAATTAAACATTTTCCTCGATTGTAATTAATGTAAATCATAATTTTATTTTATACTTGAATAAATTTTATTATTATTATTTCCTTTATTCCATTATATACATATAAATTACATTTTTAAATATTAGAATATAAAAAATATAAAAACATTTAAAAATATAAAAAATAGTAACCCACCGGTATCGGGAACAGGGTCCAAGCTACCGGCGGTCAGGGCTCCAGAGAGAGGAACCTCCTAACAATGCGAGCCGTGTCAAGAAGTACCGCTTTCTGAATCAAGCCCTTGATCCAGCTGCCCAACGAGAGCCTCCTCAGGTGTTGGTCGAGGCTCTTGGCTATTAAGCCATTGGCTGTTACGACTATCGGCACAATGATCGCTGAGTCCACATCCCACATGTCGACAACCTCGCGAGCCAAGTCAAGATACTTGATTTGTTTATCTTTCTCGGCTTTCACGAGGTTCCCATCATGCGGGACCGTTATGTCAACAATCATTGCGCGCCGCTCTAATCGATCCACCACCACTATATCAGGCTTATTGGCAACAATAGTCCTGTCAGTGATGATGGATCGATCCCAGTACAATGTGATATGTCCATTTTCGAGAACTGGGTCGGGCACATACCTGTAGTACGGCACTTCCGATTCTACAAGGCTGTATTTCAGAGCAAGTTGCTGATGGATAATCCTGGCTACAAGGTTGTGTCTATGCAAGTACTCTTCGTTAGCTAGACGAGAACATCCGGAGATAATATGTCTGATGGACTCACCCGGACGATAGCATGCCCGACACACGTCAACCGTCCCGTCCTTCATAATATGTCTCCGGTAGTTATTCGTTAAGATAACTTCGTCCATAATTGCACAAACAAAACCTTCGGTTTCTCCAAAGAGGTCACCGAAACGCAGCCAGGCTACGGACGCTAGTTGGTCTACATCGGGCCCATGTAGAGCCCGAAAAAAGCGTCCGTGAAGCTCCTTACTCTGCCATACTTCCATGCGATCATTAGTGTCAAGCACTACTGGTTTGCGCCAGTTCTCTTTAGCTAAGGAGAGCGGGGTGAGGCCCTTGTCCACTGTGACCACATCTCGATGCATCCCCACGTCGGCTTCTAAGAAATATTCCCTGAGACTGCATATCTCGCGATTGTGGAGGGTCTTAGCATTTAAAAAGCCTCGACCTCCACACTTTCGCGGGATATACAGTCTCATTACCGATGATCGTGGGTGATGCATTCGATTTGCAGTCAGCAGTGTACGAACCTTCCTATCCAGGGCGTCGAGTTCGGTCTGAGTCCATTTGAGTATGCCGAAAGAGTACATCAAAACCGGCATGACCCAACCGTTAAAGGCGCGCACCTTGTTTCCACCTGATAAAAGACTATTAAATACTTTTTTCAGACGGCCAAAGAAGCGTTCCTTTAACGACTGCTTCATGTCAGTACCATTGATGCCCAACGCTTCCGACATACCCAAATACTTATAGGTTTCGGATGCGGAGAGGGCTCTAAGGTTTATGGAATCCGAGAGTTGGGTTCTGACGGATTCCACAATCTCCCCTCGCTTTACATGCATGACCGCACATTTGTCCACACCAAATTCCATCCTGATGGCGCTACTGAAAGTTTCAGTTACTTTCAGTAGCTCCATCAGTTGCAAATTGTTGGGGGCAAAGAGTTTTAGGTCATCCATGTAGAGGAGGTGAGATATAACCTGACCACCTCTCCTCAGCCGATAGCCTAGACCTGAATCCTCCAACAGTGTGCTTAGAGGATTCAAGGCTAAGCAGAACCAAAGCGGACTCAAACTATCACCCTGAAATATGCCTCGCTCGATCCTTATCGGTTCGTTATCCCTCTGGATATTTCGACATCCTGGATAGTGAAGGACCGTTCTCCATTGCCCCATACATGACTTCAGGAAGGTGCGCAGAGTTGCATCTACTTTATACAACTCCAGCACCTTCACAAGCCATGTATGTGGCACCGAGTCATAGGCCTTCTTGTAATCTATCCAACATGTCGACAGATCCTTTCGGGAACGACGAACCTGTTGGCTAATGGCCATATCAATGAGGAGTAGCTCCTTAGTACCACGGGACCCGTTCCTACATCCATTTTGAGAAGGAGACATGATGTAGTTGGTGTCTATATGTTTGTTAATTTTAGCTCTCAAAATGGATGTAAGAACTTTATAGACCGTCGGTAAACACGTGATCGGCCTATAATTTTTGGGTTCCGCAGTACTACCTGATTTATGGAGCAGGTGGGTAACTCCTGTTGTTAGGAACTGGGGTAGCGAACCAGATTCTAAAGCAACCTGGTACTGAGCCGCCAAGCGAGCGTGCGACCTACCAAACCATTTAATCCAGAAGTTGTGCAGTCCGTCCGGCCCTGGAGACTTCCAGTTAGGCAGCGGACGGACTGCACGAGTTTATTATTTTTATTATTATTAACTATAGTTTTGATATGAAAGACAATAGAAATACATTTTTATGAATAAATGGTTACTGTACATGGTATTTTTTAACTTCGAAAATAAATAATAAATGCAGTAACAAGCAAATATAGTACCGCTTGGTAAGTTTCGATGACAATCATGGTTCTAGATCCTAATGCCAATTTTTCAGGCTTCCAAAGCTTAGCTTGAAAGATAAACTCCTAATAATAATAATATACCTAACTATATATAAAAAATCTAAATAGTCTACTGAGGTTTTCTAGGAACTAAACAAAAACCAAGAATAAAATCATTAATGTTTGCACATACTGCTTATAAGCAAATACTAATAAGTCGAACTTAATGAGATCTTTTATTTTGCCACTTACTAAATTTAAAAGAAAGCAACAGACCTGTTGATCTTCGCAGGGTGGCTGGTAGCACCTGAATGAGAGTTGCCGAAAATCGAGCTAAATGGCGTGCAATTGGAGAGGCCTATGTCCAGCAGTGGACTGCTGTAGGCTGATGATGATGCAACAGGCCCAGTGCTTTTTCTGACTTAAATATAACTGATGAAACGGTTTTTTTTTTAACATTTCGTTGAATTGTGCAGCTGCTACAGGATTTTTGAGCATATCTTTAATAGCGGAAGCGAAATCGTCACGATCATCTTCTTTTATAAGTTTTTAATTCAGTTGGGTCTTCCCCTTTATGTTCGTTAGAGCTTCTCTTTTTCTGTTTCGATCCTAGATCCTTGAAACGTTTTCGAGATCTTATTGTCATTGTTGTAACTGAGGGCGAAGTTGAAGGATTTGCAGTTATAACATGTTCACTGGATGATTCTTGTTGGCCTTGAAGGATAGTTTTCACGCAGCTTGACCAATCAACATTACCCTCTGGCCAATGTTCGTATACTTTTCTAAATCTGTTACTATTCCGTTTTATTCCAGCTTTCTTCAGCAGCACGTCTGAATCTTCGACAAAATTCTTTGAAAGTAACAATGTGTTCTTCAGAAAGTCTTAAACTTAGTTGAGTTAAATATGTACAGACTCGATTTTAAAAAGTGGGCTGCACGAGGAGATTAGCACAAAGAAATGTTAAATATAAGTTTAAAAAAAATAAGGATTGATTTCAAGATTATCTTAATCTTTTAGTCGATATAGTTAAACAAGGATCGGGAACTACAAATTATGGGAGCACGGAAAATAGATTTTTATATAGATATTATTTTTATGATAGAGTTTGTCCTCAGATTTGTTGTGATATTGCAAGCCATAACATCTGGAGAGGTAATTGATGTCACCAAATTTAAAGATTTGTCATAAAACAGTTCACGGTTTAAAATAAGACAGCCCAAAGGTACGTGTAATTCTATGGTTGGTTTTACTTGTCATCGATCGTTCATAAGTTATTGATCCATGAAGCATATATTATTGAACGCAATGCAAATTTTGTACCAATTGGGAGCTTATGACAAGAAGCTTCAGAAGCTTGCAACAAAGTATTTCGGAGGTTTCGGGAACATCATTCTCAGAAAAAGAGTAGAGAAGCTTCTAAAGAGGATATCCTCAATATTTCCGATGAAAGTGATAAAGAAAATTAGGCTAGATAAGTTTTCGTTGTACACACGGCTACATACATTATACATTTCCATTCCATTAATTCATTCATTTTCATTTCCATTTTTCTCATTGTACGGAAATCCTTTACAATGCGAGATCAGCTTATACTGGAAATGTACAGCTTGTAAAGTAGCCGTGTTTATTAATTGCAATTTATTTTAAAATATTGATTTTAGAAACTTTTCTAATATATTTTACCGAATATTTCTAATAGGTATCGCTGAAGTACTTAAAGACGTATTTTTTGTTTGTGTTTTTTTATTTTTTGTGTGTTTATTTAAAGATAGACATTTTAATACATAGGATAAATATTATTTAATCTTATTTCAAGATAAATACTTAATTTTTCAGCAATTATTTTTGTAGCCAAATTTTTATTTATTTTCAGGGATATAAAAACCACGTACAGTAACCATTTCTTCATAAAAAAAAATATTTCTGTTGTCTTTCATTAAAACTATTGTCAAAGATAGAAAAGAAAAAAAAATACTATAAAAAGAGAGTACTTTACTTTTAGGAATATGAAGTATATTTAAAATTCATAAATATATAATTAGTACTATATCCCTCTGTAAGGATAGAACGGGTTTTTTTCAGTTCTAGAGCTATCCTGATTTTTAATAGCTGCTCAAGCTCAATACATTTTTTTCGTAAAAAAAAAAATAAGTCCTCAGTTTTCAAACCGAAGTACTTCATGTAACATATTTGACCATAGTAATACTAAATAGAAACCATTTCAAGCCCCAAAAACGACACCTAAAACTTCGAAGCTCTAAGTATTCTAGATGCGATTTTCGATCCACTGCGTGGCGGCATTAGCAACACTCTTTGACGGCAAATAAGTATTGGTATTGTGGTAGTGCTTCCCTGGATGAGCTCTACTCCTTTTTATGTTATGTTCTTTATATACTTTCATAGAACATCCTTATCAATCAATCTGCTTGCTGAATACCACTATTTTACATGGAGCGACTGCCTATCTGACGTCCACAACCCAGTTACTGGGTAATACGATACACTTTGGTAAGACTGTTTGTCAGACTTTCGGGCTTCTGACGATCCGTAACGACTGTCAAGGATCCAGGAATGACAGCCGGGACCACGTGCTTTCCGAGGCACGGAGGGGTCCTGGTATATAAAGATGGTCACTCATACACGGACCAACCGTGGCAAGCGTAGCTTAACCTGATCGATCGACCCGTGCAGCTGTTATTACTTACTTTCGAATTATCTGGTGTAATCTATGATTAATGTTCAAAGTCAAAGTAAAATCATTTATTTCAAATATGCTCATAAAAGGCACTTTTGAACGTCAAAATTTACAAAAAAAATTAATTGATTCTAGTTGCCCCTTCCAAAAGGTAGTTTCGTATGGAGAAGAATGGGCAAGAAACTCTACCGTTACTCTTTTATAAATGTTTTACAATATTATGTATACATTAATTATATGTCAAGACGATGCACCTAGAATAAAATTACTATACCACAATAGGTAAAGATAATTAAATATAACGCATGACAGGTAAATTAATTATGAAATAGATACATGGTGCTCAGATATTTACAAATATTGAAAAGTAAATGATTTTTCCAAAATTTCACAAGTAATAATTTAGTGTGTGAGTTAAAGTAGTTACATAATGTAAAAACAATGTCATAAAAATTATAAATTATACAATTAAATTAGCAACCAGTTTGATTTTGTCTAGACTCTAGATTGTCCTATGGAGCAGGACCAGCATGTTTCCAAGCATTCTTATCTAGGATATAATCCTCTAATTTGTAATATGCTTGTTTACAAAGTGTACTTTTAATATGAGTTTTAAATTTTCTTTCATTAGTTGCAGTATATCACAAGGTATTTTGTTGTAACATTTAACACAGTACCCCATAAAAGATGTATGTACTTTAGATAATCTAAAAAATGGTTGATCTATTATATTTATACAGCATGTATCAGAAAGGATGTAGAGACTATCAGTCTGAACAACTTTCTCTGTGGGATCAACATCGTAATCACGAAAAAAATATCAGCCGCAGAACATTTGGGTCGAGTGGGTATTGAAGATTCGTTTGGGACAGTTGATATGTTTTTCGTCTTTACGTTGTGAAGGCCGCAGTAATCCGCTGGATGCAAGAAGCACAAGACCGTTCAATGTATAATATGTATGTATATCCGACAGAGGGCGTATTTTGACTGAAATCATGACATTTAAACAAACTTTTATTTAAATAATTATTTTTCTCATTTAACATGTGAGTTCATGTGACCTCTAAGCTTCTATGATTATTAATTACTGTCAACCTTCAAAATTTGAGGGCTTAAATGTAAAAAAAAAAAACAAAACCTGTGGAGCAGGGTTTGGAGGTTAAATATCTTTTAAGAATAGATTGATTATAAAGAGGTTAAGTTTGTAAGTTTCGATGTAGGAGGTAATCTTTGGAAGTACTGATTGGATTTCGAAGATTCTTTCACTGGCAAGAAGCTACATTATTTTCGAGTGCCATAAGGTATGTTTTATAGTATAGTTGACTACAACGAGGGTGAAGTCGCGGGCAGAAGCTAGTACCTTGCATGGTATAATAATATACTTCGCCAGGTATAGCATTCCGAGACACAGTGGTCACGTGGGAGACACAAGCCTACGTCATCACCGCTGTGTTACCAGTAGTGTGTAATAATAACTCCCCAACCGCCCCGCCTTTATTACCTGTGCGAATCCACTAAAACAATGAGGTTATATGTAACAATTACGCTGGTATATGTTTAACTTGAATTGTTTCGTTTGATTAGAAAAACGAAACGACAATTTAAATGCTTTACATATATTTTTTAACAGAATGGTGACTAAAAATGTTTCCATAATTCGAGTTTTGTTGCAATTAAGTGGCAACTGGATGGTGACGTAAGCATGTGTCACTCCTGGAACGCCAGACCTTGTTTTTTTAGACCATGGCACTGTAGCGGTATCAACATCGCCACATGCGAGCTACACGTCATACTGACGTTACGTAAATCCTGAATCGCGCAAGTAGAGTTTACCGCGCGACTAGCATATATACAACGTCCCGACATCAACCGTCGGGCAGTTGTTCACCAGACACAACACCCATCTGGTCGGAGCATCCTCCCTTTTCTATGGAGGTATGAGTGAGCTTTACACCCTGTTCCTCATACCTCTATAGTACCTTTTAAAGACCGAAGAAATCCGCTGCAAGCAAGAAGCACAGGACCTGTTGATGTGACTTGGGGGAGGCCTATATCCAGCAGAGGATATCTTTCGCCTGAACTGATGATGATAATGAATGGTGCCATTTACACAAACTTTTATTTAATTAATTATTTTTCTCATTAAACATGTGAGTTCATGTGACCTTTAAGCTTCTAAATTATTAATAACTGTCAAACTTTAAATGTGAAAAAAAAATACAAACCTGTGGCGAGGGTCGAGGTTAAATATTATCTTCTAAGAATAGATTAACCTGTATGATTATAGGTACCTATATAGTAAGAATTTTGATATGTATCTGTTGATTAAAATACAAACATCTTTACAGTATTTTTTATATTTTGACGTTACTTAAATGTCTGTTCAGCTCAAGAAAATCAAAGTCAAATAATTTATTTCAAAGAGACTTTAGAAAAGGCACTTTTGAATGTCAAAATTTACAAAAAAAAAAAATTGATTCTAGTCGCCCCTTCCAAAAGGTAGTTTCGTATGGAGAAGAAGGGCAAGAAATTCCATCGTTACATTTTTTAAATGTTTTAGAATATTTTGTATAAATTAATTATACATATATTTAAATTTGAAAAAGATGCACCTAGAATAAAATTCCTATACCACAATAGGTAAAAATATTAACAACTTTAAACAACAACAACAATAATAGAATTAGTTACCACTTAAGTACACATTATGGTAAAGAAATAAAAATATTGAGTATTGAGTATTGAATTAAAAATAAAGCAATGACAGGTAAATTAATTGTGATAGATACATGGTGCTCACATGTTTACAAAAATTGTAAAAGTAGATGATTTTGCTAAAATTTTAACAAGTATTAATTTAGTGTGTGAGTTCACCCTGGGCAGTCATCGTCTACCACCGTGCTGATTGGCTAATACTCTTCCCACAATATGAAGTATTCTTATGTATACAGGGTTAGTTTTCTAAAACCCAATCTTTTCAGTTATGGTTCAGAATTAATAATATTTTCAATTTATGTTTTATTTTTATTTTTTATTTAGTACATAGTCAATAAACGATTAATTTTATTAAGTATTGTTATTAATTTATGTACTAGATTAGTATTACCTACTCAAAATAACCACCCACCTGCCGCGCCGCGTACGTGGCGAGTGAGATCATTACAGACACGCACACAAACACAGGATACTGCACAGACAGGAAGATAGCTGTGTAAGTGGTTGTTTTCTGGAGCTGTCGAAGGCTTTTGACCTGATGAATTATGACATTCTGTGGAAAAAAATCTCGGATGAAACAGACCTTCCATCTGAGGTTATAAATGTATTTAAATTATGGTATGAAAGTCAGATAAACTGTGTTAGATGGGCAAATGCTCAATCAGTACAGTATGGGCTAGATTGTGGAGTGAGGCAGGGGGGGTTGACTTCACCCACTCTGTTTAACCTGTACTCAGACCAAATGGTTGGTGAGCTGAGTAGCACTATGGTTGGTTGTTCTGTGGATGGAAGAATGATCAACAACATTAGTTATGCTGATCCGTGGACTAAGGAAGTTGTTGGCCATATGTGAGAGGTATGCGGAGGCTCATGGCTTGAATATAATGCTACTAAAAGTGAGGTGGTCGTTTTTAAAGTACATAATACACCCCCAAATATACCACTGGTGACGTTACAAGGAACACCATCAAAAGTCGGCACTCAATTTAAACACCTCGGTCTTGTGGTCACGGCTTCTCTCACAGATGACCAGGATATAGATAGGGAGCGCAGGGCGTTGGCAGCCTGATGCAACATGCTTGCCCGCAGGTTTGCGCGGTGCACTGACGAGGTAAAACTGACGCTCTTCGGAGCCTACGGCCAGTCGTTTTACTCATGCAGCTTGTGGGTTAAGTATACGCAAAAGGCTTACAACGCTTTGCGCGTGCAGTATAATAATGCGCTGAGGATATTGTTGGGGCTGCCTCGGTTTTGCAGTGCATCGGGCAAGTTTGCGGAAGCGCGAATAGATGACTTTCATGCCATCATGCACAAATGGTGTGCATCGATGTTGCAGCGATTCAGGGGTAGCCCCAACAGTCTTTTAGCTACACTGGCGGACAAGGTTGATGGACCATTTATCAGGCTCTGGGCTGGCAGACATGTGCGTGCACATGTTCATGTAGCCAATTAATGTATAATTATTATATTTTTAAGTTATTGACTTTACAAATATAGGTTAAGTTCATACTAACTCTTTAGGACTCCCTTGTTCTGTTTTTTTTTTGGTTTGGTTGATAATCCTTGTCACGACATCACGTGTTCCGAAGATAGGATTTTTTTCGGACGTTTTCAATTTAATGTTTTCGTTTATTTTTATCATTATTTGATTGTAATGTTTAACACATTATAACGATTTAATTAAGATATTTAAAATTTAAAATTTTGGCAGGTGTTTAAAAACGAATCCTATTCCTGCCGATTCGGGATAAGAAAAAGTGCAGGTAACTAACCATGAACATGTCTCCAGAATCGTAGTTTTGACGACCTAAGCGCCCGTGACTGGATTTGAAAGGCAGAGAACCGGGTTTTGTGGTGTAACTTTGGAGAACCCTATATCGAACAGTGGACTGCGAGAGACTGATTTGATGTGGTCTCCATAACTTCTTACATAGAAAAACATAACCGGCATGTCCCAGATCCCAAAAAAAACTAAAGACATGTGTCATCTACCAACCCGCACTTGGCCCGCGTGGTGAATGGCCCACTCTCTCTCACAGAGAGGAGGCCTGAGTCCCAGCAGTGGGAACATTATAGGCTGATTAACTTAGCTTAACTGATCACCTTGCAAGCAAGGGTTCAAAGCATTTGAACCGAACAGCTTCAATAAGAACATCAGCAAAAAACTCGATTATGTATGCGGAAATAAGATTGTTGTAACCTTGTGACATCGAAGAGTGAGCACGTATTATGCGAGTACTCGTAGTTATGTGATTTTTAGATACATCACGTTAGATATGTTTTGTGTTCTAATTATGTAAACCAATTAATATGGTACAAATGTGACTTTTTCAATTCATTTCTACCTACTTTCTGAGTTTTTCTTGGACATCACTGACAGCGGTGAAGGAAAAACAAACTCAAACTCAAAGCATTTATTTCAAATAAAACAATTACAGGCACTTTTGAATTAACAAGGGGTCAGTCAGTCAGAAAAATGAAGCTAGTAACATTGTGAGGAAACATTTTTTTTAATTTTTTGGGTTGGGAAATCATCAAATGACTTCACTCGCTCTGGGCGGAGCGGGAGGGTGTGTCAGACTCTTACTGACTAAAACCCACCCGTGCTCCTTCAGTTGACTGGGCGCCAGGGCCACGGTAACTCTTTCGAACAATCCGCGACCCCGGCAGGCATCGGCTCTATCGGACCCCGTCAATGCTGCTGACATTTCTTTGAGGCGCGCGTGGAACACGACGCGCCGTCGACCCTGGCCTGGTCCTTACCTGACGACGAGCTGCCCATTGCTCGCATTGTGAGGAAACCTGGACTTAGTTAGAATAAGTCTGAAATCTCCACCAAGTCTTGAGCAAGGGTGGTGATCCATGCTCGTGCCTTCTCTATATGAGAATGCTCACTTAAATGTCTCACTGTTGGTGGCGCGTGTGTTGGATCATTCGGTTCCCTACAAAATGGTTGAGCTGGATGGTGCTGATCCACGCGTCATGTTCGTGAACGAGCGCCGTCAGTTGAGACTTGTAATCTCTTAACTGCCACGGCTTACTCGTATTTTTATTATTCTTATATTTTGATTTATTTTTTAATATACATATTTTTTTACATTGTTCTCACATAAAGAAGCAACAAGAATTAATGTACCAACGATTTTGTAATATCTTGATTTAAAAAGAGTGTCCTTGGAGTTTCTTGCCCGTTCTTCTCCATAGAGATCTACGTTTTGGAATGGGCATCTAGCTTCAACTTTCTGACTAACTGACCGACTCTTTGACAATTCAAAAGTGCCTGTAAATGGTTTAATTGAAATAAATGCTTTGAGTTTGAAAAGATCCCTGCAGTGGGACAATAATCGACTGCTATTTAATATTAATTGTTTCAATGATTACTTGATTGTTTTCTGTTTCATTTCGAAACTCCTTGCGTATGTTCGATAAAATAAAAAGAGGTGATCCCCTACTTTTTAAGTAGCTCTATAGAATCCCCTAGAAATTCCTAGTGAATTCAGACACAGATAAGTGGCTCTATAGGGTCCCACAGAGCTACGTGCCGTATTTTAATTGCCACCAAGGCCCAATAAAGTGAAGGTCGAATGCTTCTACTCGTAACTGATTTGAAAAATGTCTCGTTGTCACTGAATTGGTCAGGAGTTTTCAGGAAAAACTTCTCGATTTGCAGATAAGCGCTATGTTATAAACTGATAAATTGTTTCAGCTGACTCTTTGGTTTCTTAATAACTTTTCAGAATAGTTAGGAACTGGTCCAGGGTATTTGTTACCTGTGATTGGACTATAAACCAGCTCACTGGCCCATGTAGGTAGTTTTAAACAGGTCACATTACACTTCACTATAGTTTCATTGTCATGTTATGGTATGCTATTGAAAAACCTTATTTGTGCAGAATGAACAGTTTTTTAACCGACTTCAAAAGGAGGAGGTTCTCTATTCATCTGTATTTTTTTTTTCGTATATTTGTTGCGTGATATCTCCAGCAATTGTGGATCGATTTCAAAATATTCTTTTTGTAACTTTAATTTAAAAACTGTATTCACTACCTATGTTACATAAATAAAAAAAATGATTATGATTATGATTACAAAGTGAAAAATAAGTTTAATTTCGGAAGTCGGTGGCAAAAAACCAAAATACAAAACCAAAGACACCGACTTCCAAAATTGAAATAATTTTTCTTTGGAAGTCGGTTGTTTTTATTTCTTACTTTCTTTGAAAGCGAGCATGCAAGTGTTTATCTATTTTGGAAGGTTATCCACGACCATAATACTATAGGATTTTTTAGTGACGAACGTATTCTATACATATTCGTATTATGAATTAAAGTCGCTTTTCGTGTCTGTGTGACCGCATCGTTCTTCTAAACTACGCAATGGACTTTGATACGATTTACGTTATCATTTAGAGAATTTATTCCGGAACATTTATGTTTATAATACGTTAGTATTAAACTTGAAGAAAGAAATCTCAATGATTTGTCAAGTCGTAAATCAATATACAGGGTGTTAAAAGACCCATCACATAGCCGTCCACTACGCATTCTGTACATCAAATTAAGTAGCATTGCACAAAATGAATTTC
Source organism: Griposia aprilina (assembly GCA_916610205.1). Taxonomy (NCBI): domain Eukaryota; kingdom Metazoa; phylum Arthropoda; class Insecta; order Lepidoptera; family Noctuidae; genus Griposia; species Griposia aprilina. The sequence continues at coordinate 15,817,810 of OU744305.1, forward strand.
TGGGAAACGACTTTTATTTTTCGTGTGAAAATTTGCTGTTTGCGGTTGGGAGCGATTAAACACACGCACACAGGGGTAAAGGGGTAGTGGGGGTATTTAAAGTTGTGTTTTATTATAACACTTACATACAGATAACATTAAAATTTTGTTTTCGTAAAAAAAAGTCTGTAAAAGTTGCAATTTTGACCTTCAATATCTCCATGACCAGGAGGTTCCCAGGTATGGTCCAGTACAAAAAAATGATCATAATGACAGGGAGTACAAGTGACTCTCGACTTCGTTAAGTGTCTTTTTACATCTGTTATGAAGAGCCTACGAGATTACTACAATCAATATTGCCAATATATTTACACAATACCTTGACACGCTCGCCTCAGGATAGACCTTGGGGGATGCCCAAAACTTCTCTAGCTGGATGTGGTAAAGGCTAACCAGTCGGCAAGTATGCCCATTAAAGGACAACTGTGCTGGATGAGGTGGGCAGGGCATCCTATGAAGGATTGAAGAAATAGAAATGACTATAAACGCATTGAGTGGTCTAGTTTCACGAGTTTGGTTTAGTGAGGTAATATTCCAAGGCTATTGACTAGTTTTGAAGTTGGGATGGCGCAATGGTTGCTGTCCATACTATATACCGTCAAACGGGGTGAATAGGAACGCTGGGGTGAATCGGAACGAAACTTTAAAAGGGATTTTAACATTGAAATAATATACTTTGTTGCAAAAAGGGCACTGAATTGTTAATTATATACAATACAGTACACATTAGAGTCCTTTTTGCCAACAAACTATATTATTTCAATGTTAAAATCCCTTTTAAAGTTTCGTTACGATTCACCCCTGCGTTCCTATTCACCCCGTTTGACGGTACTGATATAATAAATGCGAAAGAAGCTCTCCTCTGTCTGTCTATCTATCTGTTACCTTTTCGTTAGTTATCATCTGTGTGGGAAATCATCAAATGACCTCTCCCGCTCTGGGCGGAGCGGAAGGGCGTGTCAGACTCTTAGGCCCGTATTAATAAACGTTCCTCAATGACGTGCCCAAGTGCGCAATCATTTGATACGCCATTATTACGATATCAGCATCTCAAGATCATTGCTAATTAATAAACACATGAATACAGTATCTCAGTTACCAAGATCAGCTCCTCAATGTGCTGTACTTGATGGCTAGATTTCGTGAACCATTACGTCACATTGACCGAAGTTTATAATGAAATGCATCACATTTCATTATTTTATGTTGTAAGATTTATTGAAATACTTGTATTTTGTTAAAACTTTAATGGATAGCGCTGTATCACGTTATAAAGTTGTTTTCTACCCAAGAAAGCGTTAAATTGTAAAAAAATGTGTTTTTATTTCCCAACGAATAAAATACAAAATAAATAAATAAACTTTTTTTAATTTATTTTTTTAATTTTTATATTTGATGCTGTAGGTTGTGATAAATGTATAAGGTCACCATAAACAAGCTGAAATATGAATTTATTAGATAACATTTTCACATAAATATATTGGGTTTTAAAATTAGATTAATTGGATTTACTCTTTCTTTTTATTGCTTTTTTTTTTTTTGGATTGGATTTACTTTTAAAGTTTATTTATTTATTAAACTTTATACAACTAAAGAAATACATTTGTGGACTTAATGACTGTGTTATACCTATAAATAGTAATTAAATATTTTTTATTATACTTATGATAAATGTATTTAAAATATTTACATAGGTAGATAGGTACCTACCTGAAATGATGCTGTAGCATAAAACCGGTCATAAAATATCGTCATATATATGTGAAATAGAGTACGTACGTACTCTATTTCATCGTAATAATTAATTTCACCCAAAATATTTTTAAACTCCATGTTTCGCGCTACTAATCACGACCTTAAGTCACGTACTGCCTACACTCAGGTTTACGCATCTCGAGTATACACACCTATTGTATACTTAAGTGTAGAGTTCCGTTTATTAATCAGTCCATCACTCGGCTGATAACGTAAACCCAAGCCGTAACTTAAGTACACAAATTATTATGTTTATTAATACGGTCATGATCTCAAGGTTGTCATCAAGTGCGACCTCTTGGGCTGAGGAACGTTTATTAATACGGGCCTTACTGACTAAAACCCACCCGTGTTCCTTCAGTTGCCTGTAACTCTTTCGAACAATCCGCGACCCCGGCAGGCAATTGCCTGTATGCCTGTATAGTAATTATTATTCCCGCGTAATCTTACCACGTCAATATCGTGTCTTGTAGAAACGGTTTCGTCCATTGTATCATTGAGAATTCGTTATTAGCAGAATGTCGTGGTTAGATAAGGAATTGACGTAGTTTCGAAGAAAGGAATCGTTAAGGCGGTACCCCGAACAAAACATTGTCATAGTGCGTTATTCAGAGCCTATTAACTCATTCACTATGGGTAATAAACTAAATCTAAAAGCACATTATTAATGTTCGATATCCTATCATAACATTGCACGTTCTTATTTGTTTTTATGTGTTATAAATACATCTAAAATCTCCATGTAAAAAAGTGACTAAAATTATTGATTGCATGCATCTTTTGCTAAAGGTGACGTTCTATTCATTTGAGGATTACACTAATGGATAGATAATTTAAAAATCTAAATAATACACGTTTTATTTTATTTTAAAACTTCACTTGTCTTTTTTTATTCAAATAATTTCATTATTTTTGTGAATTTTATGATAAATGAGCGTGCGGAGGGAGCGAGACAGAGCGAGACTCAGCGACGGGACAGAGAAGGACCGAACGCTCAAGGTTGTTTGGTCAGGGAAGCGCCTTAAGTGGTCATAGTGAATTAGGGCCCAGATCGGTTTGAACTTTGACAGATAGGTAGTTTTTGAAGAAGAAGGACATAGGCTACTTTTCATACTGGATATTTGTATTAGAATATGATGGCGCAGATAAAGTTGCGAGCATCGAAAATCTATAGATCTATTTAGCCAGTAATGTCCCACTGCTGGGCAGAAGCATCCATGTCCCTTATCCACACACGCCTGTCGTCTGCCATTACAGCCAGTCCTTTCGGTAGAAAGAAAAATATTTTATTTGGGACACGCACGGGAAATACAAACATTAAAAATAAAAAGGAGCATTTAAAACTAACAGAAGGAGGAGGAGGAGAAGGGAGGTAGGAGTCAAGCTCGTCTCTCCGTCTTCATCTTGATCTGCCACAATGTTGTCTAGCATTTAATGGGAACCAATTAGTGGTTATTTTAGTCCGCAGCTCATCTGAAATATGGCAGACATGTCCAGCCCAATCCCACTTAAGATTACCATCCTACATTTTGGTTTTGGCGCGCAGTGTCGTGTACCAATGATACGAGATACGAGTTTCTATTTTATTTTTTATTCTGCCAACGTTTAAAAATTGGATTGCAAAAGCAAGATACGCATTATTAGAAATAAAAAAAATAAACAATAAAAATCATCAATGATGAATTGATGATACAGTTGAACTTAATGTCGATCTAAAACATAATTCTGTTTCTGTCAAATGTTTGAAGATAACAGAGACAGAATGATGTTTAAAACTCGTTTAGCGCTAAACGTGTTTAGTAATTGCCGATGCAAGTGGGTATTAGTATTAATAAGTTTGTTTCTTTCTGACTTCAATTTGGCGTAACAAAGGTATCAACTTGATTTGTGTGTGAATGTTCCCCGTTGAATTACTTGTTGGTCTAGTGGTTGCAAGCGCAACCGCTAAGCGAGTCCTGGGTTCGATTCCAAGGTCAAGCAAAATGTTATTGGGTTTTTCCGTTAAGAATTTCTCAGTAGCAGCCCGGAGCCTGGATTTGTGCCCGGTTGATGGCAATAGGCTCGTCCCTTATTACATGGGACTTAAACATAACTGGCGAATTGTGGGTGTAACCGAACTCTTCAGGTAATACATGCTTGATGTTATGTTAATTTTAACTCATAAATGATCAGTCGGTAAATTACTCGACTGATAATCGTTTGTCTGAATATTTTTTTTAGAACATATTTTCTTGCTAGATACCATAGGCCTTCAATGAACAGTCATGGGTCGAATTACCATAATTCTAGCTAGATTACCCTTTATGAATAATTATGCAAAATTAATAATGACTACGGCCAAAGTCCAGCTGGATTAAAAAACCGTGACAGTCTTAACAAAGAGCATCCAGTATATTGACCAAGCATGTTGGCTTTAAATGGAAAATCCGCAACATGTATAAATTACAAGTAAAGCATGAGATATTACCATATGTTACATAAGCGATTATATACTCTATTTTCTAAGTATAAAGGTAGGCTTTCGAAAGGAAGGAACTTCTTGAAGGTAATCAAGGCGCCAACCTGCGCGGGAGTTGCACGGTTCTTATTTCAAGTTCAGTGTTATACCAGCGTTCGAAGCGTTCGGACGTGGAGGCTTTTTGAAATAAGAACGCGGATTTTATTATTTTATTTATGAATTAAGAATTTCTCAGTGTTTGTGTTGTGTTGTGCAGTTATTTTTATTTTTGTCAAGTTAATGTTTTTGGTGTCTTCAATCTTGGAAGTTTAACCGTGAGTTTTATTCTTTATACGATAATAGTGTGGGAATTTAATTAGGAATAAGAAAAATTAAGAGATAACCATCATTCTTGTTTACCTCCCATTCTTCGAGTAACCATCAGTTTTTTTTTTAATTTATCCATTTGACGTCTGATGTTATTGCTAATCGACAAACTGGCCATTTACACAAATTGCCGGACATTAAAGACACATATACGATAATGATAATTATGGTGGATTCCACAATTACTGTGATGTAATACGAAAAATACAGGCAATTTTTATGATTGATAATTGACAGCATGATTCCTAATTCGTTAAGAAAAACAGAACATCGTCATTTTCGACCAGTCATAAGAAATCATTAGAAGGTCATTATGAGTTTTGTCGAAAGATAATTGCCAATAACGTATTGCATATTAGGAAAAGATTCGAACGTGTGACCTCTAGGACGCAATCCAGCCACGTTACTACTGAGCGACTATGATTACGACATTAATTAAAAATAAATTAACTCGTAACTAAGTTTGATTATAAGCTAACCGGTTTGTTGCTTAAGAATAAGAAAAAAAAACACTTTAATATTTGTCTAGTTATGTTTAGGTAGTTAAGTAGGTATATTAATATGGTAAATATACAAGATCAATATGATGATAATCATGATAAATATAGGTAGTCTGCAGAAGTTTATTTTAAATTTTTTGATACCTACTCAATCATGTAGAACTCAAAACCAAAGAATATTATTTCAATTAAACCGTTATACAGGCAATTTTGAATTTCCAAAGAGTTGATCAGTTAGTCAGAAAGTTGAAGCTAGTTGCCCATTTCAAAACGTAACGTACGAAACGTAGATCGTAGACGTATGGTGAAGAACGAGCAAGAAACTAGAAGTTTACGCATTGTGTCCTAAAATAGGATCTCACTCAGACAAAAAAGAAAAGAAAGAAAAAAAATACGTTTATTTGCGGTAAACATGACGCAGAGAAAAACCAAAGAAGAAGTCCTAATGTACAGGTTCATAAAGCCTTTTTTCGAGAAATCCAACAGATAAGATTTTCATCGAAATCTTTGTATAAATCAGTTCACTTCACAAATGTCTTTTAAACTAATCCGTGAATACATGAATTAATGGTACCCTATTTTAAAGGATAACTCCTGGACTAACTTACTCACAAAGTTTTCGAAACCTGTTTTTTTTTTTGCATCACCCAAAATTAATCTGCACCCTAATTGCGGTACACTTTCAGTCACAATCTGAATAATTTTGAAGCCTATTGCTAATCCATTGCTTCATATGTTCGAAAAATTTGTCTGCTCAACAATGTAAATAACGCAATGAATCTTGTTGAACTGTCAAAATGAAAGCCATTCCTACTGTTAGTGAGTTACGTAATTACCCCGCAGGTAGCAATGATCGTTCAATAAACCGATTTAAACTATACAGAAATCTATTTAAAGGACAAGCCACGTTGTATCCTTACAGCCGCACTCAAAGACGACACCTTTAAATAATTAACTTAATATTTATCAGCGTTTACATTGGACCTGTCTCAGACAAAAAAACGACAGGTTGAGAACATTTCAATCGTATTAAGGGGCATGCGCCAAGGTAGCCCGCGAAATTCAATTTTTCTTACGATTTTTGCAATTTGCAAGTTACTGTCAGGTTGTATGGTGATCTAAATATGATTCGCGACCGTATCAAATATGGCTTTACAGAATTATAATCATTAGAATCAGCAATACAATTCCTTAAGTTAGAATTGCCCTCAAATCTCATGATTTCATGAAATAGTCATTCAATAGGGTAATATGAACTTATAGAGATGTATTGCTGATTCTAATAATTATAATTCTGTAAAGCCATATTTGTTACGGTCGCGAATCGTATTTTAATCAAAATACAACCTGACAGTAACCTGCAAATTGCAAAAAACGTAACAAAAATTGAATTTCGCGGGCTACCCTGAAGCTTCCGCCTTAACGTGTGCTAAGATAACATAACATTACGCCTGTTTTCTCCGAAGGATAAGCAGATGTCTACCTAAAATAAGATGGTGGATTTAAGTCATACGAGATGTACTATGAGCCTGTCGTGACGGCCCAGTAGTTAAGGCCTCGCCTCATACACGAGGTTGTGGGTTCAAATCTGGGCAAGTACCAATGTTACTTATTCAATTCATAATTATGTACTCTTTGAGTTTATCTTGGAAATAACTGACATTGGTGCAGAAAAACATCGTGAGAAAACCTGGACTTATAGTTAATATAAGTTTAAAATCGCCAACCCATCTTGAGCAAGCGTGGAGATCAATGCTCGTGCCTTCTCTGTATGGGAAGAGGCATTTGCCCTGGAGTGAGACAATAATAGGCTAGTATTAAGTGCCGACTCTGAGTGCGGCAGTAAGCCATTTAAACGGAATAATAAATCCAAAGATGTGCTAACTAAGATTGCTATTGTTTCTGACTCAGAGTGTAGTGTCGAAACAAACATTCTATGCAACTGGAAGAGAGAGAGACCTATTGTGAATGCACGACGTAAAGACGTGCATTCTGAGTAGAGCAAATAGTGTTATTTGGAATAGTAACATTTACTTCTAGTTTCTATTCCCTAATGGGGTAATATGTACTGTACAGAAAAGCCTGATTTACACGGTGCAATTGAATTACCGCTGGCATACCATAAGATGGAGCAACAATAAAAGTTGCACCGTCTAAATGGTGTTTAGACGATGCAAGTCATTAACTGACTTTAAAAAGGACGACTCTCTCAATTCGTCTGCTTTTTCAACAAAAAAAGTGAAACAAAAACAACCGACTTCCAAATAAAACACTACAAGGTGAAAAATAGCTTTAATTTCAAAGAAATTAAAGTTCTTTTTCACTTTGTAATGTTTTTATTGGAAGTCTTTTATTTTTTGTTGCTTAAATTTAAAACTTGCATCGTGTAAATGGGGCATTAATATGCCCACATTTTGTAAGATATGTTATAAGTCCTACGAAAAAAGGGGTAAAGTCTTTTGCAATTAACTGTGCACAGATCTGAACCTCCGAGATCAGTGGGCTTTTCTTATCAAAAATGGTAATTACAACAACAGACGAGAATACTCTATAATATGTACACCATATAAATTACAGATATAAATGTAGAAATTTTACATAGGGTGACACAATGGGCGGTCTTATCGCTAAAAGCGATCTTTTACAAACAACCTTTGGATGGATTAAAGCTAGAAGGAGAGACAATACTTCAGCAATAGATTCAGGTGTTAACGCATTGTAACGCTTTTTGAGGGGGCTTTCGATGAGACTGGTTACTTTTACTGATATTTAAGTTTTGCTTCTAATTGACCGAGCTAGTGCGAATCGTCCCCGTTTCAGCTTGGGAAAAATGCTTTCGTATGTCCGGATGTCCGGCTGTTCTCTTCTACAGGTCGCATTTTTCAGCCGTTTCTCGTGAAATTTTGTGAGCAGGTTCGATAATTATATTTCGTTTTTTTTTTTAAATGGTGGAAACGAGGGTTGGAAACGTAAAAACAAAACATAGGTATTGCAGCCATTTCGCGCTCTTTGCGCGCGCGCACTTTGTTTTATGGATTATGTTTTAAGGTGAAAAATTATTCAGTTTAAAGACAGACTCTTAAGTAATAGTTTTAGGGAAGGACCTAACTGAAATCAAACAAAATATTGGTAGCGTTGGCTGCCTCATTCATATACTCGTTGCAAGCGCTCCTGCGGCATGCAGCATGAGGTCGATTCTCGGTTCAATTTCCGGGCACGGGCAAAGTGTTATTGGGCTTTTCCATCTGGAATTTATCAGTAGCAGCCCGGAGTCTAGATTTATGCCCGGTTGATCGCAACAGGCTCGCCCACTGTTACATGGGACTTAGTCTTATAACTCGCGAAATGTAGGTGTATTATAGGTGCAGCACTGCCTAACCCGTCGCGGGATATAGGCGTGAAGTTATGTTATCTTTTAGTTTACATAAAACATGAGTTAAGGTCTTTAAATAGCTCTAAAAGTTCAATTACTAAGTCTGTCATTTAAAAGTCATGTGTGTTTGTTTCGATAATTAAATATTCTTGCATAATTATGCATCACAGATGTTTATTACCACTTTAAAATAAAAGGTTAACTTGCATCTTTATTAAAAGCTTAGTTGCTAAGTGTTAATTACAAAAAAAAAAAAACAATTGTCAAAATGTTTGTCCGCGCATTATTTCAAAGCGGCTGCACTATTTGGTTGTTTTTTTTTTTTGTTATGTTTGTAATTATCAGGACTAACAAATCTTTTGATTATGTAAACTAGCTTAGTAAATATGTATTCTTTGCCAAACCAACTAAAAACTTTAATTAATATGATTAACTCCGACAAATGGGCGCCATTTTGAATGTCTATCATTTTAATCTGATAAAATTTGATACGGAAATTCGTAAATTCAATGGAAAATTACAGCATAAACCTACATGGGCACTTATGAAACGTTACGCATGCGAGTTGCACGGTTTCAATGGGTCGTTTCCTATGGAGAAGAGCTGGCAAGAACCTCCACGGTTACTCTATTAAAAATAATTGGCTTAATATGATGTTTTAAAAATTACAGTGATAATAGGTATGGGAAGACAGTGTTAGTCGGTACCTAAAGCAGCTACAAAGTTCGCACTTTCATAGTAGAGTAAGTAGGTATATAAGGACTTCGTATTTTCATTTTGAGGTAGGTATAGAACCTTACAAACATAAATCAGAAACAATATTATCAAACTAGTGTATTATTTTTCGAGTAGGTTAATCATAACTAATACTATAAATGCAAAAGTGAGTTTGTTTGTTACGCTTTCACGCTAAAATGGCTGAACGGATTTGGATAAAATTTGGCACATGGGTAGACCACGGCCTGGGTTACGACATAGGCTACTTTACGTCCTGGATTGCAGACGAAATTACGGGCAGCAGCTATTAGTTTATAAAAATAGCCAAAAACTTCACGCTCGACGCAGATTATGACGTAGGTAGGTACTAGCTTTTGCCGGCGGCTTCGCTCGCGTTAATTTAGACTTTGAGAATGAATTCGGGTTATAATTCAATCATGATTCGAAAGACACGTGGCGCCATCTATTATCATAAGAACGTTATTGTTGTTTTCCTCGGGAACAGTACTTTTTTTCGGGATGAAGGTACCCTATGTCCGTTTCTGTACACAAGACAACGTATTTGCAAAATTTCAGGATGATCGGTTCAGTGGTTTAGGCGTGAAAAGGTAACAAACAAACACACTTACTTTCGTATTTATAATATTAGTTAGGATTATATGAATACCTAAAATCCGTCTATAATTAAAAGTAATTTCAACCAGGATGTGCTATTAAACCATTGTTTTTGTCTAAGGCTTTACTTAAACAGTGTGATAGATGGATAACTTGTATGTGTGATGCAAACTCTAAATATAAGTTGGTTAAGTATTTATTAATGAATTTATTAAAATAAAAAAAATAAAAATTGCCAGTGGCATATCATAGGTTGAAGCAACATTAAATGAAGCGCAGTCTAAACAGTGTTTAGACGATTCAAGTCATAGTGGATTATTCCACTTTGACCCACGAATCTGTCCCAGCAGTGTGACAAACTCAAAGCATTTATTTCAAATAAACCAATTACAGGCACTTTTGAATTGTCAAGGCGTCGGTCAGTCAGAAAGAGGAAGCTAGATGTCCATTCCAAAGCGTAGTAGGTACCAATGGAGAAGAACGGGCAAGAAACTCCATGGACACTCTTTTAAATCAAAATATGCTTACAAAATATTGGTTACATCGTTCATGTTGAAATTATGCATGTGAGAACGATGCAGAACGTTAAACTCGTCCGTAATAAAAAGACAAAAACAATTCAAATATTAAATTAAATTAAAATAGGCCGTGGCAGCTAAGAAATTACCAGTCCCTACTGACGGCGCCCGTTCACGAATATGACATTATGGAATGTTAATAATTTTGTCGTCCACTGTATCCCACTAATTGATTTTTAACCAACTTCCAAAAATTTAGGAGGTTACATGTTCGGCTGTATGTATGCTTTTTTTTAATGTTTGTTCACCGATTTCTCCGTCAATTTGTGAAACGATTTTGAAAATTATTTTCTTGTTTGAAAGGGTATGCTCTCGAGGTGGTCCCATTGTCACCAAGTCAGAATCTGATGAGGGGATCCCATGGAAAACGTGGGAAATCCTCAAATTTTATAGGCACACCTATAACGATTAGGGTATTTTTTTATAGTAATTCGTGCATTTGCTCTCGGAAAGCACCATTCGGTGAAGTGGGACTGATGATGAAGACCAGAGGTGGCCACCGGAACTACTCATTGTGGTTGCGCTTTGATTACTTTATTATAGTTGCTAAGGAAGTTAAACTCATCACAATACATATGGTGAAATGGAGCTAATGGTGGCTTCACCATCAGCTCCAGTTCTTCACGTTTTTATCTGGAGAACTCCTCAACAATTAACGTCCCTGCATCGGGAAAAGCAATATTTTGTAAAAGGTGATGAGCAGTTGAAATAAGGCTATTGTAACTTATATAAATTAATAACTGACCCACTAAAAAGCGAAAAATAAAAAGCTTTTTTACAAAAAAAGACAACCGACTTCTAAAAACTGACTGCCGACACTGACTTCCGAAATTAAAGTTATTTTTCACTTTGTGGTGTTTTTTTTAGAAGTCGGTTGTCTTTTTTTGTAAAAAAAGATTTTTTATGGTGGGGCAAATTACACTTGCATAAACTCTGAGCTCGCTTTTCCCCCTTGGGCAGGCATATTGGATTTAATAAAATATTATGATGAAAATAATGTATTGCTTAAAAACGAAACTATTCGTGTGAATTGTCCGTTATGTTATACATGTAAACACGGCTACATTATCAAGCTATACATTTCCAGTATAAGCTAATTTCGCATTGTATAGGATTTCTGTACAATGTGAGGTCAGCGTAAACTAGAAAAGTATAGCTTGATATGTAGCGGTGTGTACGAATGTTGTTTTTAGTAGGTTAAGTACGCACGATATTTCGAACTCATCTCGCAATTATTCGTCTGATGATGTGATGATAGCGCAATCATTACGTCTTGTGGTTATTATGATGTAAATTATATCTGTAACGATATTTATGTAGATAGGATCTTTTTGAGCCCAGAAGTCTGAGAACCAGTCTTGCGAAGGGGTATCGTGTTACCCAGTAACTGGGTTGTGGACGTCAGATAGGCGGTGGCTTCATGTAAAGTACTGGTAATCAGCTGCATTCGGTTAGACTGGAAGCCGACCCCAACGTAGTTAGGAAAAGATTAGGCTATTGATTTTAAATCGTTTAAATGTTGAGTATGAATAACCTGTGTTCCTGAAAAACTACAGATTGACTTGAGTGGAAGTTAAACTAACTAGAAAGTCTCTAAAGGGAGTTCTTATTAGATTTTGTCCACATTAAGGCGCAGATATACGACTTTCAATGATTTCATATTGAACATCACGTCTAAACGAATAGTCTTATTTGTTTGAAAAAAATATATGATAAACTAGACTATTTTCTTCGTAATTTGATATGTGAATATTTCAAATTATATTTTTATAACATAGTGTAATTAATTTGTAAAGTAATGTCTAACGCGAACACAAAAACGATAATCACGCAAAAACTATCGGGCGTATTTTCATGAAATCTGCACCATCTAAAAGACAATTTACATACCCAAATTTTTGTATAGGGTTTTTATTTGTATTGTGTTTCAAGGGGGGTTGTTTTTGCGAAAAAACTTGATGCGCGTTGAAGCACTTGCTGGGGCTCTTGCGGGCGAAGGGCGGCAGTGCATCGCTGACCAATGTCCTGGTAGACGCTAACGCTCTGTGCAATTTTATTCACTTAAAAGTTTCGCATGCTCCTCCCACTCGCTCAAGGTCGCTGGCACTTATTGTCGCCTTAATATAAGTACACGGTGTAAGGGACATCGACGTGCAAACTGTTACTATGAATTCAGCACATAATCCTAGACCGAGCATACATTTTTAGTCGTTTATCAAAGAAAATCTGTTGTTCCATACAATTTGATCGTGTATGTGGTATCAAACAGCTGTTTTTTTTTGCGCGTCGATGGCTCTCTGTGTACTCCTTGTATAAAAATCTATTGCCGGTCTAGCAAAGCTGAATATCCGCCCTTTAGAGTCATTCAAATTAATTAGTACGTATTGGTTTAAAGGGCATGTATTTAATCGAACCTCAAATATTTCCAGTTTTGCTTTCCTAAAAATATATTTTTGGGTCTTAAATAATATGATAGAGGGCGGTGGACGGCCCCGAGTCCGCTTTCCCTGGACTCATTTACGAGGACCGGAAGAGGGTATTATTTGCCGTCTGCCGAAGCCCGGTGCGCCTGCTGCGGGCCGGGAGAGCATTCGAAATCTGTCCTCTCCCTTTCCGCTGGTCACAGTTCAAACCTAACTTAACCCGTTTCGTCGCGGTACAGTTCGCGCAAAACTTTATGAGCTCTCGGAAGTTGCAGCGAGTGGGTGCGCAGTATGCATAATCTAGCCCAAGGGAACTCTCTCACTCTCACTCAACTGTACGATGCGCGGTTTCGTTCTTGGGCCTACGTTCAGAGGGCTCATTTCAAGTTTTTCGCGAACTATACCATAGCTTAGTTTCTGCGACCAACTGTGTAAAAAGCCAGAAAATTTACATAGGCTGAATAACATATTTAAAAAGTGTACATCATTAGAAGCACAAACAGTTTTTAGAGTTTCATTAATTTAAAAAAAGCGTCAAATAAGAAGGTAGAAGGTCAATAAGTTTTTAGAGGATTAGTTAAATATTTCCCGAATTAAATTATTATGTAGACATAATCATGCTAGTTTCGTCTATATGAATGATCAGTTTGTAATCGATCGTTTAATAAAACAATATGATGTTATTGTTAATACTCTCATAACATCAATACTTAGAGAGCATCAATGAAAAGAATGAAAAACATGGTCGGTCAGTCAGACTCTGAAAATAAACTTCATTCTGTGGGCGTTCGTTTTATAAACCTGTGGATGTATCAGAAAGTGGCTAGATAGATAAAATATTGCATAACACACATAAATAACATCAGGCTTGTAATCCCCAAAAGGTTAGGCAAGGGTGTAGCTATAGTGCACCCATATTTCGCCAATTATGTTTAATTTGCCATGTAATAGGGGGCGAGCCTATTGCCATCAACCGGCTACAATTCCACCAACCCAGCTGCGCCCACGTGATGGATTACGGCCCACTCCCTTTCACAGAGAGGAGGCCTATGTCTCAGCAGTGGGAACATTACAGGCTGATTAATTATGTAATTATAGTTTGTTAAGACCGTAATTAGCCAGATAGTCCTGCTACCATTTTTACTGACAGTCGAAACCTTTGTCATGACAGAACCTGTTATCATCTCGCTCGTACTGACACTTGAAAAGCAGTATGTAACGCAACTGAATTACAAGAAACGCAGTAAGTAACGCAACTGCATTAAAAGAAAAGTAGTATGTAACGCAACTGCATTGCAAGAAACGCAGTAAGTAACGCAACTGCACTAAAAGAAAAGTAGTATGTAACGCAACTGCATTACAAGAAACGCAGTAGGTAACGCAACTGCATTACAAGAAAAGCAGTATGTAACGCAACTGCATTACAAGAAAAGCAGTATGTAACGCAACTGCATTAAAAGAAAAGTAGTATGCAACATAACTGCATTACAAGAAACGCAGTAAGTAACGCAACTGCATTACAAGAAAAGCAGTATGTAACGCAACTGCATTACAAGAAAAGCAGTATGTAACGCAACTGCATTACAAGAAAAGCAGTATGTAACGCAACTGCATTAAAAGAAAAGCAGTATGTAACGCAACTGCATTAAAAAAAAAGCAGTATGTAACGCAACTGCATTAAAAGAAAAGCAGTATGTAACGCAACTGCATTAAAAAAAGCATAGTTTATTATTTTTATCCATTTAGATAAATTCCATTTCCTTAAAGGGGAAGCGCCAGGGTGCCCGCGAAGTTCAAATTTTCTCACGTTTTTTTGCAATTTGTAGGTCAGTGTCAGGTTGTATCTTGAACAAAATATGATTCGCGACCGTAACAAGTATGTATTCACAGAAAAGATAATAATTAAAATCGTCAGTACAGCCCTCTAAGTTCATATAATTAAAATCCTATTGGATGACAATTTCATAAAATATCAATCAATAAGGTTATATGAACTTCGAGGGTAGTATTGATGATTATCGACTGTATGCTGCCAATACCTCCTAAGTGCTTTGAGGACAAGTTTACAGAAGAACATGAAAACTGAATATTTATAAAAATAGAGATGGTATTCTTAAACCCAAAATCCAATTTTATTAGTTTATGTAAAATTAATAAAGTTGGATTTTGGGTTTATGAATACCATCTCTATTTTTATAAATATTTAGTTGTTATGTTCTCCTGTAAACTTGTCCTCAAAGCACTTAGGAGGTATTGGCAGCATACGGTCGTTATGTCATTATAATTCTGTACATACATACTTGTTACGATCGCGAATCATATTTTGTTCAACATACAACCTGACATTGACCTGCTAATTGCCAAAAAACGTAAGATAATTTGAATTTCGCTAGCAACCTGGCGCCTCCCCCTTAAAATAAATAAAATAAACATAACATCAAATCACGCCTTGTTTCCTTATAGGGTTGGGCAGATGTGTACCCACATTCACTAGTTATGTTTAGGTCCCATGTAACCCACCCAGCAACTCATATCCCATGTGGTAAACAGTCGAACTAACGATAAATAACTAAAGTAATTTTAAAAAAATCCTGTCGTTGCCAGTTTGCATCAAAATCATCAATAAAGCAGTCACCAAAATGGCTACCCAACGTCCTCCATTGTTACAATATATTAACGACTCAACTCATCAACCTAAATTCAAGCGGACGTGTTATTAATAAGATATTTAGATGCGTACGTGATAAAATGTATAATGTCATTAATTTATTGCTGATTACACTGGTTTTTAAAATATTATCCTCATTGCGTAATCAGACTGTAATGTTCCCACTGCTGGGACTGAAGCTTGCTCGCTGTGAGAGGGGTTGGGCTGTCTGTATTCCACCTTGCTCCACTTTTGTAGATAAAATGTTCTACAGGGTGGCAGGGACATCACAGCGCCCAAACCGTAACCATGAATACAACTCATCACCCCCTAGCGTAAAAATTATTCGTCGGTAATCAAAAAAAAAAACACATTTTTTTTTTTAATAATAATTACCGGAATATTTACTTTCTTAAAAAAAAAAAACATAACTTAGAATTATAAGAAAACAACAAAAAAAAAAAAAAAACCAAGAAACAAAATCATGAATCGTTAATGTTTATCATTTAAGTCATGGTTGAACATGCTAAGCAGGAAACATTAAATAATCCAAGCTGCAAAAAATAACTAAAACTATAAAATTGTTATTATATTTACTTCCTAAGTATGGGATTATGAAATCCAACTCGGTGTTTAGCAATTACATTTTGTAACATACTTAACTAACTTAACTTTAGTTCAAGATCACATTACTCAGAATGTCACGTCAAGTCTTGTCACATTTTATCTAGAAATTGTTATTTGTCAAAACTTTAACCCTCACCCTAGTTGCCTCTTCAAGACCTTGGAATGTTCAGTAGCACCTTGACTCCATACCAAATATAGGTACTTATGTAATTTTCACCTATGTTACATAAGCATATATACAAAAGTATATTTGCTGTCACTCAAATGTCTAAACAAATATTTCAAAAAACCCCGCTAATATTCATAAAGTGATCAATGTTCGTCATAATTTATACTTTAAATGTACCTACGTTTTCGTCTTTGTATCTACTCGTTTTATAATACCCTGGGCCCGAAGCCGCATATAAATTGTTCCATGTCCTCTTCAACTCTAACCTAGGGCCATGTCGCTTAAAACCAAATATTGAGTAGCTTCCGAGACCTGTAGAGATCAAGGTTTGTGTCAGCTACCTTGACTACATTGCAAAAGTCTTCTTCGTAATAATATTAGCACTGTTGAACAAATATTTACAAAATATGTCACCCAAAATTATCTTTGCTGTCACTCATATTTTAAAAACCCCGCTAGTTACTAAAGTAATATAAGCAAAAAATTTTCGTCGTTACATAATACTTGAAATGAACTTAGGTTTTACTCAGTATCAATTCGACTTACCCTGAGCCCGAAGCCCTATACAACTTGCTCCATGTGCTTTAAAAAATCTGACCTAGGTCCATGTCACTAAAGACGAGTAGTTACCGGTAGAGGTCAATGTTTATAAATAGCTGACATTTATTACCTTGAATTACACTACAAAGCCTTCTCTGTAATATTAGCACTGTAGAAACAATCGTTTCAAAACTTTTCGCACAAACGTATCTCCGCTGTCACTCAAATGTCAACGTTTTGCATGAAACTATGTGCATGACATTATCGGTAGCTTTTTTTGACATGCGGGTCTGAAAACTGAATTTCTGGCGGATTTGTAAGGGTTGGCAATGGCGAGGCAATGGTGATAACATATCGGTCAGGGTAAAGATTTTGTTTATTTTAAACTGGAAGTCGGTCAAAGGAATGCCTGCATCATTTATAACTCTTCTGTTACTATGAGTAGGCTTTTGCTGTTTATTTACATATATACATAAACTCACGCCTTCTTTCCATGGGGGTAGGTAAAAACTACAGACCGCCACCTGCTACGATCCTTACATACTCCTTTTGCCTCGTTTACGTTCATACATCTGGTTATACACGCATGCCGGTTGCGAGTACTACGCACCTGACTTTTCTGAAGAACATAACCAATACGGTCACTATATAGTATGTCCTTCTAGGGCGTCCCCTCCCGGGGGTTTCCACTCACATCTGCCTTGTAAATACCTTTTGTGTATTTGTCTGTATTATATTAATTATGGCTTTACTCTTATGATGATATTGCCCACTAACCATGTTCGTGGCCATTTGCCATTTTCATGTAAGATCATGATTCTATTACTAAGATCTTAATGCACCTCATTGGTCTAGTGGTCGCAACCGGTACTGCTGCCCATGAGATCCTGGGTTCGATTCCCGAGGTCGGGTAAAGTGTTATTGGGCTTTTCCATCAGGAATTTCTCAGTACAGCCCGGTGTCTGGATTTGTGCCCGGTTGATGGCAATAGGCTCTCCACCTATTACTTGGCGACTATATTACCCTACTATTGGTACACTTCTGCCTAAACTTTTCGGGGATTATAGGCGTGATGTTTTGTATGCAACCTACCAAGTTTAATGCAAATAAAAATATTGTATTCTATTCTATTTGGGTCCACCTTGATTGCATTTTAATGACAATATTTTTGGCAGCACGAATGCAGTCTTGAATTCTACAAATAACCGGCTGTTATAAGCGGCTATTTGAAGCTCTGTCAGGTTAGCTTCCAAATCTATTTTAAACCTAAGTGGTTAGCCTTCAGAACAACTGTTCGTTTTGAAAGTTATTCATGAGAATAACTCAAACGCTAAACGTGAATTTAGCTTTTTTTAGATGTTTTGAAAACGTTTAGCCTTAAATGTATTTAGTGATTGGATTGGTTGTGCAAGCGAGCCTTAGAATCACGCAGTATTAAATAGATATAAGTAGAGACACGTGAAACTGACAGTTGAAAATGGCCAGTATTTAATCGAACCTGAAATAATTCCCATGTTGCTTTCCTAAAAATATTATTGAACACTCTAATATCGGTATTGATTGCGCATCATTTTGTGGACTTCAATTAATAATTCCTATTTTGATGTCCTAAAAATATTATTGAACACTCTAATAAAATTAATGCACTTTTATTGTGAACCATAAATAATTCCTATTTTGGGGTTCTAAAAATATCAAATAGCGACTAACTTGGATGTAGCGCTAGCCGGCCACCGCTAGCTTCACTCGCTCGGCTCGCGCGTAGTTGTTCAGAGTTCTAAACTAACCAATTTGGTTGGGGTACCCTAACTTAGTTACTGCAACCACCCGTTAGAAAATGCCAGAAAGTGAAAAAGATGCTCATTTATAAAAAAAAGTATACTTCATTAGAAGCCCAAAAAGTTTAAGATGTTTTTAATTTTAAAAAGCGTACATCATTAGAGGCCAATAACTCTTTAGAGGATAAGCTAAATATTTACCTTTGTAAAATTACAGAAATTGCTCAAAAAAGAACCTCCATCAAAATGATGATCGGTTTATAATACTTAAGATCTAAACTTGCTTGATCATCGTGACATAGAACTAAATATTGTTTTTATTCCGTTCTAGGAACTAATGCGTCATAATAACACCTTTAATTTATAAGTCAATACACTAAATATGACCAGACAGGATGTTAACTTTGTATTTTTGTATAGTTAGTGTCCTCCGTGTGGCCAAAGGAATTGTCATCTACATAACATCATAACATCACGCCTGTAATCCCCGAAGGGTTAGGCAGTGGTGTACTTATAGCACACCCACATTTCGCCAGTTATGTTTAAGTCTCATGTAATAGGGGGCGAGCCTATTGCCATCAACCGGGCACAATCCAGACTCCGGGCCGCTACTGAGTTTATTTGAAGTGAAAACTTCTTTAGGCGCTTTGAGCACTTTTTGGTTGAACAAAAATCATGGAACTCGCGTCATCGTCACCGAAGGCTTTCCATGAGCTATATGTATACTGTGTAACTATGTCAATTCACAAGTTACTTAGTTTCCACTTCTATCGGCAGTCCCCAAAGACTGCCCCGCATTTTTTTTTCTATTCATATTTTTATTGCGATATGGGCATGTTATTGACTTCCATCTCGCCTGCTGGAAAGGGATGGATGAGATTGACTATGGAACGAGCGTGCCCATAAAATGCCTGGTTACTCTTGCTATGAAGGCTGACGGGTTATACATATGTGGAAGGGCACACAGACGCTGGCAGGCTTGAATGTCGGATAAGACGTTGGAGGGATGTTAGATGAAGCTGGGCAGCAGCATCTTTATAATTATACAAGGTGGCAGGGACATCTTGTGCAAACTGTAGCCATGAATTCAGCACATAATTTTAGACCCCAAGCGTAGATTTTTTTCTTTGATTGAAAGGTGCAAATTTATGGAAAAGTGCAAACAAAAAGTGCCTACGCTGTCAAAATGTACTGAACAGCATTTAAAAAAAAATAACCTGCGAGAAATTTGATCGCAGGGAGGTTTAGAATCTTGCACTGAATCCATGGTAACATGTTGTGGGTTGATGTGCCTGCCACCCTGTATATTCCTTAAGTTTATATGAAACCATCAATGAGTTTGCATCACAATAAAACACCCATTTAACCAGTTTTTTTACACCTTATGGAGCTTAAACTATACAAGGTTGGCAGCGATTTTGCAATTCCCTGGGTACCCATAGCTGTACCTATATTACTTATACTAGCAGACACATGCTCCTCACTGCTAATTTCGATCATCAAGAATCTACAATGGCTTACATTGCTGCTTTACTACCCACCTACTGGTTTTCACCTCAGCCAAAACCCTCAATGTACATTTTCATACCGACAATTCTCACCGGCCTTCACGTAAATTACTATTTACTTGAAGAGTTGTTGGATTATTACTGATGTGACGTCACTGTTTCCCCACGTCCGCTTGATCATGGTCATCAGTTAAGAAAATCTCTTATGTTCATGCTCTCTTTCCCTTTGGGTTTGTAGAAGTCTTGGTAACGTTAGTTGAAGCAAGTACTTTCGTAGGAATCTAGCATTTAGATAATAATGGAGTCGGTTTTCAGTCTAACTGGATTTGGAGGAGTAGGTACTTAGTCATTTCTAGCTTACACTTGGGAGATTAAAATAGTCCAACAGGGTAATTGAGTAACACTCATAAAATGACAATTGATTGCATTTTCATTAATTTTGACAGTTCTTCCACGTTCATTGCGTTATTTACATTGTTGGGCGGACGAATTCGTTAAACCTTTGAAGCAATGGATTAGAAATATCCGTCAAAACTCTCTGGTTGTGATGGAAACTGTATTACGCAATAAGGTTGAGGATAATGGCAGAAATTTAACAACTAATAATTTTGTTATGACATTAGGACAACGCAGGTTGAAGTAAAGGAAGGAACCATAAAAAGAAAACATATTTTTGTCTTTTTCCTTACTGAGAAGGTTTTTAGAGCACCTATTAATTATGACCAGAAGAATTTTGGCACATAACCTTCGAACATTTGCAACCTCAAGACCTACTTAAAATTGATAAAAAAAAACTACGATCAAGAATACACCCAGCATCGACAACATTCGCTGTATGGTTAAACCTGTTTAGGTCCAGAACCTTGTAAGGTCTTGTAGCAAGTGCGTCATTCAGAACCAGTTTTGTAAAATAACTTGAATCCTGTTTAGTTTTAGCTCTGTTTTTTGTATTAATGGGGTTTTAAAGGGTAATTATTTCAACTGAGACAAACAGCAGTTTTTTTTTTTTTTTTGGTGATCCTTTTTATGCTCATCCTTATATTTAACACAGCAACGCTACTTGTCGGCCGAAATAATAGGAAAGGTGGAATTAGGTACTTCCCTGAACGGACACCTTCACAAAGAGACGTTCTATTAAAACTTGTATGGACATCAAGATACCTGTCCATTTGACGGTCAAATGCCAATAAACTACAATTAAAAGAGAATTCAATCGAAATGAACTGCCAATTCCAAAATGTAGTTTCTTGTGGAGAATAATGGACAGAAGAAATTACATGGGAATGATGGGATCTCATTGCCTGTTCTCGTGAGCCCTAGGGAAGATAGGGGACTGTTCATAATCGTCGACAAGGATTGCCTTGTCGACGATTATGAACAGGCCTTCCCCTCGCGTACGATGCGTACTTCAAGGCGAGCCACTTACTTAATTAGGTGTCATAATCAGAACCAGAATTTTAATTACTCATAATTTGTGTGGTCTTGTAGACAAACGATTTAGGAGCCGTCTTTTGTATAGCATTCTGAAAGAACAATTTACCTGCTACCTATCTATGTACAGAAGGTCATTTTGAATTAATGAGTTTTTGAGTGTCAACTTATACTTAGCCTAGGTAACATCAGCGTTGTTTCAATAAAATATGGCTATGGCTGTTATAGATGACTAAGACTAGTCCTTCAAACTATGACAATGCTGTATCTTGAAGGAAAGTGTCCTTTAGTGGAATTGACACATCTAACGTCAAAAATCTGGTGATGCTGTTCGATGGCGTAAATTCATTGCATGCGTAATTAATTTATTTATTCAGTTGAGACAACAACATGGTCCAATTTGTTAGCAAAATACCTTATCACTAGTATTAGTAGTACACAAAAGAAGGATAAGAGTAACTGGTGACTGCGGTAGGATGTGCAGAGAATGATAAAGCAAGGAATATGCTACCTGATCATTCTCCCCACATAGTGCCTCAGAAAAGGAGAGTAAGGGCTCGTCACCACTGTTTTTAGGATGCTATTGTCACTAACCCGACCTGACTAATCCTACAAGTCATTTCAATTCTATCAGTCCTGTTGAAACAAAAACAAAATCAAAAGAAATTTATTCAAAATACGCTGAGAATCAGCACTTTTCGAACATCAAAATTACATAAGGTAGTCCCCCAAACAGGCCGTCCTTCACCAACAAGAACGAAGAAGTAGCGCAACAAACTCCCCAAATTTACATAAGGTAGTCCCCCAAACAGGCCGTCCTTCACCAACAAGAACGAAGAAGTAGCGCAACAAACTCCCCAAATTTACATAAGGTAGTCCCCCAAACAGGCCGTCCTTCACCAACAAGAACGAAGAAGTAGCGCAACAAACTCCCCAAATATAATATTAATCTACAAATCTTCCAAGTATTCATATTGCAGACTAAACCAGATAGATTAGTGTAATATGAATGTTACACACACGTGACACACGTGATGAGTTGAATGTAGTCCATGTTGTAATAGCTTGCTTCTGTGATATCTCGCGAGATATCTTCATACTTGAGACGTTGCCAAATTTTTTGACGCCTTCCAATGTTGCACACAATTACTATGTATCTTTGTTCTTTTGTGATGGTTTCGATACATTTGTGATATATTGCATTATGTACAATAACCTTTTACGGTTTTTTTTTACAAAAGTTTCACAATTAAATCGATTAATTAGTTCTGGAAAATAATTGATTGATATACGAATCAACGACTCTAAAAATATAAGCATTTGGTGTGTAGAACCAGTTAATTACTTGGATGCGCAAGTAGACTTGTAACTATAGAAACTAATGTTTTTTATTTATTTAATTGATTTTTGTAATAAATGCGCGGTATTCTAATCGAATACAACCCTTCTTTGCAATATGTAATTTGTTACTTATTTGTAGTTTCCCTGATTGGTAAAGGAATGATAGATAACTGTGCTACTGGGGAGTCAGTTGCGCTACTTCTTCTTTCCAGCTAAAACACTAGGAAGTGGTGAAGGGGCGTTTTGAGGGACTGTCTTATGTAATTTTGACGTTCAAAAAGTAACTTATTCCAATTATGCTATTAGGCCTAATTGGAATAAGTTACTTTTGTATTGATTTTTAAATGATCAAAACTTAACCGTAAAAGTTTAGAGTTAAACTTGTAACTACAGTTGTGCCAATATAAAGAAGAAGTTCCTCTAGACGTCTGATCGTAGTTCTAAGAACACTTTCATAGCTGTCCAAGGATCTTTTGGCGCGTGGCCAATATCGGAACTAACGCCGCCATCTTGGTTTTTCAATACATTTCACAAAACAATTGCAGGAATGTTTACCAACAGCGCCCCCCCTGTCAACGTCATTCTAGCGCCAAAATATCCTTATAATATCTTCTGATACACAGAAGGCACGAGCATTGACCACCACGCTGGCTCAAGACGGTTTAAAAAATGTGCAATAAATCCTTGTAGCAGAGTGTTTAGCGACTCCTTACAAAGACCCTGTCAGGTGCAAACCTTCAGAGTTGCCACCTGTAAGAGGAAAAAAACAACAAAATATAATTCAAAGCAACATTGTAATTCGTACAACAATTGTACTGAGCAGTAACCACAATGCCAATTGTTTAACTCTTGCCTAATGGGAGTTAAAAATCTTTAATAAGGAAAGTCGTTACAATGCGAACTGTGGCGACGATTGTTACAGTTTTATTATACAAGGGTGTATACGGATTGGCCGATTAATCGCAGAGTGCGACAAAACATATTTAATTATTTGTTGTTTCGTACTTCCAAATATGAAATTACAGTATTTACAATTAACCTAACCTAACCTAACCTGACTTAAACAATTTTGAGGGCGCACAACGGTCCACTAGCGCCACTCCTTTAAAAAATTGTTATCTAGTGACTGAGAAGGAATTATGAATAACGGCTTGTAAGGAATCTCGGTAAGTGTGTTTAGAAAATTCTAGATAAACTTACCGAGGGTCCTTACAAGCCGTTATTCATAATTCCTTCTCAGTCACGAGATAGTATTTTTTAAAGGAGTGGCGCTAGGGGACCGTTGTGCGCCCTCTTAACAATGTAAATTATGGCGTCAAAAAATTCCTCCACTTCGCTGTCGACTCGTAATATACCCAAGAGACTGGCGGCATTGCCACGTTGTATGGCAATGCTTAGCCTCTGGCCAAGGTTAAAGGCAACCCTTGTGTCACGGAAAGTGTCAAACAGGCGTTTGGAGATTTCATTGAACAAAATATGGGCACTCGGACCCCACGGCCCGAGGGATACAACCTAAAATCAATGAAATATATAGACGGAAATTTGAGGTTGGAACTTCAAAGTCTGAAGAAAAGTTTGTATTGTAAGAAAATGAAAAGTAAAAGGACCAAGTTTTCACTGAATAGATAAGGATGTTTAGAAGTTATTCATCCATAAGTAGCTGAATAGTGGGTACTGGGTAGCGTTCTTAACTTAGACAATGGTTATTGAAAGTCTAAATTCATTTTGTGAAAGGAATCTGTGTCACTAACTCACTATAATCAAAATTCATAACAGAATTTAATTTATATTTCTCATAATTTGTGAGCCAATTAGAAGAGCTTTATATCAGTCATATTAAGTAAAAAAAAAAGATTAAAAAAAACTGTAAAAGATCGCTTTTAGCGATAAGACCGCCCATTGTATAACCCTATGTAAAACGTCTACATTTAAATCTGTATTTTTTATCGTGTACATAATTAAGAGTATTCTATTCTATTCTATTTTATAATGTAACCTGCGGGGTATTCGCGTAAACAGTAGGGAAGGGCTTTAATTTTGACAGTTCAACAACATTCATTGCGTTATTTACGTTGTTGAGCAGACAAATTTTTCTAACATATGTAGCAATGGATTAGCAATATCCTCCAAAATGGTTCAGATTGTGACTGATAGTGTGTAATGCTATTAGGGTGCAGATTTATCCGGATGTCATGAGAATTCTACGTCAAACAATTATAACCAATCAATACCTTGATGAAGGTTGTTCGAAAGTTACAAGTACTTTGTACCAATATCGTTAAAATGAGTGACAATATTAATGTCACGTAAGTATGTTGGTTTGTAGGTACAGTAGGCCGTATGTTAGTAGTAACGAAACCAGTATAAGATGGCCTTATACATATAACACAGGGTAGCAGGGACATCGACGTGCAAACTGTAACCATGAAATCAGCACATGATTTCCCCAAAAGCGTAGAATTTTTTTAAGTTATCAAAAAAAAGATGCTGTATCATACAAAAGTGTAATGCCTACGCGGTCAATTTAATTATTTTTTTTTTTTTTTTTTTTTTTTTCATTTTAATTAACATCTACCCTACTAAAAACGCTAATCGGCTATTTTGTTTACTTATTATTGTATTTTCTCTGTAAGTGAT
Organism: Griposia aprilina; assembly: GCA_916610205.1. Classification (NCBI taxonomy): domain Eukaryota; kingdom Metazoa; phylum Arthropoda; class Insecta; order Lepidoptera; family Noctuidae; genus Griposia; species Griposia aprilina. The sequence continues at coordinate 15,843,312 of OU744305.1, forward strand.
TAATGTAATCTTTTGAGAAATAAATGTCTTAAACCGTAATTTGTATGCAACAGCATTTTTTTTTCAATCTCAAATTCAAAGCATTTACATCGAATAAACCAATCACAAGCACTTTTGAATTGTCAATGGGACGGACGGTCAGTCAGAAAGATGAAGCTAGTTGGCCATTCCAAAGCGTAGTAAGTACCGGTAAAACGGGGTGAATAGGAACGGCAGGGGTGAATCGTAACAAAACTTTAAAAGGAATTTTAACATTTAAATAATATAATTTGTTGCCAATAGGGACACATAATCGGTAATTATAATACAGTATACACGTTGACACAGAGTCCTTTTTGGCAACACTATAATATTTCAATGTTAAAATCCCTTTTAAAGTTTTGTTGCGATTCACCCTTGCGTTGCTATTCACCCCGTTTTACGGTACCTATGGAGAAGAACGGGCAAGAACTCCATGGACACTCTTTTAAATCAAAATATTGGTTACATCATTCATGTTAAAATTATGCATGTGAGAACGATGCAGAACGTTAAAAGCGTCCGTAATAAAAAGACAAAAAAAAAAAAAAACAATTAAATTAAAATAGGCCGTGGCAGCTAAGAAATGACCAGTCCCTATTGACAGCGCCCGTTCACGAACATAACGCATGGATTAGCACCATTCAGGTCAACCATTTTGAACGCTAACCGTCACCGAATAACCGTCGTCAAATTCCTACGTTTAAACACTCTAGTTTAAAATCATATGCTGAATTCGTGGTTACAGTTTGCTCGTCGATGTTCATGCCATCCTGTATGCACTATAATCAATATACAAGCTGGCCTCTTTTTCTATTGAAACTCCGTACTACGTTAGGCCAGCTCAAGGTTCAAAGTGTTTCCACCGACTGTACCTTTTCTTAGTTTTTAATCAACAACAAGACAACGACTTATGATTTTTTGTGGTTTACTGCGTCAAGTGTTTTTGTGGTTATCTTTTTTGGTTGTAAATATTTGAATATTTTTTTTCCGATTACCGAGAGATAAATGTTAAATTGTAAAAAAAAAATATAGTTATAAGTAGGTGTAATATTTTGATAACCAGTATTGTCAATTCATCATTGAAGTTTAATTGAAGTATCGGCCTTATTTGAGTTTGAGTTTTTCTGAATATTTTTCTGCAATGGCTACATTAAAACTGATATAAATCCAAATATTATTGCAACAACTGGATAAATACCTAGGTAGGCCGAACAGCAAGGAAAACCTGCTCACAGATGACTCTGCCCCGGGGGCCAAGTCTACTAATTTACAAACGTCACAATGGTCTCTGCATTGTTAGTTTTTGACAGATTTTGTATGGCAAATCTGTCAAAAACTCACAATGCAGAGACGTTAACCATTGTGACGTTTGTAAATTAGTAGACTTGGCCCCCTGGGGTGTAAACGTGGTGCTGTTCCACAAACAAGGGGGCATCTAATATTGTGTCCAGCATGTCCTTTTGTTTGCACGTTGCAGGAACAGCACCCTACTTGCGAAGCACACTATCAGTCACAATCTGAATAATTTTAAAGCCTATTGCTAATCCATTGCTTCATATGTTCGAAAATGTTGTCTGCTCAGCAACGTAAATAACGCAATGAATATTGTTGAACTGTCAAAATGAAAACCATTCCTACTTCTTTTTCTTCTTCGTGTCACTGGCACAACTTTTCTCAAACCTTGTTGGCCCAAAACTTCGCCACTTCCACGGCGTCATTGGTGGCATCGCCTAGGCTACTTGGTACTTTGACTGCAAGTTTTGGGACACAGAGGGCAAGATAGGACGTGGAGCATAGTTTACGACATAACTCCACATCCACACCCAGCTGCAGTTCCATCGAGGTAGCCCCACTTTACCAGGTTGGAGTTACATCTTTCCACTTGTGTCCGGAGATTGACACCATTCCTACTTTTAGTGTGTTAGGCAATTACTCCGCTGATACCAAATTCAGGGCTGACTCTATTAAATTTAGAACGTTAAGAAGAGGAAGAAAAACTAGTTATTCTCTGTACATTTTATGAGAATTTGCATATCACAAGTTCTGCTAGCTAAATCAACTCCCCCTTTTAGTCAGTTGCAAATCATCACCTGCTTGCCTCTTCCCAAGTATGTTGCGGTCTGCTTCCTGTGTAACCTGATGCAGCTGAACACCAGTATTTTACATGGAGCGACTGCCTATCTGACCTCCACAGCCCAGTTACTGGGTAAGACGATAGCCCTTGGTAAGCCTGGTTAATCTTCTTACTGTATGAATGGACAAAATAAAACCTATCCCATTCGAGGTGAGATGTAAAAATTATCAAACTCGCTTCGCTCACTCTTGCATCCTACATTCTCTTAATTGTTAAGCTTTTCTGCATAAAGGCTCCTACGAAAAGGCGCGGCACGCGACGCAAAGGCACCGCCCCTCGCGCGCCGAGCCTCTGTGCCACGTCGCATGTCGCGCCTGTTTGAAGGAGCCTTAAGTCAACAAAGTTACTCCTTGTATGAATGGACAAACAATAATCTAACATATCCGAGGTGAAGTGCAAAAATAATCGAGCTCTCTTCAAGGAGCTGAGCGTGGAGTTGCAACTCCCTGAAAAAAAACTTGCCGGAACCCATGACGAGAAGTCATATTGCCTTAACCCAGTAACTAGGTAACACGATAACCCTAGGTCAGACTGGTTCTCAGACTTTCGCTTCTGACTGCACGTAACAACTGTCAAAGACAACAATATTAGACAGTGCAGGCGCAGTGTGGTTGCGGCTTAATCAGTCGCAAATCGCAACACAGTCATCAGGGTAGTTGCAAATCCGGCCAATTCCTTGTAACTTGTAGCGTTCAAAGCAAAATCATAATTGCTGTCGATAATTTCCTTTCCTTGGTCGTGAACGATCTAATTAGAGTGAAATTGGACCCTTTGTGGTCGTAATCAAAGGGTAAAGGGTAAAAGTAAGAGTAATCGGAGGTCGATCGATTTTTTTGACGCTTCCTCGTCATTATTAAAGGTGTTGAGGAAAATTCAAACGAATAGTCGAATCTTCTGTATAAAAAGCGGTATTTATTTTAAACCTTATCACACTCTAGCGCATTTTTGTAAATAATATCAGATTCGATATGTGTACCGTACCCTAATTGTGTAACACACTTTCAATCACAAACCTAAAGATTTCGAAGGAAATTGCTAACACATTGTTTCAGATGTTTGAAAAAAATTCTGATCATTAACGTAAATAACGCAATGAATGTTGTTAAACTGTCAGAATAAAAAGGATTGCTATTGTACGTGTGTTATACCGCTGTGTAAAGGAATTATTTTACAAATAACTTAAAATGCAGGTTTACTCGTAGCTCTTTCCTAAATCAAGCTTATGGTTTCTTGGACCACTACTTTGTTCTATTTAGCATAATATGTAGTTTCATATACCTACCTACCTATATATTTGACCCATCAAAATTGAGCCTGTTCTTTGGAAGACATCGTTTTCGCACTGAAAAACCATGTAGGTATTAATTATCGATTCATCCAACATCCAGTATCAGTGCGTTGTCCATATCAGACTATGACCCATCTGTTGGAGTGTCCCAAATGTATGTTCACCTGCTCCTTTGACGAACGTCACCTCTGACTCCGCAATTAACATGGCCACCTACTTGGCCCAAACATTATAATCCTAGATGTACTTTCGATATCGAAATATGAAGAAGCCGCATATATTTTCTAAATGTAACATAAACATAACATAACATAAACGTAACATAAACATAAACATAACAAAACATAACATAAACATAAACATAATATAACATAAACGTAACAAAACATAACAAAACATTACATAAACATAACATCACGCCTTGTTTCGCCGAAGGATTGGAAAGAGGTATGCCTATAGTACACCCACATTTCGCCAGTTATCTTTAGGACCCATGTAATACGGGGCGAGCCTATTACCATCAGATTTATTCTTCGTTTGGCCCACTGAGTTTTGTTCTACATAATCAACCGGGCACAAATCCAGACTAAATAAATATACATACCATACGTATAATTAATTATTTATCAAATAAAGACCATTTATACATTAAACATACGATGTCAGTACTTGGCTAGACAATAGCCAAGCTGACTTTTTCACACAAAACATTCAATTAGCAGACGAAAAGAATAAAAACGTCGACCATTGCGTAATTGCTACATAGTGCGTTTGTCCACCGCAGCCGTCACCGGGACGTCACCGAGAACAAGATGACGGCGCCGAAGAAGCGATATTACATATACTATGCGTGTCCACCGCACGTCCGTCACCCGAGCGCCTGCCGTCATCCCGGCCGCCGAAGTTTCCGAGTAGTTCGGCGCGACCGCTAGAACTCGGCTTGAGATTGTGACGGGCCGATGTGCCGGCAATATAAAACACGTACGTTTCTCGGTGACGTCCCGGTGAAGGCTGCGGAGGACACACGCCCTTATGATAATATTCAATTTAAATATTATTAAAATAGTCAAGCATCGCTAATGTGACACAATTGATTAGGTATCTATTGTAATGGCCCTCTGGCGGGCCACCTGGGGCTTGACTAGTTGTGATAAACACAACGGTGTAAAAGAATGCAGGATCTTGTAGATTCTAAAACATTCCACTTTGACGGTAGATGTTAAAACTTTTGAATGTTTATGATTAGGAAGGAACCTAATGTGGGTTCCCTAAATGTCAAGTTTGTCTAAACTTTGTTTAGGTTTCGCCTTTGTGAGAGTGACAGGAGCGGGACACGTTTGTTACCCGCTGTCCTCGTCGACCCTGCGGCTTCTCATTTTGCTTTTATATGTCATCTACCTAGAAACGTGGTGACTTCTGGATGGTGACTAGTAAACTATGGAAGAAGTAGACAAGCCTTCATTCTTCCTTCGACTATAAATCAATTAGAATTAGAGCATGAGAATGATGCTGGTTTATTACCAGAGATCGGATATTCGGATGAATATTCACCTAAAGTTGAGATGTTGGCTAATATGGAATTCGATTTTGTATAAAAAAAATCCACTAACGTCAGATTTCAGTGACTAAAACAGGCCGAATCATAGCGATCGAAAGGTAGTGATTAAAGTTGTTATAAGCAACCGCTTTGTTCGTAAAGAAAAACGGTGATTTGTTTAAAAAAGATTCAGAACTAAGCTATCGATCCATAAGACCAACATATCGACATGAATTTTGCCTAAGGCGTCCAAAAACCGCCCTTATGTACAAGAGCATACTTTGCATGGCTCCAAAAATTTAATAAGCTACCAAATGACATAAAAGATTTACACTTGACACAATTTAAATGTAAACTAAATATTTTTTTAATAGACAAATGCTAGTATACCATTAACGAATTTCTACTTGACAAAATTTCATGTGATTAACCATTTTATGTATTTATGTTTTAATAATGTAATATTCATATACATAATGCCTATTAATTTATTACAATATATTATATCTTGTATTTTATTTTTTATAGATATGAATTACTTCATAATGTTTAACTTAATTTTTATTATTGTAATTTAACAATGCATGCCTTATTATGGTAGATTATTGATCTACTATAAAATATTTTTAAGATCCTGTTGTATCACCAAAACTCGCATTATTATAAAACGTTGACTTTCACTTTGTAGCCGAGGTAGTATTTACGCCGAATCAGGATATACTTAGTACTTACTTAATTTATTAAAAACAATTATTTTAATTTATGTTTTAACTAACACTCACCACCTCTCCTCTTACATTCTGCACACACATATTAACAACGGGGGTTAAGCAATAATTATTAAATAAATAAGCGTCTGAGGTATTTTACAAAAAAAAAAATGATTCGGCTTCCATACTTTCATAGAAAACAAATTAACTTTAGGTAAATATGCATCCGAATATAAAGAAAGAAAGAAAAATATTTTATTTGGGACACGCACAAGAAATACAAAGAGTAAAAAAATAAAATAAAAAAGCTTTTAAAAATAAAAAGGAGCATTTAAAACTAACAAAATTAACAATAAAAACAACAATAAAGAATTAATAAACCTGTGCGACGCCAAATAGGCTCCTATCTCAGCATAATGGTGCGATATTAAAAAATAAAAACCGCCGCGCTGGTATTCTGGCCCGAATATCCGATCTCTGTTTATTATACACATATACATTTACCATTGTGGAGTACCTAAAAGTGTTTAACGTACCTTGTATCTGTGCGCAATGGTAAACCTATGATTTATTATTGTTTTCATAACTTTTTCCGCATCTTTGATCTAGTGGTCTCAAACGCGGGTCTTGTGCGCATAGTGCACAAACATTTTTTTAAACAGCCTATTATGTTCAGATTCGGTAACTAAGTCGGATATATTACCGGACATATTATTGGTTTCATCTACTAATGACGTGGATAAAGTGCTAATAAGAATTATCACGTATTTGTGAAAATTTATTAAAATAGCAATATTGTTCATAGGTACTTCAATCATGTTTCAACTGGTTTCGGTTTTTCTATTGACGCATTATTTAGGTATTTCCTGGGTATTCATAAAGGCTCTATTATGTATCAATTAGGTCTGTGTAATATGTCCGTTATGCGTTATTCTATTAATATATTCCTCATGATGCTTAATTGGTATATAGCTAGTAATCTAATGAGAAACAACTTTCAATAATCATTCTCGTTCCGATAGAATTGTAAAACGATGACGGTGTCTCTCCTCTTGTTAAAATATTGTATCGCTCTTTGTTTTTGTAACTGAGTGTCTACATTTAAAAAAATCTGGTCTAACTGCAGAATTAAGGCGGTACCCCGACCAAAACCTTGCCATAGTGCGTTATTCAAAGGCTATTAACTCATTCACTATGGGTAATAAACAACATCTAAAAGCACATTATTAATGTTCGATATCCTATCATCACATTGCACGTTCTTATTTGTTTTTATGTGTTATAAATACATTTAAAATCTCCTTGTAAAAAAGTGACTAAAATTATTGATTGCATGCATCTTTTGCTAAAGGTGACGTTATATTAATTTGAGGATTACACTAATGGATAGATAATTTAAAAATCCAAATAATTCACGTTTTATTTTATTTCAAAACATCGCTTGTCTTTTTTTTTTTTTGTGAATTTTATGTTAAGGCGCTTCCCTGACCAAACGACCTTGAGCGTTCGGTCCTTCTCTGTCCCATCGCTGAGTCTCGCTCTGTCTCGCTCCCTCCGCACGCTCATTTATCATAAAATTCACAAAAATAATAAAATTATTTGAATACAAAAAGACAAGTAAAGTTTTAAAATAAAATAAAACGTGCATTATTTAGATTTTTAAATTATCTATCCATTAGTGTAATCCTCAAATGAATAGAACGTCACCTTTAGCAAAAGATGCATGCAATCAATAATTTTAGTCACTTTTTTACAAGGAGATTTTAGATGTATTTATAACACATAAAAACAAATAAGAACGTGCAATGTGATGATAGGATATCGAACATTAATAATGTGCTTTTAGATATAGTTTATTACCCATAGTGAATGAGTTAATAGCCTCTGAATAACGCACTATGACAAGGTTTTGGTCGGGGTACCGCCTTAAATGAGCGTGCGCAGGGAGCGAGACAGAGCGAGACTCAGCGACGGGACACACAAGGACCAAACGCTGAAGGTCGTTTGGTCAGGGAAGCGCCTTAAGTAGGTATTATCATCACAAAATAGATAATTTTAGTATAATTAGACGACAAAATATATACCCCGCTTGCACATAGATCAATCATAAATACTATTGTATAGAATCAAGTTCTTCTAACTTAACTGATAGCTGTGTTGCTGGACAGTTTGTTGCGCCTTCTTCTCCCCAGCTAAAGCACTAGGAGTGGTGAAGGGTGGGCGTTTTGAGGGACTGTCTTATGTAATGTTAACGTTCAAAAAACTGCTGATTCTCAGCCTAGTTAGAATTAATGAGTTTTGATTTTGATTGGCACTATCGACCCGAAGAATAGATGCTTCACCTTTCTGACAAGGTGATCACATTATAGGTTATTTACCCATTACAAACCCAAACAGTACTCGAACAAAGCACTCAGACTGGAAAAACAAGTTTATCTAATAGCATTTTAGGCGAGTTATTGAGACCGTGGGGTAGTTGCGTAATGCACTAACAGTAGGAATGGCTTTCATTTTGACAGTTCAATAACATTCATTGCGTTATTTACGTTGTTGAGCAGACCCATTTTTCGTATATATGAAGCAATAGATTAGCAATAGGCTTAAAAAAAACGGAATGTGATTGATAGTGTGCTAATATGACTTATCAGAATTATAATCATTAGAATCAGCAATACAACTCCTTAAGTTAGAATTGGCCTCGAATGTCAAGATTTCATGAAATTGTCGTTCAATGGGGTAATATGAACATAAAGATATGTATTGATGATTTTCGTGATTATAATCTTTAAATACATATATCTGTTACGGCCGCGAATCATATTTAGATCAAAATACAATCTGATCCTGACCTGCAAGTTGCAAAAAACGTAAGAAAATTTGAATTTCACGGGCTACTTTGGCGCATACCCCTTAAGTTTATAAGCAAATTAGAGGACCTACAAATTAAAGGACTAATATCATGTCTTGCGTCCTGTCATCTGCACGGTTCAGGAACTCATGGACACTAGTGATGGCGCCAAACACGTAGCCGACTCCACTTAGATGGCCATCGATACGCTAAAAAGAAGAGGACCTACAGATGAAGCAAAAACTAATGTCTATAGAAATGTCGTTTACGAATATGACCAACCCGCACTGGGCCCGCGTAGTGGTTAACGACCCACTCCCTTTTAAAAAGAGGAGGCCTGTGTTCCAGCAGTGGGAACTTAATAGGCTGATTATGTAATAAGAGCAGTGTAGCAAATAAATACATAGATCAATACTTAGTTCAGGATGCCCGCTCGATTAATTTGACACATTGTAAATAACATTGTTTTGTTGCATCAAATCTAAACATTAAACATCGCATACCATAAGCGTGCGGTATCTGAATACAAACATTTTCATTCGATGCCGTCTATCGAATCAATGAAAGGCGCGAGCTATTTGACTCTTATCTAAGACTAGCTTGTGCCCGCGACTTCGTCCGGGTGAAATATCTTGTTTTAACAATATATCCTATGACAATACTGTACCTTCCCATTAGTGAAAGAATTTCGGAATCGGATCAGTAGTTCCGAAGATTACCCCCTACATACAAACTCACAAATTTCACCTCCTTAATAGATCTGCAGCGGTATATACATCGTCACAAGCAAGCTCCGCGTCACACTGACGTCACGCAAAATCCTGCATCGCGCAAGCAGAGTTTACCGCGCAACTAGCATAATTATATACAACGTCCCGACATGAAACGTCGGGCAGTTGCCCACCAGACACAACACCCGTCTGGTCGGAAGATCCTCCCTTTTCTATGGAGATATGATATGAGTGTATTTTACACCCTGTTCCTCATACCTCTATAGATCTGTCATGTTTTCAAAAAAAAAAACCTGAAGTTGTTATACATTGTAAATAGTTAGTTTTTCGCCAAACAGTCGTTGAAAGGCTTGATAATATCCGTCAAAAAATGTTTGTACAACTAATTCCCATACATTTGTCAATTTTACTTAACCTTGTAGGTGGGTACTAATTGTGTTACGAAATGAACTTGAAACTACGTCAAGATTCTGAGATACCCACATTTGGGTTTACGTTTGGATATTTCTTCGAATTAATGCGTTGCTCATCTTACTTCTAACTTTACAATGATACTAGTGACCCGCCCCTGCTTCACACGGTTGTTTCTACTTGACAAAACATCGCGATTTCCTTATTATACGGATACTTATTTATACACATAAACGTTCCGGAATAAATTCTCTAAATGATAGCGATAACCGCACCAATATTCGTTGTGAAGTTTAGAAGAAAACCGCGGTTAAACAGACAGACACGAAAAGCGACTTTAATTTATGTATATATAGACAAAGTGGTGTTGTAATAAGTTATTTTGAACTTAACAAATATATGACGGATTTGACATTGGCTTCTTAGAAAAATATGAAATAATTCTGTGAATATACCATTTGAAAATGATGTCTGTTAAACTTTGAACTCATTGGTAAGGCTTTTGTTACTTCATAGAGTTTTTCTTTACTTTTGGTAATAATAATATTATCAGCCTATTACTGTCCTACTGCAGAGCAAAGGCTTTTTATCATACAGGGAAGGCACGAGCATTGATCACCACGCTTGCTCAAGCCGGGTTGGCCTTAAGAGGGCGAACAACGGTACCCTAGCGCCACACCTTTAAAAAAATATTATCTCGTGATTGAGAAGGAATTATGAATAAGGACCCCCGGTAAGTGTGTCTAGAATGTTCCTTTTATAAAGCTTGATATTGAGACACGAAGCAACAAAAATCGATCTAAAGAAAAGCGGTCACATTCCTCTTGATCGTATTTAGTTGCTTCGTGTCTCAATATGAAACTTTATAAAAGGTATTAGAAAATTCAAGACACCCTTACCAGGGGTCCTTATTGAGCCGTTATTCATAATTCCTTCTCAGTCACGAGATAATATTTTTTTAAAGGAGTGGCGCTAGTGTACCGTTGTGCGCCCTCTTAACCCACCACGACCTTGCGAATAGTTTTGGAGCAATATCTCGTACCTATAAAGTCACATCTTCCTAGAAAAAGTTGTTAATTTTCATGTGAATTACCGGAACCAATACTTAAAAAAATATATTAAAATGCTACTAGGTGGTAGGTAAATGGTGTGGTGGCTGAGTCAGACGATTTCTTTCACTGATCATCTACATCATTATCTGAGCTGAAGACATCCACATTAGGCTGAACATTAGGCCTCTCCAAACACCACAAGGAACGCTGATGTACTTACTGCATCCAGTTGATTCTCTCGGTTGGCTTTGTCGTTGGTCTACCTTGTGGGACAATTTTTTCTCTAGGACCTCTCATTAAGCCTAATTAAAAAAAACAGTACTAAACGAAAATTAACTTTAATTTCGGAAGTCGGTGTCCTTGGCTTTGTACTTTCGTTTTATGCCCTCTAGAATACGAAAAAAAGAATCACATAAATCGACCCAGTAATCACGGAGAAATCGGTGTACGGTCACCAAATGTGATAAGTAACCAGGGTTGTCGGATATAGTTAAAGCTTAGTAAGAAACAGATGGATATTTACGAATAAAATTTAACTTAATTAATAGAAAACAAACAGTTAATTTATCAAATTAAATTTCATTTGAAAACATCCATCGGTTTCTTACTAAACTTCAACATAAAAAAGTCCCCAAATGCATAACCACCTCCTTTTTTTGAAGTAAGTTACAAATAGTCACTTTTTCTGTTATACCTGGGCATTAAGGGCAAACAAACCATTTCGTAGTTTCTTATAATTAAACCATTAAAGTCAAACGATTACTTTAGAACTGCTGAAGTTGCGTCGTAAAGCACGCCATGGGTCTATTATCCCCGCTGGCGAAGAGGGGGTTGATAAAAAATGTGCAGAAAAAACATTAGTGTCACATTTGGGTATTTTATGGACGAAAATACGCGTTCGAAAGGCTTGCAGTATTCGTTTGATTTTATGAGTCGAATATTTGAAAGATTTGACTTTCTGAGTTATTTTAATATTAGAATTTTTCGAAAGAACAGGATTATTCAAATCGAATTAAGTACAAAAAAAAATATGAAAAGTTTAACAAAGCCGATGACTGATAGGGCTCGTTAATAAAGGTTTTTTTTTAAATTCATTCAAACTATAAGCTGTTTCAAAGTTATGCAAAAGAGTTTATGGTCACAGCTAGTTACACTTCAACAGTTATTTAATTGATCTTTGAAGCTCTTAAAGTATCATAAAATCTAGCCTGCAGTTTAAAGGTAAGACCAGACTATAAAGTTAAGACACAGTAAAAGCTCCCGCAGACAGGTGCGACCCAACAGCGTGACACGACTATAGTAGAACAATTTTTATGATGGAAAATGTTCTACTGGAATCGCATCGCGCCACTCAACAGGAGGCTTAAGACCTAGTCGAATCCTGAAAAGACAATAAATCTCAAGTTTTGCATATAAAGCGTAAAAATATGAAAATTTAAGAAAAACAAAGATTTCTAGACTTATTCAAAACTTACTAAAGTACCTACCTACATAGATCAAGGCCCATCTAAGTATTATTTAAAAGACTATGAAAGTAAAACTGAGTGCCTCGTTGGTCTTGCAAACGCTACTGCTGAGCTCCTGTTGAGGATCAAGGTTCGATTCCCGGGTCGGGCAAAGTGTTATTGGATTTTTTCCATCAAAACGAGCGTTGTATGCAAAGAGCATAGTTTTCATTGCTTCTGTTTTGCAATATTGCCCTGTTATCCCTTTGTAACCAAACGCTAAAACTAGGACGTTGAATTTTCATCAAAATCCTTTGCCAAATATCAATCTGCCAGCGTCTCTCCAACTATATTGGTTGGCTTCTAATCCAACCGGATGCAGCTCAATACCAGTGTTTTAAATTGAGCAACTACCTATCTGACCTCCACAACCCAGTTACTGGGGAATAAGATACCCCTTGGTAGGATTGGTTGTCAGACTTTGGTGACTACCCATAACGACTGTCAAAGATCTACGAATGACAGCCGGGACCAACGTCTTAACGTGCTTTCCGAGGCATGGAGGGGTCTTGATATGTAATGGATGGTCAACCATCCTCGAACCGACCGCGGCAAGAGTAGCTTAACCTTTGATTGACCCGTGTGGCCGTTATTATTTCGTCACGAGCTCAAAAATCCGTTGCCGGTTAGAAGATTTATGGTAGCAATATCAAGGTGTTCCATGCATCGGTGAGCTTTTAATTTTAGAGTTGAATAAACTAATAAAGTGTGTAATTAATTGTTATTACTTGACAAGCTAAAGATTAAGTTTTTAATTAAATTTTAGTTTTGCTTTTGGGCAACGGTTGTCTCTGCTTTTTGTTGTACTCGTAATAGTTTATTAAGTGGCCAATTTATAAACCACATTTTCTCAAATAATTTGCATAAAAGACTTACAAGGCTTGACAGCAGGGGAGGACAAAAGAAACGTTGTAAATAAACCATTAATTTTCAAGTCAGTTAATAAAGCTTTGAACAAAATTCATTTCCCTGCACTAGCAATTGAATACGTAACCTCCTCCTATTTTGAAGTTGGATAAAAAGCGTGCTAATTAACACTTTGAGATGTATACAGATACTCAGACCCTCATTCATCACTACATCTTCTTGTCACTAATTAGTTTGACTAACTCCGTGTATTGATTAACGATAGAACCCAATTATGACAATGACAATATTCAATTGACGGAAGTGACGTTTGTGATAGAACTTACTAATTCCATACATTTGTGAGAGAATATGAGATATGGGCATGGAATTAGTATGTACTATATAGTAAAATGAGATATTAATAGTAATAAAATTATTTGCAGAATTCAGTCGTGTTTAGATTAAATGTCGCCATTAACTACGTATAGGTTAGTGTTTGAGTAAAAAAAACTACAAATTTTAACAAAGAAGTTGAAGATTCTTTTACCCTGATGCTGTTGGTCAATAGTAATTATGATTCGTATTTTCATTTATTAAATCGTGCACCTATGTATAACTTTAAAAATAGTTGATAAGGGTGTAAGTGAAAATTCAAATGCAGGATGTTCTTATAGAAGGTGGTGACGACGATACGACAATATAATTAACTGCGTATACTATATAATTACGTTCGCAGTCTGCACACAAAAATTCAATCAAATATATCTAATAATTTAGTCACTATAGCTAGTCACTACTATTTAGTTTGTTTGGAAAAGTCACTTTTGTTTTTTCAGTGTTAGGATACATTTAATAGGTCCAAAAAATTAAAACACTGGCAATACTAATATATAAGAGTAGCACTAGTATTGGCAGTGTTTTCATTTCTTGTCGTCTCCACATTAAGTTGAAATATTGAAAAATGATCTTAATGAATCGAAATGAATAAATAAGTAAACAATAAATTAGTAAATAACATCAATCAATTGATTTGTTAAATTCGAAGGTGATCATTGGAATTTCGTTAATTAAATTACGACGAAGCCACTTATTTGTCCTGAAATTTATCTGCACAAGAATTCATAAATACAAGAACTGGAAAATCAACTTTTTTTGAATGAAATCTAAAATAATATTATTGAAGTTAGGCGTAGAAAGTTCATCTTTCTACGCCTAACTTCAATAATATTATTTTAGTAGACTAAAATAACAAAATCCAGTCATTATTTCAAGTTTTGAATTTGAGTCATTATTTCAAAAGTCATTATTTCAACTTTGAGAATTTGGATACGATTATTAATATTTCTGATAACTTTAAACTTTATGATAATAATGGTATTTTAAGTTTTATGGTATTTTTATATATATATTTGTTTTAATTGTAAATAATTTGGCAGGTATCTCTTAAATGAAAAACAAATCATCAGTCATTCATTCACTGCTAAATAAAATGGAGTAAATTACCTACATAGTAATTATATACTGATATTATAAAAGTAACTCTTGTCTGTCCTTTTCAGGCTTTAACGGCTGGACGGATTTCGATGAAATTTGGCTTAGGATATTGGTTACTATTTATCCGACTTCCAAAAAAGGAGGGGGTTCTCAATTAGACTGTTTTTTTTTTAAATTGTGTGCTACCTCAGAACTTTTTCTAGGTGAACCGATGTTTATAAAAAAAATATATTTGAAAGCTGGTGCGTTTCATGTGGTCCAGTAGTTTTTGAGTTATCCTTAATAATGCGTATTTTTTCCACCATTGATGATGTTTTAATAACTTCCTGTCACTGGTATTTACTTATGAAGTAATTGTATACGATTTTTTGTGGCGTAGGTACCATAGCTAAAACGTGAAAAATAAAAACTTTATAACAAAAAACCGACTTCCAAAAAGAACACTTCAAAGTGAAAGTGAAAAAAAATACCTTTATTTCGGAAGTCGGCGGCAAAAAACGAAAATAACAAGCGAAAGACACCGACTTCCGAAATAAAAGTTATTTTTCACTTTGTAGTGTTTTTTTTTGGAAGTCGGTTGTTTTTTTTTGTAAAATATTTTTATGAAGGTGGTACGTTCCCGTGAGATAATTTACGAGGTCGACGCTTGCAAAAAGCCATGGGCAAAAGTTAGTAAAAACTATACTTATCGTAACTTTATTATATTTAAACGTACCTACATATTTTTATTTTATTTCCAATCCAGTGACTTGCAAGCTTTGTCGATGCTTTTTGTGCTAACGGTACAAACAAAAAATCCTTATTATTTCCGTTCGTTCGTTCACCTTCAGGGGTAAACAACTCGTTGGCTGCAAGCTGGTGACGACGGACGTAAATATTGAATGGAATTAGTGATCATCTCTGGCCATGTCGGCCCCGCAAACATATTGTCACACTAGCTTCGCCGCAGTCTACCTCGACGGCAATGCCTTTCAAAATCAAAATCAAATTATTTATTTGCTTAATTCAGGTAGGTATAAACAGATGTTACAAATAAATATAAAGTACTCTGTATCATTACCTAATAAGGTGTGCAAATCTTTATATTATTGTCTGAACTAATTAAATAATTATTAAAATAACATTACAAAATAATTATAATCAAAAAATAAAATAATTTCAGAATACTACAAATGTCAAAGGTTTAAAAATAAAAATTGTCAGATGAGTTATAAATGTAATAATACATGTCATAGACTTAACAATCCAATAAATTTAATTAAAATATTGGTCCAAATTAAAATAAGATTACACGGATGTCAAATTAAATTATTAGGTATAGCTTGTCACACAATTTGTATTGTCATAATAATTAGTGTCAATAAATTCCTCTTACTATATGTATCAATATAATAACATTTATTTACTAGTAATTTGTGCTAGAATTGATGAACAGTCTTTCCTCAACCGTCCGTCCAGTGAGTGAAGATCTTTATCCATCTCACCGGGAGAATTTGTGCGACGTGGTCAGACCACTCCTACTTCAGCCTAAATTCAACTAAATACAAACACAGCATTAACCCACAATCGTTGACATAATTATACATGCATGCATCTTAATTATAGAACAGCATGTCACTATTAACTAGCGTACTAAAATATTAAATACAAGTTTCGTGTGGATGTCGGAAATTATCCCACGGGGATGTTCCGTGAAGCTACTATTTGTCCCGGTAGCAACTGCCACTAAGACAAAAAGTAGCCTTTGTCCTTCCCCAGGTTGCCATCTATCTCCTTGCCAAATTTAATCGGAATCTGTTCTGTGGTTTAGACGTGAAAAGGTATCATACAGACAGAGATACTTCCGAATTTATAATATTACGAGTGGTATGGATTTTATCCTCTTTTTATAACCACACTCCTGGGTTGGTCCGTCGGATAAAAAAACATATACCTAGTTCGTTTTTAAAACCCAGTTAGTATTTTGACAGGTGTAATGTCAAACTCCTCTAATTTATAGCAAACACAAAAAGACTTGACATTTCAGATTGCTATCTCAGATTAAAAAACGAACTTTAGGTCATTAGATGAAAGAACACCAAACATAAATTAAAAAAAGAACATCGGACATTCAAAACTATTGATACTTTTTTATTTAAAAAGTCAATGCTCTTGAGGTTAGAGGTAACACTAAGTTTAAATAATAGTGTAGTAAGCTGAAATAACACACATATAATATAATTCTCTATTCACCGAAGGGTACGGCAGAGATGTAGGTACCTATAGTACAACCCCAATAAAATATGAATTTGGACTAACTAAACGTGATTTTAAAAACAAACACAACTTAAACATAACATGACATCACGCCTGTTGTTCCCGAACAGCGAATCATTTTGAAGCCTATTGCTAATCCATTGCTTCATATGTTCGAAACATTTGTCTGCTCCACAACGTAAATGACGCAATTAATGTTGCTGAACTTTCAAAATGAAAGCCCTTCCTACTGTTAGTGTGTTACGTAATTACCCCGCAGAACCTATTTATTATTGTCAAAAACAGTAAAATCTTGCTTACCCTTAC
Organism: Griposia aprilina; assembly: GCA_916610205.1. Taxonomy (NCBI): domain Eukaryota; kingdom Metazoa; phylum Arthropoda; class Insecta; order Lepidoptera; family Noctuidae; genus Griposia; species Griposia aprilina. The sequence continues at coordinate 15,860,454 of OU744305.1, forward strand.
TAGCAGGAACATTATTGGAATAACCATAGCATAATCAGTCTATAGTCACCCACTGCTGGGACTTACTTCTTCTTCTTCTTCTTGTTTCCGCACTTAGTCCTTCATGTGGACCATTGTGCGTGGGCCATGGCGGCCGTCGGTGCTTATTCCAACCAGCCAACCTCCCTCCAGAAGTTAACGATGTCTCCTGGTCTGCTGAGAGCATCTGTGTAGGATCTGGGTGCCCCGAGGGTTTGTGACCTAATTTGGGTGACGCCTGTACATTCAAAGAGCACATGCGCAACGGTTTCCTCAGCCTCCATGCACGCCCTGCATAGAGGTCTGTCCGTTATGCCTATAGCCCCACTGCTGGGACACAGGCCTCCTCTTAGTGAGAGGGATTGGGCCGTAATCAACCACGCGGGCCCAGCGCAGGGTGGTGGACGTTACCTACATGCCTTCGAATTTTTGAAGGACAGTCATGCCGTAGTATAAATATTAGCCAGTCGGCATGGTGGGTGGCTGAGTACCCAGGGTGCGCCCGAATAACGATTTTAAACCTTAAAATGTTTATGGGTAAGTTCAAAATCGAAAAAGAAAATCTGTCAGTTTGTGGTAACTTGATGTGCAACGTTGAGGCTTTTAAGTGAGATGATGAGCCACCCCCTTTCTTTCTAGCCATATCATCTTTCATCACAGTTCACCCATCGTTTCTTTAATCTTCCTATACTCTTATGGCTATCCATATTAATACTCAAAACTTAGTACACCCCGATGCAAACTTGATGACGGCTCTGAAGTGCAGTACTGCCTGCGCAGTACCCCGCCCCTCACTCTTGCGGTCACATGAATTTGTACTGTTGTTACTCGTCTCGTGTTCAGAGCCGCCATAAAGGCTCCCGCAGACAGACGCGACTTGACAGCGCGACGTGACTCTTGAAGAATAATTTCCATGAAGTTTTCATATCAATTGATCTACTAGAGCCACATTGCGTCCGTTTGTGAAAGCCTATAAAATTTGCATCGGGCTGCACCTACGTAAAAATCCGCAAAACAGCTCATTTTATTACTAAATAGATTCTTTGAACCGTTGCTTTTAAATTTCTTAATAGGTATACCATGTTTTACTTGCAATACTTCGTTGGTCATCAGTTTTGCTGAGTCACAGTCCTCAGTTTTTATAATGAACATGTAAATATGAAAGTTTTGATTTTTCTAACCTTCGGGTTTTGCCTTACGTTTGTCGGTTATAACTTGGTAAAACTAATTTATATTAAATATTGATATAGAGTGGCTAAATAATAACAGCCGCGTGGATCGATCGAAGGTTAAGCTACGCTTGCCGCGGTCGGTTCGTAGATGGGTGACCGTCCTTTATATATCGAGACCTTTACGTGCTACGGAAAGCACGTAAAGCAGTTGGTCCTAGCAGTCATTCGTAGATCTTTGACAGTCGTTACGGGTCGTCAGATGCCCAAAAGTCTGACAACCAGTCTTACCAACGGCTATCGTCTTACCCAGTTACTGGGTTGTGGAGGTCAGATAGGCAGTCGCTCCATGTAAAATACTAGTATTCAGCTGCATCCGGTTAGACTGGAAGCCGACCCCAACATAGTTGAGAATAGGCTAGGCAGATTGATTGAATGAACTTTTTTCTTTAGCAAATTAAACAAACTCGTACAAGGTGTAAAAAAAACGTTGTTTTAAATTAAACACGTTGGTGATTCAGTGCAGACTAGATTTATTATTCTACATTAATTATTATTATGACATAAAAGTTAAAATAAAAATACCTACACATAAAGGTCGCTTGTAGGTACATTTTGATACAATCTCAATACTTTATCAACATTTATATTTATATTTATAACCAGGGTTATTTATCGGGTATCTAATTGAGAGCATTACTTAGTAAAATAAAAATAATATATGAAATAAAACGATTGAATACTACTACTGAGCATGAGGTCCTAGGTTGATTCCCAGGTCGGGCAAAGTGTTACTGGGTTTTCACATCAGGAATCTCTCAGTAGCAGCGCGGAGTCTATATACAACCCAGTTGATGACAATAGGCTCGCCCCCTATTAAATGGGATGTAAAGCTTCCGCAAACAGGCGCGACGCGACTAAAGTAGAACAATTTCTATGTAAAGTTCATGGAAATTGTTCAACAAGAGTCGCGTCACGCTGTCGCGTTGCACTTGTCTGTGGGAGCCTTTAAACGTAACTGGCGAAATGTGCGTATAGTACTATTCGGTACACCTCTACCTAACCTTTCGGGGATTACAAGCATGATATTATGAATTGAATTTGGAATAGATGACGTCAAGATTTTTGTACATAATAACTATTTACTCTTAGATTAGGCAGTGTAGGTATTAAAAAGAAGTCAACATTTGATATTTGTCTATTTGTTCCGGCCGTTTTTTAAAGCCATTTGACAAATTGTTAAACAAGGTACTTTAATGTTTGTTCCGTCAAAATTAACAAAAAAAAAAAAAACAATAAATATTTATTTTGTTATGTTTTTTTAAGAACTTTTGAAGTGAAAACTTCTTTAGGCGCGTTGAGCACTTTTTGGGTGAACAAAAATCATGGAACTCGCGTCATCGTCACCGAACGCGTTCCATGAGCTATATGTATACTGTGTACATATGTGTACTTTTTGGGAGAACAAACAGCGTGAAACTTGCGTCATCGTCACCGCACGCTTCGACGATACAATTCACAAGTTACTTAGTTTTTACTTCTATCGGCAGTCCTAAAATAATGCCCCGATTTTTTTTCATTCAGTATCTTAAGGATTAGGTAAATTGAAAGAAATCCAAATCAAAAAATCAATCTGCGCAGCCTTTTGCAAAGTATGTTGGGGTCAGCTGCTAGTCTAACCGGATGCAGCTGAATACCAGTATTTTACATGGAGCGACTGCCTATCTGGCCTCCACAACCCAGTTACTGGGTAACACGATACCCCTTGGTAAGGCTGGTTGTCAGACTTTTGAGCTTCTGACTACCCGTAACGACTGTCACAGATCTACAAATGACAGCCGGTATAACCGGCTTAACGTTCTTTCCGAGTTACGGAGGGGTCTCGATATGTAAGAATGGAGGTCACCCATCCACAAACCAACCGCGGCGTGCGACCTTTTAATCGATCGTGCGGCTCTTATTATTTAGGCCATAATATTTATAAACAAGACTTAGGTATCATCATCATCACCGTCAGCCTACAGCAGTCCACTGCTGGACATCGCCTCTCCAATTGCACGCCATTCAGTTCGACCCTCGGCAACTCTCATCCAGTTGCTACCAGCCACCCTGCGAAGACCGTCGCTCCACTTAGCCTAAGGGCTTCTTAAGGGTTCGTGGATGGTACCTATCCACGAACCGACCGCGGCAAGCGTAGCTTAACCTACCCTCGACCCGGGTGACTGTTATTATTTATCTACGAGCCCCTTGACAGAATTACAAATACGATAAATAATAATATGTAATAATTTTCTTTTTCCGTATCTTTTCCATCCCTGCGCATACTTAATTATGTTTTCCATTACCTACTAATAAAAATAAAAACTTATGGAAATTTTTAATCTTCTTCGTTGCTACTCGATTTGAAGAAATAATAATGGTTGTTAGGTAAATATTTATTAACATGACTCACTTTATTTAACCGACTCGGTACTCATACATACAAATGTTTGTGTAACAAATTATAATGTAGGTAGATAAGTATCTTGCATTTGTACGCAATATAGTAAGATCGTAATATTTTCGTAATGGATTACCATCCAGCACCCTTATTAAGTAACACAATATCTATCGCAACCTGAATCATTATGAAGCCCATTGATTCTTATGTTCGAAAAGAAATGTCTGCTCAACAACGAAAATAACGCAATGAATGTTGTTGAACTGTCAAAATGAAACCCATTCCTACTGTTAGTGTGTTACGTAATTACCCCGCAGTTATACATTGCTTAGTCATTTGGGCCAATACGGCTTATTTAGGCCAATAAATGGAGGAAAACTAGAGTGACTGAGTTTTTGTATTAAAATAATTCAGGTGCAGTCGCATCTATACAAATAAATTGAACTGAAGTGACTGTTTGTAATGTCAAAATAACAGCTTTTTACTAAATGCGTAAGAAAGTATTTATGCTACTTATAACAAAAAAACGTTATTTTTATTTTTTTGTCTGTTTGTTCCGGCTAATCTCTGAAACGGCTGGACCGATTTTGACGGGACTTTCACTGGCATAAAGCTGGATAAGGAGTGTCATAGGGTACTTTTTGTCGTGGTAGCATGCTCCCGTGAGATAAGCTAGTATAAAAATATGTTACCATTAATACTATGCAAAACTCAGAAGATATTTTCTTCAAAAAATTTACTAATTAATTCAAAAATAAATAATAATTAATTATTTTCTAAAATATACTTATTGTTTGTAATTACGGATAATTAAAAAAAATGCCCTTATTTACTTTCACGGAAATTTATCCCAATTTGATAAATATTTTGATAGGATCATTGTACCTAACTAAATGTGATTGTTGTACCATCTTTGACCTAATAATTTTCTTCAATAAGCATAGTGGAATCTCTAAATAAACTTCAAACATTGCCACCCGTAAATTCTATGGGGTTACAAACCCATTCAAACAACGTAATAACAATTTGTTTTAAGGGGACGCCCCCTTTTGTGCTCACGATTTACAGCCTTTAAGGGTCAGGTAGACAGTTACAGTTATATCTTTAATTACAATCAATTTTGATAGTTTTAGTTAAGAACAATGAGAAAACAGAGTGATATTTCCGTTGTCAGCCATTTTGGATTTGGGTGAGTTCGAAATTTGAATAGAAAAGTAATGGCGGTCACGGTCACCAAGTTGTTTGTTTAACGTGGTTGGAAGGAATCATAGATACGAATATTTAGATTATATCCGCTACCGTTTTGATTTATAAATATCGTTTTAATGGAACACACAGGTGAACAGTTTTTGCACAAGATTTTTTAGTCAGTTTGACTTCGTCCATACTGATCACTAGTCCCAAATCGCCCGCGCCTTGTAGCTATCCATATATACGGACCGGGCGAGTTGGGACTAGGGATCAGTTTGGACGAAGCCGTCAGTTTTAGAGTTAAACCAATTTATATAATTTGTTATTTATTTCTCCGTACAGTACTTCTGCTTATGTTTCTTTTTTAATTTTCTATAACTTTTTATGTTTTAGTTTAAGGAGGGGAGAGGGTGGTTAGTTCTGTGAGCTGTTTTTGGAGCCTATGTTTAACAAAAAATTATGTACATGCACCCTAATCACAATCTGAATAACTTTGAAGGATATTGCTAATCCATTGCTTCATATGTTCGAAAAGTTTGTCTGCCCAACAACGTAAATAACGCAATGAATGTTGTTGTACTGTCAAAATGAAAGCCATTGCTGCTGTTACGCAACTACTCCACAGTTTTAAGTACTAAGAGAAGGAAGGTATTCCAAATAGTTTGAAGCGACTTGGCATCGATTCGATCGACATCGGATCGACAACAATTCAACTCTCAACGGAGTTTCAAAGTTATTTTTAACCACTAAGTACCTAAGTATTAGGTAAGAAACAAGCAATAATTTAAAAGGATTGGTTCAAAAAAAACAGACAGAAAAATTAAGATTAATTAACATTATATATTACCAAACCTCGTTTGAACCAATCCTTGACAGATCTGCGAATGGTCAGTGGCCTTAATTCTATTGAGTAAGTATCGATTCAATTCATTTGGGCCAATGTTAAGGAAAATACACACATGTTGGACCAACGTTGATGGAATAATAATATTGATTGGCTATAATATTTTATTGGGACTTATTTCAAGTAGGGCAGTTTATTTTGTTTGGTGGGGCACAGTTAAGTTATAGAAGTTTATTCTAAACTCTTCATAAATAAATAAAGAAAATGCTTCGAGATCGCTGGGGCATAAAGGCGCGACGCGACTCTAGTAGAGCAATTTCTATGAAAACTTCATGGAAATTGTTCTACAAGTCGCGTCGCGCTGTCGCGTTACGTCTGTCTGCTGGGAGCCTTAACTCATAGCAATTTAATTATAAATTTGGAGAAATCCTAACAAACTACACCGGTATGTATGCTCGAAATATCTACGAGCAAATTTCATATTCTTTGCAAATTTTGAAAGTACATTTAGAAACTCATATATATTATTATAACTGCAAAAAAGCTTTCCCATATACGCAAAAAATAATATAATATTTTAGTCAATCGTTTGTTTTTAACCGACTTCAAAAAGGAGGGAGTTCTTAATTCATCTGTATGTTTTTTTTTTGTATGTTTATTCCGCGATATCTTTGGCTATTGTGGATAGATTCCCAAAATTTATTTTCTAAATATATAAGGTACGCTTCAGGGGTGGACCCATATATATTTTATTAAATTTGGTCCGGTTGTTTTTCAGTTAGCTTCAATAATACGTATTTTTCCACTTAGTGTATATTGATGATTTTGTACTAATTTCCTGTCACTGTTATTTACATAGCAAGTAGTGGTATTCGAATTTGTGTGGGGTAGGTACCACAACTAAAAAGTGAAAAATAAAAACTTTTGTTACAAAAATAAAAACAACCGACTTCCAATAAAACCACTACAAAGTGAAAAATAACTTTAATTTCAGAAGTCGGTCTTTGGTTTTGTATTTTCGGTTTTAGCCACGGACTTTCGAAATTAAAGTTATTTTTAACTTTGTAGTGTTTTTTTTGGAAGACGGTTGGTTTTTTTTTGTTAAAAAGTTTTTTTATTTAAAATACATTTATTCCAAATATTACCAAACAATTCAATTGTTTACTTAAAAATCTCGCACAACCAATGACATAACGATACAAAAACAATTTAATATTATGGCTTGAAAACAAGTTCCGTTAGCCCAAACCTTGGCCCCAATGTGTGCCGAACATTGGCCGGTTACGTTGCACCGAAATGTACAATTATGTTGTAACTTAACTATTACTTAATGACTTTAAGTAAGTATTAGTAAATTCTTGGTATTTTCTGGGTAAGCAATGAAACTTGGTTTAAGAGATTTATTTATGTCCACTGTTTGTGGACTGCCTCGTTGGTCTAGTGGTCGCAAGCGCTACTGCTGAGCATGAGGTCCTGGGTTCGATTCCCGAGTCGGGCAAAGTGTTATCGGGTTTTTCCTTCTGGAATTTCTTAGTAGCAGCCCGGAGTCTGGATTTGTGCCCAGTTGATGGCAATATGGCATCGTAGTTCATAAACTGGTGAACCGATTTGAATGCAGTTTTTATTATTTGAAAGCAGGTTTTCTATCTGTGGTTCTTAGACATGTTTCAACAAAATCTGTTCAGCCATTTCAAGATCATCAGCTCTTTTTTGAGACGGTTTTTTTTTTTAATTTTACTTATTATTGTACTTAAAAAAGTTCCAATTCAAGTCGTATTCCATCTCAGCGCCAATTTATATAAAAAAATGTAGGAAAATTAGAGGTTTTTTTGACAGTTTGAGACCGATATTAAAATGCAAACTTTCTTAAACATACGGGCATAGCCCCGATGACTATTAGATTACAATATTTTCCTAAAACAAAAATCACTGGCAAGACATGCTAACTCAGAATACACCTGCATTGTTATGATACTGAATAACGCCAAAAGATGAACTAAACTGCGCTCAAGATAACTCTGCGCGTGTGATTGACCTTCAACACCATATTCCTGCCAGCTTTTTTTAATCACTTTCGGCATAATGGAAGAATAGAGAACACGGAACACAGCACACTCTCTTGACACCTGATATAAACGTCGAGATGGCGCCAAACGATTATTTCCGATTTCGGCCGCGTGCAGACTTATTTTGCGCGAACTCTAGTAGGCAGCTTAGGTTTTGAATCTGCAACCTACTTGGGCAGTCGGTCAAAAACTCAAAGACAGGTGCCGTTCGGGGACTGAAAACAATATTAATAAACTGTTTCTACGAAAGGCACGTTTCAAAATTTTGTTTCAGTACGGTACTGTTAGTTGATGTGCTCAGGTGCGGTTCGGTCAAGTGCTGTTGAAATAAGTGCTCTGAGTGGAATACCTGAATAAAACTAGCCAAACTCCGAAGCCAAAGATTTTTTAATGTTCTTTTTAACCACAAGCTACAACTGTTTGCGAAACAGTGCATTTGGGGATTTTCCATATCAAATTGCTACATTGCTGATTCATAACGGAAATCATTATTAACGTGTTCGTATAATTATATCTCAGTGTACAGTCGCCAGCACATCAAGTTATCACAAACTGTCAGATTTTCTCATTCAATTTTGAACTTAACTATCAACATTATAAAGTTTAAAATCGTTTGGAGAAATTTGACAGTTTCGTGTAGGTTGACCTGCTGGCGACTGTACATCCTTTGGTAAGTTGATTTAATCAAAGACTTGCGTGTAATGGACATAGTACAATATACAGGGTGTTCCTATTACCATTTATTCAGTACATGATTCTGGAGTTTTTGTAAATTGCACGATCATTTTAAATTATTATTGTAATACTATTGTGGCGAATCTCTCTTTGATTGACATGAGCATTATTGAAATATATGATTATTATTTTTTCATTATTATATTGACATTTATTTAATTCAGTAATACAATTTTAATGGGATTATCGGTTTAATGACTGTATTGACTTGATTATGGTCGACAATTAATTTATATAAGATATGTAACGTTATTTTATATTTGCACGCCGAAATAAAAGGCAGAATAAGAGAATAATTTTTACATTTTACCAACCTTTTGTGCCTTATTTATGCAAATAAATGATTTAGATTTTTTTGATTTTGACCCCCAGCGTACATTATAAGAATATTAGATAAAGTTATGAATTTTTGTATTAAGTTTATGAATTTATAATGTCAAAATATAAATGGTTAAATAAAAAATAAAAATAAAATTATTGTCAAAAATATAAATTTATCATAACGTCAAACAAAAAATCATAATGTCAAAATAATAAAAATTACAATATCCAAGAATTCATAATAATGTCAAAGTACTAATGTCATTATTAAGATCTTAATTACAGTATCAAAAAGTATGATTTACAAATTCATTGACGGAATAAAAACACGAATACAAACATTTTACATTTAAACTTATTAATTGGTAACATTCTCGGGCAGATGGTAATTTATTATAAATTTTAATTGTCATACAACTGGCATTTCTACTGTATAATTGCAATCTCTGAGTAGGTACCTACTAGTAATTGTCGAGTTTTTTTTTGTAGTTGTGGAGATTTTTCGAAAATTTCAGCGCTTTTCGGTCCAGAATCATATATACAGAATCCACGAAAACAGGTTGTGCGTCGAAGTCTCCGCCACCTGTATATGTGCTATTGGACGATATGTTTTGTTTCAAAATATTTCAAACAGTTCCGTGCAGTCTGACTGACGACTGTTGAATAAAGGTTCCTTCAAACAGGCGCGACACAAAACCAATGAAACCATGTATTAAGACATTCTATGAATCATTGAAGTAGAGCTCCATTAGATAGTTATTTTTTGGGTTTAATGCCCGAGTGTTATTAAGGTTTTCATTAAGACGTTCTCAGTACCAGCTCGAAGTAGGTTTGGTTTCATTTCTTATGTTTTGTTCATGGCTCCCAAAAAAAAAAAACAAAAAAAAAAAGGCTCGCTTCTTATTACATTGGACATAATAAACATGTCTGAGAAAATGATGGTTAACTTACTGCCCCCTGCCATATAGGGATGTCACAGTATAGCAACATGTAATGTCCGCTCTTATTAAATGGGTCAGAGAGTTTGAAGTTTGTATACAAAAGTCGCGGAAAAAATCTAGTTATTTTCTGTCCCTCTTTCCCAATTCATCCCATTAGCGGACACATCTGCAATACTTCATCCGTTACAAAAAACAAAATAATCATAAGCATCACACTTCTTCGTAATAATTGTGTAACAGCTCAATGTGGACATGCCCCGAATGGCCGGTGTAGCAAGTCGGTCAGCGCTAGTGATGTAGCCAGTAGACAAGAATATCCTGCTCGATTAAATTGTTCGCGATTTTTATTCGATTTTGCTGTTGTTGTTGATGTTTTTTTTTTAAAGTAGGCTTTGCTTTAGTAAGGAAAAGTAAAAATGATATGACAATAATAGTAAGGAAACCGGGACGTATTATTAATATAAGTCTGAAATCGCCAATCTGTCTTGAGCAAGCGTGGTGATCAATGCGCATGCCTTTGCCCTTGCAGTGGGATAATAATAGGCTGATATTATTATGCTAATAGTCAGTATAAATTAATATGCCTGGTTATGATGACTCTGCTAAGAGTTACGTTCGTACAAAGAAACATATGAAGATGAACTTGCCCCTAATGACAGCGTTGTACACGTCGATCAGCGCTAGTGACGTAGCGAGTAGGCGAGAGCTCGAATGATTCCGTTGTAATTTTTATTGATTATAGGAATCGTGTGTTAAGGGAGAAGCCCCAGGATAGCCCGCGAAATTCAAGTTTTCCTACATTTTTTGCAATTTGCAGGTTAGTGTCAGGTTGTATGTTGAACAAAATATGATTCGCGACCGCAACAAGTATGTGTAAGTACAGAATTATGATCATTAAAATCATCAATACAACCCTCTAAGTTTATATAATCCCATTGAATGGCTATTTCATGAAATAGTCATTCAATGGGGTGACTATCTTTCATATTTTGTTCAACATACAACCTGACACTGACCTGCAAATTGTAAAAAACGTAAGAAAATTTGAATTTCGCGGGTTACCCTGGCGCTTCCCACTTAAGGCAGTGCTATTTTTGGGGTTGTGAAGCCTTGCGGTGCTTTTTTGGTAAATGTTAGTAGCATTCAGCTATAATGTAGGTAGTCTTTTTTATTCTATAGTCAATGCTTTGAAAATATCTGCAAAAAATAAAGTGTTATGTTTGTGGATGAGGAAACTTTTTATGACTTTTTTAATGAATAGACAGAATTTATTTTAAAAGAGGTAAAGTTATTTATAGAGTAATTTGGCCATTCTTTGTTAAATCACTGTTCACTAAGTAATTTTTCAATTATATTTTTATTTAGTTGGTAGCGTTCTGTAGTTGCTGCCTACCCCCACGGGAAGAAGGTGTGAGTTAATGTACATAATTAGTTTAGGTTCTCTTTTCCACATTTGATGCGTTGATTGACCAGTATAAGAGAAGATAAGAAGTTATATTTATTTGTTGGTCAATCAAACGAACTTTAATAAATTCTGCATAATAATATGCTCAATACGTAACCAAATGTATGACAAGGTCGTTTATTAGTAATTTATTAATGAAGTTTCGTTACAACTCCTTTACATCTACTTCATTTAAACTAGCCCATCTATTAGTTTAACCAATCACGCTTAAAGTTGACCAAACATTTAAATATTGAAGGTAGATTGCTTGAAGTACTTATTAACAGATTACTTTAAACTTATGTCAAGTCTGAGTTTTTTTTTGTTGCAAAGTGGGATATTAATGTTTATTTTCTTTTGTCTAAGTATCTCATCTGATAAACAAATAAGGCAGCGGTAGATTTTGATTTTGAGAAAAACAATGTGTTTTTTATATGCATAATTAGAAGAAATTTTGATGTTAGTCATATATAGTATTTCTTACAAATACTAAGATTTCATACCTAAAATAAAGTGATCTGAAAACTTGTTATTTTGATAGGTAGCTAGGTTTGCTTACAAAAAATAATAATTAAAGACTATAAATAGCACTACTCTGTAAAAACTTATACGTGGTATACGCGTCGACTTGAGAACCTCCTCCTTTTTTTTTCGTCGGTTAAAGGGGAGCCTGTATAACGCGACACTTGTAGAACCAATTCCATGAAGTTTTCATATAAATTGTTTTACTAGAGTCGCGTCACGCTATTGCGTCGCGCCTATTTGTGGGGGCCCTAAAGAGATGATGTAGGGATAATTATATAGCTTTAAGGCTCCCGCAAACAGGTGCGACGCGACAGCACGACACAAAAGCGCCGCTCGTCGCACGGCACGCGGTGCCTTTGTGTCACCCTGTCGCGTCGCGCCAGTGTGCACGAGCCTTTAATACGTTTTGCTGTAGATGTTAGGTATGTATGTATGGTATGTATGTATGTATGGTTTTTGCTTATGATCTATTCGATGTTACCTATGCTATGTAGTAATAATGGCTTCTGACCGAAGAATCTTTGGACGTCACCATTTTTTGCGAGAGCCGGTTCTTGTGAATAGAAATATTATTGTTTAGTGTGGGATGTAAGAATGAGGCGCTATTATTTTCGATCACGATTACGAACATGAAATACAATTAAATGAATGGCTGTAAAACAATTTTATATTTTATACTAGCTTTCGCCGGCGTGATGGTCAGATTATCCCGCGGGAACGTACTGCCAGGATAAAGAGTATCCTATGTCCTAATCCAGGTCATGGTCTACCCATGTGCCAAATTTCATCCAAATTCGTTCAGACATTTTTCCGTGATTGAGTAGTCCAAAAATCCGACTTTTCCAGTGTTCACATCACTAAATTCTCGTAAATTAAGCCTGTATTGAAGTTGGACGTTATCTAAACTTGTGTGACACGATTTAGCCGACTTTGGACTAGTTATTATGACACATTCAGTAAGAACATTTATCACGACACGACATTGTCACAGAATGAGTTAAATTAGAGATGGGCTCGGGATGGAATCATTTGTTTTATGACTTAAGTACGGTATTTAGTTAAAACGATTCTTTATACACATTGTTTAAAATATTGTTATATAATTGAACAGTTTGTAAGTCTCTTTTAAACCATAGAATAAAGGTTGCGAGTGTTACCTATTATTTCAAATTGTTTTTATTCATTTTTGTTGAGGTCCTACCTTGAAAATAAGTAGTAGCTTGATGGGCGTGGCTTATTTCCCCCGCATGCAGGGAGTGGCGGTTCAATCTACCGCGGTCGTCCACCATGTCCGCGTCACCGCCACAAACTTATCTGACCCAGTGGCTTAAAGTGGAACTAACGAAATCACTGATCGGAATTTAAAAACTATACTTACTGTAGCGGCCTAAATCGCCACATGCGAGCTACGCGTCACACTGACATCACGCTAAATCCTGCATCGCGCAAGCAGTGTTTACCGCGTAATTATCATATATACAACGCCGTGACATCAAACGTGGGGTAGTTGCCCACCAGACACGACACCCGTCTGGTCGGGGGATCCTCCCTTTTCTATAGAGGATGAATGAACTTTATACCCTGATCCCTCATACCTCTATACATATGGCTACGCACACGGCACGGTGGCATACGGCTTTGGATTAGGGCATCTTGTCGCACGACTCTTAGTTGGTCAATGGTCCCTACCACCTGAACATCTACAGGTTGGACAATGGTCGCGCCACCTGAACATATGCAGTGAAAACACATCGCAGACGCGAAGACATCCCAGAGACGTTCCTTTACCTAATCTTCATTGTAGCGGCTATTTGGAGGACCATGTACAACAAAGCATTAAAATTTGGTAAATTAGCATGTAAAGCTAATCATGATGGGAAATAACTAAAAGTTTTTGTGATTCCAAGAGAAGCTTTGTTTTTGGTGTAATCTACAATTTGTTTGCAGTCCACTATTGTCGTGCAGGTAATTTAGAAGATAGTTTGAATATACTTACAATTGTAAGGTCATTACAGAATTTATATATTTAGAATGAGTCAGATTGGTCGTAATTGTTTTGAAGTAATTTGCCAAACTGCTGAATTATACATGTAGGTAAGAGGTTTTTGATAATTGAGGAAGTAGGTACTGAATAATATGAAGTATTAGGTATCTATCAAGAATAGTCAATGAAGTTAATAATTTACAAAATTAAAATGTTTAATATATGTACATAAATCACCCACAACATAATTGAAATAATCAATGCAATCGGTATAAAGGCTCCCGCAGACTGGCGCGATGCGACTTTTGTAGAAGAATATCCATGAAGTTTTCATAGAAAATTTTCTACTAGAGTCGCGTTGCGCCAGTTTGTGGGAGCCTTATAGCGGAATTTGTGGCGCAGTTATACGAAATAGTTCATTTCTATTTAACATTTTTAGTTGAAGGCGTTTCAAGGCGTGAGTTTATGTATGTATTTTTAGTTAAATTGTGATTTAAATATTGGAAGTATGATTTTACCGCGAAGTTATTATATTGGAAGTGTAAATTTACCGCGAAATTATATTGGAAGTGTGAATTTACCGCGAAATTATATTGGAAGTGTGAATTTACCGCGAAATTATATTGGAAGTGAATTTACCGAGAAATTGTAAGGCATCAGGTTTAAACAGAATGCAAGTTTAGGAAAGAAGTAATTAATTAATGTCTTAATTTTGTTATTGCTATGTGTTACACTCGAAGCCTAGATAAAAAACGACAAGAAAAACAACCATGGTCATAGATTAATTATTGATTGAATTGGACGCGGTAAAATAACTTTCCAAGCAATGCAACTCTCACATACTTAAACATCACGCCCGTAACTCCCGAAGGATCAGGCAGAGATGTACCTGTAGTACCACCTACATTTCGCCAGTTATGTTTAAGTCCCCTGTAATAGGGGACGAGCCTATCGCCATGAACCGGGCACAAATCCAGGCTGTATAAATATACACAATATTAGAATTTGACAATCAATTCGGGTTGTTTGGAGAATTATAGTAAGGAGGATGAACATTACGAAAGTTTTTACTATAATATAATTCAATCATGATTCGAAAGACACGTGGCGCCATCGTGATTAGAGCGTTATTTTTGTTTTCCTCGGGACCAGTAGTTCTTTTCGGGATGAAAGGTACCCTATGTTCGTTTCTGTACACGTGGCCAAGTATATGCAAAATTTCAGGATGATCTGTTCAGTGGTTTAGGCATGAAAAGGTAACAAACAAACATACTTTCGCATTTATAATATTATATAAGTTAGGAAGTTAGGATTATGAATAATAAATCTTCCGGAATAAATTCTATAAATGATGGTGAACATCGCATCAAAATCCGTTGCGTAGTTTAGAAGTACAGCCGCGAGGACATCAAGTTACCACAAACTGTCACATTTTCTCATTCGATTTTCAACTTAACCGTCAACATTTTAAGGTTTAAAATCGTTTGGAGAAATTTGACTTTGCTGTTCGGTTTTTTGAATTTGCTGGCGACTGTACAACGTGATCACACAGCTGCACAGACGGACACGAAAAGCGACTTTATTTTATACTATTTATAGAATACTCTGCGTGCGGTTTTGCCTGGGTGGATATCGGAAATTATACCACGGGAACGTGCTACCGAAACAAAAAGTAGCCTACGTCCTTTCCCAGGATGCCATATATCTCCTTGCCAAATGTTATCGAAAACCGTTCAGTGGTTTAGGCGTGAAAAGGTAACATACAGACAGAGTTACTTTCGATTTTATAATATTAGTATGGATACCTCATTATTATTGCATTGTTCACCTGTCTTCATAAATTACACTACGCTGACCTACAGCAAAAAACTTGTAACTATAAATCAATTGACTCATCAGCTGTACGGAAGGAAGGAACATTTAATGTAATAATTATTAACCTTCAACTTAAAGGGCCATTCAAGTATTATGTAAGCAGAATTTTTGTAATTTTTAACCACCCCACCTTCCTGTTGTTAGCAAAAGTAAGCAAAGCTCTTACCCCTCCATCCTATGCTTACGTAAACATTGGTATATCTATAATTTTTTTAAATTTGTGTAGCTTTCTTCATTGTTAGCCATGAGTCTAGAAATAAGGAATTTATACACTGCAAAGGAATTTAATGAACATTTAAAACGGTATTTATTTATTTTTTCTAAATTTTGCTGACGTTATCACCATCCAGCCCCAAGCCATCAAAAATAAGCAAAGCAAAGACCCCCCCACCCCTGTTTTGTGCTTACGTAATACCTGAACTGTGGTGTGGTCTGGTTGTGGTACCTACATGTGATCGGGCCCTAAATAAACTTAAAATCAAATTTAATAAGAGCAAACCAGCTCATTCTGTTAGCAGGTGTATTTAATCGTTAATTTGGAAGCGACATAACTTAATATTAATATTAATAGTTGCATGTTATTTTATGGGATTACCATCTGTTTGTTACGAAATGTGTCACTCGCTTCTTGGTAAAAAATATTACAATGATATAGGAAATGTACTGTGAAATTCGCGGAAACTATGGTGGGTCATGTCCTTTAGTTCTACTTGTAAATGACTAATTCTCGATTTCTGGAAAAAATAACACGATAATTAGCTAAAAAATTGACAAACGCATATCTACTGATTTAATTGGTTGAATGGTGGTTGTTTGATTGGTTTAATTGGTTAACAGCTAATCATTTTTATCAAAAAAATATTTTAGTGTGTTTTTTTTTTTCGCGTGTGTCGTGCCTCTTAGAAGGAGCCTTTAATCAGAACAAGTTTGATGCTTATAACTATCACAGTTTTTAAGACAAAAAGCACAAACAAAAAATTTGGAAAATTCTAACTGTTCCACCATAATTATATTAATTATTAGCTCTTATTATTTTAATGTTTGTTTATTATCGCCGACAATATTTAAGGCCATATTCACCCTTCCATCAAGCCTCTTAGTAGGGGTTTTCCAATAATATTAATAGCATACACTTCCGCAAACATAGTTTAATGCCTCGAGGCCAGTGTCTTGTTGACATTATGGGAATTAATTAAATCGGGACGTCATTTGCATGAATACTAGGTATGTTAAGACAATTTGCGTAATTTCTGGGAAGTGAAAGCTGTCATTAACTTAATGACGGGTATTGCCACATTAACCTACTGAAATGTAGTATGAACAGGAAGAAAGGAAGAAAGAAAATTGAATTTTATTTGCATTGCAGTAACAAAAATAAATCTTAAACTAAAAAAAAAAAGGAAAACAAAGATTAAAATTGAGCTCCTGACGCTGCTCCAGAAAGTACTACCAATTTATCTATTTTAAAGCTTCTGGGAAGAACTTCAATGGTTTTCCTTCAATTCAGTTTGATCAATTATCTCGCGACCCGTCTCTGATTCGCACGGTTTTTACGACTTAAGGCTCCTACAAACAGACGCGACACGCGCGCGACACAAAGGCACCGCACGTCGCGTGATCAGGTAGGATCGTCGCACGTACGTGATCAGTATCTTTACAACACCCTCTGAGCCCTTAAATATGCCCACATCATTCTGATACATGATGTTTATTCTTAATTCATGATGGTGTTAGGAGTTGGTTCACTTCAATAATGCAACGGTTGGGTATCGAACTCACGACTCCGGCTTGCCAATCCAAACTTATACCTTTGGGTTTTTACAGTATAAAAACTAATTGCCCTTTCAGACCGTATTCAATGGAAATTTCCGGTAATAATATGTGATGAAACACAAATAATCCTGTTCTGCATGAGCCTTTCTTATTACCAAGACCACCAAGGTCAACCGGTGGTCACACAACACAACGTCACTAGAAGCTGACCACCTAGTGCGGTGATCGGATGAAGCAATTATTGATCAATTTACTAATGACTTAATAACTTAACTAACATGAGTCATGATAATGAGTGAACTAATGACTTTAAGCAGCCCTCAAAAGTCTGCAGCGGTTTATGGAAACGCTGAAATGGATCATTTAAATATAATCAGTGTTTTAGAAAAGGGAATCAAATATTTTTTTGGAATGAATTTCCTTATCTCACGTTGTAAAGGTGCATCCCCGCCGAAGTTATTTTTTGTAGAGCAACATTTTGCAACGTGATAACCATCGATGACATTAAGTAAGTTGTAGTAAGTTCACTAAATAACTTTTTGTTATCCGTTGTTTCCCACTAAGTGCACTTGCCAACGTTGATCCTCAAAAAGTAACTTTGATGTAGATGCACCAAAAACCATGCGATGCAGGGGCAGGGCTGATAGAACCCAGCCCCTGTTTCGCGGACCAGGCCCGGGTCGACGGCGCGTTGTGTTCCACGCTTGCCTCAAAGAGATGTCAGAACCATTGACGGGGTCCGATAGGGCCGATGCCTGCCGGGGTCGCGGATTGTTCGAAAGAGTTACCGTGGCCCTGGCGCACAGGCAACTGAAGGAACACGGGTGCGTTTTTGTCAGTAAGAGTCTGACACGCCCTCCCGCTTCGCCCAGAGCGGGAGAAGTCACTTGATGATTTCCCACCCAGAATAAAAACCCCTTTTTCGCATGGTTTTTACTAATTGATAAAACACCGAGATTTCAGTGCTTTAACTAAATTTAATATTAATGTAATATACAGATAAGCCTTTCGGAATAAGTTATCTAAGTGATGGTGAAAATCCGTTTAGAAAAACAATGCAGTCACACAGTGACCACAGCCAGACACGAAAAGCGACTTTATTTTATAATACTTTAATACTTACTAATATCATAAATGCGAAAGTGAGTTTGTTTGTTACGCTTTCACGCTGAAACGGCTGAACGAATTTTAATGAAATTTGGCACAAGGGTACACCATGACCTGCAAAAGGATATAGGCTCTTTTCATCCGGCGGGGTAATTACGTAACACACTAACAGTAGGAATGGGTTTCATTTTGACAGTTCAACAACATTCATTGCGTTATTTACGTTGTCGAGCAGACAAATTTTTCGAACTTAAGAAGCAATGGATAAATAGACTTTAAAATTATTCAGATTGTGATAGATAGTGTGTTACGTAATTACGGTGCTGGATAATAAACGAACTCGCGGGTGACAGCTAGTTTATAATATAATATGTAGAAGTATCTTCTTGAGACTCTTATTAAAATCAACATCATCTTTTTGTACAGTTTCCAATCGAATCAATTGCAGTTGAAGATCATTGTCAATATTATCATAGCTCTTAGAAAATTATGAATATTATTATCTTATTCCATTGTTTGTTAATAACTTCCATCTTGTTTCCGCATGGATTGAGACAAGGTTAAGTAAAGTTATTATCATATTTCCTAAGTAATCAGTAGCTTGTTGTGCCATAGAGTCGGATTATACGTTAGGGTGAATCCTCAGCTGTAGCCCGCCAAATTCAAAATTTCTTGAGTTTTACGTCGTATGCGATTCGCGACTGAAGGAATGATATATATACTGAATAATATTATCAATCGTCAAACTTTGGCAATTTGTTACACCTAAGATTTTTTTATATAAAATGTTCTGAAAAATTCTTAGGTGGAACAAAATACAAAAATGCAATTTACAGCAAGTACAGCCCCCTAATTGCGTACAATTAGGGTGCTGTACTTACAACTTCATAATATACCTGTACATCTGACCAAATATGGTTGGAGAAGACCCGCTCCGATCAATGGCATAATTACTAAACCATAAACAACCATAACCAATCGGTGTCAAGGTAGAGGCGTGGCTGCATGACCATAAAGTTCAGTGCCTTGTATTAATCTTCTTCCTTATAAGTTCAATAGCCATTGACTGGTTATAAATAGTGTGTTATTAATGTTTTTATTATCGATGACACGAGGCTGTTTTTTTTGTGTCATCTCTACTTGGACACAAAGTTATAGCATATATTTCAATTAAACCAATTACCTGTACTGTTTAATTGTCAAGGGATCGGTCAGTCGGAAAGATGAAGCTAGTTGCCCATTCCAAAGCTTAGTAGGTTCCTATGCAAAAGAATGGGAAAGAATTTAAAGGATATTGTTTTAAATTTTGTTTTAATAGTGTGTTTTGTTTCAAAATATTGGTAACATCATTCTTGAGTTTCAATATTGGTAACATGATTCATAATTTTTATGTAGTCTTGTGAAAAGTAGTTTTAATCCCGTGCCCGAACTTATAAAACTACTATCCGTTGCCCGCGACTTCGCCTGCGTGTATTTTGTATTTCATCATTTTTCTATACAAATATCCAGGTTGAAAAGTAGCCTATGTCTGTTCCTATCAACCTAACTTTCATAACGACCGGTTCAGTGGTTTTATCGTAACAGAAAATCGACTGAGTTACGTTCGCTTATGAAGTATAATAACAGTAAGATTAACATTGAATTAAACACAAATGTCAATGTGACAGATTTTAATGTTTTTGCGAACTAGTCGTTGGAGTGCTATAATCTATACAAATAAATAAAATTAAAATTCTGGTTAAAAAACACTTCCTCTCTCCTTAAACATTGTCATTACATTTAGTTTCCTTGCTCTTGTTTCATGTTTATTATTGTATATTTTATATGTAGATAAGTATATGTTTCATGTATGTATGTATTTGTTGTATATGTAAATGGTACACCACTGACTACCTGCATTATTGTCTCTCCTTCTACCTTGAATCCATCCAAAGGTTGTCTGTAAAAGATCGCTTTTAGCGATAAGACCGCCCATTGTGTCACCCTATGTAAAATTTCTACATTTAAATCTGTAATTTTTATGGTGTACATAATAAAGAGTATTCTATTCTATTCTATTCTAAATAAAATTGAAGTCTCTTTTTAATCAATAGGTAATACGAGTACTTATGGACATAGTTACAAACAAATAAATAAAATTGAAGTGTCGGTTTGTAATTTTAAAATAACAGCTTTTTATTAAATCTATATTAAAGTATATACCAACGGCACTTATAACAAAAAACATTTTTTTTTCTATCTGTTTGTTTGTTCCGGCTAATCTCCAAAACCGCTAGACCGATTTTGACGGGACTTTCACTGGCAGATAGCTGATGTTCTAAGGAGTAACTTGAGTACTTTTATTTCAGAAAAATAATTATTAAAGAGACACATTATTGTTTTCCGACATCCACCCGAACGAAAACGTGGGCACAGCTAAGAAATAAATAAATGTCAATTGATCAGATTATTAAGAAAAATCCCAAAATATCTCAACAACTGTAAAATGAGAAATTAACTTTTTTTATTTGTTCATAGAATATTCCAACGACCTTAGGTTTACCTACTAAAGTAATAGATTCAAAGAAAAAATACCTAAAACTTCACACCCATAGAAATCTACTTGCCAAACAGTAGGTACTTACCTACTTACGAAAACTTTGAAAGTTTCCTGAAACTCTGAAGTAAGTCGCTTAATAAGCCGAAACTGAAAATGTTGAAGTTAGTTGAAAGACTCTGTGAAAATGACAGTTAAATTGAGAGTTCCGTTGAAGCAAATTGTTCCTTGGTTGACAAATCCCGTTCATGAAACTAAAGTGAATTTCCAGATCTATATCTAATATCTATACATAGTAGAAAACAAAGTCGCATTTTGTGTCTGTTTGTGTCACCGCATTTTGTGTCTGTTTGTGTCACCGCATTTTGTGTCTGTTTGTGTCACCGCATTTTGTGTCTGTTTGTGTCACCGCATTTTGTGTCTGTTTGTGTCACCGCATTTTGTGTCTGTTTGTGTCACCGCATTTTTCTTCTAAATCGAAACTACGCAACGGATTTTGATACGGTTTTCCGCATCATAAAATGACTTTATTCCGGAAGGTTATTGTGTATAATACATTAATATAACCTTAGATATTATTAACTTGAACCTTGAGACTTGAGAACAGTGGTAGCCCAGTGGTATCGGCCCCGACTTACGAGTTGTAGGTCGTGAGTTCGAACCCAGGCAGACACTTTACTTTGTGTATTTAATTTCATCACCGCTGCTCTCAAAAACGGTGAAGGAAAACATCGTGAGGAAACCGGCATGTCTTAGAACCAAAAAAACATATAAGACATGTGACATCCACTAACCCACTCTGGGCACGCGTGGCGGATTATGGCCCCACTCCCTCTCATAGAGAGGAGGCCTGTGTCCCAGCAGTGGGAACATTATAATGCATTATTAATTTAGATATAGTTTTTACTTGTAATTTTTTGTACACCACTTTTACCATTCTATAATTTCTATCATTGGAGAGCGGGATCTCCTAGCACAGGTATATCTTTTACTTAAAATAAAAGGAGATCCCTACGTAAGATTTACTGTAAAAATTGTGCAAGTTTCTGCAATAAACCTTTATTTATTTATTATATACATAAAACAGAAATCTTGATGTTTTGACATGTGGTCACCTTAGTAGTAATCAGTACCTGCATTGCACCCGTGCAAAGCGCTCCCCCTACTCGCTAAGTCTGTCAACGAAAATAAGGGCCCGTCCAATTGTAGTTCGATACTTCGGAAAGAACTTTACTCCCGAATAATAAACTTTTTCGGAAGGGCAAAAACACATGGGGAGTAGAGACAGCTGTCAAATCGTGTTGTCATTCATTCTTAGTTTGGACACCAAACTAATCTTATGTCCGAAGCTGACACAGAGAAACAAAGCGCCCGTAACTTCGGCCTAAGCTACGGATTTCGTGCTTATAGATTACACCCTCAGGGGTGTGTCACTAGATAGATCATCAACCTCTAGCAGTCCACCGTTGCCGTACCGTCGAGGTAGCCCCACTTTACCAGGTTGGTGTTACATTTTCCCACTTTTGCCCGGAGACGGTTCAGGGACTTCCAAGTGGACCACGAAAGGTTACGACCTGGGTGTGGATATGGAGTTATGTCGCAAACTTACCCCACCTTCTACCTTGCCGTCTGTGTCCCAAAAATTGCAGTCAAAGTGACCTCGGTACTGCCACAAACGACGCCGTGGAAGTGTCGAAGTTTGGTGCTAACAAGATTTGAGAGTTAGACATAATGTTTAGGCCTTTCTAAACGCAGTCTAATTTACTCGATTCTCGGCTTGTCTAATCTAGCTGCTACCAGCTATACTGCGAAGACAGTTTTTAATAATACCTACAAAGTAAATACTTTAAAATTAATTGTAGTCTAAAAAGAAATACTGACTATAAAATCAACAACACAGTAATTTACACACGTCACAACAATGTTATAAAAAGACATTCCAACAATGTGCATAATGTTGTATGTCATTTTTACATCTCAATGTGCATGGAAATTACCGCCTGCAAAGGTCATTGTGTCGGGAAGCGCATACGCAGGCTCACGTGAGCAATTCATGCGAATAAGTATTTATGAAAGATCTTTTGTGTTGGATTGGTTAATAGAACCATACCATATTTTATGTTTTATTCTGTCGACTTCTTTCATAACAATTACAAATTTTGGTATTTATTTATTCAGGGTGTTTTGTAAATATTTGGCGGCCTATTGACTAGATAGCTTTTGAAAAATGATAGAAAATGTATTAATGTTGGGTCTCGCACAGGAAGAACACAAACTAAATAGTATGATACAAACAACTAAAAATAATAGCTAGCTACCTTTAAGCTATTATTTACAACAACCTAAGTCTAAAAATACACATCGGAAAAGACCGCCTCGTTGTTCTAATGGTCGTACGTACCACTGCTGAGCATGAGTTCCTAGGTTCGATTCCCAGGTCGGGCAAAGTGTTATTGGGTTTTTCCATTCCAGAACTTTCTCAGTACGGGCCCGGAGTTTGGAATAATGCCCAGTTAACGGCAGATAGGCCCGCCCCTAATACTACATGGGACTTAAACATAACTGTCGACATGTGGGTGTACTATAAGTACATCTCGGCATAACCTTTCAGGGATTACGGGCGTGATGTTATGTTATGCAAATTAATCTGAGATCCGAGAATGTCAAGTAAGGTTGGAAGATAACTATGTTTATTTTTTGTCTTATA
Source organism: Griposia aprilina (assembly GCA_916610205.1). Taxonomy (NCBI): domain Eukaryota; kingdom Metazoa; phylum Arthropoda; class Insecta; order Lepidoptera; family Noctuidae; genus Griposia; species Griposia aprilina. The sequence goes on from OU744305.1 coordinate 15,884,130, forward strand.
TACATTACTTTAAAATCCTTACCGGTATGCTATCGAGATATATATAGATCTAGATAACTGGTTGGCGATAGAGGTATTAAAAACACAAATGCATAAATAGCTACAATACATTTTTGCAAAAACAGGGGCTCGTGGCTACAGCCACACGGGTTGATCGTAGGTTAAGCTACGCTCTCCAGTCCATGGCTGGATCAATATGTGCCTTGGATAGCACGTTAAGCCGTTGGTCCCAGCTGTCATTTTGTAGATCTTTGACAGTCGTTACGGGTAGTCAGAAGCCCGAAAGTCTGACAAACAGGCTTACTAAGGGGTATCGTATTACCCAGTAACTGGGTTATGGAGATCAGATAGGCAGTCGCTCCAAGTAAAATACTGGTTTCAGCTACATCAGTACCCTAATTACGTAACACACTACGAGTATTTATCACAATGTGAATCATTTTGAAGCCTATTGCTAATCCATTGCTTCATATGTTTGAAAAATTTGTCTGCTCAACAACGTAAATAACGCAATAAATGTTGTGGAACTGTCAAAATGAAACCCATTCCTACTGTTAGTGTGTTACGTAATTACCCCGCTGCGCTGGTTAGACTAGAAGCCGAGCCTAACAAAGCTGGGAAAATGTTAGAGAATGACATATTTGCATAATTTTTTTTATTGAAAATCTTGTTACAAGTTAATTACAGCATTTTGAACTGCAGTATGTATCACCAGTATCCCCATGTATTCTAAACTGTAATATACCATTAAAAAAAAATAGGTAAAAATATATATTTGAACTTTTTGCTTGAACTAATGTAACCAGTGCTTAAGTTTTTTCTTGGATGGATCAATGGTCAATAATCACTGGTTTTAGAACGTATGGACTTCATAATAGTGCGTCAGAGATGCCAACATTCAATTAAAAATTTTCCATTAATATGACGCAGGAATGCAGAAGTCTTAGTTTTTATGTGATATGATATTTAACTGTTACAGTTGGATTTACTATGGTTTCCTTGTAGATTGGTGGCCGCCACAAGCATCCGTAATGTCCAAATACAGAGCGTTTTTGACACCGTGAATGTCAAATACCATCAAACGGGGTGAATAGCAATGCAGGGGTTAATCGGACCGAAACTTTAAAAGGGATTTAAACATTGAAATAATATAGTTTGTTGCCAACAAGGGCACTTCTTCGTTAATTAATTATAATACAGTAAACACATTACAGTCAATGTTTGCCATCAAACTTTATTATTTCAACGATAAAATCCCTTTTAAAGATTTGTCTCGGTTCACCCCTGCATCCCTATTCACCCCATTTGACGGTACTGAAGAAAATTACAGTTTTTCATTATTTCGGTTAAAAATATGACGGAAACACTGACCTATGAAATCGTAGCTTTAAGGCCGATTTTTCAATCGTCAGATAACTGTAATCTGAAGAATAAATATGGCTGTTTGACATATTTTTTTATAAAAAAAAACTTTCAATCTTTTATTCCTCAGAATGAAGGAATCTGAAGATTTAAAATACGTCTCTTAACTGGTTAAATACCGTAATTACAGAAACAATTTAAAAGCCAGTGTGTCTCGCGTGGATCCACATTCGATACAAAGGGTTAATGCACAAATTAAATTATTAACTGTGCAGGAACTTTGTTAAGACCAATATTTCGTGATATATATTTCCAGAAATAAACTTGACTTTATTTCTTTAGTTCGTTTTCTAGGATCAGCCTTTTTTGTTGTTGCAGTGTTTCGCCTCTCGAATAATGAATGAATGAATTCTTGATAGAAGAATGCGATAAATCAAGTTATAAACATTAATTTTAATTAAAAATAAATTGATTTACGATGGCGTCACAGAGTGCCAAAGATCAGTTTTTTACTCAAGTACCCAACTACTTGACGTAACTTCATAAAAATGAACATAAATTTATTAGTTTACTGCTTAGTTATAAACTTAACATAACATAATATTACATCACGCCTATGTGCCCCGCAGGGTTGGGCAAAGGTGTCCCTTTATTATACCCACCATTTACCAGATAGGTTTAGGTCTACTGTAACAGGAGGCGAGCTTATTACCATCAACAGAGCACAAATCCAGAGTCCAGGCTGCTACTGAGAAATTCCAGATGGAAAAACCCAATAACACTTTCCCGACCTGGGAATCGAACTAAACACCTCATGCTCAGAACTAGCGCTTCCAACCACTAGACCAACGAGGCAGTAATAAAGTTGTGGGTATTAAGGTTGACGGTGTTAAAGTTGTGGGTATTAAAGTTGAGGGTATTAAAGTTGTGGGTATTAAAGTTAGATTACATTGTAGCCAGAAGAAGACGTTTTATGCTCGGTTCCTATAAACAAAAACGAATCGTTTAGCTTACCAATGGTAGCATTTTTTATTGCCAAACTGGGCATGTAAATATATTCGTAAGCTAATTTTACCTGTGATAGCTACTTCCATAAGGGAGGGTCTACTATGAAAAGCTATGAGGTCTTTAATTCATTATTGGTAAATATACAAGAGTCTTAATTTTTACCAATAATGGTCCGTAAATTATAGGAATCGCCCAATAGTCATCCTTGAGAGATATTCGTCATTTTAATAACCTCATAAATAAACATCGTAGAAGGTGCTAATTGTATTAATTTAATATTTGCTATAAAAATCTAACACTTAGGTAATTGTTTTCATCGCTATAAAAATGTTAAAGTTTATTAATATCCCGCATACATCTGAATGTTATTTCAGCGTTCAATGTCATATAATGCTAAAACGTATACCTAACGGTAAATTATTACAAATATTTAATTTTGGTTTATATTTCAAATCTGGTTTCATAAAAACCGGCCAAGTACGAGTCAGGGTTCCGTACCACAAGGCAAAAACGCCCAAAAAAACACGTTTCTTGTTCACGTTCCTTTAATATTTTACTTTATTTTATTTTTATGTATGTTATAGCGGCAGTAGAAATACACACTATTACGGTTCTTGAGATACAGCCCGCTGACAGCCAGACGTACGGGTGGATGGACGGTCAGCCGAGGCTTAGTAATAGGGTGCCTTTGGCACCCATTGGGTACGGAACCCTAAAATGACCCTACACTACAGTCAATGACGTTTGTTGTAGGTGTTTTTTTTTTGGTGTATGCGGCATCTCGCAGGTTAACCTAGAAGGTTATCGGTTGCTTTACTGGGCTATCCTGTGGATGCCTTAATAAATTAAGGCCCCCAGCCAGGGCAAAAAACTTTTAAACTAAGCGACTATAAAAGGGCATCCCCTGTGGGATACGGAACTCTGCGTATGGCGTCGTTGGGGGACAGGCTAGATCGGATCGTAATTATTAAGGCGGAACCTTTAGGGTACCCCGCGAAATTCAAATTTTGTTACTTTTTTTGAAATTTGCAGGTCACTGTCAGGTTGTATTTTGATTGAAATATGATTCGCGACCGTAACAAATATGGCTTTACAGAATTAGAATCATTGGAATCAGCAATAATTTTTTTTTTTTTTTTTTTTTTTTTTTTTTTTTTTTTTTTTTTTTTTTTTTTTTTTTTTTTTTTTTTGGTTGTCTGTAAAAGATCGCTTTTAGCGATAAGACCGCCCATTGTGTCACCCTATGTAAAATTTCTACTTTATATCTGTAATTTTTATGGTGTACATAATAAAGAGTATTCTATTCTATTCTATTCTATTTCATGAAATCATGACATTTGAGGGCAATTCTAATTTATGGAGTTGTATTGCGGATTCTAATGATTATAATTCTGTAAAACCATATTTGATACGATCGCGAATCATATTTAGATCACCTTACAACCTGATATTGACCTGCAAATTGAAAAAAAGCTAAGAAAATTTGAATTTCGCGGGCTACCTTGGCGCATCCCACTTAAGGGACGAATTTAAAGCTACAGGCTCAGTAGCGCGGGCTGGCTCGAGTAAGGTTCGGGTCATAGCCGGGGGCGTCGCAGCAGGCCTCAGCGGTGAAGACAGAGACAGAAGGACTTTGTTATACGAGTGAGAATTCTCGGATATAACTCGTTACGACACGAGAAATTGAAACATTAAAACTTTACCTTGAAAGCATGGCAGTTGAGACTATGTCATGCTCACTGAAATGTATCTCTGTTGGTGGCGCGTGTGTTGGATCATTCGGTTCCCTACAAAATGGTTGAGCTGGATGGTGCTGATCCACGCGTCATGTTCGTGAACGGGCGCCGTCAGTTGAGACTGGTCATCTCTTAACTGCCACGGCTTATTTTTTATTATTCTTATATTTTGATTACTTTTTTAATATACATTTTATTTTTATTTTATTTACATTGTTCTCACATTTATAAGCAACAAGAATAATGTACCAACGATTTTGTAATATCTTGATTTAAAAAGAGTGTCCTTGGAGTTTCTTGTCCGTTCTTCTCCATAGAGATCTACGTTTTGGAATGGGCAACTAGCTTCAACTTTCTGACTAATTGACCGACTCTTTGACAATTCAAAAGTGCCTGTAAATGGTTTAATTGATGTAAATGCTTTGAGTTTGAGTTTGAGTTTGCGTTTAATCACAATAAATTGCGTCAAAAAGTCCAATTATAAATAAAACCTAACAATAAAATATATCCTACTAGCGACCCGCCCCAGCTTCGAACGGTTTTAACGACTTGACAAAATATGGAGGTTTCTTTATTATATCTCAGTTTAATATTAATTAATTATACCCTTAAGCCTCCCGGAATACATTCTCTAAATGATGTTGAAAACCGCATCAAAATACTTTGCGTAGTATATATGAACAACACGGTAACAAAGCAGACACGAAAGACGACTGTAATTTATAATGTGTATAGATGGCTCTGGTGGCCCAGTGGAGATGGCCGCGACTTACGAGTTGTAGGTCGTCGGTTCGAATCCTGGCAGGCACTTTACTGTGTGTAAATTATTTCATCACCACTGCTCTTTTAAGCGGTGAAGGAAAACATCGTGAGGAAACTCGTGTCTAGAACCAAAAAAAATACGAAGAGGTTTGATATTCATCAACCCACACTGGGTCTGTGTGGTGTATTACGGCCCACTCCCTCGAACAGAGAGGAGGCTTGTGTCCCAGCAGTGGGGATATAATAGGCTGATTATGATATAGATGACACTCGGAAATATGTATAGTAGCTTCCCATTAGTTAAAGATTTTTTTGGATCGGATTACCCCCTACAATAAAAGTCTAAAATTTTACCTGTTTATAATATTAGTATAAAAATAAAAGAAAAGATATTACATGGTTGTCTGCAACAATATTACAATGATTTACAACGCCATTATGTACGACACAACAATATAAAATTTTCACATAAAAGTTATATCGCTTATAACGTCGGACATTGTTTAAATATTTGCGTTTTTGTTACATTGTCTAATTACTAGACAAAAGATATTTAATATCAAGCTTAGGTACAGAATAAGGTTGAAATTAGTCGAAAATCCTTACAGCGCGAGCGTTCAGATCAGTAAGGCCCTTTGTACAGTCGCACAAACTGTCAGATTTTCTCATTCGGTTTGGAACTTAACTACGAACATTTTAAGGTTTAAAACCGTTTGGAGAAATTTTACAGTTTCGTGTACCTTGACCTGCTGGTGACTGTACACCACGTTTTTCTTGCCGTGATAAACTACGGTTTATTCGCCGTGTGTAGGCCCGGTTCTGAATGTTGTATGGATCACTATGAAAGTTTGTTGACGACACGGCGTCACCACGATACGGCTTCGTTGCCGTATACCATAGAACTATGTCGTATACAAGATCACACGATCTTTCTACGGCGCGGCGCGTACCATAAAAAAACCGTACCATGTGCAAAGGGCCTTAATGTCTGATATCAATCCAGTATTTTCTGACAAACGTGTGTTTTCATCTTACAACACGCGTACAGTGGCAATCGTAGAAACGGATGAAACGAAAAACAAAATAACAGATCACAGTGACAGATTGTCGAAAGAATTCTACGGCGCGATGGTTAAAATGTTTAAAAAAAATACAGTCGAATTGAGAACCTTCCTTCTTTTTTTGACGTCGGTTAATGAAGCCTGATAAACACGGTGTGATTTAATTGCCTGTGGCATACAGTATTTTTATGTCACAAAGCGCGCGCGCTTTATTTGTGGTTACCAAGTGTACAAACTTACTGTGAATGTGTGTGTAAGCGCAGGAGCTCTCGGTACCGTCCGACACAATGGCGAAAACGGAAGTGTGTCTGTGTGTGTGCGTGTGTGTGTTATGTGCTGACGCTGCTCGTGTTCACGCACACATTCACAGCGTGTTTGTTCACTTGGTTACCACAAGTAAAGCACGTGTCGCTTCGTGAGGTAAAAATAATTTAAGTACCATAAGTTAAAACCACATTAGAAGCTGTACCGTCTAAACAGTGTTAAGATGATGCAAGTGATTTGTAGCTTCAATTGTTTTGTATGCCGCAAGCAAGACACTTGCATTATGTAAATAGGGCTTCTATGTCACTTTGTGTAGAAAGAGATAATAAGTCTATTAAATATCTTCGTAGCTGGACTATTCCAGCGGTGGAAGTGCGTAACACACTAACAGTAGGAATAGCTTTCATTTTGACAGTTCAACCACATTCATTGCGTTATTTACGTTGTTGAGCAGACACATTTTTCGAACATATTAAGACGACAATAAGTGCCAGCGACCTTGAGCGAGTGGGAGGAGCATGCGAAACTTTTAAGCGAATCAAATTGCACAGAGCGTTAGCGTCTACCCGGACATTGGTCAGCGATGCACTGCCGCCCGTCGCCCGCAGGAGCCCCCGCTTCAACGCGCATCAAGTTTTTTCGCAAAAACAACCCCCCTTGACTTATCAAACACAATACAAATAAAAGCCGTATACAAAAATTTGGGTAATTCAATTGTCTTTTTGATGGTGTAGATTTCGTGAAAATACGCCTGACAGTTTTTGCGTGATTATCGTTTTTGTGTTCGCGTTAGACATTACTTTACAAATGAATTACACTATGTTATAAAAATATAATTTCAAATATTTACATATCAAATTACGAAGAAAATAGTCTAGTTTGTCATATATTTTTTTCAAACAAATAAGACGATTCGTTTAGACGTGATGTTCAATTTGAAATCATTAAAAGTCGTATATCTGCGCCTTAAGCAATGGATTAGCAATAGGCTTCAAAATGATTCAGATTGTTACGTAATTAGGGTGCTGTTCACCGTAACTGATGATTGCGAGTATTGCGACTCATGCTAATATTCTTTCCTTTCGTAGAAATTGTCTTCTCGAAAATAATAATTATCTCTATCCTTATTGTTTTGTTTGTCGAGAAGACAATTTCAGGGATTTCATGAAACTGATGGAATAACGGGAAATTAACTTTTTAACGGGAAATTGTATTAACTTTTGTTTGTTTACTTCTAAGAAAAAAGCATTTTTTTGGCGATAGGAAGGTTACTAGAACGGTTTGCTTAGTGGCTGAGAAATGTGTTGATTAAAGTCAAAGTCAAATCATTTATTTCAAATAGGCACACATAAAAGGCACTTTTGAACGTCAAAATTTACAAGAAAATAGGATTTGATTCTAGTTGCCCCTTCCAAAAGGTAGTTAGTTTCGTATGGAGAAGAATGGGCAAATAACTCCACTGTTACTCTTTTCAAATGATTACAATAATTATTCTTAGTCTGGCAGTTTGAGTAATTTTTGTGGCCTACCCAAATGTCCTTTCTTTGGTATTGTTCGTTGAATCGTTGAGCTCCTTAAGTTCTGAGTTGAGCTGCACGATTACTGACAAATGCGTGCACTGACTGGACAGGTCCACTCAATCCGTGTGGTTTTTCCTCAAAAGACCATTTCAGACAAATCTACATGGTCTTCACATGATCTGACCAAGATTATGTCTGGACTTTAAAAGAGACTGTGACCTTTGAGTTTGTTTCGGCCTTTCTTCTCAGAGTAGTCAGATAGGAAACGCCGACCTCATCTAGTTTTAAAATATCATTGACATGTAAAAGTGTTTGTACAAACCTATTTACAGAAATAAAATCATTTATCATTTATTATGTATACATTAATTATATAATTATATGTGAAGACGATGAACCTAGAATTACCATACCACAATAATAGGTAAAATGAATTAAATATAAAGCAATGACAGGTAAATTAATTATGTGATAGTTATATATGGTGCTCACATATTTACAAATATTGAAAAAGTCGATGATTTTTCCAAAATTTTAACAAGTAATAATTTAGTGTGTGTGCGTGCCACAGGATCGATTCCCGTTCGGAACAAATATTTTGTATGAGCCACAGATATCAAAAATAGTTGTTGCAGCCAGAGCGGGGCAATTGAGTATTACATCGGCAATGACATTAATTTTGACAATTCAACAACATTCATTGCGTCATTAAAGTTGTCTAACAGACGTATTTTTAAATATACGCAGCGATGGATTAGGAATTTCCTTTAAAATCCTTCGGATTGTAAAAACATAAGTGTCACTCAATTGGGGTGCTGGTATGGCTGTTTTTTTTGTTTGTGTATTGATGATTCTTCTGTAGTGTAACCGTAAAGGCCTGAGCAGACGATGAACAATTGCTCCGCGGACACTTTGGAATCGTATGGAAATTCTGGGAGTCTATTTGTCCTACGTGTGCGTTATTGCATAGATTTCCACACATTCTATCGTCGTGGACAAATGGCCCACGGTCAAATTGTCCATCGTCTGCTCAGGCCTTAATACAGAAGAAATACTGGGGCAACGTTATTTTATTTAAAATATAATCATTGGCCTAGGACAAGCTTGTTCTTCCAAAATCGAGTTTTACCGGTAACAATCCGATACCTATATTTTCGATTCTAATATTAAATGATCTTATACCTACTTGTATGAAATAAATAAAATTAGAATTACCTGCTCAAGTAAGTATCAACTTTAGCGTCATGTTTTAGTCAAAGTCGATATTTGAGTGGCCATTTTGTTATAAAAATGTCCTTAATGGTGGCAACGGAATTTAAACTTTGTCTTGTATGACACTGAGTTGAGGTTCCTAAACTTGATAATCTCTAAGATTCCGAATTCAAGTTTAGACACAAAACCCATGTCATTCTTGCTGGAGAAACGATAACCTTGATTCCTTGGGTTATTGGGTATTTCTGATGACGTCAGCATAACCGGTTTGTGGTCACGAAGTCTAGCAGTGATGTTGTTATAATTAATGGCGAATGAATCCATCTATTTCAAAGAAATTAATTTATTTGTTACTAGCCAGTGACTTCGTCCTCGTGGAATTTCTTGTTCCCCCAACCTACCGCGTCGCATCGCATCGCTTGTCCGCGCCATTGCTACGTTTTCGCTTAGCATTCTTTCTGTTTTTTTTTCTTTTTGCGCGGCTCCTATGGGCCGTAGCGTTATTATCTCCCTCAAGACTTCAGAATTGTGATTTTTTTAAATCCGACTGGTAGTTCTAGAGATTAGCGCATTCAAATGAACAAATTCCTCAACTTTATTATATTTATTGTAAAGAATAATCATTATGATTAATTCCATTGTAAGATTAATAAGATTTGAGGTTCTCAATTTAAAATGGAAAAGTTTGTTCTCAAGAAAGGAAAATCCCATGCCGTTGTGGTCACTTCGGACAAAACTATAATAAAGAACAAAAACGATTAGATATTATGATGCCTACGTAGCGCAGTCGGGCTTACCTATTATAATCCTATACTAATCAAGTTCTTCTAACTTAGCAGACAGCTGTGCTGTTGGGGAGATTGTTCCGCCACTTCTTCTCCCCAGCTAAAGCACTAGGAAGTAGTGAAGGGCGGCCATTTTGGGGGACTGTCTTATGTAATTTTGACGTTCGAAAAGAGCTGATCATAGCTTAGTTTGAATAAATGACTTGGTTTTGATTTTATTACCTACTAGCTGATGCTCGGTATGCGTTTCAATGCCTTTTTTTCATTGTTTTTCAAACCACGCCTTTATTAGAGGGCACAAAACAAAAAAATAAGTACCTATTCAAATCGGTTAAGCCGTTTTTTAGGTTTAGCGAGACTAATGAACAGCAACTGATGTTTTTATATAAGAAGACTAAAGGAGTGAATGTCTGTACTCGAAAGATTTAGCTAGTTAAATAAAGGTAAACACATCGTAAAAAGGGTTTTTTATAGCTGACACTTTCTTGTTTAAAAATACGTTACAACAAAATTGTAATTATTGCGATTTAAACGATAGTTTCCTCTTTTATTAATGTATGTTAAACTTTATCATTTATTCGTAAATTATACTCTTGGTGCATGTAATTGCTTGAGCACAATATTTTTGTTAGATTTATAAAATAGTATAATATTTTGTAATCTGTCTATTGTAAAGAGCCCAAAAAGACAGGTTCCGTAAACCTTTTAGAAAATACAACGAATTAGAAAACGTTGCTAAATTGAAGAGTACACATGTGACGTAGTATGGCAACTGAAGTAGCAGGTATTACGTTTAGTCGGTTAACCAGAGGCCTTATAAGTTGTGGATGTATTAGAAAAAATGTTATTATGGTGTCACTGTATTGCGGCTGCCACCATACCACTGTGAGCGCAATTCAATTGAGTTAATATGGGCTCAAGTTAAAGGGTTTGTAGCCGAGAAAAATAAAACTTTTAAAATGTCTGACCTAAACATTCTTTTGCCAGAGGCTTTAGTCATCTAATAAAAGAAGAACAGAAAATGTTTAAATTAGACAAAATAATTGATGATACCACTGAACGCTTTATTATTAATGTGACAGATAGTTCCTCAAATTCAGATTCCGAATAGAGCCTATTATTATGGGACTCAAAATAATATGATTTTAACATTTGAAATAAAAGGTTTAACATCTATGAGTCACGTGGTTTTTTTTGTTTACCTTTATTTAACTACCTAAACCTTTCGAGTATAGATACACGAAGAAAACGAAACACTGAGGCCCGTCGGCGTCGGCCGCGACACTACTCAAACGTAGAATATAATAGAAAACTCTAAAAGTTAATAAAGTAACCAGTTACAAACTCAAATCACCAATGAGTTGAACGAGTAGCCAGCCAGAATGTCACTGCACTAGTATTTCAATGACGGCCCGTACTAGTTTGTGATTGGTCGCGTCGTGTACCTACGGACAGGTCATTGAAATACTAGTGCTGCGACATTTTGGCATTCCATTGATAATCTGAGTTTGTGACTACTTAATTTTGAGTAGTGTCGTGGACGATAAACCTAATTTTTAATCGATCAGTTTTTGGAGGACATGTAGTGAAAATGGTGGTTGTCGCTGGTACCTAACAGTAATATTAGTTTCTTTATACCCATCGCCCTTTATCAATCAATCTGCCTAGCCCCTTCCCAACTGTGTCTGGGATGACTTCTAGTCTTACCGAATGCTGCTGTATAACAGTATTTTACATGGCAACTGCTTATCTGATCTCCACAACCCTTTAACTGGGTAACTTAATACCCTTTAATAAAACTGATTGTCAGACTTTCGGACTTCTGACTATCCGTAAGGACTGACAAAGATTTACGAATGACAGCCGGGACCAGTGTCTTAAGAGGCTTACAAGAGCTAAAGCGCGGTCACTGTCGGATTGCATAGAAAAGAAAGAGACGCGCGATGACACAACGCTGGTAATTTATTGCAAAATATGAAGCAATTATGGATTTACAAAAAAACTATTCATTGGACTAAAAAATGAAAACACTATTACGTTAGTATTTTACTTGTAGAATAATCTGTCAAAAAATCTGAATGTTTGCATGTATATTAGTAAGGTTTTTAATCGTTAAAATATTTTTTTAGAGGTATCTTCGTGATTTTTTTCAATGAAATCAAGTTAATTATATTATGTTTTCAACACACTATCTGACTAGCATATATCCAGAAGAATATCATATAATTTTCTGATTTTGGTTATTGCAGTTGCATTTTTAGGCATTATAAATTTGCGTTTAGGTCATGTAGTCCCCTTAACGTGCTTTCTGATGAACGGAGGGAACATATTAACTTATTCTATTGCATTCTATTCAAATCAATCAAATCAAATCAATTTATTTGTTAGAATATTGTTGTTACATATAATAAGACGTCCATAATATTCTGCTGTTTCCGGCGTACAAATATTTCAAAGAATTAAAATCAAATGCTTTAGAACAATAAATCAAAACTACACAATACAATGTCAAGGATAAAGAAACTGTTAAATATTATCAAATACAATGTCAAGGATTATTAAATATAACGTTAAGAATTATTAAATATAATGTCAAGAATAATTAATTACAATATGGTACGTAACGGATGGTACGATGGTACGTAATGGATGGTCACCCATCCACAAACCGACGACCTACCCCTCCTAATAATTCCTATAACTGTATCAACCAATGGATAACGTTGTCAAACTTTTAACGTTTTGAATACGAGGCTTTTGGGTACTTTTTATTAGTATACCGCCAAACGGGTTGAATAGCAATGGGGGTGAATCGGAACGAAACTTTAAAAGGGATTTTAAAATTGAAATAATATAGTTTGTTGTCAACAAGGACTCTAATGTTTTTACTGTATTATAATTAACGATCAAGTGCTGTGTTGGCAACAAACTATATTATTTCAATGTTAAAATCCCTTTTAAAGCTTCGTTCTGATTCACCCCTATATTGATATTCACCCCGTTTGACGGTATGTATTTTGTTTAGTTTTTTGTAATTTGCGTCTTGTTTATGCAGAATAAAAAAAACTTTATTTTCTTTATATTGTAGGCTGGTTTACAATACAAATCTCACATGCATTATCATTGTCATCAGAACTATACCACTTACCATTCCTAAAATAGCTTATATCTACTCTATTATTTACTAATAATTCAATAAGTTTATTAATAACTTCTTCTAGGTAACAGAAAGTTGTAATTTTCCATTTCCGCACTTTGTACTATACTTAATTGTTGTTGTGATGTTCAAAACAACATTTTTTTTCACACACATCGTTCAGGAAATGTTGACGTTAATTAAGTTTGAGTGGAGGTTATTTATTAATTCATTCTATTACTAGTTTTTCTAAGGTATGTGGTATGTTTCCGTATCTTGTGGTCTTCGCAATTTTACCCAAGGTTATATACCCAAGGTCAATAAATTGAACTAATTAGGTATTTTAGCCTTCAGTGGATTAATACATACAGTCATATAGTCTGGATTTATTTTTTTAGACAAATTGTCACCCTTCGTAAATATTCCGGGTTTTAGCCATTTCATAAAACTGTCAAAGAATTACAGTTGTGCCTTGAATATGTGAACAATTTAAGTTGGTGGTTGGTTGATTGGTTGGTTGGTAGTTGGTTGGGTTGGTTGGTAGTTAGTGGTGGTTGGTTGGTTGGTGTTTGGTTTAGGTTGGTTGGTTGGTGTGGAAATTTGAATTTTGCGGGCCACAACCGAGGATTTATATTTAGCGATCGGTAGTATGCGACAGCATAGCTGTCTAGTCGAGACTGCCGGCCCAGGGCAAGTGTCTTAGTTGTGACTGCGGTAAGCAAAGACCTCCAGAAAAACGTTTGGAAAATCTAAATGACCAGAGCATTTTCTCTGTAACCTTAGCTTGACCGATACCACTGTACCGGGCCTTAGTTATGTGCGCGGCGAGACGGGGGAGGAGTGCAGGCTGTTCATACATGAACGCTCACGGCGTCCCGTCCCACCCCCCGCCTCGCCGCGCATACCTAAGGCGCGGTACAACAGCGGTAACGGTCAAGCTTATAATTGATAGTTGCCTCGTTGGTGTGGTGATCACAATTGGTAGGTCCTGAGGGGTAATTACGTAACACACTAACAGTAGGTTTTTTTTTATTTTGACAGTTCAACAACATTCATTGCGTTATTTACGTTGTTAGCAGACAAAATTTTCGAACATATGAAGCAATGGATTAGCAATAGGTTTCAAAATGATTCAGATTGTGATAGATAGTGTGTTACGTAATTAGGGTGCAGGTTATTGGGATTTGCCATCAGGAATTTCTCAGTAGCAGCCCGGAGTCTGGATTTGGGCCCGTTTGATGACAATAGGCACGCCCCCTATTAGATGGGACTTAAGAGCCCATACACGGGTCCACTAGCACTATATCTCGTGACTGAGAAGGAATTTTCAAAAATGGCTCAGCAAGCGACCTCGGTAAGTGTGTCTAGAAATGTCTAATACCATTTATAAACTTTCATAGTGAGACATGAAGCAACAAAATACGATCTAAATGAATGTGGGCGCTTTTGTTTAGATCGAATTTTGTTGCTTCGTGTCTCAATATGAAAGTTGAAAAATCTTGAGACACTTACCGAGGTCGGTTATTGAGCCGTTTTTCAAAATTTCTTCTCAGTCACGAGATAATATTTTTTTAAAGGAGTGGCGCTAGGGGTCTCGTGTATGCGCTCTTAAAGATAACTGGCGAAATGTGAACCTCTGCCTAACCGTTCGGGCATTGCAGGCTTGACTTTATTTAGGTAATTGATAGTTTTATGTTCAAAAATGATGTTTCGCAATGGATTGCATGACTGTCCCTTTCGTTGAAACCTCATTTTAGAGTCTAGAGAAATAGTGAGATCGGATTTCTAGAATTGTTTTCGCCTTTTTCACTCCAGTTAGAATTCTTTGGCAGAATTGCCGATTCATCGCTTACGTCATCGTTTGGAAGTCGGGAAAATAAAGGTTTCACCCCTGAAAAAGGGTAATTCTATGATGCAACAGACAATAACAAAATAGGTAGGTAGGTTTATAAATTAACTATTGTCCTAGGTAATCACAATCTATTTCTTTATTATCAATAATGTTTTCCGTGTACCTACTTACATTAATGTCATCGCTTACAGTAATGGCTGCCTAGTAATTGACTTATAACCTAACATGACAATCTGCGTGCGCGTATAATGAGAGGTACCTAAGTACCTAATGTCTAACATTGACTAGTCATTAGTTTTGTCATTTCTGACGGAAAATTATGTTATTGTTTAATCTATTTATAATAATGTCGATGGACTTTTCTTGTGAGTATGTAAATACTAACAGGTCACGTGGCTGAATAACAGCTGGTCAGATTGATCGGTCTTAGAGGTGACGCTGTGGTTGCCAAGGGTAGTCTGTGGATGGATGATCATAGCTGTTTTTAAGAGGTCAGCTGTTATGTTTATGTACATAGTTCTCTTAAAATAGAGACTTAATGATGAACAGAGGATTTGTTTCACAATAAGTTTCGCCCCGCATATTCCTTGTTCGCCCTGCATTTAATTCCTTTTTGTCCCCGTTTTATTTTCTGCATTTAGTGATTATAAAATAATCAATAAATGTAAAAAATGCTTTTCAGTTACTGACGGTACTAACAAGTCGTGTGCCCGATTATTTTTTCCACTGGCAAAAATGACAAACTTCCATAACTCAAACTCAACTCAAACTCAAAGCATTTATTTCAAATAAACCAATTACAGGCACTTTTGAATTGTCAAAGGGTCAGTCAGTCAGAAAAATGAAGCTAGTTGCCCATTCCAAAGATATAAATTTTCATCCCCTATTTAACTTCTTTAGGGAATGAACTTTGGAAAATCCTTCGATAGTGCCCAGGTCGTTATATAAGGAACTCTTGCGCGGATTACACTAATGGATAGATAATTAAAAAATCTAAATAATTCACGTTTTATTTTATTTCAAAACATCGCTTGTTTGTTTTTAGTTTTTTTTTTTTTTTTTGTGAATTCTTTTATAAATGAGCGTGCCCGGGACCGAGACAGGGCGAGACTCAGCGACGGGACAAAAAAGGACCGAACGCTCAAGGTCGTTTGGTCGGGGAAGAGCCTTTAGTTTGATTTTTGGTTACAAAAAATTCCTCGATCAAATTATTTACTTATGTTTACGCACCGATCATACCATTAATTTACATAATTTTATTAGAAGTACCAGTAAAAGGTTGTGGACCTTGTGCCTTAACCTTATCAGTGCCGGAACATAACTTGTTACATAGTAATATTTATTACATAGAGATTTTTCTATAGAAAATCGTTATTTTTTTTTAATTTTTAGAACCAAGATACAGGTTAGTAAATAACAGGTTTTTTTTTGCCAAGGGTTATAAAGGTCGCTAACCAGCCGCTTAACCGGTTTGATCATGGATTACAATTTATTTAATATCCTAGCTTGCGATATAACAACCTTCGAAAACAAGAATGATTTTAATTTTATGTTCCTACCTACATAATTATTATATAATGACTAAAGAAAAAAAGAGAGAGAAAATACGTTTCTTTGCGCTATGCATGACGCAAAGAAATAGACACAAACACAAAAAAAAACAAGTTGGGGTAAAATATGCGTCACAGCCACGCAAAACGGCGATCGTTCAGCATAATGCTACCCTATGCGAAACTGAGCCCAACGCTGGTTTTTTGCTACAGCCGGCGGTGACGTGATGACGGCAACCGGTGCAGCATGTGAAAAGATAAAAATAACAACACGTAGTTCTAATTTTTTATATAAATATCATATTTATAAAATGGTAACATTTCGGGCAACGACTCATGCGCCGCTGGCCAATAATATCTGTGCGCGCAGCTGTCATAAAACTATAGGTTTGACGTTTTGACATACCGATTACGATAAATAACATGGCGCTGGAACTCTAGGCGGCCATTGATAAATCTCTGTTTTTTTGTGTATAAGCTGGCGCTAAACCTAAAAAAAAAATCGACAGGATAAACTAATAAATATGATCCGTAGTTGAAGGACAGGAAGTCGAAGTTGGCCGCTCAGCCACTGCATAAATATATTCTATACCTATGTATAAATATCTATGATATTCTACCTTGACAAAGGCCGTTGGTAATCTAATCTCATTATGGCACATTAAGTATTAAGTTAAATCTTGTTTTTTGAACTAAATCAGTAAACTAAGACGTTTTTCAGAGCTAAAATTAAAAATTGACAAAAATACACCATTATTCTGTAAAAGTTTGAAAAAAAAATTTGTCATACATAATTTTTTTTTAAAGTTATTTTTAGTATATTAAAGATTTTAGAATAGACTTAAATAGACATTTAAGACAGCCGGCGTTCTTAAGGCGGAACCTTCAGGGTAGCCCACGAAATTCAAATTTTCTTACGTTTTTTGCAATTTGCAGGTCACTGTCAGGTTGTATTTTGATTAAAATATGATTCGCGACCGTAACAAATATGGCTTTACAGAATTATAATAATTAGAATCAGCAATACAACTCTATAAGTTCATATTACCCTATTGAATGACTATTTCATGAAATCATGACATTTGAGGCCAATTCTAACATAAGGAGTTGTATTGCTGATTCTAATGATTATTATTCTGTAAAGCCATATTTGGTACGGTCGCGAATCATATTTAGATCACCATACAACCTGATACTGACCTGAAAATTGCAAAAAACGTAAGAATATTTGAATTTCGCGGGCTACCTTGCCGCATCCCCCTTAATTTCTAGACGTTTCTGTGAACAATTGTTTTAAGTTAAAACGCGTTTTACCTGGTCAAACTCATTACATAACTATTGAATGCCTTTGTTGGTCTAGTGCTCGCAAGCACTACTGTTGAGGTCCGGGTTCGATTCCCGGGTCGGGGAAAGTGTTATTGGGATTTTCCATCTGGAATTTCTCAGTAACAGACGGAGTGGATTTGTGCCCGGTTGATGGAAATAGGCTCGCCCCCTATTACATGGGACTTAAACATAACTGGCGAAATGTAGGTGTACTATAGGTATACCTCTGCCTAACCGTTCTGGTAATACGGGCGTGATGTTATGTAATATGAATTACAAATTTGTTTCTAGAATTTTCACATCTTCGCATGTAACAGACATTACATAGTGTGTATGAAATTGAAATCGTGAGACAATGGTGCATAGATAAGTAACGCGTTTTAAACAAAAGCGATAAAGTTTGGATAATATTACGCTTTTACAAATTCCCAGATTTTGAATATATTAATCCTACTATCCTACTAATATTATAAATGTGAAAGTTTGTGATGATGGATGGATGTTTGTTACTCTTTCACGCAAAAACTACTGAACGGATTTGGATGGAATTGGGCACACAGATAGTTTATAACCTGGATTAACATGTAGGATATTTTTTTATCCCGGTAGTACGTTTCCGTGGGATAATTTCCGACCTCCACGTGGGCGATGCCGCGGACAAAAGCTAGTATTTAATAAGCAATTATCATTGCCATTCAAAGTGGCAATGATCTCAGTCTTCTGAGCATGTTTACGGATGAAAACGATGCGGACGAGTACTTTGACGAAGTGTCCTTTTGTTTTTATATTGATTTGTCTATTTAATTAGTCATTTAATTTAGTACCTAGTATAAATAGTTACTTAGTTGTGTAATATTGTAAAAATTATCATTAAAATAATGTAGTAGGTACAATAAATAATTATCTTTATTTATTCAGACTTCAGACAATGAGATCTACAATGTTTGTAATAAAATTGCTAATTATGAATAAGACATCATTGTTTAATATACATAAGTTTACAGGGTAAAAAACACCGGCCAACTGCGAGTCGGACTCGCGCACGAAGGGTTCCGTACCCACCCAGTGTCTATAAAACCGGCATAAAAGTCACATTTGTTGTATTGGAGCCCCCTTAAATATTTATTTTATTCTGTTTTTTAGTATTTGTTGTTATAGCGGCAGCAGAAATACATCATCCGGGTAAATTTCAACTGTCTAAATATCACGGTTCATGAGATACTTACAGCCTGGTGACAGACGGACAGACGGACGGACGACGCCGGACGGACAGCGGAGTCTTTGTAAATAGGGTCCCGTTTTACCCTTTGGGTACGGAGCCCTAAAAAACAAGATTGTACTGTCAAAATATTCATTTAAATTAACAAAAACACTTTAACATCTTATTTGCTAACAATGTAAGGGAGATAATTTAATGTTTTGATTTAAGATATTAAGAAATAGTCTAGACAAGAGCTTCGTATTTATTTCTAATTAAATTATAGATTTTAAGACACAGGTGACACTCTTGTAGCAATAATAGCAATAATTAACGTTATACATGAATTATGCCTATATAATATGGATAATTACAGGCATTAAAAGTCATTTAGAAGGACCTTATTGACCTCCGTGACCTCATTGGTGACTAGCTTCCGCCCGCGACTTCGTTGTGGAAGTCGTAAGATTACAATTTACAAAAATAACAGCCAAATTTTTATAAAAGTTTCCTGTAGGTATACTACGTTTGTAGTTTGTTCTCAGCAGCCAAAATATAAAGAGAGTCAGGACTGGTGACGCGGAAGAAGCGACGTACCTACAGTTGTGTGAGAATCAGCTCGTCCTGAGGTCGTCGAGAGTATTTTTAGTAAAAACTTTAAGAGGACTACATAACCTAAACACAAATTTATAATGCTTAAAAATATATGATCCACTGCAGTAACCAAAATCAGAAAAATATATGATATTTTGCAGGATATATGCTAGTTAGATAGTGTGTTGAAAACATAATAGAATTAACTTGATATGGTAGAAAAAAATCACGAAGATACCTCTAAGAAAATATTTTAACGATTACATGCAAACATTCAGTTTTTTTTGTCAGATTATTCTACAAGCAACATCCTAACGTAATAGTGTTTTAATTTTTTAGTCCAATGATTAGATGTTTTGTAAATCCATAATTGCTTCATATTTTGCAATAAATTACCAGCGTTGTGTCATCGCGCGTCTCTTTCTTTTATATGCAATCCGACAGTGACCGCGCTTTAGCTCTTGTAAGGCCCTTAAAATCTTTTGACGTTTGCGTGTCGCATATCGCGAGTATTATATTTTCTTTCGTGCCAGTATTGCCTTGAACGGTTACAACCCTGCACATTGACATTAGTACAATTTGAACTCAAGTTGCCTTTAGTAAGCACTTCTAATCTAGCGTTCATTTGTTTAACTTAATATTTAGCTTTAAGTTGTTTGGTAGAAATCTTCTTATTTTAAACTAGTGACGTGCCCCTGTTTCACACAGTTTTTACGACTTGACAAAACATCGAGATTTCTGCATTACTTGTAAGTTTAAAACCTGCACTTACATATTTATTAATTATCTCAACTTTATTATAAGTATTATAAAAAAAAGTTGCATTTCGTGTCTGTGCGGTCCACGTTGTTCTTTTAAACTACGCAACGAATTTTGGTGCAGATAAATATAATACATTGATATTAAACCTGCACTACACTACTCGAGAAGTTGATCGAAGACGAGAGTGCAGAAGCGCACTTCGGTTCGCTTCATACAACCTCGGCTCGCCTCGGGCGACTTCTGATCGTTGTCGGTTTTTGCGCCCGAGTCAAAGGACTCGAAGCGTTCCATAGTTCATAAGAGTGTATATAGTTACATACTTTGGACTTCGCCGAAACAACTTCGCGAGTAGTGTAGGGCAGGTTTCATCGCCATCAAAATTCATTGCGTAGTTTAGAAGAACAACGTGGACCGCACAGACACGAAATGCAACTTTATTTTATAATACTTATAATATATTATAAAATAAAGTTAAGATAATTAATATATATTATATAGATATATTCATCGTGTGTGCATCTTAAGTTAAGTAAGTTTACCAGGGATGTGTAATTAATTCGTTTCTTGTTCTTATATTTTGTTTTGCATCGAGATCCATGTGCTTGTGGGATTTGTGTGTCCAATGGCAGCCGGGTTACAGGTACTACCTTCCTGCACCCTAATCCATTACTTCTTATGTTCGAAAGATTTGTCTGCTCAACAACATAAATAACGCAATGAATGTTGTTGAACTGTCAAAATAAAAGCCATTCCTACTGTTACTGTGACGCAATTACCCCGCTGGTCTATGATTGTATAGAACAAAATTAAAACATGAATTAAAGCGTGACGTTTGATATTCTGCCTTGTTAAAAAATGTTTGCCCTCGTCTTGGCTGAGTGTTGCAAGTAAATAAAAAATCATAGTCGAATAAATCTGATACCTTCTTCGATAACAACACAAATTATATAAAAAAATAAGTTACTCAAAAATATTCAATATAAACTAAAAAGGAGTATATTGTGTAGACATCCATTTAATTTAATTTTATTTAATGTAAACTGCAATCCCTCTAGTTATAAGCTGAAAAACCTCGTTTACATCCGCATTTTCCCTTGTTTCATATTTTTTTAATTTTGTTCCACTACAAAGCGTGCATATTCTGTCTATACCTTTTTTGACTTCAAACATTAACCATGGCTTTCCTTGTTACAGTAAAAAATGCCAGCTTACGACAATGAGGGGGCGACGATATCCATGGAGGACGTCCGCGCTCCGGAGCCGCCCATCACCATCAGCACCATTGAGGAGGAGCTCATCGCCAGAAGACACAAGATGTTCAAGACGCAGAAGTCTACTGTCGCTTCTAGGTAAGACATTTTAGCTCATTGTTTGAGGAGGTTGTTATGGAGGAGCTGGTCTGAGAAAGTACTAATCACAAACCTATTTCTGCCGCTAAGCATAGTTTCTCATTACCATCAGCACCACTTAGGGCCCATTCACACGTACCACAAGCACACCACACCACAACCAAAAAACGTGGAACGTTGGGCCATAATTTGTATGAAAAGTGACACGTAACCACAGCTTGACCATATTTTGTCGCTGCGATGTGGGGTGGTTGTGGTACGTGTGAATGGGCCCTTAGGAGGAGCTCATCGCCAGGAGACACAAAATGTTCAAGACGCAGAAGTCTACTGTCGCTTCTAGGTTAGTAACTAAAGCTCTCTGTGGGAGCAGTGGATTTTGTGAAGGAGGTCGTCTGCGGAAGTACTATTAATGTGAATATTTTTTCTGCCAAACAACATGGCTGTGTTAAGAAACTTCCGATTACGGGCACAGAAGGCGTTTTTGCTTTCAAACTCAAACCATTTATGTTAATTGAACCATTTACAGGCACTTTTGAACTGTCAAGGAGTAGGTCGGTCAGAAATATGAAGCTAGTTGTCGATTCCATAGCGTGGTAGGCACCTATGGAGAAGAATGGGCAAGGAACTCCATGCACACTCTTTGTCTCTGGGATCGCAACACACGTGCGATGCTTCTGACTCTGCTAAGTTCATAGGCATTGTCGGCGGTCAATGGTGACCGCATCATTAACCAGTTAACCACCTATTTCCTTTACCTTTTGAAAATATGATTTAATGAACCTTTACGATTATGTTGAGCGCGCTTCGGCAGTCAGCTTCGATACTGGCCTTGATACCCGGCTTATCTTTTAAGCATAATCAGCTTATTATGTTCTCACTACTGGGATACAGACCCCTCTTCGAGAGGGAAGTGGGCTGTAATCTACCACGCGGGTCCAGTGCGAGTTGGTAGATATCTTCTCTTCTCTCTTCTCTCTGATCTGTTAAGTTTGACATAATATTTTTTGTAAATTCTGATATCGTTAGACAGAAACTGACCTAAAAACGATGTGTCTATCAAAGACAACCATGATTGTATTAAATATCCGTTTTCATTCACAGGAAACTTCAGGCAGTCTGCGTGAGAAGGGCACACAAGAAATACGGCTCAAAGAAGAGTCCTAACATCATTTTAGATGGATTGAACATGACGGTACCCAAAGGAGCTATGTAAGTTGAACTTTCACTCATCATCATGTTTCTACAATTTTTTTTGTTCCTTGGTGAAAAATCCTCATGGTTGACCTCCGCCTGCCCCAGGGCGGATCTGTCAGACTGTGACTGACTAAAAACCACCCCGGTGTTCCCTTCCCACACTTGCACCGGGGATCATGGGAACTTGTGCGCCTTTCACGATCCACGGCTGGTGCCGGCCCGCCTCTGCAGGCCTCCTCAAGTCCGCGGGGGTAGTAAGGTGTAAGACTCCCCCCGCGACGTCCAATAGGGGCACGCGTGGAACACTATGCGCCGCCGCCTCGTGTCCTGTTACATGGGGGGGGCGGCGGTCATCCCTAAGTCCGCCGTCTTTCTGGACCCGTTTATGGGGGGTAGAAGAGGGCGTCGTCCGCCCTCCACCAACGCACGGCACGTCTGCTGCGGATCAGGAGAGTGGTCTCGACCTCCCTCAATTATGTTTCTACACTACCCCAACTTATTGGTTAAGCATGATTGTCTTCTCCTTCCATACATCTTTAGCAACCATCATCTCTGTACTGAATCCGTTATAATCTTTCACACAGTTAATTTACTTATACTTTCTTTAGTCTCCGCGTACTTGTAGTCATCCACATTCCTGCTCACGAGATTTCACTCACTTCACGTCAGATATAAAATTAAAAAACGAATCTTATTTATCAGTCTTACTACATTAAAAATCTTTATATCTAAGTGTTCTTGAGTGGGGACCGCGAATCAGCAAACGTTAGGTAAGACGCCCTCAGGCTAGGTGAAGCGACGTTCTTCGTAGGGTGGCTGGTAGCAGCTGGATGAGAGTTGCCGAGGGTCGAACTGAATGACGTGCAATTGGAGAGGCGATGTCCAGCAGTGGACTGCTGTAGGCTGACGGTGATGATGATGATACCTAAGTCTTGTTTATAAATATTATGCCCTATATAATAAGAGGCGCACGGTCGATTGAAAGTTGAGCTACGCATGCCGCGGTTGGTTCGTGGATGGGTGACCATCAATTACATATCGAGACCCCTCCGTGCCTCGGAAAGCACGTTAAACCGCTGGTCTCGGCTGTCATTTGTATATCTTTGACAGTCTGACAACCAGTCTTACTAAGGTGTATCGTTTTACCCAGTAACTGGGTTGTGGATGTCAGATAGGCAGTCGCTCTATGTAAAATACTGGTATTCAGCTGCTTCTGGTTGGACTGGAAGCCGACCACAACATAGATGGGAAGAGGCTAGGCAGATTGATTTTTATTTCGTGGGATTCATTCGCGTTTATAATATATGTATTATTGTTTACGCTTTCAAGCCATGTATTCATTAGTTAACAAATGACGCGCTTTCCGGTATGCTATGCATATAATGTTTGGCAACGTCCACAATAGCGTGTGAATTTAGGATGTCTTTGTTTTGTTAACAAAACTAAACAAAAGCCGATCGTTGTTGAACTGCATGTCGTGTGAGCCACCACTGTGGCCCGTCTTGCACGACGCTACTCAAAAGTCATAATCAGATATCGGATATTCGGATGCATATTCACCTAAATTTGAGATGTTGGCTAATATGGAATGCGCATTTGTATCGAAAAAATTCCGCTAACGTCAGATTTCAGTGACCAAACTGAACCAAAACATAACGCTCGAAAGGTAGTGATTAAAGTTTCTGTAGCCGAGATAATATTTACGCCGTAAAAATAATTATTTAATTTATTTTTGATGTGTAAACATCTTAGTGCTCGGTCTACGGTAGGGGCTAGCTGGGACTTCGAGCGTCAGACGCGTAAGCGTAAGACTTCGAGCGTCAGATGACGTCAGCGTAAGACCCGTGTCTATGTGAGCGCGTGAACCAAACTGATGCGAGCTCACATGTTTACACATCAATTTTCGTGAGTGCCAAACCAACTCACACGATTTTTTTTGTTTTAACTAACACACACCACCCATTCTCTTAAACCCTACACATACATATTTTTATCGGAGCTAAAACATCTATTTTAAATAAACATGCAATTGATTTTTCCACACAAAAATATATTTTAAGAAGCCGCTTCCATACTTTCATAGCTAAAAATTAACTTTAGGTAAATATGCATCCGAATATCCGATCTCTGGTCATCACCATTCTCTTGCCCTTATCTCAATTTATTTGGAGCCGGCACAACATGTAGTTTTCTTCCATACTTCTCTATTAAGGCTCGTGCACACTGGCGCGACGCGACAGCGTGACACTAAGGCACCGCGTGCCGCGCGACGAGCGGCGCCTTTGTTTCGTGCTGTCGCGTCGCGCTTGTTTGTGGGAGCCTTGAGTCGTCATCTCGGTAGTCAGCCCCTTTCTAGCCGTTACGACCCCACTCAATAGTAACGTGTCAAAAACTTAAAGCACCAATGAATAGCCAAAACGTCACAGCACTAGTATTTCAATGGCGGTCTGTACATGATGTGAATTACTAGCGCGTTATTAGCTAGTTTGTGAGTGGTTACGTAACTGTCGTTTATGACGGGCCTAAGTCTAATATAGGTGGAGGTTGCGAACCAAAGAATGTCCTCCAGTGAAGTCTGAAAAAGAAATTCCAAAATATACGACAGGACAAAAGATAATGATATTCTTATCATTTTCTTTTGCCCTGTCGTATATTTTGTAGAGAGAATCATAGACTATTATTCTCTCTACAAAAAGAGTTCGATCGCTAATAGAAAGAAAAAAGGAAGAAAATACGTTTATTTGCGGTAAACATAACGCAGAGAAAGACACGAACTTAAAAAATAACAATTTGGGGGTAAATATGCGTCACATCCACGTAACACGGCCATCCCTCAGCAATAAGTATCTAAATTGGCTTCAGTATGACACTTCTTTCAATTCAAATTACCTACGATTGCCTAGGTTAAGAAATAATTAGTCCCAAACTTCCGTAACGACTTATTTCAACCAAATTGGATCACATTTTCCTAAAAAAATCAACCTTTATCATTCTTAATTTTCCGCTTTCCCATTTCAAGAAAAGTCACCAAATTACCCGCCAAAAATTATGTCAAAACGAGTCTTTTCATTTTGATAAACGGCTTAGATCATTCGAGTGAATGGTCGAAGACGCTTTTTAAATCATTTGAGGCAAATGGTGTGGACTAAACGATAATGTTTTCAATTTGCGGACCGAGATGAAAAGCCTGAAATAATATATTTGAAATTCATAGAAACGCAAAATAAATCTTTGAATAATAACTGCGTCGAATAAGGAATAAATTAATCGGACTGAGTCATACATTCGTCATTGTTTAGATATTCTTTGACCTGATTCTCTGACTGATTGATCATTGAACTATTCAGAAGCATTGAACATTGGTCTATCTCTAAATAGTCATTTGTCTGTGGATGTTAGCTTTGCTTTTCTAAATAATTCGATTGATTTTGACGCGATTATCACCATCATAATTTCTTTTGATAAGTTTTTGTGTAGAGTATTACAAATTTATACTCCTTTAATTTGCACCCGTGCAAAGCCGTGGCGGGTCGTTAGTAGAAATATTATGAATTCATAATTATTCCAGTTATAAGGTGTCATATAATTTCCGTTTTTTGTCCTAAAATGTTTCCAGCAAAACCAATCGAATAAATACATTATGTCATACAAAAGTTTCCCAAAGCCAATGTGTAGGAACTGGAAGTTATTGTCCTGAGGGCCTAGACAAAGTAACATTCGATTAGCGATGACGCTAGTAGAAAAGTTAAAATGTATGGGGTTGACATAAGCTATCGAAATGTCACGTGATCATAGGTCAACGAATAAAACTTAGCTAGACAATGTTAACAACATTCGATTATGAAATGAATCGACAACGTTGAAAGATTAGGTACTTCCACAGAGATGCATAGCCAAGGGACACTTTTTGACGAGCGTTATCACTAGTTTTTGGAATCATTAGCGAAAGCGATAGCGATTGTAGAAATAGAATCGCTCCGAAGCGAATGCCATTTGTCTAGGCCCTCTGGTCGCTTGCAAACTTTTGCAATTTCTCAAACCAGTACACTTGAAGTATTTTTGTTTGATACTGTTTGTAGAAGTAACTTTATTTTGTGTCTCTTCCCCTTTACTCACTGTATTCTTTATTGATGGTGACTCGTAGGAGTGTTATTTTATAAAACTTTGTCTTAGCTAAATGTTAAATGATTTTATTTCTCTAAGTAGGTTTGTACAAACACTTTTACACGTCAATCATATTTTAAAAACTAGATGAGGTCAGCCTTTCCAATCTGACTACTCTGAGAAGAAATGTCGAAACAATCTCAGAGGTCACAGTCTTTTTTAATTTCCATACATAATCTTGGTCAGATCGTTTAACCCATGTAGTTTGCTGTCTGAAATGGTCTTTTGAGGAAAGAACCATACAGATTTGAGTGGACCTGTCCAGTCTGTGCACGCATTTGTCAGTAATCGTGTAGCTCAACTCAGAACAATACCAAAGAAAGGATATTTGGGTAGGCCGCATGCAGTACTCAAACTGCCATATTATCATTAAAACTAAATGAGAAAACGAAAAACAAAAAAACATAAATATGACCCACATAGTCATCACATTCACAATAATTAAAATAATAATACTTATATACTTTACAAAGTAAATATTCATGTCATTGGATTATATAATAATCATCAAATTACAAAGTGTATGTAAAATAAAAAAAACAAGCAAACATAAAAAAGAATGCAAAAAAAAAGCAACCATCAGTATGCAAAAATTGGAGCAACTTAATCCCAAGCCTTTTTGTACTCAATATAATCTCTATCGGTTTAAAAGGGTTTCTGGCACAACTTACGTTTAATTAAATATTTGAATTTATTAAGGCTTAGATCTTGTACGTGGCTTGGAAGTTTATTATAAAAGCGACATACATTGACATCTGAACGAGCCACCTATTTTCTTGAACCTTGTTGTAGGTACAACCATACTTACTATATATACTATTTGTGTTTGTTCATAGTATTTATATTATGGATATCACTGTATTTTTTAAACAATGTTATATTTTTGTGGGCATATAAAAGATTATCAAAAATATACTGAGAATATATACGTTAATCTCTAATTAATTTATAAATAGATCGGACAGCTCTTTTCTGCAAAACAAAGTCTGAATATTGGTGGCATTTCCCCACAACAGAATACCTTGTTGCTGTATAGCTTGTTGGTTTTATACACGGATATCGATCTAGTTTTATATGTCCGGAAATGGCCAGTGAGTGGGTCTGGTTGTATAGGGGTGAATTTTAGAGGACACTGAAACGGAGACTAACTGTATGAGAACAGGGGTCAGAAGAGTTATGAGTTCGATGAAAGCGAAAGAAAAACATTATTAGTTTTGTGCGTAAGAAATAATGGTAGGCGGTTCACCAAATTGAAAGATGTATGACTAAAGTCTGGCGTAAGGATCACAATGATAACGTTGATATTAATTTCTGTGAATTGGTTTGAACACTTTTAAACATAATAAAAATAGTATTTAAACTAGATGAAGTCGGTGTTTCTCATCCAATTTTTCTGAGAAGTAAAACTAACAAAGAGTCAGAGGCAGCTCCAGTCATAATCTTGGTCAGATTATAATTTGAGGACCATGCCCTGTCTTGGTCTTTTGAGGAAAGAACCTCAATCTTTTCTAATAGCACATTCTTTTGCTTCCAGATATGGTCTCCTAGGTGCATCAGGGTGCGGGAAGACCACCTTGCTATCATGTATTGTGGGCAGACGGAGACTGAACTCCGGAGAAATCTGGGTGCTAGGTGGAAAGCCTGGCAGTCCTGGCAGTGGAGTGCCTGGACCTCGGATCGGGTATATGCCTCAGGTTAGTATCTAGATGGAGTTTTTTTTTTGGCTATAGAGTAATAAAATCGAGTTATGAGTAGGTAAAGAGGAAGATTTTGCCTATTCCTCTATTCTTGAACTGTTGGCGATTGTTTCGTAATAATTTTTGCGCGGCAGACTATGATACGATACTCAATATAATTATGACTCGTATATTATGTTTTTACAATTACTATTTTAGCTAAGTAATGATTTTACAAAATAGTGATTTGAAATTAAAAAAAAAAGGACCCAGGACAAAAAAACCTTGAAAGCAGTATTGTGTGCCCCATTAATATTTATTACGCAGTTACAATTTTAGTTTAGTAATGTTTTGTTATTTCATCATTATGACTATGAGGCTCTCGGACAAAGAGCACAAGCAAAACGAAAAAAAAAACAGCTCTATGCTATAAAATAAATCCAACAAAACCCTGGTCTTGACACTAGTTTTTGAAACTTGTATTTCTTTAGTACTACTTACTAGGTAGGTACTTGATAACAAGAACAAAGTTCCTGCCAAAACCAACTCCTGATCACTTAGATAAAACTAGGATCGCCCATAATTCTTATTGTTTCAAAGTTTCTGCTAATGTCACGGCAATTTGTGTCCAGAAAGCGTCTAATACGACACTTATATAACTTTACATAACGTGCTAACTGACAACCAGTTGTTAAAGGATAATCAACTTTATGTATAAGAAGTTAAGGACTGAGATGTGTGGTCCAGTCAATGTCAGCAGCAATAATAGTATAGTGATCAGTGAAGCGTTATTCATTTGATATGTGGGTAGTTATTTGTTACGGTAGTTATATAACTATTTTGTAAATAGTCTGTAGGCAATTATTTTGTCATATTTTTGTTTTTCTTGTGAAAGAAATATTGGTTTTGTGATATTGATAACACTTTAGGGGTGTGTCTGTTTTACTTTTGCGGTATGCTAAAAACTGCTAATAATATTGTACCGGTAAAACGGCGTGAATAGGAACGCAGGGGTGAATCGTCTCCGACCAGCACGCCGGTTGAACGCGTCCCAAAGGGTCATGGCCATCCGGCTGGTCCGAGGATACCGCACGGTCTCCTGCGAGGCGGCGAGCCTCCTTGCCGGATTGCCGCCATGGGATCTGGAGGCAAAAGTCCTCGCGCACATTTGGGAGTGGCGCGAGGAGGCGAAACGCCGGGGCGTTACTCCGCTGCCGCGAGAAATCGCGGCACAGCGGACAGAGCTCCGGCGGGATCTCATGGCGGCATGGAGAGTGCGACTGTCGCAACCCAGCGCTGGGCACGCCACAATTGCGGCGGTAAGTCCCCTCTTTGAGGAGTGGCTTGAGAGGCGCCACGGCGTCCTCACCTTCCGCCTGACGCAGGTCCTCACCGGACATGGCTGTTTCGGGAAGTTCCTGTTTCGGATAAGGCGGGAGGAAACGCCCGGGTGTTGGCATTGTGTGGATCGACCGGAGGACACGGTGGAGCATACGGTGGAGGTCTGCCCAGCTTGGGTGGAGCACCGCCGTGTCCTCGTGGCGGCGATCGGCGGCGGCGATCTCTCGCGTCCGGCCCTGGTACAGGCCATGGTACGGAGCGAGAGGGAATGGGAAGCCGTCACCTCCTTCTGTGAAGCAGTAATGCTCGCGAAGGAGGAGGCGGAGCGCGTGAGGGTGCGGCAATCGTTGCGCCCTCACGACCCTAGTCGCCGCAGGAGGAGACATCCTGGGCGTCGGGAGTCGATAGCCGACTCCCGGCCACCGTAGGCGCGGGCCTGCGGACGGCGAGCAATGGGCAGCTCGCCGTCCGGCAAGGACCAGGCCCGGGTCGACGGCGCGTTGTGTTCCACGCGCGCCTCAAAGAGATGTCAGCATAATTGACGGGGTCCGACAGGGCCGATGCCTGCCGGGGTCGCGGATTGTTCGAAAGAGTTACCGTGGCCCTGGCGCACAGGCAACTGAAGGAACACGGGTGGGTTTTAGTCAGTAAGAGTCTGACACGCCCTTCCGCTCCGCCCAGAGCGGGAGAGGTCATTTGATGATTTCCCACCCAAAAAAAAAAAAAAAAAGGGGTGAATCGTAACGAAACTTTAAAAGGGATTTTAACATTGAAATATTATAGTCTGTCGCCAAAAAGGACTCTAACGTGTAGACTGTATTATAATTAACCGATTACGTGTCCCTGTTGGCAACAAATTATATTATTTAAATGTTAAAATTCCTTTTAAAGTTTCGTTACGATTCACCCCTGCGTTCCTATTCACCCCGTATTACGGTACATATCGTTGCAAAATAAGTATAGTTCAAAGTCGTAATCAGCCTATAATGTTCCCATTGCTGGGAATGTGGGTTGGTGGATGTCATGTCTTCGAGATTTGTGGTTCTGGGTCCGGTTTCCTCAGTTTCCTCGCGATGTTTTCCTTCGCCGTTTTGAGAGCAGTGATGTTGAAATTAAACACACAAAGTCAAGTGCCTACCTGGGTTCGAACTCACGACCTAAAACTCGTAAGTCGGGGCCGATACTACTGGGCCACCACTGCTCTTGAATTCAATTTCAAAGTTATGAGAATTAATTAGATATTTAAACTTTTCATTTAAAAAACACAAAAATAACATAATTCAAAATCAAAAAAGATAAACAAACTCATCACATGATTTTTAATTAAGTATGACTAATTTAAAAATAATGTTCAACTTTTGAATGCTTTCACAAAATCAACCCAAATTATACAATTTGGGTTTTCAAAAATTTTTGCAACTTGGGTTATATTTGTGTAAAACCCACTTTTTAATGACATCTAATTTTAGCCTTTCTGACTCATTAAATACCGTACAGATATCTGTCTGAAATGGTTTTTCAAAAGAAATAGTTGTCTGACCTCACTTAATTCTGATCGAATTCAACGAATTCTTACTTCGAACTTTTATCAAATCTTGCAAAATTAGATTAAATAATAACCTGTTAAACTAGTTGATAAAGTTATTTACATTTTTTTTAAATCTTGATTACTTGTGAGGTAGATACGGTCAAGCAGCGATAATATAATTAGCAATTTTCAAACGCACTTTTCCACATAGAGGGCGCATATCACCTTTTCGAACTGTCATTTTCATTCAAAATTTTGACAATGACATATCACGCGTCTTATAAAAGCCTATTGAGATATAAGCGATATCGCTGTCGCGCTCGGTAGTGATAGTGACACCGAATCGGTACGCGATATCGCTGTCGCACTAGGTAGCGGTACTGAGGGCCTAGATAAAGTAATATTTGATTAGCGATGAAGCAAGTAGAAAAGCCAAAAAATATATGGGGTTGACATAAGCTATCGAAATGTCACGTGATCATAGATGGACGAATAGAAATTAGCGAGACAATGGTGCCGATTCTCTTGTACACCGAACTAAACTAACTAAACTATCACTAAAATTCCTTACTTTTGGCTATGAGAATCTTAGAGCTATTCTGCAATAAAATATCTCTGAATTTAAAAATCATTTTAACGCAACTAAAATTTAATTTGACAATCGCGACTCCACATGGTACCTACTTGTTTGCCCTACCACGTGAATTTTTTTAGAGCCTGAGGCGCGCATGGTTGGCAGCCTCGGCGTGTTTTATATGGAATTTTTCACTTTTTGTACGGAAAATATAAAAAAAAAATACCTTCGTGTAGAGTTATATGGGTTTAAGCGTTTCATAAAGGGGGTCGGTTTTCATTATTTTTGCGATAGGACACACCGTTTTCGAGATATAAGCAAAATAATAAAAAAAATACAGTACTGTTTTTGCCCCTGAAGTCGAGGTGTTGTGGTGAATCTTAGTTCATGACAACTAATTTTATTCCACACCTTTTTAATCGCGATTAAAAATAGCCAGATTTAGTTCTTAGTGCTGTCAAACTAAAATATAGTTAAGTTGTGTCACTTTAGTCTATTTCAGAATGAGAAATCGTCTTTTGACAGGACTAAACAAAATTTTAGTGATTTTTAGTTTAGTTTAGAGAATTTTGTGACAAGAGAATCACGTAAATAACGCAATGAATTTTGTTGACCTGTCAAAATGAAAGCTATTCCTACTGTTAGTGTGTCACGCAACTACCCCGTAGTTTCGCTATTTATCTATAAAGTAAATCGAATAGGGAAAAAAACAATTTTCTTTTTTTAAAGACAACTTTACTGGTTTTCTTACCCTGAGTTTAGACAGATATAAATACAAATTATGATATTTGTTTGCGATAAATCTAGTAAAGGAACTGTCAGAAACATAATAGCGTGTATGAAACATGTTTATACGTTGTTTCAGACATGTATTATTAACAATTTTGTTCGCCTTTTTGATTATTTTGACGTTTGTTACAGGATAAATATACAACTAGTCTTTACAACTTAATTAAGGGGTAAATGATAAACAAAGCTAGTACACACAACATGTAGAAAACATGTTTTATACTTTGTACATGTCAAGCAGGTACATCTTATAAAAAAAAACCGGGCAAGTGCGAGTCGGACTTGCGCACGAAGGCCATCCGCATCCGTGCCATTATCTTTAAAAACGCCAAAAAAATCATGTCTATTGTATGGGAGCCCCCTTAAATATTTATTTTAGTGTTTATTGATATAGCGGCAATAGAAATACCTACATCATCTGTGAAAATTTCAACTGTCTAACTATCACGGTTCATGAGATACAGCCTGGTGACAGATGGACAGACGGACGGACAGCGGAGTCGTAGTAATAGGGTCCCGTTTTACCCTTTGGGTACGGAACCCTAAAAACGTACCTATTTATAGAAAAATATATCGCGAGATCAAGAAGATTACCCATAATTTGTGCAATTTTGTTACTTTGTAAGTTATACGTAGGTACTAACACACAATGTAAAACACAGCAATCAAATCCAGTGATTTTCATTGTAATAGTAAAATGAGTCAGTACTCGTTTTACTATAACAATGTTCTCGAGTACATAAGGAAACAATGGATATTGGACATATAAATAAACCACGACGTGTTTAGATGACAATGATTTCTGTCGTTGTTGGTAGTTATTTATTTTCTTTGTGATTTCCTTGGAAAATAGTAGGTCGAAGTTCCTCATTACTTTGTGCCTCAGAAAGTAGTAAGTGAGTAAGTACTTATACCTGCAGAGGATGGTCAGCCCTCTGCTAATAACAGTCTTTTAACGCTTTTAAGAGATTGTAATGTTGACTTTAATTATAGTTTTTAAACGATCTTGTCCAACCTCTTCGTTGCTGAATACCATCAGACGCCAAGCGTCACATTCCTAACTTCTTCAACTCAATACAGAGACAGAAGACTCACCTGGTTTTTGAATTGAGAACTTGACGTTGAGAACTTATGAAACTCAATTTTAGCTCCATCACTTACAAGCAGCAAGTTTATTGCTTATGATATTCATAATAAAGAGTTTTCAATCTTTCTTCAAACTAATTTTATAAACAGATCCAGACACCCCAAAATTACACAAACTACGGTTTTGTTTATGTTTTTAGTACCCAGGTAGACAGTACCTCTCTTGACACTATAATCCTTATTCCATACCTCATCGTCGCAGGTAATCCAGCGGATGTTTTCCTAAGCATTCTGTCGTTAGCATGCTAATATTAAATACTTTGTTAAACAAACATATACTGTATAATATTGTAAAGATACATTAGTGACCGGAGATTAAATATTAAGAGCCTTGACCAATGAAATAGGGTAGAGTGTAGCTGAGGGCAGTAGTTTGAGGATGGAGGTAAAATTTTCAGTGATTTTTCACAGCCCTTGCTTATTTTAAACAGTGGCGTACAGCTATCTATAAAGTGAGCTCCACGTGTTGCTCGAACACATTTTTTTTGTGGTTTGAAAACCCTGTCAACATCCACTGCGTTACCCCAAATTATAATACCGTATCTATGTACAGAGGATACGTAAGCATGGTAAGCAACCAGCGCGGTCAACTCAAACTCGAACTCAGTCAAAATCAAAGCATTTATTTCAAACCAATTACAGGCACTTTTGAATTGTCAAGGGGTCAGTCAGTCAGAAAGATGAAGCTAGATGCCCATTACAAAGCGTAGTGGGTACCTATGAAGAAGAACGGGCAAGAAACTCCATGGAAACTCTTTTAAATCAATATATAGTTACAAAAAACAAATTGTTTACCTGGGTACCTATTGAGAAGAACTCTTTTAAATCAAAATATGGTTACAAAATATTGGTTACATCATCCATGTTGGAATTATGCATGTGAGAACGATGCAAAAAGTTAAAAGCGTTCGTAATAAAAAGACAAAAACAATTCAAATATTAAATTAAATTAAAATAAGCCGTGGCAGCGTAGAAATGACCAGTCCCTAGTGACGGCGCCCGTTCACGAACATGACACATGGATTAGCACCATTCAGCTCAACCATTTTGAAGGGAACTTAATGATCCAACACAGTCTTGAGGTTAACAGTTTGCCTGATTCTTTTCAGGACATAATACAAAACGATCTATTTTTATCAAGATGAGGATTGAAGGAGGATGAGGATTTAGGATTCCAACTGGAGTTTTTGTCGACGGTTATATCTAAGAATACACGTTTTTTACAGTAGTTATATGAGAATCTTTATTTTCAATGTCTAGATTATCTATGTGGGCGTTAATTGTCTGTAATTGTGTTATGTTTGTTTTCGTCATGTTTATTTTTAAGTTATTTTTATCTAGCCAATTGATAGCATCGTCTAAAGCTTCGATATTCGGTTTTTTTGTTGTTATTGTCACTTTTAATAATTAATCTCGTGTCATCAGCGTGCAACAGTATGCAATCTTTGCTTGTCGCCTCCAGCAGGTCATTGATATACACTAGGAAAAGAAGTG
Source organism: Griposia aprilina (assembly GCA_916610205.1). Classification (NCBI taxonomy): domain Eukaryota; kingdom Metazoa; phylum Arthropoda; class Insecta; order Lepidoptera; family Noctuidae; genus Griposia; species Griposia aprilina. Next base: position 15,919,513 of record OU744305.1, read on the forward strand.
GGGATATGATGCCTCCTTGTGGTATGCCATAATTATTTAGTCCATATTCCGACCTAATTGTTTTCTGTTCATATTGACAAGTTCTTGTTATTTTTACACATTGTAGTCTTTCGGCAATATAGCGTTGGCCTTTCCACGGATTCCATAACGAGAAAGTTTTGAGAGCAGTGTTTTATGGCAGACGAAGTCAAAGGCCTTCGCTATGTCTAGAAAGACGCAGCTTAGTTTGGACTTTTGATTAAGACATTCAGTGATATATTTTACTAATGAGAAACATGCTAAATCAGTAGAGCTGCCCTTCCTGAAGTACAAGTCGTCAAAAGGTTCTCGATTTTTTTATACATGACTTTCTCAAAAAATCCATACAATGGGGAATAAAGTTATTGGTCGATAATTGTTCATGTCCGTTTTTATACCTTATACAGAGGTTTAACAATTGATATTTTAAGACGTTTGGGGAATAATCTTTCTGTTTGGAACAGATTTATTATGTAAGCTAAATGGAAAACTTGTTGCGCATATTTTTAAAACTTTGGTGCTTAAGTCTTCGTAACCAGTCGAGTTCGTATTTCTTAATGTATGTTTCTTTTCTTAAATGTCAGATTGATTCACTGGTGTAAAGAAAATTCTTTTGGGATTTCGGGAAAGATATGCTTGCTAAATTTAATCATGTTTTCGATACTGAAATCTCCTATACTCTTGAGCCAGAAACTGTGAATGTCCCTAACCTTACGCTCAGTTTCTAAGTTGACAGTTAAGACCAGATATCGAATATTCGGATAAATATTCACATATTTGCATCGGGGGTTAAACATATATTTTAAATAAATATGCAACTGAATAGTTATGCAATCCTAGAATCCCGCGGGTTTCTTTTTAATAAAATATTTTTTGTTTTGTAATATTTTTTTTAAATGAGGCTGTAATTTTTGGTTGGGTAACTGATGTTTCGTGTGTGATCGCTGAATTTGAAGTAACGTGCTTATTTTTATATTGATTAAGGATTTCAGCCTATATACCCAATATGTATGGCCTGCAGAAAGTAGATTCGAGCCTTTGTGTTTAATAATGTTAAATTTGTATCTATAAATGCATACCCTGTAAAAATAGCTATAAAGAAAAATTCATGATATAGGAAAACATTCGTAAACAACAATGACACTCACAAGAGTTTTGAAACCATAATATTATTTGTTACAGGAACTAGCACTTTTTGGCGAGTTTTCCATCAGAGAAACACTGATTTACTTCGGATGGATCGCGAACATGCCAACTAGAGATGTGGAGGAACGCATAGACTTCTTGATCCAGTTGCTGCAACTACCAAACCCTACGAAGTAAGTGTTTTACATTGATTTGAATAATGTGATTCGAGCATCATACTCGATGGAAACAAAATGACTTATCACATACAGATTGACACCGAGAGTAGATCAAACTGTTATTTAGACGCAGTTAAGTCTAATGAAAGAGCTGTATCAAAATCCTCAGATTAGTAGATGTGACTAGAGTTGTAAAAAATGCGGTTATTTTTCTGAGAAAAAAAAAACCGTTAATAAAAACAAGAAAAGAACAGTTATTTTTTTCTTGACTAGGTTTCGTTCTTGGAAAAACAACTACCATACCAAAACCACCACCAATACCTTACCAAAAAAATAAATGGTATTTAAAAATATGGTAAGTTGGTTATCGTTAAATATGAGTTGATACTAAAATCTTTTTTGTTTACCAAGGAAGCATCTGTTATAGTCGTAGATTCAGAATCAGATGAAACAACTAAAGACACAGAACATGTAAAATTTTCCGATATCGAAATAACAAGCGTAGCTACTGATACTGATACAGATGACGCTGATGAATTTTTTTGTACTTTTTTATTTCACAATAATAGGTATCTGTATAAATCCTGATTTCAATGATTTAAACATAATTTAACTTTAATTCAAAATAAACATATATACATAAACATAAAGTCACGCCTTCATCCCATGGGGGTATGGCCCTCCTGCGATCCTTACATACTCCTTTTGCCTCGTTAACGTTCATACATCTGGTCATACACGCACGCCGGTTGCGAGTACTACGCGCCTGACCTTTCTGAAGAACATCACCAATAAGGTCACTATATGAAACAACACTATTAAAAACACACGTCACTATTTAAAATAAAACAATCGTATTTAGTGTTTTGTTCCATTTTAGCTATTGTATTTCACTTTTTCTGAAAGAAACGCGTACATTGCGCCGTAGAAATCTTTTAACAACCTGCCATTTTGTGCTTCTGTGTCTACTGTGGTCAAGCTACCCTTGCTGGGTTCAATTGCCAAAATGTCAAAGTTATTGGGTTTTTTCGAGTTTCTTAATAGTAGGGTGGATTTGCGCCTGGTGCTAATGGCAAAAGACTTGCCTCTATTACACGGGACTTAAACATGATTGCTAAAATAATTACGGTTGTACTGGTTTTATAAATAACTAATACCTAAAATTTTCAATTACAGACAAGTCAAGAACTTATCAGGAGGTCAACAGAGGAGGACTTCATTGGCAGCTGCCCTGATCCACGACCCTGAGCTGCTGATTCTAGATGAACCCACAGTCGGAGTCGATCCTGTGTTGCGACAGGGGTGAGTTTATTGTGTGGAAAAACTGTAGTCAGCTCACAAAGATTCCATTGCTGGGGCTCAAGCTTCTACTTTATGATGGATAGGGTCCTTCTGGAAACAGTTTTATGAAAATGGATCCGAAGCTGTATAGTGAAAATTGTAAAAACGATTTTAAATTCAACTATTGATTTCAATTAAGAGGTGTTATGCAGAGACAATATTTTTACAGAAACTATAACTAGTTACTATACAATAACTATAATATTAGAAGTCAACATTAAATGGTTTAAAATCGCTTTTGAATGTCCTATTTAATTTGTATAAAAGTGACAGGATAAGAGCTCGCATCGATTACGTATATAAGACGCTTCGATTTGGAATTTTTTAAAGAAAATAAATTAATTTGTAACATAGCTGCTAGCTTCTTAGCGCTATTAAAAAATAATGAGACTATAAAAATCCGGCTTAAAATAAAATAATTAAATATGCTTAAACTAATTTGAACTCCTAAATCTTGGATTGAAAAAAGACCTATAAATATTGCATTGAAATTGTTAGAAGCTTAAAAAATTACATTATGAATCAAGCTTAAACGATACGAAATAGCTAGAATTTGTAATTAATTTAAACCCAGGCTTGGATTAAGTTAATTAAAAAATTCTAACAATTTTGGACTTTCCAAAAATGTTTGGATGAAAATTGTAAATGCTGTTTTATGAACATTTTAATTATTTAAATGTTTCTTTGCAGCATCTGGGACCATTTGGTGGATATTACTAAGGGTGGACGCACTACTGTCATCATCACGACTCATTACATAGATGAGACTAAGCAGGCTGACATGGTTGGTAATACTTTATTTAATTTTGTTTAGAATGTGGGTTCATTCAGTTAAGTTAGTATGCCTAGATAATGTTGATGTTTTGTGAACTTTGAGAACTTAAAATATGAATTTTAACGTTAGTTTTTTATCTATTAAACTCGTAATTAAACTTTTCGAGCATACTTTTTTGCAATCGTGGAATATGTTGCAGTAAACATATAACTATGATAGTTCGGCAGAACATAAACACTTTTGAATTAAAAAAAAATATGCCAGTAGTCGGTAGGGAGTTACGAAAGTCTGCCAACCAGTCTTAACAAGGGGTAACAGAGTGGTGGTTGGATAGGCACTTGCTCCATGTAAAATACTGGTATTCAATTTCATCTGGTAAGACTGAAAGCATAACTGGGAAAAGGCAAATGATGATAAGTCTGAAGTGTATTTTATAAGTTCTTAAAAACTTCTTCTTCCATCTGGTACCTTTTTTTTTTTGGGTGGGAAATCATCAAATATCTTCTCCCGCTCTGGGTGGAGCGGGAGGGCGTGTCAGAATCTTACTGACTAAAACCCACCCGTGTTCCTTCAGTTGCCTGTGCGCCAGGGCCTAGGTAACTCTTTCGAACGATCCGTGACCCTGGCTGGCATCGGCCCTATCGGACCCTGTCAATTAGTGCTGACATCTTTTTGAGGCGCGCGTGAAACACAATGCGCCATCGACTCGACATCCACAAGCCCGCGCCTACGGTGGCCGGGAATCGGCTATCGATTCCCGACGCCCTTCATCTGGTACTTGGATTGATACTGATGAACCACATAACTATATCCTACTAATATTATAAATGTGAAAGTTTGTGAGGATGGATGGACGTTTGTTACTCTCTCATGCAAAGACTCCTGACCGGATTTGGATGGAATTTGAAACACAGATAGTTTATAACCTGGATTAACACATAGGATACTTTTTGTCCCGGTACCACGTTCCCGTGGGATAATTTCCGACATCCACGCGAGTGTAACTAGTGTTACACATATATTTATTTATATTGTGTACTTAAAATTCATCGTTTTTAATTTGTTTCTTTCAGATCGGACTCATGCGAGGTGGTAGATTCTTGGCAGAAGAACCACCAAACGAGCTTATCCGTCGCTACCAGGGCGAGAGCTTAGAAGACGTGTTCTTGAAGCTGTCGGTACTCCAGAATTTGGGGAAGAGAAGGAGGTCTAGTATCCTCGCTGATGTAGTGGAGAGAGTGGAACTACCAGCTATACCAGTGAGTATAATGTTGTTAAAATTTATTTGTATATTAGTCATGATTGATACAAAAGGTAGATAGAATTGTGATGAACTGTGGCTAAGACAAAAAAATGGAAAGACAGGTAAAATAAAAATACATGTTTGCCAAATAAATGGTCTTTAGCAAAAAGCTTTTAGTCAAGTTGAGTTATCAGTTTTTTTTGTCTATTTTCAGAATCCTTCTGCAGTAGACTTAGAAGAAGCAGAAATAGGTGAAATATCTGGTGAATTCGGTGACAATGTGTCTATGAGCAGCAAGGGTCGCGTGGTGGTGACCCCAGAGCTGATCAACCCCATAGAGGCGATGCCCCCAGAAGAGAAGCCGACCAGGAGCTTAGAAATGTACATGCCTATGAAGTGGCATCACATGAAGGCATTGATTTGGAAGAACTTCTTGAGTCTGTTCAGGAACTTTGCGTAAGTGAAAATGCAAAGTTTTTTCAACAATTTAGAAATTTCAGCTTTTTGTATAGAATTTAAAAGATGTCAATTTGTATATACCTATTGTAATTTGTGCGGAAATGTTAAAGTGATTATTTTTCATAGGTTTAAATTAGTTCTAGTGAAACATGAGAAACTTATGTTTCCTGTTTGACCTCCGTGTCTTAAGAAAGGATAATAATTATCATGATGAGACTTTTCCGGTAAAAAGTGAATAATTATAATTATCTAGTCGAACAGACGCCTAAGCTCTAAAGGTCTAGACTCTACAGGGTCAAATTAAATTAGCTAGCGAAACTCTGCAGACGTGGTTGATATCGATATCTAAATACAATAAAATAAAATAAAAATTAATGTTTTTTTGGGGTCGATGACCGCTGATAGTTTTATTACTGGAAGTTTGAGTTGAGAAAATATGTTTTCTTTTGTTCTACCATCACGTCTGTTGAGTTTCGCTAGCTAATTTAATGTGACCCTGTATTCTCGCACTTAGTTATAAAACATGAAATGGTATTTTTTTTAAGAAAATATTAATCCGTGTACCTAATATTTATTTATTTTTTCCAGTGCCTTAGCCTTCCTCCTCGGCCTACCAGTCTCCCAAATGATATTCTTCTGCCTCGCCGTGGGTCACTACCCGGTCGGCTTACCGATCGCCGTGGTGAACTACGAAGTCAACTCTACGGAACCCCTCTGTGATTACGACAAGAACCTCTGCCCGCAGGACCCTAATACTTATGAATGGAATTTGACGAGATTCAGTTGTGAATATCTGGACTTTTTGTCGAAACGACAATCTAACTTGGTGAGTAGTGAGAAATTCTCGGAAATATTAAACTGTAAAATTACCAGCTTTTATTTATTTATTTATTTAACAATTTATGTACACACATATATAAACAGACAAGAAGAAAGGAACAGAAAAATAGGTACAAAGGTGATGCTTATTTCTAAAGAAATCTCTTCCAGCATACCTGCGATAGGAGAGTATATTAAAGAGATGAAGACAACGTTTGTAAGAGTAGAAGGGAAAACAAAATACATAAAATCTAAAATAATTTTCCCAATTTAAATATAAACATACAATAAGAGAATATACTAACATACATCCAAAACTTTTAAAATAAATATCACTAAAATAGATAAAAATATATTATATTATATTATATGCTATTATAGTATATTTATTAGTAATACTAGCTTCTGCCCGCATTTTCGTCCGCGTGAAATTTCTTGTTCCCCCGACCCACTCTGTCGCATCGCATCACCTGCCCGTCTCCCTCCTTTCTGCTCGTCTCCGAAGGGTTATAGCGTGATGTTAAATAGCCTGTAGCCTTCCTCAAGAATTGGGCTAACAAATGCAAAAATATTTTTCAAATTCGACCGGTATTTCCAGAGACTACCCCCTACATGTAAACTTATTTTTTTTACCTCTTTTTGATATTAGTACAGTTAAAAAAGATGATAGCTTATATATAAACAACTACTACTAGTGAATTAACTCATACAAACCATTTACACGCCGGAAGCGTGATAATAGAGGTAGCAAAACTAACTATAGTGCCGTTAGAAGTAGAGTATTTATGTAAAAGTTAACCTAACTAAATCAAACACTGTTTGCTAGACTGCATAAATTGCCACTTTCATAAAATATTTACCTGTGTAACGTCTATGAACTGATGAATTCATAATCGAGGCAATTAAAATTGAGTACTGTAAACTAAACTAAAGATCTACAGTACAACTATTTTCTTAATGTGCCGCAGCCAGATGCTCTCAATCGACTTGGATATTCCAAGTCGATTGAGATCGTCCGGTCTGCATCAAGTGCAAAGGGCAACTGATAGAAATCCGACGATTGACGAATCACGAAGTTTGCCGAGGGACATTAAGAAAATTGTTGTACTTACTGTACATTCAACCGTAAAAATAGGCCAGCCATAAAAATAGGTTAAACTTGCCTATGTCTATGAAAGTATATAATTAATTACCAGAAAAAATTAAACAAGAACAAAAAATTTATACATTCACAAATAAATTAAAACGATTTCTATTAGTAAAATGCTATTACAATATCAATGAATATTTAAATGACAAATTTTAAATTGCATGTTGTATAAAATAATCACAATAAACATAACATAACATCACGCCTGTATTCCCCGAAGGGTTAGGCAGAGGTGTACCTATAGCACACCCACATTTCGCCAGTTATGTTTAAGTCCCATGTAATAGGGGGCGAGCCTATTGCCATCAACCGGGCACAAATCCAGACTCCGGGCTGCTACCGAGAAATTCCAGATAACACAATAATTATAATTATAGTAACTAAGAACTAAGTAGTCAAATAAAATCCCTCTTCCTCTCTCCTACTTTTGCTGTGCCCGACAGGGTCCACGATGGTAATATTTTTGTAACCTACCACCTAAGTTCACATGTGGAAGCAATAAATATATTGAGTATTGAGAACCGCGTACCATGGTTACAGTTTCATTGTACCAGCGGCTTTTTTGTTAGCAGTCAGGGTCGTTATCGTAGTTCGACTGTTACTACACTGATTACTGACTTGCAAAGAAAATTAGGTACCAACCATAGTTAAACAACATCGTTTAAACCTCTAAATCCTATTTACAAATTTCTGTGGTATCCAACAGATATACTACCCCAACAAAGAACTGGCAATGGAAGAAGCTGCACATGGCAAAGCTCGAGCTGTCCTGGTGTTCGCCGCCAACTTCTCCGAGTCCTTGCAGCTGAGGATCACAGACCCCAGGAAGGCCAACTTCTGGAATGTCAAGAGTTCTGATATGGAAGCCCATATGGATGAAACTGGTGAGTGATCTTGTTGATTTTGTAGAAAATTATTGACGAGCTACTTTTCAGACGTCAAATCTTAAAAAAAAATGGGTGAGGATTTATTTCATTAAAGAATACAAATTAAAAAAAAACTTAATATTTTACAGTTTGTATTTACTACTAAGGTACACTAATAATCTTACGTTATGTTGAATCAGTGCTTTCGACCGCTTTACCGATACCGACAGAATTGAACGAATATGAATGAACGTTCATCTACTCCTTTCATTTTATGTTTCGATAATTCGGTGTGCGAGCGAGCGTAGGATGCCGAGTGCCGAAATCAAACATCGTTGGATCGTCGTTTCGTGTTCAGACGCTTCACTTCGTGTGAAATATGTCGCATGAAAGGCAAAAATGAACAAAACGTGAAGCGTTTAATAACGGCTTGTGAACGCGAAATAAGCCTTCATACCATATTTAATATAGTGTAAACTAGTCATCTTTATTCGAAATGACTGTGAGATTCATTTGACTCGTTTACTTTTCTAAACTATGAAAGCTTCTGTTGTTGCTAACTCACGTATACCCAAGGCTTTATCTATTCAAAGTAAAATCTAAATAAATATCACTAAAATAAACATCTTTAAAACGAGTATGTCTTTGCATAGCTTAAAACTGAAAAAATTATAAAAACTGAATCGACCAAAAAAAAATCATGTAATTATAGAACCTATTCACAAAATTTCACGAGAATCTGTTGAGAAATGCGACCTGTTGAGAAGAGACATCTGGACATACGAAAGCATTTTTTCCCCAAGCTGAAACGGAGACGCATAGCTCGCGCTTCGCGCTCGCTTGGTCAATGAAATGCAGTAGGTGCCAATTAACCTCAGGAGATAACGCTCCTTAAGGCTGGACTCTCGAAAAAAGCTTGAAAAAAGCATGCAGATGAAGCAACTTTTCGTCGGCATTTACAGAGAAATTACATCTGAAAAAAAATGTTATTAATCTACATGATATAATACGTAATTTGGTTTAGCCATAATTTTTCTATCGGTATCACAAAATAAAATAAAAATACACCAAATCACCTCCAAATCATTGAGATGAAACATTTTACCCCTTCGTTTTTTATCAAAAGAGTATAAAAAAAATATCTACTGCTTTGAAATACAAAGGAAAATGATTTATGTTACTTTTTAAAATATGTATTATTTTTATTGTAATAAATTAAAAAGGTGACTGCGTCTACGTCACCCCTGCACTCGTCCTTAGATTCAGTTGGTCGTTAGCTCCGCCCAAATGCTCAAGGTTATTGGCATTATTACAAGCCGCAAGTGTCTGATTTTAAAACAGCCTCGATTCAAAAAATTAATAAAAATCTGCTATTGACGTAAATGCAATTGTATGCCAATGAAAGAACTCTCAACCAACAACTCTACACGAATTACAAATAAAATCCTTTCAACATTACCATTTCTATTGTTTTCAACCCTATTGTATGGAATTTGAATTAAAAATGCACCTTTATAATTGCCGAGTTCTTTTTTCATTGTTTAACTGAAATTAGCTTAGCTTTTGAAATAGACGAACAATAATAATGTGTAGTATAAAGGAAGCTTTGTGCCTTAAAGCCAATGACATTGTAAGTAAAAAAAAAGAGGTCGATACGTTATACACGATCCGCAAGCGGCACGTCAAAACTTTGCTAACTAGACGAGTTACGTATCTCCTTGTCTCTTTTTCGCCCCCGATAATTACGACATGCCTTCCTACTTCCACGTGTCATCTAATAGTAAGTGTGCATATACACGAGCGACACGCGTCAACGGCAGAGGCAACTGCAGCCGTCGACGCCTGTGGACGCGTCGGCGGCTGCCGTCGACAACGTGCTGCACTTGTATTTGCGTACAGTGTTCAAATACACCAGCGGCATTTTGTCGACGGCTGCTGTCGACGCGCGTTGACTGCAGTCGTCGACACTCGACGGTTGCAGTTGCCTCTGCCGTTGACGCTTGTCGCTTGTGTATATGCACACTTACTATTAGATGACACGTGGAAGTAGGAAGGCATGTCGTAATTATCGGGGGCGAAAAAGAGACAACGCGATACGTAACTCGTCTAGTTAGCAAAGTTTGAGTTGAGCACTTAGACATTGTGCCGTTTTTGAAGATCGAATGTTGGGTAGGTAACCTACCAAATGAAATGAAATCATAATGTTTTATTTCACATAAACCAACATGGGCACTTATGAAACGTCAGAAGCTAGGTGCACGGTTCCAATTGGTTGTTTCCTATGGAGAACAGCCGGCAAGAAACTCCACGGTTACTCTTTTAAAAATAAGGGGCTTCACTTAATTATTAACTTAGGAACTTAATTTTTTAATAAAAACTCATCGCACCAAATTTGCCTGTTAAACCAGTCAGAAAATTAACAAAGGAATAAATTAATCTTTAAGCAATGATATTATAAGTAAAAATAGGTAGGTACCTATTTTTACTTAAAGCTAAAATGTAAATGTGTGTGTGTGTTTGTAATGTAATGTGTAATGTGTAATGTGTGTATGTAATGTGTGTGTGTGTGTGTTGTGTGTGCGTGTGTGTATGTATGTGTGTGTGTATGTGTGTGTGTGTGTGTGTAAATGTTATTGCTTAAAGATTAATTTATTCCTTTGTTAATTTTCTGACTGGTTTAACAGGCAAATTTGGTGCGATGAGTTTTTATTAAAAAATTAAGTTTGACTTTGTAGAGCTTGGACTCTGTTGCCTAAACGAATTAATGATTTCTATTTATAACTTACTTATATTCAAATGGTGATAGTTTGCATGTTTGGATGTTTAGATGTTTGTTACGCAAAAACGGCTGAATGGATTTGTTTGAAATTTGGCACACAGATTGTTTATAACCTGGATTAATACATACAATACTTTTTTTTATCCCGGTAGTACATTCCGGACAATAATTTCCGACATCCGCGCGGGCAAAGCCGCTGGCAAAAGCTAGTTTCTACAAAAAAAGTTTATTTAATTAAGGACCGATTTTTTTATCGTCAAATAACATTTATTAGCTTAAGAATAAATATGGCGGTTTAATGTAATTATTTTCTAGGCAAAAGCTTGCAAACTGCCAAACTGTCATATTCATAAGAAAATAGTTAAGTAACTGACGTTTGAAAAATCAGCCCCAAATCTCGTGACATTCATGATTGCTAAACGTTATTTCAACATTATTTACACAGAAATTCTTTAGAAATGGCCTACCTTTATATTTTTTTAAAAGACTCATGAGCACATTGAGGTCTTTCAAGTTAATAGTTCTCTAATTCTGGTTGAAACCACATAAGTAGGTCGAACTTGTGCAAAACCGGGGCGGGTACAGTCAGCCTCAACAAGATGTGATGTGTGTGTGTGTGTAATGTGTGTGTTGTCTCTCTTCCTCTCTCCTAATTTTACAGTGCCCGATAAGGGTCCATATTGATCTTTTACTTTGTTATACCATCTATTTCATACAATAAAGAAATGAGTATTGATGCGGGTATACACCAGCAAAAATTAATTTTAATATCTACAGTTTTTGTTACAAAATATTGTATTAATGTGTGTGTAGTGACAAAACATGTTCCATATTAGGTACTTAATTGTAGGTCTTCGATCAACAATACCACTAGACTAGGTTAAGAAAAAAAAACACATCGCTCAAGTGGCGCCGATTGCTTATACATACTTAGCTTGACTATAAACTTTAACACTCAATCATAAAGTTTATTATCGTTCGCAATATATTTACTACGTTGATTGAAAAATAAATGTATTTTTAAAATAAGAAAAAAGAAATGGAAAAATTATACATAATTTTTAAGCAATAAGATTGAAAAAGCTATGTTGCAAAATAAGACCACAAGACTATTTTTGGTCTTATTTTTCCGGCCAATTTTGACACGCGCATCGGAAATCTAGTAATATTATTAATCGAAGTTGTAGCTACACATTTATACACTAATATATACTAACTCCTGCCCGCGGCTTCGTCCGCGTAGATGTCGGAAATTATCCCACGGGAACGTGCTACCGGGACAAAAAGTAGCCTATGTCCTTCCCCAGGATGCCATCTATCTCCTTGCCAATTTTTATCGAAATCCGTTCAGTGGTTTAGGCGTCAAGAGGTAACATACAGAAAAAATTACTTTGGAATTTATAATATTACTAGATTTTGCCCACGGCTTCGCTCGCGTTAATTTAGACTTTGACAATCAATTCGGGTTATAATTCAATCATGATTCGAAAGACACGTGGCGCCATCTATTATCATAAGAACGTTATTATTGTTTTCCTCGGGAACAGTATTGTTTTTCGAGATGAAAGGTACCCTATGTCCGTTTCTGAACACCTGACAACGTATATGCAAAAATTCAGGATGATCGGTTCAGTGGTTTAGGCGTGAAAAGGTAACAAACAAACAAACTTACTTTCGCATTTATAATATTAGTTAGGATAAGTATGGAATAAAGAACACAGTTTCTAGAGGCTGTACGCTAGCACACAAATATCTCATTTTCAAAGACACTGAGCACATCAAAATAAATATAAGAAATAATAGTTTTTCGGATGATTCATCGCAATTTTGTCTATATCCGTCTGAAAGAATCCTGATTCGTTATATTTGACGGTAAACAAGCCTGTTTGTTTCAACCTTGGCGATTTGATCCCTCAAGCTTTGCTCTAAGAGGTCCTAAGTAAATACAATATTTAATTTATGTACGTACATATTTTGTGTACCGGGAGGTCTAGCACGAAAACGATTTAACGTTGCCGTTGTCGGGAACTCGTCAGAAATTGATGGTAGGTAGGTATAGTTCGCGCAAAACTTTATGAGCTCTCGGAAGTTGCATGCGAGTGGCTTCGCAGTATGCATTTAATATAGGTGTCCGAGGGAATGCGCGGAATCGTTCTCGGGACTACATGTATTAAAGTCGCTTTTCGTCTGTCTGTGTGAACGCGGTGTTCTTCTAAACTATGCAACGGATTTGATGCGATTTACACGTAGAGAGTTTACTTCGGAAGGTTTAGGTGTATATTACACTAGCTTCGGCTCGCAGCTTCGCCTGAACACAACGCGTCGCATCTAATCGCCCGCCCGCGCTCATACTTCGTTTTCGAAAAGCGTTCTTTATGACTATTTTTCCTTTTTCTCGGGTCCTTAGGGTCGTAGCGTGATGTTATAGCTTATAACCTTCTTCAAGATTTTGGCTATCATAAACAATAAGATTTTTCAAATCCCACTGGTAGTTCCAGAGATTTGGGCGTTCAAACAAACAAACTCTTCAGCTTTATTATTATTATTATAGATAGATTGAAATGAAACTTAACCTAATAGAGAGATCTCGAATTCTCGATGTTTTGTCAAGTCGTAAAAACCTTGCGAAGGAGAGGCGAGTCGCTAACTTAAGGCTCCTGCAGACAGAAGGCGGTTCTGGTAAAAGAACAATTTCCATGAAGTTTTCATAGAAACTGTTCCAGTAGAGTCGCGTGGCGCTGTCGCGTCGCGCCTGTTTGCGGGAGCCATTATTGTTTAAAAGTATGCCGCGCGGGGGGGTGGCTTACGAGGAAACTCGTGCATTCGAACCAAGGCAGCACTTTACTTTGTGCAAATTATCTCATCACCATTGTGCAATAAAGGATAAAAAAAATCACTGCGTTCAAAATGATGCTCGAAAATATCAAACTCAAACTCAAAGCATTTACATTTACATCAAATAAACCAATTATAGACACTTTTGAATTGTCAAGGGGTCGGTCGGTCAGACAGATGAAGCTAGTTGCCCATTCCAAAGCGTAGTAGGTACTTATGGAGAAGAACGGGCAAGAAACTCCACGGACACTCTTTTAAATCAAAATAAGGTTACAAAATATTGGTGAAATCATTCATGTTGAAATTATGTATGTGAGAACGATATAGAAAGTTAAAAGCGTCCGTAATAAAAAGAAAAAAACAATTTAAATATTAAATTAAATTAAAATAAGCCGTGGCAGTTAAGAGATGACCCGTCGCTACTAACGGCGTCCGTTCACGAAAGTGACGCATGGTTGACGCTTGGCAATTTATCGTTATTAAACCGGCATGTCCTGGAACCAAACATTCTATGATATATACACCAAACCAGCTCTGGACCCGCGTGGTGGATAACGGCCCACTCCCTCTCATAGAGAGGCCTGTTTCCCAGTAGTGAGAACATTACAGGCTAAATTTCATTTAGTATTTATGATAGGCCTAAAATGAAGGTCAAATTGGTATTTTTTTGCGTCCTGTATACAGAGATTGTGTACCGCCCTTTAATTAACGTTTTGTAGGTCCACCGTTAAAATTGAAGGTCCCTACAAATAGGTACTTGTATCATTTGCATTTAAATTACATTTTCATGCCCCAATTACCGTGATTGGACCATTGATGTTATATTTTATTGAAATAAGCCATAAAATGTTATGGACTTTAGTTTGAAAGCATTACAGTTTAATTTTGGTTGGTAACCAAGGTGCTCATCATGCAAATCTGTAGAATCAATTTAGATTTGTTCTTATTTTCTTTTCCTCATTAACAATGGTGATACTCGAAATATTATACAGGATAGCTTATACCCGCGGCTTCGCGCGCATGGATGTCGAAAATTATCCCACGGGAACGTACTACCGGGATAAAAAGTATCCTACGTGTTAATCCAGGTTATAAACTATCTGTGTTCCAAATTCCATCAAAATCCGTTCAGTAGTTTTTGCGTTAAAAAGTAACAAACATCCATCCATTTTGAATTTGAATTTGGCGGGCTACAACTGAGGTTTCACCTTAATATTTAGCGATCGGTAGTTTGCGACAGCGTCGCTATCTATGTCGAGACTGCAGGTCCTGGTCACACAATGTCTCATACTTTAACACGTCAATAATACTCTAAAAACTCTAGACACTCTGAAACTAACTTAGAGGTCACAGTTCCTTTTAATGTCCAGAACCTTGATCAGATAATGTCAGGACCATGCAGGTATGAGCTAGGAAAATATTATTTTGGTTTTATCGTCCTTAGATATTAAAATCAAACTCAAAACATTTATTTCAAGTAGGCCATTAAAAGGCACTTTTGAACGTCCCCAAGAAATTAGAATTGATTCTAGTTGCCTCTTCCAAAAGGTAGTTTCGGGTGGAGGAGAATGGACAATGGTTTAATATTATTTTTTTTTACGGAGGCTTTTTAACGTGCACGCCTCTCTACATAGTTCTCACATGTATAATTTCAACATGAATGATGTAACCAATTTTTTTTTTATGTAACTATATTTTGGTTTAAAAGAGTTTCCATGGGGTGTCTTGTCCGTTCTTCTCCATAGGTACCTACTACGCTTTGGAATGGGCAACTACCTTCATTTTTCTGACTGACTGACCCCATGACAATTCAAAAGTGCTTGTAATTAGTTTATTTCAAATAAATGCTTTGAGTTTGAGTTTGAAAGGAAACTCCACAGTTACTGTTTTAAAATATTTTATAATATTTTTTCGATACCGGTTACATGTCTGAAGTTTGGCCAGCTTATTTAATTTGACCCTGAAGGTACAGAATCATTGATTTCAGGCTCTACTTACGCTAACTAAGGCCCTTCCTGTCTGGAACCCCATTATACGTGCTCTATTTGTTGAATTAAGTGCCAGTTGTAAGTGTGTAATTTTCACAAGGGGCCACAAATTTTGTGGAAAAATAGAGGTGGAAAGAATATTTACGCACGATATTTTCAGCATCTTTTCCTGTTACGTCGGAAAAATATGGTAGCAAGTTATTCTGGGTATTTTTCCTTAATTATAGCGGTTTTCTAAGGAATGAGAATGGGCAGTGTTATTTAATAAAATTGCAGATAAACGACTATTCAGCTATGTAACTTATAAAAAAAAAACGTAATCTTGGCCAATAATAAGCTCATCGTCGAAATAGTGATAGGAAGCCTCGGACAAAACTGATGTGAAAAAACAAAATGTATTCCATATTCAAATCCTTGTTTGGTTCTAATTTTATTTCCGCTTAAGCAAATATCAACTTTATTTGTTTTTGAATTAAGTTAATTTCAGAATGACTTGTAGCTGCTTTTGAAAAAGTCATATTTTTTTTGGAGTTGTAGCACAAATTGAAAATTAATTTTCCAAAAAAAAACCACATTTGTTTAAGAAGGAATATGTTTGGAAAATTAAATTGTGCAGGATACTTAATCCGTTGGCTGGATATGACAATCACATATTTGTTAATGTACCATAGTTTTATCTACATTCGAAGTTTTTCGTGGTTTTCTCTTGAGGGACAGCCCGTTGGTGTATTTTCTTAGCCTCGTCGTAATATGCCCATGGGAATGCATTAGCTTATCCTTAGAGTACGCAAGGTTTGCTTAGATGAAACGCAGGTAATAAATTATTCGTCAACTTACCAAAAAGTACGTATAAGAAGTCAAGAAAGTCCTTAGAGAGATTCCTCTTCTTTATAGTTTTGGACTATCCAAAAAGGTTTGGGAATATAAAGACGACATTTTAAGGCGGTACCCCGACCAAAACCTTGCCATAGTGCGTTATGCAGAGGCTATTAACTCATTCACTATGGGTAATAAACTACATCTAAAAGCACATTATTAATGTTCGATATCTTATCATCACATTGCACGTTCTTATTTGTTTTTATGTGTTATAAATACATTTAAAATCTCCTTGTAAAAAAGTGACTAAAATTATTGATTGCATGCATCTTTTGCTAAAGGTGACGTTCTATTAATTTGAGGATTACACTAATGGATAGATAATTTAAAAATCTAAATAATTCACGTTTTATTTTATTTCAAAACATCGCTTGTCTTTTTTTATTAAAATAATTTCATTTTTTTTGTGAATTCTATGATAAATGAGCGTGCGCAGGGAGCGAGACAGAGCGAGACTCAGCGACGGGCCAGAGAAGGACCAAACGAACAAGGTCGTTTGGTCACGGAAGTGCCTTAACTTAAAAACTAAATTATTCTCAGGAATGTTATGATGTCCCAGTTTCAATAATATTTCTTTTGGCTTAAAAAAACAACGGACTTCCAAAATAAACACTAGAAATAGAAAAATAACTTTAAGTAATTTCGGAAGTCTGTGTCTTTAGTTTTGTATTTTCGGTTTTGGCCGCCGACCACCGAAACTACTTAGTTATTTTTCACTTTGTAGTGTTTTTTTTAGAAGTCGGCTGGTTTTTTTAACGACTTCAAAAAAAGGAGGAGGTTCTCAATTCGACAGAATTTATTTTTATTTTTGTTTGTGTTATCAGACCCTTTTCCAGCACCTTTTTTCTGGGTGAACCGATTTGGATGATTCTATTTTTATTTGATAGCTGGTGCTTCACATATGGTCCCATTTAAGT
Organism: Griposia aprilina; assembly: GCA_916610205.1. Taxonomy (NCBI): domain Eukaryota; kingdom Metazoa; phylum Arthropoda; class Insecta; order Lepidoptera; family Noctuidae; genus Griposia; species Griposia aprilina. The sequence continues at coordinate 15,936,886 of OU744305.1, forward strand.
TTGATCAAGTTCTGACTAGTTGACTGTAAACAATTATTTATTTTTCACTTTTTAATTGAAGTACCTACCCCACACAAATTCGTATACAACTAATTGCTATGTAAATAAATAACAGTGACAGGTAGTTATTATAACATCATCAATATACACGAAGTCGAAAAAATACGTATTATTGAAGCTAACTGAAAAACTAACGAAGCAAAGTTAATAAAATTTTGGGACCATCCCTGAGGCATATCCTATCTATTAAACAATATTTTTTGAAATCGATCCACAATTGCCGGAGATATCACGTAACAAACCTTAAAAAAAAACATATAGACGAATTGAGAACCTCCTCAGTTTTGAACAGTTGTATTAAAACTTCGTAACACAGTTCATGTCTACCTTGCAAACAACATTTTTAGATTCTTCATCGCGTTTTGGCAACATTTCAGCGTTTGCGTTTCCCGTGTTGGTAACTGATTTCAGCAAATGCGTTTATACTGACGTACTATTATTACGGTAACCAGTGGCATGCCTAAGGGCCAAGCCGAAATACCTATATTAAAAAAAAAAACAGGTATGTCATTATTCTTATCAATTCTTGTGACATGATTGAGTTAGTTAATTTAAAAGTTTGCATGACGTGTAGTTTGTTTATGTTTTTTGTTAATAGGTTCACATTTAATTAAAAGCCAGGCTTTCCGGCTTGTATGGAAGGAACGCCTCTGACAGTAATTAGACATTTTTGTTAGGTACTTGTATTCATACAGTTCGCGCAAAACTTTATGAACCCTCTGAACGTAGGCCCGAGAACGAAACCGCGCATGGTACAGTTGAGTGAGAGTGAGAAAGTTCCCTCTGACACTTTATTATGCATACTGCGCACCCACTCGCTGCAACTTCCGAGAGCTCATAAAGTATTGCGCGAACTGTACTAGTGCAACAAATGGGGTTGAATTAACGGACTCTCGCTCATCTTTCCCGCGCCTAAAGCCCAATAAATGCTTAAATTGTTTTATCAAGACCGCCTAAAAACACATACACAGCGTGTGTGTACACTTGTTAACCACAAATAAAGCTCGCGTTCCTTCACGAGATAAAAATACTATTAACTGTGTGACAGATACCGGTGCCTTCCTCCTACAACTTAGTAAGAAGCTAAGGGCCAGTTTCACCATAGTGTGTTAATTCTAAATGTCCCGTTATGCCACTTAGGCATAACGGGACATTAAAAAAAAAAAGTCATAAAGTCTTTCTGTGCGTTCTAAAAATAAATAATTTCAACCAAAATCTAGCAACTTTTTTATTTAAAATACTTAAAATTTAAATGTATTTTTCAAAACAATATCCCGTAACTTTTAATTACAAACTTCGTTTCTGACGTAGGTTCCTTCGTTACCCGTTTTGAGGTTAAACCGGGGTTCAGCAAAGAGACTAACCGTTTGTTTATTTACTTAGACGTGGTAGGGATTAAGAGCATTGTTTGATCTTCATTAGCTGGCTTAAGTGGGCTTAGAGATAAATCTTTAATAAGTAGTCATTTACAAAGAATAAAGGAAAGGGTGTGGGGGAGGAGTATACAAAAGGAAAGGTAAATCGCAAAAGTGAAGGTGGAGATTTAAGGAATTATAGCACTTATGCAGAGATGTAGATAATTATGGACTGAAGCGGACGTGGTTGGATATTAAAGAAAGATAATGGTGCCGATTCTCTTGTCACAAAACACTCTAAACTAGACTAAAAATCACAAACGATTAGTTTATTCCTGTCAAACGACGATTTCTCATTCTGAAATAGACTAAAGTGACACAACTTAACTATATTTTAGTTTGACAGCACTAAGATGGCACTGAATTATTAGTTTAGTGAAAATGCCAATTTTGTTATTCTGAATTTGACGTTGTTCACCTAAAATTTTGGTTGTCTAACTAAATCTAGCTATTTTTAATCGCGATTAAAAAGGTGTGGAATAAAATTAGTTGCCATGAACTAAAATTCACCACAACACCTCGACGTATTTATTAAAAGTCAAATTATAATTTCTGAAGCGCAATGCATTTCAGGTATAAGCAATAATGTTTAGATTCGGTACAAGAACTGATTAGTCAGTCACCCAAAAGTAAAAGTTCTTTATTTTAACCCACTGCCTGCTACATTCACCTTTAATTAAACAGTCAATCACGATGTCTTCTCGACCACCAAAGTTAGGGTTTTCTTAAAATTAATGTGCCATTATTAGACACGGGCTTCCGGATGAGGTGACTTTTATTGCTAGGGGGTAACAAATACCCCTAGCTTCCTTGTTTACTGTAAGCAAAGGGTTGAATTGTGTTGAATGTATGGGTTTAAAAGGAATGTTTGGTGTCCCACAACCTAATTAATCACGATAATTTTCTGGGCAGAAGTCATTACTTTCTATGTCACGTTTGAGGCGCACAAAATATAATTGTTATCCTCCATTTTATAACTACAGAATCAAACTTTTACAGTATACGTTCGTGGCAGTCGAGGTCATGAAACGCGAGAGCAGGATGACACATGGCTCAATACAGAGTTTTTAGAAATCCCCTTCCAAAAATTCATCGTCCTACTCTCACGTTTTATGATCGCGACTGCTATGATGCTTGTTGTTTAGTATATGCACCTTGCCTCCGTGCGAAGCCGGGGCGGGATCTCTCTCGGGGTCTTAATTTTTAAACTTATTTTAAAGACATAAAATTGTTTGTTCGTTTGTCCGAGGTAATCTCTGGAAATACAGATCCAAATACAAAAAATCTTACACTGAAATAAAGCTACACTTTTGCCATAGTATATATTTTATAGTTGATTTCCACGCGGACCGCAGTCGCGTGCAGAAGCTAGTATATAATAAAGTTGATTGTTAATCAATTTTTTCTTTGTTTTCAGACAAGCAAGTCGAATGGATGTTGAACAGAGACCTGTCGCTTGCCTTCATGGAAGCCACGGAACACCTAGCTAAAGTGTGCGACCTGCCGTCCAGAATCATGGCGAGCCCTGTCTATGTAAGTATCCAATGATGTATTTCACGTATTGTTAAGGTATTTTGACATTTGTCAGGCAAGACGCCACATGAAAATTTTCCGTTTCTTCAATTGAATGTATTTATTTTGAAAAAAAATAATTGAGTCTCAAAAATTTTCAAAGAATGTGCACAATATGGATGAAGCTATGCAAGTATTGAGAAGTGTCAAAATCAAAATCAAAATATTTTATTTCACATAAACCAACATGGGAACTTATTGATTCACCTTAAGGCACCTAGCTTCTGACGTGACGCTAGGTGCCTTAAGGTGAATCCTCAGTTGTGGCCTGCTATTTCTTTTTTGTTGGCTTTTTGCAAATTGCAGCTATATTTTACGTCGTATGTTGATCAAAATGCGATCCGCGACTGTAGGAATTATATATTTATTGAATAATAATAATCAATTTCATATCAATCGTCAAACTTTGGAAATTTGTTCCACCTAAGAATGTTCATAATGAAATATTTTGTATGCTGTGTGTATCGCTTCACATTGTCCACTTGGCTTGTATGTGGGCTTGTCTTAATTGATTGAACATTCTAACGATTGTGGATAGACCAATAAATAAATAAATAACTACAAGTGCAAGATAGACGTGCGTGACACAAACGTGCCAACTAATGTTTATAAATTTCGGGTTTAGACCAGCATCCTAATTGCGTAACACAATCAATCACAATCTGAATCATATTGAAGGATATTACTAATCCATTACTTCATATGTTCGAAAAGTTTGTCTGCTCAACAACGTAAATAACGCAATGAATGTTGTTGAACTGTCAAAATAAAAGTATTGCTACTGTTAGTGTGGTACGCAATTACCCCACAGAAAAAAACTGCACAAAACAAGGTTAGGAAAGCTTTGGTGGATACTTTTACCCAGCAGTACGCCACAATACGTTAAAATAATAATTTAGAACCCTTCGAATTATTAAAAAAAGGATATCTACTAAAGAATTTCTTTTGTTCCAGTTCAACAAGCCAATCTACGGTTTGGACGTGCCCAACTTCACAGACTTTGCGGGCCCCGGTGTTATTCTTACGTAAGTATTATCATAATTCCGTTAGAGTACAAAATTTAATAAATTCTGAATTTTCACATCGCGCTAAAAAGCTCACTTCACAGCACTTTTGGGCCGAAAAACAGATTCAACGTTAACATCATTTTTTAACCTTTTACTAATAATTATACGGAGTGGCGATGAGGTTATCACATCGGGCTGATTTTACCAAAGTCAGATATCTTTTATCCGTAGAATAAAATTGACGTGTGACAGTTCTAATATTGACAAACTGTCAAAAATTCAAAATTTATTTTCAGGATAAGACTTATTCTAGGTTTAAAAGTTTGGTGAAATCTGCCCTAAATATTACAACGGTTAATACGACTTGATTTGATGTGGGCTAAGATAATAAAATAAACAGTTATTTCTTTTGTTGGCCTTACATCAATGTTCTTCACTAGTTGAAGAAAGTTGCAAAGGCCCTCGGGCCTCCAAGACTATCTTTGGAGGCCGTAGTCGAGTGCCCACGTCACCCACGCCTTCTGTTGTTTCTGTCTATAGGCAGACGGGATTATTCCTATACATCACTTCAACTCATATTTTTGTCAACAGAATCGTCTTCTTCTTGGCTGTTGCTCTGACTTCTGGCTCCATGTTGGCTGAGAGAAACGAGGGTATCCTGGAGAGGTCACTGGTTTCAGGAATCACTGGTAAGTGTACTATATTAAACAATATTTCTGCTCTTCTTCTTAGCGAGTCGATGGCCATCTAAACTGAGTCGGCCTAGAATTTGGCTATAAGATCACCAGCCAGCCAGCCTTCGGTAGCATCGGTCAGATCCTGTAACGTGCAGACTGCACTACGCGCAGGATACGATATTAAGTGTCCCATCGTTCGTGGAACAGCACCCCGTATACATCTTAGGGCGGAGTCATCTATGAATCTCCACTTGAGCAGGTTTTCCTTGCTGCGGCCAACCTGGGTCTGGAGTCTGTTCAAAGATTTCCAGGTTAGCCTGGTTCTGTTGTAAGTCGAGCTTTGAGGGCTGCAAGATCCTTGTAAAAGGATATTACCATAATCTTTGTTCCCGCCGCCAAAAAACATTTCTGATTATCTTGTCTATTGGCTCTGAGTGCCTAACTGAAAAATTTCTGGCACTTTTCTATGCAAAATTTAATATGAAATAGGAAGGACTTGTAGAATAACAAATTGACGTAAAACCAATACTTTTGCATGAAACTGATTTTAGGGACCTTTAGCTCCGGCAAAAACATTCACTAGAATTTATTTCGCAGATTTGCCTTTAATAATACCAGCTTATTACGGTTCCACTGCTAGGCGAAGCTCTTGTCTCATATAGACATACACGAGCATTGACCACCACGCTAGCTTTGGCATTATAATCTTTATTTTTCTGTTTTTTTTTAGTTTTAAGGTGTATTTTGTTGCTGCTATGCCAATAAACGCATTTTCTTTCTTTCTTCTTTTAGCTTAAGATGGCTTGGCGATTTCAGTCTTCTATGAACTATTAGTCCAGATTTCCCCAGGATGAACCCTGCCTTTAATTTGTGATATTTTGCTGAGCCTTATCCTAGGCTAAATAAAGAAACACAAAGAATAACAAAGTCTGATGCTCCGTAGGACTTTGTATTTCATTTTGTTGCGTAGGCGGTGTTTGTTTGAAAGGTAATTTAGAGATGCCTCGGGAATCTGCCATTAATAGAATATTATACTTACCTACATAAATCTCTCTGAGAATATTCTCATTCATAATCTGCTGGCTTTAATATTTACGTTTTCGTTTTTGATGTTGTTTTTAGAAGCATTAGGTAGTAAGTAGTAACGTTATGTTAACTTTATGAAAGAAGCATTTTAAAGCAATTGTTTCGATATTTTTTCTGAATTTCTTATAAGTATTTATTTAGCGGGTTATTGCTACAAGTCATGTAATATTTTTAGATAAAGCTGTTTCAAAAAATATTAATTTGGCCAAAATGATACCAATAATACGAACGAGGCAAAAAGAGTACCGTCAAACGGGGTGAATGGGGATGCAGGGGTGAATCGAGACGAAAATTGAAAAGGGATTTTAACATTGAAATAATATAGTTTGTTGACGATAAGAACTCTAATTTGTTTACTGTATTATAATTAACGATTAAGTACCATTGTACATAGTACATTGGGTGGTTACTTATGGTTGATATGACCTGAGGGCTCAGATAACATTCTATCAGCGCTAACGATCATGGTAAAGTCAAAAATGTGTGGCAATGACATAAGGTAACCATACGCTTATGTCAATCTTGTTGAAAATTGTCGCAGAAATACGAAACGCTTTGAAAGCAATTGCTACATGTCTAAGCTCTCGGGCTATTGGAAAAAAGCTTTATAAAAAAACTCAAACTGTACTAATCCATTTTTAATGAGTTAGCTTATTTCATAACGATTCCAATGACATAAATGCAGCTCCTATACAAAACTTTAGAGATATCGTCATTTTAATCACACGTGCCGATATAACTGGAAATAATCTGGAAGTACCGAGATATTTGCGCTGGTTTGCGCAAAATGGCCGCGACTGTTGAGGGGCTAATAGTCATTACGTGTGTACTGAAGACGTGTGACTTTGAAGGAACGCGTCTGGGCGACACGTTAATTCAAAGCCCATTCCAGACAACAGTATTGTTTTCCTAGAAATCAGTCCTTATTAGAATTCAAAACTCTTTGTGCTTTTTTAAGCAGTTTCTCTTCAAAGATGGTCTGACCAAAAAAAAAAAAAACATTTTCTGAAAAATCGAAAAAATCATAAATTGATGACTTGTTTATAAGGTTCTTAAAATTAAGTAAAAAAGCTGTAGTTTAGGCTAGATTTAAGAGTGTTCCTCAAGTAAAGTAGGTATATAAAAGGACCTAACATTTGGAGACAGTTAATTTAAAAAAAAAATGCTCTATGTATCAGTTTTCTACCTTTTATCTTTCAAGGGATCTTTCCTCCAACTTCTTTATCTAAACTATTTTTTTTTGTAACGCTTTGACGCTAAAACGGCTGAACGGATTTAGATGAAATTTGGCACATGGGTAGACCATGACCTGGATTAGGATATAGAATACTTTTTATCCCGGTATTCCCATGGAATTGCGACTTATGCGGGTAAAACCACGGGGCGCAGCTAGTAGTTAATAAACCTATCTTCCTATCATAGCTTTAATTTTCATGGTCACCACAACCATAACACCTTAATATAATTTTATTAGACCAAACTGCTACAGGAAAGGGTACCTACCTTTCCAACTGCTGTACGGAATAGGCTGTTAGCTCATTTAATGTTGTCCTTAGTTTTGATATTATTGTATGTAGGCGTTGAACGGATAGGTTGAAACCCTTTTGTTTCTTTTTTTATATATCATATACGAAAAGTGTCAATCCTACAATAATAGTAGAATTTAGAATTCTAGAACTTGTTTTGAAAGGGTTTGCCCGAAAACGTATTTACTAGATAATTATGATCTTACCCATTCCTTCGGGCAAACAGCAGAGAAGGGTCGTGTGCTGAAAACACTACAAGCACATGAGCTACAGGTTGGTTTCATTGAGCTACAGTTTCGTTATTTCCCTTGACATTTAAGATGTCTAATACCACCTGAGCAGTGGTGGCCCAGTGGTATCGGCCCCGACTTACGAGTTGTAGGTCGTGAGTTCAAACCCACTTTACTTTGTGTATTTAATTTCATCACCATTGCTCTCAAAACGGAGAAGGAAAACAGCGTGATGAAAACCGATATGTCCTAGAACTATAACACTCGAAGACATGAGACATCTACCAACCCGCACTTGGCCCGCGTGGTGGATTACGGCCCACTCCCTCTCACAGAGAGGAGGCCTGTGTCCCAGCAGCGGGAACATTGTACGCTAATTATGTATACCACCTACCATCTATAACTACTTAACCTGTTACTAAATATTCTCCTAACATAACTTCGAAATTCGAAGGGTGTCTCGTTGTGAATCCGCGAAATTTCACATTCAAAACAAATGAGAATCGCATCCTATTAAATGCAACAACTTGAGTGAGGTGAACTTTACAGAATAACACTATTTTCAGCCTATTTGCTTGCCATAAAACAAAATCTTAATCAACTTTCTTCTTTTTCCAAGGTACCGAGATCCTGTTCTCCCACGTGCTTGTCCAGATGCTGATCATGTTCTTGCAGTCGGGAATGGTGCTTCTCCTTGGTTTCCTGGTCTTCGGCCTGACTATCAAGGGACCTGTTGGATGGGTCATCTGCCTTACTTTTATGACGGGACTCTGTGGAATGACATTCGGTAAGTGGAATTGATGATGCTGTTTCATTGTTAAATGATATTTTCTGTTGATCATGAAACATGTGGTGTGGTAAAGCAGATACCTTTCAGACGCTTCACTTTTCGATCATTTTTGCCTTTCGTTCTGTATCTTTCACTCACGTGAAACGTCTGGACACAAAATGAATAAAAAAGGGAAAAATTAATTCATTATAAGTGAACTCATTCAACGGAGTTGGAGTTCGGCGCACTTGTATGTAATTTTGTTGGTGTCGTATAAACCTGGAATGAAACAAAAATGAACACTCATTCGAGTGATCCATTTACCCGAATGAAGCTTCTGATATCAGCTCAAAGCATGGTCTGTTTTTCAAAAGAGAAAGCCCTGCCCATCAGATGGTATCAGGAATTATGTCGAAAAGAAAGTCAACGGTGAATTCTATTCTATTTTTATAAAAGTAAAACTGTCTATATACCAAGCATACTATTATTACAGTATTTCTGTTCTCTCTCCTCGTTCAAAGTAAAGTGAAGGTTCTGTGACTGGAACCAAAGAAAAAACCACAAAAGCAACACACATTTGGTTTATTAGAAATTAAATAAACTTTGTCATTTAAACAAAATCACGTGTAAGCAAAATAGGTTTGTGGAAAAATAGGAAGCCTTAATTGAAAACATTGAAATTGTGTATCGAACTCGTAACAGACGATCAAACGAGAGGCTCAAACATTTTGGATTTGGTGTAGTTTTTGCCTACTTCAATGGGGAGTTAGAAGTTAGAGTTCATGAATACAGGGAGGCAGAGACATCGACTGTAACTGTAACTATGAATTCAGCAAATGATTTTAGACCCCCTGGCGTAGAAATTTTTCGCAGTATATAAAAAAAATGGTGTTTCATAGAAAACTGCAATACCTACGCGGTCAAAATGTATGGAATAGCAATTTCTTTTTTAATAACCGACCAATAATTTGAACGTAGGGGTGTTCAAAATCATGTACTGAATCCATGGTAAAAGGTTGCGCGTTGATGTCCCTGCCACCCTGTATATGTATGACGGCAGAGGGTCCGACATCTTAAATGTAGGTAGGAATATATAGCAGAAATCAAATCTTATTACCACAGCTTAATAGTTATTAATTCACTATAATAATAATTCAGATTAGATTCCTAATTATTTTAACTCTGACTAAAATTCAATATCTAAGCGCTACAATATGTGCACCGGGCTGAGCCTGCGACAAGAATGAACCCCCCCTTTTTTTTTTTTTTTGGAGTGGCATCTCTTAGTTGTCACCCTGAGAGGTCTTGGCTACTTAACCGGTCTTTCCTGTGGTGCCTTAAGCTAACTTAAAGCCTCCAACCAGGGTCGAATTTCTTAAATTACTAGGTGACCGCACGCTAAGGGTACCCCCGTGGGGTACGAACTTCGGCTTAGGGCGTCACTGTGGGGCACTCAGCTACGGCGCGGGCTGGCGCGTCGTCGAACAAGGGTCGGGGGGGGGGGAGAGGGGACAATTACGTCGGGGGCGTCGCGATAGACCTCGGTGGCGAGGTCAGAACGATGGCGGTCTGTGTTTGTGCACTGTACTGGTGGCCCTACTGCTCTCCTGGAGGAGGGTTATGGGATCATCGGGGTCAGTGGGGGCATGCCTTGGACGGCGGGTACGACTGATACGGTAGGGGGTATAACTGGCAGCCTCGACAACCAGAGGGTTGCGATGTGAGGCCGCGGAATCAAAGAAACGCTTGGAAATGCGCTTCATGAATTGACTGATAGTGGGGATTTTAAGATCGAGATGTGATCCCTTCCTCGCTGCGCGCTCGCTTATGTAGAGCGGTTTGACTAGTGGGGAAAGTGGGGATGGCGACATCGCCGGTTTGGGCCGGCGCACGTGCTGGTTACAATAGTACGACGACCTAGCACCGTCATGTATGTATTATTGATGACTTCTATAATGTTGTAAACATTTTGTTTTCCTTTTCAGGTTTTGTGGTGTCTACAATTTGCGACACAGACAGAACAGCTACCTATTTGGCTCTGGGTTCTTTCTTGCCAATGGTGCTGCTTTGCGGAATCATCTGGCCTATTGAAGGTAAGCATAATGATATAACCTTTAAACCAGTCATAATATAGATTTATTTGGTTTTTTTTTGACTTGATTTTGTCCAAACAGGGTTTTAACTTTGTTCAGTCGAAGTAGAATTTATCTTCTTGAAAGCTTTGTGTTCTGCCAAACTCCAGATTTTACGCCGAATTCTACGGGATCTCAGCCTACGTTTATTTGAAAATAAAGCCCTATTTACACGACGCAACTTCCTTGCCTGTGTTTTAGAATAAAATTTTAGCAACAACTGACATGCATTTTCTAAACATTGTTTAAAGACGGTGCAACTTTTATTGTTGCTTCAATTTATTGCATGCCACTGGCAATTAAATCACACTGTAAAGATCGGCGGGGTAGTTGCGTAACACACTGACATTAGGAATGGGTTTCATTTTGACAGTTCAACAACATTAATTGCGTTGTATACGATGTTGAGCAGACAAATTTTTCGAACATATGAAGCAATGGATTAGCAATAGGCTTCAAAATGATTCAGATTGTGACTGATAGTTTGTTACGCAATTAAGGTGCGGGTTAATGCCAAAAACTTCTCTTTCTTCAAAAACCTAGGACTCAGCTGCAAATATTAATCCAACATTTTCCATTACCAGGTATGCATTTCATTCTCCAATGGATAAGCTACTTCTTACCGCTCACCTTATCCACTGAGGGTCTTCGCTCCATACTGCAAAGAGGCTGGGACATCAACCAACCCACAGTCTATGCTGGTTTTATCTCCATCACGACTTGGATAGCTGTCTACCTCACCTCAAGTATCCTACTCCTCAAATTCAAGAAGGGCTGAGGACATTTAGAACTAGTTTAGTTATCGTTTGTGAAGTTGCTCAATGAATTGTGTTAGTTAGTTTGCCATAGAGTAGTTTTGTGTTAGATAACAGAGAGACAAGTAAAAGGAATTAGTTTTAGAAATATTTAAGTATTGATGATTGATAAATAGAAATAGTAAGTCTGGGGTTTTTAGCTTATTTTATTTTCATGGACCTGAACTTTTGCTCAAAAACTTGGATATGTTTTTCAAGTTTGACGGTCGATAAAGTCGTTAATAGTTTGTCTATTTTCTTGTAGTATTGTTATGGTGCGGGTTCATTGCAAGGGTGGGTTTGTTGTTTTGTATATCTTATGACAATAATTTCCTTTTGTATTACGAGGTATTATAATAAGAACTATTTGTTACTTTAGGAGCTATTGCTTTTTTCGTTTTTATTTATAAGAGAATCTGTTAGTAACTAAAATAATACAGTAGTAAGAAATTGAGTGCGCACATCAGCGACATCTATATCTATAAATAGTACGTAACAAAGTCGCTAGATCTTCTGAACTACACCATGGAATTTAATGCGATTTTCACCATTAGTTTTAGATTTTTTCTGGGTATATAAATACATTAATATTTAAATTATATATAGCACAGAAATCTTGATACTTTGTCAAATCGTAAAAACCATTCAAAGCACATGCAGTAAGTTTTTTAATAAATCTGGTTTTAACAAGAACAAAGGAAATTAAAATAAGTTTCACAAAATGGCGGTACACAAATGAACAAATAGGATTTCGTAGTACTTTATTTACTATTTATTTAGATACGTATTAGGTAAAGGTAATTTTTTGAGAAAATCCATTGTAAATATTATGTAGTTAATTTAGGTTAATTTATTTAAGGTACCATTTGTACGCCTCTAACAGCGGACCTTCTAAAAAGTGTACTTGAAATAACCTGAAAAGAGGTCACCCTAAATCGGCAAAAAAATCATTTGCTTCATAAATTTTTGTTTGCATAACTCGACAAAATGTAGGGTTTTTTTTTTTTTTTTCTAGATTTCGTTGTTGGTCCCATATTAAAAAAGATCCCTTTTCAGTTATTTCAGTCACACTTTTTATATCTTGTTTTGATTTTATCAGTTTTGGCTATGTCATTTTGTGGCTCGTATTTTTGTAACGTTAAATCAGTAAACTTGGATTAAAAATAATATTTGCACTGTATTTTTTACTGCTGAATAATAGGCCTAGGTGTCTGCCCAGAAATTCAATAAAAAAAATACATATTTAAAATAGTTTGTAATTGAACTAATCATTGCCAGCTCAAACTGTGTTTGTTAATTACAATAGCATTGTGATAGTATGTTATAAGTAATCATGAATAAAATTATAGAATATTGCAGTCATGTGTATTATTTCTTATCTAAGCGTTACTTTAATATGTAATGTTCCCGCCAATTAACTCAGCCTATTGACCACAGAACATATATATGACGGATGTTCGAGCGGCTGAGACACCACGTGTCGCTGCTGATCCGTCATCTGTTGGTCCTTCATCATGGGCGTGTACGTGCGTGTGTGGTGTTTGGAAAATAATACTCGCAAAATAACGCACTTAATTTACTTTCAAATATCGCAACGAGACAACTATAAACTTTAATGATTACAATGATTATCACTGATTAAGTCTAATCACAATAATTGTTAAACTTGCATTTAGAGCCAATGAATTTGTGCGTGTGCACCGCGTGACGATCGCAACACAATGTGCTCGCCAACGCCGCCATGACACTCACGACCCCATTCAGTGTTACCCGCTCTATGTTAAAAATACCACTAAAGAAGTAAATTCTAAGCCACAGATTAAAAATAATCGATTACAACTTTTAAAAAGTGTTACAATAAATCGACTAAATAATCGCGCGCCGTCCTATAGATATACTCTTATGGAGCTATTGTCCAACAACACAACAATAGTAATAGACAACAATGTCAAACGTTTAACGTTTTGAGTACGAGGCTTTTGGCTACTTTTTATTAGTGTATGTATTTTGTGTATAATAGTTTTTTGTATTGTGCGTGTTGTTCGTGCAGAATAAACAAATTTTCTTTCTTTCATTCTTATTGAGTCCACAGATGGATATGTGTCCCTAGTTGCGCCCCAAGACCCGGATCTGCGCCTTTCCCCATTCAGTCTTTCCCAACCATATTTTTAAGGTTGTCGGTCAACCTAGTTGTGGGGCGTCGTTTCACTTACCGATACGTGGTCTCCACTCCAGGACTCGTGTGCTCCAACGGCTGTCGATACTGCCACCAAGAGTTAGCAAGTCGAAGTGGTCCAATTCCACTTCAGCTTGCTAATTCTGCAAGCTTTGGCGGTAACTCCAGTTGCAGTCCAGTATATCTAAAGTTCCATAATGAAATTTTGGTTGAAGGAATACAGAAATAAATTGACACATTATTCATATCGTTGCCAAAACCTTTATTAAGTAACTCACGTATCACAATACCAAACATTTCCATGTCTCTCATGGCCTTTCAAGTTTACAACCAAACACAAAAGCATAAGTTGTGGTCAGGGTTAGATGACAGGAGGCAGCGTTGTTATGGAAACTTTGCTCTGCTATTCTTGCGTGGGGATTAACTGCCACCTAGAAAAAGACATGAGGACGTTAGTCTTTTGGAAGTCCAGCACCCTAATTACGTAACATACTTTTAAGGTGACATATTGAAAAAAAATGTGCATGTTCTTAAAAGTGTTCGTTTTTAAATATTTGGAATAGGGATTTAATATGTGTTCTTTATGTCCTATCATCCTATAAAAGGAATACACTGTCGTATACTATATATATGGATTGCAGACGCTTTTAGAGACACGTTGAATTGCTTCAGCCATTTTTGTCACGCTTCGGCCCGACTGGTCGGCCCATCTTCTAGACACAATTCCGCCAGAGGCCCTGCGTGGTCCATTGTTTACGATGGTGACTGTCACTTAAACTGTCTTTTTTAACATAAACCGGGATTATCGGTGTTAATTTCAATTAATTACTCAGCACCACCACCACCTTGTAATGAATGAAAGACGGGTTGACGAAGACTGATATTTTATTAATTATGTATCTACAACCTAAATATTATTATAATGTCAATACACTGGCCTACCCACATGGTATACGACATACACGATACAATAAAATTTTCTCGATACAAACAAAATGCAAAGTTCTGTCTATGTTTAAGATTTTTCGAATACCAAGGCGAAAGGATACAAGTTCGTAGCCGACTGCAGGCAGCAACAGCTGACGAAATGTCACGTGACACTACAAGTTTCTATGTATTTCTATTAAGGGGACTACATGACTTAAACGCAAATTCATAATGCCTAAAAATATATGACCCACTGCAGTAACCAAAATCAGAAAAATATATGATATTCTGCAGGATATATGCTAATAGTTATAGATAGTGTGTTGAAAACATAATACAATTATTTTGGTATGATAGAAAAAAATCACGAAGATACCTCTAAATTTTTTTTTTAACGATTAAAAACCATACTAATATACATGCAAACATTCAGTTTTTTTGTCAGATTATTCTACAAGCAACATACTAACGTAATAGTGTTTTAATTTTTTAGTCCAATGAATAGATTTTTTGTAAATCCATAATTGCTTCATATTTTGCAATAAATTACCAGAGTTGTATCATCGCGCGTCTCTTTCTTTTCTATGCAATCCGACAGTGACTGCGCTTTAGCTCTTGTACGCCCCTTAAAACGATGCGCCGGTAGCTACGAAAGATATTTCATAGAAATACATAGAAACCAGTAGTGTCCTGGCGACACGCCATCTGCTGCCTGCAGTCGGCTACGGACTTGTACCTTAACGCTTATGAGTTATTCAATAGAGTTTACTTTAAAATCACAATACGAAGGATTCTCATTGAAATTGCTAATCCATTGCTGCATATTACCTACGTTTCAAAATTTCATCTGCTCAACAATGGACCGTCAAACGGGGTGAATAAGAATGTAGGGGTGAATCGGGACGAAACTTTAAAGGGGATTTTAACATTCAGTCAGCCCTTTGAAGATGACTGACAAAGACTCAGCCAAGTTATTCAAACTAATCTAACCAAACATCACAAATTCATTAATATCCAATTTAACTAAATGACTACACGACATTCAGCCATCTGGTTAAACGTTGCGCTCACTGACTTGACTAGTTGTTCTTCAGCTATTTAATTGGATGCCGCGTTTAATGAACGGCCTAGGCGTCCAATTAGCTGGCTAATATAACCAGTTGGCTGTGGCATATGTACCGTACACAATGGGGATCACAAGTGAGAATTATCGTAATATGTACCCTACGTACTTAAATAACGATAATTATGATGATAATTGATAACGATAATTACGACGTACCCTGAACGTGTAGTCTCCGGGCACCACATCAGTAACATCCACCCACTGGCAGTCAATATTGAACATGTAGACGTCAGAACAGTTCACTGATATACCTGAAACAAAATAATTTTATCACTGAACGGCTTTGGAAAGATTTCAACTAGGGATGATAAGACTGTTAAGCAATTAATAGAAGAGAAATACAGAGATATTGCGCAAACCAAAGACCAACCACGGACTAGAAAAAAAAAGAGGGACTCCGCGCTACGCGTATCGCAAATGAAGGACTATAAGTTTGTACAAACATGCCTCACGCACACATTTACATCATAAGGTGCCATTACGCGGCACTACGGTGTCGGTGTCGGTGTCTTGACGTAAACATACGTCAAGACATAAAATAAAATAATACCTTCTTGTGTTTTCAAATGCTTTAAAAATAATTCTACATCCCAGAAAAAAATTAAAGTGTGAAAAATCACAAGTAAGATACTTATTTACACACACACACACACACATAGATCGGTACGGTGCTTCTCTTTCGATATGCGTGGCGCGGAGTCCTTCTTTTTACTAGTCCGTGGGAAGTACATTTACTATGGGACCAGGGCAGGAAGGAAAGAAAAAGAAGCATGCCAACCATCTGGATTAGCTTTTCCCAGACTAAGTTAACGTTATCCTTTTAAAAAATGAAGTTTTACTCCTCTTAAATTATAAATGATAAATGATTTTATTTCTGTAAGTAGGTTTGTACAAACACTTTTACACGTCAATCATATTTTTTAAACGAGATGAGGTCGGCGTTTCCTATCTGACTACTCTGAGAAGAAAGGCCGAAACAAACTCAGAGGTCACAGTCTCTTTTAAAGTCCAGACATAATCTTGGTCAGATCATGTGAAGACCATGTAGATCGGTATCTGAAATAGTCTTTTGAGGAAAGAACCACACAGATTGAGTGGACCTGTCCAGTCAGTGCACGCATTTGTCAGTAACCGTGCAGCTCAACTCAGAACTTAAAGAACAATTCTTGCTCAAAAATTCCGTCATCGTAGCGAACCAGAGCGGGGATAAAATAGCATATTTTCCTCTAGGGGAAAAATATTTAATTTTTTTATATTTGTCTATTACCAACGAGGCTACAAAAACAAAAAAGTATTTATTCATAAGTAGAATAATCATGAAAAAGGACTCAACTTATTACTGTTTAATAAAAAAGAGGAACATTTTTTTTTTTTTAATGCAACTAAAAGCGGCGGCGATCTCTTCGGTCGAATGAGTGCATTGCGTTGCGGCTACAAAAGAAATTAATAAAAAGGCATTGACGCGATTTTTTTTGATTTTGTCTCTAATTACAAATTGAATTGGTGACCGTGCTTTATTTTTAATATTCTATTGGATTATTTAATTTGTTTCGCAATCGTAGTGATAAGAACAGTGTAGCACACGGCACTAAAAACCCATTATAACTTGGTTTCTCTCTCCCTCCCTCCCTCGCTAAATAAAGCTCGGGAGTAAAACAACCTCAAATGGGTAATTTTAGCCTATTGTATCTACTAATTTAGGTTAGCTTTACATATAGCTTAATTTTAGTATTTTACCTATCCCCTGATTTTTAAGTTTAGTTGGTGAACTTGAGAATTGGCAGCCACGTCAAGCTTGGACTTCCAACTCCCAAGTCAACTCAGTTTTTGAGCATTTTTAGATAATACCCAGGCTTCAAGGCGACTGGTAACCCATAGCGGCTGTTATGAGTACTTATAGATGTGTCACCAGAGCACTGTTAGTTTATAATCTGTTTCGCGATATTGTAAACTGGCGATAAATTGTGAACTATACCATACGGCTTACAATATAACGTCAATCCCTCAAATCTGTCCGATTTTATCACCCGTAAAATTGTGAACTGTCCTTGATAGTAGGTCTTGGCGATAGCCAGCTTCAGCTGAATGAAACTAAATTCAAATCTTGTATAAAACGCACACTATGCAGCCAAGCATATTATAAGTTGGGGGATTACATCGCTGATAAAAATGCTTGGCTCAACGCTGGTCCTGCTCCACAAGGGCGCATAAACTAATTGATTAGCATTTGAAACTACTGTTGGAGCTACTGAAGATTTAAAAAACTATCTTTGCATTGTATAAATTCAATGTTTTAGTATTGTATTATTGCATAGCACATGTGTGAGTACTACGAGAAAGCTACCATTTAATAGGTTTTTCTTTTATTGACTTGAATGTGCCCTGGCGGCTGAGTGTATGTCATGCTCACTCTAATGTCTCGGTGGTGGTGGCGTGTGTGTTGGATCATTAGGTTCCCTTCAAAATGGTTGAGCTGAATGGTGCTGATCCATGCGTCATGTTCGTGAACGGGCGCCGTCAGTGGGGACTGGTCATTTCTTAGCTGCCACGGCTTATTTTAATTTAATTTAATATTTGAATTGCTTTTATCTTTATATTTTGGACGCTTTTAACGTTGTGCATCGTTCTCACATGCATAATTTCAACATGAACGATGTAATCGATATTTTGTAACCATATTTTGATTTAAAAGAGTGTCCATGGAGTTTCATGCCCGTTCTTCTCCATAGGTACCTACTACGCTTTGGAATGGGTAACTAGCTTCATCTTTCTGACTGACCGACCCCTTGACACTTCAAAAGTGCCTGTAATTGGTTTATTTGAAATAAATGCTTTGAGTTTGAGTTTGAGCCGAATTGGTCGCAGTAACTACATAAGCCAGTGCACCCCGACCAAATGGGTCGGGTTAGGTTTGGTTAGAACTGTGACCGACCGCGCGCGAGCTGAGCGAGCGTAGTGAGCGGAGCCGCGGCAGCGGACGGCGAGCGCTACTTCCAAGTTGGTCGCAATCATTTGGCTTTTTAGTATTAGCGCAAGGTGCGATCCGTCGCATGCAAGTTTAATACCAGTTCATAATTTGTCGGTTTGATAAGGATAGATTATAAACAATCTAAAAATAATGCGCTAAATTTTTAATGGTTTGTTGGAGTTCAAAATTTTTCGATAGTTTATAATCTCGCGAGATAGATTATACACAAACGATGTTCATAATTGACCGAGGGAGCGCGAAGCGTCTCCGTTTCAGCTTGGGCAAAAATGCTTTCGTATGTCCGGATGTCCGGCTGTTCTCCTCTACAGGTCGCATCTCTCAACTGATTCTCGTGAAACTTTGTGAGCAGGTTCGACAATTATATGAAACGTTTTTGCCGATTCAGTTTTTCGAAAAAAATCAAAATTGGGGAGATACGGGAGTTAACAACGCGAAAAAAAACATATTTCAGCCATTTCGCGCTCTTTGTTTTAAGGTAAACACGGCAACATTTATTCCGTTATAAGCTATGCAAAGACAGACTCGCGAAGTCTACAGGTCACATGGCCACTAGTTTTATACGGTGACAGATATAACAAGCAGGATGGAAAATCAAAAATAATTGGTGGTATTGTTATTTTCTGGCGTTCACGATAACTTATATGGTTTATCTTACCTTGATCACCATAGTTTTTGCATGAGTACTTCTTTTGAACTCCTTCATTGCAAGTGTTGTCTTCTAAACAGAACGATGCTTTATGACCTTCGGCTACCCTCAGACCATTTGAGTCCAGGATATCAAACGTCGCAAATACTTCCATGCTGTGGTAATGCCTGGAAAAAACACAATCGTCACCTGCGTAGATATATAAGATTCAACTCTACATGTATCTAAATGCGACTGATTATAAGTATTTCTACGCCTGCTGTTCTGTCCCAGCAGTGGGAATATTGTATTGTATTGTGTGTTGTTGTGTTGTGTATTTCTATGTTGTGTTTATGCCAAGATCCGTTGTCTTTTGGTTATCTAGCTACATGAGACGATAGTTTAGTGTGTTTATCAGGGGCAGCTAACAGAGTGGTCTAGTAGATTTTTAGTCTAGCTTTTCATCAAATAAGGCGACCACATTGGATCGTCATTGCTTAGAATATCATTTTGCAAACTGATTCTTTATTTGAACATAAAATAATCGTAGCTGACATCCTTAGGCCCGTTGTACACACACGTTTTCCTTGTAGTGAAAAACCACGGGTTTCCGTGAAAAACTACGGTTGATACGCCGTGTATAGGCATGGTCGTCAGTATTGTATGGATCATTGTGGAAGCTTGTTGACAGACACGGCGGCACTACGGCACAGGGCGCCGTCGCCGTATGCGCATATACAAATTCACACAATTATTTTACGGTGCGGCTAGCGCGCCGAAGCGTATAGAAACCGTGCCGTGTACAACGTGGCCTTACGAGTCAAAACAGACAAGATTTAAGAAGGAAAAACCCTTAAAATGTGAGCAAATCAATAATTATCAGGCTTCAGTTTCATGAAGTAGACCTTGTAGTGGTTGGGACTCACATATGACAGAGATGCCATTGCCACAAATGTTTCGGCAGGTACGGCCTGAACTCGGCATTCCCTGCATTCAGTGAGGCTGCCGTGAAGCGGAGAAGGCGACGTGTCTCGTACTGCCAGTCTGGTACTAATTCCTTTACCTGGTGGTGGTATGGTTACCGTACATTATTTCAAACTTAGAGCAGATTGCAGCAATGAAACTGTACGCGATCAGCACATTTAAATCGCGGTCAAGAGCTGTCAATATCATTGTCGTTGTGCAATATTGACACTGATAGCTCTTAAACGAAGTTTAGATGTCTTGATCGTATTCAGTTCCTTTAGTGAAATTGACACTAAGTCATAGAGGGGATACATTATTCCAAGATATAACATCTTTTACATTACAACATATATACTGACAACGAGATACCTTGATACCTTTTGCGACAAATGGGGGGTCATAATACCTAAATAGGAGGGATTTATTTATATATTCTTTCATGTACACCACAAAATACATAACAAAAAATAAATTAATCACTACAAAATATACAATAGGCGCCCTTATCGCTTTTTGCGATCTCTTCCAGGTAACCTTGAAATGGACAGTGATTTGCCTGGACATGAAATGGGGCTGTCGTTGGTGCAAATAATAAGTACATAAACAATACACTAAATAAAATAGATACACAGATATATGTATACATATCCTAAATAATAGATACATAACTACATATGTACTAAATATATAAGCTACCAAATTAAATGAAAACTAATTAGATAATTACAGTTACGAGAACAAAATCACAACGACAAGTAATGTTTCTTCACGAGTCTTTTACACAAGTAGCGACTGCGTACGTTTTATTTCAACTGGCAATGCATTCTACAAACGAGCGGCCTGTACAGTAAAAGATTTGTCGAGTAAAGTTGTAGAATGCATAGGCATTGGGCATAGGACAAGATCATCAACTTAGTAGGGGGTAATAGAAGATTTCAAACATCACCAGAGAGCTGATGTTCCAAGCATTCCAACGAAGCTTTAGAGCTCCTCCGAATAGGCGGTCTGACTAGTAAAGATGCAGTTAGGAAAAAGGAAGTCAGGTAACTTTTGATAGGATATTTCCTCAATAAAAAACTAAACAGTGTTTGTAGAAGGAGCGATGGCCAGTGGAGTAGATGAGCCTTGGAATCGAGACCGCGTATTGGCAAGCGTAGCGTGCAACGTCCTCTTGCTGGATGGACCAACGACCTTAAGAAGGTGGCTGAACCTACTGGATACGGTAGGCGGAGGACAGGGTGTTGTGGCACAGCCTGGGAGAGGCCTATGTCCAGCAGTGGACTGCGATACGCTGAGTTGATTGATTGATAAAACAGTGCGTGATGCAGTAAACCAGGGTAATGCAGGTGCGATATCTCATAAAAACTAAATACAAGATTAAAATTGTACTAAGAAGATATTAAGTAAAAAAGAATTACCTCATACGCGCTTCTGCTCAAGCAGTTCTCCTCCATAGCACATCGGAGGTGATACATCATCACATCTTGCAGGTGAGCTGTTCTTTCAATGGCCAACGTGTCCAGGACCAGGTCTGCCAGCTTGTGGGTGCAAATGACGGCCGCTGCTTGTCCTGGTTTATGAATAAGATAGGAGTAGATTATTGAATTGATTATCAAAACAAAAAATCTTCACGTAATGTCGCAAAAGTGGTTGCACCAATGATTACATAACATCACGCTTGTAAATCCCGAAGGGTTAAGCATATCTATAGAAACCTATGGTACACCCACATTTCGCCAGTTATGTCAAAGTCCCATATATAGGGGCGAGCCTATTGCCATCAATCGGGCACAAATCCAGACTCCGGGCAGCTACTGAGAAATTTCAGAGGGGAATACCACTTTCCCCAACCTGGGAATCGAACCCAGGACCTCATGCTCAGCAGAGCGCTTGTGATCACTAAACCAACAACACTGAGGCTGTCAGAATGATTATAATTCTCTATACGTATAATATAGATCACCATATAAAGATCAACAAAAAACCTGACATTGACCTGCAAAATGAAAAAAAAAGTTAAAAAAAAAAAAAAAACGTGGGCTACGTTATCGTATCCCTCTTTAGGCATAATCCGCAATGCACGAAAAGGAATAGATAGAAAACGCGGCGGGGTTGCCAAAACAATTGAAGCGGAAAAATCTACTTATAAGGTATAATTCTCTATCCGTAAATTGGGACGTGGTGAGTGTTGTCGAGTTTCGTAATCGCCGGCGCGTGCGACGACACAACGCGGTGACGGTACGAGTCAGTCTGCATACACACGAGCGGCACGCGTCCTCGGCAGAGGTAACTGTAGCCGTTGACACCGTGCCGCTCGTAATTGAGTACGGTTTTGTAGACATTTTGTTAAGTACATACGTATTCTACACTCGGCGTCACAAAAATCGCACCTCTTTAAGAATTCCCTTTAAAGTCATTTTAACCCTATTAATCAATGGTAGGCATATGACTATAAGATATCATTCGAAAGGCAATTTATTAAAATTTCAGAATAAATCAATAGATTTGGTTTTTTAATTACCAGAAAATAAGCTAATGCAAATGATTAAAAAGTTAAATTTTATTTTATCAGCAAAAATTACAACAAGATCCTTAAAAACAATTTAAAACATAGTGTTACCCCCCCTAGCCCTGATGACTGCTTCCATGCGTTCTCTCATGGATCTAATTATTGTGACAACAGTCTCTTGAGGAATGTTGTCCCATTCTCGAACGACGATCTCTTGGAGGTCTTGGAGAGTGGTAGGGGTAGGATCACGTACCCGTACTCGCCGTTTCAGTTCATCCCAAAGGTGCTCAACAGGTTATAGGTTTGGACTTCGCGCCGGCCAGCGCATAACAGGGACCCAACTTCTTGCAGGTAGTCTCTTACAAATAATGCGGTGTAACAGCGGGCGTTATCGTGCATTAACGTGAACCCACTGCCAACAAAACCTGCATAAGGGACAACCTGCTCCTCTAAGATCTCTGTTATGTACCGAGGAGCAGTCAACGACCCTTGCCCGCGGCACTTTCAGTCCGAGAAACACACACTAGGTTCGTTTTGCCATCGATTGACATCACCAGAACATGCACGAGCCACCCCCGTATTCCACTGTCTCTTGAATACAGGCTTGTGCGAATCTTTCCCCTTGCCTCCTGTACACTCTTCTACGCCTGTCGTTGCAGAAAAGACACACCCTCGTCTCATCCGAGAAGAGCACAGCCCTCCATTGGTCTATTGTCCAATCCACATGGTAACGGGCAAACTGCAACCTGTCTCTCCTATGCGGTGCAGTCAATTTCGGCCCTGTAGCAGCCCTGTGACCTGCAATTTTCTTCTCCCGGATTCTTCTTCTAATCGTGGAGACGCTTACAAAAGTTCTGCGAGCTGATCGCAATTGTTGTTGCAGCTCAACAGCATTGGAGAACCGATTACATACAGACGTCGAAACAATGAAGCGATCGTCTCTTTCGGATGTGCACCGTTGTCTTCCAGAGCCACGTCTTCGGATATAGCCACCAGTCTCTTGGAAGCGTTGGAACACTCATCGAACGGAAAAACGACTCAAGTTCAGTTGCCAACATCACATTGCCGCATCCCTGATTGCAGTAGTGCAATGACTTGAGCGGCTTCATCTGCAGTGGTATCCATCTTCTGGGGTATTTTTCTTGCTGTTGCTGTTCACGTGTGTTCACTTCAAAGATTGGATAGCGAATGACCCACGGTTTTTCTTTTTTTTTTCCTAATGGGCAACTCGTAGTTGTGACCTCTGAGGTCCTGGCTACTTAACCGGTCTTTCCTGTGGTGCCTTAAGCTAACTTAAAGCCTGCAGCCAGGGGCGAATTTCTTAATTTCTAAGTGACCGCACGTTAAGCACACCCTCTGTGGGGTACGGACCTCGGTTTAGGGCGTCACTGAGGGGAGGGCAGCAAGGTGGGACAGGCTGGATCGAATTTATAATATTATTATTAATCGGGGAAATTAAAGCTATAGGCTCAGCTACGGCGCGGGCTGGCGCTTGGTCGAGCAAGGGTCGGGTTGGGGGACAATTACGTCGGGGGCGTCGCGATGGACCTCAGCGGCGAGGTCGGAACGATGGCGGGCTGTGTTTGTGCACTGTACTGGTGGCCCTACTGCTCTCCTGGAGGAGGGTTATGGGGTCATCGGGGTCGTTGAGGGCATGCCTTGGACGGCGGGTTCGACTGATATTCGAGGGGGTATAAATGGCAGCCTCGACAACCAGAGGGTTGCGATGTGAGGCCGCGGAATCAAAGAAACGCTTGGAAATGCGCTTCATGAATTGACTGATAGTGGGGATTTTAAGATCGAGATGGAGGATCTCGTTTCGTACGAACCAAGGGGAGCCGGTTGCCCTACGGAGGAACCGGTTTTGGATATGGATGTGGTGGGGTTTTGTGTGTGCGGAAACCACACTCATGTAGGTCATGATTGGGCGAATGCACGCTGTGTAAATGCGCAATTTGCACTTGAGTGACAATTTGCTGCGTGCATTCAATAGGAATCATCTTTCAATCATTCTTTCTTTCTTTCTTTAATACGACACCCAGGTATTTGGCTCGCCTCTCCCAAAGGGATAGGCTTGCCGAACATGGTGATCGTACGGGGGGGGGGGAGGGAATGAGAACCGCTTGACTCTTGTCGGGGTTGACTTCGATTCTCCACTTTCTAAACCAGTCACCGAGTTGGTTGACAGAGGTTTGGAGAGTGCGGGATATCGCATCCTGGCTGAACCCACATTTAACCCGGGTCGGTCTTTTTTTACCCTCGTAGGGGGGTGCTATTAGTGGCCGTTGTAATGCGTATTTTGACAACATTTTTTTTAACGTTACGTGGTAATGAGATCTGTTGTGTTTAGGAATTCTTACTGTTGTTAATTTAAAGGTCGTTAAACTTACTTTCAATTGATACCAATATTAATTGGGTTTAATGTATTCGTTGATGGCGGAACAAGCTTGAAACTTATTTTCGGAGAGGTACGATTTTTATGACGCCGAGTGTATAACAAACAATACAAGAATTATTTGTTACAAGGGGCCTGCTCTCAGAGTCCGTCTACAAAGATACGGGCCCGTCCGAAAGTAGTTTGACATATAAGAATTAAACCTACTCCTGATTAATAAACTTTTTCGAACAGGCAAAAACACATCGGAAGTAAGGACAGCTGTCAAATCGTGTTACAATTAATTCTTAGTTCGAGCCCCGAAGTAATCTTATGTCCGTAGGTGATATGGAGTAGAACACACCCGTAACTTCAGTCGAAACTACATACGTATTTCGTGGTTAGAGAATAGACACGTTAAACCAACGTAGTAGTAGCAAGTAGTGCAGTATATGGACCTAGTAGTTTTAGTTTAGTTAAGTGTGCTAACATAGTTTGTGCGAAATTGGAGGTTTCTTATCTTTTTATGAAGTTCGTAATTACAAACTTCATAAAAAGATAAAGATACCTATAAAAAAATAATTATTTGACTGATTTGGATAAAAAAAATACCATAAAGTTTGTGTTGATACCTACGTACAAGTAGAACTGCTGCGTGCGCCCACGCCGCCGCTTTTACCGCTTTGACAGGTTAATAAACTAATATTAATTAACACGGGCGGTATAAATTATTTTGAGTCAGTTTCAACGCCACTTATTGGAACGAAGTTCCTTATCGCACGTTATCCTAGTACAGGCATCATTCTTTGTAATACCTATATTATATTCTATGATTTATACTGTATTTTATCAATTTTTATTTTTGTATAATCATTTATTATTATTATTATACCTACTCTGCACACTTCGCAAATGAGATCTAAACCGAAAAAAGTGTAACATTTCAAAGTGTACATTACAAAGCGAATAGAACTTTGTTCCAACCGGGTGTCCCACGACACCTCTCGACTGTTTTTGACGCCGTAAATCTGACCACACGAAATACTTAAAAACTTCTTCACGAAAAACTTTTTAAGAGTTACCACCTACTTTAAACATAAAGGCTCATGAAACAGACGCGATTCGCGTCGAGTGTTGCGCCTGTTTGAAGGAGCCTTATACCTACACTCTTAGAGAAAGTTCAAATAATTTGAGACTCGCATACATTCGTCTTTGACAAATGTCGATATGACATGTTAGAAACTATAACAACTAATATTTATGGCCTACGGAATAATGTATTGGAAGGCGGTGAATTGACTCGAATTTATGGAAAAACTATCAAGACCGTGTACGTTAAGAAAAGTGTGGGTTCCGTACCTCAGAACAACAGGAATGCACTGAGAATTGAAGAAATTGTGGAATACCATAATAACTTATTTTTTATACTGGAACATTTAAATATGTAGATATGTGTTATTTTAATTTGTACAGTTCCTACCATAATATGTATACCCCATAGTACATATATGTAAATATGAATCTACACGAAAACAATTTACGGACTTAGTTTAATCAAAATTTTATTGAAAACTGCATTAAAAAAAATAGTATCCAGTATTTCAGTGATAAACAAATACCTAATCCAAAAGACCACAATTGTACAATTTCTAGGATGCATTTTTTTTCTGGCAGACTCACATGTAGCGGTATCCCCTACGACACATGCGAGCTTCACGTCACACTGACTTCGCGCAAAATCCTGCATCGCACAAGCAGAGTTTACCGCGCAACTAGAATATATACAAAGTCCCGACATCAAACGTCGGGCAGTTGCCCACCAGACACGACACCCATCTGGTCGGACGATCCTCCCTTTTCCATAGCTATACTCCCTGTTCCTTATACTATATACACACGTACGGTGGAAATGCAAGGATTTCCTATTTCAATACGAAACCCTAAAAACTTTTCTCTTTGTATATTATCGATTACAGTTCGGAACGTTTTTTTTGTAACTTTGAGAAGGCATAAAAAAGAATATATTGTACTCTATATATTGTATCTCATGTTTTATAAGAGAATAACATTTTTTAAAGCTAATCCCGTGCGAGATGCGGAACGAAATTCGCTCGCACCGATTGTGTCAACATTTATGTAGGTGTTGAAATTGGCGAAATAATCGCGTGACTTTTAATCATTTCCGTCCTTCATCCCTTGCGAGATTCGACTCAATGTAGCTTTATAATCAGTGAGCGAAAAGCCGCAAATTGCATACCGTATTGCGTACAGCACTCTAGTTGCGTAACTCATTATCAATCACATTCTAAATCGTTTGAAGGATATTGCTAATCCATTGCTTCTTATGTTCGAAAAAAAAATCTGCTCAACAACGTAAATAACGCAATGAATGTTGTTGAACTGTCAAAATGAAAGCCGCTCCTACTGTCAGTGTGTTACGCAATTACCCCGCAGGTTTAATGACGTAATATTCTAAACCTGTACTTAAACAAAAAACAAACGAATGTAGATAGCTTGCAGTGGCTGTGGTCGATAAGAGGATCGTCCCTTTTCAATGAAGGAAGATTCCACCTTGTTCCTTGAACACCAAATTAGGTGTAAACTCAAAACAGTCAACAGCACTGTTCCAAAAATATCTAATGAAAGTCTAAACAAACCCTGTTCAGGTCATCACTCACTAAAAGGAATTAGTAATACAATCATCTGAATTTATAAGGTGCATTCATCAAACGAAATAAGTAAACTGGGTCGTCGGATATGGTTGAAGTTTAGTATGAAACCTATGGATGTTGTAGAGTGAAATTTAATTTGATACATGACCTGTTGGTTTTGTATTAATTAAATTAAACTTTATGCAAAAATATTCTTCGGTTTCTTACTAAACTTCAACTATATCGACGATCCAGTTTACTTATTTCTTTTGGTGACTGTACATATCATTTCATTACCCAACAATTATTGTTTGCTTAGTATCATTGAATTGTAATTGAAAAATCATCGACGAAAATTGAGGTTATAAAACTAATCTCAATTGTCAAATTGTTTAGACGGCACGATTGGCGCAGTGGTTAAGCGATTCACTGCTGCGCTGCGTGTCGCTGGTTCGATTCCCGCACCGAACAAATATTTGTATGACCTACAAGTAGTTGTTCCGGGTCTGGCTGTTTGTGTATGTGAGTTTGAATGTTTGTAAACGCACTCACAATACAGGAGAAATTCCTAGTGTGGGGCAATGTTTAAAAAAAAACAATGAAAATGAAAAACAATTTGTAGGGTGATTTAAAATTAGAATTATGAGTTTAATTGTTAAATAAATCAAAGCGCAATATTGCCTAGTATATTGCATAGTATATTGCCTAGCATATTGGCTAGCATATTGCCTAGTATATTGCCTAGTATATTGCCTAGTATATTGCCTAGCATATTGCCTAGTATATTGCATAGTATATTGCCTAGCATATTGCCTAGCATATTGCCTAGTATATTGCATAGTATATTGCCTAGCATATTGCCTAGCATATTGCCTAGCATATTGCCTAGCATATTGCCTAGCATATTGCCTAGCATATTGGGGTCGGCTTCCAGTCTAACCGGATGCAGCTGAATACCAGTATTTTACATGGAGCGACTGCCTATCTGACCTCCACAGCCCAGTTACTCAGTAACACTTACACGGCTACTCATTCAATTGTAAATGCGTAGGTCCGACTTACAGGAAATCATTTCGATCTCTTTGCCCTGTTGTTCGGCGGTGGGAAAAGGGTGCCTTCTTCCTCCGAGGATGAATAGAATTCTTCCCCACTGTCGCACTTAAAAGAATCGCTACTCAAGTTCGCTATAAACGGTTGCTCTCCGAAAGGCACCCGGGCACGGACCACGTATATAATGTGAGCTTGCGATCTTCATTTCGGCATTTCGCTGACTAAAAATCAGCGCAATACTATTTATATCACATAACGCAAGCACTATTATTTACTTTCTATAAAGTTTTACCTGCAAATTTACTAATTTTCGGTCAGTGGGTCGTCTTAGGGTAAGTTAGTCTTAGAAACGAAACAACGAGAGAAAAAAAACCGTATTTTGGCGGCAAAATATTTAGACGGTATGAATGACACTTGACAAGTGACAGATCGAGCTCGCTATAACCATAGATCAGTGCGAGTTCTGCCATAGTGAAAGCTCACAGGTAATGTAAGGGGGACTAAGGTACGTACTTATTCTTAACTTATGACGTATGTAAGGTGAAATCTTAGAGTGCATCTTCAACCAATGCTTTGTGTTTTAGAGTAAACATAATATATTAGTTTATTGAACTGGCATAAAATAAAGAAATCTTGATGTTTTGTGATGTCGTAAAAACCATGTGAAGCAGGGGCGGGTCGCTAGTCTAAACTAAAATTATAAAGAGAAAAGATTTGATTTTTTGTATGTTTGTTTGTGCTTTCACTCTAAAACGGTTGAACAGATTTAGATGAAATTTTGCACATTGATAGAACATGGCCTGGATTAGGAGATAAGATACTTTTATCCCAATATTCTCTTGGGATCGAGACGTATGCGGGTGAAACCGCGGGGCGCAGCTAGTGAATTATAAAACAACAAATTTATTACAAAATACAGTTCCAATTTGTGCTCTGGTTATTCGGGCGTTCCATTTTTAAATGGCGAAGGTACAGGCTAATCTGATTAAATGATTATAATTCAATGGATTAATTATTTCCTGGGATTATGGATAATTTACTTCTCAATTCATCCGTAAAAAGCTATTATGGGGACCCTACGGGATTAATCTACTCTTAATGCCTTGAATTAATGATGTTAAAAGAATTCATCAGACCTTTCCATCAGTCCCTGTTATCAGGTTGTCAACATATAATTTAAGACGGTCGTAATCTATACTTATACTAATAATTATAAAACTGAAGAGTTCTTTGTTAGTTTGAAGGCGCTAATCTCTGGAACTACTCGTCGGATTTGTTTTTTTTTTGCATTTCATAGCCCAATTCTTGAGAAAAGTTTTACGCTATTTAACATCACGCCACACCCCTCAGGAGCCGAGCAAAAATATAAAAACAAAAGCTAGAAAGAGCGCTAAGCGATAACGAAGCAATAGCGCAAGCTGGCGATGCACTGCGACACGGTGCGTCAGGGGAACAAGAAATTTTACGAGGACAAAGTCGCGGGCAGAAGTTAGTAAAGAAGATAGAAGAAAGAAAGAAAGAAAAATAGTTTTATTGGTTACAGAAACACGTGTATACACAAAAGATAATTAGCTCTGATAATAATGAATAATAAAAACAAACAAACAAACTGAATAGAAGAAGAAAATAACTTTTTTACAAAAAAACAAGCGACTTCCAAAAAAACACTAAAAGACGTGAAAACTAACTATAATTTCGGAAGTCGGTGTGTTTGGTTTTGTGTTTTCGTTTTTGGCCAGCGACTTCCGAAATTAAAGTTATTGACTTTAATTTCGGAAGTCGCTTTTTTTGGAAGTCGGTTGTTTTTTTTAATAAAAAGTTTTTATTTTTCACTTTTTACTCGCGGTACCTACCCCACACAAATTCGTATACCACTACTTGGTGTGTAAATAACAGTGACAGGAAATTATTAACACATCATCCATATAAACTAAGTGGAAAAAATGTGCAGTATTAAGAATAACTCAAAAACTACTGGTCAGACCTAGATCAAATTTAAATGGAACCTTAAGTGAAGCACCAGCTATCAAATAAAAAATAGAATCATCCAAATTGGTTCACCCAGGATAAAGTTCTGAGCGAACACAAAAAAAAAACAGATGAATTGAGAACCTCCTCCTTTTTGTGAAGTCGGTTAAAAATAGAACAAAGAATATCCTTGGGATACTTTTTTAGACATCAGGCCTTTGTTTTATGACAGTCACAATCAGCTGTCAAGGATCATTTGGCGCTCGAATGACGTTGACAGGAGGCGCTGTTGGTAAACATTTGTGCAATGCGTGCGTGCTTGTGTGTCTGCGTTTATGTTCCGTTGCATGTCCTAAATAAATTAATTTTCTTTCTTTCTTTCAATTGTTTTGTTAAACGTATTGATAAAACAAGATTTCGGCGTTAGTTCTGATTTTGGCCACGCGCCAATAGATTCTTGTAAAGCTGTTATCAGTGTGACAGCCAGTTTATCCTTTGGTTATGAGTAGAGAGGAAGAACAGCGTGTTTGCAAGTTAGAACTTATTTATTGGAAAAGGACCGATGACCTGCCTTTATGGGAATCATTTTTTTATACCCAAACTTTTTGTATACCTACATCATAATCTAATCTAAACTACTACCTATATAGGTTAACTTTGTCTTCGTATATGGTTATTAATATTCCAGCTAAAATAATACTTTTTATCTATTGCTTTGTTGTAATGTAATGTAATATTTTTCTTTATTGTTTTGTAATTATATTTAATCATTTATTTTTAATACTTAATTAATTTGTAATCTGGTGTTAATTCTAAATGGGTATAAACAACGTGTCCCAGAAGTCAACGTCAAGCCGAAAACGGGTAATAGGCCAAGTCGTGACAGTTATTAGAAAAATATAAAAAAAAACTTGGTCATGTACTTTTCTAATTTTATGGATTCAAAAATAAATCTCAAAAAGTGGCACCCTGTGATGATGTTACATGACCAAGATTTTTTTAAATATTTTTCTAATAACTGTCACCACTTGGCCTGTTGCCCGTTTTCGGCTTGACGTAGATTTCTGGGACACGTTGTATAATTATTCCAGATTCCAGAAATAAAAATGATTTGATTTGATAATAATACTTAACAATTGTTTCATTTACAGTTTCTCAGCAATATACCTATAATTATGGTATTTTGTATTTTGGAACGAAGTTCCTTATCGCACGTTATACTCTGCGCACTTGGCGAATGAGAACTAGACCAAAAAAAGTGTAGCATTTTGACCATCCCGACACATTTGCTTTTTTTTCATCTTTACTCTCAAACGTTCCTCATTTATTTCATTGTGTCTGTTATTTAATACTTACAAAATATACAGCTGAAGGAACTTCGTTCCAACCGGGTGTCCCACGACACCTCTCGACTTGTTTTTAGCAAACTTATTAAACATGCTGGCAGGAAAATCACAGTTCAAAGCTGTATTTAAATAAGATCTATTTACTTGTGTTAGGCAATCTAAATCAAGTAAACAAGCGTAAACTGATAAATGTATCCATTAAATGTGATTCAATTTGCATCACTAATATGAATTTGTAATAACATTAGTTTACCTACGCTGCTCACGTAATTTAACGGAGTGTATATTATATTAAGTTACACATTAAATGGGAATAGTGAACTGGCAATAATCCTACTAAAGTTTCCTCTTTGATTGGGTGTAAAATCATGAGATGTAACATTAAAAAAAAAACGTGATAATTTATTTTTTGTCAATACCACCAATATACTTCTTGGTCAAATGTTGGAACCAGAAAAATCAATACAGCTCAACATTATCTGCTAAGAAGTATTCCAATCATATTGGGGTTGGCTGCCAGTTTAGCCGGATGCAGCTTGGCCATGACTTGGCCATGTATTTTAGATGGTTCGACTGTCAATCTACCTTCCAGAACCCAGTTACTGTATACTACGATACCTCTTGGTAAGACTTTGCCAAACTTTTGGGTTTCTGACTACCCGTAATGACCGTTAAAGATCTCCGAATGATAGCCAAGACTAACGGCTTCAGGCGGTACCCCGACCAAAACCTTGCCATAGTCCCTTATTCAGAGGCTATTAACTCATTCACTATGGGTAATAAGCTTCATCTAACATCACATTGCATGTTCTTATTTGTTTTATGAAATCTCCTTGTAAGAAAGTGACTAAAATTATTGATTGCATGCATCTTTTGCTAAAGGTGACGTTCTATTAATTTGAGAATTACACTAATGGATAGATAATTTACAATTCTAAATAATTCATGTTTTATTTTAATTCAAAACATCCCTTTTTTGTGAATTCTGTGGTAAATGAGCGTGCGCAGGGAGCGAGACAGAGCGAGACTCAGCGACGGGACAGAGAAGGACCGAACGCTCAAGGTCGTTTGGTTGGGGAAGCGCCTTAACATGTTTTCTGAGGCGCGGAAGGGTCTCGGTAAATTATGAAACTACTCACCAAAATCACCAGGACACCTCACGTTTCCATCTTGCTGCTTATGACTGCAGTCAAAAAGTCTGGTCTCGTTGCCTTGACAATTGATACCGCTGATCACGATTTGTGAGAAGCCATAAATATAAGTTTGAAGAGCCTGCTCAGCATAGCCCAAGTCTAGGTGCCTGCAGACTACGGCAGCTTCGAAATGTGTCCAACCATCGGGGCAAATGCTTCCCCATGTGTTGTTGTGAAAGATCTGAAAACCGATTTGTTTTAAATAGAAAGGAGAGGTTCATTGAAACCTTTTTTTATTAGCTTTTTTTGTTAGCCTATATTTTGTCTCAGCGCTGGGCGAAGGTCTCTTCTTTTCCTTCCAAACCTCTATGTCCTGTGCAATCTCTGACCATGCTTGCCTCGCAAACACGATCATATCAATAATTGCCTTTTGTTTTTTTGCCGAAGTAGAGCAAGAGTTTTATTTAAATTATAACCGCCTAATTTTTTAATTTGTATCTTCAATTTACAGACAGTGACTTATAATCGAGTTCTGTTTGATATTATCGTCATTAGATTAAAAAATCTTACCTCGACTCTTCCTTCATTGAAATTGTTACCACCGACAAGCCTCAATTGTGCTGTTGTCTCATTTAACATGTGTCTAAGCTTACTCTCTGACCATTTCTTTACTACACGTCGGGTATTCTTGGGAGATTCAGATGCGTCCATGCATATAACACCTGCTGCTTCGTCTTTTTGGCAGTCTGAAGCTCCCCAACGATTAAAAACACAATTAGAAAGCGATAGTTCATCCCCTTGGCATATAACGTCGTCCAACCAGTATTTTTCTGCAGAATTAAAGAAGTTCTAAATACAAATTAAATTATTTGGTAACACTTTCACTATGTAACACACGATAGTAATAAATCGTTCTGTAATTTGCGGGAAAGGTTTGATAAAATAATACTTGTACACTTTCTTGCCATTCGAATCTTTGTTATT
The DNA here is from genome assembly GCA_916610205.1 of Griposia aprilina. Taxonomy (NCBI): domain Eukaryota; kingdom Metazoa; phylum Arthropoda; class Insecta; order Lepidoptera; family Noctuidae; genus Griposia; species Griposia aprilina. Next base: position 15,970,978 of record OU744305.1, read on the forward strand.
ATACTACTACTTTGAATACTAATAGCCTCTTTATATAAACTCGCAGTAAGATATAAAATAAATATTCGTAGTATTATACCTAGAACTTATTGAACACAGAAATTTAACAAAAGTAGCAGCAAGACATCCAACAAAAAAAAATACTGCCAAACATTCCTGTTACTGAATTTGAAGCAACTGGAATTAGTAACACAAAGACAGAGTTAATTAATTATATAAAAACTAACCAACAGTATGTCCATACGATCCTCCAACCGTCGCCACTCCAGTCATGTTAAAGGATTTGCAGACCACTGCAGCTGCTTCATCATCCCAGGAGTCATCGCAAACGGCACCCCATCGGCCAGCGTGATAAATATATACGTTTCCTGAAAAAACCGTACGAAAAGATCATACCGGCATACTCGTAGCTTTCATACATTTCGCTAGGTTTTTTACAAGGGCTGGCCATTTACTGGGGAAACTCCACACTCCAGGCTGCTGCTGAGCATTTAATCACCTCCTGACCTTATTACAATTAATTTGGGTGCAGCGCAGAAAGTCTTCTAGTTCCATACATTTTTAAAGCCGCCATCTCAGTAGTCAGCTCTTTCCTACCTTTCCATAGAGCATACCGAAATCAAAAAAGTTATTTTGCAAAAAAAAAAAACGAATTCGTTAATGTTTTAACTAAAATATTTGTCTAGAAAATGTTAATACCTAGCTAATGATCCTACCCTACCTAACTTAATGATCTTTGCTGTAATAAATGTATGTTCCTAATATTTGCACGCCATACTTGGCAGAATGTGATAATACCACTGACTAATCTTAGGACCATTATAATGTACCATATTCTGAAAAATAAATAATTATGATTATAATGAATGATGTCTGCCTTACCTTCATGTTTACTTGCACCGCCCATTAGCTTGATTTTTCCTTCTAATTTACTTTGCTTATTCAATAGTTTCTGTATGAATTCGGCTCTCAATGCTCTTTCTCGCACATTATGATCTCTACTAAGCACTTTTACCGTCCGTAGCAACAACATTATCAATACTATTAAATTCACAGTGTATTTTATTTGCACCATTGTCGTTATTGGTTTTTCTCTAGATTAAAACTGGTTTCTACCACTATTATAATTTATTTAAATAATGTTGGAACCAATATGCTTCCTTGCAAGACACCATAAAATAAAGCGTTATTTTGATTTTAACTTTGTGTTTTGTATCACAGAAAAGTTTTAACACGGTCTCAAATATTTTATTACCGGAATAAAATATTATTTAGCACACATTTTTAGGCCAAACGTTTTGTAAAACTCACGCTAGAGGTTTTCAAATGGCGTCTTGTAAACAACTGAATCTGACGATGGAATCTGTCCATTCTATTAGTGTGAATGCCATGTAATTATTAGTTCAATGTCATGATAATTATGGTATGTTATGAGTTCGCCACATGTACGTTATTTTATATGTTTAAGAGGAAGACATTCAAGAGTTTTAAAAGCAAACAAGTATCTAAAGATTTACAGGATCACAACCAGAAACCTTTTGCTTCTAAATAAAAAAAACAGCACCCACTTTTTCAACAATCCGTTTCTATTAGTAAGAATAAATAGAACATTTATACGTTTTTCTTTAGAACAAGCGACCATTATAATATCAAACATAAATATTTTAAAAAGGATAAGAGATTTTACTAATTCAGACTTTCAGACTTATTTTCATGTTAAAAGAGCTAATCAAATAGACAAGTAGCTTAGTCAAAAGCAGTGGACACACGACTATTTCCTTCCCAATTAATTCTAGAGCATAAGTAAGTAACTATTTGTTTAGATTTGAGAACAATGAATGAATGAAACAATAGAAAATTTGGTTCATAATTACGATGATCTAAATGTTTAATAAGTCAGCTGATCTGACATAACAATGCGAATTGATTTCAATGAAAGCGTAACGTTGTAAGAGATATCTTAAAAAGTTATAGAAGCGTATTATGCTACTCTGAATTTAAGTATTAAAATAGGATTTAGGAAAGCTAAAACAAGAAATAAGGAAAATGTCATAACTTTGGATGGTCCTTAACTTCCTGACTCACCTAGCCTTTAGGCTAGTACATCACAAATCTGAATGTAGGAATTAGGTTTTAACCTAATTCCTACATTCAAATTGGTGATGTACTTTATTCTAATAGAGAAGAGAGAATAGGAACTTTATTCTAATAGAGAATAGAGAGCCTTTATTCTAATTGGACATGTTACAAGTTGACAATTGCTGGCCTAATTACAATAGGGAAATATTTAAATGATCCTCTAAAAACTTATTGACCTTCTAATGATGGACACTTTTTAATTTATGAAGCTCTAATAACTTTTTGCGCTTCTAATGATGCACACTTTTTTTATAGTTAAACGACTTTTTAACTTTCTGGCTTTTTCTCATAGTTGGTCACATTACTTAGCTAGGGTTTGCTAGGGATGTCTAGCAAACGGGTAAGGTTAGGTTGGAATTGTGTAGGTCGAAAAGAAGTAGATAAGAGTAAAAATTAAAATAATAATCAATAGTCCGCAAATTGTATACAAAAATCTTTTAAAAATGTATTCTAGCTATTATTAAGAAGCATCTCTTTAATAATAGCAACGTACACAACAATAAGGAACACTTTAGACCGCATCAAACCATTTGACCTAAATATACGTACTGTGTCTTTGTTCTCGCAAATGATTTCACATATTGAATTACATGTTCGTGTACCACCGCAATTAAATATACACCTTGACTTTATACACACTGGGTGCAAAATCTATTGAGTTGTTGTTAGAAAATATGTTCATGATAGAACCAAAAATATTTGTTAGGAAAAAAACTGGAAGCTATGTTGATGTCATCAGAGCAGTTTGGAAGATGATTTTACATCATTTAGATAAATAAATTGAGTTAGTATTTAGTGTGGTCTTGATATTGAAGTATCCTCTATTGCTTCTTGAAATACATTAACATTTTAGATGAGTTCTAGTGAGAACGATTATAGATTTGTAAGGAAAAGTCAGAAAAACTGGTTAGGAAGAATACTTCCTTCCCACTTTTAGTGATGATCTTTGAGGAGCATAATTAAAAAAAATATGCTCCTCAAAAATCACTAATTAATTACTAACACTCATTTTATGAGATATCCAAAAGCGAAGTAGATTTTTGATAATCTAAGCTTATTTTAAAGAATATGTCTCCAAAAAGAGTACTTATACTTTTTTTTTTCACAACACAAACTTTGACAATAAGTATACAGAATGGTAAAAACCAAAAAATCATAAGTAGAATTATTAAGATTTGGTACAAAAGGTAGGTAGAGGTCGAAATTCCAATAAAAATAGGTTCCCCAAACTAGGAAAATCCTGTATATTGGGCGGTCTTTTTTTTATAGGTCCACATATTGTAAACGTTTTTTTTAAGATGTCTTCGTTTATCAATTCAAGCAAAATTTTAACACCAGGAAACAGCAAAATTTTGGTATCAAAAATACACAGTACTTACTCGTAGAAAAATTCTCTAAGTTCAAGTAACAAAACTAGTTTCATGAAGTTAGTTCACAACTAACTAAGCGGCCTCACTAAGCTACTTAACTTCTACTTAGCAACGTCAAAATTAGGACGCGGGGAGCGAGAATAGTAGTCTTTAGGTAAAATACTGTGTTGTTCTACTTAAGCTTCTTAAACATGGACAAAATTGACAGTGTTTCGAAACTGTCGATTTAAAATTAACCGTTACTGACATTTATAATTCATATGTACCTTCTGAGTTTATCTTGGAAATAACTGACATCAGTGAAGAAAAATATCGTGAGGTAACCTGTGGGCCTAGACAAAGTAACAATCGATTAGCGATGACGCGATGACGGTTGACATAAGCTATCGAAATGTCACGTGACCATAGGTCTACGAATAGAAATTAGCTAATTTTATCATTCGATTAGAAATGTCACGTGACCATAGGTCTACGAATAGAAATTATCTAAATTTTATCATTCGATTTGAAATTTCACGTGACCATAAGTCTACGAATAGAAATTAGCTAGAAATTAGCTAATTTTATCATTCGATTAGAAATGTCACGTGACCATAGGTCTACGAATAGAATTTAGCTAGACAATGTCAACATCATTCGATTCTATGAAACGAATCGACAGCGTCGAACGATTACTTCCATAGAGATGAGTAGCCAAGTGGCACTTTTTGACCAGCGTTATCGCTAGTTTTCGATTCGTATGATGGAAACATTAGCGAAAGCGATAGTGATTGTGGAAATAGAATCGCTCCGAAGCGAATGCCATTTATGTAGGCCCTCTGGACTTTATAGTCAGTATTATATCATAATTATAAAGTAGCAGGCCAGGATCCGGATTTGTACCCGGTTGATGGCAAATTGGCTCGCGCCATAATATATGGTATTTAAACATGATATATCGAAATGTTGATGTAACATAGATATCTACACCTCTGTCTAAGCGTGATGTTATGGGTATTAAGAGCGCTTACACGGGTCCACTAGCGCCACTCCTTTAAAAAAATATTATCCCGTGACTGAGAAGGAATTTTGAAAAACGGCTCAATTAGCGACGTCGGTAAGTGTGTCTAGAATTTTCTAATACCTTTTATAAACTTTCATATTGAGACACGAAGCAACAAAATACGATCTAAATGAATGTGGCCGCCGACACACTTACCGAGGTCGCTAATTAAATTGAACCGTTTTTCAAAATTCCTTCTAAGTCACTAGATAATATTTTTTTAAAGGAGTGGCGCTAGTGAACCCGTGTAAGCGCTCTTAAGTGATTTAATCAACAGTTGTAGTCCTGCCATCCCAGCTGCTGAGGTTATAATAAACTAAGTTCTGCCCCCCCCTGCACCCGCGTGGCAGAAACGTATCCTATGGAAGTAAAATATAGTGTAGAATTCGGAGCGTGTGAAACCTTTCTAATACTAAACTAGAACTTTCTGAACTATCAGGATTTTCACTGAGGATCAAAAAATGAGAACACGTTCTGCCGATTTGGAGGCAACTTTTATTCTAAATAGAAATTTGTACATGGCTCATCCGGTGGGCACAGACCGCTGACCTTGCAACGATATGAGTTGCTAGAAAAACACGTTGGTACCTACAAACCTACTAAAACAAAAGTTTTAGCAGGTTTGTAGGTACCAACGTGTTTTTTAGGCCGTCTTAGCAAGATTCCGTTTAACCTTTTCTATTAGATACTTAACTTAAGTTCGTGAAATAGTAAAACAAGGAAGGAAACATTATATTTTCGCCATGTCCTTCTGTCCGTCCGTCCGTAAGTCATAGTTACTTTATAGGTCCTTACATATGAAATTGGCGTTTTGTCGAACTGGCTTTGTCTTTCAAATCAAATCAAATCATTTATTCGCATAGATTGTAGGAATTGTACAATAAAGTTGTTATAAAAAAATATACTGAGCCGGATACATTCTGCCTGAGTTTTGGCAAGCAAATTTTAACAAATAATGTCAACATCAATGAGCTTATGAGCAAATTAATGAAATAGTTAATAGATTAATAAAATATTTTAACAAGTCCAAATCATGCGAAAAATTGTAAGTATCAAATAATGTCAATAATATTAAATTGTTGAGATATCACACATAGGGTCATTCAATAGTTAATAGAATAATAAATTATTTTAACTAGTCCAGATCATGCAAAAAAAAAAGTGTAAGTATCAAATAATGTCAATAATATTAAATTGTTGAGATGTCACTTATGTCTTTCAAAGCTACACTATTTTTATTGTTCCGTACCAAAATAAATTGGAAAACGGAAATCTTATGGGATCACCTCAGTCACAGTGCTTGTCCGACCGTTTTTCCGTCCGTCTGTCCGTCGGTCCGTCTGTACATTCAGCCGTCCGTCCGTCCATGCTCATTGCCGAATCCCGACTTGCACTTGCCCAGTTTCTTTTTATTTTCAATAACCGAGTGACAGCCCTATGAAAGCAAGAATTTTGAGCTCTGTGAAGAAGCTTTCATTCTGCTCGGTTATTTATTCATGCGCCTTAGTATCGTTTACATCCATAAAATATTTGAAAACAACGTACCGAGTGTATTTTGCAATCTGTCCCGCATTTTTACACCGATTTTTTGTTAATCGAAACTAACGTTAACTAACTAAAATGAACAAACGTGATGTTGACAGAATGTTTTAACTGCCAATTTATGTTTCAGTGTTAGAACAAGGTTTTTCCAATTTAGTTTCCAATTTAGCCTTCTGTGACAGTGAATTTGAACGGGTAAAGTGGAACGGGTAACGTGATTTTCTATTTCAATTGCTAAAAACATCGAAAAAAAAAAATAACTCACCACCTCTACGTTGAATCTCGCATATATAAAAGAGTAGTAGTATTAGTCAGCATTTACAGTCACCAAAAAAGATAAGTAACCTGGGTCGTCGGATATAGTTGAAGTTTAGTAAGAAACCGATGGATATTTTCGAATGTAATTTAATTTTATAAATTACGTGTTTGTTTTTTATTTATTTAATTTTACTATCGATTTTTCACTAAACTTCAAGTATATCGACGACCCCGGTTACTTATCACTTTTGGTGACCGTACGTACCTACATAGCTACCATGCTGGCTAGTATATTTATCTTTGCTTCTGGACATAAAGCTTCTTAAGGGCTTGTACTACCTCAGATTGCGAAGATTGCCTTAACATGAATGGCTGTAGTTTCAACAGTATTGTAGTATTCACTTTCAAATTAATATGCAGTACAGATAAGGACTTCTACTAAGTACTGTCTGTTTCGAATACACGATTGCATACAATTTTCTCGATACAATGAAATCTCAAAGTTACCTCTGAACCGTACATTAAATGGATAATATTCAATGAAAATTTTCAAATTAGGTCATGAAACTTTACAGGCTAATCGAACTGTGCCTAAAGCAGATACCATCTGTTCTTTTTTATTTTTTCAACGTTATATTAACCGTAAAAAGATGAGATGGCAAATATTATGTTTTATAACCACTAAAACTTAGACCGCCCTGCCGCCCGGCCCCCGACAGGACCCCGATTCAGTACTTGTCAGTACCGCTTCGGCTATCAAACGGGGAACCTGTGTCACTTCGCTTGCACTCAGAATACCCGATTGACAACGTTTTTTGTTCTGAAGAAATTATGTATTAAAGTAAAATAAAATTTACGTGTAAAAATAAGCCATCCGTATTTTTATTTTTTCCAAATGTTGTAGGTAGTTTTCATTTATAAAAACATATCTAAAATGGTTGAATATCATAATTTCATGTCAATGTCAAAAACTTGTCAAAAATGTAGGTAGGTGAATGTACCCATTTTCAAGAGTTACTAAAATTTTACGGTGTCTCCAACATATTCAGAAATAAACTTTTTGGTTTACTTAGATACTCGTACTAATAATTTAATTTTTAGAGAACGGTTTGGAGAAAGGTTTGAGGATAAGATTTTTAACTAATTTATAGTAAACATAAATTTAAACTTCATGAATGTTACAAAACAGCCGGAGCTTAGAACTAGAAGTTGTTGTAATACCCCCGTGCCTCCAAAAGCATGTAAAGTCGTGGTCCGCCTGCGCCTGGGGGGCTGGAGTAGCACAAGATAGATACTCGTACAACTCTACGTATCTTCCTTAGGTCGTGTATGGGGCATTGCAGAACGGTTCTTCACTATCCAGGGTTTCGACAGATCCAGGGGAATGATGAGCTTGTATGCATTAAACGGGGAATATTCCAGAGCGACAGTTTGAGTCCACTTTGGTTCTGCTTAGCCCTGAATCCTCTAAGCACACTACTGGATGATTCAGGTCTAGGCTATCGGTTGAGGAGAGGTGGTCAGGTCATATCTCATCTCCTCTACATGGATGACTTGAAACTCTTTGCCCCCAACAAATTGCAACTGACGGAGCTACTGAAGGTAACTGAAACTTTCAGTAGCACCATCAGGATGAAATTTGGTGTGGACAAATGTGCAGTCATGCATATGAAGCGAGGTGAGATTATGGAACCCGAGGGAATTCAACTTTCGGATTCCATACACCTTAGATCCCTCTCTTCATCCAAATCTATAAGTATTTGGGTATGTCGAAACCGTTAGGCATCAACATTGCTGATATGAAGCAATCGTTGAAGGAGCGGTTCTTTGGTCGCCTGAAGAAGGTAATAATTAGTCTTCTTTCAGGCGGAAACAAGGTGCGCGCCTTCAACGGTTGGGTCATGCCAGTTTTGATGTACTCTTTCAGCATACTCAAATGGTCTCAGACCGAACTCGATGCCCTGGATAGGAGGGTCCCTACACTGCTGACTGCAAACCGGATGCATCACCCACGATCATCGGTGATGAGACTGTACATACCGTGGAAGTGCGGGGCTCGAAGCTTCTTAAATGCAAAGACCCTCCACAACTACGAAGTGTGCAGTCTCACGGAATATTTTTTAAAAGCCGAAGTTGGTATGCACCGTAATGTGGTAGCAGTGGACACGGGACTCACCCCGCACTCCATGGCTGAAGAGAACTGGCGCAAACCTGTGGTACTTACTACCGATGACCGCAAGGAGGTATGGCAAAGCAAGGAGCTACACGGACGCTTCTATCGGGCTCTTCATGAGCACGGTGTAGATTTCTTAGCGTCCGAATCCTGGTTACGTTTTGGTGACCTTTTCGGGGAAACTGAAGGTTTCGTCTATGCAATTATGGACGAAGTTATCTTGACGAATAACTACCGGAGACATATTATGAAAGACGGGACGATTGACGTGTATCGGGCATGCCATCGTCCGGGTGAGTCCATCAGACTTGTTGTCTGAGGTTGTTCTCATCTGGCTAACGGCGAGTACTTGCACATGCATAATCAAGTAGCCAGGATTATTTACCAGCAACTTGCTTTGAAATGAAAAAAAAATACCATATTACGTCGTACTGGGATTCGTCTATCATTACTGACAGGACTATTGTCGCCAATAAGTCTGATGTAGTGGTGATAGATCGATATTACCATTCCATATGACGACAACTTCGTGAAAGCTGAGAAAGAGAAACAAATTAAATATCTCGACTTAGCACACGAGGTTGTTGGCATGTGGAATTTAGGCTCAGCTGTCATTGTGCCGATTGTCGTATCGGCCAATGGCCTGATGGCCGAAAGCCTCGATCAACATCTCTTGAGGCTCTCGTTAGGCGGTTGGGTCAAGGGCCTGATTCAGAAGGCAGTACTGCCTCGTTGGTCTAGTGGTCGCAAGCGCTACTGCTGAGCACGAGGTCCTGGGTTCGATTCCCGGGTCGTGCAAAGTGTTATTGGGTTTTCCATCTGGAATTTCTCGGTAGCAGCCCGGAGTCTGGGTTTGTGCCCGGTTGATGGCAATAGGCGCGCCCCCTATTACATGGGACTTCAACATAACTGGCGAAATGTGGGTGTACTATATGGTGGTGTACACCTCAGCCTAACCCTTCGGGGAATACAGGCGTGATTTTATGTTATGTTATGTGTTACTCCTCGATACGGCTCGCATCGTGAGGAGTTTCCTGTCTCTGGAGCCCTAACCACCGGTAGCTTGGACCCTGCTCCCGATACCGGCGGACAACTACTTTTTATATTTTTAAATGTTTTTATAAAAATATTTATAAATGTATATAAATAAGTACGTAAATAAATAAACGACATAATAATAATAATAATAGTCTTGTTTTTCACCACTGGCTGGCCTTTATTGGCCGGCTGGAGTGAACAATGACGAGAAAAATTGCTTCTACCTCTTTCTTCCCTTTATTGGCCGGCTTGAGTGGAGATACGCAAGAGAAAACGTGCTCGGAGGAAGGAAGTATTCCAGTAAGATGCTAGTAAGAATCTTGACCGTACTTCCGGGATTGTCCTGATAACCGTGGGATACCTCTCCACTCCTCATAAGCACCTCAGGACACGTTACCCCCTTGTCGCTACGACAAATTCGCTAAGACAATAACCTCAAATGTTATGATTTCATGAAATAGTCCTTCAATAGGGTACTATGAACCTAGAGCGATGTATTCATGATTTTAATGATTGTAATTCTATAAATAAATATTTGTTACGGCCGCGAATCATATTTACATCAACATAGAACCTGATACTGACCTGCAAATGTCAAAAAACGTAAGAAATTTTGAATTTCGCGGCCTACGCTGCGGCTTTCACCTTAAGGCGACTATAAGTGACAGCGACCTTGAGCGAGTAAGAGGAGCATGCGAAACTTTTAAGTGAATAAAATTGCACAGAGTGTTAGCGTCTACCCTGACATTAGTCAGCGATGCACTGCCGCCCGTCGCCCGCAAGAGCCCCCGCTTCAACGCGCATCAAGTTTATTCGCAAAAACAACCCAGCTTGATTTATCAAACACAATACAAATAAAAGCCGTATACAAAAATTTGGGTAATTAAATTGTCTTTTAGATGGTGCAGATTTCATGACAATACGCCCGATAGTTTTTGCGTGATTATCGTTATTGTGTTCGCGTTAGACATTACTTTACAAATTAATTACACTATGTTATACAAATATAATTTCAAATATTCACAAATCAAATTACGAAGAAAATAGTCTAGTTTATCATATATTTTTTTCAACTATATAAGATTATTAGTTTAGACGTGATCTTCAATTTGAATCATTAAAAGTCGTATATATGCGCCTTAAACATTACTGGTGAAATGTGGGTGTACCTACCATGGGTACAACTCTACCTAACCTTTCGCGGAAATAAAGCGTGATGTTATGAATTATCTAGAGTTGGATAATGCAGCAATTTTAAAGATCATCATTGTCAAAGTCATGAATAATTAAAACAGGATGGTATTATATCCCAGTTACCTACAGTAAAAAATATATATTGCTAGACAAAGCGATCAAAGAGTCCCTTTTGTGAAATAAAATGAATACGTCGTCGTAATAACCATTCATTTGACTTTTAAATGAGATTGAATCATTTTGAAACAATGAAATATAACTTTGTAGCTTTGCCTGTGGCATCATTTTCGTTTTACGTCATATTTCTACTGTAAAAACCACTTGAACAAAACCTTCAGGATCCAGAAATCTTTGTGTCAAATATCATCAAAACCAACTTTTTAGTTCAGCAGTACATAATCAGCCTGTAATGTTCCCACTGCTGGGACACAGGCCTCCTCTCCGTGAGAGGGAGTGGGCCGTAATTCACCACGCGAGCCCAGTGCGAGTTCGTAGATGTCAAATGATTTCGAAATTTTGGTTCTATATCACGGAGGTTTCTTCACGATGTTTTCCTTCGCCGTTTTGAGAGCAGTGCTGATGAAATAATTTAAACAAAGTAAAGCGCCTGTCAGGGTTCGAACCTACGAACTACAACTCGTAAGTCGCAGCCGTTACCACTGAGCGACCGCTGCTCCACAGTTCAGCAGTACGAATATGTGAAACACAAGGGAACTGTTGATCATTTTCATCACCTATGCTTAAGTTTTGGTTCACTTATCCCCACAGCTAATTATATATACCGCTACCGCTACCGCGCTATCGCATTAGGTGATGAACCTGTAATGATAGTTTTTATGGGAGAAATAAATAAATAAATAAAAATAAAATAAATAAATATAATTATCTTTGTTTTTTTATTTAGCTGGTGGATATCCTGAGTCTATGAAACAGTCCTTATTTTTCAAATTAATAATATTATTATTGTGGATCACGTTGCGCCACGGAAATGAGAAATCTGTAGCAAATTGAGAACTGGAAGAAAATTAAGTTTTCAGCGCCAAGTAATATTTTCAATAGGTATCGAGTTGAAAGCGTGCTGCAAAGTTCTGTTTAAAACGTTCAGTTTTGTACGAAATCAGTGCCTTTTCAGCTTCATAATTTACCAGCTAGAGTAGATGTCGTTCTAGCTGTTCGATGAGAAGCTATTGCTTGAGTTCTCTTTAATTTTTGCGATATTTATACTGTTTGAAAAAATTAAGAAGTTTCATGTTCTAGAAATATTAAAGAATCTGAAACTTTTTATTATTTTAGTTTCATTTATGTTCTTGCTTATTTGTTGATTGAGTTTTTTCGGCGTTCTACCATAGTTGATGTAAAAGCACTCGTAAGAGGCTCGTTTGCAACCATCAGTCCTTTTAATGTCCTAGTAGAAACCTAAATATACCTAAATATGCCATAAAGCGTCATGCCAACCACTGTCCATTTCATTAATTTATTCTACCTTTAACTTTTCAAAATACTGCTTTAGCTAATTTCTAAAACAAACAAACAGGACCACGTCCTTCCATTTCCTTTTTCCTCATCATTTGTGCGCCAGAATTTCTTCCGGTATTAATAATAAAGGAAGTAAAAAATGACCCAATAAATTCTGTTCCCGTTCCCTAATTTTACTATACCTATGTACCTGTTCTCCCTGTGCTAAGAGGGTCACACAGAGGCCAATAAAAACGCCATAGAGTGTATAGATCGGGCCAGATTTACGGGCGCTACAAAAGTGATATTGGGGACTTCTAAAACCAGCCCAACTTGGACTCTTTTTCTTGAACATTTTCATGGATCGCTGTGCATTTTTTTTGTGACTTCGAAGGAGTAGGGGTCTATCGGAAATGGCCTTGTTAGGATATAAAACAGGAATTCTTCCTGCCATCTTGTCTTGAATTACTTGGTTGGGTTATGTCATACGTTGTAAGTGTAATAAAGGTGTTTTCGATATTTTATTGAAGAGTGAAATGTTAAGGAAATCTGTTATGGGTTGTAATAAAAAATGAACAAGTTTATTGGTTATAAACAGTCTTTTCGTTGTTACATTTCATCGCTTCATCCCTTTCGGTGGTTTTTCTTTTTTCTTTAGGTAAGGAATAATATTAACCATCCACGTTGTCTGGAAATGAATAGGCAATTCGTTTTCCATCCGTTTATATGAAATTACTCAAACTCATAGCATTTATTTCAAATAAACCCATTACAGGCACTTTTGAATTGTCAAAGGGTCGGTCAGTCAGAAAGATGAAGCTAGTTACCGATTCCAAAGCGTAGTAGGTATGTACGTGTGGAGAAGAACGGGCGTGTGTCCTTCCACGGACACTCTTTTAGATCGAAATATAGTTACAAAAATGGGTTACATCATTCATGTTGAAATAGTACATGTGAGAGCGATGTAGAAAGACGTGGGTACGATAAAAGCGATTGTAATTAAAAACAAAAAGCAATTCAGAAATTAAAATAAGCCGTGGCAGCTAAGAGATGACCGGTCCGAACTGACGGCGCCCGTTCACGAATATGACGTATGGATTAGCACGTTTCAGCTCAATCATTCTGAAGGGAACTTAATGATCCAGCACACAAGCCACCACCAGCGAGACATTTGAGTGAGCATGACATACTCTCAGCCGCCAGGGCACGTTCAAGTCAATGAAAGACGAACCCAATAAATGGTAGCTATAGTAGGAACATAATGCTTACGACCGCTGAAATCTCACAAAAAAAACTTGAGAGGTGTCAAGGGACACCCGGATGGAACGAAGTTCTAAAAAAAAAAAAAAAAATTGTTGTTGTTGTTGTTGTTGGGGTGTTGTTGTTGGGATTGTTGTTGTAGTTGGGATTGTTGTTGTTGTTGTTGTTGTTGGGATTGTTGTTGTTGTTGTTGTTCAATGCGAAATAGAAATGAAAATATCTGGCTTGCTTTCTATAAGAGAGAGAGAGACAGACAGAGAAACATGCGACGCCGCACAGCTTACAATAGCTTACTATAGCAAAAAGTGTCGTGACAACTTTTCGTAAGAATTTTTTCCGTCTAGCCCCCTTTCACAACGCGCGATAAGGAACTTCGTTCCAAAACTTGTTGTACGTATCAAGAGGATTGGCAGCAGCACCCGTATCTCTGCTAATACCCTAACTGTGATCGGCAATAAATCAATCAAGCGTGATGATTAGATCCTTTTGATTGAAGAGTATTATTGTTCTATCCTAACTCACTATTAGTTACAACTTACATTAATTGATGTTTGTAAGACAATATTGATGAATGTTTACTCCTTATAACATATGAAAATTAATCTAAACTTCCTCGAAACCTCAAACACCCGAACTAATCCAAAACGACAATCATGAAAATCAAAACTATTACTCACACATCCAATTTGTGGCATTCCTAACAAAACTAACCATATTAAACCAATTTGAACCCTTTATCCGAAGGGTTGAAATAAATCAAACAAGTTTTCAAACAATTTAAGGCTAGACACAGACTAGTATAGAAGGTCGGCTCCATACAGGCGCACGCACACATAAACGCGTACGTAAGGCGATCTCAAACAAATGCCAGTCGCGAGTGCGCTTGCACTCGCTGTACAGCTTTCCTAGGAAAAACATGCGCTTCGGGAATCTTCGTTTATCTCCGGAAATACGTGTGATGATGAGATCTAATATATTAGAGCTGTTATAACCATGGAAGTACTTGCTTATTTTGTATTACCATGTTTAGAAAATTACTCTAAGCAATTCCAAAACGCTTTTCAAACTTTATTTTTCTTGTTCTATTTATGTTTGTGTTCCTTCTTTACGTCATGTTTACTGCAGTTAAATGTATTTTCTTTCTTTCTTTTGTTTTTAAAAACTTTGGGTGACAATTGCCGATCTGAAACCGAAGTAGGTAACCCAACAAAGAGGAAACTTCATATCAACGCGCACTAAAAGCGGAAGCGGGGTTCTACAAAACTTAAAAGCATTGCTTCTGGGGAGTTACTCTGTGACGCAACGTTCGTGCTAATTCGGAAACCCGAAGATTACCGAAGCTCAAACATTTCTTTATAAAGCTGTTCGTACGACAATCTCAAACAAATGCCAGTCGCGCTGCAGTGTCACAACAGAATGCGCTTGCGCTCGCTGTACGTGAAGCGTGTCTATGTTTTCGTGTGAATTTACTTATTGTATGAAACTGACCTTCTGTACCTATCCACTTTGTGAGCTAGAAATAACAAGAGAACAAGTGAATCTTACTTGATAACTACGATTCGTTAGAGGTAAGATAGGTGCCGGTTACGAAAGGTAAATATCCATTATAATTCATCGGGGGATAGTTTTGAAATAGGTTGTAATTAGGGAGGGTAGAAGATGCTGGATATGACCAAAGATTTTCCGTCACAAAATGTGCGTATAATCTAGGATTTATGCATTTCTTTTGATGTTTTCCAAGAGATTTTTAGTTTTTGGCACTTCTGGAAAAAAAGCTTGTCAAACTCCTTGGTACATTTTCCATTCGCCTCGAAATCGTACCCATTAAAAAAAAATACCGTATTTTTTCTTTGAAATCCAGATCTTGTCTAATAAGGTAGGTACCTACCTATTGGCATTGACGACTTCAAAGGAAACACTTACAAATCAAATTATTTATTTCTTTGCAAACATGGTCCATTGATATTTTTTATAATAAAGTCCTCCTTGCTCTACCATCACATAGACAATGCAAATCATATTATACTACAAAAGTTATTAATAATTTTAAATAACAATTAATTAGGAAATTATAACAATATCGAGTACTATAAGACAAATCATTTGACTTTCTTAACTGAATCTTTTGTCTTATCCAGCACACTACAAATCCATGCCAGAAAGAATGTTGGTAGCGATACTGGGTCTACACAGACTAATTAATCACAGAAAATGGGTGTACCTACACTGTATAGCAATACATTGTACGTGAGATCGCTTTATTTTCTTGACAAACTGTTTGGGCACCCTCCTGTAGGGGCGACTATTTTGGGCCCACATTGTAAATTGTAAAGGAAGCTGTAATGAAGAGTAGTAGTTGAATAAATGGGGGCCCAGGGTTGTGTTGAATTGTAATCAGAGGTGGGACAGAAGGTGGTTGGAACCTGACTCATAAAGAAAGTAATTAAAAAAGGTGAAGAGAATGGTGAATTTCTGGGTGTTTTAGCATCATTATAACAGTACTATTTTTTGTAGAATGTAACTGAAAGAGTTTTAATAAGAATGCTCTGATAAATCATTTTAAATTATATTTGTGAGGAGTGTGATTCCCAGCAGTTGCCAAGTGTTAAACTAATACGGACTTTGCCAATTACTAACCTTTTTTTTTTTTTTTTTTTTTTGGGTGGGAAATCATCACTACCCTACGAACTACTTACTAACCTACGAACACGTTCGGGTATGCGACTTGCGAAGCGACTTGCGTCAAGCGACACGCGCGCGCATCACTTGTTTCTATCCATGGCTCCACAAGTCGCATCACCGTTACTCGTGGCATGCTCTTAACAACATATTTCGTTTAAGGGGACTTCAGGATCTAAACGCAAGTTTTATAATGCCCAAAAGTATACGAGTATGATCCACGGCAGTAAACAAAATCAGAAAAATATATGATATTCTTCAGGATATATGCTAGTTAGATATTGGTGCCGATTCTCTTGTACACCGAACTAAACTAACTAAACTATCACTAAAATTCCTTACTTTTGGCTATGAGAATCTTAGAGCTATTCTGCAATAAAATATCTCTAAATTTAAAAATCATTTTGACGCAACTAAAATTTAATTTGACAATCGCGACTCCACATGGTACCTACTTGTTTACCCTACCACGTGATTTTTTTTTAGAGCCGGCGGCTCGCATGGGTGGCAGCCTCGGCGTGTTTTATATGGATTTTTTCTTTTTTTGTACGGAAAATATTTAAAAAAAAAATACCTTCGTGTAGAGTTATATGGGTTTAAGGGTTTTATAAAGGGGGTCGAAATTTTCATTATTTTTGCGATAGGACACACCGTTTTCGAGATATAAGCAAAATTAAAAAAAAAATACAGTACTGTTTTTGCCCCTGAAGTCGAGTTGTTGTGGTGGATCTTAGTTCATGACAACTAATTTTATTCCACACCATTTTAATCGCGATTAAAAATAGCCAGATTTAGTTAAGACAACCAAAATTTTAGGTTAAAAACGTCAAATTCAGAATAGCAAAATTGCCATTTTCACTAAACTAATTATTCAGTACCATCTTAGTGCTGTCAAACTAAAATATAGTTAAGTTGTGTCACTTTAGTCTATTTCAGAATGAGAAATCGTCTTTTGACAGGACTAAACAAAATTTTAGTGATTTTTTGTCTAGTTTAGAGAATTTTGTGACAAGAGAATCGGCACCAATGTGTTGAAAACTTAATACAACTAATTTGTTACGATAGAAAAAAAACATGAAGATACTTCTAAAAAATTCTTTTAACTATTTAAAACCATACTAATATACATACAATCATTCTGATTAGTCTACAAGCAACATATTAACGTAATAGTGTTTTAATTTTTTAGTCCAATTAATAGTTTTCTTTTGTAAATAGTTAATTGCTCCATATTTTGCAATAAATTACCAGCGTTGTGTCATCGCGTTTCTCTTTCTTTTCTATGCAGTCCGACAGTGATCGAGCTAAAGCTGTTGTCAGCCTCTTAAAGCTAATTTCGGTAATGTAACCAAAGTTATACTGTCTCATTTCGTTGTTAGCACTTCCAAGATGCTTCGACGTGCATTAGCTAGTTAGTACTTCTGTCTATAAGATAACTTTGTTGCAGAGTAAGTTACACGTGGAGCGAAGAGCCTCCTAATGCAACGTTGTAACAAACTATACTGCATCATAAAGACATCATAGCAGTTGTACATTGCAACTACTTACGTCCGAACCCAATCACGTATCTAAGACCATTTTTTTACTGGAGATAGAAAGACTCTTTTTTTTTTTTTGGTAGGTACACCAACGACTTATTCACTAGAACATTAATATAATAAAAAATAACATATTCATTGAATTATAGTGAATTAGTCACTTACAGGCGTACACAGCACTTACATAAAAAATAACTTATTAAATATACGTTTTATCAAGATTTTTGACTCGTAGTGAAGATAGAAAAAATAATTAGAAACAAGAACAAAATATAAAGTAAAAAACAAAATCATAATTAGAATCAAAATTAAAATTAAAACATTAATATAAAAATCAAAAAATAAACAGCAAAATTGAAATTCAAAATTCAAAACGGTAGAACGCGATAGCTAGGGTGCAATAAGAGAACATTCCAGAATTGTTAAAGTGATATACAACAAAAAACCAAAAAAAAAAAAAAATGTAAAAAACTTATCAATCTCTGGTTTTAACGTTCCAATAATGCCAAAGTATGCGTCCCTATAACGTGCTGACAGCTATTTGTTTGACAGGGACAGATAGAATTATACTGTCAATCTTCAAAAGAAATTCTGTGTTTCGCTGAAAATTGGTTATTGGGTTCGGCCGTTAGCCCAATGCTTCATTATCCATACATTTGCTATTATCTGAGATACGTCCAAACTTTTGTTTTTTCTCAATTCTTTAGTACATTAAAAGCTGTGTGCCCGGAAGCATTGCTCATCGACCTTCCATACCAACTTTCATACCATATTTTAATACCTTATGGAAATGATTATTTTTAATCTTTCCTTACGTTACTACCCTTCGTTGCATAAGGAATTCTTGTGCTAAATTTCATACTTCTAAGCCCAGCGGTTTAGGCTGTGTGCCAGTAAATTCATGAATAACTCTAAGGAATCGACGGGATAACAATAGATTAGGTGTACCAAGATCACCCACGGCACTGATGCGTAAAAGTATTTTCTCTTTACCAGTTATTTAAAATAAAATCCCTAGACGAATGCCCACAAACCTACTTAAACTACATCAAAAAAAAATACCTGGTGGCCAAATGTTATTATAGCTTAACTGAATTTTTAAATGATCGTACCTACTTAGTTCCTATCGTTATGACATTTCTTCGATCTCAAAAGTGTGACACCTTATAGTTTTAAACTTTATTTTTTTATGGATTATCTTTTCAAACGACTGTGGGACAGTAGATTAAATTATGGTTGTACTTTTAATGTATAAATTCAATTTTTTTTGTTATTTTAGTACGCCTTAAACAATACATGTAGATCCTGTTTCCCGAATGTTTATTCTAACACCATGCAAATCTATTGTATACGTACTCATGTTTTACAAAAAATAAAAGTCTCATCTATGTTATCTTAAGACTTTTACTTAGTAGAATATGTCCTGAACCCGACCCCCAATGCTCCACACGACTGCTCTGCGAAAACGCTCCCGTTTAATCATTGTAAGTAATCACTCTATGATTAAGTACTAAGTAAATGTAACTGAGGAATGATTAGATTTCAAGTTGATCGGGAAGACGAGTATTTGAAGTTTCTTGAAATGAATAGGACACGTAGGTACACCTTCCTTTGAGTGATGTAATAGGCAAACAAACAGTAGAGCACGTTTTAGCTGTCATCAGTACATAATTATATTACTCAAATTCATTGATCACAATCATAATAATTATTATGTATATTAGCTTCCACCCGCGGCTTTACCCGCGTTGTATGTCGATAAAAAGTAGCATTATGTCCTTTCCCAGGGTTCAAAGTATACCCATATCAAATTTCATCAAAACGGGTCCAGCTGTTTCGGAGATTAGCCGGAACAAACAAACAGACAAAAAGAAAAAAAAATTGTACCGGATATACGTTCATAATAATAATTACGCATTTAGTAAAAAGCTGTTATTTTGACCTTACAAACAAACACTTCAATTTTATTTATTTGGGTATAGAAGATATAGATTTTAGATGAGAGAAAAAAGCCCTCAATGACTCGTATCCGAATATGTCTTTTAAAACTCTACGAGAAAATTTGAGAAAACTTTTTGAGGTCAGAAATCTCGTAATTAGGTATTGCAAATTTAATCAAAACTAAACACACACGTATTTTTTTTTTTTGTTTGACACACTGTTTATCTATACTAGAATGGTTTATATAGTTAAATAAAGGTAAACAAATCGTAAAAAGGGTTTTTTATAGTTGACACTATCTTGTTTAAAACTACGTTACAACAAAATTAAAGTTATTTGCGATTTATAAGATAGTTTCCTCTTTTATTAATGTATGTTAAACTTTATCATTTATTCGTAAACTATACTCTTCGTACATGTAATTGCTTGAGCACAACCTTTTTTGTTAGATTTATAAAATAGTATAATATTTTGTAATCTGGCTATTCTAATAGCCCAAAAAGACAGGTTCCCTAAACCCTTTACAAAAAACAACCAATTAGATAACGTTGCTAAATTAAAGAGTACACCTGTGACGTAGTATGGCAACTGAAGTAGCAGGTATTACGTTTAGTCGGTTAACCAGATGCCTTTTATGTTGTGGATGAATTAGAGACACCAGACTGAATTAGCAGACACCTTCTCTATATGCCTTAATGAACTGTCAGAAAAAGACCTGTCGGTAGATGTAGTATGCATAACATAGCATTTTATGATATCAGGTCATGAAGACCGCCTTGTAATACCTAATTATAGATTGGCTGCATGCTTCAGCAGACAAAATAGTAAAAGAGGAGGATCTTGTATTCTGGTCCGGTCTGGACATTTATGGAGGGAGTTACCAGAGGTCTCAGAACTTTCATTGACGAATGTAGTAGAATGCTGTGCAATTGAACTAACAAGTTATAAAATTGTAATAATATGTATCTTTAGAGTACCAAAGACCGGAAATTTGAATGTATTTTTTAGCAAATTAGAGAAATTATTGACATTACTGGCAAGAAGAAATTTTAGGAATATTATTATAACAGGCGATATAAATATAGACGTATTGAAAAATAATAATATAACTTTCGAACTAAGATGTCTCCTTAAAAGTTTTAACATGACATTAGCTATAGAAAAACCAATCAGAATGCAAAGCCAAACCTGCATTGATAATTTCGCCCACAATTTCGAGAAAAAATGCAGGTCGGAAGTAATAGAATTTGCCCTATCGGATCACACTGCGCAATTGCTGAAGTGTCCCGTACCTATTGACTGTGTTTTGAAACATTGGTTTAAATCTCAACGAGACTATAGCCCAGAGAATATGAATAAATTTAGAACCTGCCTTGAGAAAATAACATTTGCTGAAATATATGATAATGATGATCCAAATGATGCATTTAACTCATTTTTCGAACAGTTTAAATTATTTTATGACCTATGCTTCCCCCGTAGACGTATTAAAATACCAACAAGCCAAAAACCGAAATGGATATCGCGAGGACTTAAATTATGCAGCTTCAAGAAAAGGCAATTGTTATGGACGTCTAGACTTAAACCTACTCAAATAAATAAAACAAAATATTCAAATTACTCGAAGTTATTTAAAAAAAATATTAAATTGACTAAACGATCTCAAAATAACCACAGTATTAAAACTTCTGACAATAAAAGCAAAATGACATGGAATATAATAAAAAACGCTAAATTAAATCTACCTAATGAATCAATAAATACAATTCAAATTGACAATGAAACAATTAACAAACCTCAATTAGTTGCTGACAAGTTCAACGATTATTTCGTAGAAAAAATTATGCCAATACCAGGAGCAGGTAAGAGATCGAGTGCTTATATATTAAATAAACAAAAATCAATGTTCATGGCTCCATGTCAACCGATACAAATTTTTAACATTATAAAAGGTCTTAAAAACACTAATAGCGTAGGGTATGATGAAATTTCAACTAAGATTATAAAACATGTTGCCGATTTAATTTCTAAACACTTAAGTCATATTCTCAACCTGTGTATCAGTCAGGGTATTTTTCCTGACCGTCTTAAGATCTCTATAATTAAACCCATATTTAAAAAGGGTAATAAGCTGCTAATGCAGAACTATAGACCTATTGCGCTTTTGCCAATTTTCTCTAAAATTTATGAGAAATATATTTATAATGAGCTATATGCATACCTAGAAAAACAAATGATTCTCTGTAACGAGCAAAAAGGTTTTCGAAAGAATATGACAATTAATATGGCTATTTATGACTTTCTAAATAAAATTATGACTAATATTGATAATAAGACACCTGTTTGTGCTGTGTATTGTGATATGACGCAAGCTTTTGACTGTGTTGACCACAATATTTTAAGAAACAAACTTGACTCCTATGGTATAAGAGGTAACATTCTTGACTTAATATGCACTTACCTTTCAGAAAGAAAACAATTTACTGCTATAACTGACTTAAATTTAAAGACTAAAGAAGAAGTTACATACCTATCCAAAGAACGCACAGTTTATTTTGGAGTACCACAGGGCAGTGTATTGGGTCCCTTACTGTTCTTGATTTATATTAATGACCTGACCTATGCCATAGACTTCCCCATAACACTCTTTGCTGACGATAGTACGGTAACAATACCTTGCAATAAACCTGAATTGTATGAATCTGATGTCAATAACGCGGTAAATTCATTAATCTCTTGGCTTAATAACAATAATTTAAGAATTAATTTTGGAAAAACCCAAATAATGCACTTTGGCCATAAAAAAGTCAGTTCGAAAATGGAGGTCCAATACGAAGGTAACAAAATTTGCGACGTAGATAGTGCAAAATTTCTAGGCTTGGTTATCGATAGGCAGCTCAAGTGGAAGGATCACATTGAAGCGCTATGTAAGAAAATTAGTAGTTCATCCTATGCCCTGTATAAACTTGCTCCAACAGTTAACACAGATGCACTACTCACAGCTTATCATGGTCTTGTGGCATCGGTATTAAGATACGGTATTATATTTTGGGGCAACTCGACAAACAGAGAAGCTGCTTTTAAAGCGCAAAAGCGATCCATCAGAGCCATGTTTGGAATACAAGTAACGGACAGTTGTAAACCATATTTAAAAAAATATAAAATTCTGACGCTACCGGCTTTGTACATTTACGAAACTGCCCTATTTGTTAAGTTAAATGCACATTTGTTTCCTCACCTGTCTGATACTGTTAAACGTAACAGGTGGAATGATATGTTACGCGGACGGAGAGCCAAAACAGCCCTAATGTGGAAAAGCATATTCTGCATAGCTCCGCAAGTTTATAACAAAATCCCAAAATCAATCAAAGAGTTAAATTTAAATGGATTTAAAAATAAACTTAAACACTTGCTATGTAATATATGTTATTATAATTTAAATGACTATTTGAATGATACCTTGACATCCTAACTGTAATCTTTTATATTTTGACATCTTACTCTTTGATACTCTTACATTTTGTGATAATTTGACATCCTAAATAAATTTTGTATATATGATCTTATTTTTAACCGACATGCCTCAAATTGTAATTTAATTCGTAATAGGCAATCAATAATATTAATACTTACATAATAATCTCTGTCCTATATTGAATGTATGTTCCTAATATTTGCACGCCATACTTGGCAGAATGTGATGATACCACTGACTAATCTTAAGACCATAATAATGTACCATATTCTGATAAATAAATTATTATTATTATTATTATTTCCTTTATTTCATTATATACATATAAATTATATTTTTAAACATTAGAATATATAATATATAAAAACATTTAAAAATATAAAAAATAGTAGCCCACCGGTATCGGGAACAGGGTCCAAGCTACCGGCGGTCAGGGCTCCAGAGAGAGGAACCTCCTGACAATGCGAGCCGTGTCCAGAAGTACCGCCTTCTGAATCAAGCCCTTGATCCAGCTGCCCAACGAGAGCCTCCTCAGGTGTTGGTCGAGGCTCTTGGCTATTAAGCCATTGGCTGTTACGACTATCGGCACAATGATCGCTGAGTCCACGTCCCACATGTCGACAACCTCGCGAGCCAAGTCAAGATACTTGATTTGTTTATCTTTCTCGGCTTTCACGAGGTTCCCGTCATGCGGAATCGTGATGTCAACGATCACTGCGCGCCGCTCTATTCGATCCACCACCACTATATCAGGCTTATTGGCAACAATAGTCTTGTCAGTGATGATGGATCGATCCCAGTATAATGTGATATGTCCATTTTCGAGAACTGGGTCGGGCACATACCTGTAGTATGACACTTCTGATTCTACAAGGCTGTATTTCAGAGCAAGTTGCTGATGGATAATCCTGGCTACAAGGTTGTGTCTATGCAAGTACTCTTCGTTAGCTAGACGAGAACATCCGGAGATAATATGTCTGATTGATTCACCCGGACGGTGGCATGCCCGACAGATGTGAACCGTGCCGTCTTTCACAATAAATCTCCGGTAATTCTTCGTCATCCTAACTTCGTCCATAATTGCACAGACAAAACCTTCGGTTTCTCCAAAGAGGTCACCGTAACGCAGCCAGGCTACGGACGCTAGTTGGTCTACATCAGGTCCATGTAGGGCCCGGAAAAAGCGTCCGTGAAGTTCCTTACTCTGCCATAATTCCATGCGATCATTAGTCTCAAGCACTACTGGTTTGCGCCAGTTCTCTTTAGCCAAGGAGAGCGGGGTGAGGCCCTTGTCCACTGTGACCACATCTCGATGCATCCCCATGTCGGCTTCTAAGAAATATTCCCTGAGACTGCATATCTCGCGATTGTGGAGGGTCTTAGCATTTAAAAAGCCTCGACCTCCACACTTTCGCGGGATATACAGCCTCATTACCGATGATCGTGGGTGATGCATACGATTTGCAGTTAGCAGCGAACGAACCTTCTTATCCAGGGCGTCGAGTTCGGTCTGAGTCCATTTGAGTATGCCCAAAGAGTACATCAAAACTGGCATGACCCAACCGTTAAAGGCGCGCACCTTGTTTCCGCCTGATAAAAGACTATTAAATACTTTTTTCAGGCGGCCAAAGAAGCGTTCCTTTAACCAACATGTCGAAAGATCCTTTCGGGAACGACGAACCTGTTGGCTAATGGTCATATCAATGAGAAGTAGCTCCTTAGTACCACGGGACCCGTTCCTACATCCATTTTGAGAAGGAGACATGATGGAGTTGGTGTCTATATGGTTGTTAATTTTAGCTCTCAAAATGGATGTAAGAACTTTATAGACCGTCGGTAAACACGTGATCGGCCTATAATTTTTGGGTTCCGCAGTGCTACCTGATTTATGGAGCAGGTGGATAACTCCTGTTGTAAGGAACTGGGGTAGCGAACCGGACTCCAAAGCAACCTGGAACTGAGCCGCCAAGCGAGCGTGCGACCTTAAAAACGATTTTATCCAAAAGTTGTGCAGCCCGTCCGGCCCTGGAGACTTCCAGTTAGGCAACGGACGGACTGCACGAGCCACGTCTTGGGGGCAGATGGTAATAGCCCCCATTTCCGGTATTGGTTCGCAGGCTCGCTCGACTTCCCGAGTCCAATCACCTTCGGTGTGACTGACAGGCACCGACCAGATATTGCGCCAGAAAGAGCACATGGCATCATCATCTGGTAGGTACGTGTCAGTCACACCTTGATCCGGTCGTTCCCAATCCCTATAAACCCACCTTTCATCGCGCTGGAAGGTGCGATTCTGAGTGTATCGCTCCACTCGCCGCTTATACCTACGGATACGGTTCGCCCATGCATACACTTTCTGCTTCAGGAAGTCGATACGCTCTGTGACACAGGACATATAATCCTGAGGACTGATATTGGTCCCTGCGAACGCGCGTCTCACAAAGCGCATCACTCTAGGGCGAGTATTGCCCTCCCTGAAGCAGGTTAGTTTGCCGATGAGCGCTCTGGCCCCACCAATAAGGCGCTCAATTCTGCACTGCCGAGCTGGTACGGCTGGTTTCGGTCGTGTAACTCTAGAGTCATTAGCAAATTTGACGTGAGCTACACGGCATGCCGCTACAGCCGCGCAATACAGAATCGAATGAGTATCGGTGAGGTCTTCGCAATCATCAATATAGTTTGACAACTGCGATTCCAGAGTCGCCACCAGCGCCCTATTTTTGTTATGCATGGGCAAACGAGGTAAGCGTGGTCTAAGCTCGGGCGATATGAACCGATATTCCCGAATCGCATCCTCCAAAGCACTCCTCAATTCCTCATTGCACTGGGTACTTACGTTTGTAGCCCTGTCATCCCTGCCCTCGTCCGCTTGGCTTGTTATAGGTTGTGGTAGTACTACAACAGTCTGCGACGGGGGGGCGATGACATGACTACTCTGTATTTCATTCCGCAGGCGATCAAGTACAGTGTCATCCAACATATGATTACGTTGGATGACCCGCACCTGATC
Source organism: Griposia aprilina (assembly GCA_916610205.1). Classification (NCBI taxonomy): domain Eukaryota; kingdom Metazoa; phylum Arthropoda; class Insecta; order Lepidoptera; family Noctuidae; genus Griposia; species Griposia aprilina. The sequence continues at coordinate 15,997,092 of OU744305.1, forward strand.
CGACAGTCGTTGTGCCGAAACGTTGACAGCTGGCTCAAGCACCTGAAAAAGAGAGAGCATCCGAACACGGTACGCGGTCAGATTGTTTCCCCCCTCTGTAGCCCCATAGTATGAGCGCATGACGTTTTTATTATTATTTCCTTTATTTCATTATTTACATATAAATTACATTTTTAAATATTAGAATATAAAAAATATAAAAAACATTTAAAAATATAAAAAATAGTAGCCCACCGGTATCGGGAACAGGGTCCAAGCTACCGGCGGTCAGGGCTCCAGAGAGAGGAACCTCCTAACAATGCGAGCCGTGTCCAGAAGTACCGCTTTCTGAATCAAGCCCTTGATCCAGCTGCCCAACGAGAGCCTCCTCAGGTGTTGGTCGAGGCTCTTGGCTATTAAGCCATTGGCTGTCACGACTATCGGCACAATGATCGCTGAGTCCACATCCCACATGTCGACAACCTCGCGAGCCAAGTCTAGATACTTGATTTGTTTATCTTTCTCGGCTTTCACGAGATTCCCGTCATGCGGGACCGTTATGTCAACAATCATTGCGCGCCGCTCTAATCGATCCACCATCACTATATCAGGCTTATTGGCAACAATAGTCCTGTCAGTGATGATGGATCGATCCCAGTACAATGTGATATGTCCATTTTCGAGAACTGGGTCGGGCACATACCTGTAGTACGGCACTTCCGATTCTACAAGGCTGTATTTCAGAGCAAGTTGCTGATGGATAATCCTGGCTACAAGGTTGTGTCTATGCAAGTACTCTTCGTTAGCTAGACGAGAACATCCGGAGATAATATGTCTGATGGACTCACCCGGACGATGGCATGCCCGACACACGTCAACCGTCCCGTCCTTCATAATATGTCTCCGGTAGTTATTCGTTAAGATAACTTCGTCCATAATTGCACAGACAAAACCTTCGGTTTCTCCAAAGAGGTCACCGAAACGCAGCCAGGCTACGGACGCTAGTTGGTCTACATCGGGCCCATGTAGAGCCCGAAAAAAGCGTCCGTGAAGCTCCTTACTCTGCCATACTTCCATGCGATCATTAGTGTCAAGCACTACTGGTTTGCGCCAGTTCTCTTTAGCTAAGGAGAGCGGGGTGAGGCCCTTGTCTACTGTGACCACATCTCGATGCATCCCCACGTCGGCTTCTAAGAAATATTCCCTGAGACTGCATATCTCGCGATTGTGGAGGGTCTTAGCATTTAAAAAGCCTCGACCTCCACACTTTCGCGGGATATACAGCCTCATTACCGATGATCGTGGGTGATGCATTCGATTTGCAGTCAGCAGTGTACGGACCTTCCTATCCAGGGCGTCGAGCTCGGTCTGAGTCCATTTGAGTATGCCGAAAGAGTACATCAAAACCGGCATGACCCAACCGTTAAAGGCGCGCACCTTGTTTCCGCCTGATAACAGACTATTAAATACTTTTTTCAGGCGGCCAAAGAAGCGCTCCTTTAACAACTGCTTCATGTCAGTACCATTGATGCCCAACGCTTCCGACATACCCAAATACTTATAGGTTTCGAATGCGGAGAGGGCTCTAAGATTTATGGAATCCGAGAGTTGTGTTCCGACGGATTCCACAATCTCCCCTCGCTTTACATGCATGACCGCACATTTGTCCACACCAAATTCCATCCTGATGGCGCTACTGAAAGTTTCAGTTACTTTCAGTAGCTCCATCAGTTGCAAATTGTTGGGGGCAAAGAGTTTTAGGTCATCCATGTAGAGGAGGTGAGATATAACCTGACCACCTCTCCTCAGCCGATAGCCTAGACCTGAATCCTCCAACAGTGTGCTTAGAGGATTCAAGGCTTAGCAGAACCAAAGCGGACTCAAACTATCACCCTGAAATATGCCTCGCTCGATCCTTATCGGTTCGTTATTCCTCTGGATATTTCGACATCCTGGATAGTGAAGGACCGTTCTCCATTGCCCCATACATGACTTCAGGAAGGTGCGCAGAGTTGCATCTACTTTATACAACTCCAGCACCCTCACCAGCCATGTATGTGGCACCGAGTCATAGGCCTTCTTGTAATCTATCCAACATGTCGACAGATCCTTTCGGGAACGACGAACCTGTTGGCTAATGGCCATATCAATGAGGAGTAGCTCCTTAGTACCACGGGACCCGTTCCTACATCCATTTTGAGAAGGTGAAGGTGAAGAATTATTATTATTATTATTAGAAAAGGTAGCAGGTGGCGTTCTGTAGTTTCTGCCTACCCCTATGGGAAGAAGGCGTGAGTTTATGTATGTATGTATGTATGAAATAGAAAAAATGTTAAATGCTGTATTGCGGCTGCGACCATACCACTGTGAGCACAATTCAATTGAGTTAATATGGGCTCAAGTTAAAAGCTTTTTAGCCGAGAAAAATAAAACTTTTAAAATGTATGACCTAAACATTCTTTTGTCAGAGGCTTTAACTAATGTGACAGCTGAGAATTGGAAAAGTTGCGAGGGTCATGTAATAAAAGAAGAACAGAAAATGTTTAAATTAGACATAATAATTGATGATACCACTGAACGCTTTATTATTAATGTGACAGATAGTTCCTCAAATTCACATTCAGAATAGAGCCTATTCTTATGGGGCTCAAAATAATATGATTTTAACATTTGAAATAAAAGGTTTAACATCTATGAGTCACGTGGTTGTTTGTGTTTACCTTTATTTAACTACCTAAACCTTTCGAGTATAGGTTGTACAATACAGCATCTGTTTGCTTTTGTTAACCGACTTCACAAAAAGGAAGAGATTCTCAATTCGTCTGTATGTTTTTTTTTATTTTTTATTTTTTATGTGTGTTATCTCATAACTTTTTTCTGTGTGAACCGATTTGGATGATTCTTTTTTTATTTGATAGCTGGTGCTTCACATGTGGTCCCATTTAAATTTGATCAAGGTCTGACCAGTAGTTTTTGAGTTATCCTTAATACTGCATATTTTTTCCACTTAGTTTATATTGATGATGTGTTGATAATTTCCTGTCACTGTTATTTACATACCAATTAGTGGAATACGAATTTGTGTGGCGTAGGTACCGCAACTAAAAAGTGAAAACTTTGATTTTGTATTTTCGTTTTTGGCCACCGACTTCCGAAATAAAAGTTATTTTTCACGTCTTTTAGTGTCTTTTTTGGAAGTCGGTTGTTTTTTTGGAAAAAAGTTTTTATTATTTTCCTGAGAATTTTTGAATCATTTAATAATCCCAATATATTCGGCAGAGACAACCCTACATCTCTCGTAACTAAATTGACATCAACATCAGTGTGACAAGGAACTTTAATTATCCAATAAAATTATATTCTATTCTAATCTATGAAAGGATACCATTAAATCGATTAATTGGTATTTCAAAGTAAGCATATTATTTTCCGCCAATACGGAACCCTACTATAATTACTCAATTCCCAATTATGTAATTATAACAACTATTCATTACAGGGCTAGAGATATCTTCATCATCTGGTGCAGCTGAACACCAGTATTTTACATGGAGCGACTGCCTATCTGACCTCCACAACCCAGTTACTGGGTAACACGATACCCCTTGGTAAGACCGGTTATCAAACTTCTGGGCTTCTGACTACCCGTAACGACTGAGCGACTAGAGATATCCTATAGTTATAAAATTAAAGAAACACATACTTTACCGATGTAAATTCAGGGAAATTCAATGTCTATCGAACTGAAGACCAACTTAAATTACATGTAGGTACATTCAAATCACATTTGTTATTCTTTGCTATTTGTAAGAAATAGCTATGTATAAGTATAATACGTCAAATTCATATAAAAAAAATACTCTGACTATACATATGATGCTATCCTGTAAAAGGCCTGCGGGGTAATTACGTAAGATACTAACGGTAGGAATTGGTTTCATTTTGACAGTTCAACAACATTCATTGCGTTATTTACGTTGTTGAGCAGACAATTTTTTCTAACATATAAAGCAATGTATTAGCAAAGGGCTTCAAAACGATTCAGCTTGTGATAGATAGTGTGTTACTAAATTAGGGTGCTGTTTTCATTTAAGAGGCTTACAAGAGCTAAAGCGCGGTCACTGTCGGATTGCATAGAAAAGAAAGAGACGCGCGATGACACAACGCTGGTAATTTATTGCAAAATATGAAGTAATTATGGATTTACAAAAGATCTATTCATTAGACTAAAAAATGAAAACACTATTACGTTAGTATGTTGCTTGTAGAATAATCTGACAAAAAATCAGAATGTTTGCATGTATATTAGTATGGTTTTTAATCGTTAAAAAAGAAAATTGAGGTATCTTTTTGATTTTTTTCTATCATATCAAGTTAATTGTATTATGTTTTCAACACACTATCTAACTAGCATATATCCAGAAGAATATCATATATTTTTCTGATTTTGGTTACTGCAGTGGATCATATATTTTTAGGCATTATAAATTTGCGTTTAAATCATGTAGTCCCCTTAAATTAAAAAATTATGGGCATCCACAGAACTCGTATGTTACACACCCACATACAACCAAGATCCATTATTTGGTATTACTCAATTGGACCAGGTACCTATCAAAGTCGAAACAATAATAATATTTTCACAAATAGTTTGCTCAAAGTATCGGGGGTTTGTGATCCGAATATATTTGCTATTGTCCTTATTTTATTTGCAGGTAACATTGGGAGTTCGACGGTTGTAATTTTAAGGAGATGTTTTTAGCCACAAAGTATTTATGGGTAGTAGAAAAGGATTTTCTGATTTTATCTTGGTCATTCTGACATCGTTTAAGGAAAAACATCGTGAGGAAACCTTCACCTTAATTGCGTTACACAGTATCAATCACAATCTGAATAATTTTGAAGGATATTATTGCTAATCCATTGCATTATACAGGGTTAGTTTTCAAAGACCAGCCAAATTTAAGGATGTGGTACAGACCATCAAACTGAACAACTCTCTCCATGGGACCAATATCATCATCGCGAAAAATTTATAAACTGTCCCATAAAAAACTTCAATACCTACTTGACCTAAATGTATGGGACCGCTGATTTTTTTTTCGTGATTACGATTTTGATCCCAAGGAGAAAATTGTTCAGTACGCTGGTCTGTACCACACCCTTAAATTTGGCTGGTCTTTGAAAACTAACCCTGTATGTTTGAAAAATATGTCTGATCAACATCGAATCATATTTTAATCAACATACATACACATTACATCTTTACATAACATCACATCATCATCTCTGTATTTTTACATCTCTATAAGTTCATATTACCCTATTGAATGACTATTTCATGAAATCATGACATTTGCAGGCAATTCTAACTTGAGGAGTTGTATTGCTGATTCTAATGATTATAATTCTGTAAAGCGATATTTTATACTGTCGCGAATCATATTTAGATCACCATGCGAAATGTGGGTGTGCTATAGGTACATCTGTGCCTAACCCTTCGGGGAATACAGGCGTGATGTTATGTGAGTGTACAAACTGATACTGACCTGCAAATTGCAAAAAAAGTAAGAAAATTTGAATTTCGCGGGATACCTTGGCGCACCCTTAAGGTAGGTATTATACAACTACTGCAATAATCGTAAGGATTTTTTAGGATAGTTTTTTCACCCCACTACGAGTAATTAAGCTTTTATGTGTAATTAAAAAGAGTTTGATTAGATTAAGTGTTCGGCTTTCTCATCGCCCATTCGCTGAGCAATCCGATTGGTCCACGGATGAGAACAGTGGCGCCACACTTCCGCGTGCGTTGTTTTCGCCATGATATAATAATAGAGACCATGGCTTTCGCGACACTAACTGGTCTTAACTAGTAAAATTAACGTGCTCCGCGCTTCGTTGATTTCGTGTTACGATCCCTGCAAGATACGGTCAATAACATTAAATAATGCCTGTGGGTAAGATGTGTAGCGAAGTTTAGCATGATTCAGGACGGCCGACCGTACACGCCCGCGAAACCATAAGAGCGCGAGACAGTGAACTGGAGTTTGCGGTAAGCTTTTTCGGATCCATAGCCTTAACTACTACACAACATACATATTTTGTTCCTATGTATGATAGTTAGAGACATGATAGTGATCATGCCAATATTATGTTAGTTTTTAGCACCATTATGATTGAATGTATTTTTTTTATGTTATCCGACACTCTTCCATTGCTGAGCAAAGGCCTCCCCCATATCCGCCCAAGCATCCTTTTCCAGGGCCACCTCGATCCAACCATTGCGGTACTTGTCTGGGTCTAAATATATATACGACTAGCTAGCCCGCGGCTTCGCCCGTGTATATGTCGGAAATTGTGCCACAGGAACGTGCTACCGGGACAAAAAGTAGCCTATGTCCTTCCCTAGGAGACCATCTATTTGCTTGGCAAATTTTATCGAAATCGGTCCAGTGGTTTAGGCGTGAAAAGGTAACATACAGATAAGAGCTACTTTCGAATTTATAATATTAGTATGGATTAGAATTTTTTCAGCTTCAAATTAGTGGTTTAAAGAACTGTTACAAATCGAATAAAGGAAGACACGCAATTTCTACAAAGGTACACCTATTTGCCTCTAGGGATCACAAACAAAATAACAATGGGACAAACCTCATAAAAAATCCATAACATTATTTTACCCACCCCAAATCACCATGCAAAACGATACCTATAACTTGAGCGCATTTAAAAAACATGAATTCTTTCGCCCATAGGTAACAGAAATAAGATAAAGTTAAGATCTGTTGGGAATCGAAAAAGTTCTTTTTTTCCATCGTATTTTCGAAGAAAAAGTTTCGATGCAATTAATTCTGGCAGGACGTTTAGAATGGAGGTTCGAGTTGTTGGCAAAAGAATTTTTATTGTTGGCAATCTTTTGACGTGAAAACGTTTTTTATCGCTCGGTGTATTTTTGCTGTGCTTGTTTTAGAGGGTGCTTCTATATGGAGGTGGATTTCGGCTTCTAATAAGTCTGCCAAGCTCGTCCCAGACACGTTCGATAGCGTTTCGCTGGCCACTCTACTTGATGGATTCCCACGTCTTGAAGGTACTCGTTTACCACATGAGCAGTCCACCCAGCTCCTCCCCCACCCCACGCCCCACGGCTGGGCATTGTTATGCATAAACAATGCATTCTGGCCCATATTGACCAAATGCGGACGTTCGATGTTCATTGAGAACCTCGTTTACGTATCTCACAGCGGTCAGATTGCCATTTCCTATCGGTACTAGCGCCGTGCGACTATCTGATGAAATAACGGCCCACACGTGTACAGAATCTCTCCCCAAAGGGGGTTTTCTTCGAAACATGCTTGTGTGAAACGACCTCCTGGCCGTCTGTACACTCTACGTCTCCTGTCATGATTATACAACACGAATCTAATATAATATAAATAATTTTACTTGTGTGGTTTAGGAGATATTTAGACTTCTTTGGGCCCTTTGCAAGTGGCTTTTTTATATTGCTCGTCAGTGTATTTCCATATATTTTACTTCCTTGTGTTGTTATGATATCGATCGTGGATGCCCACCATAATATTGTCACGTAAGAAATTATAAAAACGCACATTAGAAAGAACCAAGAAGGTCCCTAATGTTTGTCGAGGTCAGACGGCCCTTGCTCCTGTTCATCTTTAGAGTCTTGTCAATTTGTCACATTATGGTATCAAAAAGTTATCAAATATTAATCATGATTGACATTTTATTAGTACGTGAATGTTTCTAGAATATTTATTAAAAGTGCACGTGCTATTATTATAACCCAATGTGTCTTAAGTGACATAAGTCTGTTTTTTTATTATTTCTGTCTTTCTAGTGCTTGATGTACTTTTTCACGTTGTTCTTTTTATTGCAACTCTTGTAGCTCTCTAGCAGCGCAGCAAAAAGATCGATAGCTAAGTGGCCAATGTAGTTTCCAAAAATGTTAAAATATTATATATTTTTGGCAAAATTACTTTATAAACACAATATAAAACACAAAAATTGTTTCTACCTATGTCCTTTATAGATTTTGAAACCATCCAACCGAAGCACCCCAAACTAACCCAAGGCAATAAAGCATACACAGTTTTAAACTACTGAAACAATGGCAAAACTGACTTAACTTCATGAATGGACCGAATGTACATACTGCATTGTTTTATCGTATAAGTAGCACACGCCGTGTATCCACATAAAGTTCAGTTTAGGCTAAGACTTCAAAATTTTAAATAGTAGTACATAGTCATTTTAAAATCAACTTAGTATACCGTCACACAAAGTTGATATTTGTTTATTGTGGAAATAACATAAATTGGAAACAAAGATTTGAATAGACTCTCTCTAGAATAGATCTGGGGGGAAACTACAGTAGGAATGGCTTTCATTTTGACAGTTATATTTTATTTTATTGAGAAGGAACAACAAACAGCTGCAATATAAAACATGAAATATGAAATACACAATACAAATATACAATATTACAGCCCATAACGCTGTTCACATATTAATTATGGGATAAAAATAATAAAATAATAATCGCTAGGTATTTTTTTTTTTACTATCTTTTTATCTAGAAAGAAAGAAAGAAGTAATAAGTTTATTTGGACACAGTACGTGAAACACAAAACACAAATAATAAAAAATAAAAAGTGATAACAGTGTGTGCCTCACGTCTGCGCCAAAAAGGTTCATTTCAGCATTAATGTCAGACAGATGCTGTCTGACGCTGGTTTTCTAATGAACCCTTAGGGACTAGTGACGGGGAGTACAAACAGTTTCAACATACCTAATATATATTTTTATACTTATAAATAAATGAATAAACTAGTACAAACTTACTTTGTATCAAATATAGTAACAAAAACAAAAACAAAAAAATAGAATAAGAAAACTACAAGAAATTATCTCAGCAAAAGATTCGCTACATTGATCAGTGCACGGTGCACTCACAAAGCGCCACAGGCCGCCGAGCGCGACGGATAATACACCGACGCGACAGTTAGTAAAATAAATACTGTGGATTCATTGAATAACAACTAAATAAAAAACATCCATGAATGGTTATAATAATAAAATAAAAAAAAATAAAGATCAAACAAATAAAAATAAAACTAGTCATAACTTGACGGAGAAGTACTCGTACCTCCCTACAACAATAGATGAAGCAACAATGTTAGTCTAAGACGGAAAGCGTCATTTAATGCCGCGTTTAAGATATACATAAATAGTATTTATGAAAGGAATGATCCGAAAACGATAAATATGGAAAAAATATTCAAGAGAGCTCTTTAAGTATAAGATTTTTGAACTTATAGGGAGCACATGCAAAAATATCGATATGTTCGAAAGTTCTATTGTACACAGACAGACAGACAGACAGTTGACAGTTGTATTGTTTTGTTGTACAGCTCAACAACATTCATGACGTTATTTACGTTGTTGAGCAGACAAATTTTTCGAACGAAGCAATGGATATGATTGAGATAGTGATAGATAGTGTGTTCCACAATTTGGGTGCTGGAGCGATGAACGCAGAGGTAACAGGCAAGGACGATTCATGGACATCATTACACCAGTCATGTTTAAGTCCCTATGCGAGCTCATATCCATCGTAGCGTAGCACGTTCAGTCTATAATGTTCCCACTGTTGGGACACAGGGCTCCTCTCTTCGAGAGTGGGCTATAATCTACCACGCGGGCCTAGTGTGTGTAGTCACATGTCTTCGAATTTTTGGTTCTAGGCCATGCTGGTTTCCTCACGACGTTTTCCTTCACCGTTTTGAGAGCAGAGGTGATGAAATAATTTACAGAAAGAAAAGCGCCTGTTTGGGTTCGAACCCACAACTTACAACTCGTAAGTCGGGGCCGTTACCATTGGGCCACTGTTGCCATCGCCCGGGTAAGAATTCAGACTTCAGGCTGCTACTGAGAATTTCCTAATGGAAATACCCGACCTGGGAATCGAACCCACGACCTCATGCTCAGCAGTAGTGCTTGTGACCACTAAACCAAAGGAGGCAAGCCAATATGGAACCAGCCTTCTTTATTCTATACTAGCTAATGCGTGGCAATGCCCTTTTTTTTCAAACCACCCTTGTTTTAGAGCGGACAAAACAAAAAAGTAATTATTTGACCGAACGAGCGCGAAGCATCTCCGTTTTACCTTGAGCAAAAATGCTTTCGTATGTCCAGATGTCCCGCGGATCGCTGTTCTACTTTACAGGTCGCATTTCACAACTGATTCTCGTGAAATATTGTGAGCAGGTTTGATAACTATATGGTATTTTTTTGTCGATTCCATTTTTCGAAAATTTTCAAAATGGCGGGTTAATGGGGGTTGAAAACGTAAAAAAATATAATATTTCAGCCGTTTCGCGCTTTTTGTTTGAAGGATTTTGTTTTAAGGTGCACGGTGAACATTTATTCAGTTTTAACCTATGCAAAGATAGACTCGCGAAGTCTAGAGGTCACAGAGCCACAGTCAAATCGGTTAAGCCATTTTTGAGTTTTAACGAGACTAACGAACAGCAATTGATTTTTAATCTGACAGTTTTTTTAGTAAGCAGAAGATTCTGTGACAATAGCTCATCAGATTATAATTAATGGATGAGTGTCAGGAAAATTTATTTCTGCCTACAAAGGACATGGACAAAAAAGAACATTCCATGTTCACATACGTAGTAAATATATTGTACAATAAAAATTGAAAAATGAATTAATACGTAGTTTTGAACTTCTCTGAACTTGTCCGTTTTTATTTCAAAATATGAGTAATGCAAGATGAATTATTCAAAGTACCATTTGTCAACTTTCGACATAATAGACCATGGAGACAGATAAATATAATAATGGACGTTCCTCACCACGAATACTACTTATATAGACATGTGATTTGGACGACAAATTCTCTTATTAGGAATATTTTATTCATACGAAACTGTATGTTTTGGTATATGTTCCATTTAATAATATTGTTTTTTCATATGTTGATTCTGAAGATATTTTTTTTTTTTAAATTTTCGCACTAAAAAAATATCTTAAAACGAGACGCGTTTACGTGTTTGACTTGACAATGTGTCATAGTCTATGTCAAATGTCAATGTAATGTTATTGCCGTTTCTTCGTTGCGTAGTGTGTGTTTTTGCGATTATTTTCTAATATTTTTGACCCCTGCTAATATATCTACGGACTACCTTCTACCACTCGATTACCTTGCTATTAGCACTGGACTCTGATTTGCATTGCGTTTCGGATTTGTTTTGTGGATTATTATGAGGTGCATCAACTGCGGAATAGCCATGCAAAGGATGCAAAGGCATCTCATATCCTCGCTTTCTGCACACCATCAAATAAGACTTTCGAGAGCCACCACCGTTACCGCCTGTTCAAAGAGGGCCAATTCGAAGGGAAACTAATACTATATCATTACCTAAATATAAGCGAGCTTCGTTCACATCTATTCACTGTATATTTCCGCAATGCAGAAACAGATTTCAATTCCTTAAAATAATTATTTTGCAAGAACATAGTTTCTATGTTCTCCTCGCAGCTGTAGTGTGTGACCTCGTCTCTTTAACACCAGCACTGCATCGCTGTAATAATGTATAATGAGTTATCTTGGTAGGCATTTAAGATATATTATAATCTTACAAAATATTTCTAATTATTTTCTCTATTAAATGAATAATTATTTTTCCTTTTTTGTTTTATTTTGTGTTTGCCTAGTTAATTGGTTTATAACTATAAATAGAATATAAGGGTTACCTGTAAATTAATGTACTTTAAAGAAAAACATTAGTTCTCGAATATACTTTGTTACTATTGTCACATTTTTGAGACATTTTTGATTTTTTTGTTTAATAATTAATGTTAATCAACATACAGTTTAAAATCCTTGATCCAGGCGGTAATTACTTTTTTTTTTTTTTTTTATTGAAAAGGAACAACAAACAGCTACAATATAAAACATGAGATATGGAATACACAAAGCAAATATACAATATTGCAGCCCACAACGCTGTTCACAGATTGACTATGGGATAAAAATAATAAAATAATAATCGCTAGGTTTACAAACAAAATTAAATGTTTTTTTTTTTACTAACTTATATATATTTACTTATATACATAAATAGTATTTATGAAAGAAATGATACGAAAAGATAAATATAGAAAAAATATTCAAGAGAGCTCTTTATGTATAAGATTTTTGAACTTATAGGGAGCACATGCAAAAATATCTATATGTTCGAAAGTCCTATTGTAGGAATCGACCATTCTGCGAACAGGCGAACGCAAGCCAGAGTTGGACTTACAAGCGCCTACCGAAAATAATCTGCCAGCGCGCACCTTACGCTTGTGGACTGTCCTAGGAACCGCATAACATAACATATTGGACAGTTCAATGCAGTCAAATTTATTTCTAACAATATTATATAGATTCATAGGTTCTAAGTACTTTCGTCTATTTTCAAGTGTTGCGAGCTTATACTTTACAAGCAAATCTTGGTAAGGCAAATAATATCCATGACATCTAAAATGCATGGTACGCAGGAATTTGTATTGAACACACTCAATCATTTCAACATACTTTTTGTAGTATGGACTCCAGACGGACACGGCATACTCCAGTTGAGAGCGTACAAGAGACTTATACAGGCAGATATAGGAAGAAGGCTTTTTAAAATCGACTGTTGATCGCATTACAAATCCGTAAAGTTGATACGCTTTATTAACAATCCTTCCTATGTGTAGGTCCAAGCAAGTAGGTAAATGCCTAGTAATACTAAAATCATGTCAGTTAACCGTAATAATGTACACTATTATAAAGTGCCTAAAGTTTTTTAATAGCAAAATCATAATCTAGACACTTATTGCCAGCGATATGATTATAAGGTTTAATTAAACTGTTTACGTCTAGTCTATTGTGATGTAAAGTTCTTTGAATTGTTTATATATATAGCAATTTAATGTGCCAATATTCACGAATATAAAACACCAAAAATCATTGTTGAACACTAAATTTGATAACTATGCCAACATCCATTCATGTATTGGCCATGTCTTTTACAAGCAAATACCTCTTTATAATACACTCGAGAGCAATGAATCCGGGTCACTTAAAGAATCCTAAAAATCTCGGAAACTAAAAATGCTAGGTTAATGCAATAAATTGTATTTAATAGACAATGTAATACTCCTTAAATGAAGGTATTAAAACTTCTTAGTTATTGTAAAGTTATATCATAAAAAAATCAAATTTGAAAAAGGGCCACTTTCGAAGATGGAACTACGAAATTACAGCATTTGGTTTTGCTTTTGTTTGTAATCTGTCATTTATGTGGGTACATAAACCATGTTGATAGTGCTCTATATTCATTATTCAAGCTGAAATTATGTCGCTTATGCCTGAAGAATGCACCAGAATACTTACAATGCTGGAAACCGGCCGGAGTCAGCGCGATACAGCCAGGACTGTCGGTGTGTCGCTGTCAACAGTACAAAGAGTTCTCCGACGTTACGAAGAAACTGGTTCTAACCTACGCAGACCAGGAACGGGCAGAACCAGGTGTACCACAGCACGAGAAGACCGATACTTGGTGAACACCATGCTTCGAAATCGCTTTCTCACAGGAACTGAACTCACAAATCCGTTTCGCCGCCTCGGAGGAAGTAACCCAAGTGCATGGACAGTAAGACGTCGGCTTGCTGAATCTAACTTAAAACCCCTTAGACCTGCAAACGGCCCTAAACTGGAGCGTGGGCATCGTATTTCAAGACTAAGATATGCCCAGAGCCACGTAAATTGGAGTATTGAAGATTGGTCAAAAGTTATGTTCTCCGACGAATCAAAATTTATGCTCTACAAGCACGATGGAAGACACAGAGTGTATCGAAGACCAGGGGAAAGATTCAAGCAAGCATGCATCGAAGAAAAAGTAGCCTACGGTGGTGGGTCTGTACTTGTGTGGGCCGGAATTTCTTCTAAAAGTCGCACAGAGCTGGTGATTATAGAAAACGGCTCTTTAACTAGCGTAAGATATGTGGAAGAAATCCTCAATGATCACGTTGGTCCATTTATGGTCAATTTAGGTGAGGATGCTATATTTATGCATGACAATGCCCGACCTCATACAGGTAGGATTGTGAATGACTACCTTCAAGAGATGAACATTACTCGTATGGAGTGGCCAGCGCGCAGCCCGGATATCAACCCGATCGAGCATGCTTGGGACGAGCTAGGCAGATGCGTAAAACAACGAAACCCTCCCCCAATCACGCTTCGTTAGCTCAAAATTGCTCTCACAGAGGAATGGGAGAATATTCCCCAAAATCGTATAAGGAACTTGGTGTACAGCATGCCAAACCGCGTAAACGCAGTAATGGAAGCACGAGGAGGCAATACGAAGTATTAAAATTCAAGAAAATCGTAATAAAGTTCAAAAATTTCATGTTTCCTATTTTTGTTTTAAGGAGAGATCCGCAGTTTTTTTCTTTATGTAATTTTGTGTTAATAAAATGTATGGTGACTCATATTTTTTTTACTTTCATTTAAGGAGTATTACATTGTCTATTAAATACAATTTATTGCATTAACCTATCATTTTTAGTTTCCGAGATTTTTAACATTCTTTAAGTGACCCGGATTCATTGCTCTCGAGTGTATTAGTAGAGATAAATTATAATTTATTATGTAAGAAGCAGTTTGTGGTGAAGGGTACGAGGCCTTCAACCACAAAATGCTTCTTACTCAATATCTATGCAAAATATAAATGTAGGCTGCTAAAGTTTCCGATCGCTCGCTTTAATTAACCAATATTAATTTAGGCACGGAACCCACCCCTGTCACATTCAATCAAAGAGCTTACACAAATGAGGGTTGTATCGAATTTAATTGGGATCAATAATTTAATACAATACCAAATCCTTTACTGACATACCCCTATAATGTTCTTTATTGGTATTCAGTAACAATAGACTTTGCTTTGTAGACTGTAGATTTGTAGACCTTTTTATATTTTGTTGAGTACCTGTTACTTGTTGACAGGCCTACACTGTACTCCCATATGTATCAACACTTTAATTTGAAACATTCTAAAAGTCCCTTATTTTTAAAAAGTGGAATTTCTTTCCGGCTCTTCTCCATAGGAAACAACCATTTGGAACCGTGCTGAAACCAAAGTTTCTGACGTTTCACAAGTGCCCATGTTTGTATAAGTGAAATAAAATATTTTAACTTTGAATAGATTTTAATGTGATGTTGCCAGTAAATAAGTTGAGATTAAGTCTTTTTCAACCTCCAAAATACGAACGCTAATGAAAGAGAAAACTAGAATTCAATTTCAAATTTTATTTGACGTAAACCTACATGGGCACTTATGAATCAACAGAAGCTAGGTGCACGGTTCCAATTGGTCGTTTCCTATGGAGAAGAGCCGGCAAGAAATTAATAGGTATGGGAGGACAGTGAAGGCCCGTCAACAAGTACTAGGTACAAAGAAATGAATAATGGTCAACAGATCGAAGCATTCATGAGTCTACAAGGCCTACAACGTCCCATCTTTCACCATTTCCTAGTGTTTAAAAATAAGTATTTTCTTAAGTTCCATCATTTTTTATTCAAACTGTATTGTGTTAGACCTCATCCTAAGCTAGCCTCTTTTGTTTAAACTGTTTAGTAGTTTTATGAAATTCAAAACAATCTTTCCTCAGGAGTAAAATATGTAACATTAACAAAACATTCACAAGTTTGTAAAGCCAATTTGTTTTATTTTAAGTACAAAGAAGGGAATTGTCTGCAAATTATGGAAAAAATTTAGGATAAACCTTTATTTTTTCCACATTTTCCCGCCGTATTACTTTTAATGAATCAGTAGGGACATGAGTTGACATGACATTTGAAGTGACATTTGGACGTTCTGATTTTAAATGCAATTGACTGTTTGGCATAAAAGTTCGTTTTATTTTTAATTCGAATTTTTGCTTGCAATGTGGGACATACTGATGACCCTCTGCAAATGTCACGCTTTTATTTCCCAAAGGGGTTAGCAGTTACTGTACTGGGACTTATTCAGCCTTATGAGTATGTGAGTAACCCCTTTCAGTGTTCAAATATATTATATGTATTTACCAGGAAAAGAAAAAAAAACATAATTTGTACAGCATTGTCTGATAGATAATTTAATGGGAAATTATACGGAAGTACAGAAACAACCCATAAAGCCTTTTATTTTTTGATGATACGGGGTTGTTGTGGATGGATATAAGAGCACCTAGGAGAAAACTCAGTAAACGATTGATGGATTGTGTGAAAGGCGTTAAGGATAGAATAAAAAAACCAATGCTTGTGTTAGGTGACTCCGCTCTTCTTTAAAATTATAACGGGTATGCAATTATTGTAAAACAAATACAAAGACAGAAAAAATCTAAGTAAATTATAGCGCTTGTGTGATGGATGTATGCGAGTGAGTTTTAGAGAGAGTGTGCGTGTGCATTGTGTATATGAGTTAATTTTAGTTGAGTCTTATTACTTTTGAGGATTAGGTTAGACCTGCGACAACGTGCTGGAATCGGAAGAAGCCAGGCACAGTTTCCTTCACTAACAATTTCACTACCGCGGTCCTATTAATTTATAGGACAGATTATGGAAGCGATGATACCAAAGCCTCCATGTCGTCGTAGGTTTTATTCTTAGGACATTCAGTCACAACTAGTTTACAGTCACGGAGTTTCAGGGGATAAAAAGGAAAGACAGAAAGGGAGTGATTATCGAGATAATGAATAATAGATAAGTATGGAAGAAAAAGAGATATAGGGACGACCCCAAATAAATTGGAATAAGGGAAAGAGAGTGAAAACAACAATTACGATGTCAATTCAATTCAATTTATACATTTAGTAACAATTCACATTGCGTTCGAATATAACCCAGCATGAAACATTGTCTCACAAATACACAGACAAACATTATTCAGCAGCCAAATATTAATAAACTAATCCTATTACACAGGTCGGCCATCTTGGTCCAGTGGTTGAAACGTGGGATTTCGAGTATATGTCGTGACCAGATCTTAGAATTGATCATTTCATGAAATGGGAGTGTTTCATGAAATGGCCAGCTAAAATTTACCATATCGTTTAAACGTTAACGTTTCATGATATGTCAGTAGACGTTTGGTCATATCATTAATGTAGGGTATAAAGGTTGGGGAAGATCACGTGGTGAGTCTATTATCGACGGAGCCCCGCCTGGCGGTGTATATTACTGAATGGTTTAAATATAAATAACCACGAAGGGAACGACGGGGTCATTGTTCGCTCGATTCCCTCGCTCACTAGACCCCTCCATCCCCTTCAAACCTAACCTGCCCTAGTCAGGGTGTCTCAAGTTCCAAGCTAGCTTCGCTCGCTATTGCATCCTAAGCTTGCCTTATTGCTTCTTCTAGTAACATTGCCATTTTACTAAGTCGAGATGTGTGATATAAGCGACATCAACGCCTCTACCGGTAGATAATCTAACTATTTTACGATATGATCACTAATGTTTGGCCACATCCTGAAGTAGTCTTAGCTTATCATATCGTCAAACGTTGAGTATTCAATGATCTGGCAGACCACATCATGATGCATTCAGCGGGCGATGTTCTATTTCATGAAATACAACCATTTCGTGAAATGATCGAAGACTTCATGTAATGATCAATTCTAAGATCTGGCTACGTAAAATCTCAGATTCGAGAGGTCGACTTTGTGAAGTTAATTGTCTTGTGTTCGGAAGGAATAGAATGCAAGGAACAAAATTTCAGATTTTCGAAATTGATTGGTGCTCTTGGTTCATTCAGTCTATAGAATCGGTATTCCTATCTCGTGTTTAACTATGTTATCTAACCAGGGGCAAGAATAATTGTGTAGCTCACTCACAAACTCCCAATCTCTTTCATTATGACAATATCGCGCACTGACCGCCGACTTGTCGTGAATGCGGTTTTTATCGCAAACAAGATTTAAAATTGGGTCGTTTATGATAAAAATCGTATTTTTGTAAAAATTTCGTTGTTGTAACAAAATCCATTGCTGCATAAAAAATATGTTTAAAAATGCTTATAAAATGCTTGTTCACAGAAACAACGCATTTTTTTTTTAATTTCGAGATATTTCGAAATTCGAGGCAATTGATAAGTCACATGTGCTAATGATTTGATTCTACTAGCTCGTATCCGACCCGGCAGATATTTATTTGGTGATAGAACTTTCACAGTCGAAGCATTTAGAAAGGAGTTCCACTGGTATGATCTTGCTAAAAGTTATACACCCCTATAACTTTAAGAAGACTTTAAGACCTGTAAGAAGACTTTGAGCCGCAGGACGTGGTGTTCCGTCGCTTCCGTGGACAAGTACCTCAAGGCAGCTCAAAAACAAGTGAAGTGCTACTAACATAGTTTTAAGCTATTTATTAACACAAGTTTTGTTTTATACTTTATATGTCTATAGGCCATTTTTGCCTGAAATAAATGTTTTATATTTATTATAACTATACTTTTCCACAAACTACTTCATCTAACCAACTATCTCCAAGTACCTTGTCAACAATTAATCAAGTGCAACTCTTTCTAATCGTTTTGACCGTTTGGCTCGTTGGATTGAGCCCGATGTTCGAGACGTACACTAATTAGTTAGAAATTGATGACCTTAGTAAAGTTAAAGGCAGGGATTTATTGATATCAAACTAGGAACGTATTTGAGACCTCGAAGAAATAAAAATTCTATAGTAGTTGTCTAAATAATGACTGTAATTTGCATATATGTAGGGCTAAGATATGCACTTTTTTGAGAAATCTGTGCAAAAAGTTATCACATATTTTTTTTTTTTTTTAAATAGTCCTTTTTGTGTATGAGTGACCGCATTGTTCATCTAAATCTAAACTACGCAACGGATTGTGATATTGTTTTCACCATCATTTAGAGAATTTACTCTGGAAGGTTTATAGATACAATACATTAATATTATAGTAACCTAGTAACATTAATAAAATTATTTTATACATAAATAAATAATAATAAATAATAAATTTAATTTCTCAAAAAACATAATAATATTTTACAGAAAACAGTTTGGCAGTATTTGTTTCTAATAAAATGGATGTAGCCACTGCAACCGAACTAGGCAATGCCTGTATTTCGGTTTTCAGTGCCTTTTCGCTACAATATTTTAAGATTAAAATGCCAACAAAGCAAATATTATGTTTGGCTGTTCTATTAATTAATTTTGAAAGACTAGTAATAACTAACTTAAGTGTTACATTATTTAAAAAATATATTACCTATAATAATATAATAAGTAGTTATCTAAACGTGGGTGAAGTGTTTATGAGTATGTGTGGACTAGTAGGTGGTTTATGTGAAGTTTGAGTGATGTGGGTGTGTTGGTGTACGAGGGTGTGTGAGGGTGAGTGTGTGGGTGTGCGGGCGAGTGTTTGTGATTGTGAGTGCATGTGCATAGTTTTATCTAAGGTTATTTTAACCCACATTCCCCATTCCCCATTTTTGGTTTGGTTTTTTCCTGTTTATTAAACTAATAAACAGGATGAAATTGAAAACTTGCGCCAACTCGAAATAGGAGGTTCAGTAACTGTTACATGATCATTATAAATTGTCATTTCTCAAATCCAAATTCTGGAAAAAAATGCGTGTAATTATCGTTTTGGATAGTGCAAACTAAGTTCTTGCACTTTAGGTAGAGACGAATTACCGTCGGCCCAGTAGAAAAACAAATAAAAAAAATAAAAGAACTATTCTAGCGCGCGCCCAAAGAGCAATCCATTCATCTCAGAGTTCACTACATGAAGCAAGTTGTCAACGTGTTGAGCTCGCGTTCCTACGTAAAAAAAGGGCATGCTGCGATGTTGCCAAATCGCTTGCCTACGCGCACGGTGCATCCCTTTCCTTTCTCTAGGCCGAATGACATGCTTTAAAATTTCATTAGAACACGTGGAATTATATATTTTATTTTGGCTCACCTATTCAATTTAATTCTATAGACTAAAAACATCTCAATATTTTGTCAAGTCGCGAAGACCGTGCGAATTAAGGGGCAGGGCGGGTCGCTAGATATCTTAAAGTTAAGAGACGATTAAAAGCCCAAAAATTTGTGTTGAAACAGTCGTTTACCATTACTTAACTTAAAGCAACGTTTTTAAATAATTCCCTTTATGTTTAATACAGACTATTTACTTATATCCGTGATGGGCCAGTGGTTTAAGGCTTCTCAATGCACGAGGTTGTGGGTTCAAATCCGAGCAAGTATCAATGTGACTTTCTCAATTCCTATGTACTATCTGACTTTATCTTGGACATTACTGACATCGGTGGAGGAAAAACATCGTGAGGGAACCTGGACTTATAGCTTAACTAGCTTTTGATTGCGGCTTCGCCCGCTGGATGTCGAATAATACCCCAGAGGAGCGTAGTACCGGGCCTACCGGGATTTTTTCCGACATCTTCAACAATCATTGTCATATTTAAGCCAATTTACACAAAACCATTAAACTCAAACTCAAACTCAAAGCATTTATTTCAAATAAACCAATTACAGGCACTTTTGAATTGTCAAGGCGTCGGTCATTCAGAAAGATGAAGCTAGTTACCCATTCCAAAGCGTAGTAGGTGCCTATGGAGAAGAACGGGCAAGAAACTCCATGGACACTCTTTTAAATCAAAAAATGGTTACAAAATATTGATTACATCGTTCATGTTGAAATTATGCATGTGAGAACGATGCAGAACGTTAAAAGCGTCCGTAATAAAAAGACAAAAGCAATTCAAATATTAAATTAAATTAAAATAAGCCGTGGCAGCCAAGAAATGACCAGTCCCCACTGACGGCGCCCGTTCACGAACATGACGCATAGATCAGCACCATTCAGCTCAACCATTTTGAAGGGAACTTAATGATCCAACACACACGCCACCACCAGCGAGACATTAGAGTGAGCATGACAAACTCTCAGCCGCCAGGGCACATTCAAGTCAATGAAAGAAAAACCTATTAAATGGTAGCTTTATAGTAGGTGCATAGTACTCACACCTGTGCTCTGCAATTATACAAAGATCTATCTATCTAACTATATTACTAGATTATATATCTAACTATCGAAAGATCTCGTTATTCCGATGAATAATTGTCGTTACAAGTTTTTCTCTAAAACTGATAGTTGGCCCGGTTTTTTTTTTTAGTTTTTTTTGTATGGAATCAAAAAGAAACTGCAAAAATTTGGCCATGTCTTGAAAGACCAGGCTTTCAAACTACTATATTCCTATCCTTTGACATGTTGGCTATAATTCTACTCTATCAGCGTGCGCCTATAGTTGCCCTTTCAAGAGTTACGAGGTTCGGAAAAATGAATAAAAAAGTAAGTCAAAAGTAGTTTTTCATAAATAATATCATAGATAAAACATTAAAACATTTATAATTAAGGAATGGTAATAATTTAAAAACGTGCATCCAAAAAAATACAAAAAAGTAATAATAAAAAAAAAAATATAAATAAAAGGAGAATGCGCAAAATTGCCCCAGCTCCGGCGCAAACGGAACCTATCCAGGATTTTTGTACGTTTTATATGTATACAAAATACATGTATGTGATTTCCCCAATTAGTGGCTAACATAGAAAAAAAGTGCCTTGATTTTGCACATTTTATGTTGTTCAGAATGATGAGTACAATGACCCTTTTTCGGCTTTAGGGTAGACAAAAAATAAGATTATATTTATATTTATATATCTATATATATTATATAAGTATAGAAATGTAAATAATGTATTGTATATTCAATAAATAATACTTAAGAATTTTTTTTTCTCATTTCTCAGTAGCATAGGCCGCAGTCTGGTTTTGTGACCAGTCGATGGCCCCTTTTTCATGGTCTTTAAATATATCTAGCAAAATACGGGTGTACTAAGTACCTCTGCCTATCCCTTCGGGGAACAAAGGCGTGATAATATGTTATGCGTGTGGGCTGTGTGTTGTGTTATGTAATGTTGTCTTATTATATTTAAATGGTAGGTAATAAACAAGACTTGATATTTAATGCGTTTATTCTTTCAGATCATAATTCTAGGTCTATTAAAATGTTGTCTAAAAAGGCAGCAGGATGCTCAAATTCTTGTTCGTTATGTCGGGCCCAACCAAGGTAGTACAAAATACTGATAACATGGGCGCAACTTCCTAGTGTCCGACGGCCGTGAATGCAAAAACAATAATACTCCTTTATGGCGCTCCGACCCTGTGTCTCTGTACAATACAAAATGTATGTATAATATATCTTGCTTCGCACATGCCGTGATTGTATTTTGCATCTTATTAAAACGTTTTGCTCATTATTAATTACAACTCTCTCTGAATGTCGATAGTATTCAATTTCGTAAACTCCGGTTCTTTTGATGTGCTCGCTGCAGTAAGATCGCGCTAGCTTCAAATGATACGTTCCGATAGCAATTATAATTAAATCTTCGTGTGAGAGTTCAGGGAAATCCATATTTTGGTTATTAGCGTCCAATCTACTAAATGTGACTCTTTGTCGATTTATATTATTTGCTTCGATATAATCTGCCAGTAGATTTGGTTTATTCAAGTTCAATCGAATAGATTCCATGAATTCAGGTGTATATTGGTTGTCCTCGAAGGGTTCTTGAAAGCAGTTGATAATGGCTCCTGCTATTTTAAAATCATTAATGGTATTACGTGAGGCGCGGTTAAAAATTCTTTGCCTGAAAATCTTGTAATCTCTTTTGAACTTTCCATTAACGGCTTCAACCACCCATCTACAAATAGTCACTAGTCTTGACTTGTTTGCTTCTATGGTGGTCAATTGAGTTTCGCCTCTTCGTTTCGTCGGGGGCATACGTGCATCATATCCATAGGTTTCTATGAGTGGTATCGCATCTCGGAAACCTCTATCCAATATTAGGATATCGCCCTCTTCAAATAAATAATTGAAAGCACCGTATTCAGCCGGTAGGTCGTCATTTTCTAATATTTTTTTCATGATGTCAGCATCCGTGGTTGTAGCGGCATACGGTCCCTTTATATCTATTATATGACCATCAGCACTAACTATTATAAATGGTTTTATAAGGTTTCTATATTTATGTAAGCTGTAGGTGCGTCGCTGGTACAAAAAGTTAGAGCTTTTTTCAATAAATAAGTAAGTGCCATCTAATATAATGATGGCTTTTGGAGACTCTACACTTCCAAAGATGTAGTTCGGAAGGATTCTGTTTCTTTCTATTATCTCGTTCCGAGTTATATGATTTAGCCCTATGTGCAGTGGCACAAAATCAGCCAGTAGGCATGCTCTGGTTAAGTGGATTTTTCTGTCTATGCTTCTCCTTGATACACAGAAAATAGAACTCAGCCTGGAGCTTGGTTCTCCTGTTCTAATCTTGCTCAAATATACACCCAAGTCTACTTCTGGTGAATTCGATTGTTGTCGTAGTGACGGAACTTGATCCAGAAGCCGATTGAATTTATTATGGTTTAACCCAGTCCAAAAATGAAGCTCAACCTCCGACATTTCGTTAATGTCATCAAATAAAGATTTCCTTGTTTCAAGGGCACGTGTGTAGATGTTTACAATGTCCATAAAACTATCAGCATTAAAATCATGTTGTTGATGCGTTATATGTTGTGTCAAATCTTCCATAGTTATGGTTGTCAAATGTCGCTGGCAGATCCGAGCACGATCTGGTATGTAAAAATGCAAATAGCTGAGGAGGTATACCTTAATAGAATTTGGTAGTTGGCGTAATAGTACGTTTTGACAGTGGCTTATCATGCATCGCCGAGATGTCTTAGCAGCTCGAGCCATTTCGGGAACAGGTATCGAAGCTCTAACCCGTACTGGATTAGCAGGCATGGGTGGTTGGTCTTCATTTGAAATGGAGTCAATTCTATGCCAGCATGGATGGCATATGGATCGCGTACCGTCGAATGGCACCTACAAAAAGCAAAAGAGACGATAACGAATGGTTCAGTGGCTTTCTAGTTCTATGATGTATATTGAGTCATTATAATAATATGTTAATATGTTAGTCGTTAAGGTATTTATGTTATGGGTCTTTGTTATCTAAAAAAAGGTAAGGGTTGTAGGTTGGGTTTGTAAGGTTTCATCAATATTAATAACATAAAAAATACTACAAGCTCCAATAAACTTTTGCATTTACATTTCGCCAGTTACACAGATTTGTACAGATGGTTCACTGCGCAAAATCATTAGGCAAGTAACCAAAAAACGACTCTTGCTACGACACAAAAAAGTTAAATTCAGGTCGCACAGCGCTAATTAACTACAGTTATATTCACTTAGAAGTTGCCTCTCTTTGTATCGCATAACTCTTATATCTTCTGACTACGTTACATTCACTGAATTGGCCCGACAAGGCGAGCCCACCGCATACTTGCAGTTTCATACCTAAAATGCGGGTTGCGCCTTCTGTACAATTCTGTGCCAGTAGTAAGTAAATCGGTAATAGGTTAAAATAGATAATAAGTAAATATCTTGGAGCACATCATAGAACGCTATCTAGACTTAACTAAAACTAACTACGACAACGGATAAAAACATACCTAACGTTTTTTTGTAAACACACATGTAATATTATATTATGATACATAGAAAACACCCATACCAAAACATACACACATAGAAACCTATTCATGGACTTTATATTATTATCCTTTACATGTTAAACAACTGCATATTATTTTAAGAAACTGTAATCATATTAAACATGTACTTGACAGATTTTTACCTCTTGTGGTGGTTCCATGTTACGTACAATATGTTCCACGAAGTTTGCACGATTTTGTAGAAAACGAACATTAAGAACGTGTCTACGTATTCGCCGAAGTGATCGATGACACACAACACAATGATTGAGGTCTTCCATATCAACATCCAATCGTTTAGCACTTTCAGGTCCGTTGAGATATAAGCCAAGTTGTCGTTAAAATAAAATCCAATGAAAATAACAAAAACACAGAGCACAACGAACGCAAGCGAAGTCAAGACTGCGACTGCGAGTGCATGCCATGATTATAAACAAAGTAAGTTGTGCCCGTGTCGTCTCTACTCTTCTCCCTCTAATATAACTAAAAGAGCGAGACGGCAATAGCAGCGATCTGCTACCTGCGAGTCCGTCACGTTTGCACCTGGCAAGCAATAAAACTCATTATTCTTTTAAACAATCAAAATGGTATGCAATCTTGTACGTATTTAAAAATAAGAGCCAAGTATGTCAAAAATATAGTTTTAAGTCCGCCTAGAATTTAAATGTAAGTGATTCTGTAGCCATTATTTTATATTTTACTCGATTTTTGCTAATATCGTGATATAAAATTCACGCCAAAAAAAGGCATTTTTTTCTATGTAAGCCACTGATTGGGGAGATCACATATATTTCTTTTTTATATACATGAAATGTACAAACATCTGATATAGGTTCCTTTCGCGCCGGAGCTAGGGTAATTTTCTATGAAATTTGCGCATTCTCCTTTGTATTCAAAACAACAAAAAAGAAACAGCTAAGCTCGAATAAAATTAATCACTATGACTGTCTTGTAAAGTTTGTACATCTATAAAATCCAATTCGGGTTCAGTTGGAAGAGCCACCAAAAGCGCGACTGCTCTTGGTGAGGACCATTTTTCGTTGTTTCGACATTTTTGGCCTTACAAATGTCAGTTTCGGATCAGACGACAAGACAAGATTGTGCAAGATATCTTCATTTGTCGCTATCCTACTTACTTTTCTCGAACGGTTCTCTCTATATTTACGAAAGTCTTTATTTCGAGCTTCTGATGCTTCTTCCGACAGATTCCCGATTGGTAAAAGTCCAAAATGCTTAATTATATCCGTACCATGCATTATCAACTTATGTACGCTAGAGGGCATGTAATACCACGGATATAACTGTACATACAAAGTGGCAATGTCTTTACAAAATTGGGAGAATTTAAGCAGTTCCACTTGCTCACCAGAAGCCACTGTCTGCAGAATTATGTGGAACCTTTCGATCAGCTCTTCATTAACTCCTGTGATGCGAGCCGATGTTTTTGAATCACTAAAAAATCTTCTGGCAGTGTTGCCGTCATTTGTAGTGCCTGCCCCATGTTTCACAAAATTGACCAGCAAGCCGTTTTCATCTTTAAAGGCTTGCTAGATTTGTTTTTTTCTTTGCGCCAACTTTTCTTTGTCCTCGCCTTTTGAACTCCATTTTTTGAAGTCCATCCGGTAAGCTGAAATAAAGGAAGCGATGCATTAGTTTTGAAAAACGTAACTTCTACAAAAAATATTCATGGACATTAAAATTTATATACCTATATGAAGTAAGCATTCCATGCACCGGATCCACGCATGTAATGAAGACAATCCGTATTGGTACATATCTACATTTTCCGTTCTGCGGTCGATGTCTTCCAGCTTATTCATCTCTGATGGCTTCGCCTTACAAATGTCAAACAGAGGTGTCGAAGTTTCCGATATGTACGAAGTAATCTTTCCATCGATCATTGTCATTAAAAATTGATGTGTGACGGTCACTTCCTGCAGTTTATATGGATTAAGTTCATCTATCTGCAGTTCTATGGCTTCTTTTTCACGGTTTACTGAACTTTCACACTCCTTCATGAACTTGAACTGAATTGGGCGGCAGTAAAACGTAGAAGACGGACGATCATTTTCCCAAAGTATTTCTTCGTCACGCATCAGCCTTATGGGTACTAAGCTGACCATAAAAACACTGGAATCGTCAAATTCTGAACTGCTAGCTATCTGCTTGTAATTGCTTTGACTAGATGCTCCATCAAAACCCCACGTACATATCAGCTTTAAATCAGCTTTAGATGATAGATTGAAGTCCATTCCATCAAGTAATCTGTAGGTAGTCAAATAAAATAGAGCCTGCAGTTTAATAGATGCTCCATTTTCGGTTATGGTGATGTCCTCTTTTGCAGGATAACAGTTTAATTTCGCTTGCATTATTTTGTAGTAGGAGGAATACATAGATACTGCTTGTTTAATTGCAGAATCTCGTAGATTCATATATTGCCACTTGGATATGTTAAGCGATATCGAGAGAGCTAGCGCTTTTTCAGGTGTATATAAACTTTCTTTTTTTTCTGACTTATGCAAGTTTTTACCTTATCAATATCTTCAGGATGGTTTAGTAAATGTTCCAGTATTTGACTTACTTCCCAATCCCCACTACTTTTGAGATTTTTAATAGTAGCACTCTGTATCTCTTTTGGAGACACTGATTTGGACAAGCGCTCTACGCGTCTTCTTTTTTGCTTGTTAGATAGCTTTTTAAAGGGTTTTCTCAGCGTACATTGTGAAGATGCCGTTGAAGCTATTGGTGAAGATGGTGCCAAATTTTCTATATCTTCACTGACATCATCATCATCAGGATCGACATTTTCTGTTGTAGACATAAGGGCTTCATGCCAGGCTATGGCAGATTCCAGCCAATGACCATTTCTCTTCAAAAACTTGCTAAGAGTCCTATTTGATCTTTCCCATCTTCCACAAACATTTGTACAAAAATTCTGACAGAACTTCAGGAGTTTTTCACTTTTTTCTTCAGTTCAGTTAAAATTCAGCGTCTGCTTGGGGTATTCAAAAAGTATTTTACGTTCCGCCAAGGATCCAAACTGTTCTCTTAAAACCATGAACAAATCCAAATTATTCACTAGACCTTCCATATTACTCACAAAAATATTTAGGCACAAAGCAAGTTGTCTTGGTATTCAAATCACTGAATGATTTTATTTAAATTAAACTCTTATTTATATGGGTTGGAATAACTCCTTCCTATCCCTATCATTAAGTTATATTAATAGGGAAGTGGAGTCATTAAATTTAAATTTCATTATGAATGTAGTTATTAGCAAATAGGTAAAATAATTCGTAGAAGAGATGATTCGTAATTAAAAAAACAGAATATTAACTAATTGATGATGGGCAAATTTTTCACTGTATACAATTACTAATATATAGTATTTTTTTACAATATTAAATTAATTATCAATATTAATAAATTTATCATTTGCTTTCATTTGTTTTTTTTAGATTCTTTTCCAATTTTTCGATTTCGTATTGTTTTGAAATTAATATTATTCCTTAATTATAAATGTTTTAATGTTCTATCTATGATATGATTAATGAAAATGTACTTAAGAATAATTATTTTTTTCATTTTTCCGACCCTCTTAACTCTTGAAAGGGCAACTATGGGCGCACGCTGATAGAGTAGAATTATAGCCAACAAGTCAAAGGATAAGAATATAGTAGTTTGAAAGCCTGGTCTTTCAAGACATGGCCAAATTTTAGCAGTTTCTGTTTCACTCCATACAAAAAAATCTAAAATATTTTTTTCCGGCCAAACTATCTGTTTTAGAGAAAAACTTGTAATGACAATTGTTCATCGGAATGACGAGATCTTTCGATAAGTATTTAAAAAAAATGCAATTTGTAAAAAAAAATACTTCATAATTTCATATACATAATTTCCCTCATATTATAGCAAGCAGTTTCGATCCACTGTGCACCGCGGCCGATCGTCACGCGACATGCAACACACAGACGAAAAAGTTTGAGACGATGCTATAAAAGTTTCACTTTAATGTTGATTACATCGTTCATGTTGAAATTATGCATGTGAGAACGTTAAAAGCGTCCGTAATAAAAAGACAAAAGCAATTCAAATATTAAATTAAATTAAAATAAGCCGTGGCAGCTAAGAAATGACCATGAGCATTAAATTATACACCTTAACTATTCTCAAGAATCACTAACTATTGTTGAAAACCGTATGAAAATCCGTTCGGTAGTTTTTGAGTTTATCGCGTTCACACAGACTGACAAAGCGTGGCGGGTGGGGTGGGATACTTGGTTTTAAAATATGTATTGATATAAGTCTGAAATCGCCAACCCGTCTTGAGCTAGCGTGATGGTCAATGCTTGTGTCTTCTCTGTATCAGAAGAGGACAATAATAGGGTGGTATTATTATACACTTCAAGTCAAAAGATCGACTACCAAAAGGTGTAGAATCCTCAAAACTTGGGACAGTTCCCTTCAGCCTGATATCCTATTATACACCACGTATTACTCAGTAACTTGCTAGTCACATTTAATTGAAACTTCTCGAGGTGCCAATTTGCTTAGTTTCAGCTACTTATAACTCCATTCTATCTAGACAAAGAGGCAAATTGCGGAACTTCGTCTTTCACGAATTTAAACAAAGCCTTTATCACAAATCTGCCAACGTTTGTTAGTACAATGAAAACACATTCCAACTATCACAAAGCGTACGCTTATGGTGGATCCTAAGTTGTAGCTCGCCAAATTCAAATTTTCTTTGGTTTCTTGCAAATTGCAGCTCTGTTTTACGTCGTATGTTGATCAAAATGCAATTCGTGACTGTAGGAATGATAATTATATTTGCTCATAAATTTCATATCAATAGTCAAGCTTTGGAAATTTGTTCCACCTAAAAATGTTCATATGAAATATTCTGAAAAATTCTTAGATGCAACAAAGTTTGACAATTGATATGAAATTGATGATTATTAATCAGTAAATATATTATTCCTACAGTAGCGAATCGCGTTTTGATCAAAATACGACGTAAAACAGAGCTGCAATTTGCAAAAAAAAGAAGAAAATTTGAATTTGGCGGGCTACAACTGAAGAGTTACCTTAAGCTACGGTTTCCTTGAAGAGCGGTGGCCGCCACATGACGGCCGCAGTGACGGCTGTCATGAAAATGATGACAGCCGATTTGACTTAACGGTGTCAAAAAACGCTCTCTAGGAAAACACACCAACTTCCTACTAAAATATAATAATCATTATAATTAATTAATTATTATAAATGTGAAAGTTTGTGAGGATAGATGGATGGATGTTTGTTTGTTACTCTTTCACGGAAACACTATTGAACGGATTTAGATAGAATTTGGAACACAGATAGTTTATAACCTGGATTAACACGTAGGATACTTTTTATTCCTGTAGTAAGTTCCCGTGGGATAATTTCCGACATCCACGCGGGCGAAACCGCGGGCAAAAGATAGTACTTTCATGAATAACGTTTCAATGACGTCATTTGCCGGTACATTGCGGACGCTATGTGGCGGCCACCGCTCTTCTGGGAAACTCTGGCCTTACAGTAAAGTCTATAGAAAGAAAAAAATAACAATATTTTATTTGGGACACGCACATGAAATACAAACAGTAAAAATAAAAAGGTCCATTAGAAACTAAGAAAATTAACATTAAAAACCACAATAAACAAGTAAAAAATCATTTAACCGAATTCAAAAAAAAAACACTGCAAAGTCAAAAATAACTTTAATTTTGGAAGTCGGTGTCTTTGGTTCTGTATTTTAGTTTTTTGCCACCGACTTCCGAAATTAAAGTTATTTTTCACTTTGCAGTGTTTTCACTTTGCAGTTATTAATTTATATCTAAGTTATAAAATCCTAATTTGAACTGCTCATCACCTTTTACAAGATATTGCCTTTCCCGATGCAGGGACGTTAATTGTTGAGGAGTTCTCCGGGTAAAAACGAGAAGAACTGGAGCTGATGGTGAAGCCACCATTAGCTCCATTTCACCATAATTATGTATTGTGATGAGCTTAACTTGCTTAGCAACCATGTTAAAGTAATCGGATCGCAACCACAATGAGCAGTTCCGGTGGCCACCTCTGGTCTTCATCATCAGTTCCACTTCACCAAATGGTGCTTTCCGAGAGCAAATGCACGAGTTACTATAAAAATACCTAAATCGCTATAGGTGGGTATAGCCTATAAAATTTGAGGATTTCCCTCGTTTTCCATGGGACCCCCTGATTCCATTCTGACTTGGTGATAATAAGACCACCTCGAGAGCATTCCGTTTCAAACAAAAAAAAAAATTTCAATATCGGTTCATAATTGACGGAGAAATCGGTGAACACACATAAAAAAAAAAACATACTGTATACAGCCGAATAGCCCTCCTCCTTTTCGGAAGTCGGTTAAAAACACAGCAACATAACGAACAGCCGATCTATTTTGTAAAAATCTCACCGTGAAAACTTAAGTGAAGTGAGCTTGAAGTGAGCTGCCATTCCACCTGATATTTGGGATTGATACTATTGACAGCTCACTTATAACTCACCTTTTCACGGTGAGATTTTTTACAGAATAAACCAAATGGAAGCGATATGAAATGTGTGCGAAGCGAATACTTAAATTCTCTCTAGTAAGTTTTTGAATGACCCGTAAAAGGCGGCGCAAGGTAATCAATGCCTTTTCTTTGTGTAACGGTTTGGACATCCTTATGGATGTCCTCCGCCCTAGGGCGGACGGAGGGTTATGTTAGACTTCTACTGACTAAAACCACCCCGTGTTCCCTCACATACTTGCACCGGGGGCTACGCGGGCACTTAAGCACTCTTCAACGCAGCCTCGAACTGGTGCCGCCGGCCCGCCTCTGCGGGCTCCGTCTGAACAAACCGGGGGAGTGAGGTGTTTGACTCCCCCTGCAACGTCTAAGAGAGGCGCGCGTGGAACTTTAGGCGCCACCACCTCTGGTCTTACATGATAGGGGGCGGCGGACGTCCCTGAGACCGCCGTTTCTGAACCCATTTAGGAGGGCTGGAAGAGGGCATTATCTGCCCTCTGCCAACGCCCGGTGCGCCTGCTGCGGACCGGGAGAGCACCCAAAATCTCCTTCTCCCTTTCTGCTGCCTCCTTCTGCGAGATGATATTTTCACAGAAGAAGATCACAGCATCTCATAACGCTGCGCCGCTGACCATAGAACAAATCACAGACGACAGCGACAGGTCCATTCCCACCTCCAAGACGAGGCCAAGGCGTGGCTCCTCCCAAGCTGCACACTCTGCTAGCGTATGCCAAGCCGTGACCTCCTGACAATAGACGCAGTGATGACACCGAGCGTCTGGCTGCCTGCCTATGCGATGCAGGTACTTCCCGAAGCAGCCGTGCCCCGAGAGCACCCAGGTCGCCATAAATGACAGGAAGCCGTGAAGGTAATCAATGCCGACCGTAACCCTAGCATAAATAATTTTGAATTAAGAACTATCGTCCACGACGCCACTCAAAAGTAACCAGTTACAAACTCAAATTAACAATAAGTAGCCAGAATCAGAATGTTACAGCACTTGTATTTCTACGGCCGCGGCGCGGCGCGGCTGTCCATACACGACGCAATAATGGGGTTGTTTCGCGGAAGCTTCGCCGCAAGACGGCGCTGTGTGTTTGTTACCTATCAAAAGTTGTTGATAAAAACGTGTACATTCTAAGGACAATTTTTTAAGTATTTGCGTGTTTTTGTCGTCAATTTGTGTTGCTTACAGTTGCTTCACAATGTATTCTACCTGGCGTATCGCCCAGTTGAAGGAGGAGTTGAAAAAAGAGGAGCATCGCAACAAGCAAAGAAAGCCGAGCTTGTCATTATATTTAACATTTTATCAACATTTAACAGTTTTCTGAACAATATTATGGTTTTATAAGTTATAAAACAAACTTAACTCACTAACTTTTTGCTTTTTAATGATACTAATAATAAACAAAACGTAATGTTACTTGTTACAAAATATAATGATATTTATTTGAAAAGAAACCATTTTTTTCTTCACAGGTTGGAAGCTTACGACAGAAATTTCAACTTCGACGGTGTATGTAACAGTCCTGAATCCAGTCCGGTATCATACCAACCTGTCGGCTTACAAGTGGTCTCTTGAAAAATCTTAATATAAGTCACAAAAAAACAAATATTGTTTAATTTCTTAGGAGTTTGACAGTTCGTTTGTAACAAACACTTAGCGCCACCTACGCGGAACTAATTGACAGTTTTCTTCCCCATTTATAAACTTTGGGTACGTTCCGAATTGCGCTGTAATCGATTTGAGCGTGTTTACACCCGTTCTCGAATTAGCGTGAGCGCAATAACGATGTCCCGTGGATCGTCATAGATGACGTCATGACATGTGCCATCTTGCGATGACACCGACCATGCCTAATATTAATATCATAGTGAGCGTTGTCAAAAATGATAGTTGTCCGTTGTGCTGTTGAGTTGTTTTGAGTCCCATCTTTGGTCTCATACATCTCAACCAACAAAACAGAAGTGCCAATGCGTTAAACTTCCATTTTCATTAACTATCCAGTCGGTCTTTCTTTCTAGTGCAAGGTTGGCGTTGAGCGTGCACTGTGAGCGCGTTCACGAGCTTTCCGAATTTTGACAGCACTCAGCTGTCATAATCTTGATATCTAAATCGGAACGCAAATTCTCTAAGTGAGCGTGTAGTGAGTAGTTACAGCCGCGCTATAAGTCGTATTGTGTCTGGACCTCCATTAAAATACTAGTGCTGTGCCATTTTGGCTTCTCATTGGTAATTTGAGTTTGTAACCATTATTTATGTAGCGTCGTGGGCGATGGGCCTAAGTAGGTATTGTAGCTGAAATTATGTTAGGATTGAATAAAACTATTTATTTAAAAAAAAACATTTAAAATAAATAGTATCATGATAAAACAATCGTAAAACAGAGCTCAAAAAATATTTTTCGCTTGCTTATTTTATGTAATAATAATAAAGGGAATTCAATCAACTAAAGAAATACCTAAAAATTACTCCTCTGAGCCGTGTATTTAGTTTTTAATGTAATCAAAACTGCAAAATGACTTTATTTTGGTGGTCATTCGATTTTTTTTTTTTCGATGTGAAACCTTCAAAAGGCACCCGGCCTCTGGGGACGGAGGTCGGGGAGTGTGGGATTTTTACCTCACTAAAACCACCCCGGTGATCACCATCAGCATATAGGGGGGGTCCCGGTTCCTCTTATAAGACTAATTCCGGAACCCCCCCTATGCAACGCCAGTAAGGCACATCCCTGGGGAGACTGTAAAGGGGCCTCCCCTGAGCCTCGCTGTGTACGGCAGCACGTGACCACTGTGCCATCGACTTCCCTGGGGTCACTCGGTGGGCGGACAGAGTCCCCACTCTGTGCCAGTATGCCAGATGCGCAATTACCTAGCAACATTTGCTTCCTATGGCAAATAATTCGCCCCCGGTTTCGTATCGCTTCCGCGGTCTTTAGTGTGCTTATGGCGTTAATATCCGCCGAAAACCGGTTTAGACCGATTCTAAGCGGTTCAAACTAACTTCGTGGTTCCAACTTTTAGGGTTGAAATTAGATTAGAGCGTATTATGAAAGTTTGGTGCTACGAGTATTAAACTACCCGCTATTTGAGAGAGACAGTTAATTTTGAATTTTTTGACCTGCTTATTTAACTTGGCTGAGCTTCGAAATTATGTTTTTTACGGTTCTTAAACCGTAAAAAACATAATTTCGAAGCATAATAAGATAAGTAAATTGTATTTTGTAGTCTTAACTACAAAATACAATTTACTTATCATGCGAGATACAAGTTGATCTTAAGACTTAATACACGAACTTATGAAGAACGGTAGGTAGTCTTAAATAAACTAGTAAGTAATAGAAGCACTTTTTTTTTTCATACGGTGCCATGCTGTGGGTAACAAGAAATAGCTAGTGTACCATTACATATCGTTTCTTGATGGCAAGTCAATAGCAATTACACATTGTTAATAGTTGCAAGCTGTCAATATTTTTAATTTGTGTTGTTTCAAAATGATAAGATAGTTTAATACCGTCAAACGGGGTGAATAGGAACGTGGGGATGAATCGAAACGAAACTTTAAAAGGGATTTTAACATAGTTTGTTGAAACGCAGTAATTTTTAACTTGTAGTTAGAATTTAAAATATTTTTTTAAGCAGGTATCAGCAGATGTAATTGGAAACGCCGCGCCGCGCCGAAGGGGATGCCCTAGAAGGGCATATATTGACCTTATTGGTGATGTTCTTCAGAAAAGTCACGTGCGTAGTACTCGCAACCAGCGTGCGTGTATGACCAGATAATATGAACGTAAACGAGGCAAAAGGAGTATGTAAGGATCGTAGCAGGTGGCGTTCTGTAGTTTCTGCCTACCTCCATGGAAAGAAAGGCGTGAGTTTATCTATGTGTCTATAGTGAAGTTAGCAGCAAAAACCTAATATTTGAAATAAAAACGTTTTTTTGAAGTTACCTGTCGGCGCAGAGACGGCGTGAGCTAAGATGAATATTAAGGCGTAGGGTTGCTACAGTTTTGTTACAAGACTTATGAATTTCAGTTTTCTACTGAGTCTTTAAAAAAATGTATGACAGGTTAGTAATTTGGGAAAGAGGTAATACGAGTATATTCGACTATAAATAGGTAGGTACTGTGTAAGCAATGCTTTCCAATTTTTTTTTGCCATGCCTTTTGTCGATAAAGGCCTAAGCAGACGATGGACAATTTGTCCGCGACGATAAAACGTATGGAAATCTATGCAATAACACACACGTAGGACAAATAGACTCCCAGAATTTCCATACGATTCCAAAGTGTCCGCGGAAAAATTGTCCATCGTCTGCTCAGGCCTTAAGAGAATCATAAATAATCAAATTATTTCGTGCTGATGTCGTTTACAAGGTGTAATTGAAATAATTGAAAACCACCAATGTAAGGTGTACTGAAAACCTCTTAATCAATGTACTCATCATTATGAACAACTTTCACAATGGCACAAATCGTAAAATCGCGAAGACAAAAATAGCTACTCCATTCGCATAACTTGACAATGTAGGGAACAGCAATTTTTTTTCACGATTTTTGGGTTTGTCCCATTGTGAAAGTCATTAATAATTTGTGTAACCCCTTAAGGTAGATACGCCAAGGTAGCCCGCGAAATTCAATTTTTCTTACGTTTTTTGCAATTTACAGGTCAGTATCAGGTTGTATGTTAACTAAATATGATTCGCAGCCGTATCGAATATTTATTTATAGAATTATATTCATAAAAATCATCAATACATCCCTCTAAGTTCATATTACTCTATTGAATGACTATTTAATGAAATCATGACGTTTGAGGCCAATTCTAACTTTAGGAGTTGTACGAGTATTGCTGATTCTAATGATTATAATTCTGTAAAGCCATGTTTGTTACGGCCGCGAATCATATTCTAATTTCTAATCAACATACAACGACCTACGGCGCATCCCCCTTAAGAGGTTTTCAGTGTTAAACATTGTATAAGACTCGAGGCAAAATAGATCCAGTCATGTTAGTAACAAGTCCACCTGCCCTGCTAGCCAAGCAGCTTCATTATTATGTCACAAAATTATATTGGTTGAAGAAGCAGTCCTCTCTTTTGTCAAAAACAAGGGTACGGTAGATCGTACGTCAGTGGTACCACCACCAAACGGCTCGCATAGCATCGGATCGGAATGGATTTTACAATCTTTAAACGATATTAAACCATGTACACAGTATTTAAAGTCTATATTACCAAGCCACGTACAGTAGCTTGACCGCGGGCGTCTTCCGCAACATGCACGATCAGCTCCGTTCGCCTGTCGTCGTATTGTCAAAACGGTAGGAATGAAACTATTTGAGTAGGCGCAGAAACGGGTACGTTCGCAAGCGACGCGACGGTACGGAGCCGATCGTATGCATCGACATCCTGCCGGACGCGATCGGTTGTCACCGCATCCGTTCGTATCCTTTTCGATCCGATGCAATGCGAGCCGTTTGGTGGAAATCATCCTTTATTCTATTAAAACTCTGAACTACGCGAGGCCAGCTCAACGTTAAAGTGTTTTAATTGTACTTTGTAAAGTTCGAGATTTTTTTTTTTTCTCTGTCTTTGGCAACCCTAACAATACTGTTTCATTTTCACCTCAGCTTCTCCGTTTATTCAGCTCGGCGTGTCGCCATCCTTATTGCTTTAGTAATTTAAACCTTATTCACAACAAACTCTATTATACGTTGGTATAATGTGTAGATGTCTTTATGTACTCCGGATTCTTGGAGGTACAGTTATTGTTTCAGGATTTTTGTTATTTAATTAGAACATGTAAGATTGAAAGGACACAAAATTAGTCATAATTTGATTTTGCTTGGTGATGTTCTTTAAAAATGTCAGATGCGTAATACTCGCAACTGACGTGCGTTTATGACCAGATGTATGAACGGAAACGGAACAAAAGGAGTATGTAAGAATCGTAGCAGGCATTATATATTTTTTACGTACCCCAATGGGAAGAAGGCGTGAGTTTTTGAATGTCTCTATGTTGAATTGGCTTACAGTCTTCAAAGGTAAATCGGTAAAAACCAGCAAAGTTTTCACTATTTGCTGATATTAGGCATATCCAATAATTAAAAATAAAACCTGTTAGATTCAATGCAAAAGTATCTATATTTTTTTCCAAACCACTGCCTATTATTAAGCGGTTAATTGTCGCTATATTTAATTGACACAATGTTGCAATATGTAAAGTCATAATTTAACTTAATTTATTTCAATTAGGCACTTTACTTAAAAGTATTTTTCAAAGTCATTCAATTAGACTGAATTAAACCAATATAAAGCAGCGTGGTAATTGCGTAACACACTTAACAGTAGGAATAGCTTTGATTTTGACAGTTCAACAACATTCATTGCGTTATTTACGTTGTTGAGCAGACAATTTTTTCGAACATACGAAGCAATGGATAAGCAATAGGCTTCAAAATTATTCAGATTGTGATTAATAGTGTGTTAAATTAGGGTGCTGGTATAGTTTTCTAAATAGACTCTGTTAATAAAATCAGAGAAACTAATCACCATACAATACCAGCCTATTCCGGTTTCACTGAGGGCAAAGGCCACTTCTCATACAGAGAAGACAGAAGCATTGATCACCACGCTTGCTCAAGATGGGTTGGCGATTTCAGATTTATATTAACTACTCTCAAAACTCAAACTCAAAGCATTTATTTCAATTAAACCATTTACAGGCACTTTTGAATTGTCAAAGAGTCGGTCAGTTAGTCAGCAAGTTGAAGCTAGTTGCCCATTCCAAAACGTAAGTCTCTATGGAGAAGAACGGGCAAGAAACTCCAAGGACACTCTTTTTAAATCAAGATATTACAAAATCGTTGGTACATTAATTCTTGTTGCTTCTATATGTGAGACCAATGTAAAAAAAAAAGAAAGTATTTTAATAAATAAATCAAAATATAGGAATAATAAAAATAAGCCGTGGCAGTTAAGAACTGACCAGTCTCAACTGACGGCGCTCGTTCACGAACATGACGCGTGGATCAGCACCATCCAGCTCAACCATTTTGTAGGGAATCGAATGATCCAACACACGCGCCACCAACAGTGAGACATTTAAGTGAGCATGACATAGTCTCAACTGCCATGCTTTCAAGTCAACATACATAATAATGATATAATAAACGAATCCATGGTACTCTCATTTACAAAATTGAAAAACTGCTTCGAAATTATACAAAACCATACTATGCTATGTATTTGAGCGATGAATAAAATGTTACTACCAATTTTACTAGCTGCTGTCCGCTGCTTCGCCCGCGTGGATGTCGGAAATTACTAAGCTACCGAGACAAAAAGTAGCCTATGTTACTCTTTATAACATCATTTATCTGCTAGTGAAAGTCCCGTCAAAATCGGTCCAGCCGATTCGGAGATTAGCCGGAAAAACATACGATTGCTTTTGTTCTTCCTTTGCAGTGATTAAACCGTGAAAATCTTGCATAAGTTTACAGCTCTTTCAGCAGTATCATTAACTGCCCTTGAAGAAAAAACCTTTGTTTTTGCCTCTACATAGGCGACATCTTCTTCCCACTTAGAAACGGGTTTCTGGAAGAAATTATCATCAAGTTTAAATCGAGAAAATAAATGTGTTCTCTTGAAAGACACAAAATCACTCAATAATTTTCCTGAAACAACAAATATGGCAGTATTATTATCAGTTTAGTGAAAATGGTGTAAAAATAAAACTATGTATTCCCACTTAGCATACAAATAATCAAACATAATCTTCTTTCGATGGAATGTATCTCTTCCCAGAATCATACAAACTCTCTCTTTGTAAGTTCACTACGATGTTTCCCTTGGTTTGTACATCAACGTCATGATCAAAGAGTGTTTAAATGGCAATTTCTTCTGACAATTACCAAAGATGTTAACTAAACTTGCTCAGGGCTGCTTTGGGAATCAATTTGTCAAAAGTGTCATATTCCTTAAGCCTCTTTAAAAAAAACATATGTTTTGGTGCCTTCACCGCCAGACACACCTACATCCAAGCCATGGTTTCACAACTATAATCGCAATAAATAAACAAACGTCTTGAGGTGCTCATTTATCCTTGGAGCTAATTTTGAACTGGGATTGTAACAAACATATTTTTAAGGAGTAAAATATCTTTAGCCACCCACCTTGCTTGATGCATCGGTCCAGGAGGTCTGATTCAATTTTTTTTCTCATCATCCCCTCCTAATAAAATAATATTAGGTCTTTACCTATGAAATTGCCGTTCTGCAGTACTGGCCATTTCAAATCAAAATAATTTTTGTTTGGCTAAGAATTCTAATTTCAAATTAATTTTATTTTAAAAACATGTTTTTTTTTTTCTAAAAGTAGTCATTTCTTTATTGATTAGTGTTACATTTTCATCGCATTTCAATCTTTTTCGTCATCATGGATACGTTAAAAATTCGAGTAATTATGGAATATGAGTACCGTCGTGGCAGCAACGCGGCACAAGCGGCACGCAACATCAACGACGTTTACGGAGCTAACACTACAAACCAACGCACCACCTGTTATTGGTTTGCTCGCTTCCGTTCTGGAAATTTCGACCTGAAAAATGAACCTCGCGGTCGTCCGAAGACTTTGGTCGACAATGACGAATTAAAGGCGATTGTGGAAGCTGATGATACACAATCTACGGCTGAATTAGCAGCAGCTTTCGACGTTAGCGTCAAAACAATATTGGTCCATTTGCGTCAAATTGGCAAGGTAAAAAAGCTTGACAAATGGGTGCCCCACGAACTCAATGATCGCCAGCGCGAAGTACGCGTCGAGACGTGCCTTGCACTGCTCAACAGACACACAAATGAAGGAATTTTGAACCGCATTGTTACCTGCGATGAAAAATGGATTCTGTTTGATAACCGTAAGCGCTCAGCAAGTTGGTTGGATCCTGGTTCAGCACCTAAACAATGCCCTAAACGAAAACTTACCCCTAGAAAAGTGATGGTCACTGTTTGGTGGTCTAGCGCCGGTGTGATTCATCACAGCTTCTTACCAAACGGGGTGAGCATTACTGCAGATGTGTACTGTGAAGAACTGAACACAATGATGGAGAAGCTGGCGCATCTCCAACCAGCATTGGTCAATCGCTCGTCTCCGCTGCTCCTGCACGACAACGCGCGACCTCATACTGCACAGCAGACGGTCTCCAAGTTGCAAGAACTGGGGTTGGAAGCTCTCCGTCATCCGCCCTACTCACCAGACCTTGCGCCTACAGACTACTACTTTTTCCAGAATTTGGATAACTTCTTGGCGGGAAAAAAATTTAATACCCGAGAGGCAGTACAAAATGCCTTTGAAGAATTTGTTGCCTCCCGTCCAGCTGATTTCTTTAAGAAGGGCATCAATAAACTGCCACTGCGATGGCAAAGATGCATTGATTGCATGGGTGATTACTTCGATTAATACAAATAAAAAATTCATGAAAAAAATTCGTTTAAATTTTTTCATACAAAACGGCAATTTCATAGGTAAAGACCTATTAGATAATTCAATCAGTTCCCGATAATCGTCACGTACTTTTGACTTTTGCAGTTCTTGATTATAAAATGTCAATGTTAATGTAAATTTCAATAGCAGCAGAATTAATAGTTTTCCTGTCGTCTCTAAACTTTTTGAACATCGGGATATCAGGGTACTTTTAATTTGGTGGATTTTTGTTTCGAACACACATTTTAAAACCAGTTCGTAAACGTGATGGCGGCAAGCAAAGAGTATTAATTCCTTGTCTAGTTTTTGTTCCAAAAGTACACAAGCTTCTTTTAATTGCGCTGTATTCGAAGCAGTTGTGTCACAGCACATAATTTGTACTTTGTCATCGAGGTTTCAGTCATAAAGTGCGTTTAACACAGCGTTAGCTTGATCTTGATCGGAAGAGCTTTCCTCTTCAGAAGTCCTTTTTTCTTCAGAAGTTGTTCCTTTTCTCCAAATGGACTAAGAATTAGCAGGCGTTCTTCTTTAGAACTTCTGATGTCCAGTCTAGGTAATAATTTTCCATCCCAGAGAACGGTCACCATTTCAGACATATTATTTAAAAAATCTGATTTCATAGATTCCGCTCTATTTTTTCTACTCTGTGTGCGAATGCGTTGAATGGACGATTTGTTTATCGGGAAATCATCACAGATAAGATCTAGTGCACCTACTACAGCCTGAAGTATATAGACAGAATCCCTTAATTGACATCTATCTAAAGCTGCAACTAACTTAGGCGTGATAAAGGTTTACCTTCCTCTTTTTGTAGTAGTTCCAGAATTTACCGTTTGGTATGCCGATGGCAAGGGTTCATCAAGCCTTTCATCAGAGGTGTTAGGTTGATCGTGATGTCCGTCCTATCTTTTTTCTCTTCGTTTAGTTTTCTCTGTCTTTCTTCTTTCTAGGCTGACTTTTATCTACACCCAGAACGCCCTGGTTCTTTGTTTTTGTAGAAAGATTTTATCTTCCTTTATTTTCATCCGTTCCAAAGCATCAGCGTGTGCTACATCGAATAAATTATCCAAATTGTTTTGAAAGTCCTGCTCACGGCGCTTGTAAACATGTTGTGATTTTTGTTATTTTTTTGCAATTCTCTCCCAACGTAGTGAAGATCCACAAGTCTTTTTCGCACAGTTAGGTATAGATCTGTAACGGATTCTATCTTTTTCCCAAAATATAATACACTCTCGAACGACGAGATTTGTGCTTTCGCTAACAGCTTAACATCGCGAATGTTATTGAAAAGTACTGTTAGAACTTGACGGATATACGGTAACTTTGCGCTTTTTTATGATACATTTGATAATTTACGTCACCAACTAAGAAAAAACTTTTTTAATTGCTTCTTAATTCCACTGCCATCTTCTAAATATAAAATAATATGTGTTAATCACGAGAATAACTGAGAACAAATAATGAATACCGCGAGTATGCGTCGCTACTTCCGCGCAACTTGTATGAAATGGTTCGATGCCACGCCAAATAAGGTATAAAAACCGATTTTTTTAGGGACAAATGAACATAACTAAGATCTATGCGATAGAAAATAAAAACTTTGAAAAATAAGGGACACTATGTATGTACTCGTATGTATATGACGGAGAAGGTACTTTTCTCTCGTTATTATCATATCAGCCATATTTTAACTACTGTGGGCGTACTATGGGTAGTGTTGGTTATTGCGCAATAGAAAAACCGCTTGCAGTTCAAAACAAATTATAACTTACGATCAAATTAATCACATTTGCGAATCACACACTGTAGGTACACGACAAAACTATACGGAACGCGCGACAGTTTCTAAACGTCTTCAATGCTTACCCGTCAACAACAAACTCTGCTGTAACTCTGGTCAAGCGTTAGCGTTATAGACTCTGTTCAGTGCCACCTGGTGGCACCGGCGTCCCGATTAGTCAAGTCTAACGATTGATTTAACGTATTTCCGACATATAGATAAAGTTTAGGTTTCCCCACGATGTTTTCCTTTACCGTTGTCACTAATGTCCAAGATAATCGATCACCATGTATCACACAAATCAAGCTCGTTACGAGTCCAGTCA
Organism: Griposia aprilina; assembly: GCA_916610205.1. Classification (NCBI taxonomy): domain Eukaryota; kingdom Metazoa; phylum Arthropoda; class Insecta; order Lepidoptera; family Noctuidae; genus Griposia; species Griposia aprilina. The sequence continues at coordinate 16,039,902 of OU744305.1, forward strand.
GCAAATGTATTGATTAATGACCTGTTACGTCACATTAAAGGCGTCTCTCACTTTTCCTTATTCTTTGTTATGATGTGAACATTAATGGTGGAACGATTTTTTGAAGTTACAACTTCTTTAGACGCGTTGAGCACTTTTTGGGTGAACAAAAATCATGGAATTCGCGTCATCGTCACTGAACGCTTTCCATGAGCTGTAGGCATACTGTGTATATATGTCACATATACCTAACTTGCCATAAATATTGTCACGAAGTTTTTTTTTTTTATTGCAAATTGTATTTATTACTTTTACAGTGTGTTAGTTTAATACATAAATATAAAACAATTTAAAATATTAAAAGCTTATTCGAAGTGGTCTCCATTGGCTACAATACAGTCCTTTAAACGTTGAGGCCAGTTATCAATAGAAGCACGCACTCTTTCCATGGGAAAATTCTTCACTGCCAATCGTATGGATTGTTTTAGGGACTCCAAATTATCATGGCGTTTAGAGCAAGCCATACTCTCTAAAACTGACCATAAATCATAATCCAGTGGAGTAAGATCGGGACTAGACGACGGCCAGTCTTCAGCTCCGATGAAGTCCGAAACGTTCACTTCCTACCAAGACTGCGTGGACAGAGCTTTATGACCCGGCGCCGAGTCTTGTTGGAAGGACCATACTTGGTTATTGAACATGGTGTTGTTCAGGGACTTAACTACCTTCTCAAGAATGGTATCTTGATACACTTGTGCCGATGTTTTGATACCTTTTTCACAAAAATATGGCTCAGTCACTCCTTCATAGCTAACACCCCACCAAACCATCACTGAATTCGGATAATACCCACGTTGTAGTCTGTCGACTAATTGGGAAGGTTCCTTAGAGCTTTGAGCATAAATACGGTCATTTTGTTTGTTAAAATGTTGCTCAATTTTAAAGATTTTCTCATCCGTAAACAAAATTTTTCTGTGACCTCCCTTTGCGTACCGCTTCAGTAGTTGTTTCGATTTTACCACCCTATTCTTTTTAAATTATCAGTTAATAAATGAGCAGTGCGTCTCTTATAGGCTGCAAGTCCAAAGTCATCTTTTAAAATACGCGACATGGTTCTGAGTGCTATCTTCATCTCCCGAGATAAAATCTTTTGCTTTCGGACAGGATTTCTTCGAATTCTTTCCCTTACTGCTTTGACCACCTTTTTCGTACGAACACTACGTGGACGGCCAGATCTTTTTCTGTCACAAACAGAGGAGGTCTCATTGTACCTATTAATAGCCCGGTACACAAATATTTGACTAATACCAAGCGTATTTAAAAATTGCATTTGGCTCCATACCAACTTTGTGTAATGCAATCACAGCGATTCGGTTCTCTTTATCACTTTACCCCACTCCATTTTAATATCGCAAAATATTGTACAATGTATTGGCGCCAAAATTAGAAAACTCAATGAACAATCGTATAAAAATGACAGATTCCAAATTCAAATGTAACATCTTTCTTATTTTTAACTGTAATAGTATTTATGGCCAGACTAAGAGTGAGTTGCACCAACTAACTTTAACGATAACCAATGCCATGTCAGCCGTCAAATCTCCGGTTATCCGTAACACAGGTTGCACCATTTTAACAATTGTTAAAATTACGTCACAAATAACGATAACATTAACCGCTCAACTTCGGGCGGTTAAGGGCTATAGTTACGGTTTGTGTCATCATTTCTTTGGAGTGGGGCATTGAATTCCTTTTCAATGTTTTCCCATGCTTGTTTTTTTTTGTTTTGTGCCAGTCCAGTCTGTTTTTATGCACATCAAAAATGTGTTTTTCGGCAAGGATTTGTAATCTAGTAATTTCTACCTTGCTAAAATGAACACTTCTTTCTCTGAAAATATATTTCAGTTATCTTAATAATAAACTTATCATATCAACATCAGAATATGGATGTATTATAATTTTACATAATTGGACGTTCACCCATGTGGTATTTTTAAGTAGTGGATGTATAGGTATTATAAATCAAAGGTATTTAAGTAATAATAACATTAATTCTAATTTTCGCCTTCAGCCTTCGAGTTGACTCAGATACTAGACGATCTTAGCACGGCAAGCCTAGAGGTCGGACTTCAGATGAATATATCAAAGACCAAGTTGATGAAGAACAGCGTCCATCGCAGGATCACTGTGGCGGGTCGGGGAGGTTGAATACGTTGATGAGTATCTCTATCTTGGTCAAATAGTCTTTTTCCAGGGAAGACAAAACAAAGAAGTTCCAAGACGCACCGAAAATGCCTGGAAGAGCTATTGGGCCATGAAAGATGTATTGAAGGGCGATCTTCCTTTGTCCCCGAAGAGAAGACTCATTGACGTGTGCATACTTCCCATTGTCACATAATTAGGGTGGTCAAACATGGTCTTTGACAAATCAGCAGAGGTCCACGCTCGAGATTTGCCAAAGGGCTATGGACTGGAGTATTCTGGGTAACAAACTAACAGACCGGGTTAGCTATACGACCATTCGTTCCATCACAAAGATAATTGATGTCAGTTGGAAAGCTGCCACACTAAAATGGAATTGGGCTGGACACATCTGCCGCATGTCAGACGACCAATGGGCCAAATTTACGACCCAACGGGTCCCTCTTAATAGCACGTGACATCGCGGCAGACCCAGACGGAGGTGGCGGGATGAGCTGGACTCCTTCAACAAAAACTATTCCTTAGCAGCTTTAAACAGAGAGAAGTGGAAAAAGATTACTGAGATTAGGGAGGCCTTTGCCCTGCAGTAGGAAATCACAGGCTTTTAATTAATTTTAACATTAATTCGCATTCTGTTGTGTGTGTAAGAAGACCTTACGTTGTATTTTATTACGTAGGAGGAACGAGGAACCGAAGAAACAATATTTAAAAATGTATGAAAGCAATACCTACTCACTTTGTATTGAAGTTGTGGAGCAAGTTGCTAGTATATTTTAACTTAACTTTTATCGGTCGCTACTTATAATATTTTGCAGCAGAATTTAAATACCACGCGTATAATTAATAATCCTGCCGAAAAAATGAGTTTAAATTTGGTTAATTTTGAAAGCGTGATGAGATGATAACAAGCTTGCAGTGTTGCCCTTGTCAAAAAAATTACCCATGTACATTTTGGGGAAATAAGACGTCTTGTCACTTGTCACCCATTTAACTTTAACTTTTACACTTTACATGATGGTGCAACAGTAGGTAGTTCAATTCTATAGTCATTGTTAATGTTACTGTTAAAATTAACTTTGACGGAAACTATAACGGAGCTTTTGGTGCAACCCACTCTAAGTATACACAGTATACATATAGCTCATGGAAAACGTGCGGTGACGATGACGCGAGTTTCACGCTTTTTGTTCACCCAAAAAGTACACATGAGCGGGTTTACAAGTTACTTAGTTTTCACTTCTACCGGCAGTCCCAAAAGACTGCCCCAATTTTTTAATTTCTTAATTGAGATGGGTTTCCTGTTGACTCTAGTTTAGGTAGGAGATGACAGAGACAAAGTCGACGATGGAGATATTGGATAGATGAGGCATTATTAATTAACAGGAGACCTATCACATACACTTTTCGAACTTGTGATCTCCTACAGCTGGGCTAAGGTTTCCTATAAGTCCTGGGGCGAATTTTACCAATGAGCTTAAATGCAATCGATACTTCTAAACCGCGTTCAAGAGCTGTTATCTTCGTTGTTAAATATTATCACTGACAGCTCGAGAACGCTGTGTAAAAGAGCTGATCGCATTTAGTTGTATTGTTGAAATTCGCCCTTAACTGCGTGATATGCCATCAGCTCTGATGACAATGAATTATGACCTGCACCTAAATATTATTATATCTGACGGAGAAGATGCGTCTCTATCGTTTATCATCAGCCATTTTTTAACTACTGTGGGCGTACTATTGGAAGTGATGGTTATTGCGCAATAAAAAGTAGTGAGTCATTCTGCAGCTTATCAATCATTTAAACTGTTTAATAAATTACCTGTACACTTAAAGTCATTATACAACTTAAATCAGTTTAAGCAGCAGTTAAAATTATTTTTGATAGAAAAGTGCTATTTCACCCTTGATAAGCTTCTCTGTGACACACACAACTAGACTTTAATTATTATTCTACTATTTTATTGAAATGTTTATTTTTATTTTTGACACTGTGTAATGGATGAATCTGATTTATTTTGTTTTTAAATTCTTTTTTGACATAATATATAATTTATAACATCACTATTTTTATTAACATTAGATTATATTTTTGACAGGTGTAATGGTGGAATCTTTAGTTTGTTTTGTTTTTTTTTTTGACATTTAACAAATTATAGCAGGGAACTGCAAATGTTTTACTGTTTAATTAATTTATTTGGTTACTGTTAAAATAATGATTTCTATTGTACTTCTTTTAATTTTTATAATTTTTGTGTAAAATTTTCGATACAATGTAAAAATTGTTATAGAAATAAATGAAAGATGAAATAGAAAAACCGTTTGCAGTTCAAATCAAATTATAATTTACGAACAAATTAGTCACACTAGGGAATCACACACTGTAGGTACACGACACAACTATACGTATAATGTAATTATGTTGTAGACTCTGTGGTGCGCCACGTGGTGGCGCTGGCGTCCCGATTAGTCAAAGTCAAACAATTGATTTTACGTATTTCCGACATATCTAATAATTAAGTTTAGAAGGTGTAGAGATGGGGATACTATTTACGGACGGAAGAATCTACTAAAATACAGAATAGAGGGAAACATGCTTCCTTATTAGTATTCATAACAGGTATACGGACGGTAGGAAAACAAGTAACGATCAGTAAATTATAGCAATTAGGCATTAATTTTGTTGCCTACTCCGAATCACATAAACATGGTTTCTAACGATTACAAACAAGAAGCTTCCGTATTATTTTGCGTAACGTATCCTAAGCATACAAAACATGTTTTAATTCATATTACCTTTCATCGTATGGTAAGCAGCCATTAATGTTTTTGCATGTGAAATGTTTATTTTTGTGTTCATTCGTATGAAAGAGAGAGGCAAAATGATTATAAAATCGAGGAAATCTTTTCATAGCTTAAGAGCGCTTACACGGGTCCACTAGCGCCACTCCTTTAAAAAAATATTATCTCGTGACTGAGAACGAATTTTGAAAAACGGCTCAATAAGCGACCTCGGTAAGTGTGTCAAGATTTTTCTAATACCTTTTATAAACTTTCATATTGAGACACGCAGCAACAAAATTCGATCTAAACAAACGCGGCCACATTCATTTAGATCGTATTTTGTTGCTTCGTGTCTCAATATGAAAGTTTATAAAATGTATTAGAAAAATCTTGACACACTTACCGAGGTCGCTTATTGAGCCGTTTTTCAAAATTCCTTCTCAGTCACGAGATAATATTTTTTTAAAGGAGTGGCGGTAGTGGACCCTTGTAAGCGCTCTTAAGCATAGCGTAGCATAACCAGCCTATAATTTTCCCTACAGATTCGCTTGATTTTAACGATCGATAAATACTTGGTGGCAGGAATCGACGCGCAACCTGTTACCATGCAATCAGTAAATGATTCTGGACAAATTTATCGCCCGTATTTTTTTTTTAATCAGCTGTTTCTTACAAAACTGCAATACCTACGCGGTCTAAATGTATGGACAGTAATGCTTTTTTTTTAAATAATCAACGAATTATTGCTTAATATCTATATATCTAAAAATGTATGTCTATTTCCCTTAGTCACGCCATCACGCGTGAATGGCTAGACCGATTGCACTAAAAAAAATTGTTGTGTTCGTTATTGTCAGGAGAAGGATCTTATGAAATAAAAAAATAAGGAATTTGACCGGAACGTTACAAAAGTTAAGAAAACTTAACGTAAATATTAACTTTACATAACTGTCAGTTATTTGAAATAACTGTCAGCGATTGACAGAATGCGCGCTGCAAATATCGTTTAACACTGATGGATCGGTTGATAAATGAGTCGATAGTTTTAGTTTTAGTCAATAGTCAAAACTAAAACTAAACGACATATGACATTCATAGTTAAGACAGGATAACGTCTGTCGGGTCAGCTTGTATAATATAAAGTATGTTGTAAAGTGTGTTGTATGTATAAAGATTAAAATCGAAACGGACGTATAAATCACATGTTGTTATATCGATCGAGAAAAACTACAAACAAGATGTCGATCGTCTGTCTCACACACACATCGACATTTACTCGATTTTTTTTTATTACTAGTGGCAATCGTCAAAAATTGAGCGAATCTTCACAGATTCCACGCACTACAAGTCATTGTAACGCCTGTAAAAATGACTGCATAGCAAAATATTGTTCGTATAATAATTAGTCAAATCGCAAATATACCATTCTCTGATGTTTGTTTATACATTCATCAAGATTTTTTGGACGGTTTCAAAACGCTCTACAAATCTTTTGGGAGTTCCATCGAAAATATAACAATACTTTGTAACAATATTTTTCTTATCTTGAAGAAGAATTTCACTGTATACAATAAAATCTTCGATATCTCCCTACGGACAATATTTGTGGTAGGACTTACAATGCTTTCAAGACTAGGTACGGACTAAGATAGAAATGCTTGAGATAGCAAATACTTTGTTTCTTAGTATCTGTTTTTATATATGTCGGAAATACGTTATGGTGGATCCTCAGTTATAGCCTGCCAAATTCGAATTTTCTTTGTTTTTTTTGCAAATTGCAGCTCTGTTTTACGTCTTATGTTGATCAAAATGCAATTCGCGACTGTAGGAATGACATATTTATTGATTAATAATCTAAAATTTTATAGCAATCGTCAAACTTTGGAAATTTGTTCCACCTAAGAATTTTTCAGAATATTTCATCCGCGGCTTCGCCCGCGTAGATGGCCGAAATTATCCCACGGAAACGTGCTACGGGGATAAAAAGTATCTTACGTGTTAATCCAGGTTATAAATTATCTGTGTTCCAAATTCCATCCAAATCCGTTCAGTAGTTTTTGCGTGAAAGAGTTACAAACATCCATCCATCCATCCTCACAAACTTTCACATGTAAAATATTAGTAGGATGAATGAATTTGCAAAACATGAATTTGTAAAAATCCAAACTTTGATTTTGGCGGGCTACAGCTGAGAATTTACCTTAAATCCATCGCCTGACTTTGAATAATCGGGATGCCCGCGCCAGCGCCACAAGGCAGCGCTTGACAGAGTCTACAACATAACGCTCGACCTTGTCACCTCATTACCTGTCAGTGGCGGTCAAGCAGTGAACACGTTTAGAAACTGTCGCGCGTTCTGTATAGTTGTGTCGTGTACCTACGTATATGATTCGCTAGTGTGATAATTTGTTCGTAAATTATAATTTGATTTGAACAGCAAACGGTTTTTCTGTTGCGCTATAACAAACACTTCCCCTAAAATATGATGATAACGAGAGAGACGTACCTTCTCCGTCATATAAACCAAGTCTATACTGAAATATGAAATTTGAAAGGGTACTCTTTTTACCCGACTACGGCAAAGCCAAAATGAAGGGTTATGCTTATAGCGGTCACTGTATATGTATGTATGTATGTTTGTATTTAGGTATGTTCCGCCGTAGCGCCTAAACTACTTATACGTAACGTCTTTCTTTCGTTATTTTTCTTTCTTTATCCGATTTTGATGAATGAGTTGTCAATCGGTTCGTTATTATTGTCCTCTGAAATTGTATTGCAAGGGATATCAAATGAAAGATCTTTAAGGAGTACATTATAAAAATATATTGGTAACTAAAAACGTAGAAACAATAAAACATCGATATCTATTTTTTTTTCGGTTTTCGTATAGCCGGAGTCACACGTAATCTGTACGATTTATGCCTTAATTTATTACATGACTTAGTAATGACGTCTGAAAAAATCTTAGTTAGGCTTAAGTTTTCTATAAAGTGCCTTGTGCTAGACTAAGAGCAACTATCTTATGGCCGGTTCCTATAATTTACGGACCGTTACTAGTTAAAATTAAGACTCTTGTATCTTTACCAATAATAAATCAAAGATCTCATAGCTTTGCATAGTACACCCTCCCATATGGAAATTATCACAGGTAAAATTAGCTTACAAATCTATTTATATGCCCAGCGTGATATAGATCTGTTTGGCAATAAAAAGATATATAATTGGTAAGCAAAACGATTCGTTTTTCTATATAGGTACCGAGCATTATTATTTGCAAGGTAGGTGCGAAACCTTTGGTAGCTTTTTTACTCTAGACATCACACTTCTTATGGTCAGTGCTCTTAATACAACAAGAATAAACAAACATCCAAACAAACAGACAAACAAACAAACAGACAAACAAACGAACAGACAAACAAACAAACAAACAAACAGACAAACAAACAAACAAACAACCAAATAGACAAACAAACAGACCGCAAGGAAACTTGAACTTTATGGTACTGAAATCGCTAACGCGCACTGAGCAAGCGCGGTGATGAATGCTCCTTCTGTGTATAAAAAGTGGACTTCGCCGTTGAGGAGGATCATCATCATCATCATCATATCAGCTGAAAGATGCCCACAGCTAGACATAGGCCTCCCCAAAGCACCGCCACTTCGACCGGCTCTGTGTTTCTCGAATCCAGCGGATTCCTGCAGGTTGAGAGGGATAAAATGAGCTAATAATCATGTTGTTTCATTTTGAATTCACCAGAGCAAAACAGATTGTCCAAAAATTCAAATAAGCTGACACTGAAAGGGTCCATCACAACACTTTATACATTTTAAACTCAGAAAACAGGATAACGGATAATTTATATTCTTGCAAAATATCATAATATCCGGGGCACGAAGAAAGAATATTAATTTCGCTGGGAGCCGGAGAAAGGCAGTTTTTTAATGTTATGAAAAACGTTGGTACCTAGTACAGATTTTACTATATTAATAAACTAGCATCTGCCCGCGACTTCGACTGCGTGAAATTGTTTGCTCCTCCAACCCACCCCGTCGCATCGCATCGCCTGCCCGTGCTTTTACTTCGCTTTCACCTAGCGTTCTTTCTGACTTTTTTTCTTTTTGATCGGCTCCAAAGAGTTCTAGCGTGTTAAATAACCTATAGCCTTCCTTAAGAATTGGGCTACTAAATGCATTTTTTTTTTTTCAAATCCGACCTGTAGTTCTAGAGATTACCTTTTTTTACTAGAGATTACATACAAACTTACAAACGAACAAATTTTACCTCTTTATAATATTATTAATATAATATTAGGTCGTGGAAAAAGTTCTTTCGTATTTTATTTATATACAAATTTAAGACTAAGAGCTCGTGTGGCACCCAAATATCGACCTTGTTTGTATACCCAGACTTTTCCAAATGGGTCAAAACTGTTTTGTGGTCAACCCCTAACTCTTCAGCTATGTCGTAACTACTAATATGTCAAACTTGGTCCATTTTTTCATAAATGACATCGCCTTTATCCGTAATGCGACCGGAACGAGCTGCATCTTTGACAATAAAATTCCCGGACTGAAAACGCTTGAACCAACTTTGTACTGCTCCTAATGACATTGCGTTAGGTCCATAAACGTCACTTTTTTTTCGTGGCTTGTGTCGCATTTTTCCATTTTTTGTAATAAAACTTCAAAATGTATCGAATTTCTTTGTTACATTCACTCATTTTGGCTGACAGAAACACAATTGAAAAATGGCGGGAAATCGTTTTAACTCTTATTTTTCTTTGTTTAAATTTCATCTTTTTTATGGTATCAAAACCAGCCAGATACAAACAGTACAGCCCAATAAATTTTACCACAACTTTATACCTATAAAATACGAAAAAACTTTTTCCCCGACCTATTTTATTATATTATAAGTCTAGACCACAAGGTTTAGTAAGGTTTTGTGTTGCGTGACAAGTTATGGCACTAAAGCTAAGATTTTTCATTACAGAGTATAACATTTTAATATATTTCATACTTAGGAACTTATGTGCCACCAACGGACTTGATACTTAATCATGGCATTATCTATCTATGTAAAATATCATTATAGTGTTCTAGTTGGTGCTTTGGGTATTTCATGATTTCCTAATAATAGGTCTTTACCTATGAAATTGCCGTTTTGTATGAAAAAATTTAAACGATTTTTTTTCATGAATTTTTTATTTGTATTAATCGAAGTAATCACCCATGCAATCAATGCATCTTTGCCATCGCAGTGGCAGTTTATTGATGCCCTTCTTAAAGAAATCAGCTGGACGGGAGGCAACAAATTCTTCAAAGGCATTTTGTACTGCCTCTCGGGTATTAAATTTTTTTCCCGCCAAGAAGTTATCCAAATTCTGGAAAAAGTAGTAGTCTGTAGGCGCAAGGTCTGGTGAGTAGGGCGGATGACGGAGAGCTTCCAACCCCAGTTCTTGCAACTTGGAGACCGTCTGCTGTGCAGTATGAGGTCGCGCGTTGTCGTGCAGGAGCAGCGGAGACGAGCGATTGACCAATGCTGGTTGGAGATGCGCCAGCTTCTCCATCATTGTGTTCAGTTCTTCACAGTACACATCTGCAGTAATGCTCACCCCGTTTGGTAAGAAGCTGTGATGAATCACACCGGCGCTAGACCACCAAACAGTGACCATCACTTTTCTAGGGGTAAGTTTTCGTTTAGGGCATTGTTTAGGTGCTGAACCAGGATCCAACCAACTTGCTGAGCGCTTACGGTTATCAAACAGAATCCATTTTTCATCGCAGGTAACAATGCGGTTCAAAATTCCTTCATTTGTGTGTCTGTTGAGCAGTGCAAGGCACGTCTCGACGCGTACTTCGCGCTGGCGATCATTGAGTTCGTGGGGCACCCATTTGTCAAGCTTTTTTACCTTGCCAATTTGACGCAAATGGACCAATATTGTTTTGACGCTAACGTCGAAAGCTGCTGCTACTTCAGCCGTAGATTGTGTATCATCAGCTTCCACAATCGCCTTTAATTCGTCATTGTCGACCAAAGTCTTCGGACGACCGCGAGGTTCATTTTTCAGGTCAAAATTTCCAGAACGGAAGCGAGCAAACCAATAACAGGTGGTGCGTTGGTTTGTAGTGTTAGCTCCGTAAACGTCGTTGATGTTGCGTGCCGCTTGTGCCGCGTTGCTGCCACGACGGTACTCATATTCCATAATTACTCGAATTTTTAACGTATCCATGATGACGAAAAAGATTGAAATGCGATGAAAATGTAACACTAATCAATAAAGAAACGACTACTTTTAGAAAAAAAAAATCCATGTTTTTAAAATAAAATTAATTTGAAATTAGAATTCTTAGCCAAACAAAAATTATTTTGATTTGAAATGGCCAGTACTGCAGAACGGCAATTTCATAGGTAAAGACCTAATATAAGTGGCACCTATTTACTAGCCAAATAGAGAACGTTACTGCTATAGTAGTTTTGTCTCACGAAGCGGCGCGCGCTTTACTTGTGGTAAGCAAGTGTTTAAATACGCTGTGAATGTATGTGTAAGCGCAGGAGCTCTTAGTAACGTCCAAGACTCGGGCGAAGTCAGAGTGTGTGTATGTGTTGCAACGTAAAACTTGAGGAGGACACGCCGGGGACTCGAACCCCGGCGTGAGGTAGCTAAAAAATCAAACACTCACGAAGCAAAAACACGTAAAATTTATTAATATAATAAAAGCAATCCGAAAGGTAGAATAAAAGTAAATTAGGAAAAAATAAAATAAGATTTTGTCGTTGGAATTTAAATAGTCAAAAATACTAAGAAAGAAAAATCACAACTCGAATTTGAGAGAAAAAACTTAAAAGATGTTACCGTACAGTATTTTAAATGTATTCTGACGAATTTAAATCCGATTGCAATCGTACGAAGTTCGTGTAGCTCTATAAAGTGTTTTACAAAAATAAACAGAAGATTAAGGTTTTTCTTTACGTAAATCGTTGAGATAACTTTTGAAATAGATTACAAGATCTAATGAATATGAAATTAAGAAATTACTTAAAAGATAGGATTCGTTGATTAAGATCTAAAGAATGTCTCTCGTCGATCTCGTCTATAATAGTCGTCTAGATCGTCTATAATGACGATGAAGCGTTATAGCGCCAAACAAAAAATAAATGTAACACCTGATCTCCAAGAACCTGGACCTGTGTCGTCGACCCTGCTCGATAACGGTCCCGTGGCTCTCTGCACGCTCGGACTTCAGCAGCCGGCAGACGATGGAAGAAGTAGGCGAATAATAATTGGCTGGGTAAGCCAAAGACCAAAAAAAGGTGGCCTTTCAATCTAAGGAAAAGGAAATCTTCTTAGATTAAAGAACAAGGCACAAGTTAAAAGAATATCGAACCAATGAAGGGATTACTCACTAAAAGAAAAAGAAACGCTAAATTCCAGGGAACGTACAGTCGATCAATATATACGCTGAATATTCACATAACGTGGTTAAAATCACACATTCGCAGAATGTTTTAATATTAAAAAGCAGAAATAAGATAATTTTCATTGAAATTCCAACGACAGGAATCAAAAAAACCTTAATTTTTTTCTTGACAAAATTGTTTAGAACATTTGTCTACTTTTGAAAATTCAAAAAAAAAAGAAAAATATAAAGCAAACCGATTGACGTGTAAAAAGAATTTAATCAATTTGTGACCAAAAAGTATGTAATTGCAGGAATTATACTGCAGTGTATTTGTTTTATGTCCTGACGCTACTTGTCTTCACACACACATTCACAGTGTGTACCATGCGAGGACGTGCGTATGAATACACAAGGCACGACCGAGGACCTTTTCAAAGCGACGACCTTTTCGAGGGTCCTCGGTTTGACTTGACCAAAGATTCGTATTCTGCAAGCGATTTTGAGTCTTTCTACGAAAAAGTTGTCTGAACCTCGGTTTGATTAGGATTATTCATAATCTTACACACACATTGTGTATCCATCAGATGGTGCCACTGTCACCTCATACACAGACTCTTTACACAAATTTCACGTTTGTTGTATTATCCGAGGACCTATGTGTTAACTTTAACACAAAAGACCTCGGTAAGGTAGCTTTTCCAGACAATGTGTATATAAGACCTCGGTTTGCTAGATTTTCCGAACAGTGTGTATTCTAGTCCTCGTTTCGACAGTTTTCCTCGTGTGTAGAAGACAAGTTATGTGCTATCATTTAAATAAAATTATGAATGAGAAAATCGAAGGTAGACTGAATCCTTAAACAAATCGTTAGTAGCTACTAGGTGCAAGAGGAATAATCAGGCTTCTTCTGCAGTATGTGCTAAGTACCTAGGCCCGCTTATATTATACAACATTGTGATTTGCACCATAAAATATTGTATTGTCATAGGAGCTGAATACGAGTGCTCTTCTTAGAGAATCTAAAGTAAATGCCTTCCTAGGTGAATTGTCTGCAGCAAGATTTGAAGCAAATATAAAGTACAAAGAAATACAGAACTTGAACGTACTAAATAAAACAACATAAACATTACTGAAATAGAAGTAGGATTATTTTAAAATTAAACTTTTTTATTTATTAACTTTCTTTTTTATCCCTTTATCCCGGCTTATCTGAAAGAAACGAAATAATGACTATATATTGTATTCAATATCATGAAACTGAAGATTCTGATTTTTAACCGACTTCACAAAAAGGAGGAGGTTCTCAATTCGTCTGTATGTTTTTTTTTTTTTTTTTTTTTTTTTTTTTTATGTGTGTTAGCTCATAACTTTTTTCTGGGTGAACCGATTTGGATGATTCTTTTTTTATTTGATAGATGGTGCTTCACATGTGGTCCCATTTAAATTTGATCAAGGTCTGACCAGTAGTTTTGGAGTTATCCTTAATACTGCAGATTTTTTCCACTTAGTTTATATGGATGATGTGTTAATAATTCCTGTCACTGTTATTTACACACCAAGTAGTGGTATACGAATTTGTGTGGGGTAGGTACCGCAACTAAAAAGTGAAAAATAAAATCTTTTTTACAAAAAAAACAACCGACTTCCAAAAAAAACACTAAAAGACGTGAAAAATAACTTTAATTTCGGAAGTCGGTGGCCAAACACGAAAATACAAAACCAAAGGCACCGACTTCCGAAATTAAAGTTATTTTTCACGTCTTTTAGTGTTTTTTTTGGAAGTCGGTTGTTTTTTTTGTAAAAAAGATTTTTTTACTCATTTTAAACCTGAATTCTAGTTTTACTTTGTTTTAAGTTATTTAATTTGGTTTCTTAAGGTAAACGATTTTTAAAACAAAAACGGAAAACAGAAAAACTAAAGGCCTGTGTTAACAGTATAAGAAAATTGATAATATTAGAAGGAAATTACCTGTCTTTGTTTTGTTTCGTTGAATTATGATAGATATGTAATACTTCACGACTTTCCAGTTTCTATCTTTTTTTAACCGACTTCAAAAAAAGGAGGAGGTTCTCAATTCGCCTGTATGTTTTTTTTTTTTTTTTGTGTGTTAGCTCAGAACTCTTTCCTGGGTGAACCGATTTGGATGATTCTTTTTTTGTTAGAAAGGACATACCTCAAGGGTGGTCCCATGATAAGGAAACCAGGATCTGATGATGGAATCCCGGAGAAATCGAGGGGAACCTTCGAAAATCGTAGGTACCCAGTGCGTTTGTTAATTTTTTCATTAAGTATTTTAAAGAACTACAATTTAATGAAGGTCTGGAATCGATCTGATGATGGAGCCGAAAGACAGTCGAGGGAATTCCTCAATGATTTACAGCAGGTACCTTGTGTTTGGGCTTGATTAATTTGTATTTATGAGAACTTTACACCTGAAGGGTTGTGACAATCATTAGGGGTCTGATGATGAATACGAAGGACAGTTAAGGGAACTCCTCAACGGTTTACAGTAGCTACCTTGTGATTCGTTTTAATTCATTTATATTGATGAGAACTTTGCACTCATATGGGTTATAAGTGCCATTACAGGTCTGATGATGGAGACCATAGACAGTTGAAGGAATTCCTTAACGATTTACAGCAGTTACCTTGTGTTTGGGCTTGATTCATTTTTATTGATGAGAATACTATACCCAGATGTGTTATGACTGTCATTAGGGGTCTGATGATGAAGATGAAAGACAGATAAGGGAACTCCTCAACGGTTTACAGTAGCTACCTTGTGTTTGGACTTAATTCATTTATATTGATGAGAACTTTGCACCCATATGGGTTATAAGTGCCATTACAGGTCTGATGATGGAGACCATAGACAGTCGAGGGAATTGCTCAACGATTTACAGCAGTTCTTTTGTTAGGCTTACTTCATATGGTTCAATATGCCAAAATATTCAGTTCGTGCAAAAATAATACCTAATTAAGATTGAAGTTTTACATAGGATAACCACCACCTACTAAATAGTCATGCTAATACGTCAATTTGAGACTAAATTTATGTTGCGTAAACGCGTCATCTCCAGAAATGCTCTTTCGTTGGTTGCTAAGCAATTTATGCTTGTCGCAATGCACATGGTGACATGGAGCTGATGGTGGCTTCACCATCAGCTCCAGTTCTTCTGGTGTTTACCAAGAGAACTCCTCAAAAATAAGCTCCTCTTTTCCCTGAATCGGGAAAATATTTTGTAAAAGGTGATGAGCAGTTGACATTAGGCTATTGTAACTTAGATTTAAAGCTTAGATCTGACCCACTAAAAAGTGAAAAATATAAACTTTTTTGGCAAAAACCTAAAATACAGATCCAAAGACACCGACTTCCGAAATTAAAGTTATTGTTCACTTTGTAGTGTTTTTTTGGCAGTCGGTTGTTTTTTTTTGTAAAAAAGTTTTTTTTAGAACTAAACAACCACACCACAATGCTTCACTGTTATTTTTTTATGAGTAATACGGCTATATGCCGATGTTGGACAATATTTTTATCCCTACTGTTTACGTTAAAAGCAACAATCACGCCGCAGTCCTCGCTTGGTACTTCATTTTTAGAAAAAGTGTATAAGAAATAAATCGGAACATTCTACTTACATTGATATAATTATTATCATACACTTAAAATGTTTTAGGTAGGTAGATTTTCCAGGCCCTCGGTTTGTACAAGTTCTACGCGAAAAACTGGTCCCGGTTTAGTGATATAAAGTCTAACACAACGTTCGCACTTTGTACAAGCTATAAGAAATATTGTGTAAATATACGTCCTCGGAAGGACGTCGCAGGGCTTACGTAAGAGGTCCTCGGTTGGCTTACACAAAGTCCTCGTATGTGCATCGCTGGTGACATTTAGCTGTGTATTTTAGGCCCTCAGTATGATAGACGAAATTTATACAGAAAAATGTTGAGATAGCATTATCCGAATAAGCTCATCACTGTAGATTTTCTCACCTGTCCCTTTCTATCTTATTCTAAAAGGCCAACGAGGTATTTAAACCAGTTTTTTGGAGGGTCCTCGGTTCCGTCTAGGACTAACAGGGTCCTCGTAAGGGTGTCTGTACAAACAAGGATGTGTTTGTACACTTGGTTACCACAAGTAAAGCACGTGTCGCATCGTGAGATAAAAATACTGTACTGCCTTAAATCGCCTTTGAAGGATTATTTTCCAAAAAGCACTAATCAATAATCTTTTCATTAATACAAGTGTCTCTAAACATTAATCATCAAACGAAATAACCTGGCTATACATCAATCTCGTAACTCCCCATATACCACAAAAGCTATAGGACATAAAACCCCCATGTATTTCACAATAACTCCCGTACCGGGGTCTACTCTGAAACAACAAAATCCGTAGTTTCTGCCGAAGTTTCGGTATACACCGTAGCACCTACGGACATAAGATTACTTCGGGGCCAGCGGGGTAATTGCGTGAGACACTAGCAGTAGGAATGGCTTTCATTTTGACAGTTCAACAACATTCATTGGGGTATTTACGTTGCTGAGCATACGCATTGTTCGAACATATTTTAAAAAGCAATGGATTAGCAATATCCTTCAAAATTATTCAGATTATGATTAATAGTGTGTTACGCAATTAGGATGCCGAATTAAGAATGAACGACAACACGATTTCACAGTTGTCATTACTCCCGGTGTGTTTTTGCCCGTCCGAAAAAGCTATTTAATTGGGAGTAGGGTTTTTTCCGATTTATCAATCTACTTTCGGTCGGGCCTGTATCTTTGCTGACGTACTTTCAGAGTAGGCCCCCATAGATTCGCACGATCGCCATTTGTCATGGCATAACGGGGGATGTTCACTGAAAATCATAATAAATCTGTCCCGTGGTTTACGCAACATACACCTTTGACCTTTTGTTAGCTGTATTTAGGGTTCCGTCTGCGGTTATACGAGGAAGCTACACCCCGTGAACACGAGCATCACGTTCAAGTGACACGCGTCTTGCGACAGCGACTGCGAAGAAAACAAATGAAAGAAGTTTGTTTAGAGCATACCGCGATTCAGCGCGTCGTGACTTGTGGAGCGATGCATGGACGGAAACAGGTACCGCACGCGCATCTCTTGACGCAAGTCGTGTCGGAAGTCGTATCGTTCTAGGCCATGAACACATAGGTTGACGTTTTTAAACCGACTTCTGAAAGAAAAGAAAGCAAGAAAGAAAATGAAATGAAACAAAAACAAAACACAATTTGACTGGGTTTTATTTTAGATTTTACTTTTTATCACTGAAGTTAGTACAGTCAGGGTAATATAATTTTTCGCACATTTAACTTCAATTGTCGATAATATTCAGATCTTTATACGAAATACTTACCTAATTTATCAATCTTTATAACAACAAATTTCCTTGACTGTACAAAAACTGATTTTGCGACTATTTTATTTTTATTTTATGAATGAAACGCGACTAAAACAGGGTGTTTAAAAGGCAGATGTGAGTAGAAACGCCGGGATGAGACGCCCTAGAAGGACATAAGTGACGTAATTGGTATTTTTTTTCAGAAAGGTCAGGTGTGTAGTAGGTACTCGCATCCGGCGTGCGTGTATGACTAGATGTATGAACGTAAACGAAACAGAAGGAGTATATAAGGATCGTAGCAGGTGGCGTTCCGTAGTTTCTGCTTACCCCCATGGAAAGAAGGCGTGTTTTAAATTGCTTCTAACTTTATCTTAACACTTTTGTGTTAACAATAACAAACCTTGAATTATATCTACGGAACCAATTTATAAACAAGGTTGAATCATACCTGGCTGCTATTTTGAGCACCGGTGCTTCGTCAAAATATATTTCAAGTGTTACAAGCATTTTGTGATTGATTTGCCAATGAAGTAAAAATATGGAGAACACCTATATGGCTTTGACAATATTTTATGCAATAAATACATCAAGAGAGATTAACAATGTTGATAATATTTACCGCCATATTAGGAAATAAGGTGTCTCTTCAGACCAAGGTTTAAAAAAAAGTTCTAATTACCAAAATTAACTGTAAAACCGAGTTCTAGGGTGTCAATTTTGTATTAAGAATTTTATTTCAGTTGAAATCCTAACTTCTTAACTAATATTGTGAGTTTGTTCGTTACGCTGTCACGGCTAAACCGATTTTGATGAAATTTGGCATGGGGATACTTTGGAACCTGAGGAAGGACATAGGCTATATGTCTTTTTATGGACAACTTCGCGGGTGAAGCCGGGGGCGGAAGTTAATAAGATTCTAAATACAAAAACTGATGCGAAAGTTTGACTAAAATTAGAATTGGTTTTGTAACAAGATGGTTATATTTTAATTTCCCTTTAATTATTGCTGGGTAACACGATACCCCTTGCCATTAGGAGTGTTTAAGCTGAAATGTTTCGAATGCCTCAGGTTGGCAGCAGTGATATGAGCTCTTTCGCAGAGAGTTTTTTTTTAATTTATTTTTTATTGGCCATTATTTTCCTCTCTCTGTCCAGAGCTGCCAAGGACCAATCTTTATTAAAGGAGTCCAGGTTATCCCGCCATCTCCGTCTGGGCCTGCCGCGATGCGGGGCCCATTGGGTCAAAAACTACCCAAATAAAGTTAAAAGCAATATGGAACTACCTCGGAAAAAAACTCATTCGATCAAAAAATTTTATCATCGGAATCAGTTAACAATGGGCCAAGATATCCCTAACCACATATTAAACATACAGACGAACATAGAACCTCCTACTTTTTTGAAGTCCGTTGAAAAGAGGAACAGCCTTATTGGGAATCAAAAAATTCGTCCGTATCGCTGTCAAAGATAAAAGTCCCAAAACGCTGGAAAAAAAATGAACTTCTTAAAACTACTCGTAGTTCCGTACAAAATTAATTCAAGGGATTGACAGATTTCCCAGAAACGTGACGTTTGGATGTAATTTTCTGGGAATTCTGCTAATAACAGTACCTAGAAAGAAAATAAAGAAATTACTTTTATTTGCGGTAAACATGACGCACAGAAAAACACAAATACAAAAAAGAACGAGTTGTGTGAAAATATGCGTCACATCCACGCAAAACGGCAATCGCTCAGCATAATGCTACGACCCTATGCGAGACAGAGCCCCAGGGCTAGTTTTCAGCGATGATGATGATGACGATCCCCAGCTTGTGCCGGCCCGCCTCTGCGGGCCTCCTCAAGTCCGCGGGGCGAGTGAGATGTAAGACTCTGCCCGCGATGCCAATAGGGGCGCGCGACGAACACTACGCGCCGTCGTCTCGGGTCCTGTTATATGGGGGGTGGCGGATGTCCCTAAGTCCGCGTCCGGGTCCCTCTGGACCAGTTTATGGGGGCTGAAAGAGGGTATTTCCGCCCTCTGCCAACGCCCGGCACGTCTGCTGCGGATCGGGAGAATGGTCTCTACCTCCCTTAACCTTTCCGCAGCATCCTTCTGTGAAATAACGGTTTCACAGAAGGAGATCACCACATCCCATGATTCAGCGGCCCCGACCATCGAACAAGGGACGGCCGACAGCGAAAAGTCGACTCCAACTTCTGATACGGCGCAGCTCCTCCCATGCGGCACACTCTGCCAAGGTATGCCACGCCGTGTCCTCCGGATAGTTGACTCAGTGATGTCACCGAGCGTCCGGCTCCCTGTTTATGCGACACAGGTACTTCCCGATGTAACCATGCCCCGAGAACACCTACGTCGCTGAATCGACAGAGAGCCGTGCCTCTTCCCGAGCCATTCGTTGAGCACTGATCGGACCGCCTCAACGGTAGTGAGGACGGCGGTAGGGCGCAGAAGCCTGTCCCACCACTCCATCACCAGGACCTGGCGGAACTGCGCCCAACGCAGTTCGATTTTCGCTGCATCGGTCCACCGCCCCGCGTCCGCACTTCCTCGCGCCACCGGTACAGTGATGCGAGGGCCCTCGCCTCTAGGTCCCCAGACGGAAATCCGGCCAGTGGACAAGCCGCCTTGTAGGGGATTGTGCGATACCCCCTGATAGCCCTGACGACCATCACCCTCTGCGGTTTCCGAAACATTGCGATGCTGCCGGCCGTCAGGTCAGAGGCCCACACCATGGCCCCATACATGGATCGCTCGCCCTGGGTATATTCTCCTACAGGCAGTGCTCGGGCCCCCCAGATTGGGAAGCAACGTTGCAAGCGCGCGCGCCGCGTCCATCAACTTGGGCGCCAGCTACCAAAAGTGGGGGCCAAAGTCCCACCGGCTGTTGAGCACCAGTCCCAGGCAGATATTGGTGGACTCGACAGCAATTCGGGCCCAACCGACCACGAAGTGTGATCCCGGCGTAAGCACCCGCCGGGGCCATGAAAGAACACGGTCTCCGACTTGTTGAGGGCCACCTCCAGGTCCGTATGTGATCTACCACCTGCTAGACTGCAGCTATCGCCAGCAGCGCTGCTTCCCTGTGCGAGCTCCCCCAGGCCGTGACCAGTGCGTCGTCCACATAACACATCAGGTCCTTTCCCGGTTGGAGCTCGCCCCTCAGCACCCAGTCGTACCCGAAGTTCCATAGGAGCGGGCCCAGAAGACTAGAAGCCTAGCTCAACATAGTTGGGAAAAGGCTAGGCAGATGATGAGTTCAGATTTTAGAATTAAAAAAAGGGAATTAAAAGAAAGAAATTAGATTCGTCGAATCGTTGAGCTCCGTAAGCTCAGAGTTGACCTACACGATTACTAACAAATGCGCGAACTGACTGGACAGGTCCACTCAATATGTCTAGTTTTTCCTCAAAAGACCATTTCAGACACAAACATACATGGTCTTTACATGATCTGACCAAGATTATGTCTGGGCTTTAAAAGAGACTGTGACCTCTGAGTTTGTTTCGGCCTTTCTTCTGAAAGTAGTCGGATAGGAAACGCTTACCATATCTAGTTTATAAAATATGATTGACGTGTAAAAGTGTTTGTACAAACGTACCGTCAGAAATAAAATCATTTATCATTTAGATGTGGGCCTAGTAAATTCAATTTCATGAGCTTTGCAGTCTATTTTTACTTGCACAGTGCAAGAAACTTATCACTAAACAACTTCGAACCATCATTTATAATCTAAAAATATAAAACTATGTGCTTACATTGCCTACTATGGCAAAAAAGTATTTGATGAGTGTCTAATCTTTCTTTGCCGCGTGTGTCCAAACTTCCCGTTCACGGATGTGTCCGTTCGAACAATCTTTTTTCCCCACTTTAGCACAAGTATTTACCGTTCAGATTGAGAGCTTCCTTAACAAAAATACACACCTTTTCCATGAGGAAAGAAAGGCACATATAACTGAACGTGCTATGATCTTTTCATTTTCCTTTGTTACCGTTCATAGGTAGGTACTTACATCTTTTCATTCATGCGTGCGCTATAATTTGTGTTCCACAATACTGTATCAATATATTGTGGCTACAATTAATACCCAATGCCTTATCTGTTTTGTGGTTACACATTGATACTGTAGCGGTATCTATAACGCCACATGCGATTTACTTTTGTAAATAAACTAGTACCTATTTAATTGAGTAACTTAATCTGGTAAGTTACTTTTTTTTTTAATTCAGCTTAATTAAATACTTATAGGTACTTACGCAAACCTCGTGACAAGCTTTTATGATCGTATGAATTGTGTATAATGAGGTGATAAGTTGATAGTTAAAATTTTAAAGGAAAATTTTATGTTCTTCTTTTTAGAGCATTTCAATAAAAGCTTTATTTAAAAGGATTTTTGCTTTTAATTAATTTTTTGCTTCTTAGTTACTTTTTTTAACCTGCGTTTTTTCAACCTTTTTACTTTTTTTTAACCTGCATTTTGTCAACCTTTTTACTTTATTTTAACCTGCATTGTTATTCTCAGCGAACCCTTTCATTTAATACCCATACTATAGGAAAGCATAAAAAAAACTTCAAAACTCTACCATATTGGATTAAGAGTGATGTCAGAATATTTTTCTAATTATTCTTGGCAAGCCCTTTCATTTGATACCCATATTGCAGAAGTGCATAAAAAATTACTATTCCGCCATCTTGGATGTTCCGCCATATTGGATTTAAAATGACATCACACAGCTTATCGTGTATTGTCATCCAAACTAAACGTGTATACAAAATTTCAGCTCAATCGGTTGAAGATATCTGCTTCAAAATTGAGTAGCAAGAACCCACTCGAACAAACATACGTACCTACTAACATTGCAAGTTAAATAAAATCTTTTAATAAAATGGTTTTGGTTTTTATATGCGAATGCAGTGATTCAAATGGGCTACAGGTTAACCCATCGAAGACTCAGGTCACTGTTGTTGGCACTTCAAGGATGACCCCCAAGATAAACAGGTCGCAGCATCCCCAGGTTCAATTTAACAGAACTGCTATCCTGGTAAGCGAGAAGGTTAAATATGGCATACATAACAAAGAGTCTTCTATTCTATTCTATAATTAAGCTAGGTACTGGCATTTTCATCGATATCCCTTTTATAAATTCCTTTCCTATTCAGATACAAAATTAACCTCAACACACATCATTAGCCCAGTTATCTCCTGACAAACTGGCTGCCATCACGAAACATTGATTAAATAGCTGGCCGTAACAGGCCAATGCTTTTTGTTTCATAATATAATGGCCTTTTGGGTGGCAGCCTAAGGCATGTTGTACACTCACGTTTTGTTGGCATAAAAACTACGCTTGATTCGCCGTGTGTAAGCACGGTCGTCAGTGTTGTATCGATCACTATGGAAGTTTGTTGACGACAGGGCGGTACTATGGCTGCGGCACGGCGCCGCTGCCGCCAAATGCTCCATCGCTGCCCCTTTGTTACGGTTTCGTGCGTCCTAATAAAAATCGGATCCCTTAAAGGAACACCCGTGTGTCTGTCTGTCCGTCTGTCACAGGCAATTTTCTCCGAATCTATTGAACTGATTAAGTTGAAATTAATTGGTACACATGAATTTCTGTGACTCAAACACGGATGTGTAACGTAAATAAATTAATTTTGAATATGGAAGTCACTTTTGGTTCACGAACTAGAAAATTTAAAACAAAAGTTTACCGTGTGGCATATGGAATAAAAGGGCATGTCGCACGGGCACTCCTATGGGCTTATGGTAAGAAATTAAGTCACTGATCTTTAATGTTCTGTCATGCAATAGTCCAATGGAACGGCCAAGCCATACATTTTGACCAAGAAGTAAGGTTTGTAAAGTTAAGCCTTGCAGAGTTAGGGTCTTGACTCTATATTAGATCTAATAACTTTATAACTGTGAAAACGTTATGTTAGTCTTGGCAACCTACTTTATTAACCGCCTTCACAAAAAGGAGGAGGTTCTCAATTCGTCTGTATGTTTTTTTTTTTTTTTATGTGTGTTAGCTCATAACTTTTTTCTGGGTGAACCGATTTGGATGATTCTTTTTTTGTTTGATAGGTGGTGCTTCACATGTAGTCCCATTTAAATTTGATCAAGGTCTGACCAGTAGTTTTTGAGTTATCCTTAATACTGCAGATTTTTTCCACTTGCTTTATATGGATGATGTGTTAATAATTTCCTGTCACTGTTATTTACACACCAAGTAGTGGTATACGAATTTGTGTGGGGTAGGTACCGCAACTAAAAAGTGAAAAATAAAAACTTTTTTACAAAAAAACAACCGACTTCCAAAAAAAACACTAAAAGACGTGAAAAATAACTTTAATTTCGGAAGTCGGTGGCCAAACACGAAAATACAAAACCAAAAGCCGTATCCAGCTGTTATCTCGTTCGGTGGTTTGCCATGTCATGTACAAGCATACACGACTATTCTACGGCGCGGTTAACACGCCGTCGCTGTTCCGATGCCATGAACAACAAGCCTAAGCCGTCGTCAAAATGGCGGCTTAATTTCGCGCGCAATGTGCGAATTAGGTTGTTTTGGCGGGAACGCAGTTGTGTTTGTTGTTTTAGGAACAATGAGAAGATTGGAGGCTGTTGTTGAACGGTCTACTGTCCAGCCGAAATGCGATTGATAATAATGCATGATGTTGATAATGCATGTTTTGTTTGTGATTTTGTGGGTGAGGCGATTATCAAGGGTGAGATATACCGATTGTTTAAATCTATACTAATATTATAAAGCTGATTTATAATGAAAATAATTATATCGTTATGAGGGTACTTTTGTTTCTTTTTCTAACGCGGCGGGTATTTGTAGCTTTTTATTGTGGTATAACACAGACAAATCTCGAGGGTCACAGACTGGTGAGACTCAGGAATGGCAGTTAGCCGATAAAAGTAAATACCTAACCATTTTAATTCTGTTTGTTTTAAGATTTGATCATGTTCCATTTGATGTTTTCATAACAGTATTGCCATATGAACAAAAAAATATATCGTAAGTAACTCAAAACAGCTGAGGGGCCATTCAAGTATTACGTAAGCACCAAAGGGGTGAAGGGGTTTTTGCTTTGCTTATTTTTGATGACATGTGGGACGATGGTTTGGATCGTGATAACGTCAGCAATATATAGAAAAAAAAAGTTTATAAGTTAAAGTGTGGTAAGGTAAATTTAAAAAATATAAGTAATATATTTTGTGAGTTTAGAGTGAACTCCAACACCGTTTGACCGAACACCATGAAAGTTGGCACTTAGGTAAGTACTCGTATATATTATGTATTTTTAATGGCGAACGATTTATAGGATGCTTTTATGAGCAATATTTAGAAAAAAGTAATTATATTGTTTATATGTTAAGAATATAATATTTAAATACGCTGATAATAATTTGTTTGAATAAATATATAATGGGCATAAAATTCCTTTATAGTCTATAAATAAATTCATGAATAACATTATAGAAACCTGATCAGATTTAAATAAATATACCAATAGGGTGACTTGTAATTTGACGTATTCTTTCTAAGATGTGATAGTGTGACCCATTTGCAACCATACGCATTCCGTAAAGCCCAGGCGAAAAATCATGGAATTCGAGAAAACCCAATTTCTATGTACTTTGTACCTCCTCCTTTTTTGGAGTCAGTTTAAAACGCGTTTTTGGCGAAAATGAATGAATGTAACGAAGAAATTCGATACATTTTGAAGTTTTATTATAAAAAAAAGAAAAATGCGACACAAGCCGCGCAGAGCTAAGAGACTCATTGGCGACATAAAACTGGTGGATGCCAAGCTTCACAGCTTGGCTCATTGCCGTAAGGTTGCCTGCTTGTCGGTCTTCTACAGATTGTACTTCGGTGAGTGTGCCCATGAACTCCACGACCTCATTCCACCGGCCCCCTTCTACCATCGGATATCTAGGCGCACTGCAAGTTACCATCCCTACCTAGTTGCTATTCCACCAATTCGCACTAAGCGCTTCCAAACATCTTTTATAATGCGCACAGCAAAAGAGTGGAATTCTCTACCTGCGCCTGTGTTTCCGACCGCATACAACCCAAATCTCTTCAAAGTGAGAGTGAACAGGCTTCTTCTGGGTAAGCTCAATCCATCGTCGACTTTGTCTCTATCATCTCTGACTTAGACTAGAGTCAAGTGCAAATACATAAAAAAAAAAAAGTGACATTTAATTTTTAGTTGTTGTCAAAGATGCAGCTCACTCTAGTCGCCCTGTTACGGATAAAGTCGATGCCATTTTTTAAAAAGTGGAGCAATATAGAATATATAATACATATTAGTAGTAACTACATAGCTGAAGAGACCACAAAACCGTTTTGACCCATTTGAAAAGTCAGGGTATACAAGAAAGCTCGAAATTTGGGTGCCACACGAGTTCTTAAGTCTTGAATTTAAAGTACGAAAGAACTTATACCCGACCTAATATATAAGTAATAATATTATAAAGATATTTTTTTTTTGTTTTAAGTTTGTATGTAGGGGGTAATCTCTGGAACTACCGGTCGGATTTGAAAAAATATTTTTGCATTTGATAGCCCAATTATTGAGGAAGGCCATAGGCTATTTAACATCACGCTAGTACCCTTACGAGCTGCCATTTTGATAGCCCAATTATTGAGGAAGGCCATAGGCTATTTAACATCACGCTAGTACCCTTACGAGCTGCCATTTTGATAGCCCAATTATTGAGGAAGGCCATAGGCTATTTAACATCACGCTAGTACCCTTACGAGCTGCCATTTTGATAGCCCAATTATTGAGGAAGGCCATAGGCTATTTAACATCACGCTAGTACCCTTACGAGCTGCCATTTTGATAGCCCAATTATTGAGGAAGGCCATAGGCTATTTAACATCACGCTAGTACCTTTACGAGCTGCCATTTTGGTATAGCAAATTATAAATCTGAGTTTAGAATCTGCACAGGTATACAAAACAGTGAGCTTCTCAAATTGGATTCCTTTCAGCATCGCACATGAAACATTTACGAGGAATTTCAATGCAGTGCAGTGAGTGGCAGAAAAAGTGTACCAGCACAGAAAAAACAAAAAAACCGTGAAATTTAAGCTGACGTAAATTGTATTTTAAGCGAAAAATCTTTAGGACACGTTAAACTAAGCTGTTACATTAAAACTAAGATTTAATCTACGTAACAAAAAGCAAATTAGAGTTAGGTACTAATTTTAGAAATTACTATTAAACATAACAAATTCTTGAACTTAGTTTTATCTCAAAATAATGTCTTGTTCTTTAGTAAAATATAATTTTCTAAAAAAACATGAATATTATTCATTTTTTTATCTACAAACACCTACTAGATCTAAACACTATCTTGAGAATTTTCTTTAGAGTCTAAAACAATCTGGAATCGAATTATTTCTTCAGACTAAGTGAGTCTTCCAGTCTGAATTTAGTTTTACTCAATAAATATTTGTAGGAATGTCTTATTGATCAATTCTACGAAATAAACAAGAAACTAAAGACAATAAATGAAATCAATAAATAAAACTATTGTTTACTTTCTGTTCATTGTTAGCAGACAGTTTATGATTATTATTTGTTCTAGTCAGACAAATGAAAAATGTCTAAATATTATAGTGAAAATGTATTTCGGGATTGTTTGCAGTTCTTTTTATTAATCTTAGATATCAACAAATTTTTGTTGCCAGTCAAATATTATCACTGTTACATTTATTTCAAAAATGTGCGGAAATCAGTGTGATTATACACTACTCTCTACCTATCAATTAGTTCTTCCCATAATCTTTACTTAAAAACATGTCGTGAGGAAAGTTTTGAGAATGATTGTGGATGGATGGCTATAAGAGTAGGTGGAAACCAAAGAAACCATGGATGGACTGTGTGAAAGATGATATCATCATATAATCCTTCATCTATCTCCCTACCAGGATGACGACTAATAGAGAAGTATGAAAGGAAAATACATGTTGCGCCGACCCCAAATAAAAGCTCCGCAAAGAAGCGCCACGCGGCAGTGCGTCGCGACTCTAGTGGAACAATTTCTATGACAACTTCATTGAAATTGTTCTAAAAGAGTCGCGTCGCCCTGTTGCGTCGCGCCTGTCTGCGGGACCCTTAAATTGGGATAATCTCAGGAGAATGATGATGAATCTTTACTTTCTCTAACAACAAAAATATTTTTAAGCCGTTTCCAAAAACAAATTACACTCGCTTGCAGATTTCTCTGCTCGCCAGTGTACAACTCTTTCCCTGGAGATTAATATTTCATAGCTGCCGGCATCCATCGTTGGTTCTTCGACTTTGCCTAATTCTGGCAAAAGATATTCATTTTAAGGTCTGCTTTATTGCCCAAGGGTGTTGTGAAGCTTTTATTTTTAGTAATTAAAAGGGAAAGAGGGGGCTCGTGGCTTGATTAAAAACACGTAGATCGATCTATCTGTGAGACTAATATAAAATAGTTAATTTTACAATGAAAAACAAAAGAGTGGAACTCTCTACTTGCGTCTGTGCTTCCTAACGCATACAATCCAAATCTATTCAAAGTGATAGTGAACAGGCTTCGTCTGGGTAAGCTCACTCCATCGTCGACTTTGTCTCTGTCATCTCTGACCTAGACTAGAGTCAAGAGCAAATGTCAAACACACTGTTTTTGTTAGTTAAAACATAAAATAAATACTTAAATAAATAAAACATTCACGTAATTTGTAGTTGAAATAATGAACAATATAATATTTAATACACTATTTAAATCGACCGTGATTGCCCGAGGGGAGGATTACAGTCTTACAGTGAGAGAGATTACAGAGGAGTAACACTACAGTCAGTCACTGACACCTGTCAGTTTCATACAAACGAATAAGTGTTTTGCGAATTTGATCTTTATTTGTTACTAGAATTGTCGCACGGACAGGTGTCAGGACCGCATTCTCATAACGGCCCGACTGTAAAGTTGTGCAAAAGATTACCACTCGCTACAATCATACTATTTATATTCAAACAGATATGAAATCTATACTTCATAATAATAATATTATAAAGAGGTAAAATTTGTTTGTTTGTATGTAGGGGCTAATCTGTGGAACTACCGGTCAGATTTGCCCATTTCTTGAGCAAAGCTATATATACGTATAGGCTATTTAACATCACGCTATGACCCATAGATGATGAGCAAAAAGAAAAAAAGTCGGAAAGAACGCGAAGCGAAAACGATTTGATAACGCGGGCAGGTGATGCGATGCGACGGGGTGAGTCGGGGAACAAGAATAGAGGAGCCAATTCCCGTATTTTTAAGAACTTTCACATTCTAATCTCATTCTCAATCTGTCAAACTCTAATTTCCCTCCATTTTTGTCAAGTTTTCGACATGAGATTGCGATAAGATTTAAAACGTTATTTAATTACAAGAATATTGGCCTTCTGGCCTTATTTAGGTGAATCCTGCGCGGGTCGCAAGACGCCATTGCGCGCGTCGATTGTTTTAATGATTAAGTAGTCACGCGACTATTCACTCTAGTTTGAACACCTACAAACAAGTTAATGCAAGAGGTGCGACGCGACTCTAGTAGAACAATTTCTATGAAAACTTCATGGTAATTGTTCTAACAAATCGCGTCACACTGTCGCGTCGCGTTAGTCTACGCGAGGCTTAAGTTGACACAATCGGCAGGAGTGAATTTCATCCCGCATTCCATATGGGTTTCGCCTCAGTTTGGCCACAGTTTAAGGTAAAATTTAATTGTACATGACAGAAAAATTGTAGAATGACCACTCTTTTTTACTAAGAACTACTTAGGATATGCGCGCTTCATACAGTCAGGGAAATTATTTGTTAATAGAATTGTCAGCTTTCGTCATTTGGCTGTGTTAAGCTTCGTCCACATTGTTCTTTTGTCCGTACTGTTTCTCCATTCCGTATCCGCGTCGCGATCCAAGAACGGTAGTTTGGACGCGAGGGATCGGGGCGTTCCGAGGCGTCCCGTAGCGCCGCCGCCGCGCCGTACCGTTCCGAATGGCGTCCAAACTAGTGTTCTTGAATCGCGACGCGGATACGGAACGGAGGAACGGTACGGACAAAAGAAAATATCTGGACGCAGCTTTACAGCCACTTCATACCACCGTGAAAGAAGGACAGTTGTCATTTGAATATACGGACAATTAAGTTGGTTATTTATCATTTACCAACATATATTTAGTGACTTAGTCATCATATGAATATGGACCAATCGTGCTGTTCACTAGAGACTATTCTTTAAATCCCATGCCAAGTAGCAATAGGTATATCTTATTTTCATACAAAAATCCAACACAATTCCTCATAGAAATAAAGAAACATTAGTAGCTTAGCTCAATTCTGTTCGTGGCGGCGATCGGCGGCGGTGATCTCTCGCGTCCGACCCTGGTCCAGGCCATGGTACGGACCGAGAGGGAATGGGAAGCCGTCACCTCCTTCTGCGAAACAGTAAGGCTCGCGAAGAAGGGGCGGAGCGCGTGAGAGAGAGGCTATCGTTGCGCCCACACGCCCCTAGTTGCCACAGGAGGAGACGCCCAAGGCGTTGGGAATCAATAGCCGATTCTCGGCCACCGTAGGTGCGGACCTGCGGACGGCGAGCAATTGGTAGCTCGCCGTCCGGTAAGGCACAGGTTCGGGTCGATGGCGCGTTGTGTTCCACTCGCGCCTCAAGAAGATGTCAGCACCATTGACGGGGTCCGATAGTGCCGATGCCTGCCGGGGTCGCGGATTGTTCAAAAGAGTTACCGTGGCCCTGGCGCACAGGCAACTGAAGGAACACGGGTGGTTTTTAGTCAGTAAGAGTCCGACACGCCCTCCTGCTCCGCCCAGAACGGGAGACGTCATTTGATGATTTCCAAACCAAAAAAAACAAACTCAGTTCTGTTCAGCATACAAAAGTGTAAAAGCCTTAGTGACGAGAAAAAAATGTAAATTTTCATGAATAGGGATCACGAGAACAACACCTTTTAAAGAGCCCAGCACGAGTACAACTCGTCACTTATTTAAAAGAGGTACGAACTGTATTATGTTAAGAACTCTGAAGTAGGAAATTGCATTTTTATTAGGAGTATGAATTATTTAACATCAGTTGTGCCTGTGGTTTTGAAGAATTTTGCATCTTTTTTGTGGCATGAACTTTAAGCAGGACAGCTTATAAGTAAACTTGATAAGTAAACATTAGCTCCTGTCGATCGTATTTAAAAATATTTCGGATAAATCGCATAGTGAATGATAAGTTAATTAGTATACATAAAAGTGCTAATAGTGTAACAAACTTAAGGTGAAAGTGTTATCTGCGTTCAACTGCTTCGATTAAGGAAAAATAATATGAAGTCATAATCAACGATCTGAACATGACTGTCAGAAAATGTAATAAAACCGGCAGCAGTGGAGTTTAAACGATAATCCTGATGAAAATAACAACTGGAAACCTACGTATGTACTGCTTTACTCATAACTGCAAAAATCTAAGTCATTTAATTACTTAAATCTAGAAACAACTTTAAGCGTCTACAACGCACACTGCGTCGAGTAGCTGTTAACTATTGTTTGAAAAGGTCGGCAGTTGACAAGATTACTCCAACTTTGAAATCAAAGATGGCAGCAGTTTGTATGACCGTTCAACAATAAGAGCAAAGCGACATCTATTGCCTAATAGCAAAATCTGATTCTATCGACGTTTCCAGCTAATACTTAAAAATCACAGTAGATGACACTAGTTACTATTGCAACTTGAGAACGAATAGATAACGACATCTCCTATCGAATAGCTTACTTACTACTGCTACTATCAACCATTACTAAGATGTCAAATAAAACAAACACCAGTAGTAGCGACCGCCAGATGGCAGCGATGGTAATATGTTTTAAATGCAAGAAAAGTGTTAATATAAAATCTACTGCGTTATGTTCCGTGTGCAATAATAGATTTGAACCGGATTGTGATGGATATCCTGAACAAACATATAAACTATTAAACCAGGAATCAAAAAAGAAATGGCGCTGCAAAAAATGTGCAAAAATTGGAGGAAAAAATGAAATGACTACCATTGACAACAATTCATCCAATATCACAACGAGAAAAAAACAAAATCCTTCCCTACTCACAGTCTCGCCGAAGCAAACCAAGAAATGCAACAAAGAGCGCCTAACAAATAATGCATCATTGATGGATTCTCAAATTCTTTCAGACCAAGAAACAACACGAGACTCAATAATCTCACCCAATAAACTATCGAGGAGCTTAGATGGTACAATATCTGACTTAATTTCCGTAACGGAGATAAAAGAAGTTTTAACACAGCGCACCTTAAAGCTTAATAGTACGGAACAGGAGCTGGATAACATGATATTGGAAAATAACAATCTTCATAAACATATAGACCAACTGACCGCGGAAAATAATATACTAAAATCGTTGTGTAATTCATCATCAATAATAGAGAACTCTCCGGGCATGAAACAGAAAAAGTATCCTCAAACTCCTTTACGACAACATGAGTCTACACCAGTTTCATCAAGAAAAAACTTAGATCCTTTACACATAATACGCCTGGAACAAAAAATTGGAAATTTGCAGCAGCAACTAAAAAATGCAGAACAGGATATTATAAACCTCACACAACAACTTACATCCCTAACGCATCGTCTGCATAATAATACCAATATTAACAATAATACTATGAGTACCTCTCAGTCAAAATTATATTCAGATCATCTACAGACTCAAAATGACGAGCAAAATGATACATCAAGAAGATGGAAACAAAAAAACAAACTATGTATTCTGAGCAACGATAAAAAAATAGGATCATTAACATTAATTGAAGAAATTTTCTCAAATGGCTTTGATTACTGCCATTACGTCATGCCCCGTTGCAATATAGAGCATCTTCTGGAAAACTTGGAAAATAAACTGAAAGAATTTAACCTAAATGACTACTGCATTATTTTTATTGGAGGAGACGATATCAGGGAACACGGTAACTATTTAAATATAATAAACAATATAAGACAATCATTACAAAACCTTACCCATACCAATGTAGTTCTCTGTTTACCTACGTATATAGCTGGTGCTCCGATATATAACTTTAAGGTGGAAATATTCAATAACCTTCTATATACAGACCTGCAGAATCACAAGTATGCATACTACCTGGACAGCAATAGTGAATTATCTCATGAA
The DNA here is from genome assembly GCA_916610205.1 of Griposia aprilina. Classification (NCBI taxonomy): domain Eukaryota; kingdom Metazoa; phylum Arthropoda; class Insecta; order Lepidoptera; family Noctuidae; genus Griposia; species Griposia aprilina. The sequence continues at coordinate 16,072,863 of OU744305.1, forward strand.
ATGTTTTCATACAAAAATGGCAAGATAAATAAATACGGAGTAAGAAAAATATATGATAGGATCAAGAGTAACATATTGGTTGACCTAGACATATACAACGAAAACGAAAAACCTAACGTTTTAAAATGTCCGGAAAATCACTTAGCACAATCTGATCAGTTTTTTCTATAATTATATTTCAATTATGCATCAGAATATCGCTGGACTAATAAATAAATGTGACCAATTGTTACTGCATGTACATGAATTAACCGATACCATGGATGTTATTTGTGTTACTGAACACTTCATAGAGGCTGGACATGAAGATATTTTATATGTTCCTAATTATAAGTTAGCAGCTTGCTACTCCAGAGACACAAAAAGAGGAGGAGCATGCATATTAGTAAAACACAACCATGAATATAAAGAGCTAGAAGATATCAAGAAGTTATCAGTCCAAGGTGTATTTGAATGTTGTGCAATCGAGCTAACGCAGCATAGTATCATCATTTTGTGTATCTATAGGGTACCTAAATCCAGTAATATTGATACATTTTACTTAAAATTAAATGTTATTCTATCAAAGATTTGTTATAAAAAGCGCAAGAGTGTCATTATATGTGGTGACTTTAATATTAATACATTGAAAAATGATAGGAATTCTCTTGAATTTACAAATTATTTATTAAGCTATAACCTAAAATTGCAAGTTCACCAACCAACCAGACTAAAAAGTAACACATGTATTGACAACTTTGCGCATAATTTACAACGAAAGTGTGTCCATCAAGTAATAGATCTTAACATTTCGGATCATACAGCTCAAACTTTAAAAATTCCCGTAAGAAATACTTGTACATTAGACAGTTGGACTATTAAATTACGTGACTACAGCCATGATAACCTTCTAAAATTTAAATCTTGTATAGCTGCATTGTCATTTGGGAATATTTATCATACAAGTGACCCCAATATGGCATACAAAGACTTTATTGATTTATTTAAACTGTTTTATGATTTATGTTTCCCCATGAAAAATGTAAAAATTAAGTCAAAGATTGTTCCTGATTGGATAACGCCTGGCATAAAACGTTGCAGTAAAGTCAAACGCCGTTGTTTATGGCAATTAAGAAGAAATCCTAATAACGATAACATAAATAAATATAGAAATTATTCACGAAAACTTAAAAAAATTATAAATTTAACTCAAAAAGCTAAAAATAACCATAAAATTTTAACATCCACAAATAAATCAAAGGACACGTGGAAAATCATAAAGGAGAATAAATACCTATCGCTCACCCACTAAAAGCATTACTGAAATAAAGGAAAATGGTATTACATTAACAAGTCCCAGTAAAATTGCAAATGCATTCAACGAGTATTTTGTAAATCAACCACGAATACTTTCAAGCACCACAAAGTCTCAATATAACAAGTACCCACACGTGGACCATCCCTTCTTTAGTCAGTCCATGTTTTTAGCCCCTACCACCCCATACGAAGTACATCGTATTATTCTAGACCTAAAAAATAAAACTAGCGTCGGGTATGACGACATTTCGACAAAAGTTTTAAAATTCGTGTCACAAATAATATCAGGTCATATTAGCCATATAATAAACTTATGTATTTCGTCTGGAATATTTCCTGAAAGATTAAAACAGACTATTATAAAACCGCTATTCAAAAAAGGAAATAAATCTCACATGCAAAATTATAGACCTATTGCGCTCATACCTGTTATATCAAAGATATTTGAAAAGGTAATTTACCGATCCTTACAGTCCTACCTAACTAAAAATAAAATTCTAGCAAAGGAACAGAAAGGATTCAGACAAAACATGACAGTGAATGTAGCAATTTATGATTTACTTAATATTGTAGTGCCAGATATGGACAAAAGAACCAGAACCAGTGCAATATTTATGGATATGACGAAAGCATTCGACCTAGTAGACCACATATATTAATAAATAAGCTCAATATGTATGGAATAAGAGGAAATGTACTCTCGTTAATAAATTCCTACCTTAGTAATAGGAAACAATTCACAGAAATCAGACGAATTTGTAAAAAGTCCAAGAAAGAAATTAAATATATATCTGAAGTATATACAAATTCTTATGGCGTGCCACAAGGCAGCGTGTTAGGCCCTCCGCTTTTCCTTGTGTATATAAATAACTTTCCTAGGCACGTGTATTATCCAATGATTGTTTTTGCTGATGACAGTACATTAGTAGTAAGACAACTTGATGAGAATAACCGCGAGACAGAAATAAAAAATGCATTGAAACAATCGACTGAATGGCTTGACCAAAATAATCTTATCTTAAATTTAAGTAAAACTAAAATTATAAATTTCCGACAAAGAACTGCTTCTACTGCGTCTGATATAATTTTTAATAAGGAAAAAATTGAAGCAGTTTCAAGCACTAAATTTCTAGGCCTAACAATTGACTACAAATTGAATTGGAAAGAACATGCAGCTCTACTAATAGCACGACTTAGTAAATATTCATTTGTTTTATATAAACTTAGCAAAGTAGCCAATAGATCAGCAGTCGTTGCCGCCTATTTTGGTTATGTTGATTCCATACTTCGCTATGGTATAATTTTTTGGGGCAACTCCTGTGAAAAAACCTCTGTTTTCAAGGCACAAAAACGTTGTTTAAGGTCCATATGCAGTTTGAAATCGATAGATAGTTGTAAGCCATATTTTATTGACCTCAAAATATTAACATTACCATGTCTCTATATATATGAAACCGCAATTTTTGTAAAGAAAAATATTGAACTATTTCGCAAAAAAACAGAACATCATCCTAAATCAACAAGACAAGTTTATTGTCATGAATTGTACTTAAGGCCTTCAAAAACCTCCCTCATGCACAATAGCATTCTGTGCATGGCACCTAAAATCTATAACAAATTGCCTAATTCTATTAAAGATTATAATTTATTGCAGTTTAAACGAAAATTATATAATTTATTAATCCACAAATGCTATTATTCAATTACTGAATTTCTTTATGACAAAAATATTTAATTGACAATTTGATTATTTACTTATCTGACATTACTTTATATAGCTTCATGTACCTTGCATAATAATATAATATACTTCAGTAATAAGGAACGAATTTTCTTAAAAAAGTGTAAGCCCAATGGGTAGTTTTTTGAGCACAATGTTTGTATTTTATAAGACCATGTAACCTCACCAAAAAACACACTTAATAAATGATTTGATTTGATTTGATTTGATATGCTGCGGTAAAATATACGTCTTTATGGTTAGGGACCTTGAGTTGATGCTGATTGAGACATTGATTACTGATTGATTGATATTTTTTTATTTATTTGAGATGGGTTTGCTCTTGACTCTAGTAAATTCAAGAGCCAGAGTCACGAAGAACGAGAGTTTGTCTAGTTTTATTTGTTGGATAAAGTATGATTGCATGATAGATGAATGCACGCGGCATGAATGCTATTCGTGTACTAGAATGGCTGGCCCGGCGTAAGTAAAATGCTGAAAACTGTGCTGTGCTTGCACTGTACACATTCAGGTGAACAGGGGTACAATCAAAGAATGAAATTTCACCTAGCCGGTATTGTTTAAATGGTAATGTATACAGTTAATATTATAAATAGAAAAAAACACAGTTCAAACAGGTGACGAGTTCCCGCTAAATGGTAAATTAATGTTTTATATTGTTTAACCTTTTCGTTCGGTGTGTGTACTGTACAACTATTTTCTTAATGTCCCTCGGCAAACTTCGTGACCGGATGCTCTCAATCGACTTGGAATAATTATACTTCAATTATAATTCAAATGCAAAGGGCAACTGATAGAAATCCGACGACTGAGTAAACACGAAGTTTGCCGAGGGACATTGAGAAAATTGTTGTACTGTACATTACATCATTGCGCATGGGGGATACTTTTTTGTGTACCCAAAGTAAATAGAAGATGACTTTAAACAACTTGCCTTATTTAGGACCTATCATTAATTATACCTTATTTTGCAAAAACGACTAGAGAGCTCAATTAATTAAACCTGACCACTGTAAATTAAACTTTCGCGATAAAACAAAACAGTTTTTTTTAAGTTTTTGACTAATGAGGAAATTGTCACGGGGAGTTGTTGTACCACAAACTTTTTTCATTTATCATTATGAAACAGACGCCAGTTTTAATTATGGCATTTAGTGAACAGCTTGGAGAGTCCCTTTTTAGAGTTCCGTACCCAAAGGGTGCCAACAGAACCCCTATTACTAAGCCTCCGCTGTCCGTCCATCCATCTGTCTGTCAGGCTGTATCACATGAAGTCAGGAGTCATCTTGAACATAGTGCGGTCATATGGGCTCCACATGAAGCTAAGTACTCTATAATCTTGGAGCGTGTTCAGAACAAGTTCACGCGCCATTTGTACAGGAAATTATATGGGGTATATCCGTTTTACCACTGATGTATCCCACTCTGTTTGTCCTGGGCATGGTTGGCTATAATCAACTGTATGTCTGACGGGAGTTTATGCTGGTCGCCTACTTGGTGAAGGTGCTTCGTGGAGTGGAGAGCCACCCGGGAGTTTTGCAGCGCGTGCGTCTCTGTGTGCCGGACCGCTACGTGTGGAGGCGGCGCAGCTCGCCACTGCAACTGGCAACTTATATTTTTTTTTTCACGGGGAAACCTTCAAAAGGCACCTGACCTCTGGATACGGAGGTCGAGGAGTGTGGGATTTTTACCTCACTAAAACCACCCCGGTGATCACCATCAGCACATAGGGGGGAGTCCCGGTTCCTCTTAAAATACCAATTCCGGAACCCCCCCTGTGCAATGCCGTAAGGCACATCCCTGGGGAGACTGTAAAGGGGTACTACTGGTACCTACAGCCAGAACTAACCTGCTTGCCAAGGCAGCCCTTACCAAAGCTATCCGTACCATCAATGACCTTCAAACTCAGATTGATGTGTTTACATGTTGTTTTAATGAAATCGCAATTTATTACTAAATAATACTTAATTTTTAACTTTATTTTTTTGTACTATGTTTTGTTACTACTTAAGTCTAATTACTCTAAGTGTAATACTATGTTTTTGTGTTTTTTTTATGTGTAAACATCTTAGCGCTCGGTCTACGGTAGGGGCTAGCTGGGACTTCGAGCGTCAGACGCGTAAGCGTAAGACTTCGAGCGTCAGATGACGTCAGCGTAAGACCCGTGTCTATGTGAGCGCGTGAACCAAACTGATGCGAGCTCACATATTTACACATCAATTTTCGTGAGTGCCAAACCAACTCACACCGATTTTATTTTAATAATGTTGTTAGTTTTGATTTTTTTCTTTCTTTTTCTTTAATTTGGTTGTAAGTATATAGTTTAGTTTATTGGTTTAAGTTCTTAGCTGTCGCATTAGGGTAAACCCTGTAATGATAGTTTAAGCAGTTATAAATAAATAAATAAATGCAACATAAAAGTATGTATTTCTATTGCCGCTATAACAAAAACTAAAACTAAAGTAATAAAAATAGAATAAAGTTTAAAATTAAAGGGGTCTCCATACAAGAATCGTGTGTTTTTCGCCGTTTTTAGCCTTGTGGTACGGATCCCTTTGTGTGCGACTCCGACTCGCACTTGGCCGGTTTTCAAACAATTATTATTGTATGAATAACACTATTGAATTGTTGTTGAAAAATCATCAACAAAAAAAAATACCTCAATAATTGTCAAATGAAAAACATCTTTAAGGTGATTTAAAATAAGTTTTTTTTGTATTCTTATTGTTCAACAAAAACGAATCAGTCAGGGTGATATTAGTGTTCTTCTGTCTACTAAAGTATTTACTCACGTTTGCCATACTAGTATTGAGTAGCTATTGTAATGATAAGCTTCTCTAAGCTTTTTTATTTATACCATTTATAATCACATCAACTTTTAATTCTTTGTCGTTAAATTCGGAAGGTAAAGACCATCAATAGATTTAAAAATAAATACCCAAAACTTAATACACAAAAATCAAGGCATACAAATCTAATTTTCCATCGATATTACTCCACCGACTAGACAAATAACACAGTAACTACGTTTATCACACATCTAGTCCACTCATAGCCTGAGGCTGCACTATCAAAGTGAACCCAATATATCATACCTCAGTCCCCAGACAGACCCTAATGGATCTTCAACCCATTAAGTCAAGAACAGGTAAACAGAGCCTTGGGTCATGCCACAAATTTATTGTTTGCAGGGCTGACAAACTCTTAAAATAAAATAAAACGCTCTTTGGATATAAAGCTCAGTAGTGAGGGCGACGGAATTTCGAAGAGGTTTTACAAATAGAATTTTATGATCTGGAAAATAAATGATTATATATCCATGTTTTCATTATATAAAAAACCTTTTATTTCTTGCTTTATACACGATTTTCATATTGCTAGTTTCTAGTAGGTATTGTAGCAAAATAAAAAGGAAATTTGTCCTAATGAACACGTAAAAATATATTAATAATAAAAATCAAATCCAAAACTAAGTAAAAAAAGAATTAAATAATATGAAAAGACAGTTGCGGAACTGTGTGAAGTTTGATGTCACCACCGGGGTGCCAGCTGTTCTAGAACCCAATGGCTTGGCATGCGACATTGGGAAGAGACCAGATGGAATGACCATAATGCCTTGGAAGTTAGGTCGGCCTTTGGTGTGGGATGAAACATGTGTTGACACCCTTGCGCCATCCCATCTTCCTAGCACGGCGGGCTGTGCTGGGACGGTTTCTGCAAGTGCGGAAAACCTCAAACAGCAAAAATATTGCAATTTTATTGGAACTTAGGTATAAGTTCGAGCCGTTTGGGGTTGAAACTCTAGGGCCACGGGATCCGAGTGCCCACTTAGTTTTTCGAGACATTGCCAAACGGTTGGTCGACTCTGCACGTGACCAGAGGGCTGGCCTAGAATCACCATTGCCATACAACGTGGCAATGCTGCCAGCCTTTTGGGCAGTTTTCCTGTTGACAACGATGCGGACGAAGTATTTGATGCCCTATGATTATTTTCCACCTTTTTATTATTAGTATTTTACTGTTCGCTTTTAAAATATGTAAATAAAGTTTATGTCGTTGTGTATGTAAAAAGGTATGGATATAGAAAAAAAGAAGGTTGCGGAGTAGGTAAATTGGCCTAATATTTAAAGAGAATACGGGAAATCTTAAGGTACTCGTATATTGGGTGGTAAATCTTGTTACACCGCGCGCCGGTTTACAAATTAGGGATCGATTGCAATTGGTTTTTAAGCTAGTGACCACTAAAATACGTAAACTTATAAATTAATGTTATCTCATAAAGATTACCTAAGTTCAGTAAGTCTGTCGGTCCTTTACTTTTCTTGTTTTATATAAACGATCTTCCGGAAGCCACTTTGCAGACATGTATTCTTTTTGCAGATGATATTAAAATTTATTATAAAATACCAGGATAAAAACGCTTTTAAATCAGTTACCTAAAAGGCCCTATCACATATAGTAAGTTGGATGGAAAATAATAATTTAAACATAAACATTAGCCACACAAAATTTATCGAATTTAACTCCTACAAATCAAAACAATTAACAGATATTATTTATAAAGACGAAAAAATTACATGTAGACGATTTGAAATTTCTAGGACTTAATGTAGATGAGTAAAGCCATATAGAGTAAATTTGTCAGAAACTTGATAGGTTTGTGGTAAAAAATGAAGACAAAATGTTTCCGTAGAAGCTGCCCTACTGGCTGACCATGGTTAAGGTCATCTGTACTGAGCATAGATACAGACACTATAAGTACAGAGCTATGGATTAATATTGTGGGGCGACTCGATCGATATTCATAGAATTTTTAAATTCCAAAACGATGCATCCGGGTTATCAACAAGGCTTGGTTCCTAGATAGTAATTGTAAACCTTATTTTCAAAAATGTAAAATTCTTCCGACTCTTTATACATATGTACATAAAAGATATTTGAATATTTAGGTACACAAAAAGATACATGCACTACTTTAAACAACGTAGTGAGATACTAACTAGAAAAAAAAAGGGCCAATTTTCGCAAGCTATTGTATCAAACACCGTGTCATAAAGATAGAAATAAGAAAAATGTGTATAATATTGTGTTTTAGTGTATAATAACTTACCAAACGATTTGAAATTCTTACAGGGTAATGTGTTGAAAACAAAATTGAAAGCAGTGCTTCTAAAGTGTTGTTTTTTATAGTATTATGGAATTTCTAGAAAATACAAATTTAAAATTAGTAAAATTAAAAGAATATTAAGAATATAAATTAAAAATTAAATAGCGAATAATTACATGGTAGTAGTATATAATAATAACAGTAATATAATAAGAACGGTAATGTAAAAATGTAATGAAATGTAAATGTAAAAATCTTTGCACTCTTGCTTGCAGGCAGAATACAATGACACTTAGGTTATACGATCTCACCTTTATCAAAACAATATACCTATTTCTAGCAAACAAACGTTTGATTTAAAGGATTTTATTTCATTAAATATTTTATAAATTATATATTTAAATATTAGAATATAAAATAATGTAACAATATAAAAAATAGCAGCCCACCGGAAACTATCCCACGGAAACGTGCTACCGGTACCAAAAGTAGCCTATGTCCTTCCCGAGGATGCCATCTATCTGGTTAGTTTTAGGCGGGAAAAGGTAAAATACAGACAGAGTTACTTTAAAATTTATAATATTAGTTTGGATACTTGTAGGTTCTGTGGCTGTCGAATAATCTTAGACCAGAATTTTTTGACCGATAGATATGTAGTAGAGTTTTTTTTTTTTTTTGTGCAGTTAAGATAAAATCCGCAGTAGATATCTACATTAAAAAAATGTAAAATACACTGACAGACACGCACACACCAGCGGGCCCTATCAGAATACCAGCGCTGTGACACTTTTTTTTTTAAATGCCGCAGCATCATGCTGAGATAGAGGTCTTTTGGCCTCGTATAGGACTTTCTGTTGTTATTTTCATTTTACTTTTGTTTTTTTTTTTTTTTTTTTATGAGTGTGTTAAGTTTAGTCTCCGATAATCCTGTGCGAATCCAATACTTTTTCTTTTTTTTTTCACATCCTAAGCCGCTGGGCTTTATAACGAAAGCTACGGTAGGATTTTTGAAATTTTGTTTTTTTAATCGGGTTTCTTAGAGGATGGATGTTTGTATTTTATTTTATTTATTAATTATTTCTGTATCTGTCCGTGACATCACAACAGCGGGGCCTATCGGAATACCAGCGCTGCGACACTTATTTTTAAATGTCGCTGCATCATGCCGAGATAGGCGCCTTTTGGCTTTGTACAGGACTTTCTGCTAATATAATATTTTCATTATACTTTTGTTTTTTTTGTTGGTTTTAGTTATAAGAGTGTGTTTAGTTCAGTTTGTGATAATCCTGTGCAAGTCCCAATAAATACTTTTTCTTTCTTTCTTTATGGAAGTTCGTCATTTTTGGCGATAAAAAATCCCATCGGTCACACTAAAAATCTAACTTTGTGTTACCAAGATTGCTATATTTCCCTTTACCAAGATCGCTTTCCTTGAAAATCTGGCCTAAATTATCTGATCATATTCTATTTCGCCTGAACGAGCACCTTGAACCCGACAACCCTAATTGGAAGTGATATAATTTGTCGCTTTAACTTAGCTAAAGAGATTTATGAACGCATGTGGTCTGGATTACGGATTAAGGTTATGTCTGAGGACTATTTATATACTCTGATTTAGACTTTTCCTAATGTGTAACTTAGTAAAACGGTGTAAATTTTAGGTGCACATTTTTATTAAACCCACTTGACTTGACTTGGATTGCCAGTTGACGCCTACAACTCGCACTGGGCCTACGTGGTGGCCATGGCCCACTCCCTCTTACGGAGAGGTGACCTTTGTCAGCAGTGGAAACATTATAAACTGATTATGTTAGGTTCGGGAAGAGGCTAATATTTCATTTGTTTGAACAATAAAAAACTTTTTTACAAAAAATTAAACCGACGAAAAAAGAAACTGAAAAGCAAAAAATAAATCTTTCAGTGTAACTAAGCTCTTAAATTAATGTAAATTACAAATTTTGAGTCGGCGCCAAACAATCACCGCAGATCGATTAACGACGGTCAATCAAGCTGCCATAAGTTTTCATGGCGCCTTGTATGTTTGGCGCCGACTCAAAATTTGTAATTTACATTAATTTAAGAGCTTAGTTAGACTGAAAGATTTATTTTTTGCTTTTCAGTTTCTTTTTTCGTCGGTTTAATTTTTTGTAAAAAAGTTTTTTATTTTTCGCTTTTCGGTTTCCGTTTCAAACAAATGAACTTATTTATTTATTTAGGACTACCAACAATAGCTTACAATACAGATGTCTTTAAAAAAAACATGAAATTAAAACTTAGTACAGTGGATTAATTAGGTACTTTAAGGTAAACACCACATTACCCCAATTAAATTATGTTAATTGACAACTTGGGTACATGACAAGTTTTCAAGCAATCTTAATACCGGGGAAAAATATGCTAGATTCAAAAGTCATCATAAAGGTTTCATAACAAATCAGACAAACAGTCAAGAATTTTAGATTTCAGCTTAGGGAATCAAAGTGTAAATCGATTAGATCGCTATTACATAGTAAAACCTTGCAAAACCTAGCATAAAGACAGTTGTATGCTATACCGATTTTCTCTGTGGAGGACAAAGAGTAGTAACAGGTCTACGCGGAATTCATGACGGACGGAGCACGCAAGATATTGAGTGCGAGCAGTGAAGGCTAGTCGATAATTCCTTTATGAAATTTACATACAAACATTGCGTCGTTTAAACATCTTCGTTCTTCTAAAGTGTTGAAGAAATTCAAGCTATTTTTTTTTATAAGAAGATGACCTTTTAGCTATGCCAACAGAAACAGCTAGATGCCAATCAAAGCGTTTTTGAACGTGTTCTAGACGCAAACTATTCGTAGCACAGTGCGGCCGCCACATCATATTACAGTATTCTGCTACATATCAACTACAAAGTGCACTGTCTTATGACAGAAACCCAGCATCTTGGACGCTTTTTTGGGGCTTGTATTTAAACGCCTACCAGAAAAGTGCCTATTTTACTACCAACAAATTCGAGATACCTGCCAGAATGGATAAATGCTCACCAAATTGTGTTTCATAAAGTATTGTAGAAATGAACCTATTTTCCTTTTTATTCTATGCCATAAAGATTTATAAACGTCTTTTAATTTCTTACCACCTGCCAAGATAGCTCGACGGAGCCCCGCTTAGCGTGGCTCCTATTTCTGTAACCAACCAAACCTCGGGGTGCCCCTGATGTCGACCGGCGTGGGTTAGGGTTAATAAGCAGGTCGACGGAGCCCCGCTCCGCGGGGCTCCTATGTCTGTCTAAAGGGTTTAAAGGAACCTAACCAACCGAACCTCGGGGTGCCCCTGATGTCGACCGTTTATGGTTAGATTTGGTGAGCATTTATCCATTTTGGTAGGCAATAAGAATATAAATACAACACGTACAATTATTCTGATGAGTGTATAATTATTTTGGAACTTAAGGCGTTGTTCTTTAGGCACCTCGATATAGAGAGGGTTTATTTTATTTGAAGTTAACATATTTTACTTTGGTACTTAGTCTTAGAGTGATATTTTCTAGAACTGTTTGTGGTACGTACTTGTAATAAGGAGTGTTCATATCTTGTATGAGTTTATATTTGAGTGCTAGTTTTTGATGGATGACTTTTGCTACCTGATTGTGTCTATGTGTATAGTCTGTTTTAATATTATTATTATTATTACTTTGCCTTTAATTATAAGATTATTTGTTCCTGTATATTTAACGTAGTAACACTTCATTGAGTTCAAATACATTTCTTTATTTTTGCACCATTCATCATCATCATCAGCCTATATTTGTCCACTACTGGACGTAAGCCTATCCTAGTGAACGCCATTGAGCCCGATCCTTGGCTCTCGTCATCCAGTCTCAGTCAAAATTGAGTTGGGCCTATAGTTTTTATGTTGAAATTGTTATCCCATTTATGTATAGTCACCCTCTTTGCCACTTTCCATTTTATAGGGAATATGCCAGAAGTTAAGGATTTGCTGTTAATAGCTGTAATAAATATTACCTTTATTAATTTATAAGCTTTTGAATGTTTTGAGTATGCTCTCACTGCTAATATTTAGAACTTCCCTCGACTGCCTTCCGTACCCAACATCACACCCTCTATGACAGTCATACTCCAGCTAGGCTTAAAGTTCTCATCAAGATGAATGAAATAAGCCCAAACACGATCTAACTGCTGTAAGCTGTCGAGGAGCCCTCTCGACTGTCTTCCGTCTCCATCATCAGATGATCTTCAGGTCTCTTTTTTGTTGAAGCATCATTAGAATTACGTATATGTGCCAAGTTTCAACAGAATCGGTTCACAAGGGAACATTCTGTAGGTGAAAAATCATTTAACCCCTATTTTTCTACCCTTAGGGGTGGATTTCGTTTTTCAATTTTAAATGGGACCAACTTTGGGGTATACTCTTTCCATTAAAAAAAGAATCATCAAAATCGGACTACTCGGTAAAAAGTTATGCGTGGTCATACATAAAAAAAAAAAAAAAAATATACGGGTCGACTTGAGAACCTCCTTTTTTTTTCGTCGGTTAAAAAGCGTAAAAGTCGCGTCATCGTCACCGCACGCTTCGGCGATACAATTCACAAGTTACTTAGTTTTCACTTCTATCGGCAGTCCCTAAAGACTGCCCCGCATTTTTATTTAACATAATACCCGACTATGAAACATGTTTTCTAAACAAGAGTTCAGCAAGCGGTAACCCGTTGGATTCCTCCGTTGTTCTATATTTTTTTATGTACATAGGTACCCTATCCGCAGATTGTGAAACCCGGCCAGGCGCTTCGTCTCTTCTAAAGGCGAATTTCACGAGTTGTCTCTGTGTTCAAGAACTAAAAAAAACGAAAGAAAAAAGTGTTAGAAAAGTGTTAGTGTGTGTTAGAAAGTGGATGAAATACTACATTTATAGGTATTGGCATCCACTTAATTAGTAAGCTTTGAGTGTCAGAATGGCTAGTTAATTAATATGTAAGAAAGTGCCTATGATTATGGTGTGTAGGGAAAGGATTTTATGTAGAAAAGCACAGAAAGACAAGACCAGGCATTTCAGATAAGCTCGTGGTTAATGAGAAAGCTATTTATCCGTTCCAAAACTAGGTCTTCATGGAGAAGAAGGATAAGAAACTCCATGGCAGCTTGTTATAAAATCTTGTATCAACACATTTTTACATTAGCAAATTATTATTGTTAACACAAGGACAGTTTCTTAAAGTTAGCAACTTTGTCAATGTAAAGAAATACTAAGAACACATCACATAACATAACATCACGCCTGTATTCCCCGAAGAGTTAGGCAGAGGTGTACCTATAGTACACCCACATTTCGCCAGTTATGTTTAAGTCCCATGTAATAGGGGGCGAGCCTATCGCCATCAACCGGGTACAAAGCCAGACTCCGGGCTGCTAACGAGAAATTCCAGATGGAAAAACGCAATAACACTTTGCCCGACCCGGGAATCGAACCCAGGACCTCATGCTCAGCATTAGCGCTTGCGACCACTAGACCAACGACACAGTCAAATACTAAGAATAATCCTAATATACGATTTAACACAAGCAATATTAGCTATAATTATGTATAACACATACAGAACAACAAAGATCAGCGATACTAATCGATATTATAATATTAATTAACTTATCTTTATTTATCTTTCACTATATCTGATGTGAAGATCATAATTCAATCCATTTTACAATATAGGAAGAACTTCGCTATGCAACGTGATTTACTTAGGTACATTGGCTTTTAGCAAATTAATATTATGGACATTGTTCATTGTTCACTGACAGCGCTTGAACGTGGTGTAGATATGCTGATAGCATTCAGTTTCATTATGCTGGGTCCTAGCATTATGTTGAGCGATTGCCGTTTCGTGTGGATCTGACGCATATTTTCCTCCAACTCGTATTTTTTTTTGTATTTGTGTGTTTTTCTCTGCGTCATGTTTACGGCAAATAAACGTATTTTCCTTTTCTTCATTGGTGAAATTCGCCCTTAGTCACTATCATAATCTCAACCGAAAGTACCTACTCCCCGTCTGGTCTTTGATATCTTCAAAACATGGTAACTTTGAACGATTCTGCGCCCCACCCACACTGATTTCCGGTAAGCGCCTTTTCTTAATAAGTTTTCGCAAACCATAATATCTTTGACCTGTAACAAATAGCCGGGTGCTCCCATGATTAATAGATCTGTCCCTATCAACCTGGACGGCACACGTCAGATAAATATGATTTATTATTGTGATTTATTACTTCGGAAGTGAACAAGAAATATTGTTACTTACCTGTGATTATTTCGTGTCTGAATGTCGGTGAGAAACGGGTTCTGGTCTAGGTTTTTGGTAAGACGAAGGAACACTAACACTGAAATGTGTTGGTTTTTGAATGATAGATGATTTTTTCTTTTCTTTGTTTTGTTATAGGTACGATATGATGGGTCGCATGACAAGAAAATATAAATAGAACGCTGTAACTGTATTTTACAAAATTTACACCTTTAATTATTGGGCAACGATTATAATTTTATGGGAAATGGAATCCATAATCGAACAAACCACTTACGAACAATATTGCACCACAGCACTAGAATTAGCAAATACATTAAATAACTTGTCCTATCACTACCAGTACTAAAATATTATCAAAGTTTCTTCGACAAAAATTTCTTCGAGGACTCTTATTACAATGCAATAAACTTGAAAATCGAATAGGATAAAAATAACGTGATTATTGTTGCTCAGAGTATGCGATTAATGACCCAACCACAGTATGGCCACGAAGTTAGCATAATTTGAAATTAATATAAGTTTTGGAATCGGATCAATGCAAAATATTTTTAATTAATAAAAAGCAATTGCTGCAATCATCAAGGTATGCCAATATTTCTAGATTCTTCAATAGCAAATAACTTCTTATCTAATAAATAGTTACAAAAAAAAAAACCTAATTGTTCACTCTAAACTTAACACCTTCAAGAGTGTCGTCGACTTCGTAATTTATATACCACTTTTGACAACAATTTCCCAGTAAATGGAAACTTCAGTAAGGTTGAAACTATCTAACAGACACAGACAGATATACCCTGTCAATTTATTACGAGGGTAGCTATACCTATCGTAGCAGTACAACCATCTACAACACGGCTTATATGACACACGCGACAGTTACTCACTCTCGCATCGAAGAGATATGTCTATTTCTATCACTTTTCTCGTTTTCTAACAGCGCTGCCATTCAAAATACTCAACTCGTTCTGTCAAACTTGATGTTTTCTCGACAAGCCCTAACATGGCACCCAAGTTATTTCGAATTTTGACAATTCAACACTATAATAATCTCTGATTCTTTTGTCATTAAGTAGTCGTTCTCGATTTTGACGACGAGAAGAGTAGATAAAATGATGATACAAAATAATTAAATATAAAAATAAAATAAAAGTGGCAGTTTCGTAATTTTACTTCAGTCATCATTTTATTTTACAATATAGGTACCTACAGAAAATACTTAGTTTTATATATTTTTTTATGTTGGAACGAAGTTCCTATCTGAAACTGCGGCAGAGGGGAGTACTATTACGTAGATGAGCATCAGTAATAACCATTCAGTTTGTTAATTATGGTGATTTACAAAATCTGGGGAGTTATGGCTGTATGGCAAAACCAAACCTTCGTAACATAATTAATAAAATCGCCAGTTCATTCCCCAAGGGTGGTGATCAACAAAATTTGCACAATGATGGGTTTTATAATGATTGTTACAATACAAACCTTCTCTTTTTCAAATTGTGATAGTCGGCCCATTTGTCATTTATGGTGATTATCTAGTGACTATACATTATTATGTGCCACTAATTTACATTTCCGCCATTTTGTATTTTAATTTCAGCATGCCAAAGAAAAACAGAAAGAATTATATAAAATTATTTATAAATTATATAAAATTATAAAAATAAAAAAAACTCTGTCATCTCTGACCTAGTCAAGAGTCAAGAGCAAACCCATCTAAAATCTATACATCTTGTACACATCTATACAGTCTATACAGATAAATAAAATTGGAGTGTCTGTTTGTAATATTAAAATAACCGCTTTTTACTAAATGCATATGGATGTACACACGATACATACACCAAAATAACATTATTTAAAAAAATTGTCTTGCTGTCTGTCTGTTTGTTCCAGCTAATCTCCGAAACGGCTGGACCGATTTTGACGGGAATTTTACTGGCAGATAGCTGATGTTCGTAGACGAATTTCTACAAATCGAGAAAAAGAGCGTTTTCGCGCTTGTCATGTTAGCTCTCTGTGCTCGATGCCACGTTTATTAACCGGATCCAATTGAATTATATTTAACTTTGTTCTCAAGATTAGCATAGAGATTACACGTGCTGGACATACGGTGTCGCCATCTGCACTGTGTTTGAGTATTTTTTTTTCAATTCCGGCCTTCTTTTGACAGCCCCAGCGAACTTCATTACACATTCAGCCACAGACTACATGGAGAAACTGCATTCAGTGCTTCGACAATACGACCACTTTCTGTTAAATTTATAATTTTGTGTTGTGCATCGTTTCGTTCTGACCATTGGTAAACGTTCTCTACCAGCGGAAGAGACTTATGAAGCTATGGCCAATAAATTCAAAAAGCTAGAGCGTAAATGAATGCGTGAGGCAGAGATCGACATAGATCAGCAGGGAGGCGGTTATCATCCTCATCATCGTCGGACTCACCGTCGCGTTCTTCGTCAACTTTGAGTAATTCTACATCATCGCGCTCACGTTCAAGATCAAGATCGCCAAGGCGTAGCACGGCGGCGCCGCTGCAGCCCGAGTGTCTATGCATTGAACGTAAACATTTTCAACTACCCACATGTTTGAAAATGTAAATTATTGCGGTTAATCAGAGGGGTTATCAGTTATTGAAGCTATACGAATATTATACTCACATATTTGACTAGTGTTGCGGGCAATCTATGGGATTGTCACTTCGCTAAAATTTGATTGTTGAACCAAGTTACAATATGGCGAGTGCAATGCGGGCATTTTTTGGGCATGTTAGTTTGCGGTTATTATGTAGTACTGCTGGATTAGCACAAGCACCGTCATGTCGACGGAAGAATAGAGAAAAATGACGTTTCGTGAAGACAGTACGACGGCAGCAAACTAGAAACCTACCTTGTCAATATATCTATGAAAACATCATGTACATCATGTACGTAAGGAAAAATCTACATCTTTTTAGTAAAAGAGGTGAAAGACACAATTATATCACTAGAAATAGGGATCAATTAGTTCAACCAGGTTTCAGGCTGGCTAAAGTAGACTCATCTTTCATGGGGTACTGTTTAAAATGTTACAATAAAATACCTCCCCATATTCTTCAACTGAATGAAACTAAATTCAAATCTTGTATAAAACGCATACTATGCCGCCAAGCATATTATAAGTTGGGGGATTACATCGCTGATAAAAATGCTTGGCTCAACGCTGGTCCTGCTCCACAAGGGCGCATAAAATAATTGATTAGCATTTGAAACTACTGTTGGAGCTGCTGAAGATTTTAAAAACTTATCTTTGCATTGTATAAATTCAATGTTTTAGTATTGTATAATTGCATAGCACAGGTGTGAGTACTATGTACCTACTATAAAGCTACCATTTAATAGGTTTTTCTTTCATTGACTTGAATGTGCCCTGGCGGCTGAGAGTTTGTCATGCTCACTCTAATGTCTCGCTGGTGGTGGCGTGTGTGTTGGATCATTAAGTTCCCTTCAAAATGGTTGAGCTGAATGGTGCTGATCCATGCGTCATGTTCGTGAACGGGCGCCGTCAGTGGGGACTGGTCATTTCTTAGCTGCCACGGCTTATTTTAATTTAATTTAATATTTGTATTGCTTTTGTCTTTTTATTACGGACGCTTTTAACGTTCTGCATCGTTCTCACATGCATAATTTCAACATGAACGATGTAATCAATATTTTGTAACAATTTTTTGATTTAAAAGAGTGTCCATGGAGTTTCTTGCCCGTTCTTCTCCATAGGTACCTACTACGCTTTGGAATGGGTAACTAGCTTCATCTTTCTGACTGACCGACCCCTTGACAATTCAAAAGTGCCTGTAATTGGTTTATTTGAAATAAATGCTTTGAGTTTGAGTTTGAAAGAGTCAACTGCACTTTTTACGAAATTCAGTAATTTATTCACGTTTACCTTTTATTTTGCTTATATCTCGAAAATGGTGTGTCCTATCGCAAAAATAATGAAAATTTCGACCCCCTTTAAGCAACCCTTAAACCTCTAAAAATCAACATGTAGGTAATAATTTTTCACATTTTCCATAAAAAAAGTGAAAAATTCCTTTTTTTCCATTCCATTTTTATGCTTTGTGGCAGTCGAGTAAAAAGTTTTCTACTGTCTTTAGCATGGCGATTAAAAAATAAAATTGTCCTCACTACCTTAGACAACTGTCTTCTGAAATAGTCTACATTAAAAAGGACCTAGACAACGATCGGCAGAAACGAAAGACTAAATGACAGATTTTAGAAGGATTTTTACGGTGCGATGTCAAAAATGGAGAAACGAAATGTCACTTTGTATGGGAATAGCCGTGTCTTTTCATCGAAGAGATAGACAGCGTCATGCTAAGCCCACTGCGAGCAGTCTGTGGGACTCTTACTTTACTATTAAAGGTACCTACGTAAATTTTGTAACCACGATTAGTCTGATAACGAAAGTAATGCGGGCATTTTTAGGAAACGTCACTTTACTAACTTGATTGAAATTAAAATGAAATTACCCACCCAGGTTGCCGGAATATTATCCCGACGTTCTTTCTGCAAAGATATAAATATGTCGGAAAGAATTAAATCAATCGTTTGACTTTGACTAATCGGAACGCCAGCGCCACCAGGTGGTGCTCGACAGAGTGTATAACATAGCGCTTG
The DNA here is from genome assembly GCA_916610205.1 of Griposia aprilina. Lineage (NCBI taxonomy): Eukaryota > Metazoa > Arthropoda > Insecta > Lepidoptera > Noctuidae > Griposia > Griposia aprilina. The sequence continues at coordinate 16,091,960 of OU744305.1, forward strand.
ACCAGAGTAAAAGCAGAGTTGGTTGTTGGTGGTTAAGCAGTGAACACGTTCAGAAACTTTCGCGCATTCCGTACCATGTACCTACAGTGTGGACTCGCTAGTGTGATTTATTTATCGTAAATTATAATTGGATTTGAACTGCAAACGGTTTTTCTATTGCGCAATAACCAACACTTCCCATAGTACAGCCACAGTAGTTAAAACGAGGCTGATAATAACGAGAGAGACATATCTTCTCCGTCATATACATATATTTGCCACCAGATTTTATACCTCGTATGATAGCCCCACTGTCAGAGAACTGACTCAAGAAATATATGATTCGTGCCTCAGAAAATGGCTTCATTACTGTTAAACAAATAATGGTAATATAAACGTAACCTCGGTTCCATATTTTTTGATAAATTTTCAAACAGAATTGTACGAGTATAATTCAGGTGTCCGCTAGGACCGATGCCTGCCAGAATCGCGGGTTTGTCCGAAAGAGTTACCGTGGCCCTGGCGCACAGGCAACTGAAGGAACACAGGTGGATTTTAGTCAGTAAAAGTCTGACACGCCCAGAGCGGAAGAAGTTATATAAAGAATTACCAACCAAAAAAAAAAAAACATGCTCGTTATTGATTACATTCAGACATTAAATAGTTAGATCAGCTCTCGCCCTGGTTCATGGACAAGAATTAGGTAAAGACGACTGTATTAAACGTTTGTTCAAAGGAATTTTCAGATTGCGTCCTGCACTACAACATTACTTGGGACACATCCATAGTCCTTAATTTTATGGCTAATTGGTATCCTAATGAGACACTTAACTTAGAGAAAATATCTAAGAAATTAATAAATTTACTTGTTCTGGCAAGTGCACATTGAGTACAGACATTTTCTAAAATAAACATAAAAAATATAGAAGTATTTAATAATGAAATTCGAATTAAAATTCAAAATTTAATATAATCGTCCCGCTTTGGATCATCACATTTTCTTAGAACGGCCAGAAATATAAAATCGTGGTGGAATTAATGTATTCATGCACATAGCATTAGATACGCCTCTAATTCTAAGGCTTACCAACTTGGAGGAAGCTTGGACGTAATCCGAAAAACAGCAGGCTGGAGCGATGATTCCAAAACATTTGGTAAATTTTCTATTAAGATTATAAAATATAATTATAAAATTATTCATCTGCATCCCAGCCTACCATCTCCCCACTGTATTCAAATATCAACCAGATGCTCTGGCTCTGAAATAAATGAAGTTCGCTGGGGATGTCAAGCGAAGAAGGGAATTGAAAAGAAAAAAAACTCTGAAACACAGTGCAGATGGCGACACCGTATGTCTGCTACATGTAATCTCTATGCTAATCGCTTCGGACAAACCTGTCGTATAAAATTATGATCGAACTTCACTTAAGGCGAGTTCGTTTCAGCATTAATTATTAACCACTTTTTATGAAAAAAGCATGTGACATAGACAAATAGACCTTGTCGTTTTATTTATTTTGCAAGCGAGTGCAAGTGAGTGCAAGTGATACTCTACCTTACGGTGATAAAGAAAATAAGAGGTCGACTATACCTACTTTAATGGCCGTGATTCAAAATATAGACCTTAGGAGGAAACTCATTGTTGGGAAAATTCAAGGGGTTAAATAATTCACATTAAATTGCTTCACATTAATCTTTATTAAAACAGCGTTATTTTCACTCAATCGCAGATTTCGAGCCCCCATCTTCGGATTATCCCAATAATATTTTGCTACACATTTAAATCTCAACCTTACTCCTTTGTAATAAAGTTGAAAATCACTCAACAAAAGTGCTTACATTCGTTAAGATGAATGAAGGTAATTTCCTTTTCAAAAAGAGTTTATCAAAGAACCTTTGGCCCGAGCGTTTCCGATTGTGCCCGATCGCGCCCGAAGCGGAAGCAAAACCGTTGTTTGTCAAATAAACGTTTCAACGATTATCGGTTTTGTGATGTATTGGTTTAGTGTACGTTTGTAGATGTCAATACTTTGTTATTTTCTAACCGACTTCCAAAAAGAAGGAGGTTATATGTTCGGCTCTATATAAGTTTTTTTTAATGTATGTTTACCGATTTCTCTGTCAGTAGTCTACCGATTTTGTTTTTTTTTTATTGTATGCTTTCGAGGTGGTCCCATTGTGACCAAGTCAGAATCCGATGAGGGGATCCCATGGAAATCGAGGGAAATCCTCAAATTGTATAGGCACACTATAGTGATTTGGGTATTTTTTACAGTAACACCTGCATTTGCTCTCGGAAAGCACCATTCGGTGAAGTGGTACTGATGATGAAGACCAGAGGTGGCCTTCGTTAACTACTCAATAATAAGCATTTCACGGGTTGCGATTCGATTACTTTAGTTTGGTTGCTAAGCAATTTATACCATCAGCACCAGTTCTTCTGGTTTTTACTAGGAGAACTCCTCGAGAAATAACGTCCCTGCATCGAGAAAAGCAATATTTTGTCAAAGGTGATGAGCAGTTAACATCAGGCTATTGTAACTTAGATATATTAATAACTGACCCACTAAAAAGTGAAAAACAAAAACTTTTTTAACAAAAAAATCAACCGACTTCTAAAAAAAAACACTACAAAGTGAAAAATAACATTAATTCCTTTAATCCAAAGACACCGACTTCCGAAATTAAAGTTATTTTTCACTTTTTAATATGGGTTTTTTTACACCGTTCGTCAGTCAATCTCATTTGTACTATTAATCTATTAAAAAGCGAGTTGAAATCACGACATCACGAAAAAAAACAAGCGTACAAATTGACTTAATTGACAGACGGTCAGACCGCGGCAGCATAATAAAAACAACAAAAAAAAATCTAGTTGTCGATTTCGTATCTCTTTTATAAAGCTACCCTCTTAAACAAGCGATTGTTGCCGTAATAATAGCATTAATTAGTGTTGCATTAAGGAATAACATTTCTCCCTATCGCTCGCCGCTAAGATTGTAGCAGTTTATTATGTGACTTCGTATTACTTCAAAGAAAAAAAAAGAAAATAAAGAAAAATAGTTTATTCTGCACAAACAAAACGCACATTACAAAAAAATTACATTAATAAAAATACAAACATAGAATGTAGCCAAAAGCCTCGTACCCAAAAATTAAAAGGTTTAAAAATTTTTTCCATGGCCAGGGACCAAAGACAATACATTTTGCTCTGCAAGGTTACATAATTTGCTCTGTGTTACGACACTCGCAAATGACAACAAACAAACGATGAAAACAAAAACAAAATGCCGATAGCAGAGTGAAAAAATTACTACTTTTGTAACGAAAAAACAACAATATTATGAACACACTATATATATATACACACACACACACACTATATTATGACTTCACTAATAGCTTCATTACTTCCGGTAATGATGGTAGTAATTGCTGAAAAATATGTCCATGTAAGTGCATTAAGTTGTCTCGAGTCTCGACTGATGAAGAGAACATGACACGAGCGATTCGACTTGCGTTAAGTGACACGCGCGCTTGTCGTTTTTTTCCGTCCATCGCTCCGCAGATCGCGTCGCGGTGACTCGCGGCATGCTCGTAACAACTTCTTTTTAAACGACTTCAAAAAAGAAGGAGGTTCTCAATTCAACTGTTTTTTATGTGTATTACCTCAGAACTCTTTTGTAGGTGAACCGATTTTGATGATTCTTTGAAAGCCGGTGCTTCTCAAGTGGTCCCATATAAATTTAATCAAGACCTGACCGGTAGTTTTTGAGTTATCTTTAATAATGTGTATTTATAACACTTTATATATTGATGACGTTTTAATAACTTCCTGTCCCTGTTATTTACATATCAAGTAGTGGTATACGAATTTGTGTGGGGTAGGTACCACAACTAAAAAGTGAAAAATAACTTTCATTTCGGAAGTCGGTGGCAAAAAGCGAAATACAAAACCAAGGTCACCGACTTCCGAAATTAAAGTTATTTTTCACTTTCAAGTGTTCTTTTTGGAAGTCGATTGTTTTGTTGTAAAAAAGCTTTTATTTTATTTATTGTCTCTGCAGTCGCTGTCATAAGGCGCGTGTCACTTGAAGGAATAGCTCTTGGCCATGGGGTTAGACTTATTTTTACAACAACGCATGGCGAAAAATATGGTTTCTTAGGAAAAGCAACATTTTTAAAGACTTTAGGCGCCTTTCACCTTTTAGAACTATTATTATAATTCAAAATTACGACAATACATATTCGGAAAAATAATAAGGTCCAACTAAATACTAAATATGATATTTACCTTTTTCATTCCTTGACTGTATATTGGTATTTAACCAAAACAAAATTCTTTCTTACCATTTTTTACCTCAAAAAGTAAATCGAAACAAACTGATGAAAAAGAAAATTCTTTACAAAAGATATTCTTGAATAAATCATTCACTCTTCAAAGCTTTCAGAATCGGATGTGGAAGTATTAAAGGAGGTCAGAACTCCTGAAGTCCTCAGGGATATCAAGGAACTACAATTTGTAAATCGAATTCATGGTACTTACGCCTTTATAGACTTTTTTGATACTTTGGTAAATGTCGAAGATACATTAAATACTCTTCTGAAATCGAGAAGAATATAAGTTTAGTTTAAGCAATTTCAAATAAATAATTATTTGACTAAATATGAGTACCTACCTAATAAGTATAAACTTATCAGGTAGGTACAGTGAACTAGGGAAGTAGGTATAGTGTATTTATTTTATATCTTATTTTTATATTTTCGTATGCTGCACTGGTTGAAGTCATCACGTCAACGCCGGGTGTAGCTGAAAACCAGCGCTGGGGCTCTGTCTCGCATAGGGTCGTAGCATTATGCTGAGCGATTGCCGTTTCGTGTGGATGTGACGCATATTTTCCCGAACTCGTTCTCTTTCGTATTTGTGTGTTTTTCTCTGCGTCATGTTTACCGCAAATAAACGTATTTTCTTTCTTTTTCTTTCTAGTTACTTATATTTTTATTAGGTGACTACGTAATAAAAATATGAGTTTTTTATTGATATTTTATAAAATGTCGACTGATTCGGGAAGAATTTCAGATTTTTATGTGAACTTACTTACCGTAAAACGGGGTGAATAGGAACGCCCCGTGAATCGTAACGAAACTTTAAAAGGAATTTTAACATTTAAATAATATAATTTGTTGCCAACAGGGACACGTAATCGGTTAATTATAATACAGTATACACGTTAGAGTCCTTTTTGGCGACAGACTATAATATTTCAATGTTAAAATCCCTTTTATAGTTTCGTTACGATTCACCCCTTTTTTTTTTTTTTTTTTTTTTTTTTTTTTTTTTTTTTTTTTTTTTTTTTTTTTTTGGATGGGAAATCATCAAATGACCTCTCCCGCTCTGGGCGGAGCGGAAGGGCGTGTCAGCCTCTTACTGACTAAAACCCACCCGTGTTCCTTCAGTTGCCTGTGCGCCAGGGCCACGGTAACTCTTTCGAACAATCCGCGACCCCGGCAGGCATCGGCCCTATAGGACCCCGTCAATTATGCTGACAACTGTTTGAGGCGCGCGTGGAACACAACGCGCCGTCGACCCGGGCCTGGTCCTTACCGGACGGCGAGCTGCCCATTGCTCGCCGTCCGCAGGCCCGCGCCTACGGTGGCCGGGAGTCGGCTATGGACTCCCGACGCCCAGGGTGTCTCCTCCTGCGGCGACTAGGGGCGTGAGGGCGCAATGATTGCCTCTCCCTCACGCGCTCCGCCTCCTCCTTCGCGAGCATTACTGCTTCGCAGAAGGAGGTGACTGCTTCCCATTCTCTCTCGCTCCGTACTATGGCCCGAACCAGGGCCGGACGCGAGAGATCGCCGCCGCCGATCGCCGCCACGAGGACACGGCGGTGCTCCGCCCAAGCCGGGCAGACCTCCACCGTATGCTCCACCGTGTCCTCCGGGCGATCCACATAATGCCAACACCCGGGCGTTTCCTCCCGCCTTATCCGAAACAGGAACCTCCCGAAACAGCCATGTCCGGTGAGGACCTGCGTCAGGCGGAAGGTGAGGACGCCGTGGCGCCTCTCAAGCCACTCCTCAAAGAGGGGACTTACCGCCGCAATTGTGGCGTGCCCAGCGCTGGGTTGCGACAGTCGCACTCTCCATGCCGCCATGAGATCCCGCCGGAGCTCTGTCCGCTGTGCCGCGATTTCTCGCGGCAGCGGAGTAACGCCCCGGCGTTTCGCCTCCTCGCGCCACTCCCAAATGTGCGCGAGGACTTTTGCCTCCAGATCCCATGGCGGCAATCCGGCAAGGAGGCTCGCCGCCTCGCAGGAGACCGTGCGGTATCCCCGGACCAGCCGGATGGCCATGACCCTTTGGGACGCGTTCAAACGGCGTGCTGGTCGGAGCCTCAATGAACGCGCCCACACCGGTGCCCCGTAAAGGGCCATGGACCGCACGACCCCCGCGTAGAGCCTCCGGCAGGAGGCGTTTGGACCCCCTAGATTGGGCAGGAGCCGCTTCAAGGCAGCCCCAGCCCGGTCCAGTCTGGGAGCCAAACGTCGGAAATGCTCGACGAAGTTCCACCGGCTGTCGAGGACGAGTCCCAGGTACTTCATCGTCGACTCGACGCCGATGTGAACCCCTCCCGCCATTATTTGGGAACCCGAGAGTGGCGCGTTCCGAGGACCATGAAAACACATGGCCTCGGACTTGTGCAGGGCCACCTCGAGTCCCAATTGCTGGATCCTCTCAATGACTGTCGCAACCCCGCGTGTCATTAATTCGGCCGCCGCCTGGTGCGACCTCCCCTGTGCCAGGACTAGCGTGTCGTCAGCGTAACAAACGACGCTGACGCCGCTAGGGAGGTCGGCGCGCAGCACCCAGTCGTACCCGATGTCCCACAGATACGGCCCCAAGACTGATCCCTGTGGGACACCGCACGACATCTCTCGCCGGTTCCATTCTCCCTGGTGACCGGGGTAGATGACGGCCCTGTCCGTCAGATAGGCCTCGACTATGCGACAGAGGTAGGTCGGCATCCGGTGATACCGGAGTGCCTCCCTGATGCAACTCCAGGGCAGGGTATTGAAGGCATTGGCGATGTCTAGAGACACCGCCAAGACGACCCCACCCCGGGCCACAGCATCCCCCGTCGTGAGGGCTCGCACGCGCATGATGGCGTCCACCGTAGAGCGCCCCCTGCGGAAACCAAACTGGCTCTCCGCCAAATCCGGCCCCACCCGCACTAGCCGCCCGACGAGGCGGTCTGCAATGACTCTTTCAAAGAGCTTGCCCACCTCGTCGAGCAGCACAATGGGCCGGTAAGCGGACGGAGAGTCCGCAGGGCGCCCCGTCTTCTTAATGAGGACCAGTTTCCCCGTCTTCCAACGAAGTGGGAACTGGCCCCCTTCCAAGCATGCGCTTAGGAGCCCTCGAAGTCGAGGCCCGAGAGCCTCCAAGGCCAGGACCCAGGCTTTTCCAGGTAGGCCGTCGGGTCCTGGGGCGGTATTTTTGGCACTCAGCCTATGTACCGCCACTCTCAACTCTACCTCGGTCACCTCAGGAGAATCGTCGTCGTCGTCGGTTATGTGGTCCACAGTGGGCACCGCAGGAGGCGGAGCCATGGGCGGGGGAGTGTGCTCCCCTCGCGAAGGGAACAGAGCGCTCACCACGCCCTCCACGAGCTGAGGCCGGAGACTCTGCGTTAGTGGGGGAGCCCATGGGCGGAGTTTCTCCCGCACCATTTTGTATGGGCGTCCCCAAGGGTCCCTGTTCAGAGTCCCCAGCGACTCTTCACGGGCCAGTCCCCTGGCCCGCAGTATCTCCGCTCGGAGGGCGGTCTTCGCCGCTCTGTAACCCTCGTACAGCTCCGCCTGAATGGCTTCCGTATCCGGAGGACGGACACGGAGCCTGCGGTGCCTGGTGTACAGGCGTCGCGCAGCAACGCACGCCTCGCGCAGAGACGTTAGCTCCGGCGACCACCAGTACACCTGGCGCGAGGCGCGTCCAGGCTGGACCCGGGGCATTGCCACGTCACATACTTCGGACATGGCCTCCCGGAACCACTCCGCCTCGTCGTTAATATCAGCAGGCCTGTCCGGTGATGACACCCAGGCCTGCACGATCGAGGCTTCCAGGAGGAGCTCCCGGTCCAGCCGCTTCAGCGCCCACCGTGGACCAATCGGGGCCTGTCGGACCAGCGCGCTCGAGGTCTGGGCGGAGACGTCAAACCGGATGTACCGGTGGTCGGAATACGTCTCCACCCCCTCCATGACGCGCCAGTCAATGACACGCGGCGACAGAGCGGGGCTGGCAAACGAGATGTCCACCACTGACTCACCCCGCATCCGCACACACGTGGGGACAGAACCCCGGTTTAGGACGACTAGGCCTGTCTCCAGAGCCCAGTCTTCCACCATCCTACCCCGCGCGTCAGTATACCGGGAACCCCAAGCCGTGTTCTTGGCATTGAAGTCCCCGAGCACGAGCACGGGGAGGGAATGGTACCCGACGACGACGACTCTCAACTCCGCAAGGGAGTTGTGGAACTCGGCGAGAGTTCGGTTCGGGGAGAAGTACACCCCTACAACAACAATCTCCCCGAACCGTGCTGCCACGCAACCCCGTCCCCTCTTAACTGCCTCGAGCGACGGGGTACCAGCGGCGGCCGACGAAATTAGGGTCACTGAGCCGTTCAGGTCCTCCACCCAATCATCCCTGGGCGGGCCAAAGTACGGCTCAGCGACCACGGCGATATTAATCGACCACTGCGCCATGCTCTGGAGCAACAGATCCTGAGCGGCGACGCAGTGGTTGATGTTCGCCTGGAGGAGGCGTAATGGGGCCATTATTGGCACTCCATTTCAGCCCCCTCCCGAGGCCCTTGTGAGGGCCCTGCCGCGGTTTCAGCGGCGGTGACGACTGTGGAGGCAGCAGCGGCGATGGCAGTGGCGGCGGGTGCGGCAGTGACGGCGATTGCGGAGGGCTTACCCCTGCCCCTGGCTTTGGCGGGTGGGGCGCAGGCCTTACTCCCAGCCCGGTGATCGGCCGGCTTGCCAGCTGCCGCACATAAAAAGCAGTGCGGCGTGGCATTGCACGAGCCGGCCTTGTGCCCGGGCTGACCGCAGCGGAAACAGTGATCGCTGCGGTCCACCTCCGAGGTGCATTGCACTCCCACGTGGTTGCCCACCTGGCAGCGGAAGCACCTCAGAGGTCTGGGTTCCAGCAGTTTCACCTGCGCGGAAACCCAGCCCACCAGGAGCCTTCGGCCCTCCCCGGCAACTTTCCGGGCCGCCGTCACGGGGCAGCTCACCGTCACGGCTCGCATCCCCGTGTGGTCAGGACGAATGGTGCCCGCCCTCACCTGCTCGGCAGAGCACCCCCCAGTCCTGACGACGGCGGCCACTACCTCAGCCTCCGTCACACAGTCGTCCAGGCCCAGGATGCGCATGTCAATGCACTTGGAGGGCCTGGAGACTCGGGCCTCGTCCGCATTTAGGGACGCCCTAAGCCTTTCGGCCAGGGCGTCAGCGGTCGGGCCGCTGGCCGCACCAGGAACCTCCAGCATCCGGGCCCCAGTCGCAGTGATCTTCACCCGGATGCCATTGGCGACGCCTAACTCCTCTAGGTTCACGGCCGCCCTAGCCTTGGCGAGCACGTCGCGGTAGGACACGCCCTTCTTCTCCGCTTCCGGCTGTAGTGTGATCACTACAGCTGCGGACTTCGGGGCGCGGAGCCTAGCCGCGACGCTTCGCTCCTTGCGCCGCTGCCGCCTCTCTTTACGTTTGGCCGCCCTTGCTGCCTTGCCCACCTTCTTCCTCGACCCAGCCACTTGCCATTCGGCGTCGGACGGAGGAGAATTAGGAGGTGGGGGGGCCGGCTGACTTGCCGCCAGGGCTGGCGCCCTCGCCGCCTGCGCAGCCACCCCGCCCTTCTTGGTCTTGGGTGGCACCGACATCGCCGGGTGCGGCCCCACGGGTTTCGGCACGGACCGGCCTTTAGTCCGCTCTGCTGATCGTGGCTTGGCCGCAGCGGCAGCAAATGAGACCTGCCGGCTCGCCGCTAGCGGGGGGCGCAGGACAATGGCCTCCAGGGCGGAAAACCGGCTCTGAAAGGCAGCAAGCTCCCGCCGCACCAGGGTCAGAACCCGGTCCTCAGCAGGTTCCGGCACAGGCTGGGCTTGCCCATGTTGCACCCTCTCCTGTGGTACTTCCCGGGGGCCGGCTGCCCGAAGGCCGGCCAGGTCCGCTCGGAGCTCCTCGTTCTCCTTTCGGAGAAGCTCCATTGCGGCTGTCAAGCGACTGACCTCCGCCCGCATCTCAGACATGCCGTCCAATGGAGGCATGAGTTGAATGGCCTGCACTGCCTCCATAATGGAAGCCGCGGCAGCGGGTATGGCCTTATCTTTAGAGGACTGAATCCTCTTCAAGCCCCTCCAAGTCCCTTCAAGTCTTCCTTTAGCGCAGCTACCACGGCTACCTCCAGCCTGGCCAGTTGCTCCGACTTAGAGCCGCCAGCGGCGTCCGGCTCACCACCTGACGACTCCGAGTGCCCTTCCGTGTCGAGCCCTTCGGCGGGCTGAGACGGCTCGTCTGGGCTGGTGAGGCCTCTGCCCGCACCCCTATCCCAAACTCCACTCCGCCGACTGGTCTTGCCAATTTTTCGGGTGGAGCTCCTCCCACCATCAGAAGATGACCCCTGGCCATCCCCTGGTTTGGGGCGCTTCTGGAAGCGCCTTTGGTTCTTCGCAGAAGCCCCCACCACTACGCACTCCGGGCTCTTGAAAAAGCCCTTCGCGCCAGATGCGGCGTCGGACCCCGACCCCGCGTCACTCCCCTCTTCTTCGCTGTTATTATTTTGGTTCAATTTTTCCATATTGTTCCCACGAGTGTGGGGGATCTAAAATGTCCATCCTAGGTTCACCCCCTGTCCCTAGGCAAGTGTTAATTTGTAACCCAACCAGAGGGTCCACTGGTACTCTGCTGGGGGTGCGCTAGCGACTGATGCGCCACCTACAACTACAAAGTTGTAGATGACACTACTCCTCAGCCATTCATATCCTCGCCGCGCACCAAAACTTGATATTAGAGGAATTTTTTATAGAGGTTATCTTCCTCGCGGCCCGGGCGGTTAAGCCAAGACCCTCGACCCCCGTCAAAAGTCAGAGACATAACCTTGACAATCTTCGGGGCTACGAGACTAACGGTGGCAGAAGGAGAGTACTCCTTCCTGCCTGCCCGGCGGCAGAGTTAGTGCACACCGAGCCCGCTCTTACTCCGCCGCTGTGCGTCTCTGCTTAAACAGAGAGACACACGTTGGAGCGTTCCTCCGACAGGATATTAGCGTACGGGCAACTAGACCCATTAGGCACACAGTACCTAATGGGGAGTAATTGCCCGCACCCCAGGGTACACCGTCCCGGGGACTGGCCTTTCCCCCAGACGCATCCAAGGGAAACTCCAGCCCACGGGCACACGGGGAGGTTTCCTGTCCTTTTTGGCGACAGACTATAATATTTCAATGTTAAAATCCCTTTTATAGTTTCGTTACGATTCACCCCTGCGTTCCTATTCACCCCGTTTTACCGGTACGCATTATTTGAATGGTTCGTTATTCTAGTGGTCATGCCCGACTGCTGAGCTAGGGTTTGGGTTTTGTTTGATGCAATAATTGCAATCAACCACGTTTCCCGACATAGCGATCCAATACGGCCGCACTGAATGCGCCGCGAGCTCAGTGCATAACGGATAGCAACCGGGTGCATTCAGTTCCATCATTTTGCTCATTCTAGCGATAGTTTAGCGTAAACGTTTAATTGTAAGCTCGTAGCAATAAACCCTTTAAAGTTAATTGAGTGTTTAACTTAGCAGCGTAACAATGCCACCAGGTACCACTTAGGTCGCGCACCTACAGGTTTTACCCCAGTACGCGTTGTGTTATTTGGTTTTAAATTAGAAAATAATAAATCTCGGCAGGCTTAGCATGACGCTTTCTATTTCTACGAAAAATAGACACAGTTCTTTCTATACAAAGTGACATTTCGTTTCTCCATTTTTGCCATCGCACCGTAGAAATCCTTCTACAATCTGTCATTTTGTCTTTCGTTTCTAACGATCTTTGTCTAGGTCTTTTTTTATGTAGACTATTTCAGAAGAAAGTTTTCTATCCCAAACTGTCAAAATCACACACACAACTGACAGATGTTTAACGTAGTGAAGACGATTTGGTTTTGTAATCGCCATGCTACAGACAGTAGAAATTTTTCTACTCGACGGCCACAATGTATATACGGTTATCTACAAAATCATAATTTTATAGGAGAGCGTTTTGAACGCAGAACTGTGATAATTAATAGAATAACAAAGCTTCCTATTTTATATTATTTAGTTACCAGGGCATTACCAAGGAAATGGTTAAGGCCAATATTATGTAGGTACTGTAATATTTTTTTGTTCTAAGACACTTTGAGAAAAAATGTTGTAGTTGTCTGTATACGAGTATACTCGTACGTGACTTAATATCAGTAAAAATTGGGAATCAAACAGAAAAAGAATCCTATGAAAAAACAAAGAATTCTGAGTCGAATTATTTAAAAGAGTGAATTGCGTAAAATGCAGTTGACTCTTTCTACCTTGCTGCCGTCGTACTGTCTACACGGAACGTCATTTTTATTTACTCTTGCGTTGACAAAACGGTGCTCGTGCTATGCCTGCAGGAGTCGCTCAGAGTCCTTAATACATTGGTCATGTACTTACTATAACAGGCGAAATATATGGTGTACGAGTATAACACCTCCGCTTACCCTTCCGAGGTATAGGTAAGATTTGATCTTATGTATCTATCAGACTTTTATGTACTTACCTATCTTTTTTCAGAAAAATATAAAGAAACCTTAGTTGGTTATGCACACAAAATTATAAATAATTAAAATTGTTTTTTCAAACAAATGCCATTTTTGTTACAATAATCACGTAAACATATGTTTTGAGAGAAATCTTATAAATTATTGAATGCTAATACAAAGTAATGACCTTCGCAGTGACCTTGGAATTGTGACATAAAATTAACTTCGAAGAAGAAAGGTCAGAATGTTCACTACACAAATACCCTCTTATTTATAAACGCTCATTAAAGTTAAAAGACGTTAAAACGTGAAAAATATATATGGTTACGGTGAATCCTCAGCTGTAGCCCGCCAAATTCTTTTTTTGCAAATTGCAGCTCTATTTTAAATCGTACGTCGATCAAAATGCAATTCGCGACAGTAGAAATCATATATTTACTGAATAATAATCATCAATTTCATATCAATCGTCAAACTTTGGAAATTTATTCCACCTAAAAATTTCCAAAGTTTAACAAAAGCATTAATCTTTTTTTTCTCGTCTGTATAAAATAAGGAAATTATTTAAAAAAAAAAACCTAATAACTGAAAACGCCTCTGTGGTCGTATCTGAACCACAACTGTGGTCTTCTTTAGTGGATTCACAAAGTTATACTTCTGTGTGTCTCTATGCTGTATTATTAGACTTAGGCCAATGCCTGGTTTTATGACTAAGGGCATATCAATAAATTACAGAGCGCTAGTCATATGCAGGATTTTAACGACAACACCCCTTAGTAAATTATTAAGCGTTTCTAAGCGAAACTAGGTTTTTTTGTTTTCTAGAACTAATAACTTAATAAGTTGCGGTTAAAGAGTATTAAAAGAAAAACTGATTATTTCGGAGTCGCGCAAGAAGATTGCTTGTAAGAAAGTTCTGCCATCCTTATTTCTTTGGCGAAAAAAATATCATCTGTTCCTTAGTTAATCATTGTAATTATATTTAATCAATCTTTATAATAACATTGTATATCTGTATTATTATGTACTTAGCATCTTTCGTGTATTTTTTGTAGTTTTGCATGCCTTACATAATTATATATATATAGACATATTTTTGACGCTTTTTCATATTTATCATTTCTGTTATTGTATTTTATTTTGTTTTGTTTTTACTTCTTTAAAATTGTATTTTGTAGTAACTACATATTATATGTTTGTCTATTCCTATGTTGACATTAGTATCTAAGCCAAATTAAATGGGAGTGGGCGCTGACTCCTGACATACAGGTACACTAGGTGTACCTGTATGTCAGGAGTCAGAGGCTTCAAACAAGTTTCTGTAACTTATTATGTTAATAAAGAATTATTATTATTATTATTATGGTTAAATGTGGCTGTTCTTATTATATTATTTATGTCACCGTGTTTTGTACCCATATTTGCGAAATATATATCTTTTCTTATCATACATTTGGTTCGAGTAGGTATTGAAGTTTTGGAAGGCACAGCTGATTATTTTTCGCAATTAGGTACGATGATAGCCCTATGGAGTGGTGTTCAGTTTCATGGTCTGAACCACACTCTTAAATATGACCACAGATTTCTGATACACGCTGTATAAATAATGTTGCGAACGAACCAGCAATTCCTTTGGTATATCTAGGTAGCTTTTCAGAAATTGAAATTAAGGCGTGTTTCCTTCTGCATACTTCAGCTCTTGTAAGTCTGCTCACCCCACAAACAGACGCGGGCATAATACTTCCCGTGCACCTAACCTTATCGCCTTTCGTATCAACCATAGGCACTATATTGATCGCTCTTTTATTCTATACAAGCTGTTCGTACCCGGCGTCGCCCGGGGTGAATTTTATACAAAAATAGCTTTCCAAGTGCATTTTCAAAAAAAAAAACTTTCAATCAAACCTTGTCCTGACAATTACAAAAAAAAAAAAAGAATTAGCCAAATAGGTGCCAGCCACTATAAATTGATGCGCAGATAAACATTTTTGGCAAATGATTTTTAATTATATAGAATTTATTATTTTATATATTATTATTATTTATTTATTTTATTACAAAGATTTACTTCAATACTTGACAACTAGGTACCAGACGACCCTGACGACGTGCCGACATTTGTGGCGAAGGAGCTACACAAGCTTCCTCCTGTCACCTTCGACCACGTCGATGTAACGAGTCTTCTGAAGGACATTGTCTTTCTAAAGGCCCGCCTCGCGGATGTGCTGACGAAATTAGATGCATCCCAAAACACTGTCGCTGATTTGCGCAAAGAAGTTAGCGAGTTGCGCAACAGTGTGGCGGTAATTAGGTCACCTGTCGATGCTTCAAACGTAAATGCATGTCGCGGAGCCGGCCTCGATATATCGTCGTCGAATTCCGCGTCAGCAGTTTCGTCGCCAGCGCATACGTCGATTGCTGAGCTTGCAGAGCGCCGCGCCGACGCGCCCCGCAGCCCCGTGCTCGTCACCGCGGCTCCTCCTCGCAATGCCGCCCGCGCCCCTTGCCCCATCCCGCTGCCAGTGTCTGTAGCCCCGACGAAACCCCTACTAAGGGATTTCGCTAGCGTCACCGCGAGTGCCCGTGGCGCTCCTAGTATAAAGCCCATGCCAGAGAAGGCGCCGAATAGGGCTGGTAATGATGATGGTTTCGTGACGGTGCAAAGGAGCAAGCGCCGATCGCGAACGAACCAGAACCGCTGTGGCAAAGCTCCTGCGGAGCCTGAAGTGAGCCTGCGTGCCGCAAAGCCGAACACACCGGTGTACATCTCCCGCCTGCACTACACCACTAAGGCGGTGGACATCGTTGAGTACGTGCGCCAAAAGACGAGGTACACGCCCAGGGTACAGTTACTGGAATCGCACCGGAACGTCAACTTCAAGGCGTTCGTCGTGCGTGTACCGAACTGTTATCTACCCCTCGTCATGGAAGAGCACTTTTGGCCGCAGGACGTGGTGTTCCGCCGCTTCCGCGGACAAGTTCCACTGGACAGCATAAAATTAAGCTAGTGCAAAGTGAAGCGCTACTAACATAGTCTTAAGCTTTTTACTAATACAATTTTTGTTTTTATAAAAATATATATGTTTAGGTTAAGGTATTTTTCTATGGGCCTGTGTCGCCTGAAATAAATGGTATTATTATTATTATTATTATTATTAACCGACTATGCATTGTCAATTTGTCATTATGTCAATGTCATAGAATAGTACCAGTTGAGAATTAAAAATACAACACTGACAAATAAATAAAACAGTTTAGATTTAAATTTCATACTAGCTGTGCCCCGCAGTTTCACCCACATAAGTCTCGACCCCGTGGGAATATCGGAATAAGAAGTAACCTTTGACCTAATCCAGTTTATGGTGTACCTATGTGCCCAATTTCATTCAAATCCGTTTTGCCATTTTAGTGTGATAGCGTAACCAACAAACACACAAAAATTCAAATCTTTTTTTTTATTGTTTAGAAAATGGTCAGTCTGTTAAACCATCACCACTGCTCTTAAAACGGTGAAGGAAAACATCGTGAGGAAACCGGCATGTCCTAGAACCAAAACAATTCGAAGACATGTGACATCTACCAACCAGCACTGGGCCCCCGTGGTAGATTACAGCCCATTCCCTCTCAGCGAGAGGAGGCCTGTGTCCCAGCAGTGGGAACACTATAGGCTGATTATGCAGTCTGTTAAAACGGTTTTAGGTTGATGTCAACTAGACAAAAGTTTATGCTATTTTGACCTGTTGTTTTCAAATAAAAAAGTCTGCTCAGTATCGTAGCTTCAAAAGGTACTTCATTAATAATTTGAAAACCGACGAAGGCTTAGGCAACCTGACTGTACATTACCTATAAAAATATAAAAATCAAAAAGCTTTATTTAAGCATTTAATACACCCACGCTCTGTCTGGTCCAACTTTTAAATTTATTATAGTTGTTAATTGAAACTAATTTAATTTAATAAAAATAATAGATTTTGATACGCAGAATTGAATATTTTGATGTTACATACTGTAACAAGCATTGTATTTTTAAAGTTATTTTTGTACATAACACACACATCACGCCTGTATCCCCCGAAGGGTTCGGTAGAGGTGTACCTATAGTACACGCACATTAATATATAATAGTATTTTTGTAATCTATATTCTATCGGTTTTTTATTTTTTTTATTTTTTTTGTACGCCCAGAGTGTTGTTGAGCAAGTATATGCAGGGTGAAAGTTTGGTAGCAGAGTTGGTGCGGCATGAGGGGAACACCGAAAATATATTTGAAAAGTTTCAGATAGGAGCTCACTTCCAGATTTCGAAAAGGACCAAAAATAAAAGGATCTACAGAGCCATTGATTTTCATATGATCGTTTGCGGGTTAACCCATAATTACTTAAATAGTCAAATCTGACGAAGAAATTGTGGGCTTTCCCTAAAACTGACGACTTTGAAAACTCAGATTTAGACCTTCTAAAGATAAGATATTCTGGGTGAATGAAAGTTATATACCAAACATAGTTAAATACCAAACACTTGAAAGTAATGATTAAAAGTTAAGTAGGAAAATTGGAGCATCGTCAGGGTATACCCTAAACATGGTTGATTATTTCAAACGTTTACTATGACACTAAGTTAAGAATATATTTGGAAAACATTCTCATTTCACGTGCTATCTAACATAGACATAACATTTTTAAATAATCAAACATGTTTAGGGTATACCCTGACGATGCTCCAATTTTCCTACTTAACTTTTAATCATTAGGTACGTTCAAGTGTTTGATATTTTCAAACTTATGAATATCGAGAAACCTTCAAAAACGTGTCACTTTCAAATTCAAAAAGTAATCAAAGCTATTGGGTTCCTTGGTTTAGGGATAAATGCTAAATTATGACCACAACTGGGTAATTTTCTGAATTGATGAAATTTCGTCATATTTGCCAAAAGGATCTGTCAGATATTTATATATTCACTATCAGGAAATGTAACACTATTGCACAGAATAACTTTCATTCGTCCTGAATATCTTTTTAAAAATGGTCTAAATCTGAATTTTTAAAGTCGTCAGATTTAGGGAAAGTCCACAATTACTTCGTCAGATTTGCCTATCTAAGTCAGTATGGGTTCGGTCGCATACGAACGTATGAAAATCATCGGCTCTGAAGATCAATTTATGTCTGGTCGTTTTTCAAAGTCTGAAAGTGGACTCCTGACCACGGGGTCCTATCTGAAACTTTTCAAATATATGTTCGGTATTCCCTTCTCATGCGGCACCAAATCAGCTATCAACTTTTCGCCCTGCATATGCTTGCTCAAAAACTCTCTGGGCTCCCAGTCCACTTTGATTGATGTTAGATGACAAGTTTTAACTGATTTAGTATTCATTTTAAGTTTTGAAAGTTATTAAAACTTTCTAAGACAAAAGTGAAGCATGCAACGATTTCTTAGTAATAAATATTCATATTTTTAGGGTCCCGTACCCAAAGGGTGCCAACGGGACCCTATTACTAAGGCTCCACTGTCCGTCCGTCTGTCACAGGGTTGTATCTTTTGTACCGTGATAAGTAAACACTTGAATTTTTTATATAGTAGTAACTATGGCCGTTATACCAACAAATAATAAAAATTAAATTAAATAAAAAATTAAAGTGGTCTCCATAAAAGAAAGAAAACTAGATTTATTTGCACAGAAACACGTGCATACAAAAAATATATTTAGCTCAATTAATAATGAAGAATAAAAACAAACAAAACAGATCTATAATCACGAGCACAAAACAGAAATATTCGACCGCTGCACGTCATGACTGTGACAAGAAGGCTTCCACTCAGCATGATGCTGTGCTATAGGGGACCCACAGCACGGCGCTGATTTTCAGTGGTTACCCAAAAAGGACGTACGGAAACCAAGTCAGATTTAATGATTGGTACTAGAGGTAATAAAACAAACGGTAAACACTTAGAATACAAAGCAACCACATAAACAACCAATTATAAGAATTACAAGAAATGTGTTGTTTTCGGCGTTTTATGCTCGATCTTAAAGTTTTTTTATCTTGTAGTGTTAAATATTGTACGGCAGTACGAAAACTTTCGTCTGCAAGTCCAAACCTCACTTTTTTCTTAGATAATAAATACTCAACACACTCTTGGTCTTTATATTTTGAACAATTTATCATGAAAATTTCACGTTTATTGAAAAACTTTAGCAGAATGTTAGTAAATAAAGTTAGCGTGAAAATCCCGAGAGGACTACAATTTTATATTTTAGAAAAATAATACGATTTCTTATGAGTTAACTTTTCAACTTTGCTTTTCCAATCTTTGGGTTATTTATTTTTCAGGAGGGAATGAGGCATAGCTGCTAAAATTTAAAATATGTAGGTACACTTCGAGCAAAACTTTATGAGCTCTCGGAAGTTGTACGCAAGTGGCTGCGCAGTATACATAATATAGGTGTTCGAGGGAACTTTCGCACTCTCACTCAACTGTACCTACCCTGTGCGGTTTCGTTCTCGGGCCTACGTTCAGAGGGCTCATTAAGTTTTGCGCGAACTATACTGGAGTTTTCAACTTGATTAACATCAAGTTAGTATTACTTAACGTCGATAGCCTCGTGGTCTAACGGCCGCAAGCAGTACTACTGAGCATGAGGCCTTTGGTTCGATTCCAGGGTCAGGCAAAGAAAGAAAGAAAGAAAGAAAGAAAGATAATTTATTTGTCAAACATGCGTATACATAAACTGACAAGGCAGACATGCAAGGTATTGAGTTAATATTTTGTTGTGAGCGTCCATGTTTTGCCAATAGCGGCGTACAAATTGTATAAGTTGTAAGTAATTAGTTAACAATTTCATTTAATTGGATTAACATTCATAATCATTTCATTAATAATTTATGTCAAGATTTAAAGTATATTATGGTCAAAAATAAATTAAATTATGTCCAGTATATATACATAATTATCAAATAGTATTTTAAATTCATTAGAAAATACGTAAGAAATAAACAATAAAAATAGATGTCTCGATTTTAAAGTCCAAAATAAATTAAATTAACTATGTCCACTATAATTAACTGTGTTCACATTATAAAATTGTATTTTTAACCATCTACATTAGAGGTCGGAATAGAAAAGTCCTTTTCCTCCAAAAAATGTAAAATAGTGTAATATGCTTTATTAATTAAAAAAAATCTCAGCTTATTTTTGAAAGGTAACAAGGGCAGTTCTCTCCAACTTTTAGGCAATTTATTAAATATCATCGGAGCCATACAGAAAATACTTTTGCGCATGAGTGATGTTCTCGCAGCATGAGAGCATATCCTACTGTTGTCACGCCTGTTACGTGGTACAACTTCATTTAATTGTTTAAATCGGTGTGGATTCGTTTTTACAAATACAGCTACCTCTAAAATGTAAAGACATGGCAACGTAAGTATTTTATATTTTTTAAAGTACGGCACGCAACTATCGGTAGGTTTAATTTTAAACATTGAACGGACGCATCTCTTTTGAGCCTTGAACACCGTTTTTCTTTCTGTTGAATTGCCCCAAAAGACGACACCATAGCGTAGATGGGATTCCGTTATGCCATAGTAGGCTGTAAGTAATGCCTCCACACCTATTATGGAAGATAATGTGTGCAGTGCATAAGCAGATTTGCTGATTTTCTTGCATAAGATTTCGATATGGGTTTTTCAATTCAGTTTTTTATCAATATGGAGTCCTAAAAACTTTGTTGTTTCTACCTCTTCTATAGGCTGCTCATCGTATTGTATATTTAAATTACTGTTACTGTCAATACGTTGACTAAAATGTATAACTTTAGTTTTAGTTAGGTTAATTTTTAAGTTATTATCATCTAGCCACTTTATCATTAAATTTATTGAATCATTTATGTCACTTTCATAAGTATCTACACTTTTACAAGGTATCGTTATGGTGCTGTCATCGGCAAATAGTGTCAGAGGTTGAGGGATGCCTTTTGGAAGATCATTAATATATATTATAAATAAAGGAGGCCCCAAAACACTCCCCTGTGGCACACCAAACGAAACTGTACGTTCTGAAGACTCAAATACAATGTCATGCTTACTTTTCATGTCAATTTGGTTAATATGTGTTTTTTGAGTTCTGTTATGTAAGTATGATTTAATTAGATTGTTGACATTTCCTCTAATTCCATATGCATCAAGTTTATTTAATAATGTATCAAAGTGCACATAGTCAAACGCCTGAGTCATGTCACAAAATACGCCACAGACTGGGTTCCTCTTGTCGACGTTATATGTAACATTATATAAAAAGTCGTAAATGGCCATATTAACAGTTTTACCCTTTCTAAATCCTTTCTGTTCCTCGCATATAATATTATGTTTTTCTATAAATGAATTTATTTCCTTGCAAATGTATTTTTCAAATATTTTAGAAATTATGGGAATTATTGATATAGGCCGATAGTTCTCCATTAACTCCCTATCTGCTTTCTTGAATAGTGGCTTGACAATAGAAACTTTCAGAGCATCAGGATAGACGCCTGCACTAATGCTGAGATTGATGACATGACTCAAGTGACCACTGATTTCATCCGCAACGTGTTTTAGTATAGAAGTCGCAATACCGTCATATCCCACACTGTTTGTATTATGCAAGGACATTATTATCTTTTTAATATCGTCTGGAATACTAGGGGCCATAAACATAGTTTTATCATTGTAGACTAGTGTACACGTCCTAGGTCTGCAGTCGACAGCTAGTTTTGGCTGTATTTTATCGATAAAAAAATTATTAAATGCCTCAGCCATAGTCTTTTGATGTGTTAGGACGATGCCACTCATTTTAATTTTATTTATGTTAGATTTAGGTACGTTGTACTTTGCACGATTGATAATTTGCCATGCAGTTTTAGATTTATTTTTAGATGTTTTTATATTGTAATTGTTTTGTGCCTTTTGTGTTAAACGAATAATTTTTTTGTACAATTTAGAATAATTATATAATACGGTTTTATTAATATTGCTACGATTAAGTCTAAACTGCCATAGGAGTTTTCTTTTCTTTTTACTGCATAACTTGATCCCCTTTGACAACCATTTGGATCTTCTTATTGTATTGATTTTAACTATTTTTAATGGAAAACACAGATCGTATAATAGTTTGAAAATCTCAATGAAATAATTATAAGCTACATTTGGATCATCCGTGACATAAAGTTCTGAAAAAGTAAGATTCATGAGATGGTGTTTAAATTTTACAATATTTTCCGTATTATAGTCCCTTCTAGTTGCGTACCAATACCTAATACAACATTTTTTTTTTTTTTTTTTTGTACGGGGCATTGCAGCAGCTGTGCCGTATGATCTGATAATGCCCATTCAAACACATCAGTCTTACATGCATTAAAGTTATGCGCAAAGTTGTCTATGCACGATAAACTGGCCATGCGAGTAGGTTGTTTCAAAGCAAGTTTCAGATTATAACTCATTAAAAAACATTCAAAGTCATTAGTTGCACTATTTTTCTTGAGAACGTCAATGTTGAAGTCCCCGCAGATAACAATTTTTTTACAGCATGAACGCAAAATTTCACTCATGAGTATTTCAAGTTTTTCGAAACAATAATTTAAATTATTTGAGTTAGGAATTCTATATATACACACAATTATTATTTTGTCGCTAGTCAATTCCACACCACAGCACTCAAATATGCCTGGAGTTGATAACTTTGCTACTTTTGGCAATTCTTTCCATTGTAGCCCATTTTTAACAAGGATACATGCACCACCCCTTTTTTGTTCTAATCTGCAATAATGTGCAGCCAAATTATAGTTAGGCAAAAATAGTACATTTTGATAACCCTCCATGATAAAGTGCTCTGTAATACACAAGACATCAACATTTGTCTTTTTACTAGACATCTCCTCTAGACATACCAGCAGATCATCTGCTTTATTTATCAATCCTGCTATATTTTGATGCAATATGTTGATATATCTATTCGAGAAAAAACAATTCATTTTCATCAGTATTATTGCTTTGTACAGAGTGAGGCATATCTGTAATTTTTTCAGAAGAATTACACATATGTAAGTCA
This sequence comes from Griposia aprilina, assembly GCA_916610205.1. NCBI lineage: Eukaryota > Metazoa > Arthropoda > Insecta > Lepidoptera > Noctuidae > Griposia > Griposia aprilina. Next base: position 16,114,849 of record OU744305.1, read on the forward strand.
CTATGCAATGTAAATTCATTGATCATTAAACTAATATTATGCAATATATTGGCCATGCCACGATTATTTACAGAACTACTACTTTCAGCAAACATATTATAATCATAATTAAGATAATAATTTGAATCAAATAAGATGGCATAATTATATGAATAAGCATCTAAATAAATTAAACTGTTAAAGGTTTCAATTCTAGAATTAAACATTGTAGAATAGTCATTTAGTTTGAAAGTAGGAGCACATAATATTATATTAGTGTGCTGTACTTTTGACAGCGTTTCACGAATACTAATTACGAGTTCAACATAGTTCTTTGTCCGACGAAAGTCTTCCTCCCCTACAAATATCAAGCAGTAGTCATTCTTATTGTAGTCCTTTAATTTGAGATCCAAGTTGGAGATAAGGTATTTAACACCACAGTTGGGTGTCAGGTAGTGACAAATTCTATAGTTAGGGAATTTATCTTTTGCAATTTGTAACATTTTATTATTTTTATTACTACTTAAAATACATAATTTACTCATTCTAGTTTCGTTAGGTTTATTGTGATAGTTTAATTGTGTACATTGTACTTCTGTTTTTCTTGCTTTATTTCCTGTACTGTTGATAACGCCCTCTGTGATTGACTTATCTAACTGCTGATCTACATTTCGAACCCCGATTGGCGATGTGGATTTTGAAGATGTAGTGGTTATTTTTTTATTTTTACTAGTTTTATCTGTGTTTTTTCCCACACACTGGTTGACTTTTGCAGAAGTGGTCTTCGTTTTTGGTGTTTGTGGCTTTAACTTAGCAGGTGAGCATGCCACTTTTTTGTACAAAGCATTCTGCTTCTGTAACTCCTGGTTAAGGAGGTTGAGCTTTGTGTTTTCTAGCGTTAGGGATTCTATTTCGTTGTGGGCACTATTGAGTTCTAGAGTTAATTGCTCTAATTGATGTTTCAACTTGGTACATTGATCATCTTCGTCGTCAGAAATGTCTGGTAAGCTAGTTGTGGTGCCATCTACTGGAGAGTTTGTTAGTATGGTGTCCTCATCCGTATCATTAGTAGTCGTTTCAGACTTTGAACGGTTACGTCTATACGTGATATTATTTAGAAAATTCATCTTGTAGTGCTGTTGAGACGCAAAATAGAAAGATATAAATTAGTTAGGTTGTCGGTAAAGTGTTGTCTGTGCAAAGTGTTACCTATTGGGTTTTTCCATCTAAAATTTCTCAGTAGCACTCCGGAGTCTGGATGAGTGCCTAGTTGATGACAATCGCCCCATTACATGGAACTTAAACATAACTGGCGAAATATGGTTGTACTATAAGTGTAACTACCTCTGCTTAACCCTTCGAGAAATAAAGGCGTAATGTTATGTGTGTGCTAGTAGGTACACCTATGATAAGAACCATCTAAAATATGTATATTTACTTTTGAGACAATCATAACAGTCGTTGATTTACATAAAAACAATATTTATCATAAACAGCATGACGAAATATATTCACGCTATTAATCTGATAAATGCACAAAGGTATAGCATGGATGCTTATAATGGCCTTAGGTAGAGTATAAAATGTAAATTATGAATCTGGTTTGGAGCGAAAACGTAAAATATTATAATAATTTCTGATAGAAAGCGCAAAATCGGTAGGAATTATTTTCATTTGTTTACTTTTTAAAAGCCACCACTGTTTTCGGGCCCGATTACACGTACCAGAACGAAACCGACCCGAACCGAACCGTTTTTTTTTTTCTTTCATTCTTTCTAACGACAACACGTGGACGCGGACGGGTGCTAATTTGTATGAAAAGGAATAGTTTATTCACACGGACCACATTTGGCCGTCAAAATCAACCGTGTAGGCGATACCGACCACATCAAGGCCACTTCGCAGCTACAACGCAACAACCAGCGAGACCGCTTACTAACAGCCAGCCACATCGCGAACACAACGGTCTGTCTGTCTGCAAACACTAGCCACAACGTAACCACATCGCAACTACTAGCGACAACGCAATTACAACGCAACTGCAAAAGATTGCAGCGACGTTATTCGATGTGGTGTGGTTGTGGTACGTGAGAACGTGTGTGAGCCCTTATACTAACTATAGGGAGGACATCCAAAAGCAAATTTAGATTGAAAAGGTCAAGAGACAATCTTAGAAATTTCATCCAGTAACTAAATTAATTTCAGGACACCGTAGTTAGAATCTCGTTCAATTTCACCTCGGCGTACCAGGAAACCAGAGTCAGCAGTGTAATAGATAAAATTTTGAAACGTTGCCGAAAATACGAATGACTTTCGTAGCGAAAATGGTGTGATAACAGGAAAAGTATTTTTTTTTACCTATAGTAAGTTACATTTAAGTATATGTTCTTTTTGACATCTGCAATCGACTTAAAGTAACTTGTAATTGATTAAATGAAGTTTTAAAGCTTTTTTTTTTATTATGGTCTAATCTAGAATTGTAACGGATATCCGGTCATTAACCGGTGTCCTGCCTATGCGGCCATGTTTTTACTATCCAGCGCTCAGTCAGATTGCCAACTTGTGCTGGATATCCGGCTAGCCGGATACTTAGTCTTATTTTCGTAATAAATTATAAATAATACTACTAATTTCGAAAATAAACCTGTTTATTTTAAAAATATATATATTTTTGTCTGTAAGCACTTAAGGCAGCTAATTATAATCAATATTTGAAATCTACTAAAGGCAAATTGTGATGTATGAATACATTTTTTCGGCCTTTAAAGGTAATAAGCGATTTCGTTTATTCTCTTATACCAATCCAGTTTCGGAAAAAGTCTTTCACTGTAGATACTACTGCATGCATGACGTTCGTTTCGGCTGGATATCCGGCTATCCGTTTTCAGCAGTCACCGGATATCCAGCATCCGGTATCCGGCAAAAACCACTATCCGTTGTTACTATAGTCTAATCATCGCTTACCATTAGGTGAGATAGTAGTCAAACGCGAACAAACTATCAGAAGAAAAAAATGTCTTTCGCTTTTGCACTCTGTGCGAATGAGAGCTGGTCTGAAAAAGTATAACATTTTGACAACTTAACTTGACTGAAGAAACTTTATTTTTAAGTACTATCGAGTTTATGTTAGTAACTTGCGATTTTTTCAGCTTCACCATAAGTCCACATATTAAATCATCCTTCTGATGCTCGATTTAAGGTCCTCAGATCACAGCATACAAAATATTCTTATTTAATTTCGTAGCTGAAGTTTGCTATAATCAATCACCACATTTATTATTTATCCTTGAACTCTTATCGTACACTACATTGCACTTAATCTTATTAAGAAACCGAGTCAATGTACTATGAGCTCAATGCCCGTTTTCAGTATCACTTGGTCTAACACTATCTAAATAAAAACGCACTGTTAGATTTTCAACGCTCGGCTCAGCTTCAAGAGTTGAAAATCCAACAGCATGGTTTTATTTAACATTCATGTACATCTCGATTAGTGTCAGTATTCAGTGTAATCAATCTAATTACGCCAGCCAAAGTGTTACCTTAAGTGAATAAATAAAGGTCGAAAAACCGAATCAAATTAACTGAATACTCTTAACAAAGCCTTGTAAATGATGAACTAACTAACTCGTTTAGCAGAAGTTTTCTTTAATAATGTTTTAAGCATGGTCTTATCAAAATTAGCTAGGTCTAAACATAAATAATCTTAGCCTTTGAAATAACAGAAAAGTCTGACTTAAATATAATTAAATTCGATAAGTTTTATTTCTACATTTTGGCAGATCAATGTTAAAGTATCAAATAAACAAATACCTACCAGCAATAATTTTTTCAAAAATAAAAACGATATTTAAAACTTTCAAAAAATAAAGCACCAAAGAGATTAATTTCAAAATTGGAATACAATAAATAAAACTTCTCTCGCGAACCGTGACAAAATATGAGTAAAAATGGAATGAAAATTTCCACCTTATGACCTTAGTAATTAAAATTAGAATAATGGATTTGAATTTTGCATTTCGTTCATCAATTTGGAATTTAATAAAAATATAATATTACATAACACCTGTTTTCACCGAAGAGATGGGCAGAGGTGTACACTCACATTTCGCCAGTTATGTTAAGTCACATGCAATAGGGGGCGAGCCTATTGCCACTAACCGGGCACAAATCCATACTCCGGGCTGCTGCTTAGAAGGACCTTAGAAGGACCTCATGCTTAGCAGTAGCGCTTGCGACTAGACCAACGAGGCAGTCATTGGCAGTCATTTAAGGGGCTTACAAGAGCTAAAGCGCGGTCACTGACGGATTGCATAGAAAAGAAAGAGACGCGGAATGACACAACGCTGGCAATTTATTGCAAAATATGAAGCAATTATGGATTTACAAAAAATCTATTCATTGGACTAAAAAATTAAAACACTATTACGTTAGTATGTTGCTTGTAGAATAATCTGACAAAAAATCTGAATGTTTGCATGTATATTAGTATGGTTTTCAATCGTTAAAAAAAATTTTTAGAGGTATCTTCGTGATTTTTTTCTATCATATGAAATTAATTGTATTATGTTTTCAACACACTATCTAACTAGCTGAAATCCTGCAGAATATCATATATTTTTCTGATTTTGGTTACCGTACTGCAGTGGATCATATATTTTTAGGCATTATAAATTTGCGTTTAGGTCATGTAGTCCCCTTAATAAAAATATCAAATTAAAATCGTAACACAAAGTTGAAAAACAAACTTTTCCTTCTCAAATAAACTAAAAAGGTTATTAAAAGAAAAAGAAAACGCGAGAGAAAGCGCGAATGCGTTTTTAATGAAAAAAAAAATGAATATGGAACAGCTCAGTATCCAAACATCTACAGCATGTATCATAACTAGGTGTGATCGAAGATTTGTACGGTTTTTTTTTTGGGGTTTCGTCCAATGACTTCTCCCGCTCTGGGCGGTGCAGGAGGGCGTGTCAGACTCTTACTGACTAAAACCCACCCGTGTTCCTTCAGTTGCCTGTGCGTCAGGGCCACGGTAACTCTTTCGAACAATCCGCGACCCCGGCAGGCATCGGCCCTATCGGACCCTGTCAATGGTGCTGACATCTCTTTGAGGCGCGCGTGGAACGCAACGCGCCGTCAACCCGTGCCTGGTCCTTACCGGACGGCGGATGGCTGATTAATTTTTCGCGATTACAATGTTGTTCCAAGGAGAAAGTTGATCAGTTTAATGGCCTGTACCACCACACCCATAATTATGACCACACCTTTCAGGTACATGCTGCGTCGGTGTCTTTGGTTTTGTATTTTCGTTTTTCGCCACCGACTTCCAAAATTAAAGTTATTATTCACGTTTTTTAGTGTTTTTTCTTGGAAGTCGGTTGTTTTTTTTTGTAAAAAAGTTTTTATTTTTCACTTTTTAGTTGTGGTACCTACCCCACACAAATTCGTATACCACTACTTGATATGTAAATAACAGTGACAGGAAATTATTAAAACATCATTAATCTAAACTAAGTCGAAATAAAAATACGCAATATTCAGGATAACTCAAAAACTGCTGGTCAGAACTTGACCAAAATATGGGACCACATGTGAAGCACTAGCTTTAAAATAAAAAAGAATCATCCAAATTTGTTTACCTAGAAAAAAGTTCTGAGACACACAAGAAACACACATAAGAAATAATAAAAAATACAGTTGAATTGAGAACCTCCTCCTTCTTTTTTTGAAGTCGGTTAAAAAACGGAGAGTGCCTGGCAGAATTCAACTGCTCCGCCCGCAATCCGCTCACTAAATCAAACTCTTTTATTTCATAATATTATTATGAAATTACGTCAAATAAATAGAGATTTAAATACTGAGAGATTTTTTCAATTTATTGGTCAAAAATTAGACGTCGCACAATTTGAATGAGCGCACAATCATGTTTGTTTAGTGATGATCGATTGGACTCGGCGAACGATTGCTCGCTCGCTCATTCATTCAGTGAAAATGACGTCACCGGCGAACGAGCAGTTGCTCTGTTTATTCGCTCGGCGTTGAAAGTGCTCGGTTGGTGTCCGATCTTTTTTATATTCTACGTGGACAAGGAGTGGAATCAAGAAAAAACTTTGCATTTCATTCAAAATAAAAACAACCATCTTCGGAATGAGTACTCAGCTCCGTTAATATATAGGCATTTCTCTCTGTTTAAAAAAACAACAGACTTCTTAAAAAAACACTGCAAATTGAAAAATAACTTTAATTTCGGAAGTCGGTGTTTTTGGATCTGCATTTTAGTTTTTGCCACCGAGATCCGAAATTAAAGTAGTTATTTTTCACTTTGCAGTATTTCTTTTATAGGCGGTTGTTTTTTTTTGGTAAAAAAGTTTAAGTTTTCACTTTTTAGTGGGTCAGTTATTAATGTATCTAAGTTAAAATAGCCTAATTTAAACTGCTAAAAAAACACAAAACATTGCTGCATTGCACGAAATATTGCTTTTCCCGATGCAGGGACGTTAATTGTTGAGGAGTTCTCCTGGTAAAAACGAGAAGAACTAGAGCTGATGGTGAAGCCACCATTAGCTCCATTTCACCATATGTATTGTGATGAGCTGAACGTGCTTAGCAACCTTATTAAAGTAATCGAATCGCAACCACAATGAGTAGTTCCGGTGGCCACCTCTGGTCTTCATCATCAGTTCCATTTCACCAAATGGTGCTTTCCGAGAGTAAATGCACGAGTTACTATAAAAAAACACCCGAATCGCTATAGGTGTGCCTATAAAATTTGAGCATTTTCCTCGTTTTCCATGGGATCCCCTCATCAGATTCTGACTTAGTGACAATGGGACCACTTCGAGAGCATACCCTTTCAAAACAAAAAAATAATTTTCAAAATCGGTTCACAATTGACGGAGAAATCGGTGAACATACATAAAAAGAAAAAAAAAACTTACATATACAGCCGAACATATAACCTCCTCCATTTTGGAAGTCAATTCAAAAATAGACACCCAATACCGCCTTTATCGTTTTCGTTTTCTATTGTAAAGTTCCAATTAGTATTACAAACGCTGCACTAGCCAAAAGCAATTCAACGTCATGAGGGCCCATATCTATCGAGTGAGAATGAGAACGTAGCTGCGAACAGTACCCTAATCTCGTAACACACTATTTAACACAATCTGAATAATTTTGAAGCCTATTGCTAATTCATTGCTTCATATGTTCGAAAAAAAAATCTGCTCAACAACGTAAATAACGCAATGAATGTTGTTGAACTGTCATAATGAAAACTATTCCTACTGTTAGTGTGTTACGCAATTACCCCGTTCAGTACGAGATTCGGCACTAATGTTCGTTTTCTCGTTGTAGTGAAAACAGATGTTTTCTCATAACATTTGCTCAAAACAAAATGTTCGCTCGGCAGGATAGTGAAAACACGGCTTAATACTAACACTTACATTCGTATAAAACAAATAAATTGTGGCAATATGATAATAAATCCTTCTCGTCGGGGCCAAAATAGAGTATGGCCACAGGGCCGGATAGTAGGATAGGGAATGAAAATAATTACTTTCTCATAAACATGCTGCGTTATTTTTTTAGGCTAAAATAAACAGGCGCACTTCCTTATATACTCATGACCATGGTTTTATTTGCTGCGATTTATTTTTCTGATAGTCTGTTAGTGCGCTTATAACTCGATAACTTTTCCGAGAAGCGTTTATTTATTTAATTTAGTAAGGTTTTTTTTACATAAAACTAGTATGAATAATGACTTGTACCAAAGCTGATAAAAACAAGATCACGAAAGATCAAGATCAAGAAACAGGTTAAGGGGGATGCGCCAAGGTAGCCCGCGAAATTCAAATTTTATTATGTATTTTGCAACTTGCAGGTCAGTGTCAGGTTGTATCTTGATCAGAATATGATTCGCTTCTGTAACAAATATGTATTTACAGAATTATAATGATTGGAATCGTCAATACCACTCTCTAGGTTAGAATTGACCTCAAATGTTATGATTTCATGAAATAGTCATATTATAGGGTATTATGATCTTAGAGGCTTGTATTGATTATTTTAATGATTATAATTCTGTAAATACATATTTGTTACGGTAGCGAATCATATTTGGATCATCATACAACTTAAGAGAGCGCACACAGGCCCACTAGCACCTCTCCTTTAAAAAAAAATATCTTGTGACTGAGAAGGAATTTATAATAACGGCTCAATAAGCACCCTCGGTAAGTGTGTCTAGAATTTTCTAATAACTTCTATAAACGTTAATATTGAGACACGAAGTAACAAAATACGATCTAGGGGAATGTGGCCGCTTTTCTTTTGATCGAATTTTGTTGCTTCGTGTCATAATATGAAAGTTATTAAAGGTATTAGAAAATTCAAGACACACTTACCGAGGGTACTTATTGAGCCGTTATTCAAAATTCCTTCTCAGTCACGAGATAATATTATTTTAAAGGAGTAGCGCCAGTGGAGCCGTGTGCGCTTTTTTAATACTGACCTGCAAATTGAAAAAAAACGAAAGAAAAATTTAATTTCGCGGGCTTTCCTGGCGCTTTCGCCTTAAGGCGGTACCCCGACCAAAACCTTGTCATAGTGCGTTATTCAGAGGCTATTAACTCATTCACTATGGGTAATAAACTACATCTAAAAGCACATTATTAATGTTCGATATCCTATCATCATATTGCACGTTATGATTTGTTTTTATGTGTTATAAATACATCTAAAATCTCCTTGTAAAAAAGTGACTAAAATTATTGATTGCTTGCATTTTTTGCTAAAGGTGACGTTCTATTCATTTGAAGATTACACTAATGGATAGATAATTTAAAAATCTAAATAATACACGTTTTATTTTATTTTAAAACTTCACTTGTCTTTTTTTATTCAAATAATTTCATTATTTTTGTGAATTTTATGATAAATGAGCGTGCGGAGAGAGCGAGACAGAGCGACACTCAGCGACGGGATAGAGAAGGACCGAACGCTCAAGGTCGTTTGGTCAGGGAACCACCTTAACAGAATAAATACAGATAAGATATCACTAAGACACAAGACTAATGGGAAGTTTCTTTATATAAATTGACCCCACTAATTATTCTGACTTGAAATGGAACACGGTATATCTCAGGGTCGTTAGGCTAACTATTTAGATAACAACTGACATTAACCACATGCAAACCAAGGATTGAAATTAAGTTTTAAGGTTTGTGTTTTGTAATAACTAGACAAAGATCCAGCAACCTAATTACGTAACACACTATCTATCACAATCTGAATCATTTTGAAGCCTATTGCTAATCCATTGCTTCATATGTTCGACAATTTTTCTGCTCAACAACGTAAATAACGCAATGAATGTTGTTGAAATGTCAAAATGAAAGCTATTCCTACTGTTCGTATGTTATGCAATTACTTCACAGGTTTAAACAATGGATCCATTATTGTATTTTGAACTTATTCCGACAACCTACATACAGTATATTTTTTACACAAAACTGACAACTTAGTACCGGAAATTTTAATTTCTGTAAAGAACTGTATTTGAATCACAGTTAAAAAGCAGTAATTTTGAATTCAAATCAGGTTCATTTTATTTTACTTTAACGTTGCACAGGGAAGGTTCTATGTCTGTCTCCTAGCACAGCAAATAACGAAAAAGAAAACGGAAGGAAGGCGAGGACAGTTGTTGGTTTTATGTTAATCATTTAGTGACAATGTTGCCATTATTAAAAAGTAAGAAATAATTAGTTTTTGCACATTCAAATCGACTAAATACTAATAAGTTTTTGTTACAAAAACTGGCTAGATCGTTTAAATGAGAAACCTTGTTTTTTAACAAAACGGCGAAGCTCTTTGTTTTGGCCGCCATATAAAAATCTAGAAAAATCTTAATCTAAATTGGGAAATAAATTAAACTCTGGGTCAGGTTGAACAAAAAAGAAAACGTTTTTTTAATTGATGTATCCAACTTATTAGTTTATAGTATAAATTCCCAAAGAGTGAATGATAGAAACAAGTACCTACTTACTTTAAAAAATGGCTATAATTTGAAAGTGTGAAGCAAAAACATGCTAAATTAAGGCGCTGCCCAAACATAGGGCACCGTAAAACACTCAGTTTTTGAAGCACAGTTAGGCGTAATAATAAGCCAGATAAAAATATAGAGTACTGTCAAACGTACAAAGAAAATACTTAATCAAATATATTTCATAAAAACAAAAGAGTATCAAGCTCAAAAAAAAAAACGTCAAATAGTTCTCAAAATTTTGAGCGTGAACTATCATTATTTTATGTAAGCCGTGCATTTTTTTGAAATTAAAATACTCATTATGAGACCACACTACCCCGCCACACAGAGATCTTAAGACCATAATTATTATAATGTACCATATTCTGACAAATAAATGATTATGATTATGAAACGCGTCGCTGTTTGGAACATTATTTGTTGCCACGAAGTGCTATTATCATTCGTTCGTCAGTGTTTTTACCGCACCTTAAGTAAATAATAGTGTACAAGATCAGGTAGATGTCTAAAATAGAATTGGTGACGCGAACCAGCCTTACCGTTGAACGTGAATACTTAAATGAGTCGACCTCGATAGTCAACCTATTTGGGGGTTAAGAGGGTAACCATACGTTGTAATATTCGGGAAATGGGAACACCATTATCGTCCATTATGTGAGGAAGTGATAGACAGTAAAATTTGAATGATTGCTGCATTGATGTAGATGTCAAAACATTAAACAAGAGGGAAGCATTAGTCCTCCTTTTTATGGCGTTTAAAATCTGCATCCCATTAGACATTACCTCACACATTTTTACAGTTTAAGGGCTCGTGGCTAAGTAATAACGGCCGCACGGCTCGATCGATCAGGTTAAGCTACACTTGACTAGGTTAGTCCGTGGATGGGTGACTATCTATTTCATACTGAGACCCCTCCGTTCCTCGGGAAGCACGTCATTTGTTGATCTTTGATCGTAGTTACGGGTAGAAAGAAGCCAGAAAGTTTAACAACTAGTTTTATAAAGGGGTATCGTGTACCCAGTAACTGGGTTATGGATGTCAGATGGACAGTCGCTCCCTGAATCTGGTCTTCTCCGGCCTTTTGTCCGGCCTTTTGTCCGCTTGGCTTGTTATTTCGTCAAACATCAGAAACTTTATTTTGTTGCTAGGGTGTCTCTTGTATGAGGGAATCACAAAGATGTATAAGTATGACGGCGCGCGATGATTTAGTCGGTTTATTGTAACACTTTTTAAAAGTTGTAATCGATTATTTTTAATCTGTGTTTTAGAATTTATTTCTATAGTAGTATTTTTAACTTAGAGCGGATAACACCGAATGGGGTTGTGAGTATCATGGCGGCGACGGCGAGCACTTTTTGATGCGATCGTCACACGGTGCATACGCACAAATGCATTGGCTCTAAATGCAAGTTTAACAATGATTGTGATTAGACTTAATCAGTGTTAAGCATTGTAATCATTACGTTTTATAGTTAAGACTCGTTGCGATATTTGAAAGTAAATTAAGTGCGTTATTTTGCGATTATTATTTTCCAAACACCTGCACGTACACGCCCATGTTGAAGGACCAACAGATGACGGATCAGCAGCGACACGTGGTGTCTCAGCCGCTCGAACATCCCGTCAAGTATAACAACAATTTGATACCCAAACTCACTAAACTTTATACTTTGCAGAGGCTCAATACTTTTTATACAGTTTCATTCAGTTGAGTTTATTACCCACAGCAAGAAAAAATAATCCGAATGACTTAAAATGTTGGTCACCCTAAACAAAACAACAAAAGGTCAACCAATTTGATTAAAGCAGTATACCGTCGCTAAGTTTAGCTGCTGAAAAGGCTATGCCCGATCTGCTAGAATGTTCCAAATATCCGTTCACCTGGAACCTTGACAATCTGAACAACGCCAACGACGCGATAAATTTGGCCACTGACTAGGCCCAAACAGTTTAACAAATATAGATGTACCGTCAAAACGAAAAAAATAAGAAAATTAGACACATAATATAATCTATATTATATAAATAAATAAAATTGGAGTGTCTGTTTGTAATATTAAAATAACCGCTTTTTACTAAATACATATGTATGTATGTATGTCTGTCTGTTTGTTCCGGCTAATCTCCGAAACGGCTGGACCGATTTTGACGGGACTTTAACTGGCAGATATCTGATATTATAAGGATTATCCCAGTAGCACGTTCCTGTAGAAAAATTCCGACGTCCACGCGGGTGAAACCGGCCGGCAGGAGCTAGTGTTTTACTAAATTTGTTTGTGAACCAAAACATATCATGTTTAGCTAAGATACACCAATCACAGCGCAGTTTGCAATATGTTTTCATGAATTTAGTCTAATCTTTTCTATTTTTCTCTATGGCAACGGTACCGATGTCGACAATTCTGCCAATGTCAGATGTGTTATTAGAAAACGTGCGAAATGAAAAACAAAAAAAAAACTATGTACCAAAATCCTAACTGAATTTAATGTGAAACTTGTTGACGAGAATTTGTACACTGAAACAAACAGACAAAAATATTGTTGGGTATATTATTAAATGTACTTAAATAATCACAAACCACACAAAAATCATCGCAACTTAATGTCGTTGATCATGAATTTAGATTTCCCCCCTTATTCATAAACGTTGCTTAAAGTTAAGAGAGGTTTAAACGTCAAAAAATGTACGGTTAAGCAGACTAACGCAGCAACGTTTATAAATAAGGGTTTATTTGTGGGATATATACATCAGTAGGTATAACACTTTTATCGTATTTCAGCACGAGCTATTTCAAGAATGGTTCTTATCGCAGTGAAAACTTTGCAAGGCACACAGTTTAACACCCCAGGACGCTGGTTGAAGATAGAATACAATAGTCTTTGTTATATATGCTGCAGCTATCTGATTAAGGCGGTACCCCGACCAAAACCTTGCCATAGTGCGTTATTTAGAGGCTATTAACTCATTCACTATGGGTAATAAACTACATCTAAAAGCACAATATTAATGTTCGATATCCTATCATCACATTGCACGTTCTTATTTGTTTTTATGTGTTATAAATATATTTAAAATCTCCTTGTAAAAAAGTGCCTAAAATTATTGATTGCATGCATCTTTTGCTAAAGGTAACGTTCTATTAATTTGAATATTACACTTTGGAAGCGTACCGGCGCGTATAAATGAGAAGGTTCTTAGCGGCAAAGATTTAATCGTTTTGTTTTGGATCGATAATTTAAAAATCTAAATAATTCACGTTTTATTTTATTTCAAAACATGGCTTGTCTTTTTTTATTAAAATAATTTCAATTTTTTTTTGTGTTTTTTTTGGTAAATGAGCGTGCGCAGGGAGCGAGACAGAGCGAGACTCAGTCATGGGACAGAGAAGGACCGAACGCTCAAGGTCATTTGGTCAGGGAAGCGCCTTAAATTAGCCAGCTAATTGGACGCCTAGGCCGTTCATTAATCGCGTTCTAGTATTTCGTCAGCGGCGCGCGCTTCGCGGGCAGAACATTAGCTGAGAGATTTACGCATACAAGCGAGTGATCGCTCGTCAACATCGACCACTCGCTGCTCGCCAACTAGTTTTTAGTTGCTAGTTCTACTGGCTTTTCGTTAATCACCAGCGGTGGGACAGGTGCCCAAGACAGACGACAAGCTCTGGCCACGTGTCTTATAATACTGTACTCGTGGAGGCACGGAACATAAACGTAATTGAATCTAGCTCGTTTGTCTGTGAATAGTTCTAGTATCACTTCCTGTAGTGACCGTGATAAGACGTATTAGCATAATCAGCCTCTAATGTTCCCACTGCTGGGACACAGGCCTCCTCTCTTCGAGAGGAAATGGGCTGTAATCTACCACGGAGGCCTAGTGCGAGTCATCTAAGTTGTTAACGGAGATTTCTGAATAATAGACCGGCCGTTCTATTTTAAACTCAGCAGAGCGATGTCGCCTTCTATTAGACCCAATCGAGGTACCATTAAAATGTTAAAATAGCGGAAAAAGTTATTCGTCAACAAACTAAGAACTTAAAAAAAAACAAATAAAACTGCACGGAAAAGCGCCCAGCACTCAGTAAATACAAATGAAGTTTTAAAGCGAATCCCAGTAACAATTTGTTGACTTTTTAAGTAGGTTTTAAGTTTCTTAGTATCGCTAGTAGGTGGAAAGCAAGCGGTCATGTTTTTCTTTTGAATGGACGTTAAAAGAAGAAAATGATGAATAAATTAAAGTTAAATCGCAATAGGAAGGCAGCGGTCAGGAAAGAATGGCGCCGCATAGGGCATACCAAGCAGGTTACATATCAAGATACATCATAACGGCCGCTTCTGTCCTGTCAAGAGAGAAGATTAAATTATTAAAAAACTCTCAACAGCAGCTCAACGTGGTTTTGAACCTAGTGAGTACACTTAAAGTAAAGCTCACCCAATACTATTGCGTTCTATACCTTTTCTAAATTCAATCTAAACGAAAACTAAGGTACACAATTTCGTCTTCGTAAGCCAAAAGGATTATTACCAAGTTTTCTTCCTACAACTTGCATTTTAGACTAAGTCTCGATTTGTAACGTTGTTTTTCTTTACGTCGATCACAGGTACTTACAAAAACCATCATGACTTTATTATTATAATTTTGAAAACAATCAGGTTTTCGAACCCACAACTAGGTCAGTGGGTCGTCTTAGGGGCGGAGTAACTCAATATTTTTTCAAAACTAACATCATGGACTAAAGCGCCATATTATTTACTTCAAAGACTTCTAGCTATTTCTAAAGTTAGTCAAGTTAAAGCAAGGACTAACTTTGTACAGTGTTAAATTGTTGGAATTTAACTTCCTATATGATTTTCACGAATGTACCTAGTCTGTTGCGCGAATAAACCTTTTAGCAGTTCGTCAGGAATTTGAAGTTTTGGACGTGAGTTATATATTTAGGCAGTGTGTGTTTATATGGTCTGTTCTAAAGGTATCTGATTAAAATGTAAACAAGTGGATCAGAAATCGTACCTGTGGGATGCCACTTTGTTGTGTGACTTACAAATTAAGTGCTTTTATTTGATTATTTGAATACTTAATCACGAACTTCTAATTTTAACTCACATAAAGATGTTTTAATTTGCCAATTGGGTTAATTTTATAACATGTTTTCGTCGATGATTTCTTCAATTACAATTTAATCATGTTATTCAATAAACAATTGTAAAAAGTGGTGAGATAAAAAGTTGAAACATTCTAAATGCAGACGAATGTGTTAAAAAATATATTTAGTGATTGATTCCGTAAGAATGTAACCGAACAGGGTTGGTTTACACTTTAATCAAATACTTTTGGAACAGACCATAGAGCGTCCATTTCTAGTTGGTTGACGACCTGTTGGATAATATTGCCATAATGATCGTGCTTGATGATGATAAATGGTTATAGCTGAAAAATGAAATGAAATTGTCTTTGCAGTACCAAACTACAACCATGGTCGCGGTGGAGGTCTGCCCGGCTTGGGCGGAGCACCACCGTGTCCTCGTGGTGGCGATCGGCGGCGGCGATCTCTCGCGTCTGGCCCTGGTCCAGGCCATATGGTACGGAGCGAGAGGGAATGGGAGCCTTCACCTCCTCCTGCGAAGCAAAAATGCTCCCGAAGGAGGAAGCGGAGCGAGTGAAGGTAAGGCAATCGTTGTGCCCTCACGCCCCTAGTCACCGCAGGAGGAGATACCCTGGGCATCGGGAGGAGTCGATTGCCGACTCCCGGCCACCGTAGGCGTGGGCTTGCGGACGGCGAGCAATGGGCAGCTCGCCGTCCGGTATCATTGACGGGGTCCGATAGGGCTGATAACTGCCGGGGTCGCGGACTGTTCAAAAGAGTTACCGGGGCCCTGGCGCAGAGGCAGTGAAGGAACACGGGTGGGTTTTAGTCAGTAAAAGTCTGACAAGCCCTTCCGCTCCGCCCAGAGCGGGAGAGTTCATTTGATGATTTACCAACCAAAAAAAAATAAAAAAAAAGTACGGTTTAAATTTTCAAACAGTCTAATAAGGTCTAACCCGGTAATTTATGAACAGGAAGCTACAGATATATTTTGACGGCATTGCGTAAGTGATTTGTTTCTAGTAAGTTACAGGTTTAATTCCCGGTGCTTTCTGGGCCCGGATCTTTCTGGAATGAGAGAAAGATAAAGAACACCTAGCTTCTGACGTTTCATAAGTGCCCATGTTGGTTTATGTGAAATAAAATATGTTGATTTGATTTGATTTGAACATATCTCTAGTCATTACACGATGCAAGTTTCTTGCTTGTGGCATTCAATAAAACTGATGCAACAAAAAACTTGTATTTTCCAGACACTGTACATACGATACAACTTTTTGAGTGAGAGAGGGAGAGAGGGAGAGAGGGAGAGACGGAGAGAGAGAGAGAGAGAGAGAGAGAGAGATAGATAGATAGATAGATAGATAGATAGATAGATAGAGAATAACGTTTATTTGGACACAGTTCAAGAAACACAAAATACAAGTAACAAAATAAAAAGTGAAAGTAATGTATAACAACAACAGTGTGTGCCTCACGGCTGCGCCAAAAAGGTTAATTTCAGCATAAATGCCAGACAGATGCTGTCTGGCGCTGGTTTTCTAATGAACCTTTAGGGCCAAGTGACGGGGAGTACAAATAGTTTCAACATACCTAATACATAACTTATAAACTTATAAATAAATGAATAAACTAGTAATTTTACTACAACTTATGGCATACCTACCACAGGCAACTTAACCGCACCGAGTCAATCAGGCTTAAGGTCAATCCTCAGCTGTAGCCCGCGTCTTAGGTGGAACGAATTTCCAAATTTTGACGATTGATATGAAATTGATGATTATTATTCAGTAAATATAACATTCTTACAGTCGCGAATTGCATTTTGATCAACATACAACGTAAAACAGAGCTGTAATTTCCAAAAAAACCAAAGAAAATTTGAATTTGGCGGGCTACTGCTGAGGATTCATCTTAATACTCGTATCTAAAAAGAAAACACTACATCGTAGTCTATAGTTAAAAAAAAAAACACCTCTTTCTTTTCTTGCAACATGGCTCTTAGCTTTCTTCTCTTTTATTCTAATGACGTTTTAGGGCCCAACAACAGATTTTCAAAGATCCAATGAAACATTGACCTCACACTACATCATAACTTCAATAAGAATCACGTCGTCAAAACCTTACTTAAACAAAACATGTACTAATCAAAGACGTATCAAACACAAGGGTTCGTTGACACGTGCGTACATTCATCTTGGGGTCCTACAGGGTTGAACGTTGAACCCCACGTGATTGTAATTCGAAGGGATTATTTTGTTTTTACCCTAATCTTTGTAATATGGAGTTGATTGATGAAATATTAGATGAGAATACAATGACATGTTATTAAGGGCCATGCATAATGCCGCTAACCTTAAAGGGTCGCGTGCACGCAGATCCCGTAATATTTACGGTAGTTTAAACGTAAAAAAAATATTGTAGACAAAATTAATTTAAAAAAAATACTACAGAGTCCTGTACGGGATTTATTACAATAACTGTTACTGAAATAAATTGTTGTAATGTACATCCTTTTTTGGCCGTTTGTTAGAAGTTATTTGTGATTACCAACCCAAAAAAAAAGGAGAAATACTTCGATGCCTGAGTGTTCTTTATTTTGTTTTTGTAGCACCTAGTGTTTCCAAAATTGTTGAATGTGCAAGTATTAGTATTAGAAATCACTAATTTAAGCTTTAGAGACGATATTCTTCTTATCTGTTATCAAAACAAACTATAAGATTAGCAAGTCAATATGGTGATAGCGGGGTCGACTGCAAAGGTTTTTTCCTATTTTATTTTATTAGGCAGGGGCTCGTGGCTAAGTAACAACACCCCCTAGGTCGATCGATCAGATTCAGCTACGCTTGCCGCGGTTGGTCCGTAGATTGGTTCCATGTTAGCAAACAAAGACCCCTCCGTGCCTCGGAAATCACGTTAAGGCGGAACCTTCAGAGTAGCCCGCGAATTTCAAATTTTGTTACTTTTTTTGTAATTCGCAGGTCACTGTCAGGTTGTATTTTGATTAAAATTTTATTCGCGACCGTAACAAATATGGCTTTACAGAATTATAATCAGTTTATATTACCCTATTGAATTACTATTTCATGAAATCATGACATTTGCGGGCAATTCTAACTTAAGGAGTTGTATTGCTGATTCTAATGATTATAATTCTGTAAAGCCATATTTTATACGGTCGCGAATCATATTTAGATCACCATACAACCTGGTACTGACCTGCAAATTGCAAAAAACGTAAGAAAATTTGAATTTCGCGGGCTACCTTGGCGCATCCCCCTTTAGCCGTTGGTCCCGGCTGTCATTAGTGGATCTTTGACAGTCGTTACCGAAGACCAAAAGGGTGGCAACCAGTCTTACCAAGGGGTATCGTATTACTCAGTAACTGGGTTGTGGAGGTCAGATAGGCAGTCGCTTCATGTAAAATACTAGTATTCAGCTGCATCCGGTCAGGCTGGAAGCCGACACCAACATAGTTAGGGAGAAGGATAGGGAGATTAATTTAATTAGAGACTTTTATAATCGCATTGCGTATGATAGTCCCATCGTAACCTAAATACATTACTATGGATTATATTCAGGCCAGGAACCCTAACTGCAAAGATTACCACTAACGTATATTTACGAGACTGTTTTGTCACCCGCTGCGGAGCTGACCTTTTTGACAAAGTTGTTCCTGTAACGGGCAGAATGATCTGGCATCCCCACAGAGCACGGAATCGCCGGCAGCATCTAGACACGGCATTACTAATAAAATTAGTGGCGCCGAAAGTGCGTTAAGCATACAACTTCTGTCACGATCGCCATTCAATACGTTAAGGTTCTAAGTAATATAACTGTACTAGCTGTTGCCCGTGACTTCGTCTGCGATCTAGGATGAAAGCAGCTTATGTCCTTATCCAGCTGATGGTCAAAGTCAAAGTCAAAGTCAAAGTCAAATCGTTTATTTCAAATAGGCACATATAATGGCACTTTTGAACGTCAAAATTTACAAAAAATTGAACTGATTCTAGTTGCCCCTTCCAAAAGGTAGTTTCGTATGGAGAAGAATGGGCAAGAAACTCCACCGTTACTCTTTTAAAAATGTTTTACAATATTATGTATATATAATAATTATATGTGAAGACGATGCACCTAGAATAAAATTACTATACCACAATAGGTAAAAATAATTAAATATAACGCATGACAGGTAAATTAATTATGAGATAGATACATGGTGCTCACATATTTACAAATATTGAGAAGTAGATGATTTTTCAAAAAAAAAAAAACAAGTAATAATTTAGTGTGTGAGTTAAAGTAGTTACATAATGTAAAAAACAATGTCATAAAAATTATAAATTATACAATTAAATTAGCAACCAGTTTGATTTTGTCTAGACTCTAGATTGTCCTATGGAGCAAGACCACCATGTTTCCAAGCATTCTTATCTAGGATATAATCCTCTAATTTGTAATATGCATGTTTACAAAGTGTACTTTTAATATGAGTTTTAAATTTTCTTTCATTTAATTGCAATATATCACAAGGTATTTTGTTGTAACATTTAACACAGTACCCCATAAAAGATGTATGCACTTTAGGTCAATCTGTCTGCCAAATTTCATCGAAATCCGTTCAAATTATAGACGGCACTTATGAGCCGTCTATAATTTGTTTAATTTGTTTATACAAATAGGAATTAATTAGTCACAATTTCGTATAAGCACAATAACAAAAGCAATCCTCCTTATAAGTTCTAAAGTCAATAAGTATTCCACCAATATAATAATTAAACCTAAATCAACTACGATTCGAGCAAAATCAATCAAGATCTCAAAGTAATCTATTTCAAATGTTCTAGGTATCTAAAGTAAGATCTTCAGCTACAATTCTAATTCTTATGCTCATTAATCCTTTCCAAGAGATAGTAACTCTTGCGGTTGTGTCTTTAATTTATCCAAAAGTGATTAATTTACCAACAACCAGTTAGTTACTGGTTTTCTCATTATTGTTATCTCTAAAACCAAGCATACTCTCAAGACTTTCAACTATTGAATGTTAACGAGAAAATTCTAGACAGATAAATCGTTATTTGTGTTGTCGAAAATAACATAGACATCATAATATCACGCCT
Organism: Griposia aprilina; assembly: GCA_916610205.1. NCBI lineage: Eukaryota > Metazoa > Arthropoda > Insecta > Lepidoptera > Noctuidae > Griposia > Griposia aprilina. Next base: position 16,135,075 of record OU744305.1, read on the forward strand.
GTAACCCCTGAAGTGTGTGGCAGAGGTGTACCTAGAACGTCCACATTTGCTCATGTTTAAGTCACATGTAGTAGGGGGTTAACCTGTTTCCATCAACTGGGTACACATCCAGACTCCGGGCTGCTACTGAGAACTTCCTAATGGAAAAACCCAATAACACTTGCCGGACCCGGGAATCAAACCCTGGACTTCATGCTCAGCAGTATGCAATGTGGAGATCACAATGCTATAATAAATGAAAACACTGGCAATACTAATGCATCCCATGCATAGTATTTTGGAACAATCAAAAAAATTCTAGCATTGAAATTGAAAATGTGATTTTTCTAATTATGGGTCTTGTCAATCTTTGACTAGCTATAGTGACTTAACTGTTCGGAATACCTTTTTGTATTAACGTCATTTGATTTAACGAAGTTGAATTTATTGTTGTATTTTCGCGTGCACTTTGTATATAACATTAGAATAATAGTGATGGATCTTATTTGAAATTATTATATCGATATATTCTGTTGTTTGTTTTACTACATTGAGCACCAAAACAAATAATTGCGTGCCAATATACGTCCTTATCAATCACAGTCCAAATTTCTCTCAGGGCACCAAACTAGACGAAGAGGATTGGAAAACAGGGTTCAATACAGAGCACTTTAAGCACCTTTTTTGTCAACTAGTAACAATTTTACTTTGCCAAACGTGATAATAATGATGAAAAAAAAGAAAGTTAAAAAGTAAAACCCAACTACGACAAAAACGCCAACTAAAAAGGTATAAACTAACACATCGATTTCGTTTTTCTCGGATTTCGTAAATTCCGGAGTCACACTTCATTACTAGGTCATATAATTAAGGCTTAAATCGTCTAGAATACGTGCGACTCCGGCTATATGAAATCAGAAATAGTTCTTCCTTTTGGCTTTGCCGTAGTCCGGTAAAAATATGACAACTACTTACATAGTTTCACAGCGTTAATCGTTACTTTATTCGGGCCAATTTTGGATTCAATTTAGTTCTGCTGTAGAAATAGACTAAAATTATTTGCATAGAATGTAGGTACCGTCACCAAAAGAGAAAAGTAACCAGGGTCGTCGATATAGTTCAAGTTTAGTAACAAACTGATGGATGTTTTGAAATGAAATTTAATTTGATAAATTAACTGTTTGTTTTCTATTTATTTTTTATTTATTTAAGCCTCTTTAATTCCTTAGTAATATATATGTATATATATATAGTTTAATATATTCTTAACTAAGGTCCTCTCGACGAGTATAGGCCTCCTCCATCTCATTCCACTTTTTCCTATCTTGGGCTGTTCTCATCCAGTCGTTGTTTGCGAATTTTATAAGTTCGTCTTCCCATGTTTCCAGAGGGCGACCTCTTTTCCTATTGCCGGGGGGCCAGCCCAAGTAGTAATTTTTCTATTCAATCTCTCTTTATCCTGACGTGCAATGTGACCAGCCCATTTCCATTTAAGTTTTTTGCAGTGGGTTTCAAATTAAGAATGCTTCTCTCCATGGCTCTTTGGCATTTTTCAAATTATTTCTTTCGTGTGCGTATTATAGATCCAGGTTTGACTTGCATATAAGAGGCAAGGTAGAAGACATGAGTTTAGGACTTTCTTTTTTAATCTTAAAGGTATATCAGATTTTAGAACTTCTTTGTGGCTCCGGAGCTTGTTCCATGTCATTTTGATACGTCTCTTTAATTCGTCACGGTGTCTTGATTTTGAGAAAGATATTTGTTTGCCCAAATATATGTATTTATGAACATATTCTAAATGTCGACTGTCAACAAATATGGGTCTTTGAGTTCTGTTACACATGATTTTAATTTGTTTTCTATTACTAAAGTTAAATTTTATGCTAACATATCAATCAGTTTTTTTGTAAACTTCAACTATATGAGACGATTGGTTGCTTATTACATTTGGTGACCGTACACAGGTGAGTTACAACTAGATATTGTTTGGTCCCAGGAATGTTCTACCCTTTAACTTGCAAACATTAGTTTTCACCACAATTCCGAGTAGTTCTAGGTAACGTATAATTAAATTGTATTGACTACTAGCTATTGCCCGCGGTTTTACTCGCATTCTATGCTAATCATTTCATATAGGTTTCCGAATAAAATTAATCCTATGGTTATTGTTAATCCAACGGGGTAATTTCGTAACACACTAACCGTAGGAATTGCTTTTATTTTGACAGTTCAACAACATTCATTGCGTTATTTACGTTTCTGAGCAGACAACTTTTTCGAACATATGAAGCTATAGGTTAGCAATAGGCTTCAAAATGATTCAGATTGTTATAGATAGTGTGTTACGAAATTATTTGTGTGTAATGATTTTTCCTGTTCAATCGTTTATGTGTAAGAATTTTGTTTTTGTTTTGTATTTATTGTATTCTGTTAATCAGTACTCTAACAAAGGTTCATCTTGCTATATTAAGAGAAACATGACCATGCCACCATAATAAACCCCAAAGTAAACATGCCACTTTAATAGATTGGACGGCTGTTCCTGACGTTGAAAAGGGATCTTCATATCCTGTCAGTGATATCTATGTATAAGCTGTTTAAAGGGAACACTTCGGGAATGTGTATTTATTATTCCGATTGTATATCGCTTTGCAGGACCGGAATAATGAAAAATAACTTTTGTTTCGTAAGTCGGTCGGATAAACGAAAATATTCAACCAAAGACTGAGAGACTGCCAAAAATATTTATTTTTCACTTTTTACCACTCCACAAAACCTACTCCACAAAAATCGAATACCAATACTTGCTGTGTAAACAAAAGTGACAGGAACTTATGATACAGAAAATACGAATACAGATATAAGAAAATAAAATACGAATACAGAATTTGCGAAAGCCTTCGATCGCGTTGATCACTCTATTCTTTCTATGAAATTGAATTGCGCTGGTATCCATGGCTCTCTTTTGCGGTGGTTCGAGAGTTATTTAATTAATCGTTCTCAAATAGTTACCTTGGCGGGTTATGAATCTGTACCTCTTTCTCCTGGCTCTGGCGTTCCGCAGGGCTCTAAACTGGGTCCTTTGCTTTTTTTTGTATTTTTGAATGATCTTGTGGATTTGATAAATTGCGATTGTTTAGCCTACGCTGATGATTTAAAAATATACTGTAGGATATTGGACCTGAGTGATTGTATGAAGCTTCAAAGAGATCTTGATGTCCTTCAACAATGGTGCTTCAACAACAGAACGACGCTCAATGCCAGACTATTACATTCACGAATAAAGTTAACTGCATTAAATTTGATTATCATATTGATGGATCAGTACTGAGCAGAGTATCGGTCATCCGTGATCTAGGGGTTCTCTTCGATACATCCCTAACTTTCCGTGATCATATTGATAGTATAGTGACTAAGGCTAAAGGAATGCTTGGCTTTATAATCCGTATGTCAAAACCTTTCCGTAATTATAGTAGCATTATTTTACTTTACAACGCACTATTAAGGAGCTCCTTGGAGTATTGTTCCACTGTTTGGTCTCCCTATTATTCAACTTATACTAATAATGTTGAATCTGTTCAGGCCCGTTTTGTTAGGTATTTATGTATGAAGAATGGGATCCGAAAAGCTATACCTGATTACAATGACAGGTTAAAGCACTTTAAAATGATTAGCTTAAAAGAAAGACGTAACATTTCTGACTTACTACATAATACTTCATAAAATTATAAACGGTTCCATTGACGCACAATTGGTAAACTATTTTAACTTTAGGTCTAGCCAACGTAGTAAGCGTCATCATCGTATTTTTGAATTGCCTAAATCCACCTTAAATACCACATATAATAGCCCACTAACACGTATGGCAAGGCAATATAATGATAATATCTATAGGTAATATATATAAAATATCAATAGGGTAATCTTTGAAGTTGGACCAACTTCAAAGATTACCCTATTGATATTTTCTCCATGAGTTTCGCTTCCTACAGACGTTCCCTATTTAAACGGTGCGAACAGTGCACGTTTATATAGCTCAAATTGGTTAGTTTTGTAGTGTTCTAGTTTTATGTCTTCTAGACACACTTTTTTTTTGTTTCCTTTGTCTCTAATTTTTCATATGTTCAATGTCATGCACACCTGTTATTTGCATGGTTACTGTAATGCCAATTTTAGTTGTTATTTTTATTTGAATTCTAAGTGACTGTGCTGTTGGTGTGCTTATTCTAAATAAATAAATAAATTAATAACACCGTCAACATGTGGATAAAAAACGTATTATTGAAGCTATCTCAAAAAATTACGCAATCAAAGTTAATAAAATTACGTGACCACTCCGCGAGCTTCGTTTACCAAATGAAAAAAGCATGACTTAAATTGGCGGGGTAATCACACGGAGAAGTCGCTGAACATACATACAATGATGAAATGCTATATTCCGGCACCACCCTGATATTGAAGCTGCTAAACCAGTAATATGATGACCACTTCTGGTAAAGGCTACTTTCTGCCGTTATATTTATGTAGCTTCTGCTAACAAGAAGACCGCAATATTATCTGACTTCAACTACCTAAAATTACTATACAATTTCGACATTCCTAGATTCAGTTGACTGACTCCTTCCACATTCAAAAAAGATCATAATCCACGTGATCCATCAATATAATGTCAGACTAGCTTCAAGGGTTTTCAAAAATAAACGCCCACGCAGACGAAAATATAAGGTATTATTTATAAGAAAATTGATGTGTCACAAACATTCGACGTAGTTAGGAACATTGAAGAGATACCAAACAGGGATTAGAAAAGTTTTGCGTTTGTAAGAGGGATGCCAAGCAAGAGAAAGGGATTAATATTAAAATTGTCTTTTGACTGACAAGGGCGGGATTTAAATTTGAAAGGAAAAAGGAAGTACAGTTATAGACACGTGTTGTTTGTTATTGTTTAGTTGAGTATGATTAAGTAAGCCTTTTAAGGCACTTTCAATGAGTTCCAAATAATATATTTGACGTCTGGTTTTGTTAGGAAGTTACTGGAATTCCCTACGAGGTCGGATAAGAGCTTCTCACCGATGGTTGCGTGGTGGCTATCTTCTGATGACAGATAATGTCAAGGGAGCCACTGTCATCTCCCTAAGAGTATATACGTTCTGTGCGTACTACGTCAGCGACGAACTGCTATATTCCGGCACAATCCTGATGATATTGAAGCTGGTGAACCACTAATACGATAACCATTTCTGATAAAGGGTATCCTGTGCCGTTATATTGTTTTAAAGTGGTGAAATGGTTATTTGACATTCTTTATTTTTCATATACAATTCTCACAAAAAAAAACATTTCCTTAAATGGAGATTGACCAATTACAATTTTGCAGTTTTTAATCTACTAATGTGTAAGCGCTGTTAATAAAGAGGCTGTGAGCGTAAAGCTAAGTGCTGCAAAAAAAGACGCCTTGAATCGTTTTCAGCTCGAAAAGTGAGTCTTTTAAAATGGGAAGAGATTTCCTTATGAGTTTTGCCTTAGCAGATTTTTGTTTTCTTTGATTAGACCGTAGGTAAGTACCTACGGTGGTTGGGCAGGGCACCTGGCAAGGCGCAGAGATGACAAAAGGAGTAAGACAGTGTCTGACCGGCGTCTAAGGACTGGGAGCCGTAGTTTCAGTCGTTCGGCGGTGAGATGGGCGGATGATATTGTTACCATCGAAGGTAGGACCTGGATGAAGCTGGCAAGGAACATGGGCATTGGCCTAAGAAGATAGAGGAATATGCTCAGCAGTGGGTGAAGTCGGACTGTGGATGATGTCGATAATGATGAAGCACCTAAAATCATAGAATAAAATTTGGCGCTGAGAAGGTAGAATCAGACGATGTTATAAATTCTAAACCTTTTTAACCGACATCCAAAAATTAGAAAGTATTTATGTTTTTTTTTATGTATGTTCAGTGATTTCTCCGTCAATTGAGTAAAAGATGGTGGAAGCAGTTGACATTAGGCTATTGTAACTTAGATAAATTAATAACTGACTCACTAAAAAGTGGAAAATAAAAACGTTTTACAAAAAAAAACAATCGAATTCCAAAAATAAAACTCTACCAAGTGAAAAAAAAAAACTTTAATTTTGAAGTCGGTGGCAAAAAACTAAAATAAAGATCCAAAGACACGGACTTCCGAAATTTTAATTATTTTTCACTTTGTAAGTAGTGTTATTTTTTTTTGGATGTCGGTAGTTTTTTTTTTTAAGTTTTTCTTAACGGCTCACCCTTGTTTGGTATAACAACGTTTTGTCGAAAATCGCTCCGGCTAATTTTAGTTACAATAAAGTCATTTCGTATAATTATTCATTTGACCGAATAATTAATTGGTAGATTTTTATTTAGCATATTTATTGATTTGAAATAATGTTATCTGACTGAATTTTCAAATGCACTAATTATAAGGGTACACTAATTATAATTATAAGGGTGTACTAATTATAATTATAAGGGTATAAAATGCAAGGGTGGGATAGGATGCAAGAGCGAGCGAAGCGAGCTCGGGATTTACGGCACCCCGACTCGGACAGGTAAGGTTAAAAGGTTAAATCCCTTCGTGGTTATTTTTTTTAAACGTAGTCGACGGAGCCCCGCTTTGCGGGGCTCCATCTACTACGCCTTATAATAGAAATGGTAAATTGAAAACTGACGATACTAAATATTTAGCTTATTTTATATTTTGTAAAATATTTGTTATATCAACTGAAATATTTGTCTACATAAAAATTGGTAAAAGTACTAGTTGGTAAACAAGTTATTGCTTAAACGTTCACTTGCCAAACATTAGGTTTGCGTTACAATTATTTGTGAAGAGATTTTTTGCTAAGTAAGAATTTGGCAAATGAAATCATGCTGAAAATTGTTTGGGAAGTGATAAATTGGCAATTTCTTTTCGATGAAACAAGGGAGACCCGTCCCAAAGACATTAAATTATTACAACAATAGACGGGACATAACGAACAAAATCGTAATCCGATACATTTGTTCTAGTGGACAAAAGTCGCTCAGTCTAGTGTGGTACGCCCGCAGAGTACTTTATACTATACTGAAAGGTACGCCTGCATGTCAAGACTACTCAATACTGTCAATTCGCATTCGTGTCCACCGAAATAAAAATATTTTCTAAGAAAATATGCTGTTTTACGCATTGCGATATTGCAAATCTCGATGAGGTAAAATGACTGGACCTAACATGCATTACATTACACCAATTGAATATTCGATAAAATACATGTTCTACCACCTGAACACTACATCAAATGAACCTTTTGATCAATAGCGCAAATGTTGTTATCGCAAATAAATATTCGATAAAATGAAAATTATGTTAATCGATATTATACAAATTGATTATTTTCTTAAACGTTGTTCGAATTAGTAACATTACATCAAAAGTTGTTATCCCAAACAAGGGTGAACCTTTCTTAACACCACCATGTCACAAGTTTCAAGGGTTTGATGATAAAACATTCGCATGTCTTGCAACAGTCGTATTTCATTTTATTTTCGACACCCCTGCTACTCGCAATAGCTCCACGCAATATACATACGAAATACCTTGCGTAGGCTTCTATGTTTAACATAAATACGTAAACAAACTTTTGTTGACGACTGTGCTCAAAGTAAAACAGATGTGAGCACGTACAGTCGGGTACATTAAGTCATTATTTATTTTTTGATTAGGTGCATGTGTCTTGAAAGTTAAACAATGATAGCGAGTTTTTCTTTGTGTTTTACGAACTTTTGTGGAACTGCGTCTGGATATCGTTTTTATAAGGAGATTGTCTGTATTACCGACTAAAATAATACGTATCAACTTGTTGGGATACCATTACATCACATCACTCCTGTATGCTCAAAGGGGTTAGCCAGAGGTGTTCCTATAGTACACCCACATTTCGCCAGTTATGTTTAAGTCCCATGTAATGGGGGCGAGCCTATTGCTATCAACCGGGCACAAATCTACTAATAAACTACTGCTGTGAAATTCCAGATGGGAAAATCCCAATAACACTGCCCGAACCAGGAATTGAACCCAGGACCCGATGGTCAGCAGTATCGCTTGCGACCACCAGACCAACGAGGTTGTTGGGATAGTATAGAATTTTCAAATATAAAATGTTAAGTTCTTTGGTTTCACATTCCTTGCATAATTTCCTGATTCGCTTTTAATACATAATTATTATTCCTCTATAGGTACAAACAACCAAGAATGATTTCTGGGTTGAAACCACAAATCGCGTAGGCTATGTCATAAGCGCGACTAGGGAATTGCTACGACGTAGCATGTTGCTACAGAAGCTACGCTTTCGTAACATATTGCTACAAAAGGTACGCTTTCGTAGCATGTTGCTACAGAAGCTACGCTTTCAATTCAATTCTCAATTCTTTATTGCGTACCATAATGTATACAGTTGGTAGGGAAATAATTATATTAGTCACAATTATGGACCCTGTCGGGCACAGCATAGATCAGGTAGGAGAGAGGAGGAAGAACACTGGCGGTTTAATATGATACATTTTAGTATTATTTAAATAGTTAGTAAGTTATATTGTTTTATTAATACAGAATTGAATTTACATTACACATTATATTATTTTTGCTTTCGTAGCAAACAAACGCGATGTTTTATTCAGTTAATAATTTGTTTAGTTGTTTGTGGTTAATTAATATACAATATTGGTTAATCGTTAATTTTACGTTATAATCCTCAATAATTTTAATAAATCCGTGAACAATTGACTGTGGTTTTACAATGTTGAGGTTTTAAACACGGTATATAAATATGGTATAAAAATTACTGACGTCATGTAGCTAATATATGGCTACCTATGGCAAATTCCATCAGGTTAACTAGTCTGAGGTCCTCCAGGTTCGATTCCCAAGTCGGCCAACGTGCTATTGAATTTTTCTATTAAGAATTTCTCAGTAGCAGCCCGGAATCTAGATTTGTGCCCAGTTGATGGAAATAGGCTCATTCCTTATTACTTAATGACTTAAACATAGCTGGCGAAATGTGGGTGTACTATAGTTGCACCACTGCCTAATCCTTCGTGACTTACAGGAATGATGTTAGTTATGTTATTTCACTAATTAGTTGTTTCACAGTCGACTTCAGCAGGACGTACGCAATGCATTCAAGAAACTTCTATTGTTCAAGTTATTTTCCTCAAATCATTTCCCATGTTCAGACGTAAGAAAATTCTGACAAATGACGGCTTTCCGATGCTGACGTTGCATTTTGTTTTTGTGACGTCATTATGTTTTGGCTCATAGGTTGTGGGTTGGGTAGGTAGGAAGAATGCGAACACTGATATGATGGCTGATAGAGATTAAATTAAAATTCAATTTTATTTCATATTTTTACATATAGGCATAATGTAGTACATGGTGGTAGAAAATCAATAAATATTGAGTCACTATGTGCTATCTTGCAAGGCGTATAAATATTGCTTACACAATTGGTAATTTTATATATATATAAAGTAAGTTTGTTTGTTACCTTTTTACGCCTAAACCACTGAACCGATCATCCTGAAATTTTGTATCTACGTTGTCAGGTGTACAGAAACGGACATAGGGTACCTTTCATCCCGAAAAAAAGTACTGTTCCCGAGGAAAATAACAATAACGTTCTTATGATAATAGATGGCGATTTTTGTCTTTCGAATCATGATGGAATTATAACCCGAATTCATTGTCAAAGTCTAAATTAACGCGAGGGAAGCTGCGGACAAAAGCCAGTTGGTAATACGTATACAGGTAGCATATATAGCCTATATACTTAGACAATTAGATACGTCAAAGATAAGAAGTGGGCACCAACCGCAAATAAACTGGATGAGGCTAGGATTAATGAGGAACATAATTATATTTATTTGATTAAATGATAAATGAATTTCTTTCTGTAAGTAGGTTTGTACAAACACTTTCATACGTCGATCATATTTTTTAAACTAGATGAGGTCGGTTTCCTGTCTAACTACTCTGAGAAGTAAAGCCGAAACAAACACAGAGGTCTCTTTTAAAGTCCAGACATAATCTTGGTTAGATCATGTGAAGACCATGTAGATTGGTATCTGAAATGGTCTTTTGAGGAAAGAACCACACAGATTGAGTGGACCTGTCCAGTCAGTGCACGCATTTGTCAGTAATCGTGCAGCTCAACTCAAGAAGTCAGGACTTAAGGAGCTCAACGATTCGACGAACAATACCTAAGAAAGGACATTTGGGAAGGCCGCATAAATTACTCAAACTGCCAGATCATGATTAAAATTAACTAAGAAAATAAAAAAAACAAAGGATTGTAGTACATGTTAATAATACAGTTTTACAAAATTACTGTATGGGGTGCAGGGACATCGACGTGTAAACTGAAACCATGGATTCAGTACAATCATGATTCTGAACCCCCTGCGTGGCCATTTTGTCACTGGTTTTTTGCAATAAAATTAGCTGTTCCATGCATTATACAAGCTGCGCGTCGATATCCCTGCCTTTGTTTAGGTGGGATATCATCAAATGACGTCCCCGCTCTGGGCGGAGCAGAAGGGCGTGTCAGACTCTTACTGACTAAAACCCACCCGTGTTCCTTCAGTTGCCTGTGCACCAGGGCCATGGTAACCGAAGGAACGTCCACGTCCCTGCCATCCTGTATGTTCAATCGTGTGGGTGAATAAGGAGAAATAGTCCGATCTCCTAGAGTGTAATACGTAAGCTACATAATTCTCTTGATGTTACTGTTACTTTTTCAGAGTGTTGAGATTCACATTTTTAAATTTATTGATTAATTTAACTGACCGTTCAATAATATAACACAAAATCACGCTTGTAATTCCATTAAGGGTAGACAGGGGCATGTATAGTATACCAATATTTTACCAGTTAAGTTTTTAGTCCTATGGCTGACCCATTGCCCCTTTCAAAGTCAATTCGATGAGACATTTCAAGCTTGGCTCTGTTATTGCAAATTTGAACGCATCAGGTAGGCAATATTATACATAAAATCGTAAAAAAAAAACCATTTATATAAACTATGCTCAGAATCAGTAATTGATCGTCAAATTTACATAAGACAGTCCCCCAAAACGCCCAACTTTCACCACTTCGTAGTGCTTTAGCTGGAAAGAAGAAGTTGCGCAACTAACCCTCCACCAGAAAAAACAAAATAAATACGAAAATAACGTTACTTTTCATTAAAATCTAATTAGTTCACACAAGGAAACCAGGCCAATTTATCACTCACTAAACTAATTTGCAAAAAAAAAAACATATAAATAAACATACTAACTGGCCAGCCAGCTATTTTACTACCTACTGAATAATTCAGCCTAGATCTAGACTGAGCCACAGAAAATCAATAGTCTAGCGAATTTTATATCTCGACCAAAATAGTTACTTTGTCTGAGCTTCTATACGACAATAGCTGCAAGCTTTAAGAGGTAGACAACAGATTGAATTCAGTATTGTATTTTAAGATGAATTTATTGTTGCTTAATTGATTTTGAAAGTGGAATTACAATAGGTATTCTGGTTTATATACTATTGACGAGGCAAGTACTGCGCATTATGAATCGGGGTACAATAATGATAAACTTCGAAACTTTATCTAACTAGCCCCTACCCGCGACTTCGTCCACCTGAAATGTAGTATTTTAACATGAAATATATCCTATGATACTCTGCAATACCTTGGCTTCCCGTTAGTAAAATAATTTTCGAAATCGGATCAGTAATTCCGAAGTTTTCTCTCAATATACAAAGTCGCAAGGTTTACCTCGTTACAATACTACTAGTATAGATAAGTACTAGGTAAAATGTCAATGTTGTTGAAGTGGTTGTTACTACCCTTTGAGTAGGTATCAAACTTTTTATTTCACTGAATTTGTATGATCACAACATTATCAATTAAAACAATATAATGCATAAATTATGTTTATCATTAATCACGTTTTTAACCACAAAATTATTCCTTGGCTTCATAAACTAAATTGATGGACTAAAACGGACTCGAACTTGTCCCCTTTAGACGATCACGCAGTTAGATCTCGTGTCAAAATATGAATTTAAAAACATAAATTATGTGTATGGCAAAAGTCACAAAATAATTAAGCATCTATATCAAAAGGGAAATATTTAACTAATCACTAAAAAAATAGTCACCTTCTAATGATGGACACTTTTTAAAATTAATGAACCCCTAAAAACTTGCAAGCTTAATTGGTCGCACTAATTGAGCTAGGGCACCCTTATCAAATGGGTTAGGTTATGTTAGGAATGTGACAACCCACGCGCGAGCCAAGCCAGCGAAGCGAGCGGTGCTGCAGTAGCGGCCGGCGACCGCTACGTTCAAGTTGGTCGCAGTTACTTGGCAATTTAGTATTTTTAGGATCCCAAAATCAGAATTCTTTGAGGTTCACAAAAGGAGGCGCAATCATTACATGAGAACGCATAATGGAAGTTAGGAGCGCAAAATGGGAGTTATAAGAGGTTCAATTAAATACCTGCATGCCATAACAAAGCAGACACGCTTAGTATTTTCCTAGCCAATACTTGTCTGCGTACACAAACATGAGAGACGGAACACATAAATAATGTATTATTTACTTAATAAGTAAAATAAATAAATACCTAGAATATGACAGAAAACTCTTGGCCTACATTTCAGTTTCAGTGATGAAAAATTATCTGAAGACGGTGGAAATTTTGATAAATGAACGAGTTACAACGAATGAGTTTCGTATTTTTGACAGTTATTATAACGTAAAATAAATGTGCGTGTGCTTTTGTAACATTCATATTTATATTTGTGCTTGAGTTCCTGTGAGTTACCGTCTGTTATGGTTTGAAATTACGGCTCGTATTTTCCCCACGGCGCATTTAAGCCTTACATTTGTACTTATGTAGCGTTGCGTGAAAAATAACAAAACTAAAAATAATGACCTCACATAATACAAAAACATAATGTCGTGATGGTCCAGTGTTTCGGCCCTCGCTTCTCATGCACGAGGTTCTACGTTCAAATCCGGACAAGTACCAATGTGACTTTTCCAGTTCATATTTGCTTTCACAGTTTATCTTGGACATTACAGACATCGGTAAGGGAATACTTCTTGAGGAAACCTGGACTTATAGTTAACCACCGTAAGACGAGCTTGTGCAAGAGCGGTGATCAATGCTGTGCCTTCTCTGTATGAGAAGAGGCTGTAATATATTGCAGGTGCAGGGTGGATGGGGGTAAATGACAAGACGTGACGAAGTTATAAAACACACTATATTCTTGAAAAACTGTTACACATTTTACACTGAATTACGATTTACTGAAGATAAAACTGATTGGAAACTAAACTGTAATTGTCGAACCATGTCGATCAACCAGGCAAATATTAATTGAAGTACATTCTCAGATACACGGTTAAAACAGTTTAATACACACAATAATACAATATGATCAGATCACCCTCCTTTACTACTACTTATGCTGAAGAACACAAGAGAAACACTGACTGTAGCTGCATTTGGTCCTTATATTTATAACCAAAACACTATGGCACAAGTAGTGGGTGGACCTCTATGTTGAGTGGAATATTTTAGAGGGCTCATCCAATACGACTCAAATGCGGCGCGGACACTTTGGTCAAGCAGAAACTTGCACTCCGACAAGTTGAAACCTGTTCCCCGGCGTGTGTCATCGGTGCATGACATTGAGACTCGCTACCGACAAGTTACAACCTGCTCCCCGGAGCCCGTGATCTGTCCCTGTGTGCGTCTATGAACGTTTTAGTTCTTGCTACTCGCCACTAGGTGCGATATAAATTGCTGTGGTTCTCAACAGAGGCCTTTGTTCTGCAGTAGGACAATAATAAGCTGGTATTAGATAATACAAAAACAAATATCGACAACATGGTTCCTGGGAATAAATTTTACCTCTTATAGTTTATTTCCCTTAACTGACCCATATCAACGGACTACCCGAGCTAGTGGCATAGAGAGAAAAATAAGAACTGCTACTAAAAGTTTCACACCAAAGACGGTAAAATAAACTTGCCCTTAAGTTTGTAATGTAATGTAACGCAAAGTCTGCGTGTAGACGGCTCTAACAGCATTACATGTTAACTCTCGGGCTGATGCTCGCGCTGATCCATCGACCGTCGGTTTTTAGCGCGAACACAAATGCTCTCGCAGTCGAACACAGACAGGATTTGCGTTGAGTTTGTATGCGGTCCACACTATTCGCAATACATTGCACGATACATTACATTAGACACGTCTGTTCCCAGCTTACGAAATACAAAAAATAACACTAGGTACAGAAGAACTATTTTCATAATGTCCCTCAGCAAACTTCGTGTTTCGTCAGTCGTCGGATTTCTCTCAGTTGCCCTTTGCACTTGGTGCAGACCGGACGCTCTCAATCGACTTCGAAGTATATTCCAAGTTGATTGAGAGCATCCTCTGCCGAGGGACATTAAGAAAATAGTTGTACTGTAGAACTATTGCATTACGAACGCACCTCGATCATAGCAATTTCAACATTATGTCAATGACACACGTCACGTGACGCATGCCCGTGATTTGCAACGAGTATACGGGCGTTATAAGAAGACTATTAGAGCAACCCGTCGGTTGTTTCTGAGAGCACTCCTATGCTAATACCGGGTAAGGCAATATGAGTAATAACGTTCTCGCAAGCCCACTGAGTTTTATTAAGGGAAGGAATGTTAAGACTGCTCGCGTATATTTTATTGTATTTTCTTGGGACGGCGTGGTCCCAATTCGTTTTTTTTTTACCTGCGCTGTCCCACTCCTGGGCAATGGCCTCTTTACACTCCTTCCATAGTCCGCGAGCCCGCGGATCCTCATTCCAGCTTTGAACGGAACGGAATACGGAACTTGTCAAGTTTGTCCCGCCATCTTCCACGTGGCCTGCCACGACATTCAGTTATTCGTTCAGTTATTGTTGCAATATTTAATAGCTATGGTACCTCTACAACGTATCCTATATCTATGCATTAAACTCGCTTCTCGTGTCTTTGTGACCGTGTTGTTCTTCTAGACTATGCAATATTATAGAAATCTCGATATTATTATGTTGTTTTTTCGGCGATGGGGTTATTATTCGTATAAACTAGCGAGTGTTTAATAATAAAAACCCCACTGCCGTATCTCTACGTTCACGTCGTGGTGGGGCTTGCACGCTTCTAAACTCTAGGTCTGTACCGATAGAGTTTACTTTGCCGAAACAGGTCTAGGGTGAGGAGCCAGACCAAGAGAGATACAAAAACCCTCAGGGCAGCATGTGGTGAGCTATTGGGAAATAGCGATACCATGGACCCTACTCCCAGGAGAATTCTTGTTCTTCACCTCTGGCTTGCCTTTATGGGCCGGTTAAAATGAACAATGATGTGAAACAGATCTCCCACCTCTTTCTTGCCTTTATTAGCCGGCTTGAGAGGAGATTCGTAAGAGCAAACGTGCTCGGAGGAAGGAAGTATTCCAGTAAGATGCTGGTAGGGATAGTGACCGTACTTTCGGGATTATCCTGATAACCGTGGGATACCTCTCCACGCCTCATAAGCACCTTAGGACATGTTGCTCCCTTGTCGCTACGACACTATGTGTTAGCGACTGTTTTCGGGGGCCCATTATTGAGTGAGCATGTCACCCCCTGCCATTTCATCTGTGTATTTTATATACAATATTGGTCAGGCAGGGGTCACTGTCTTTCCGTAGTCCTAGATAACCATTCCACTTTCGCAACTTAAGCAACCCAAATCCATAGTCCAATTTCGTTGTTTCCATATCCTGCAATAGTCCTACACCATCCGGGGGTTGTCTTTGAGTGCACTTGCATAGTCAGAACAGAGATAATCGTAGGTTGGTACCTCATTTAATTAAAAACGTCTAACGGGCTTCTGCGAATTGACTTCGGACCGCCATACGCCTTCTGAAGGTCTGGGACCCCACCCCAGTGTCCCGAGAAATATCAAGAGACATTATAGTAATAATTATGAATAATAATTATATAGCCGTAATCTACGCATTCTGTACATCAAACCGAGTAACACTAGATAAATCAAAACAATTGCTGGAAAACGACTTTTTTTATAAACCGCTGTCATTTGTAGCACGCAATATAACTTGCGAAATACTGCTCACAATAGAAAATCAATGACATGTAAGAAACTCTCGGCTTCATTTATCTGCGTGTAAAAATTGTTTTTAATTTTATCAAAACACACCTAAGTACTCATAAGAAAACAAGTAGCTAGCTATCCCTTTTATCCACGAAACCCCAAAAATGATAGGTACTCGATACTGTAATCGGTGCTCTTGCCCTTGAGTAGGTGCTTCTCCGGTCAGTTTTCAAGAGGCATTTCCAAGTAACGCACGTGTTAATACCCTGTCAACTGCCCCTGAGCTTCAATCGATCCCTTCTCGACTTACCTCTTGAAAACATCTTCATGACTTTGATCGGTATGCGAGGATAGGATGTACTTGTCAGTCAAGGCTGAGTGGGTTGATTGAGGCATCCATCTTTGTTTTTGTAAGAATATTTTTATTGCTTGGTGCGTTATGATGGCCGGGTTAACGGATTCTGAAGTATGAGGGTGCAAGTTTGAATGTGACTCTAAGTACAAATGTTACTGTTTAGTTTCCATAATGTGATGTGTGTGTGTATGTGTGTGTGTTGTATGTGTTGTGTGTGTGTTTGTGTGTTGTTTTTTGTGTGTTGGTGTTTTAAAAGTTAATCTTGGACTTCACTGGCTAATGGTGGAGGAAAACATCTTGAAGAAACTTTCTATTATATTTATTATTATTATGCCTTCCCCTTCAGGAAATACATTCATGACTTTATGTTTTAAGTAAAACAGTTGACTAATTGGAAATGAGCACATCTCATAGCTTGTAGCGTAATTATATTTCTACTTTACCTAACAACTGAACAACGTACTGTGTTATTAACAAAACAAAACACTACACACAGAATGGCAATATAAACATGTTCGTAAACTAACAAGCTAATGATAAACGATGACGTAACAACATGCAGTGTACTAATTATCTAAATGAACACGATATCATTAGCTAGCTAAACGAGCTAAATCATGACATGAAACACCAAATACTGAGTAATATATTGATGTTTCTGACAAATTAATGATGGCCGTTAATGCACATGTCACTTTTATAAAATGAATATTAAATTTTGGTTTGTACTACAGCAGCGGAGAAAATTGTTTTTTCTCAAACATGCTTGGAAATTCAAGCGTTATTTTGACAAACTTCTTCGAGATAAATAGAAAATGCTGTACTGGTCAAACACACGGGTGCAGCGGCCGGCAATGTTAATATGAAAATCCATATCAATCACGTTCTGCGGCCGATTAGATTGCTATGAAAACTCATATCTGTCGTGTAATTCAAAAATGGAACGAACTTTCTACTTCGGCCCATGACAACCAAGGAGGTAACTTGTGAAAGATTTTATTTAAATCTGGAACTAGCTTAGCAAATAGAGCTGTTTAAAGTGAAAAACAAACAAATGAACATAATGGCGCTAGAAAAGTTGTCGATGTTCGTCATTGATTCTGAAATTTATAATTAATTTACCTAGTTTGAATTTCTACGCATTATTCGAGAAAAGTACTATACAACCCTTGGCCGCAACCAGGCATTGATAGACTCACGTATGTGCCTCGGCTTCGCCTCGGCCCACATTTTCACGTTCGTCCATGAATGCCTCTATTGTCGGCCGCTGCAGTAATGTACTACTTTTTAATCAATAAGTTAAGTTCTTTAAAAAATATATGTATTTTTGTATAACAACATAAACATCACCACGTCTGTAGTCCCCCAAGGGTAGGGCAGGGGTGTATCTATAGTACAACCACATTTCCCCAGTTATGTTTTAAGTCCCAGGTAATAGGGGGCGAGCCTATTGCTATTATCCCGTATCAAATCCATACTCCTGAAGAAATTCTTGAGGGGAAAACCCAAAAACACTTTGCCCGTCCTGGCAATCGAACTCAGGACCTCTTGTACCGCAGAAGCGCTTGCCATCACTAGCTCAATGGGGCAGCAAGTTATATTTTTTTCATAGACACTAGTATTTTCACTATATCATCAGTCCACCATGTCTGTCTATGCAATCTGCGCCTTCAGGTTCACGGAATTCCACTAGATGCAAGTAGCGCAGGACCGGTCTTTGCAGCGATCCTTGCGCGAGGTTAAGGTCTAACAGTGGACCTCTTTCGACTGAGGTGATGAAGATAGTGACTAGTAGCTACCTAGATCATTTAAAGTAACAGAACATGAAAAGAGTCATACAACTGAATGGAATTAAAGGTCCCAAATAATGAATGCCCGAACTGGGATCACATGGAAAACGCCTGATTTGATATATTACGCGCGGAAAAAAAGATTTCGCCGACTTATCCGGATCAAACCGCCTTTCATTACTCTTTGTCTTCCTCATTACTCTGTTCGTTTCATTTCTCTATGATAAATGATTTTATTTCTGTAAGTAGGTTTGTACAAACACTTTTACACTCCAATCATATTATTAAAAACTAGATAAGGTCGGCGTTTCCTATCTGACAATTCTAGAAGAAAGACCAAAATAAACTCAGAGGTCTCAGTCTTTTTTGGAGCCCATACATAATCGTGGTCAGATCATGTAGATTGGTGTCTGAACTAGTCTTTTTATGAAAAACCACCCAGATGGAGTGGACCTGTCCAGTCAGTGCACGTATTTGTCAGTAAACGTGCAGCTCAACTCAGAACTTAAGGAGCTCAACTCCCAATGTATGTCGTCATCTCGTCCATTGAGTATTATGCTGGGTAATTAATATTCCATAATTATTATTAATATCTTTTTCAAGGTGTTGCTTTGTGGTAAGACGTTATGTGGGCAGTGATATAATTAGTTAATTATGGTTATGTGACACGCGAAATAGCCTACATAATTTTACTTGCTTTTCATAAGATACTAGCTGACCGTTGTCCTGTCTTAATTATGAATGTCATATTATGTGGTTTGGTTTTAGTTTTGACTATTGACTAAAACTAAAACTATCGACTCATTTATCAACCGATCCATCCGTGTTGAACGATATTTTCAGCGTGCATTCTGTCAATCGCTGACAGTTATGTAAAATTAATATTGGCATTAAGTTTTCTTACATTTTCTAATGTTCCGTTCAACTTTCTTAATTTTTTCTTTCATAAGAACCTTCTCCTGACAATAATTAACACAACAAAAAAGAATTAGCTAAATTGTTCCATCCGTTCACGCGTGATGCGATGACCAAGGGAAATAGAAATTCATTTTTATATATATAGATTAGGCCGTCTGTATGATGCCGCAAAATACTTCATTACTACGACGTCATTTAGAATGTGTGTTGATGAAGTAAATAATAAATAATATAACATAGCCTATTACTGTCCCACTGCAAGACAAAGGCCTCTTCTCATACAGAGAAGGCACGAGCATTGATCACCACGCTTGCTCAACACGGATTGGTGATTTCGGACTTATATTAATTATAAGTCCAGGACTCATCACGATGTTTTCTCTTACCAATGTCAGTGATGGCCAAGATAAACTTAGAAAGTACATACAGGGTGGTACATAGACGCGCACCCTGTTACCATGGATTAAGTACATGTTTCTAAACCCCTTTCTTTTTTTTTGAGTGGGTTACCATCAAATGACTTCTCCCGCTCTGGGCGGAGCGGAAGGACGTGTCAGACTCTTACTGACTAAACCCCACCCGTGTTCCTTCAGTTGCCTGTGCGCCAGGGCCCCGGTAACTCTTTCGAACAATCCACGACCCCAGCAGGCATCAACCCTATCGGACCCCGTCAATGGTGCTGACATCTCTTTGAGGCGCGCGTGGAACACAACGCGCCGTCGAACCGGACCTGGTCCTTACCGGACGGCGAGCTACCCATTGCTCGCCGTCCGCAAGCCCGCGCCTACGGTGGCCGGGAGTCGGCTATCGGCTCCCGACGCCCTGGGCGTCTCCTTCTGCGGTGACTAGGGGCGTCAGGGCGCAGTGGTTGCCTCTCCCTCACGCGCTCCGCCTCCTCCTTCGCGAGCATTACTGCTTCGCAAAAGGAGGTAATGGCTTCCCATTCCCTCTCGCTCCGTACCATGGCCTGGACCAGAGCCGGTCGCGAGAGATTGCCGCCGCCGATCGCCGCCACAAGGACACGGTGGTGCGCCGCCCAAGCCGGGCAGACCTCCACCGTATGCTCCACCGTGTCCTCCGGTCGATCCACACAATGATAACACCCGGGCGTTTCCTCCCGCCTTATCCGAAACAGGAACCTCCCGAAACAGCCATGTCCGGTGAGGACCTGCATCAGGCGGAAGGCGAGGACGCCATGGCGCCTCTCAAGCCACTTCTCATAGAGGGGACTTACCGCCGCAATTGTGGCGTGCCCAAATTCTGAAACCCCTGACTTGCAAATTATAGACGCTAATAAAAAAAAAACTGTTCCATACATTTTGACCGGGTAGGTATCGTAATCTAGAATTATGTACTGAATTCATGGTTTCAGTTCGTGCGTCAATATCCCTGTCACCCTGTATGAATAGAAATAATCACATTAGTACTTGTCCGAATTTGATACTTAAGTATATACTTATAGAGGTATGAGAAACAGGGTGTAAAGCTCACTCATACCTCCATAGAAAAGGGAGGATCATCCGACCAGACGGGTGTTGTGTCTGGTGGGCAACTGCCCAACGGTTGTTTTTTTTTTTCTTTTTCCTAATGGGCAACTCATAGTTTTGACCACTGAGGTCATGGCTACTTAACCGGTCAATCCTGTGGGTGCCATAAGCTACTAACTTAAAGCCTCCAGCCAGGGGCGAAATTCTTAAATACTAGGTGACCGCACGCTAAGGGCACCCCCTGTGGGGTACGAACCTCGGCTCAGGGCGTCACTGAGGGGAGGGCAGCAAGGTGGGACAGGCTGGATCGAAATTATATTATTATTATTACCTATCTCAGCTACGGCGCGGGCTGGCGCGTCGTCGAGCATGGGTCGGGGGGGGGGACAATTACGTCGGGGGCGTCGCGTAGGACCTCGGCGGCGAGGTCGGAACGATGGCGGTCTGTTTTTGTATACTGTACTGGCGGCCCTACTGCTCTCCTGGAAGAGGGTTATGGGGTCATCGGGGCCGGACAGGACATGCCTTGGACGGCGGGTATGACTAATACGGGAGGGGGTATATCTGACAGCATCGACAACCAGAGGGTTGCGATGTGAGGCCGCGGAGTCGAAGAAACGCTTGGAAATCGCTATCGATGGCGTTCGATTGTGGGGTTTTAGAAAGGTCTCCTGTAAGAGGAGGACAACGATCTGATGGTCGCGGAGGAAAGTACAGATTTCGTCGCGCTGACCTTGAATGCCATTGGCATTGAAGTAACCTAACTTTAGGGATCGGGGATTTAACCGCGTGAGGATTCCGTTATCCATTAGTGGGATTAGGAGAGTTGACGAAGGACTGGAGCGCGTGCGTAATGTCCGGGTACGCGTTGTAAATGAATTGGATAGCGTAAAGGTTACCGGCATTTCTGGCGGCAACGATTTCGTTAGCCATTTGACGGGCGCGGGGGGTGAGGAAGGCAGTGAAAGTGCCTGAGATCACGTTGAACGGATCCATGGGGTTGGGACCGACAGCCACGGGTGTGGTTGTGGAAGGAACGGGCGCGACTGGGGCGGGGGTAGTGGGTTTCGGAGCCGGGGGTTTGTTAGCGAGGGGCGCGGGTGCGGGCGCGGCTGCGAGCACGTGTGCGCTAATACGGGGGTCCATCTGATGAGTGACGGGGGGAGGGGGGGGGGGGGGGGGCTTGGTTACGCACCAGGGCCAGGAAGGCCTGTTGGTGCTGGGAGTAGTTCCAAGCATTGGGTCTCTGGGGACTCAGGCGCTCGGGAGGTTGGGAGGAGGGGGCTTCCCTTCCCTGACGAGCGTCCGTACGCTTCGTCAGCTTCGGGTTTGTTGCCTTAGGGGCTTTGGGGCAGCCACGGTAATTGGCTGGGTGCCCGGAGAGGCCACACAGCACACAGCTTGGTGGTTCCGTGCAGAGGGTTCGGTCTTTGGGACGGGAGCACTCGGAAGTGCCATGCCCACCCAGGCACTTGACGCACCTGGGTGTTGCATGGCAATTCTTTTGCGAATGGTCATAAAGCTGACAGCGGTGGCACTGGCCGACGATTCCAGTCTTTCGGGGCTTCTGGATATCGAATCCAGTGAGGTGGCAGAGCGATTTAATTTGAAATATGGGGTGGTGTCCTTCGACGGGGGGGCATACAACAAGGACCATGTTGTATGGCTCGCCGCCTCGGGCGCGGTGCATGCAGTGCACTTCGGATACCGGAATTCCTTGCGACATAAGGTCGTCTTTGACGTCGGAGGTTGCGATCTCCTTGGGGATCCTATTAAGGACCACGCGGGTCTGGCGGTCCTCGGGGAGGGAGTAGGTGTGAAAGGACACACCTCTTGATCTGAGGAGCTTTGTAAGTTCTCTATAGTCGTTCGACCTGAACTTTAATGCCCGGCTTAGTTGCCCGGGCACTGGTGAAGCCGATTCTGAGATCGACGCACCATTTGGACTTGTCCTGAATGAAGACGGGGGGGGGGGGTCATTTTGGCGCTTGTTTCTAGGAAAGCTTAGACTACCGGGGGGGGGGGGGCGGTCGTGATGGCGACGACAGGGGTCGGTTTCACAAGGGTGGCGGGGGGTGTGACCGATTGGTCCCTGAGTTTGCTGGCCTGGGACGAAGTGAAGGACTTCTTCCTTTTGGCAGCTGAGGTGACGGTCTGGAAACCGTCGTCCTCGGATGAGGAGGTAGTTAGGACTTCTGAACCTGAGTAGTACGGGGAGACGGGGCGTCTGGTCGCAGTCCGTTGGTCGGTGTCCATCGGTACGGGGGGAAGGGGGGCGGTTTGCACCGGGGAGGGGGCCTCTAGTGCATCGCTAAAGTTAGCGATGGCGGCTGAGTTGTCGGGAGGACAGGGGGTGGGGGGCTGCAAAGCAGCGAACTTAGCGCCATACTTGGCGATGAAATCGGGGTCCTTTAGGAGGACCTCCCTAACAAAAGTTATAATAAGTACATCCCCCATAGTTGGGGGGTGCGGGGGGCTAGTTGCTTGGGGGGGATGGTGGAATGGAAGATTCCGGCCTAATAATGCCTATGCCTAACTCCCCGGGTGGGTATTCCCGGGGATGAGTTACCCTCCCTGTCGGGTATAGACAGGGAGGTGAGTACCTATGGTGAGCCTTAAGCTAGTAAACCCGTCGCCAGTCTTATTGTGTGAACGGGGCCCTGACAGTCTAGCGCGAAGGGTATAGACACACCCTAAAGACACTAGGTGAGTAACTGTGGAAGGAAAACTGTCTCCAGAGCCGACTAGGAGATCCACCAAGGCCGGTTAACTCTGGGACCCGTCCAACTGATTGCCTCGCCTTGAGAGGGTTCGGCGGGTGTGTTGGGACAACACTCCACTCGGATTGTTAGCACCGCTAGGTATCCACCGAGGACCACGAAACTGTGGTTTTGCCCAGAAGGAGCGTAATGAAGCTACTCACACAATCGCGCAGTTAAAGAAATAATAACACTTTACCTTGAAAAAGGCAGTTTTTGATTGATCAAAAAATTCGATCAATTAATTAAAATAAATTTAATTAATCGACCGATGATTGAATGCAGCCGGGCGGCTGCGAGGGCGCTACGAAATTCGCAGCGAGAAAATATTAAACAGCGACAAAAGTCACGGACGGGAGAGTGCGAGCACACAACCGTTCGCGACGAGTGCCGAGTGTCTAATGTGTAGGGTCCGACGGTTCTCAAATGCTCAAATGGGAAATCGCGACGCCCCCGCAAGGGGGCGTGGCGAGCGGTGCCGGGGCGTAATGCCCCCCGGCCGCGGCGTCATGTTTGGGACCCGTCAATACGGGCCCCTCATCATAGTGGCTACAATGGCCTGTGGCGGATTAGGTACGCGTCGCAACGCGTACCCATGTGAGTGATTGCTATTTGTTTTCTGTAGGCGCGCCACGACGCTAATACTTAGCGCCACTTTCTTCACGACACCTCGGCGGTCGGTCCCTGCCAGGTGAGACCCCTAGTTGCCTAGGGGAGGCCCGACGAAGACGACCAGCGACAGAGGTGCCGACTCGACGCTCCTACAGAATTAGGTGTTTGACCCCCGCCCGTCCGGCTTCCAGAGCTAGCCGGTTGCGTTCCGGGCTAAGGAGTCGTCGTGTGTGTGTGAGCGGCATTGTAGTGTGTGTAACACCGCTCAGTGTCTACGCAGAATCGCCACCCGCACGGCGCATTCGCGTGTGAGTTTGGTCGCATGTGTAGACATGATTTCTGTAGTTTGTTAACGTAGCGCGCCTATATTAACTTAGAACGCGCTACGTAACGGGTGCATGTTATGCGTGTGGAGTGCTATTGATTTGAGTAAGCCGCGTGTAACCAGAGTGCGGCTTACTCGTGTGGAGTCCAGTCCGGGGAATGGGGTCATCAGTCCTCCGCAATCAGGTCGCGGGGTAGGGGTCTCGCGTCGGGGGGGCGCGCATGCCAGGGCGCAATCTGCTTGACATGGGGCCAAGCAAATGCGTCGGCACGCGCGTACATTCCCTTCGCGAGATGCCGTGCAAACTCTTCCAGGCTCTCTATCCCGAGGTCCCGGGCGATGATATCGTTCCTCACGCAACGAGGAGCGTCAACTATGGTCCGCAGCGCAAGGGATTGTTGCGCGCGGAGCAGCTTGCGGCTCGACTCGCTCGTGAGGGCGAACCATGCCGGGGCGGCGTACGTCAAGATTGGGCGCACGTACGCTTTGTACACGCCCAATTTGACGCGCGTCGGGATGCGGTATGAGAGCACCGGTCGCAGGAGGTTACGGGCTACCCTACCTTGTGCGGCGACCTTGCGGACGTGTGGCCTCATTGTGAGCCGACGGTCTATGGTGACCCCTAGGTACTTGACCCGGGGCGACCACTCGACGTCGGCTCCCTGCAGTCTCAAGGGTGGTGGGAGGGGCGCAAACCCGGTGACCATCGCCTGCGTCTTACCCATGTTAACAGACAGCCGCCACTTCGACAGCAACTCGGGGAGAAGATCGAGGGCGCGCTGCATCTTGACTGCCGCGTACTTCGCATTAAGCGATGAAGTGATGATGGATTTGCGTGACGTCAGTATGACGTGTAGCGCGCATGTGGCGATGTTGATACCGCTACACGTACATATATTATTACGTATTTGTATTTGTATATACCCCCCCGACCCTTGCTCGACGACGCGCCAGCCCGCGCCGTAGCTGAGATAGATAATAATAATAATATAATTTCGATCCAGCCTGTCCCACCTTGCTGCCCTCCCCTCAGTGACGCCCTAAGCCGAGGTTCGTACCCCACAGGGGGTGCCCTTAGCGTGCGGTCACCTAGTATTTAAGAATTTCGCCCCTGGCTGGAGGCTTTAAGTTAGTAGCTTAAGGCACCCACAGGCTTGACCGGTTAAGTAGCCAAGACCTCAGTGGACAAAACTACGAGCTGCCAATTAGGAAAAAAAAAAAAAAAAAAATTTGTATATCATTTATTTTCATATCTGTGAAGCCTGCACTAAAATCTCCAACTGTAATGACTGTTATATTTACCCCTTAAGTAACAAAGTCATTATAGTGCCATCCTACAGGTGGACACTGCCCATCCCTCTCAAATTATGCCCCGGTTCCTGTTCATCCCTTACATTAATCTCTAGGTACGACCCCCATGGGAAGTGTGCGATATTCCTTATCGTTATCCGGAAACCGCAAAAACC
This sequence comes from Griposia aprilina, assembly GCA_916610205.1. Lineage (NCBI taxonomy): Eukaryota > Metazoa > Arthropoda > Insecta > Lepidoptera > Noctuidae > Griposia > Griposia aprilina. The sequence continues at coordinate 16,160,938 of OU744305.1, forward strand.
TGTTATTGATGGCATAATAAGCCATGTCGTCTATTACACCTATTATTTTCGCCAGATGAATGAGATGGTGCTATACAGAAAGCTCTGACACTTTTTTATGTTGGCGCTTAGTAGTTTCATAATAATATACACATACACACACACATAACATCACGCCTGTATTCCCCGAAGGGCTAGGCAGAAGTATACCTATAGCACACCCACATTTCGCCAGTTATGTTTAAGTCCCATGTAATAGGGGGCGAGCCTATTGCTATCAACCGGGCACAAATCCAGACTCCGGGCTGCTACCGAGAAATTCCAGATGGAAAAACCCGATAACACTTTGCCCGACCCGGGAATCGAACCCCGGACCTCATGCTCAGCAGTAGCGCTTGCGACCCCTAGACCAATGAGGCATAATAATATGTTTCGTCAAAAAAAAGAGATGACACAGTAATAAGGTTTTGTCTCTGTCTAATGTTAAAGCTTAAAAGTTTACTAATAATGTTTTGACAAATGAAATGAAAGTCTTGAGAGTCCATCAAAACGCTCATGAAGCAATTTTCACATTTCACTTTTTTACTTGGAAAATTATTGACATTGTTGTTTCCAACATTATGCCCATTGAGATTGTTATGTTGAAATATAGTCGTTGCGAGTGCAAATGCAGAGCGTGGGGTTCTGGGTTTGATTCCCATGTAGAGCTATGTTATCAAAAGTCAGGATTTGTGCTCGGTCACTAGAAAATTAACGTTTAATCGGAATTATTGAAGTTTATAAGTGTTTGTTTTTAAAAGCCTACTTTCAGAAATAAAGATATTTAAGTAATGGCTCGCCTTTTACTACATAGGTATTGAGTTTATTGCAGAGGTTTATAAAAAAACCCTATAATGTACAAACATGCATGTGTTTTGAGATATTCGATGTTAAAAAATAAACTTTTCTTCGTCAAACCGTAACTCCCGCGAATTTTTACATTACCATAAATTGTTGTATTTTAGTGCATGTGTATTATGTCCTTAGGAGTATGTACAGAGATAACTGAAACGTTGAAGTTTATTTTATATATTTAATCAGTCACGATATCAAACACAATGAAAGTACTTTATGAATATCGAGAGGCGCGCGTACCTCTGTACTCCGGGGTGCGGGTCAACTGAGGTTCGCCGCGCATGAAAGTCCAATTGAATACAAAAAGTGTTCGTCAGCGTTCCTCTACACAAAATACCGAAGACTTGAAAAGAGCTGCCGCTTTCTTTATTTAAAAAAAAGATTTCGAACCTTTTTAGTGGTGAAAGATTTTTATTATAAGTGACTTCCTGAATGAAAAAGATTTTTAAGTTAGTGTATTTTTGTGTATCTTTTGCATGCCTACATGGTAAAATATGGCTGCACTAGTCATAATTTTTGTTAAAAAATATATCTTTATATATTCTCCTTTTTTTTAATATGATTATTATTTCACAGAATTGTTTCGTATTCTACTATCTAATTATTACATAACTAAATACATTTCTGAAAAGCTGCACGTGTGCGATATGCGCTTAGAAGTTACGTTTTAAATCTAATATATAAAAATCACGTATCGCAGTGCTTGTTATCAAACTCCTCCGAAACGGCTTGACCGATTTTTATGTTTTTTTTTTGTGTATTTTTTGGTGTAGGTCTGAGAATGGGTCGTAAAGTATATTTCATACCGCTGTGGGTGAAACCGCGGGACGCAGCTAGTAATGTAATAAAATTATAGTTTTCAGTTCTATTATCACGCTATATTTTCAACAGGGTACAAGCAGTGTATGATCAAACCTTACAAACAAAGAAACATTAAGTTGTTTTTTTTTATTACTTATTTCTAGCGTGGCCTTACATTTATTGTTTGGTTTATATTCTGCTGTCCTCTCTTCGCATCTTTGTGGCCTGAACACCAACAACGCAAACTGTGCAGATTCACCTCCGATCGAGCAGAAAAATATAACTAGCTATGCAGTCTAACATTTAACAACTAACACGATGCGATTTTTTCACATCTCAACGATACAATAGTGTGGATACCTGTCTAGCGGTACCGTCTTGAGGTTAAAAACATTCTTAATTAAAAATATACTTTATAGTATATTATTGGTACTAAAGTGTAAAGGGTAAGGGGTCGTAAAGGGTAGCCATCATGACAAACTACTCTGCTATAAAAATAATTGGCCACCCTATTAGGGTCCACAGTATTGGTCATGATGACGCCTATAAAAATCACATGCATACAATATACTTCAGTCACTTTTACACATTAAATTGACTTGAATAAGCAAATTTTTTTAAACTTAAACCTATTTACAATTTTATTATTGTAGGGACCTCAAATTAGATTTCATAACTTAGTGACAACATACAAGACATGTGCAACTGGGCTTAAACTAGGATGACTCCTGTGCTATAAGCACCAGTTACTGACAAGTGTGGTGCGGTGCAAATGTAAGTATTACAATATTATTCATTTATTAGTTACTATAGTGCGTGTGTGTATGAAAATATGTGTGTGTGTGAGTGTGGTGTGTGGTATTTTAGGGTGTGTGCGTGTGTGAATGGGCCTGAGCGGCTTTATTTTTTTTTTATTTTTTTTCTTTTTAATATATTTTCAGTATCTACATAATTTTGAGAGAGAAGGAAGTTATCTATGGTAAGTTTTTAAAATGGACGATAGCTTCTGAGCTGGTAATCATCAGTAAATAACTTTGGAAGTATGTGATACTAGCGGTGGTTGCACAGTTTTGACCTTAATGGTTGGTAAGGCTGTCAAACTTGCCACCATTGCCTTATGCTTCTCACCTTCGTTTCGCTGCATAGATTAGCAACATGGTCAATGGTACCGACAATACAATCATAACTATGCCAATTATACAGTATCTTGATTACACGGTTGAACCCAATAACGTCTTTTTTCTCATTAATTGCCACTTAAAGAAATCTTTATCGTCGGACGACCATGTCGACATTCTAGAAGATGCACCAAAACTGTGCGATGTGTGAGTACACGATACATTTGCTCCGCGCTTAAATGTAGTGCAGTAATTGTAGCGACGTAAATGTATGGTCGGTGTAGCTTGTGGTACCGGTGTACGGCCTCACTAACATAACTAAAATGATCTCTGTAGGATACCATGCGACACGTCATATCTGCTTAAGAACAACCTCAACCTCTCTCTTGCTGTCTTGACCTCATAGCTAGTGACACGGACCTATTCTGTTGTTCTCTGACTGAATTCACAAAGAATGCATTATTTGTAATAAGTTACAAAATTTAATTATAATAATAAGTTAATAATTACTTTGGATGCGACTTTAGATAAGTACACCATCGCATTAGGTTACCCCTGTAATGATAGATGTAAGTTGAAATATAAATAAATAAGTAAGTTCTGATTCTGGTATTATAGAAAAAGTTACTCCAGTAGACAAAGTACTTAAGGTTAACGAAACAGAATTTACTTCTTCTCTCAGTAAAAAAATCCAAGCTCCATATTTTACAACCTACAAAATCCAGACTATTTGTCTGGCGACAAAGTACCCTAGATGTCTGCTGACACCGTTAATAACGCGTTTAATAATAACCCTCCGAACTAAATCAGGTGAAGTACTAAAAACTGTCATACTCCAAAATCATAAATCAAACACTTTTCTGTGCTAACTTAATTTTTTCATCAGAATTTTGGAGTGAATTACGATGGAAATTTTAATATGAAATGAACTGTGTTTTGGCTGTCTGATGCTAGAGGAGAATACATTATGCTGTCATCTTCTGTTTTTTATTTTAATGAAGCACATTAATAATAATACTAAAGTAGACAGCCTAGGAGGAGGAGTCTAGTGATGACAGGTGGAGTAAGGCTGTGACTGAATGGCGTGCATGGTCTGGAAGACGAGGTGTCGGTCGTCCAGCGGCGAGATGGGCAGACGACATTATTGCCATCGCGGGCAAAACCTCGATTAGACTAACACAGGAGCGTGGGTGGCAATTGGCTCAAGAATGGATAGCCCTATGCCCAGCAGTGGGTAAATTCGGACTGTGGATGATAATGATGAGACAGCCTGGAACATTTATGCTAATATAATATTCTTTAAACTATGTAAGTATTTTTTTTTTGTTTTTTCTTCAGGATAACAAACTATTGCGCAATAATACTTGATATTTAGGTACAGATATTTTTATAAAACACTTATGTAATCACGCAACCAGCATCGTTATCCACAAATTAATATAAGAGTGAAAATAGTTTCAGCAAGGTCCAAGTAAAGTTAGCAAACAATTTAATGTGTGTTATTATTAATTAATGTGTCTTGTGAAGAACCATGTGAGAAACTAGATGTGTGAATATAATAACTAAAGCTATATTTGGAATCTAAAATGGTTTTTTTTTTAAATACTGGTTTAAAACTGTGCGAGTGACAATGCAAATATGCCAATATCGGCAAAATTATCGGTCTATAGTACTTGCTTGACACTCAATACCAATTGTTGCCATTATATCTGGAGGAACACGGGCTCCTAGACCACAGCCTTTTGGCCTAGTGTAGGAGGCATTAGTTCGCTCTTTAATGTGACTCTATTGTACAACATTTCTTTAATCCTTGTGTACTTATGTAAGTTATTCTAAGTGTACTAATAATCAGTTTATTATTATTACTTCGTTTATTTATCTTATTACATCATATTTAATACATTTTCAAATAACTTCTTACAAAAAACATACAAAACCATTTAAAAATAAAAAATATTGCGGCCCATCGGCATCAGAAACAGGGTCCAAGCTGTCGGTGGTCAGGGCTCTAGAGAGAGGAACCTCCTCACTATGTATGCCGTGTCCAGGAGTACTGCTCTCTGAATCAAGCCCTTGACCCAGCTGCGCAATGAGAGCCTCCTGAGGTGTTGGTCGAGGCTCTCCGCTATTAGGCCATTTACTGAAACGATTATCGGTACAATGATTGCAGAGTCCACGTCCCACATGTCGACAACCTCATGTGCTAAGTCAAGATACTTGATTTTTTTATCTTTCTCAGCTTTCACGAGATTTTCGTCGGCGCTCTCGTCGATCTTTCACCACAATATCGGGCTTATTGGCTACAAAAGTCCTGTCATTATTATTATATTAGCTACCGGGCAGTTTTTATCTTTCTTTTAAGTCTTAGGCCCGTTTGAACCACAATTCAAATACGTTTAACACTAAACGTATAACGTCTCCTTTTCTGTGTTATCTTCAAACAAGCGACAGAAGAACGATGATTTAAATTCGTGCAGTTCTTGAAACATAAGTGACGAACTGTCAGTGAACTTTACGGCTCTGTTTACACGTTCTAGAAATACAGGAGTGATATGTACATTTATGTATGTTAACTTGTTTAATTAATCAGCAAATTAAACAACCCTGTGTCGACCCAAATCATGTTGTGTATGAGGATCCTTGGGACTAAACCGTATCTTATGAGGGTTGCCCTCTGACCTACAGCATATCATTTTTGTCAAAATCCTTTGTCAAAAAATAAGCCATCCCATACATTTGGGTCGAGTAGGTTTTGAAGTTTTGTATTTATATGACGGAGAAGGTATGTCTCTCTCACTATTATCAGCCATATTTTAACTACTGTGGGAGTAGGTACTATGGGTAATGTTGGTTATTGCGCAATAGAATAACCGTTTGCAGTTCAAATCAAATTATAATGTACGATCAAATTAATCACACTAGCGAATCACACACTGTATGTACACGACACAACTATATGGAACGCGCGACAGTTTCTAAACGTGTTCACTGCTTAACCGTCAACAACAAACTCTGCTTTACTCTAGTCAGCGTTATAGACTCTGTCCAGCACCACCTGGTGGCGCTGGCGTCCCGATTAGTCAAAGTCAAACGATTGATTTTACCGACATATATATTATAGCGTTCCCACTGCTGGGACACAGGCCTCCTCCCGGTGACAGGGAGTGGGCTGTTATCCACCACGCGGGCCCAGTGTGGGTTGGTAGATGTCATATGTCTTCGAATTTTGGTTCTAGGATATGCCGGTTTCTTCGCGATGTTTCCCTTCACCGTTTTGAGAGCAGTGGTGATGAAATAATCTAAACAAAGTAAAGCATCTGTCTGGGTTCGAATCTGCGACCTACAACTCGTAAATCGCAGACGTAACCGCTGGGCCACCACTGCTTTAGTTTTGTATGCAATGGGAAATTTGATATTTTTTTCGCGATTATGTTGTTGGTCTGATGGAGAGAGTCGTTCAATTTGATGTTCTATACCACACTCTCAAATATGTCCTCAGTGCGACTAAACGGTGACTCACTTGGTTTGTATGGAAAACGTTGAAAATGCCGTCTCTAACAGCGGCTGCCGAGGCGTCGCCGTGCTCTATGAAGAAATTATACTTTGCTAAACTAAACTAAACGCGGTCCGAACGTATAGTCCGGTCGGGTCCGGGCCTATAGTTTTGGGCATGGCAGGGCATGAAAGCAGTAATAACAATCCCTAGTTACCAGTTGTAGATAGGGTTCGCACCCAGGCAGGCAAGCACTATACTTTGGATGATCGATTTCATTAGCACTGCTCTCAATAAGGTGAGAAAAAACATCACGTGGAAACCGGAACCTCTTGTAGAACGAAAATCGAAAACAGGTGACATGCACCAACCCGCTCTGGGCCCGCGTGGTAGATTACGCTCCGCTCTCTCTTACAGGGGGCCTATTATGAACTCTTATTTCCAGGCAGTTTAAGGCGTAAACAGAACTGCCTTGCAATTTCGTCATAATTGAACATTGATTGATTGCTTTGATTGATTGTTTGATTGATTGTTTGATTGATTGTTGATTGTTTGTTCATAATTGAACTCGTCAAATAAGCCAGTCAGCGGTCACGTGACACCCTGGCTGACTTCTGCCCGAATATTGTCTAGCAATACCGTATTACGAAAGTTCGTTTGAAATTTCTTGTCATATTAAAGCTGACCTCACAATCCATTCAATTTACACTGCTTCAGAAGAGCTTTTATTGAATTGTTCTGGGTATAATTGGCGAAAATATTCGAGAGTTATTTAGGTAAAAAAGAAAATATCATGTGTGACGAATATGAACTGTTTGAGTTCATGGAACGTGACTTCTCGCATCAAAATAGTCAATCAAGGAACAAAAAATGATGACTTCGTGATCAATTTAATGCGTTCGAAATGTAGAAACTCCCTTCCCAGATAGCAGATCAGTTTGCTACTAACTTGATTTTTATTTGAATTTAAATTGTCACCTCAAATATGATAAAATAAGTTTTAAGGCAATATTACTGCAAGGTTGTTAATTTATGGATGAAGATTGAAGTTTAAGGTAAGTCTGTAGCAGTCTTGAATTTTGAGTTATATTTCAAAGATGAAAGTATCAAACTTGTTTTAAGTCTGGTACAAACTTGAGTTTTCCGTTATCGGCACAGGAAGATAGGAATGCGTAGCGGGGTAAGAGGTGGGACGGGCGCAAATAAACATGATTGGTCGCCGCGTGCACTGTATGAGTGCAGCACGCTATGATTGGCTAAAAAGTGTGACGTTGTCAATCGCATTCGTGACACTTATTGACGCATCGCATCTCGCGTGTTTTGACCAAGGAATAATACTCACCGACGGCGTGGCGAGTTTTGACTTGACGCCATGATGGCTTACAATACAATACTATATGTAATTGCACGATTAGTTAGTCTGTGCCATGGTCTAAAGTATATCATTATACCATGGTCTGTGCCAGTAGCCCAGTGGATTAAGTACATTACACTCCAGTACACATCATAGACTAATATAATGAGAGTACTTCTGTTGTGTAGTGCGTGCGTGAGGGACGCGCGTAATTTGATTATCGTGCTGGGGAATAACAGACAGAACGTATGTATTGCTGATTTTAATGATTATAATTCTGTAAAGCCATATTTGTTACGGTTGCGAATCATATTTTAATCAAAATACAACCTGACAGTGACCTGCAAATTACAAAAAACGTAAGAAAATTTGAATTTCGCGGGCTAACCTGAAGGTTCCGCCTTAATGAAAATTTCACCAATGATACCGAACGCGATCAGCACATCTAAACCGCGTTCAGGAGCTGTCAGTTTCAATATTCCACAGAAAATAATGACACTGACAGCCCTTAAACGTATTTTATGTGCTGATCGCGTTCAGTTTCATATGCCGAATACCGAATAGTAACCGAATACTCGTTGCAACTCAGCGACCACTGTTATCTAGAGGCCTTCAAGCCTTGAAAGGATGTGCAATAAAGAAAAGCAAGTGCGTCAACATTGTATACAAAGTGGCGCGGACCTCATCATATTAAATGATACCACGTATACCACATGGTTTATACTTTGACCATATATACTAAATTTGAATGAAATTATGCACTTGAAAAAATCTGTTGTTCGTATACCTAAAAAAATGTATGGAACAGCAGATTTTTTTAATGAATAGATTTCATTCAAATTTTTTTAATGGTCAAAGCATGCCATGTGGTATACATGGTATTATTTAATGTGTTAATGTCCGTATGACTTTGTATAGTTTGCAGAAGCAGACATCATGCAAGTTTGAAATGTCGAAGTTGCATAAACTTTATAGAAACAGACATTATGCAAGTTTGTTGCTGGGAAACTAGAAAGTTTGATTTAAACTTGCCTCAAGTGTATATACTTGAAATGGCAAATTCGGATCAAACATTCACTTTTGATACATCAAACTTATTGCAAGTCAGATTCAAGTTTAAATTGCTATCTGGGTTATTGTTTCTAGCTGATCATAAGTTACGCGCCGACGAGGGCGAGAGCTCTCTTTCACTGAACTATAATAATTACAATTGTGTTAATACTAAATCATGTTGTTACAACTGAATATTAATTAAAAACCACTCAATAAAACTTACGCCATATTTTTGTTTAGAGATACTCCGAAATTACGAATGGAAGTTTAAATAAACAATACGATAGTGAAAGTTGTGAAACAATACTTCCATTGAAGTGGTCGAAATCGGAATTCCCCGATCGCTGAACATCAAGTGGAGTACGTTCGGAAACATATTCTCGCGTTACAATTTACAAACAGAAAACTATCTATTATGAATTAATTAAATAGCACAATATACATTGCGATCATATTTTCACATACTTTTAAACTAGTTTAACATATATCTATTATTTTTATCATAAAATACGTGATATAATAAAACCGTAACCTACCGATAAATATTTAATTGTGTTTCTGAACGTTACGGCAGAGAATTACAAACCAGCCATAGACAAACTACCCAGCGTGAAGTCGGTCAGGATTAGAAATGTCATAATACGAAATTTAATCAGGCAGTGAAATGAATTGCCTGTAACTTGTCTGGTTTTTCAAAAGTTCGTAATAGGCCCGCTGAGAGGAAGCCTGTGCCTCAGCAGTTGGGAACAATATAGCCCAATGCATTTTTACTGGACAGACAAGATGTTAATATTTTATGCCCAGACAGACTCCTCTGTAAAAACACGAATTAATAAATACGCTAAAGATATGCCTAATGAGAGCTCGGCTAGTTAGTCTAAAGAGTACTTTAGAATGCGGCCAGGAAAGCTTGAGGAGAACAGAATATCATAAGAATTACTTTGAATAAAATTTTCAGTTTAATATACCTATTATGGCAAAAAAGTGTGGTTTAATTTAAAGGTGTGGTATAGACCATCAAACTGAACATCTTTGTCCATGGGACCAACGTCGAAACCGCACCCTTAAATTTGAAGCTGTAGACCCTAATTGCGAGTAAACGGCTGTGCCATACAGACAGGGCCTAGCGCGACTCGCCGAGTCAACGTAATGTTAATTAGAACGGTTTTAAAATTGATAATACTCATTTCGTACATATGTTTACTAAGTTACCGAAAAATTGCCACACTTAAGTGGCTGTGGGCAGGGCACATTACGCGCAGAACGATGGGGCCGAAACGTCCTGGATTGCGCCGCCACTAGTGTCCTAGTGAAATAGGGACTTAGAGGTTGTCTAGGGTTTATGGACGCAACAAGATGCTTCTAATTCCTAACTTGCGTGAAGTCAAGCAAAAAAAACACGCGTATGACGTCGGAGTGGATTAGCTGAAACCAGCTGCGCGCGTTTAACATTCACTGAGGGTTGATAGTTTTACAACCGCACCCTGAAATTGGAATTGGGTGGTTAATTGGTTAAAGTGACGAGCGTACAAAAGGATGAATTTGAGGCCTATTTTATAGTATGTAGTCTGCAATACAACATAAATATTATTACAACTTTTACACCAACAATAAAAACGCAAGACCATCCCTTCCCAGCTGATTTCGCACAAAAACAGCAAACATTAGGAATTTCAACTCAATCTACACATATACGGTTTAGAGGCGTGAAGAGCAATAATCGTATTTCACTATAAATGGATATAAATTCCGTACAACTCACGAATTGCTCAAGCGAAATTAAAAAAGAAGAATTGCTTTTTGTTTAAGCTCAGCACACATTTGCGATGTATACGGATTTTGTGTTGAATATGGAATGATACGGATTTTATTTTGTAAAACATTTAAATGTGGAATAGGAATTGTGTTCTGTTCTTTTTAAAATCGCAAAGGTTTATTTTTTGTTCACGATTTCGTGATGAATGCTTTTTGATATTCTATGAAACTTTTATTCTTGGATATGAATAATTTGATTCTATTATTTTTTATACGATTTTTGTGAAGTTAGGGTTTTCTGATTTTTTTTATATAAACAGAAGTTAAATAAAATAAAAAAGTAAGTAAGTAGTAGTAGATTAAATTAAATAGCGTAATAAAACAAGAACCTTTGAAAAGTTTTAATATTATACTTAATGGCACAGGGTAGCCTTTACCAGAAGTGGTCATCGTATTAGTGGTTCAGCAGCTTCAAAATAACCAGGATCGTGCCGGAATATATCAGTTCGTCATGAACGTGGTATGACAGCAGCAGCTCCCGTGACATCATCTGTCATCAGAAGATAGCCGCCACGCAACCATGGATGCGACGCTCTGCTAGAATGACTATCACCAGCCAGTGTCACTCTAATCCGACCTCTTCGGTGATTCCATTAACTTCGTAACAAAACTAGACGGCGCCACTAGCTGCGCCGTTACCCTAATAAAACATTATAAAAAATAAAAATAAAAAATAATCTAGGCGGTTGCGATTAAAATCTGTGTATTACTCGCAACCGGTGTGCGTGTACAACCAGATGAATGTAAACGAAGCAAAAGGAGTATGTAAAAACCGCAGCAGGTGGCGTTCTGTAATTTCTGCCTACCCCCATTGGAAGAAGACGTGAATTTATGTATGTGTGTAAATATAATCAGTATAAGATAGGAACGCTCTGTTTGGATTATATTGTATAGTCAACTAGGTACATATATATTATTTATATAAATATTGGACCCATTTTCCCAAAGCCACATTTTATGGCTGAACCATAAAATAACTTCTCATTTGACATATATCGCATAAAATATAAGCCTCGTATAAAACTTTTCTTATCATAATATGCTAAGAAAAGAAAAACTTATAAAAATACAATTTTTGTATAGAATCTACCAGACGAATCGAATGGCTCGAGTTTTTTTTTTAACTTTGTTCAAAAAGGTACCTACATACTATACTTAGCTGGAATTTACTGCTAAATAACTAATTTGTAATGCATATACAAATAAATGGCCAAAGCAAAGTAGATAGGTACCTCTTACATTTGAGTTGGTCCAAACTTTGGTTACATTCGAGTTGGTCCAAACTTTGGTTACATTTGAGTTGGTCCAAACTTTGGTCCCAACAATTGGAGCCAATCAATTGTGTCCTTAAGAATAAAAACATAAATATTTATATTTACATGTAGATGTTTTTTGATATACTTAGTTTGATGTTTATGTACTTAATTTGTTTGTAATGGCACCTACGGGTATACGAGAAGCTAGTAGGTAGTAAATATATAGTTTTTTTGATGAAATATTTTTATGGCTAGTTTCAGGTTTTATGCAGAGCAATTCCGTCGGTCGTTCATCAGCATACATCACAGGTTTTTTACTGCTATAGATTTAGCTAGATACTGCTGTGAATATTTTATAGTAAAGTCTAAAAACGTATCTATGTTTATTTTTCTCTCCAACTCTCAGAAAGTTTTCATACACAAGACAGTGTATGAAAGCTTTTCAGTCAACTTTGTTCGTAAAAACATGACGTCACAAGAAAAGTTTCCAAAATAGAATCAAAGTTATTTCTCTTGTGTCAGCACAATCGTTACGAAAATAGCGGACAGCCATGGTGCATGAATGTACAGCGTGTATCAGAAACGTGTGGTCATATTTAAGAGGGCCCTTCCCGTCAACGCGAGCACGTTTGAAAAGCTTGTTGTTTCATCCAACGCAATGTTTGAAAAAGCAGCAAGAGTGAGAACGTGATAACATCGAACGAAAATTGGCGCGCGGAGATTTCACAAAACTTGTTCCAGGAAATATGTGTTTGGAAAAAATGTTTGTTATTTAGAATCTCCATTACATGTGCGAGGTTTCTGTGAAGATATTTTCCTTACACTTTCAATGTATGAGTACATTATGAACGGCCAAAGTTCAGATAACATTTGTGCAAAAAAGCTGATTTTCAAACGTCTTTATTTAGACGATTTAGTTTCTCAAAAAAGTTTTTTTTATTATTAAATAGAAACATAGATATAAACCACAAGATATCTGTTTGTTTAAAATATCTGGAGGAAATATTGTTATAACGCCATAATCACGTACGAGCGTTTGTATGGTAATTATGACGTGTTGGCCGCTCTTAAGGGTGTGGTACAGACCCACAGTATGGTATTTGCCTCAAAAAACGGACCTCACTTTTTTATTCTATTAATCGAAAGTATAAACTATTTTGAAAGTAAGAGTAGAACTCCCGAATCCCGGAGTTATAATGTTTATTAGTTTTTTTTTGGATTTTCAGAAAAACTCAAAAATAAACGACGTGATGAAAATATTTGAACATTTGTTGGTGAAGTTTTTTGACATTATATACAAGGTATTATTTAGGTGAAACAGAAAAGATTTCGCTGTGATAGAAAAATAAATATGCCTGATTTTATATTTTTTCTTTTTATTTTTTCCCTCGGACATCTTTTGTTAGTAGCACCTAATATTTATCTTAAAATATTCTTCACAACTGTAATATTAATTATAAAAAAAATCAGATGCTAACCTAACAGGACCTCGAAGATACGATGATTCTATGGTTTTAAATTTTTTCTCTGATTATAGAAAGAAAAAGAAAAAAGAAAGAAAAATAGTTTATTCTGCACAAACAAAACGCACATTACAAAAAAATTACATTAATAATAATACAAGCATAGAATGTAGCCAAAAGCCTCGTACCAAAAAATTAAAAGGTTTTGTGGTAGGGTTGTCACTCTCAGAACACAAAAATTGCAATTAATAATTTCTGTTGAGACAATTAATTTTCTATTGGTCCGCGGGTCCCGGCGCCCGGGTGCAGTGCTTATCTATCTATATCTAAATCTTTATATTTTCTTTGCTATTTATAAAAAGGTACAATTTGTGAGTATGTAAATTTGCATGCAAGGGATAATAATAGGGTTTTAGTTTTATTAAACCTGACGAGGGCGGACCCTTCCCTATACCACATTTACCCCGTCATCAAAAAAATATAAATTAAATGTATAAAAAATATTTTTATATTAAACGGTTTTATATTAGAATACAGTAAACAAACAAACATACGCGTTAAACATAATAACATTACAACTTTACCTACAAACAGCCACTAAGAGCAATTTTTGAATTTCTCTAAATTATTTTATGTCAAGAAAACATTTATAAAGAAGAAAAAAAACTTTTTTAACTAAATTATATATGGGTACCTCAGTACCCACTGTTTATACTTAATACCTACTTCAGTTTAAGATAAAAAAAATAAAAAGAAATGTTTTCAGATTTTTGATTAGTGAAAACCCTAACAAAAAATAAATTTAAACTCGAAAATCCAATATCCTTCGTGTTAAGCATTTGGTATTTTACAGGCAGGTTAACATAATACTAAACAATAATGTGTGTGAAAATAAAATGCTACTACCCCATAAAACCCGCGCAAAAAAATTATTTCAAGATTACAGAAAAAATTGCTTTAAATAACATCAAAAAAATATATTTTGTTTCTAAAAATAGCAGATAAAGTGGCTTTATCGCACACTATAATAAAACATTAAAACGTTGCTTATATAATAAGTTAAAGCAATTCTTTTGGTTTCAAAATATTTAAATAAATATAGCTCCGGTTCTAAGTTGAATTGGTTTCTGGGAGTTCTACTCTAGCATTCAAAACAATGTACATATGGGCGCCAAGCCATTCTTTGATTTTATTTTTAAGCTTGTTTTTGATTATTTTGTACCTAATCTGACTTCCATGTTATTCATTAAATTAATACTTGTATTTCCGAAAAAGTCTATGTTAGGTTTTATTTTGATGTATTTAAAATATTGTTGTTTCCGGTTAAATTTATAGTTTCTATTCTTATACTTCCTTTTGATTTATTTAAAATATTGTTCGTTTCCGTTTGAATTCATATAGTTTTTATTCTGATACCTTCCTTTTGATTTATTTAAAATATTGTGAGTTTCCGGTTGACTTTATTTAGTTTTTATTCTCATACTTCAATTTGATTTATTTAAAAATATTGTTTGTTTGCTATTGAATTTATATAGTTTTTATTCTCATACTTCCTATTGATTTATTAAATTATTCTGCGTTTCCAGTTGACTTTATTTTAAGTTTATAAGTTGGTATTGAAAGATTTATCTTGACACATCCGCTTGAATTATTTAAAAAGTTACATCCGCTTGATTTATATAAATTCTACTTGGCGGTAAAGTTTCGCGGTAATTTTATGTATAAAAACTGTTGTACTATGAATGGGAGGACATTCTTGGTTCGCTGCTCCCGGAATAAACACCCTGAGTTGAAGTAAGGTATTTTCTTTGTAGTCTCTTAAACGTTTCTCTGCCATTTCCTATTGCTGTGTATTTTTGTGATATATTGGTGCAAAGTATTATGTCTGACTCCGACAACGACGGCGATCATGCGCCGACATACACTATCGATTAGAAAAATAAAAAAGCGATGTCCGTTTTTTGAGGCATTTATCATACTCTGAGACCCTCAAATTGAACAACCTTCTCCATGGGACCAACATCGTATACGAGAAAAAAATAGCAACTCTCTCCTACAAATCTTCAATACATACTCGACCCAAATGTATGGCCTGATTATTTTTTCTCGATAACAATTTTGGTCCCACCCTTAAATATGAACACACATTTCTGATACATGCTGTATTAGTACCTAAAGAATTGGAATTGCGATTATTTCTTAAGGTCACATTGGACCACTATCTTACCTGATGGTAAGCAATGGTGCGGTCGCCGAAGCCTAGAAGTAATCTGTTGCGCACAAGTAATTATCATCTGCCTAGCCGTTTCCCAAACTATGGGGTCAGCTTCCAGTCTTACCGGATGCAGCTGAATACCAGTATTTTACATGGAGCTACGGTCTATCTGACCTCCGTAACCCAGTTACTGGGTTATACGATACCCCTTGGTAAGCCTTATTGTCAAACTTTCTGGATTCTATCGAAGATATACACAAATTACAGCTTGTATATACATACATACGGGTTTCAGTATGAAATAGATGGTTAACCATCCTCGGACTGACCTCGACAAGCGTAGCTTAACCTAATGGATTGAAACGTGTGACTGTTATTTCTTAGCCACGAGCCCCAGCTCGCGCTTGCGGAAAAGTAATAAATTCACTAAAAAAGAAAAATAAATAAAAGAAAGTCTCGAGACAATTATCCAGTAAGGAAAATCGGTCAATCCCGAAATAAAAACCAGCGACTCCTACGCAACTGAATATTTATAAATTCATTATGTACTTGGCCTAACTTTACGACTCGTTACGGACACAAATCTGCTCACGTGGCACAGTCGAGTATTGCCTAAAAATCACGCCTTCTAAAAATATACCACCCTCAAGAATACATTGCGGAATCATTATTTAAATAAAGGTATTGCTGCGAATTGTACTGCTATTAGCGTAACTCTCTATAGCATTTATTTGTAGCCATTTGTATTTGTGGATACAGCAGAAATTCCGTTTGAAAGTTTGCGTTCGTGGACGTCCAACCGCCGTATTTTCTGCTTCGTTCCGATTTGAAGGGTAGATGTTGGTGAAAATTAAATGATATTTTATTTCTTTAAAAACACTATTATTCGTCAAAGAAATAATGACATTTAAGAAAAACTAGGATGAGGTTGGTGTTTCATAACTGACTACTCTGAGAAGAAACATCGTAACAAACATTATTTTGGTCAAATCATGTGTATTATTATTATTATTATTATTCTTTATTTGTCGGACAACAATGATCCATCGTGTTAGTAAACAATAATAAAACTTATTACTAGTGTTAGTATTAAAAAACAACCGACTTCCAAAAAAAACACTAAAAGACGTGAAAAATAACTGTAATTTCGGAAGTCGGTGCCTTTGGAAATTAAAGTTATTTTTCACGTCTTTTAGTGTTTTTTTTGGAAGTCGGTTGTTTTTTTGTAAAAAAGTTTTTATTTTTCACTTTTTAGTTGCGGTACCTACCCCACACAAATTCGTATACCACTACTTGGTGTGTAAATAACAGTGACAGGAAATTATTAACACATCATCCATATAAACTAAGTGGAAAAAATCTGCAGTATTAAGGATAACTCAAAAACTACTGGTCAGACCTTGATCAAATTTAAATGGGACTACATGTGAAGCACCACCTATCAAACAAAAAAAGAATCATCCAAATCGGTTCACCCAGAAAAAAGTTATGAGCTAACACACATAAAAAAAAAAAAAAAAAAACATACAGATGAATTGAGAACCTCCTCCTTTTTGTGAAGTCGGTTAACAATACAATAGAGAAGATATAATAGTTAAAATTGTGAAAAGGACACTCCCAGTTAATGTTTTGTGATTGTCCTTCTCACAAAACTTTTAATAATCGGAGAGTCGATACTCTCTGCTATAGTTTTTAGAATACTGTTGCCACTCGCCCGTAACCTTGACAACAGCGACGCAGTTTTCTTGCGAATGACGGCGTGGAGGCCGTCAGTTCTGTTTTGCACAAACATAATAGACGCGCTGCACCATCGTGGCAGTCCCAACAGCATCCTAAAAATATTATTATATTGAACGCGTAGGTCATCTAGCGTTCTTTTGGTATAGTTGACCCAAAGATTTCCCGTGTAAAAGCACTGGCAATATGCCTTAAAAGTGTTACATTCACTAGTATACTACACCGAGCAAATCTTCGGGCCTATTAACTATTAACACATATGAGAATTATATGGTTGAATATTAAGTTTTTTTTCTAATTACTTTGTCGGAGAGGTCCGCATCGCAACAAACCCAGGTTTTTCTGGGAACTTTTGCGGCGCTTCCTTCATTGCTCACCTCAAAATCCATTTTAAGTACTCTAAAACAAGACGGTACATAAACGCCATATTTAACATCATTTATGTACAAAAAGAAAGTATCGTCTTCTCGAAACACGCTTACAACGTGGTTTGATATGAAGAGCACTCCCCACAGATTTAGATACTGGATGTCTTGTTCCTTTTGTTACTTGGTGATTAACTCCTTTTCCATCATTATAAATAAATTGCTGGATACATAAAAATGTTTGTATTACTAAAGGAATCGACACTTTTAAACATGGTTATTATCTTTTGTATATAACTATATGCAGGCTGCTAAGTAAATGGTCTCATTATAGTAAACTAGCTGTGCCCGCGGCTTTGCTCACGTGCCAACGCATTCTTTTGTTTACTACTAAAAGTAAAACAACGAGGAAAAGGAGGTTCTGTGTTCGACCTTACGTATTTTTCTAGTTTCGCGATTTTCTCAAAACGAATGAATCGATTTTGATATTTCTTTTAAATGTCATTATAGAAAATGCTTTTATTTTAGCTTATTAATTTATGTGGAGATCTATGTCTATGGTCATTGTGTGAGGACAACTATGTTTTAATAAAAATTGACAAAACCATTCGTTTATGTTCACATTCATACTTACAATAGACAACCCCTAAAGAAGCTCATCCTTTTCCGATTTCCATGTCGATATTGTGAGGCGTAATATAGTTCCCAGCATATTTTGTGTTTCACATATTTATTTATTTCCTAACCGGCTGTCGTAAGACTTGGCGACCACATTTACTAAGAAGTCGTTAAAATAATTTGTACAGATCTCACTATAAATATGGCGAACTTTAAATTTTATTGTTTAAGTTCGCAAACAATAGTCCTAATGGTTTAAAGTTTTGAATTTATGTCTTTAGGGAGTCCTGAATTTAAATAAATAAGTTTTGGAATCAATTTGTTCAGATCTAAAGTCGATTAAGATAATTTTCGACCATGTTTATAGTTATAAAATAATATCATGTGACGAGTAAGGAGCGTTTATTGCAAAACTATTTACTAAGGAGGAGTGTATTAAAACTTACAATATACTCAATGTTAAAAAAACTTTAGGCATTTTTTGTGTCTTGTCTAAGGCTTTCGATTGTGATTCTCATGATACATTGGTCAGGAAATTGTATCTCTATGGTGTTAGAAACACTGCCTTGGATCTTCTTATTCCTTATTTGGATAATAGTTTGACGTTAACGGCAAATGATCAACAAGTGAGTTCCGCAGGGCTCAAATCTTGGCCCTTTTTTATTTCTCGTACATATTAGTGACCTACCTTGCCTTATAAAGATCAGTCGTGAAATGACAATGATTTGCAGATGACATTAATATGTCATCTGCAAATAACACAATAATCAATGCATAACATTCTGTTATTTAAGCTTAAACGACAACAGACAGCCACTGACGATGTAAATAATGCTCTCGCTAAAATAGTGCATTGGTTTAGTTCTAATAATTTACTTTTAAACGAGAAGAAGACTAAATGTATTAGTTTTCTGACACCACGTTATGCAGGTGAAAACCAATGTACTAGTAAATGGAGCGGAACTGGATCTTGTGGATACTAATGTTTTCTTAGGTATTACTTTGGACTTGAAGCCACAGTGGGGCTCACATATAACTTTCAACTTTCTAACTATCTGGCGGTTTTTGGTATTTTGTATAAAGGCCTACGCGAATATCCTGCAGATCTGGTAGCGTCGTGTGACGGGTCGTTGAGGTCCTTAGAATAGGGTTGAGCTACACGATGACTGATGCATGCGTGCCGTCTGTTGGGAAAGGTCAACTTAAAGCTGCAATGGCTCTTTCTTCAAAAGGTCCTTCCAGACTTGGCCCTGCATTGTTAGACTCACATAACATCCTAATAATATAATGTGTAGACTTTAAAAGAGACCATGACCTCTGAGTTTATTTCGGCATTTTTCTTCTCAGAGATCAGTCAGCTAGGTCATGCTGGCGCCATCTAGTTTTAAAATATTGACCAACGAAATATTGACGTGTAAAAGTTTCATAAAAGATCTACATATAGAAATAAACATTTCATTTCATAAGTAAGCACTAACTTCTACACGAAATGGATTTTTGTATTAAATTGTGATTTACGCCCAGATTACGATCTAATATGCCAATAGACCATTTGAGAGGAAGAATTAAAGGCGAATAACAATTAATGGTATTCACAAGGCAGATAAAAGTGGAAACGCCGGGAGGGGACGCTCTAGAAAGACATAAAGTGACCTTATTAGTAAATCATTTTCAGAAAGGTAATGTGTATGCGTAGTACTCGCAACTGTTGTGCGTGTATGACCAGATGTATGAACGCAAACGAAGTAAAAGGAGTATATAAGGATCGTAGTAGGTGGCGCTCTGTAGTTTCTGTCTACCCTCATGGGGAGAAGACAAGAGTTTTATGTATGTGTATGTAGATCATTATTTTAAGTTACTAGATATACTTAGAAGATAGCGCTGGCAAATAAAAAACAGTACCACAGACTAAAACAAACGTCACAACGGCTGATGACGTAACGGAAACACGAATCACTGCAATAAATAAATAAGTGATTTTGCATTACATTATAAAATCGCAGTAAATTAAGTATTATTAATTTTAGGGTGTTTTTATTTAAGTATTAAAATAAAACTCTAAAAAGGAAAATGAAACATTCTAACTGTTAGTTCAATTAAATAAAATAATTGTTACCTAAACTAAATTTACAATTTAAAGTATTTATAAATTGTTATTAATTACAAATCAAATATTGTGTGCCATTACATTATTCTTACTAAATTCAATCAAAATGTTATTGCTAAACAAATGCTAACGGAAGTCGTTGCTGTGTGAAGTTAACAGTTGTTTAAACGTATAAATAGGCTCGCTCTAGCCGCAGAGCGCTGCCCCCCCGACCCTTGCTCGACGACGCGCCAGCCCGCGCCGTAGCTGGGCCTGTAGTTTTAAAATTCCCCAGTTAATAATAATATAATTTAGATCCAGCCGGTCCCATCTTGCTGCCCTCCCCTCAGTGACGCCCTAAGCCGAGGTTCGTACCCCACAGGGGGTGCCCTTAGTGTGCGGTCACCTAATTTTTTAAGTATTTTTCGCCCCTGGCTGGAGGCTTTAAGTTAGTAGCTTAAGGCACCCACAGGATTGCCCGGTTAAGTAGCCAGGACCTTAGTGGTCACAACTACGAGCTACACAATAGGAAAAAAAAAAAAAAAAAACGCAGAGCGCTGAGTATTAAATTGTATTTTGAACTGTGTGCATCTCGTTGTAAATTAAAGTTGTGTGAATCATTATTATTATTATATTATTATTTTGTGTTGTGATTACCGGTTGTTAGTGATTAAAAATCTTAACAACGTGTCTGATCGTTATCATTTGAGATCCCTGAGCCCTCCCGCTCTTACATATATACTTCCCAATAAAATCTCTACTAGAGGGATTCTTTACTCTGGACTTGTAACTTTACTTTCACGGATTTTCTTTCTTTGGGGCGAAAGAGTTTTAAAAGTTTACTTAAGATGGTCTTAAGGTGGCTTTCGTATAAAGTTCAAGTTTAGTTCTCAAATTCTTTACAGCTCACTGTGACATTGTAACTTTTTAAAACTAAAAGTACTAGGATTTACTATGTGCTTAAAAAATTAAATGCTTAAAGTCGGCTTACAAAAAGATTTGATGTTTTTGTAGCTCGTCTTGACCGTATAATACTTTTTCAAACAGAGAAAAAAATGTGCTTCAGGTTTACTTAAACTTCAATGCCAGCGGGGGGTAATTGCGTTACACACATAAACTAGCAATTGATCGCAATGGCTTTGATTATCTCAGTTTAGCTACGTTCATTGCGTAATTTACGTTGTTAGATGGGAATTAGGAATTTCCTTCAAAACTCTCGGATTGTGATGGAAAGTGTGTTACATAATTAGGGTGCAGGTGGAGTAAAGGCTTGTGTTCAGCAGTGTACAGTACAACTATTTTCTTAAAGTCCCTCGGTAAACTTCGTGTTTCGTCAGATTCCTCTCATTTTTTAAATAAATTACATTAAGTTAAAAGAGTATTAACAACACTATATACTTCCACGTCGATTGAGGGCGTGCGGTCTGCACCGAGTGCAAATGGCAACTGATAGAAATCCGAGGACTGACGAAACACGAAGTTTGCCGAGGGACATTAAGAAAATAGTTTTACTGTACGTCTCGTTTGTGCAGAAAAAAAAACATTTCTTTCTTTTCCAGTGGGAGTTTACAAACTAAAATATTATTATAAAGAACCAGATATTCAACGCTCCGAAGTTCTTTAATAGAAAAAAATGTGTAGGCAATACGTTGTGTGCTGCCTACATTTTACTAGTACCTTACATACAAGTATTCTTACCAAAAATATCCCTGTTAACTTGACCAATAATTAGGCTGAATAAAATGCTTGAAGGTACAACAACAATGGCTGAACGGGAAATTCTAATGACCACTCCATTGCCAAATATTGCCTTCGATATAGAATTAGTATATCGGGTGAATTTCAAGATTTACGTAGTGGGTCACTTGACGTCATTCAGACGTTCGTTGCATGTATAGAGCTCCTGATGGACCCCTAAACTAATATTGTAAAGAAGTAAAGAAATAAGTTTGTATATATGGGGTAATCTCTCTGTTCCGATTCCAAAAATTCTTTCTCTAATTGGAAACTACAGTATTGAAGAGTTTCATAGCATATAATATTTTATTTCACACTGACGAAGTCGTCGTACTGCTTGTTGGAATGTTAACAAAAGCGGTTGTTTGTGAAATCAAAAATCAAAAATCAAAACCATAATATTTTATTTCACATAAACCAACATGGGCACTTATGAAACGTCAGAAGCCAGGTGCACGGTTCCAATTGGTTGTTTCCTATGGAGAAGAGCCGGCAAGAAACTCCACGGTTACTCTTTTAAAATTACGGGGCTTTTACAATGTTTCCATTTACAGTGTTGATAGATATGGGAGGACAGTGTAGGCCTGTCAACAAGTAACATGTACTCAACAAAATATAAAAAGGTCCACAAATCTAGTCTACAAGTTAGGTCTACAACGTTCTCACATTCACAAAATATAAAAGAATCTATATAAAAATAAAAGCCTATTTAGACTAAATGACATGATTGCCATTACTACTGAAACAAATCAGAATCAAAATCCTATCCACAAAAGCCATAAATAAGGAGTTGAAATAAGAATCCGAAGTATATAATTTCAAATAATGAGATGCCAATGAATTGAGATGAAATGAAACAAAACGTCATTTTTAAAAGCTTAGCTCTCGTAAAAATTGCCAGTAAGAATTTTGTGTTTTCCAACTACACAGGTACGATTAAGATGGTTTCTGCATAGGTTATTCTGCATATATAGACTATGAATGATAGACTGAAGAATGATGTGATAAGGCAACGGTGCGGCTTAAAAGAAGATGTAGTGACAAAAATTGAAAAGAGTATGCTAAGATGGTTTGGTCATGTTGAGAGAATGAATGAAGGGCGACTAACAAAAGGTATTTACAGTGCAGATGTGACCTTATTGGTGATGTTCTTCAGAAAGGTCAGGTGCTGTAGTACTCACAACCGACGTACGTGTATGACCAGATGTATGAACGTATACGAGGCAAAAGGAGTATGTAAGGATCGTAGGAGGTGGCGTTCTGTAGTTTCTGCCTACCCCCATGGGAAGAAGGCGTGAGTTTATATATGTGTATGTGTATTTTTTCTAGGTAAACATTGTTCCACAGTACGCCCGTCGACTCAAAAACGGAATCAAAAACTTAACTTTACCTAATTTACTTCCACCGTCCGAACTTATTTGTCTTTTCTAGAAATTCATTTTCTACGAAAACTTAACAATGTTTGACTTCAAAAGTTTCAAGCTTTATTTATGAGGCTGACAACAGCTAAAGTGCGGTCGGACTGCATGGAAAAGAAAGAAAAGCGCGATGACACAACGCTGGTAATATATTGCACAAAATGAAGCAATTATCTATTTACAAAAACTCTATTGATTGGACTAAAAAATTACAACGTTAATATATGTTGCTTGTAGAATAATCGGACAAAAAATCAGAATGATTGCATGCCTAATAGAATAGTTATTAATAATTAAAATAAATTTTTACAGGTATATTCGTGATTTTTTTCTATCGTATCAAGTTAATTGTATTATGTTTTCAACACACTATCTAACTAGCATATCCTGAAGAATATCATATATTTTTTTGATTTTGTTTACTGCTTTGGATCATATACATTTTGGGCATTATACAACTTGCTTTTAGGTTCTGTTGACCTCTTGAAATGAGACTAACAAACTTGAAGGTAAAAGTTATGGATGCATAAACCATTTTTAATAAGGTCGTCACAGGCCAGATGTGCGAACGGTAAGGGGCGCAAATTGAATGCCCTTAAATGGCCGGAATTGGTATACCTATTACGATTTTGTATGCTGTGTTGTATCAGGTTAAAAACTTTTGTAAACAATTAAATTAAAAACTTTAACTTCAAAAAGTCCTGAAAGATATAATTTATTTGTTTTTTTTTTTAAAGAAGCTCATATTTTAGAGTTGTAAAACTAAGGTAGGTTTAACAAAACAAACGACGTTGTTTCGCATGTTAACAAATAGGTTAAGGTTTATGTTAAAACAAGAAATTGCAATCGGAAAAGTCACAGGCAGAAGTAGTTGGAGATATTTGCTGGTTTGTGTTTTGTTTAGTGGTTTGTTTTTTTTTTGTCCCGGCTGTCATTCGAGGATTTTTGACAGTCGTTACGGGTCGTCAGAAGCCCGAATGTCTGACAATCAGTATTCATGTAGTCAAGGGGTATCGTAATACCCAGTAACTGGGTTATGAAGGTCAGATAGGCAGTCGCTCCATGTAAAATACTGGTATTCAGCTGCATCTAATTAAACTGGAAGTTGATCTCAACAAATTTGGGAAAAAAATAAGCAGATGATTTGTGATATGAACCATAAATGTAGGTAATTGATAAAATTCAATCGTGCCACGGGTTTATGACCAAAAAGTTGATATAGAAGTCAGTACGGAGAAGGTATGAATATCGACATTATAATAGGCAAAATACAGCAGCTGCTGTACATAGGCCTTTTTTTATGCATTCCCGCTCGTGGGGGGACGAGACGGGATATGTGGGACTCCTGTCGGAATGACAGTATACCCACTAAAACTCAGCGGTGTTCCCACATCGCCGTGATGGGAGGGCCATGGGAATCCGGCTCAGCCTTTGCATCCACAACCCTCCCGGCGCGTGCCCACCTAGGTAGTGGGCCCCGCATGCCCCCCAAGCTGGAGCGCTACGGGAATGGCCCGGAACACCTGGCCATTCCCGTCCGACACTGGTGGAGGCCTGTGCAATACAGGCAAGGGCGCCCCCGCACCCGTTGCCTGCTGGTCTCCACCTGGGAATCCTCCCAGGTGGAGACCAGCAGGCAACGCAGTTTGACAGTCATCCCCAGGCCATCCGGCCTGGGGATGACTGTCAAACTGACGTCTTCTTCGACCCCTCCTCCGCCTTCGGAGCAACGCCGCGTGAGGATCATCCTCTCGCGCGCGCTGAGCCGCCTCCTTCTGGGATATGACGTGTTTGCAGAAGGAGGCGACTGCCGCCCAGGACCTCTCATCCTGCAGCGTGGCGTTAACCAAGCCGGGAAGTGAGAGGTCCGGTCCAATTACCGCGATGAGATTGCGGCGCGTCTCGGACCACGACGGGCACACCTCGAGGGTGTGCTGCGCCGTGTCCTCCACCGCGCCACAGTCGTGGCACGACGGCGTCTCCTCCCGTCCTATTCGGTGCAGGTACGATCCGAAGCAACCGTGTCCGGACAGCACCTGCACCAGACGGAACGAGAGGAACCCATGCGACCGCTCGAGCCAGTCGCGCAGCACTGGCCCAATTGCGTCAAGGGTTCGGCGGCCAAAGGCTGCGGTGGCGAGTTCCCCCGTCCAATGGAGAACGATGGCATCCCTCGCCTCCCGCCGGACGGCTTCCCGCTCTTCCGGGGCTGGGCGTTCTCCTCCCGCCCTCCGCCCCGCCGTCCATTCATATACTCTGGCGAGCACCCACGCCTCGAGTTCCCAAGGAGGAGTGCCGGCCAGAGCACATGCTGTCGCGAAGCCCACTGTGCGGTAGGCCCGCGCCGCCCGCTGGGCTATGGCCCTTTGGGGCGCCCGCAAGGCGGCGGCGTTCTCCCTCCTTTGGAGGGAGTCCTCCCAGATAGGAGCCCCGTAAAGGGCCATACTCCTCAAGACACCGGCGTAAAGTTGCCGGCATCGCGCGCTGGGCCTCCCCAAGTTGGGAAGCGCTGTTCATAGGCCTACCCCAAGAATACCCAAGGATAGGAACCTGGAACTGCACTTTGGAACGGATTTCTTATTTATTTATTTAAAGGCGGGATTCGGATATCCACCAATTTATAATATTCATTGATACCGAATTTAGAAGTAGGAATTTAAAATGCAAATTATACACAAATAAACGAAAGTTACTTATAGTATAGTGAGATCATTTCTGAACTCTACGCAGGCGAAACTAACGGCGAAAGCTAGTAACTTTATAAATAAATACAATAGGTACAAAAAAAAATGTGAAACTATTTGATTGCAGCTAGTGTATTCGAAAACGTGCAAAATAAAATAGTATTCAAACTAAAATTGAATGCAATTCAATTCAATTCATTGGACAGTAAGTAGTCGGATTGAAATCAATTCAGTGTGCTGAAAAATTAAATCAAGCGGAAATCAGTTTTATTTTTCGAATATTTCTGTACCTCATGTGCGCTTTTATAATTTCTTACGTGACTATATTATCCTGGACGCCCACGTCCACATCCCGGTTTCACGATAACACAGGAAAGTAAAATTTATGGACATATTATGAAGATGGTTTTAACTTTCCGTTCACGACAACGTTATAACGTGCACGTATTTCCATACATTTTATGGACATGGACGTGGACATAAACAATAATATCGCTACGTTAGAAATAATGTTTTAAAATTGCACATTACCTGAGGTGATACTGACGAGAATTATTGTTTTTTACTGCTTTTATTTTACGACACAGGCGTATGATTGAAATTAAAACTCAATATAGATGTTCAATTTAATCCATACAGACTTTGTTTTGGATATAATATATTTTAGAGGTACAAATTATTATCAACCGCCCCAATTGCGCAACACACTTTATTTTATAATCCGAAGAATTTTGAAAGAAATCCATTGCTTCCTATGTTTGAAAAATTCGTCTGCTCGACAACGTGAATAACGCAATGAATGTTGTGGAATTGTCACATTGAAAGGCATTGCAAATGTTAGGGTGTTACGCAAATACCCCGCTGCTTGGTATTTGAGTATATGGTAGGTATAGAACTTAAAAAAATAATGTTTCTATCAAAATTAAATATAAGAAGTCAACCCAAAAAATTCGGCTGAAATCGCCAAGGTTACAATAGGAACAAACCTATCGGATATACTCGCAACCTTCCGAAGAATATTATTATGCAAGAAACGTGATAACGTTGGATTTTAGCCTTAAAAGTCTACCCAACAAGTTAGGGAATTTTTAGGTACTACTTGAGTAGAAAATTAGAGGGTAGTCATTAGTCAGTTTAACGTGTGAAGCGTATTTATTATGTCGGATATAGAATGGTGAAACGTATACTGAAATATAACACAAATGAGACGTCCAAATGTATGTAATGCAACATGAAATTTAACACCAATGAGACGTCCAAATGTAATGCAACATGAAACGTAACACAAATGAGACGTCCAAATGTATGCAATGCAACATGAAATGTAACACAAATGAGACGTCCAAATGTATGCAATGCAACATGAAATGTAACACAAATGAGACGTCCAAATGTATGAAATGTAACACAAATGAGACGTCCAAATGTATGCAATGCAACATGAAATGTAACACAAATGAGACGTCCAAATGTATGCAATGCAACATGACATGTAACACAAATGAGACGTCCAAATGTATGCAATGCAACATGAAATGTAACACAAATGAGACGTCCAAATGTATGCAATGCAACATGAAATGTAACACAAATGAGACGTCCAAATGTATGTGATGCAACACGAAATTTAACACAACAACTATGCACAATGTGTGTTACATTTCACGTTACGTTTCACCACTCTATGCCCGGCATTAGAACACCATATTTTTATCAGCCTCCAGCCAGTCGATTCTGTAAAAAACTCACCGCAAAAACTTAGGTCAAGTGACCTTGAAGTGAGCTGTCATTTCATCAGGTGCTATGGATTGACACTATTGACAGCTCACTTCTATCTTACTTCACTTAAGTTGTCACGGTGAAATTTTTACAATATAGATCAGCAGGCGGCTGCAAAAAAAAACCAAGCGTAAAAACCCAATAACATTTTGCCTGACCTTGGGATTGAACCCAGGAGATGGTCAATAGTCGTGATTGCCACTGGACCAACGAGGCAGAATTTGCAATAGCTAATATTGTACTCGTATTATTGCTCCTAGACCTAACATTTGCTAAGTATTCATATTTGTAAAGAGTACATACCTACTATTAATCGTCATAAGCTATGCGCTATTGCTTTGGGATAATAATCCTACTAATATTATAATTGTGAAATTTTGTGAGGATGGATGGATGGATGGATGGATAGATGGATGTATGTTTGTTACTCTTTCACGCAAAAACGGATTTGGATAGAATTTTTAACACAGATAGTTTATAACCTGGATTAACATGTAGGATACTTTTTATCCCAGTAGTACGTTCCCGTGGGATAATTTCAGACAAGTACGCGGGCGAAGCCGCGGGCAAAAACTACTTAGTAATAAATATATATTAAACTAGCTTTTGCCCGCGGCTTCGCCCACGTGGAGGACGGAAAATATCCCACGGGAACGTTTAAAACTGGGGGCTAGTTATTACTATACATCGTAAAAAAAAAAATGCCATTCTTCACCACTCTCAAACTCAAGAATTTATCCTGAAGAATGAAAATCTGTAAGAACTTTCAACAAAAAAGGTTTTCTTTATATTTTTTTTACATTATCAAGTTTTATATCGCTGCGCTACCATTTTAGAGGCTGATCCCTCCGTAAACTTCGAGAGCGCATTATATGAGCACATACCTTACAATATTGTGTACAGTTGACAAAACATGCAGTTACTGCAACTCTTTACCAATAAAACTTAAACGTCTTGTACTTATTACTCAAGATGGAATTTCCAAAATTACTTCCTTTTTGTATTCCTACGGTATAAAAGGTATTTATTATTAAAATTTTAAGTTCGTTACCCCGATGGTGTACATAGGCTGCACGTTGATGTCAGCTTCTCAGATTATACACACATATTAATGATGAATATTGTTGCATTGATTAGTGAAAACATCTTTTATTTTTTCCTGCATTCCAAATTCTTTTGTCAACTGTACACCCGTTATCCTTCAAGTTGAATCACCTCATCAGGTCTTCGATTTTCAAAAGACATCCATTTAAATATTCAATCACAGATGTAAAGGGTCAAGACTAACTTTTGACCTCTTAGGATCTTTTGTTAGGCAGACCTCTTCTCCAATGGATACCTCCATTTCGTGATAAGTATCCAACGATTTTTGTAGTATTTGAGGACTGAAGACGATTCTCCTTTGTTTTAGATGCTGCAGAGATTTCGTCGGGAGCTTTGCGCCCATTCAAGTGTTTGAATAAAGGTGTCCCTTTAAGTTGGTAGATTCTGAAAGTCTGTTGATACATTTGTTGTATTAGACAGAGGCTCTAGCAAAAACACACGATGTAAAGTAATGTTAATTCGAACGATGTTTCAATCGAAAATACGACTATCCGAAAACTTGTATCATCCATAGATGTACCTAAATAAAATCTTAAAACTGCGTAAATTGTATGTGCAAAACGAGAATTTTAAATTTTAAAATCGTTCGTATTACCAACTCTGCGCGTTACCTAGTTTTTTATTATTATTTTAAGGTAATTATAATAGATAAATAAAAATTGTGATTAAAAGTTGTTTTGTAACTTCTATTAGACCATAGTAATTGTACATTTTACTCAAATAATTACCTAAGTAGGTATTATTAATGTATAACTAATTTGTATGCCCTAAACAGGTAAAATATGGACTGTGCATAATGCACCAATTTTCACATCTGGTAAACAAACTTGTATTTTCAGCAAATACATTATTCTTATTCTGCTCGTGCTAGGCCCACAGCTAATTCGAGTCGGTTTTCCTTAAACCCATAAGAAATGATAAATGATTTTATTTCCGTAAGTAGGCTTGTACAAACACTTTTACATGTCAATCATATTTTTAAACTTGATGAGGTCGGAGTTTCCTATCTGACTACTCGGAGAAGAAATGCCGACACAAACTCAGAGGTCACAGACTCTTTTAAAGTCCAGACATAATCTTGTGTGAATATGTGTGTCTACCTGAGTTACAATTGTACATTTTCCCAAACACAAGGCCACATTTGCCTGCTGCATACAACATTTCAGAGTAAGCGACGACTTAGTTCTTGTCGAAAAGTTTTCACAAGCGTCGTCGGCAAGTGTGTCGTTGACTTCTGTTCTTCGTCTGTTAGTGTCCTCCTCCATAATAGATTTATTTGACAAGCATTTTAAAATATTATAGAGCGTAAAGTATGCTGATGTCCATTTCCTGACTGATTAAAAATTATTCAGGAGTTAAAAGAAGACAGTAGCGTGAAGAGATTATATTATTGTGTTTTCTTTGCTCTTTATGCTACGGACGGTCACCAAAGATGACCCATGGAAAAATCCTTCCTCTCCAGATTATAGCCAAGCCAAAAGATGCTTAAGAGGCTTACATGAGCTAAAGCGCGGTCACTGTCGGATTGCATAGAAAAGAAAGAGACGCGCGATGACACAACGCTTGTAATTTATTGCAAAATATGAAGCAATTATGGATTTACAAAAAATCTATTTATTGGACTAAAAAATTAAAACACTATTACGTTAGTATGTTACTTGTAAAATAATCTGACAAAAAATCTGAATGTTTGCATGTATATTAGTATGGTCTATAATAGTTTAAAAAAAAAAATTGAAGTGTATTCGTGATTTTTTTTTATCATGTCAAGTAAATTGTATTATGTTTTCAACACACTATCTAACTGGCATATATCCAGAAGAATATCATATATTTTTCTGATCTTGGTTACTGCAGTGGATCATATATTTTTAGGCATTATAAATTTGCGTTTAGGTCATGTAGTTCCCTTAATGTTGTAGTATTAACAGATGACCGATCTAGGGACGGGCCGGGCAGCGGATATGGTTCGCTCCCTACACAATCTTACAACAAAAAACCTTTTTAAATTCAAGAATTGTTTGTTGTTTAATTGTTTCGGAAAAAAATGTTAAAAAATTCCATAACATTAGAATTTTGAGGAAATTTATTCTATGGAAAACTGATTACTATAGAATTGGCAGCATGGGTATCGTTAAAATATGTTATTCAACACTTCTTAGGAATTCATAAAAGCCCCAAATTATGAAAATATTATAAATAACATGCACGAAAATTTCCAAAAATTAGGTTGGTTTATGTATGAGTCAAAAAATAAATTTTGTTCATTCACATTTGAGCAACTTTTCTGCAACTTAGGAGCTTTTAGTAAGGAACAAGGAGAAAGATTTCATCAGGATATAAAGAAAATGGAGCGGAAGTACCAAGGAAAGTGGAATATTAGCAGGAGGTTGGCTGACTACTGTTGGTTGATGAAGCGTGATGATCCAAACCGGACTCACAAGAGCAAATCGCTCAACAAAATTTTCGCAGAAAAAAGGAAACATTCCACAAGCCTCTGTAGTATTTTAAAATGTTGATCTTCACATAAACCACTTACCAGATAAATAAATCAAAAATACTAACTACTCATTTATTATTTTACTTTAGACCTTTTTTTACCTGAATAACCGCAACATTAACGTGATTTTTATAAATGTGTGTAGTGAAAAACTCTGACGTGACAGAAAAAAACCGATTTCAGACTCGTGTTTAGGAGATACCAAAACCCTATCAGCACTGAAGTAAAAAAAAAACGTGGATTTTAAACCACTTTTGTCGTCTATAAAGTCTGAAATTCTAAGAACGGTTCGTACATTTCTGCACGAGTGTACACTGCGCTATCTTTGCAAGAAATAAACAACACTGACCTTTCGCGATCCGTAGCTTAGGAAAGGGTAAACGGTTAGTCTGTTTAACTCCTGACATTTTGCTCGTGGAAGTATTGCGATAAATAACAGCAATATCAACAACTGTTCATACGTAAACATTACGTAAGCAAGAAATAGGAAGTTTGGAATTCGGGGAAGCAAAGATATTATGTCTTGCTGATACTAGAACAACTTATGCCGTAGTAAAAAGATTGACAGTCAACAAGGTTGGTAGCTATTCAAAAGTAACGTGTTACAAACTCGAATCAGTAGTAAGTACTTAGCCAGAACGTTACCACACTAGTATTGACTTACTAACGCGCTATTAAGAGGGCGCACAACGGTCCACTAGCACCACTCCTTTAAAAGAATATTATCTCGGGACTGAGAAGGAATTATGAACACCGGCTTGTAAGGGCCCTCGGTAAATGTGTCTAGGATTTTCCAATACCTTTTATAAAGTTTCATATTGAGACACGAAGCAACAAAATTCGATCGAAAGAAAAGGGGCCACATTCCTTTAGACCGTATTTTGTTGCTTTGTGTCTCAATATGAAACTTTATCACACTATGAAAATAACTAAAGTATACCAAACGGGCCGTCTCTAAATCAGTTAAACCACGAATTTTTCTAACGGCGTATGCTGCAGAGCTCAGCTTTTTTGACAATTTATCTATGTGGGGGCCCCATTGAAGCTTGGTATCCAAAGTTATGCCTAAGAATACTGTGGTATTTTCAGGCTTCAGTACTTCACCCTTTATGAGAACACTAGTTTCTACTTGTCTAACATGAGGTATCGTAAACTTAATACATTTCGTTTTTTTCTCGTTAAGAAGTAGGTTATTAACATTAAACCAGTTAACTACTACTACGAGGGCGCTATTTACATTGTCAGTAAGCAGCTGCTGACATTTGAGTTTAAATAAAAGTGAAGTGTCGTCTGCAAACAACACTATATTATGTTTATCCTTTATGTTCCTGTTTGTTATGCAGTAATTTGTGTTTAGTAAAAAATCTTTGCATTTGATTCAAAATAAGTTTTTCGAAAATTTTACTAAAGGTAGGTAGTACCGAAATAGGTCTGTAATTAGTAGGGTCTGATATACTACCCGATTTATATAACGGTATTATTTTACTGTTTTTCATAAGTTCAGGAAACTCACCACGGTCAATACAATTATTAAAAATAATAGCTAAAGTAGGTGCAACAATGATTATTATCGACTTAGCAACGTCCACAGAATTACCCCATAGATCTGCGGTCTTTTTAACATTTAATGTGTGAAAGGTTTTAATTATATCTTTACAGGTGACATATTGGAAATGAAATTCAGAATCACAAACGTTTTCCTTAAGTAAAGACTCTGCAGCAGTGGGTGATGAGTTTAGAGATTTAGTAGTGGATACGGGAACATCTGCAAAGAAATTTTCAAAGGCCACGGCGACTTGTGAATCTGATTTAATTATATTGTTATCAATATCAAGGCTGTAGTTACTACATCGGTTGCAAGACCTTCCCGTTTCGCTGTTAATGATACTCCATGTCATTTTAATTACATTACTACTATTTTTAATGTTTGAACTCAAATAACGTGTCTTGGCTATACTACAAACTTTTTTAAATAATTTAGAATAATTTTTAACGTATACATTAAATTCAGCAGTGTTTTGAACATATAAATTAAGTCCGTTCATCATATAATTCATAAAGTCGTTTTCTACTTTTATGTATACCAATGGTGGCCCAGTCACTGAAGGAAGCGTTACTATTCACCGAGAAAGTCTTTGGAATGAATGTTTTACCAAATTGCGTGCAATACATATTAAAAAAATCATTATATTGTTCATTAGGGTCATCATTAGTCGACAAAAATGGTAATTTACTTATAAGTTTAGGTTTAAATGTTTCCAAGCGATTACTAGTTTTTTGGGTTAACAGTGATATCTTATTTAATAACTTTTTTGTTTATATTAGGAATAATGATCAATTGTCCGCAATGATCAGAGTCTATTAAATTAATAATTTCTTTATGGGTTCGTGTAACATCTGTGTAAATGTTATCTAGGCATGAGGCACTAGTGGGAGTTATTCTAGTGGGCTCCAAAAACTGGTTAGCAAGTTTGTATGACTGAAAAAAACTTATAATTTTAGTACTTAACCCAGAATTTTCTTACAAATTAACATTAAAATCACCACAAGTTATAATAGACTTGTTTGAATTACAAATTTTGTGCAACACTTCATCCATAACCTTTTCAAAACAATCATACAATCCTGAAGGTGGTCTGTATACACTTAATATAATGAACTGCTCCAATTTTATACAGGCTATTTCAATTGTCCGCTCAAAAGAGAGGCTCACAATATCCTTGCGATCTTTAAATTTAAGCTGGTCATTAAAAAAAAAAAAAAAAAAAAGTAGGTTTACAAGATTGTAGGACTGAAAGAGACTTAATATTTTACTACAAGAACCCGAGTTTTCTAATAAATTAAACTTAAAATCACCGCAAGTGATAGTGGACTTGTTCGAGGTACAAATCTTGTTTAACACTTCATCCATTACCTTTTCAAAGCAGTCATACACTCCTGAGGGGGGTCTGTACACACTTAATACAATAAACTGCTCCAATTCTATACAGGCTATCTCAACAGTTCGCTCAACAGATAGGCTCACAATATCCTTACGTTCTTTATATTTAAGCTGGTTACTTACTAAAATTAAAGAGCCACCATGTATAGCATTTACTCTGCTGAACGAACTACCAACCTGGTGATTACTAAAATTGAACATGAGCGGGTGGCTTTTAAGCCAATGTTCTGTCACACAAAGAATATCTATATTGCTATAATTCAGAAATAATTCTACTTCTAAATCTTTCTTCAAAAACCCTTGAATGTTTTGATGCACCAGGTTGATACTATTTATTTTTTTTACGCTTCCATTTGATTTATTTATTAGAACGTCGTACGAACGTATTATATTTATTAGAACGTCGCCTTTAAGAAAAGATGGATACAATCAATAATTTTAGTCCCTTTTTTATAAGGAGATTTTAAATGTATTTACACCACATAAAAACAAATAAGAAGGAGCATTGTGATGATAGGATCACGATCATAATTAATGTGCTTTTAGATGTGGTTTATTACTCTTAATTAATGAGTTAATAGCCGCTTAATAACGCACTATCGCAAGGTTTTGCTCGGGGTAGCGCCTAAACTAGTTTGTAACACGTTACTTTTGAGTAGTGTCGTGAATGATGCGCCTGACCCCGCGTCCTAACCAAAAGAGATCGTCGCGGGACTACGCGATCGTAATTTTTTTATTGGTATTGTTGTTGCATGAACTGTTGTCAAATAAGCGTTATTCTTTCTTTCTTTTATTTTTCATACATGGCCGGCTTTTAATTTTGTGTAGTGTGATTAATCGCACTCCCCACCGAATAATACGGTAATGTGGTATTACGGCAGTTTTAGTTTTATTGCATATTCGGTGTTTAGAGCATTAGTTACATCTTGTATTTTTTTTTGAAAAAAGTAGAATACTTTCAATGGTACCGTAATTAACATAACAATATTATTCCTTTAAAATCAAAACACACTTTTTGCATGAATAAATACCTTAACAAGTTATTACAGATTATGCAAACGTTAACTTTTTCGGTAAGCGACGATTACCATTTTATTCGCGAAAGAAATGCGTATCTTGTTCAACGAAAAGTATAAAAGAACTATATTCGTGTGTTATTTTTATTTACAGGATTTGGTGATATCTTTTTACAAAACATGACAAATAATTACGCAAAATCGTAATTTCGTTCATTGTATCATATTAGTCAATATTTTTATAGCAAGCGGTTGTACAATAAAATATTGCGATGATTTCATACGTAACGAATGAATACA
Organism: Griposia aprilina; assembly: GCA_916610205.1. Lineage (NCBI taxonomy): Eukaryota > Metazoa > Arthropoda > Insecta > Lepidoptera > Noctuidae > Griposia > Griposia aprilina. Next base: position 16,196,664 of record OU744305.1, read on the forward strand.
GTATTATTATTCCTGTGATTGACGAGTAAGAGCGCACGCATAATTTTAATTCAGTACTAAAGAAAGGGACAGAGCGGTGCCCCGGCTTCGGCGCGTGCGGTTTGTTTACTCAATCACCAGTGCGACATTATTGTACTGTGAAGTGTTGTGTTGCAGAGACTGTTACTAGAAAAAAGTGTGTGAGTGTGTGCGTGTATGTGTATGTTTTGTTGTGGTGTAAAAGAAAATACCCAGTATACAATTTTACAATTTACAACGCTCATAACAAATCAGGACACTGTTACGTATGGCACCTTTCTATCGCCAAAAGAGGTTCCATAGAAATTGGTAGTTGCTTGGCTCAATTCATCAAAGAAGAAAACAGTAAAGGAATCAAGAATTTATCATTATTTTCCGATGGTTGTGCAGACCAAAATAAAAAAACGGTATATTTTTGCTTTATACCTCCATGCCCTAAAAGTCTATGTCATGGAAAATATTACACACAGGTTTTTTGAAACTGGAGATAGCCAGAATGAAGGCGACAATATGCATTCATGCATTGAAAGAGCCTTAAAAAATAAAGTGCTTTATACTCCTGACCAAATATACGGGGTTATTTTAAATGCAAAGGTGGGAGACAATCAATACTCTAAAAGAAATGGAGCAGAAGGATTTCTTTAATATTAAAGATTTATATACATAAACTCACGCCTTCTTCCCATAGGGGTAGGCAGAAACTACAGAACGCCACCTGCTACGATCCTTACATACTCCTTTTGCCTCGTTTACGTTCATACATCTGGTCATACACGCACGCCGGTGGCGAGTACTACGCATTTGACCTTTCTGAAGAACATGACCAAAAAGGTCGCTATATGTCTTCCTAGGACGCCCGCTCCCCGCGTTTCCACTCACATCGGCCTTGTAAATACCTTTTATTAGTCGCCCTTCATTCATCCAACTCGGCTTCCGCAATGGAATGAGTACCGAAGATGCCATTTTGGCACTGTCTGACCATGCTGTAAGGACTCTTGACAATAAGCAAAAATGCTTAGGTATCTTTATCGACTTATCTAAAGCCTTTGATACCGTTTCCGCGCCAGCATTACTGAATAAAATGGAAGCCATTGGAATCCGGTGAGTGGTATTGGAAATCTTCAGGGACTATTTACGGAGTCGTACACAGGTGGTAAAAATTGAGCAAAATGTTGGTGATGAGCTCCCGATCGAATATGGTGTACCACAAGGTAGCATTTTGGGCCCTACCGTCTTCCTGGTATACAGCAATGAGCTGTGTCAGTTTCCGATCCATAACTGTAAAATTGTTTCATACGTCGATGATACTTCTTTGTTGGTTGATGGAGGAGACTGGACTCAATGCTATCGTAACGCCGAAATGGCACTTGCTTGTGTAATGGAATGGTTGTGTAATAACTCTTTAACAGTTAACGTAAGTAAAACGGTCTGCATGCCTTTCGCCATCAGATCAAATTTAAGTCCACCAACATCTTTATCTCTTAAAATGCACACATGTTCGTCTTCCACCTCTTGTGACTGCCCTGAAATCACCAAGACACCTACTGTTAAGTATTTAGGTGTACACATCGATCAACACCTGCACTCACTGGCGAGTAGAACTCGCAAACTCATATACGTCTTTAAAAAATTACGCAATTCTGCTGATACGGACACCCTTAAAGTCGTATATTACTCATTGTGCCAATCCATTTTAGTGTACTGTATTCCAGCCTGGGGTGGAGCCAGTGGAAATCATTTTATTCGACTAGAACGAGCTCCGAGAGCCGTACTGAAAGTCCTACTCTCTCGGCCGTTGAGATACTCTACAGCACAGTTATATGCAAAATCCAAAGTGCTATCAGTCAGGCAACTGTATATCCTCCAGTCCATGCTCCGTAAGCACTCAACTCGTCCGTTATCAGAGCCAAAAGGTAGGGTCAAACACACAGTCTTCCCGTTAGAGTTGTTTAAAACTTCCTTCGCTAAAAGGCATTATTATATCAACAGTACGAAACTTTACAACCAGTTAACTAATTATTAATTTTTTCCCCTAAAACTAAATACCTGTGTAAATCTGAGTTACAACAATATCTGCAAAGACTTACCTACCGTATGACTAAGGATCTTTTGATTGGAAACTATTTCAATCTCAACAGATAGCTCAAAATTAAATACTACCTGCTGAATTTAATATACATACATCTCGCTCACAAACACATACTCACACACATATACTTACTCACAAATACTCTCACTCACTCAATAACAAACACACACTTCACCAATTAGTTAATCAAAATCAGTTTTAGTTTTCTCTCTTTTATTATGTTCCCGCTTTTTATTAGTTTTCCCTATAAATCGGCCTGCATTGTATCTTTTATGTTTGTTCTTTTTACTTTGTATATCATTGTGTCCTATCTAGGTATAAATTATAAGGCTTATTATATCAATGCATAATTTTGAAGGTACACTGACTTCTAAGATACAGGTTTTTACCTAGTTTAGAGGTCAGGGTCTTTTTTACAAATGATAAATGATAAATGATAAATGATTTTATCTCTGTAAGTAGGTTTGTACAAACCCTTTTACACGTCAATCATATTTTTAAACTAGATGAGGTCGGCGGCGGTTTTACTGTGAATCACTTAGCTTAAGCCATTTTTCATTTGTTTCTTGTTCACTGTAATGTTCGTGCATCTCTGGGAGTAATAAAGATTTATTATTATTTATTATAATTATTATTATTCTCTCAACATGACCAAACCATCTAAGCATACTCTTTTCAATTTTTGTCACTACATATTTTTTTAAACCGCACCGTTGCCTTATCACAGCATTCTTCAGCCTACCATTCATAGTCACACCACACATGCTTCGCAAGGAACGCATTTCCACAGCATTTGTTCTATTTTCATGATTCTTTTGCCACACCTAACACTCACTTCCATACATAAGCGTAGGCACCAGCACACCATTGTGAACAGCCAGTCGTGCTGTTTTGGACATCAACTGGTTGGTCACAATTGCATGTGTAGCACCATTCACTTTATTTCCTGCATTTACTCTTCCTTCCACATCTCCATCAGTCTTTCCATCCCTTGTAAACAGACTCCCCAAATATACGAACTCACTTACTTGCTCCATACTCTTATCATTTAATTTTACATCACATAACGATACATCCTCTTCTCTTTCAAACACCATGACCTTCGTCTTATTCACATTTATATTCATCTCTTTCATTTTATATGATTCATCCATCAAAGTCACCATGTTTTGCAACTCTTCTGCTGACGATGCAAGTAGAACTTGATCATCTGCGTAGAGAAGGCATTTGACAGACAACTCATTGATCGTCAATCCACACTCACCCTCTTTCAAATCTCTCAGACAACTATCCATGTACAAGTTGAACAGCCATGGTGACGCTACACAACCTTGTCTAACACCCCTTGAGATGCAGAACCAGTTTGTGTATGCCCCATTTATCCTAACACAAGCACTGGAATCCTTGTATAAAGATTTCAGTATCCTTACCAAGCGTTAGTCCACACCGTACAAGGATAGTTTCGACCATAATTCTTAATTATTTCCCACCACATACTGTCATAGGCCTTCTCCAAGTCAACAAAAGCACAGTAGACTTTCTTGTGCTTTTCCAGATGTTTTTCGGCTATGCACCTTAGGAAGAAGATCTGATCTACCATACCTCAGCATTATCATAACAACACATAACATAACATCACGCCTGTATTCCCCGAAGGGTTAGGCAGAGGTGCACCTATAGTGCACCCACATTTTGCCAGTTATGTTTAAGTCCCATGTAATAGGGGGCGAGGGGGCAGTATTATCATAATTTCAATAATTCCCTCCAAACCTGTGACAGTAGCACAGAGCTGTCTTCGGAATCTGAATCGGATTATAATGATGATTAGCATGTTTTTTTATTTAAATATTATTTAGATACCAACGGCCCAATGAGCCAAAAGGACTTCCAAGTGATTATTGTTTGTGATAGAAAACATTACCTGATTATTAATAAATAAATGACTGATTATGATAAATGATAAAACCTTCGTTTTATTTCATAAGTTTTAACAAATTCCCTATTATATAGGTACTCGTATATTATTATGTATGTAAATTATCCAGTATTAATCAACTTCCTATAATTTTGTTATTTCTCTGCCAAATCAGATAATAGGCACTTATTGAAATATTTAAGAAAAACCTGTATTTTTCAACATAACATTATGTTACTGATCACTTTTGACACCACACATGGACGAATATTACTGTCATGTTCTAATACACTATGCACTATCGCTTGGATTTCACCCGAATAATATCGTAATATCATATTGCCGGTAGGATTTTTGTCACCGTAGTTCAAAGAATAATACTATAATGCATTAATACTGACTAAGATATCGTTGGGTTTCCACGCAAATAATATCGTAATGATGTGTTGCATACCATAGCTTTGGCCCACAATTTCAGTAACATTATTTTCGTCATAACGATTATTTTGTTCACCTATTACAAAAAAATAAAAAATAAGATAAAACAGATTGTAAAAAAATTAGCTTTGTTTTGATGTATAAATGGCTATTTTAAGATCCACCCGTGCTGAGATATATGCATAAAGCTGTTTACATTTTTCCTGTAAAATTTAGAATTAACGATTACGATATGGAGAGTGGGGGATTCGGTGGGGAGTGCGAAATTTGTCCATAGAGTGAACTAAGCGAATATGTAGTTTTCGTTTTCAATTTTCATAGTCGCTTTTGATATAACTAAGAGTGCCAAGCAACGTTATTAGGTGCGCGCTACCGTATGGCATCAAAGATATAGCGAACTAAGCGAAAAAGTAGTTTTCATTTTCAAAACTTCATAGTCGTTTTAGATAGAAATAAGAGGGCCAACTAACATAATTAGGTGCGCGCTATCGAAGGCCATAAAAATAGAGCGAAATAAGCGAAAAGAGTCGTTTTTAAAAGTGGTTTTCGTTGCTTATTAAGCAACAAAATAAGATACCTAATAGCTATAAGCTTGCAAAAGGTTCTAAGCGTGTCGATGGCAATCTAAATTGAGTCGGCCCAGAATTTGGCAACAAAAATCTGCTCATTATAAATCTATACTAATAACTTCTATGCTCTTCGTAACTACAGTCCAATTCCGAAAATGCTTTCTCTAATGTGACTGTAGCTACATTATTGCCAAATGTCATAGAATTATATACTTTGTTAAAAGAAGAAGGAAAACACGGGGACGAAGTCGTCGTACTGCTTGTTGGAATGTTAACTAGCTTCATCTTTCTGACTGACCGACCCCTTGACAATTCAAAAGTGCCTGTAATTGGTTTATTTGAAATAAATGCTTTGAGTTTGAGTTTGAGTTTAACAAAAAGCGGTTGTTTGTGAAACGTAAATAAAACTTTATGCTGAAAATTACAGCGTAATTTTTAAGTCTTGCTTTCATAAAAATCGCAAGTAAGAATTTAATTTTTTAATTAGGTTTAAGATGGTTTTTGCATAGGTTATTGTTACTCCATACATGTTGTTCCACAGTACGCCCGTCGACCCAAAAATGGAATCAAAAAACTTAACTTTCCTTTACCAACTTTACTTCCATCATCCGAACCTATTTGTTTTTTCTGGAAATGATTTTCTACGAAAACTTAACAATATTTGCCTTCAAAAGTTTCAAGCTTTACGCAAATTGTGACTAACAAACTTGAAGGTGAAAGTTATGGATGTATAAACAATTTTTAATAAGGTCTTTACAGGCCACTGAAATTGGGCAGATGTGCGAACGGTAGGAGAAAATATTGAATACCCGTAAATGACCAAAATTGGCATACTGCAAATTTGTATGCTGTCGGGTATCCTGTGAAATGATGTTTAAGGTACATAATCGACGGTGAATTATCAATATCTAATAACTAACATTTTAGTGATTTTCACTTTATTGCATATTCGTAGGTAAAATATGGAAGACCTCGTATTTGCTAAGACATAAGGTCTGAAATCATTATGACCATCGCAAGCGTTTCCTACTATTTTTTTAATATAAGTAATTTTTTGATGCAAATGTTAAAAATTATAGAAAAGGCACATATTTTTCGCCTCCTGTAAAATCATGGTTTTGTATTTATTAAGGTGTAAGAAATTGATACTAACCTTCGATATGTATTATTATTTATAAACCAATGATTTATATGACTTTTGAGTAGCAGTTATATACCCAGATAGATAGAATATTATAATAGGAATTCTAATAGGATTTTAGATAATTCTATTCCTATCATAATAATAATAGGATAATTCTATTCCTAATAAATAATAATAATAGGAATAGAATTACCTAAAAGCCTCTTACCTTTTTATTTCAATGTGTTCAAATCTTTAAAATATGAATGCGTAATTTGTTGAAATGTACAAAAAAATCTTAAAATACTAAGATAGATTCTCCAACAAACTAATATTATTTCATTTCATTATTCATTTATCATTATTTTAGGTTTTGTGAAAGCCAATGCTCGGTCTCTGTCCTCATTTTTTTCTACCATCCATGACCAACTAATTTGATTCTCGCCTCACCTCCGTAGGCGTCACGTCACGCGCCATTCCTCAGCGCTCGACGCAAAACTTTTTGTTTTTACAAACTTTTTGATAAGTTCCATTCTTTACGGCTACTCTGTGGCTTCAGTAGGAGCGGGAAACACGGAAACTAAAGTGACTCATAGTGATTAAACTTGTGTAATTTTGCTTTAACTTTCAACAAAATATATAATTACGTTTCCGACATGGATTTCAAGGCCACCAATACTTTAATACAATGATATCGCCTTTTAATTATTTTTGGTTAAATTATTAAAACATTTAAACTTAGTTTGTTACGGCGTGAGATACAGCGGGGTAATTTCGTAACACACTAACAGTAGGAATGGCTTTCATTTTGAGAGTTCAACAACATTCATTGCGTTATTTACGTTGTTGAGCAGACAAACTTTTCGAACATATGAAGCAATGGATTAGCAATAGGCTTCAAAATGATCCAGATTGTGATCTAGTATGTTATGCAATTAGGGTGCAAGAACTAATTAACAACAATGGGTCGTATTTTATTGTATTGGACTTTTAAATTTAATATAAGTTGTCGGCAATACTTTGATCAAAGCATCGTCGCGATCTTTAACATACTTACCGACACATCATATTAAAAATAAACTGTTTTCTGTTTGTGGCCCATAATCTAGCTATAGCTAGATTATGGAAAAAAACCTGGGATATATCCCAGGTTTTTTTTTAAGCTGAACAGTAACCTAAGAAAGACGTTTATTACATCCGAAATATTATTGATTGTTGTTGAAATTTCCAAAGAGGAACGGGCACTATGGGCCGGTGCTGTAGCACTTTCTTACCCATCTTAAAATGAAGATCTGAATAAGCTCAACATTGTATTCTACTGCAGCATTACTCTAATGAATCAAATAATAAAGTTACAGCGGTTCCAAAAGTCCAATAATTACCGTTACAAATGCTAATATTATGACCTAATGATGGCAATAAATAATGTTTATACATTTTCGTTGTTTAATGAATTACACTGGTCAACAAAAAAACACTTTTAGTATGTAACATGACTTTTTTTGTCTAGTTATGTTTAGAACAAGGATAAGGATAATAGAAATAAAATTGGAATGTTCTAAATACGAATAGTTTTTTTGTAATTTGATTTTAAAATATATAAAAAATTTCAGTTTCTATCAACAAAATGAAGTTATTTCGTCTTATTGCAATATCAATATCAATGTAACTTTATGATTTACTTCTATATTTGGTTTCGGCGACGTCTCGTTGTAATGTCCATTAGTAATCTGCCCGCATTCGTGGTCTCCACTTGCCCTGATATCGTTTTTCTATCATAGAAATGTCTTGGTGGAATCTTTCACCGTGTTCATTGCTGACGGCGCCCAAACTTTCAGGAAAGAAGTAAATGTCAAATGTAAAATTTAAAGTCACTTTCATGAAAACAAGCCTTCAAAAGCAAGATTCAGAATCACCAAATATAATCATCTTCAATCGCTTTTCTTTAAATATAATCATCTTCAATCGCTTTTCTTTAAATATAATCATCTTCAATCGTTTTTCTTTAAATATAATCATCTTCAATCGCTTTTCTTTAAATATAATCATCTTCAATCGCTTTTCTTTAAATATAATCATGTTTCGTTAATTGCCTGATTTGAGGACTAATAAATAGTTATGCCCTCTTTTATTTTTTTATCACTCAGTTTAGGAAAATTTTCTTTCAAATGTAGAAAGCCATCATCACTTCTATCCATAGCTTTTACTAAGTTTTTCATGAGCCAAAGCGAGATCTTTTCGCCCATTCAGATCCACATAATATGTAACACAACAGATGTGTGGAACCCACGCTTTGTCTAGTTGTCTGATAGTAAAACCAAAATACTGTTCATATAATCGAGTAACTAATGGCGTCAAATTTCTTCGCTGAGTTTTAAAAGTAATGTCGCCACAAATGTGACAAAACTTGACAGGATCCTTTTTACACTTTCTTGACATTATTCTAGAATCACTTAACTCGGAAAATAGAAAACACAACTCCACTCTTAAAATAATAAATAGGTAATTACTCTGAATGTGAAAATGAAACATAAAAATGGTTAATTTTCAATATACCTAGTGGATAATGGTTGTAACACAAAAATGAGACCTGATCAAATCAAAATAAATATGGTGTTGGAATGAGGGTAGGTAGGAGATTCAAAATTAGTAAGCGCCTTTCTTGTTACAAAATTTTGTTGACCAGTGTTATTAATAGCTTAAGTGAACTATTAGAAATAGACAAAAAAGGACTACTCAGGATTGAGCAGGACAGAACACGCACTCGTATTGTTGAAACCCGGTCAGCGCGAGGGCAGGTAGCGATCTTTATTGATAGTACAGGAGCGAGAGGGACATATTCACATAAGTAGGATTCTTATAAAAGAGAAAAATGCATTCCGACTGACAACATGTAGATATAATAATTGTATCTACATGTTGCCAGTCGGAATGCATGATTATATGCATCTTTAGGCCATAATAATATTTGGGCACGCCACAACTGCGGCGGTAAGTCCCCTCTTTGAGGAGTGGCTTGAGAGGCGCCACGGCGTCCTCACCTTCCGCCTGACGCAGGTCCTCACCGGACATGGCTGTTTCGGGAGGTTCCTGTTTCGGATAAGGCGGGAGGAAACGCCCGGGTGTTGGCATTGTGTGGATCGACCGGAGGACACGGTGGAGCATACGGTGGAGGTCTGCCCAGCTTGGGTGGAGCACCGCCGTGTCCTCGTGGCGGCGATCGGCGGCGGCGATCTCTCGCGTCCGGCCCTGGTACAGGCCATGGTACGGAGCGAGAGGGAATGGGAAGCCGTCACCTCCTTCTGTGAAGCAGTAATGCTCGCGAAGGAGGAGGCGGAGCGCGTGAGGGTGCGGCAATCGTTGCGCCCTCACGACCCTAGTCGCCGCAGGAGGAGACACCCTGGGCGTCGGGAGTCGATAGCCGACTCCCGGCCACCGTAGGCGCGGGCTTGCGGACGGCGAGCAATGGGCAGCTCGCCGTCCGGTAAGGACCAGGCCCGGGTCGACGGCGCGTCGTGTTCCACGCGCGCCTCAAAGAGATGTCAGCATCATTGAAGGGGTCCAATAGGGCCGATGCCTGCCGGGGTCGCGGATTGTTCGAAAGAGTTACCGTGGCCCTGGCGCACAGGCAACTGAAGGAACACGGGTGGGTTTTAGTCAGTAAGAGTCTGACACGCCCTTCCGCTCCGCCCAGAGCGGGAGAGGTCATTTGATGATTTCCCACCCAAAAAAAAAAAAAAAAAAAGGCCATAATAATATTAGCATTTATTTGTAACGGTAATTATTGGACTTTAGGAACTGCTATCACTTTTTTATTTGATTCATTAAATACCATAGAATAAAATGTTAAGCATAGTCGGATCTTCATTTTTCATCTACAACACTGGGCCCACGATCCATATAAAGTTGCCCATTGTTCTTTCCAAAGATTGATATGAAATTGATGATTATTATTACGTAAATATATCATTCCTACAGTCGCAAATTGCATTTTAAATCAACATACGACGTTAAACAGAGCTGCAATTTGCAAAATACTAAAGAAAATTTGAATTTGGTGGGCTTCAACTAAGGATTCACCTTAAGAAATTATAATTACAAAAGCCTTGTAAAAATACTTACAAACTGAACTTTAATTAAAACAAAGGAAAACTGCCGTCATAAAAAAAACTAGTTTTGAAAACCGCTGTCACTCAAACGCGACCTACTCATCAGAAACATTTAGTTTCAACAAAAGAAAGGATCTAACATATTTTTTTAGTTTTTCGAACTTCATCGTCTGTAGAAAAGGCGTCGGAAGCATATTTCGGTCTCGGTAGATATTTTTCTGCCTATTTTCGAGTAACGATCTCTTTTTTCCGCTAATGTGGTCATACCATCTATCATAAGGTTCTGTGAACTGCCCTTCCTTATAAACTTCCTCATTTGTGTGTAGGTTTGACGTGTTTTTAACCGACTTCAAAAAAAGGAGGAGGTTCTCAATTCGACTGTATTTTTTCTAGGTGTGCTACCTCAGAACTTTGTTCTAGGTTAACCGATTTTGATGATTCTTTTATGTAGTCCCATATATATTTGATTAAGATCGGACTAGGAGTTTTTGAGTTATCCTTAATAATGCGTATTTTGTCTACTTAGTATATATTGATGATGTTTTAATAATTTCCTGTCACTGTTATTTACATATCAAGTAGTGGTATATGAATTTGGGGTAGGAACCACAACTAAAAAGGGAAAAATAAAAACTTTTTCCGACTTCCAAAAAAATTACTTTATTTTCGGAATTCGGTATCTTTGGTTTTGTATTTTCGTTTTTTGCCACAGACTTCCGAAATTAAAGTTATTATTCACTTTTTTATGTTTTTTTTTCGGATGTCGGTTGTTTTTGTATTTTTTTTTAACTTTTATTGAAAAATAACCAAACACCACGTGCTAGAAAATGGTAACCGCCACCTATCTGTAATGCCAGAGGCATCTTAAGCACATTGTCATCTCAATGACAAAGCTGTAAAATGTCTCATGTGCCGATGTGGTGGTGGTGGTATTTTTATGGTGTACTTAGTAAAGAATATTTGGCGTGGCAAGTTATCGCCCCATAGATCATATTTGATTGTAGGCGGTGTTCAGGGGTCTGTAGTCCGACCTTAGGCATATATTTATTTATTTATTAAAACTTTATGCACAAGTAAAAAAAAACTGTACAAAGGCGGACTTAATGCCTGACGCATTTTCTATCAGTCAACCTTAGGGTGATACAGAGACTAAACATGGCAGGTGCAATATACGGGATAGATAGCTTGGAAATAACTATAAAATACAAGAATAAAATATTAATACATAAATACTAATACATACATATAAACAAAATAAACTTTGTCAGGAGAAATAACGATCGGTAGAGGAGAAAACAAATCCAGCAAATCAACGCTGAAACGATGCAGCCAACTTCTGACGGATATGCTCACGTGCCTTCACCGACTGGTTGCCATCTTGATGTTCAGACGGAGCGCATTCCAAAGAAAAACCGCCTGGACAAAGAAAGAAGAATGAATGAAGCCAGAACGGTGAGAAGGACATCGTAGAAGACGATTGTTGGTGGAACGAAGATTTTTACTATGAGCAGAGCATAAATATTGAATTTGGGAAGTCAGGTAAGACAGAGAAGTGGGTTTGTCGAGAATAGAGAACAACGTGGACAGTGCCCTCAACTCTCTGCGCTGACGAATGGGTAACCATTTTAAAAGCAGTCTGTGCGCAGACACATGGTCATACTTACGAAGATTGAAAACAAATCGAATGCAATTATTGAGAAGGCGGTCAAGTTTGTTGAGGAGATCTGCATTCAGGTCATAGTAACACGCATCACCATAGTCAATTATGGAAAATATTAGGGACTGTACAAGCATTACCTTTATGTGTTACCACAAAATACCTTGTGATATATTGCAATTAAATGAAAAAAAAAAACTCATTTAAAGTACATTTTGTCAACAAGCATTATATTGTATAGTTATTACAAATTAGAGGAATCCTAGATATGAATGCTTGGAAATATTCTGGTCCTGCTCCATAGGACCATCTAGAGTCTAGACAAAATCAAACTGGTTGCTAATTTACACATATGACATGGATTTTACATTTTGTAACTACTTTAATTCACATTCAATTAATACTCGTTATTTTTTTTTAAATCATCTACTTTCCATATTTGTAAATATGTGAGCACCATGTATCTATCACATAATTAATTAACCTGTCATTGCTTTATACTTTTTATTTATTTATATACGTATAGAAGAAGTACAACCATCTAAAGTACCCGGCCCACGCTTTGTCACTTTTATTTACCGAATACATCCTTGGCAAGTAACAGATAGTGTTGCAAAACTTGGAATTGAGTTTGTGCACTTTCATGACGGATTGAGTTTGGCTCGGAGCCAAGTTCGGCTGCTCGCCTAATTTATATTGCAGGGCGTTCGTACGGAACTTTTAGGAAAATGGATCTTTTTGTGTTTTTTGGCGGCTCTTGTGGCACGTGGCTGAGTGCTGGAAGCTGGCCGCAATTTTTAGGTTACTAGTTCACCCGGCCTATTCACTTTAGCCTTTCATTCCACCTGATGAAACGATTGACAACTTACTTCAAGCTTCTAAATTTTCATGGTGAGATTTTTACAAAATAAATCAGCTGTTAGGAAATTATTTTCCTTATACCAGGTTCTATAAAAACTTTGGCTTTTGCCGCGGCACGAAACAGAATGATCAATAATTAATATTTGTTTCGTATCGTGCAACAATAGCTAGAGTATCAATATTCTTAATACCCTACGTATTTACGTTCAACATCATAAGCAAATAGCAGTCCACTGCTGTAGATGTACCTCTTCAATCACATGTCATTTAACTCGATTTGCAACCTCTCTCATCCAGCTGCTGCCGGACAACCTGCGAAGAGCGTTACTCGTTCGTATAACGATGTTCTATAGTTATCGCGTATTTGAGTTTTTTCTCTGTAACTGTGCGTTTGCACTGGCGAAACTTTCACCCAAAAACATGTATAAATCGCTGTTTTCGTCAATGTATCGATCTGCGTTTACATTGTCATATAACTTGTTGATCGGAAACTAATTTATGACGATTTATATCTCTTGACATGTTTTACAAACCAATTTCATAACAACATGTTTACGTATGAATCTTGCAACATGCTGTCCACTACATCTTTCGATATGTTTAACGTATTATTTCAAAAAACGCAAAACTTTGCACAAAACACAAGCTATAGACATGTTATTAGAGATTAAACGAACTTACCTGTGAGTGAAGTTCGATCCTATTTATATGAAGGCTTCGTCCGAAGAGATTAGCATTTTATACACTTGTAGTGTGTGTTGTGCGTAGTACACACCATTCCACACTATTTTGAGAATATTTTGATTTCTTCTGTATTTTCATAATTAAAAACATATTTTTTTTTTGATGTGTGTAGATTAGTCCACTTGATTCCTGCGCCCGCAATCCGTGTCATATAGTTTAGAGTTAAGCCCATTCACTTCATATTTTACGATTACTAAGGGTAGAGACTGAACGAGCGGGTGGGAGGGTTGCTAATCTCTTCGGACAAAGCCTTCATATAATTAGGATCGAACTTCACTCACAGGTAAGTTCGTTTAATCTCTAATTATACTTCAGGCTTCGTCCTCGAGATTAGCATTTTGTACACTTGTAGACTTTTAGAGATATGAATCGTAAAATATAATTAAATGAAATACATGGTTGTAATGTATTTTATATTGTTTTATCGAAACAAAACAAAAATCACTTCATTTTACAACTGCTTAATTAAGAAACTAAAAGGTTTACTTGTTAATTGAATCATTCATAATAGCCATACCAAAACAATAATTAGACTCACTGTTAACCGGTCTACTATAAAATTTTGCAAATGTTTGGGAGCTAGAGCTCCAACCAGCAGCTTTACTAATTTGATCAATATTAACACCTAATCTTTGCGCAGCAGATGTGTCAGCATGCCGAGTGCTATGCGCAGTGAAGTGGAAGTATCAATTTCGCATAAATTTAGGGTATGTTTTATCCATCTAGATAAAGTTTGTGCACCTACCGAGTTATGAGGCCTTTTAAAACTGATGAATAAAGTTTCCGTATTGATACGAAGTCCTTGAGTCATTTCGAGGTAATCAATTAAAGTTTTTGCTGGACAAATCTCTGGTTTTTTGTCAAAAAACGGAATAACCAGTATGGGTTGAGATGCACCAATTCTGGATGTTTTTAAAAGGTCGGGAATTTTGATTTTGATTTCTTTGGGAAACTTTTCAATATTACAAATTTTAATTTTTGATAATGTTTGCACCCTATGTGCAGTGACGAGAGCTAACAGAGTAATTAATTTTTTTGAAATAATTTCGAGGCTTATTTCTCCATTAGGGTACCATTTTTCCAGATAATTTAATACCAAAGATGTGTCCCAGGTTTCGTTATACTTACGAAGAGGGGGTCGAGAACGAAATACTCATTTAAAGAATCTGTTTATATCTTCATTCCCGGAAATGTTTTCTTTACTAATTAAACTCAAGGTCAAGGCGGACCGGTATGAATTTAAAGTTCCGTATTGGGCACCAGCATTATACGCAATTGTTAGGAAGTTCATAATATTTGGAATTGATACCTCATACATATTCAATTTATTCTCATTACAATAAATGAACCACTTTTTATAGCACCCTTCATATTGTTTATAAGAGTTCTCCGAGAGAGAGTTAAGTACTATATCCATAGATGAAAGTGGGATACCTCTTCTTATCATCGCCTCGCGGATAAGATCCCTGCCACCAGGGTAATGCTGTTGCGCATGAGGAGGCGACTGAAATCAGTAGATAGAATTAAATTATCATGAGCCCTGAATATAACCATTTCGGACACTAAAAGACTTTTAAATAATGGGTACCACGGCTGTGTTGGCCAGTGTGGGACAACCGTGATACCTTTGGCGTTATCAGACTGAATTTTTCGTAATGATTTTAATATCATAGTAAACGGAGGAAACGCATAAAAATAAAATTCTGACCATGGAATTGTAAAAGCATTTACAGCGTATGCATCCGGATCTCTATGCCAGGAGACGTATCTTGGGCATTTATTATTTAACCGACTGGCGAAAATGTCTATGTTTGGGGGACCAAATTTTGTAATTATTTTACGATAAGCATAGTTTGCAAGTTGCCATTCAATATCTGGATGCGTACGTCTTGACTCTTGATCTGCTTCAAAGTTCTCTGAAGAGCTAATATAAGAAGCGAAAACATATAAATTTCTATGTTCGCACCATTGCCAAAGTTGCTTTGTAACGTCTGTCAAATGGGGGACTGAATGCCTCCCATCCTGTTGACGTAGGAAATAGCGGTGGTATTGTCAATTCGAAGAAGAATCTGGGAGTTAGATAGATCTTTAGCAAATATTTTAAGGCCAATATAAGCAGCCATAATTTCTATATAGTTGATATGCTGGCTGAGTTCATCGCCTCCCCACAGGCCACTAGCTCTCTGATCACCACACGCAATTCCCCACCCCGTTGTTGAGGCATCTGAGAAAATTTCAAGGTCATATTTATCCATTTTGATTTTACAAACAGAATGATCGCTAGCATGATTCCACCATTCAAAGTCTAATTTTAATGAATTTGGTAAGTTCATAACTGTCTCATAACTATTGTTTGTATTTTTTAAATTAAGGTATTTACATCTTTCAAATAGTTTGGTGTAGAGCCAGCCATACTCCACAGCAGCTGGGCAGGCAGACACTAAAAGACCAACAAAGCTAGCGAAAGCTCTGATTTTGCATTGTTTTAAATTTGACATTCTTTTAATTTCTAATTTTATTCTATTAATTTTTTCTTTTGGTAATGTGACCTGAAACTTTCTTGTATCTACAATATATCCTAAATATCTGCAAGTGTGTGAAGGAATGAAATTACTTTTTTCTTTATTTATGATAAAACCAAGGCTCGTTAGGAGGTTTCGAGTTTCTTGCAGGTTTTTATAACATGTTTGTTGATCATGACCAATAAGGCAAATGTCATCTAAATAAATAGTAGATAAGTAACCACGTGTTCCTAATAATTTCATCACTGGTTCCATAACCTTTGTAAATACAAACGGAGCAGTATTCAAGCCGAAAGGTAAAATATTAAATTCATAAATAGAATGCCCAAACTGGAACCTGAGATATTTTCGATCGTCTTTATCAATCTTAATTAAATAATATGCGTCTTTTAAGTCGATAGTGCATAAGTAACAATCTCGTGATATCAGTTTTAGTACAGTGTTCAAGTCTTCCAGTTTGAAGTGATTAGTATCGATAAATTTATTTAAAGATTTTAAGTTTATGATAAAACGCATCTTTCCGTTTGGTTTGGGTATTAAAAAGGCATTTGACAAATATTGGTCAGCCCGAGCTTCACATTCAGAAATAGCTCGTAATGATAATAAATTATCGATGGCTTCAATGAAATGTGCTCTTTCTGACTCAGAATATTTCCGAATGCTATGTAGTACTGACTGAATTGGTAACCGAAAAAAGGGAATTTTATAACCCTTTATGTATGAAAGGATCATTGGATCATGAGTGATCATTGACCATTCTTTATAAAATAAGGACAATCGACCAACAGGTTTTACCGTGTTTAGCGACGTCTGTAGTTCTGTCGCTGTTGCGGATGCTGAGACTGCTTGGATGAGTTAGCTGGCCGATTGGGCGTCGAGGTCGTCGCAGGCTCCTTTATCCTTGGTGGACCCGTCGGCCTGCGAGTCGGACCCGGATTCCTCCAGTTTAAATTCCTTGAAGGATTAGCTTTTCTTTGTGTGAATTTTTTATTTGCAGGTTTAGGTACCGGTGGTTTAAGATCTGTACCAGATTTATTGATGGCTTTCGCAGTCTTAATAGTTTCGGCTAAGTTCTCACCGAATAGAAGCTTATCAATTTTTGTATTCTGTAGCTCCTCTCTAACTTCTTTCTTTACAGCATTCAATAGGAAGGTTTCTCCGCGTCACAGAGTCAGCATGTTGACAGTCACAGATGATACGAGTAGCATCCATCAGAAGCTTGAGCAAAGCGGTGTTTTTCTGCTTAGCTGATAATATAAGCGTGATGGCTTCTCCTAAGGAAGTAATGGCTAAGGTAAGTTGTTTTTGATTACCTTCAATAGCTTTATCGCGTTTAGCAATAATATCTGAGACAGCTGCTTTTATTTCAGCATTCAATTCTGGAGGATCAATCAACTTCGCATTTTCAGGAGTTAAATAATTTTCTTTAAGATCCTTACGCAGTTCTTTTGCTATCCCTGCCGTAGTCCAATGTTGAAATCTAATCGATAAATCATTTTGTATATTTTTTCCATATTTTTTATCTGTTGTAGGATCAGTGCCTAATATATCCAACAGTTCATTATCAAGTCCTGAGTCTTCTGTTGCAGGAATAGTCGCGTCTGCAAGCGGAACAGGCTCTGGGCCTACGGGCGGTGAAGGGTCTGCAGAATCCGGCGCAATTATCACGACAGACTGAATCTGGACAGAGTTTTCATCGCGTGATGTGCTGGGGAGTGGATTTGGTTCCAGCTCCCCTTCGGGCTGCGTTAGGTCTACATCTGTTTGTAGCTCGGGAGATGGCTGATCAAGGTCTGACATGACCGCTTCATTGTTAAAGAACCCCATATACTCTCCGCCTGAAAAGGAGACGTAAAGTCCCATGTAGCCTGGCAATGCGAGTCAATATTATATTGTTAGTGACAGTCCCAAGTTATAATAACACGTACTGTCCACAAACAAATTCATCTAGCACCATGAGGCAGTCCCATTGTACTGCTCGGCGGGCCGGGAAACGACTGCATTATATTTATTATCGTAACAACAAAATAGAACAAGTGTTTCAATATGTTAAATTCTATAATGTTATCAACGTAAAACACTTGTTAGTTACATAAAAATCTAGAAGACTTAACTGGATTGTTAGAAATTAACAGTAAGAAACAGTCCCAATGCAAGCAAGTACTGTCCGCAAACTATTATTTCCTAAAGAATAATTCAACCTTATTTTGTCTGGCTCGTATTAGTGAAAAAACAGTCCCACTGTACTGTCCGTAACACTAATTTCTCGAGTAGAATAATGTATTAAGTATGGACCTACATTGTTGTTGGTAGGTATGTATATACGAACAAGGTAATCATGACGTGTAATCTTGTATACTTAGATTTTAATAACAGATGAAGATCGTTATGCAATCAAATTGCAGAAAAATAATCATGTAGTGGGTAAGTAGGTCAAACACTGATTAATATTATAGTACGAAAATAAACCATACCTTGGTCATCTAACGGAGAACGGCGGCACAAACTTGTTGTTGACGATAACTGTGAGTCACCCGAGTCATATAATTACGCGATCGACGCCGTTTGCGTTTTAACTTTCTTTGTAATCTTCTAATTTTGTGTTTTATACGATCACAATCATCACCTTTTCGTTTAGGCATTATTATAATATTATAACAATAACACTAGATACTAACTTTTAAAATAAGTAACTGTAATGGCGAGCGAGTGTGGAACAGCGCAGCACTAAAAAGCGAATGACACGGATTGCGGGCGCAGGAATCAAGTGGACTAATCTACCCACATCAAAAAAAAAAAAAAGGAAGGTTTTTAATTATGAAAATACAGAAGAAATCAAAATATTCTCAAAATAGGGTGGAATGGTGTGTACTACGCGTTACTACAAGTGTATAAAATGCTAATCTCGAGGACGAAGCCTGAAGTATAATGAGACATAAACAAATAACAGTGCGAACGCAAACGTGACAAATCTCCATAAACAACATGTCTGTCAAACATGTTTCTAAACAAAGAAAACGCAGCGAACAATAATAGTTATTTAGGATACTAGTGTGGTAAGGTGGTTTTTACAAACGAGTAGACGAATGTAAGCCCGAGACGACGTCGAGGGCTTTCCATAGTCACGAGTTCGTAAATACCAATTTCCGCACGTGTGTCATATAACGTTTTTCAACACATTTGCGAGAAAATAGTAAAATATTAATATCTGATTCCTCGCTTGAACTCATATTATTATTTTGTTTATAGATATCAGTCGGAAAGTCGCAACAATCTTTGACGTTTCTAATATCAAAATGGCGCGAATTTGGTAATGGTGCCATGTGCGCGTAGCTAAAATTAGAACTAGATATTTTGTCTCATTTTCTCTTTAGTATTAAAGTGAGACAAACTAAACTAAACTAACCTCCTTGGAAACGCAATACAAACAATACAAACGTATTGAGCAAAAGCGTTTCCAAGGAGGTTCGATTATTTAGCTTATTTATTCTCGTAATGTGAAACTCCTTGATGGAATTCCTATACATTTATCACGGAAATTAAAAAAAAAAACCGTAAAGGATACGCACGGCGCTATACATACAACGGACTATGCGGTAAAACATGTACTTAGGTGAGAGTACTTATTTTACCGCACATTCCGTTGTATGGTGCGTAATTTTTAACTTTCGGACAATGTATACAGGCATCGTATATGCATTTTTTGAGTATGCAATACTTAGTTACATGATTGTAGTGATGTTTAATGTTTTCCGGTGCAAACGTATAGTAAAACAAATTATACAAAAGTAAGCAAATGTAAAATTCATAATCATACATTTTAGAAACCAGTCACTCGTTCGGTAAAACAAAACAATATTCATGATCTCTCCTTATGTAGCCAAGCCGTTCCCAAGAAAAACATTCTGGTGTCCCTAAAGCATAAATCATAGGAACCTTTCTATATTGCTGTATCACGTATTACTTTAATCAAATCGACATTACCATAGTTATGAGATCCGTTATTACGTCATTAGGGATTTTTCCGGATATTATAGTTTGAGTTAGGTTTCTGAAAGGTATTCTATTTTTCTGCGAAACTTGAACGAAAATCTTGAGGTTTGCTTCCTATATTTTTTTTGTGGATTACAACCTGCTTGGTTATGCATTTACAGTCAGGGAAATTCATTAATGATAAATGATAAATGATTTTATTTCTGTAAGTAGGTTTATACAAACACTTTTACACGTCAATCATATTTTTTAAACTAGATGCGGTCGGCGTTTCCTATCTGACTACTCTGAGAAGAAAGGCCGAAACAAACTCAGAGGTCACAGTCTCTTTTAAAGTCCAGACATAATCTTGGTCAGATCATGTGAAGACCATGTAGATTTATGTCTGAAATGGTCTTTTGAGGAAAAACCACACAGAATGAGTGGACCTGTCCAGTCAGTGCACCCATTTGTCACTAATCGTGGAGCTCAACTCAGAACTTAAGGAGCTCAACCACTCGACGAACAATACCAAAGAAAGGACATTTGGGTAGGCCATCATTGTTTATCAAATTGATACACTACGTCAATTTATCTTCTTTATAATTAAATAATTCATTGGACGGCTCTGTGTTTTTTTTTGTGTTTTTTAATCTGTGATCGGTTATTACAACCATAATCAGATGGTAGGTCTTGCACACATCATTAGTTGATTCTCGATTAAGAATCATTCGACATGTATCCCCCGATTCAGAATCTGTCCAAGTCCAAGTATATACCTACCATCTCTTGAGGCGTTTGATGTCTCCATCGCTGTTCATTAATTCCCTAGCCAGAGAGTTGCTATATGAGTCTTTAACTTCTCTTTGTATCTTTCACAGAGCCGATTTACTTCCTGTTTTATAGTAGGTACCTCTAGTCATGTATTTCAGAGTTTTCAGTGAACGGCTTTGTTTGAGAAAGTCAAAGTCAAGCAAAGCATTTATTTCAAATAGGTACATAAAAGGCACTTTTGTACGTCAAAATTAACACAAATATACATAATTAATTCTAAAAAGGTAGTTTCGTATGGAGAAGAATGGGCAAGAAACTCCACCGTTACTCTGTTAAAATATTTTGTATACATTAATTATATAATTATAATATATGAAGACGAGGCACCTAGAATAAAATTACTATACCCTATTAGGTAAAATTAATTAAGTATAAAGCAATGACCATGGACGAACAAAAAATGTCAGACGGAACTCCGCTAAGACAAAACTGAGTCTCGTTTATGTGCGAATATTCATGTGTAAGTGTTGCGGTTTGCGCGCGTAATGGCCGACCGAGTAATATGTGAATGTGTGCGTACGTACAGCAAGCTGGCCGACTTCGCGACACAGTTTTTTTTAGCGCGAATATGTCAGAGTTTTTGTTCGTCGATGGCAATGACAAATAAATTAATTATCTGATAGATACATGGTGCTCACCATCTCACCAACATCCGACACTAGGACATGTTTGTTCAATGAAAGACCGGTGGATACTTAATATGCTATCATTCGATTATTTCATTTAAATCTTGTATTCAGACTTTTTTGACATGAAAAATGGTATTAAATTAATGTTTATCGGGTTTACAGATCATTAGGCACGTTCGTGTTTAAATTTTCAAAGAATCGCAGACGAAGACGAATGTTTGCTGTATTTCATTAAAGTTCAGCTAACATTTGTGAAGTTTTATTTATACTTTTGTATTTAACTAATAAGTGCCTATTTGCAGTGGCTAGGTATGGCTGTAGTTTTCTATTTTTTAAGATCACTTTATAATACAAGTACGTATCAACATCAATTAAAATCGGGAATCTTAATAATATTTATATACACTTACATAAACAAGATTGTGATTACATATTACAAAGTTGTGAATTTTCTTTGAAATTAACTTAATATTCCTAATTGGTTCCAAGTACCTACTTATTCCTATTAAATATGATTCGTAACTTGTAATAATATTTTACAGTAAAAATTTCGTTAAGGTCACCGATCATAGTGTCAAATTAGGGAACGCCTTAAGTATGAGTAAGAACTGTTCATTGGAAAGAGGCCAGTCATGACCCTAAGTGACTGGTAATAAGGGTACTTTAGTTTGATAAGCACCTTAGGAAATGTAGAGGTAGGGAAGGAATAAATTAGTTTTATTATGATTGGTTTGGACATAAAAATAATAAAAAGTAGATAGATATAGAATCTGTACAAATTGGAACCTCATTCCAGGGCTTTTCTTTTTGGGTGTGAAATCATCAAATGACCTCTCCCGCTCTGGGCGGAGCGGAAGGGCGTGTCAGACTCTTACTGACTAAAACCCACCCGTGTTCCTCCAGTTGCCTATGCACCAGGGCCACGGTAACTCTTTCGAACAATCCGCGACCCCGGCAGGCATCGGCCCTATCGGACCCCGTCAATTATGCTGACAACTCTTTGAGGCGCGCGTGGAACACAACGCGCCGTCGACCCGGGCCTGGTCCTACCTCATTCCAGGGCTGGGGAGAGAACCTCAAAATATTGTTCTCAAACATGCTTGGAAATTCAAGCATTATTTAGACAACCTTCTTCGAGATAAATCGAAAATGGTCAAACACATGAGAGCAGCGGCCGGCATTGTAGTATGAAAATCCATATCCGTCGTGTTTAGCGCCCGGCAATGTTAATATAACAATCCATATCCGTCGTGTTTAGCGGCCGGCAATGTTAATATGAAAATCCATATCCGTCGTGTTTAGCGGCCGGCAATGTTAATATGAAAATCCATATCCGTCGTGTTTAGCGGCCGGCAATGTTAATATGATAATCCATATCTGTCGTGTAGTTTGAAAATGAAACGAACTTTTTACTTCGACCCATGGCAACCAAGGAGTTAAATTATCAAAGATTTTATTTAAATCTCGAACTGGCTTAACAAAAAGAGCTGTTTAAAGTGAAAAAGAAACAAATGTACATAATGGCATGGGAAAAGTTATCGTTGTTCGTCATTGATTCTGAAATTTATAATTAATTTACTTAGTTTGAATTTCCGCGCATTATTTGAAAAAAGTACTATTCTAGCCTTGGCCGCAACCAGGCATTGATGGACTCACGTATGTGCCTTTGCTTCGCCTCGGCCCACATTTTCACGTTCGTCCATTAATGCCTGTGTTGTCGGCCGCGCCAATAATGTACTATAATATTTCTCTATACTTAAATTATAAAGAGGTAAAATTTGTGTTTGTACGTAGGGGGAAATCTTCGGAACTATTGATCCGATTCCGAAAATCCTTTACTAATGTGAAAGTACAGTATTGTCGACATAAGATATATTTTAGATTAAAACAAGAAATGTCACGCGCACAACGTCGCGGGCAGAAGCTAATTTAGTTAATACACTCTTAATGAACGTGGGCTTAATAATAATCGACCTTTGTAAGTAAATCCGACAACAATAAAACCTTTTTCCTATCCCTCATTCATTACATCAGAGGATTATGAGCTTAATTAATATTAACGACGGAATCTGAATTGCCTTGTTTACTTAACAAACAAAACTTAACACCTTTCCCGTGTACAGAAACTTGAGTAAACAGGTAAACAGATTAAAGACAACTAACTACCTACCTTAAATTGATAGGAAAGTTCACAGACATGTCAAACCGAATTAACCTTTAAATTTGAAGTGTAAGGTTTAGTTTTGTTTGTGTTATGTTGTTATCGGAAGTTTCTACGCTATTTCAAAGCTTAGGAAGGTACTTTGATGGTTATTATTGCGTTTGAGAGAAAAATAATACTTGTTGCCACTGATATAACTAGCGGTAGATACGGCACTTGAACACAGCGCGCGGACCTTCTGAACTAAGTCCATAGACACAATTGCATTCAGTCGCACGCGGACCATCGTCTAAACAGCGCATGTCGATACAGCTCAATAACTTCTTTTTTTGTATATAAATACGCATCAAAACGCCTTCATGTATATTTTAATAGGTGTTCTAATCACTCAAGAAACAAAAATAAGACACACGGGATTACTTTTCACGCAAAAAGGTTAATTTGTTGAAAATTGTAATTTTATTCATTGTTTGCTTCGCCATTTTTTTGAGAGCGAGATAAATAATACAAACCAGTGTGAGAGACATGATGCGACGCACCACGCGACTCTCGCTGACGCTACCTCAATGTCATTCATAATCGTAAACATTCGGCGGCTAACGCGGTTGCGCTCGCACGACTGTGTTGGTTCGTATCTCTGTCCTTGTCTATCGGTAACTGTAAGTATGCAACTGTGATCACAGATGTGTGAGTTTCTTTGCATGTAGTTGTGCATCGAGCCCAGCTTTAGGGACTGCGATGTTAGAGCGTACCGTATCTACTGCTAGTTATACCAATGCTTGTTGCCTGTAAATAGGATACCAGGAAATTAAAAGTCTGAAAGTATCATTACTATTTACTATCAGAACAGACATAATGATACCACTGCTGAGTCTTTGGCCTCCTCTCTGTCAGACCCCGTTTTGTGGCCTCGGGCAATGCGGATGGCGTTGAGGCTCCTACAAACTGGCGCGACATAAAGCCATCGCTCGTCGCGCGACACACGATGCCTTCGTGTCGTGTGCGATTCGCGTCGCATGTCGCGCTTGTTTAAGAGAACTACATGACCTAAACGCAAATTTATAATGCCTAAAAATATATGATCCACTACAGTAACCAAAATCAGAAAAATATATGACATTCTTCTGGATATACGCTAGTTAGATAGTGTGTTGAAAACATAATACAATTAACTTGATATGATAGAAAAAATGACGAAGATACCTCTAAAAAATATTTTTACGATTAAAAACCATACGTACATGCAAAAATTCAGATTTTTTGTCAGATTATTCTACAAGTAACATACTAAGGTAATAGTGTTTTATTTTTTTAGTCCAGTGAATAGATTTTTTGTAAATCCATAATTGCTTCATATTTTGCAATAAATTACCAGTGTTGTGTCATCGCGCGTCTCTTTCTTTTCTATGCAATCCGACAGTGACCGCGCTTTAGCTCTTGTAAGCCTCTTAAGGCCTCGGCCACCACCTAAGGCGGTGCGTCTTGCGGTACATCTTGCGGTGCGGTGCATCTTGTGACTAGCGTCACTATGCCAGGACCTGCCATTTGGCGGAGGCAACTTTATCCGCGTCAGACGTATTCAAAATGTCTTTAAGTTTCACAATTCAAGCAGCTCCTATCAGAAATCAGTTTCTAATTTGATTCGTAACTCATCCACTTTGAAATTGATTGTAAAATAAATAAAAGAAATATACCCTTCTATCCTGAAAAACCTTCCTGTCCAGAAAAAAAATAGTTTTATTTCGTTCCTCAACCGCTTAATTTTTTTAATTTTTTGATCTCGCGAATGCCTTGTCATCCATATAGCAGTTTTTTGCATAATTTCTGCTATAAAAAATTCTGTATCTATGATTGCGCGGCGGAAAAAACAAAATGATTTAATCCAGACGCTTGACTCTGAATTCTTCTGCCGCACGCGCCTCTGAGTCGTGGTATCCGCGCTATGATCTAGTACTTTTGTTTTCACCACACGCCTCTCCGCTCCTAGCCGGCCGCGGTCGTTCGAGTGTTTCCGCGCCGCTCTTCTCTCCGCAAGTCGCACCGTGGCGACTCATGGCATGCTCTAAATAACTTCTTACATTAGTTCTCATCGCGGTCGCAGACGCAAGAAGCAGGTCGTGCGAGCAGTGATGTCGTGGCCAAGGGGTGAAGGAGACTTCAAACGACACGCGCGCGCGTCACTTGTTTCCGTCCGTCACTACACAAGTCGCATCGCGGTGACTCGTGGCTTGCTCGAAACAACTTCTTTCATTTGTTTTCTCCGCATTTGTCGTATCACTGGAAACTCGAGTCATATTTTCATTAGAATGTCAGTAATACCAAGTTAGGTTGCTAAGGTCAGTTGACTGTCGCTCTGCGTAAAATACTTATTCAGACGTATTCGTTAGACAGAAATTCGACCCCCAAAATAGCTGAAACGAAGCTAGACAGAAAGAAGATGATGATAAATATATTTTCTCCAGTGTTTCTTCGGAATTAATTAACATTTTCTTTTATAACATTCTAAGGCTCCGTTTACATTGTTTCTTGACAATTTTTTAGGAGAGGCAAATAGAAACAGAAGAACCTAAATTCAATCGCAATCGGATGTGCGTAGTTTCAATCATTAACATCTACAAACGATAAGAATTTTTAAGAGGTGACACGGAGATAAATTGATCTGTGTCATGCGTGACGACAGAAAATAAAAACACATAATGTAAACAGAAACATTTAAAATCAAAAGCTAAGATACCTGCTCTGAATGGCGGGGTAAATACAGCAGTCGGAATAGCTTTAATTTTGACAGTTCAACAACATTCATTGCGTTATTTACGTTGTTGAGCGGATTTTTTGTTCGTACATAATATAAAGCAATGGATTAGCAATAGGCTTCAAAATGATTCAGATTGCGATAGATAGTGTGTTAGGTAATTAGAGTGCAGGACGACTATCTGACATTACAAATTCACGACAATGCAAATGGAACCATTGCCTAATTTACGACAAACTTTTGTTTTTCCGTGGGTGTATGTTTACGTCTCCAACTACAAGTTCTCCTAAGACGTACTTCTTGTACTAATTTTGGACCTTGTTCGTTCAGTTGAGTTATTCCCAAAGTTTTTGAAAGCGTGGGCTATCCATTGGGATAATTCAATGACCTACATACAGTCCCAAGAATTGGGACAAACAAGATATTTACGCAATTTGAGGGAAAAACAGCTTTATAAATAGTCAATTAAGTTTTTATACTCAAAATTGGCTCACAAAAGGTGTGTCTTAAACTTCAGATTCATTTATTGCTTGTCACAGATGGTATGTCAATTCTTTTAATTATTACAAAAAGGATCGCTGAAACCACTGGTCTGTGCGAGTCTCATCCACGTCTCCCCGCGATCTTCTGTACAATATTTTGGAGTAGTCCATAATTTAAAGTTTATTTAAACATTAAATCTATATTTAATAATATCAATAATTCTATAAAAAGGTAAAATTTGTTTGTTTGTATGTAGGGGGTAATCTCTGGAACGACCGGTCGGATTTGAAAAAATATTTTTGCATTAGATAGCTCAATTCTTGAGGAAGGCTAAATATTGGTTATTTAACATCACGATAGGTCCCTTGGGAGCCGAGCAAAATGAATAAAAGTCAAAAAGAACGCTAAGCGAAAACTAAATAGTTTTTCTACACTATCAACACATGACCCATTTAGATTGAAATGTTCCATTCGATAACCAGTATATTTAATATCCAAATGTTCCATAAAACGATTTCTGCGGTTTTGAAATTTTCGAGCATAAATTATTCAATTCGATTATCCAAATATTGAATTGGCCACTATTGAAAAGTAGTTATAAGTTATGGATCTGCTTAAATTTAGTTTGGTCATTACTGTTATGTTTTATGTTCTGATTCATGTCCACCGCTGGATAAAAGACACTTAAAACTTCGGCTTTAAAATCCTCTGTGCATCGCCTTTTGCGTCAACACCACCACGAGGTCTTTTTGAGGTCGTTTGACCAGATGAACCAACGTATTTAGAACTAAAGCTTACCTCACTACCTTCAAACAGCATGAGGCGAAACTAGCAACGGATTTGTTGAGCTTTCGTCTACTGTGTGTTGGTCTATGACCAGCTCTGTCCGTTTATTTTATAGAACTGTTGTAGTCTCTTTAGAATCATCATCATTATCATCTTCCTAGCCTTTTCTGTATACTAAGCTTATGTAACTATGTTGGGGTCGGCTCCCAGTTGAAGCAGATGCAGCGAAATACCAGTATTCACCACGGAGCGACCGCATATCTGGCCTCCACAACCCAGTTACTGGCCAACACGATATCTCTTGGTCTCCTTAGAAAATTATATAATATATATTATTCATATTACTTTTACTTTCCGCCACACTCATATATGTTACCTTGATGAGATTCTGATTACATACAAAATTAAGAATGGTACACGGAAAAATCACAAACCTTGCATTCTCCAGGAAATGAGACCTGCAAAACATATGACGCTCAAAAGCCTTGACGTAAACATTAATCCCTTGTATCTCAGATGTTTTTGTCTCGGGTATATTGCAGAACATCGGTTAGGGGACCCTTTTCGACTCAGCTGTCAGTCACCGCGGAATGTTATCTTTTTCCACACGTGTTTTTGGTGTGGGACAAAAGAATTAAAAGGAGCGGAAGATTGCAAATATTTGGGAAATAAAAATATGTGTTTGCTTGGGAGGCTGAATTACTTTCATGACTTTTTAAATATAATTACAAGTATTTATATTATGACACAAAGAATACTTACACGATGAACAGCCGTTCAATATGTTTAAGGTATTTATCAAAAAACTCTCTATTATTGACTGATTTTGTATATTCCTCGTTTCTTTGGACTGTCAGTCCTGACATTTCAATGTGACTGATTTGCTTGTGTCGTATAGCCCGCGCTGTCACAGACTATAAAAAGATTTTAAATAATTTGAACCTTATCAAAGGTTTAAATTATGTAAAATCTAAGGTATAACGTCTTATTGAAAAAAAAATACAAATTAAGAAAAAATAAATCATTGGTTTTAGAAAGACCTCTTATTCAGATTATTTAAAATGTTTTGCAAGAGCTTTTCAATTTCATCATTCATAGAAGTCTTAATCACGTGTATAAATATTTCAAAAGATTTGACAATTTTGGACCACAAGCCAAATCCGTACTTTGTAATATTGGGCCGGCTATCAATGTCAGGTACTGTAGTTGATCGATTTGGGCTATTAGACGGAGGCTATGACAAAAGCGATAAATTATAGCCTGTCAGAGCAGGAGTGTTAAAAAAAGGGAACATATTTTATGATTTATAAACTAAGTTTAGATCTACAGCTGTGGTTGTTATTTTAGGCACGTTTTAAAGTGCTATGAGCGAGTTTAGTTTTTGACACGACTAAATTCAAGGTTTGAGCCTACCAAAAGCTGCAAATTTATTTTAGTTAAACTAAAATGTATAATTAATTATTAAATATAATGCTCGCTCTATCGGTTGAAAAACCTTCTCCCATCATACATACAGGCAATGCTTGTACAGTCCCTAATCTTTCCCATAATTGACTATGGTGATGTGTGCTACTACGACCTGAATGCTGATCTTCTCAATAAACTTGACCGCCTTCTAAATAACTGCATTCGATTCGTTTACAATCTTCGTAAGTACGATCATGCGTCCGCGCACCGGTTGCTTTTAAAATGGTTACCCATTCGTCAGCGCAGAGAGTTGAGGGCTCTGTGTACGTGGTTTTCTATTCTCGACAAACCTACTTCTCCTTCTTACCTCACTTCAAATGTTCAATACTTATGCTCCACGCATAGTAAAAATCTTCGTTCCACCAAAAATCGTCTTCTACGATGTCCTTCTCACCGCTCTGGTTTCATTCACTCTTCTTTCTTTGTCCAGGCGGTCTTTCTTTGAAATACGCTCCCTCTGAACATCAGGACGGCAACCAGTCGGTTATCTTTTAAAGTGAAGGCACGTGAACATATTCTATTATCTCTATTTTGTTTTTTGTATTTATTATTTATTTCTGTATCTGTCCTTGACACCACAGCAGCGGGCCCTATCGGAATACCAGTACTGCGGCACTTATTTTTTTAAATGTCGCAGCATCATGCTGAGATAGGGGCCTTTTGGCCTCGTACAGGACTTTTTGTTGTTATTCTAATTTTTTTTAATTTTTTTTTTATGAGTTTGTTTAGTTTCTGATAATCCTGTGCGAGTCTCAATAAAAACTTTTTCTTTCTTTCTTTCTTTCTTTATATTCTTAAGAAGTTGGCAGAATCATCCCAGCGCTGATTTGTTGGATTCGTTTTCTCCTCTTCCTATCCTTATTTCTCTTGACTAAGCTTATTTTCGTTACATGTATGTATGTATTTATCTATGTATTAGTATTTACTATTTTTCAAGTTATCTATCCCATAAGTTGCAACTGCCATGTTTTGTTTCTTCATCACCCTAAGGTTGACTGGTAGAAAATGCCTCAGGCATTAAGCCCGCCTTTGTACGGTATTTTTTTTACTTGTGCATAAAGTTTTAATAAATAAATAATATAACATGTTTATTTAGTTCCATGTTCATTATGTAAAGGCAGCTTACCACGGTCTGTGATATTGTGGAAGGACGCGGACCAGCCCGCATGGATGCACCATGGGAAGAATGTCGTCTGTTGAAGCGCAGACAAGTCCTTAGCGGTGTGCCGGATCCGCTGCGAGTCGGTAACTTCAAATATGCGGTGTGCGATGACGTGATCATAGCTAGGCCCCTATGGCCTACAATAAATTTGACATTTCGTTCGTTCGTTCCATTTCGGGTTCATTGAAGAGTGTCATTTTTTTTCAACATTTCGTTATTTTCGGTGATTTCAATAATTTAAATTAAGTATGTGACATGGAAAGTGTCAGAAATTTAAACCTTAAATATTTCCTCGTAATCACTTTTTTCAAAATGATTCCGACAGAATCTCAAACACTGTTTAATTTAAAAAAAAAAACTGTATGAATAGCTTTAAGCCACAATCTTCTAATTTTAGGATCTCTTGGGAAGAGGTGGACTCCAATTTCGGAGTACTACACAAAAAAAACACGTATTTTTCGCAAAAATAAATAAAACCACCTCACGCCATAGATTATTAGCTTGTGTTGGGAACTAGCTACGTCAGCGCCATTTTGACAGTTGCCGTCCCCATTTCACATGCATAAAAATAATTAGTTAAGTAGTTTTAAATTATTTAAGGATAAAAATACAATTTAGAATTCCTCTATTTTTCTCTACGATTTGGTGCACGTGTAGCGCGAGGTACCTACACGTTTGAACAAAGTTGTAGGGGCTATTGTTGACCTTCTTCAAACTTCTGCTACAAAGATTTTTGGCGCTCGAATGACATTGACAGGGAGGCGCTGTTGGTAGTGTCCTCAGAACAATAACTAAAGCATAGAAGGAAGGCTAAAATAAAAATTCAGTAACTGCCTTTAGTCTCGTTCTATCTTATGCCAAGAAAAAGGATGTTAGAATGTGATAAATGATTCACACTCTTTTTACTTTTTTGGGCTTGTCACAAGATGACTTGTCATTTGGTTCTATTGGTTCTATTTCAACCCGGCCAAATTCGGTAGTACTTTGCTTCGAAGTGTGACAGTACGGTCACTAAACAATTTGACTTGTTCGCGTGTTCATTGTTCATGAGTTTGTAGTAAACTCATATGGTTACATAATATTTTTATAATAATTCTGTTGTTAGTTTAGACGAATTCTTTGTATAAATATATATAGTGAGTGTGTGGACTCTGTGCCGTAATGTCTTGTGTGGTTGGAGGCTGCAAGTCCCATTCTTCACGAAAAGAAAATAACGAACAACTGTTGACTTTCCATCGGTAAGCTTTTGTCAAATTATTTGTTGAATGCGAGCTGATAACCGAATATAAATATAAAACAAGTTTTGCTGAATCACTTTGTAGCGGATAGAAAACGTAATAGCTATTTCAGCAGAAGTTTTAGCGACTATTCGGAAATTACTTTGAGGTTATCATAAATATACATAGTGACGTAAATAATGTTGTCGATAATTTTATTTTACAGATTTCCTAAAGACGATGTGAAAAAAAATTAATGGGTAAATCGCATTGGCGGAAGAAATTGGACTCCAAAAAACCATAGTCACATTTGCTCCAAGCATTTTACTTTGGTTTCGTTTATGTTTAATGGAACTACAAAATGGAGACGACTTAAAGAAGATGCGGTTCCTACAATACGCGGTTCTAAAAATATTGCCTTAAACTTTTATTTTTATTTGTATTTTATATTATTAATTTCCAATTAATTTTTATATTTTTATTTAATTTATTTTTTATATTATTTTAAATTTTTATTTTCATTTGACATTGAGTTGCTTATTTTTATTTGACATTGTGTTTATGATTTGATGACATTGTATTTATTTTTATTTTTATATTGTGATTTGTATCTATTTCGTGTTTTGTAACTTGTGATTGTAATATGGGAGAACCTGAAATAAATGGATTTTATTTTATTTATTTAATACACCGGTCTACAGCATTTTTGCGCACGGGTTAACAAATAATCGAATTTTAAAATAAATTTACTTTTCCCGTATAATCTGTTGATTTATTTGAAGATTAACAACTTCCCTGTGCTCATTTGTTCATGATTTTTGCTAAAATTTATATATTTCAAGATATATTAATATGTCCCATCACAGACATTCATTTTGGCAATTAATGCATGTCATCGATAAATTTATCGACGTTGAAAGTGCGTGAGTCAGTCACATCATTATTCAGAATAAAAGTAGTGACAACCTACAAAATTTCGAAATGTCTTTTGTATGCGTGACCTTCTATAACATATCAGCAGCCTCCATAAGTCAAAGTGAACCAAATATATTGAGTCCAGTTGCTATTTTAGCCTTCCTTCTATGCTGTATTTATTATTCTGAGGTAGTGTCACAAATGTATTCAAAAAAAAAGATGGCGGTATTAGTTCTGATTTTGACCACGTGCCAAAAGAACCTTGTAGCGTTATAGGCACTGGGAATGCATGTCAAAATGTACTATGACTATACGTAAGCAAAGCGCTCAAAACTCCACATAAAATAAAGTTTCCGCTGCCTTCGAGGCTCCACACACAACCTGTGATGTCCCTGCGACGACAAGATTCCATATTATTGTTTATGTTACCGTAGATCTCCTCAAAGCTGACACATTGCGCCGTCGGAATAATTTATAGCTTGTTGCTCTTCTGAATTTAAGAGGTCATGCCTCGTTTACCTTTTACAGTAGGGCAATATTTAATTGATTCTCTAAAAACTTAATGGACTTCTAATGATGTGCACTCTCTAAAACATTTTGAGCTTGTAATAATGCACACTTTTTTTTAATAAATGATCCTTTTTTACTAACTAGTAACTTCTATTAACTGAGTTAGGGTACCCTGACCAAACGGGTTAGGTTAGGTTAGGTTAGACCTGGGGTGCATGTTGAAGAGCCTCCTCGTGGCGCGCTCTGGGCAACGTCAGCTCCAATTGCCCACCTGCTTTTGGTGGTGGACAATTGGGGCTGGCGGCTAATCTTCAACAAACGGGGAAGGGTCATGGTTCCAATCACCTATCATCCTAGTTGATCGGTGATGGGAACCGGGCTAGGGGCGAGACGGCCAGTCCGTTATTGGGGTAGGCCTGGTGGCCATCTAACGTCTACACCCCCTCTGATTGCAGAGGGCAGGTCGTAGGCGTAGATTGGGAGGGGAAGAGGAAGACAACCTCTATAAAAAAATTAACCCAATCCCAAGGTCGAGCGTGCCGAGGGGATGAATGGCCGGAGGGGATCCGGTCACTAGCGCAGGGGGGGTTAACAGGGGAAAAAGGGACCGCACCCTTCAAAGGAAAAAACTAAAAAATGGACCAGACAGATAAAAATAAACTACCCCAGGGCGGTACCGGCTGCTCAGCAGTCGGAGAATCCGTCACGTTCTCTTCGAGAACGTCAAGCCCCCATTCGTATTCTGGGGGGGGCAATATTTGTCAACCACTTGCCGATGGCAACAAGAGCCGAGGAGGCTCCATACACACCGCCGACACCACCGAACAGCGAGAAAAGGAGCTTCAGACGAATCTGAAGCCCCTGCGCGTGGTGGTCACACCGCTTGCCGTCACCAACGGCAACAAGAGCCGAGGAGGCTCAAGTTCCGACAGGGACCAATCATATGACCTGGAGGAATCTAGGAGGAAACGCAGCCTCTCCTCTAGTGAGGAGAACCTGTTGGCTGCGAAGGTGCCAAAGGCACAGAGAGGGCGAGGTGGTGCGGTGGCGGGCGGATTGCCCGCTCGGGTGCCGGAACGTGACGGAAGGGGTCGCTTCATGCCCGTACGCCGGACCAACACGCCAGCTCCAGTGGAGCGCGTGGAGAGCGCGGAGAGCGGCCCCGAGCCCATGGAGGCGGACCTGAGCGGGGGCTCCACTGTGTCCCTGCTGGGATCGAACAGAGCGGAGGCGAGTGCTGCAAAACGGGCTCAGCGAAAGACTGTCGCGGCTGACGAGGTCAGCGAGTTGGCCCGACAGGCCCGTGAGCGGCGCTCTACCCGGATGGCTGACGGCGGGAGCGTTACAGCGGTGGCGCTTAGCCGCCAAGTCTTGGACGGCGTGGATGTCGTCCTGAAGGTTGCCACCAAATCGGGCAACCTGAAGGGTACATTCACCCGTGCCCTGAAAGAGGCGGCTAACGGAATTAAGGAGGCGGTTGAGGTCCTCCTAACCCGCACTAGCACAGAGGAGACGGCGAAGCTATGGGAGGAGAACGGCCGTCTCCGAGCTGAGCTGGAGGACCTCAAGCGGCAGTTCGCTGCCCAGAGGGCTGCTCCCGTGGCCACCGGCTCTTCTTCCGTCGCGGCGCCGTCGTCGACTCCAGCGCCGGTCCCGTGTTCGACCCCTGCACTTGCGGATGCGGAGATCGAAAAGATCGCCCGCATCTGCATGATGCAGTGTGGGACGATGGTGGGTGCCCGCTTGGAGGCCATAGAGGCAAGGCTCCTGCCAGCGGAAACCCTCCGCCCACCGCTCGCTGCGGACAAGCGGAGAAAAGAGGGGCCGGCTAATCAGGGGCCACTAATAACCACGGCGGCAGAGTCGAGCCACTCCGGGAGGGGGACCGAAAAGCCCGCAGAGGGTTCGTCCGTGCCCACTTCCCGGGCGGCTGCGCCACCGGCGGCCGCGCCTGGGCCTACCACGGAGGCCTGGACGACGGTCGTCAAGAAGGGCCACCGTAACGGGAGGAAGACGGCACCACCGGCACCGGCAGGGGCACCGACACCGGCACCAAAGAAGGCCCAGGGACCGCCTAAGATCAGAGCCCCACGCTCCGCGGCTGTAGTTATTACGCTGCAGCCCGGAGCCGTCGAAAGAGGCGTCACCTACAAGGCGGTCCTTATGGAGGCAAAAGCCAAAGTCGCGTTCCCCGACCTTGGCACACCGTCCGGCTTCAGACTGAAGCCGGCGATTACGGGGGCGCGGCTGCTCGAGGTGTCGGGTGCCTCTAGCGGCGAAAAGGCGGATATCCTGGCCGCCAAACTGAGAGAGGTCCTCAACCCGGAGGACGTCAAGGTGTCCAGGCCGATGAAGACCGCTGAGCTGCGCGTTGGAGGCTTGGACGACTCGACGACTCCGGCCGAAGTTGTGGCGGCCGTCGCCCGAGTCGGTGGATGTCCGCCCGACGACGTGCGGGCGGGCGAGTTTCGCGCCGATGCTTCCGGGCTCGGCACGATTTGGGTGCGGTGCCCGGTGGCGGCGGCGAACAAGGTCGCTGGCGGTGGGCGTTTGTTGGTGGGATGGGTTGCAGCGAGTGTCAAGCTGCTGCAGCCCAGGGCCATGCGGTGCTACCGGTGCCTTGACATTGGGCATGTTAGGGCACGGTGCACCGCCGAAGTTGACCGCAGCGAGCAGTGCTATCGCTGCGGCCAGCCCGGCCACAAGGCGGCCCAGTGCTCCGCGGCGCCAAACTGCAGCCTCTGTACAGCTGCAGGGAGGCCCGCCGGGCACAGAGCGGGCGGAAAAGCCTGTGGCGCCCCCGCCAGCAAGAGAAAAAGGGGTGCCAAGACTGCGGGGGGCTCTTTACCCCCCCCTCAGCCTGGCTGCCCTTCGGCCGACTCCCGGCCTAGGAATGGTGCGGAGGGAATGGATTGCGCCTAATGGCGCTCTACCATTTCCTCCAGGGCAATCTCAACCACTGTGCCAGAGCTCAGGATCTCTTGCTCCAGAGCATGGCGGAGTGGTTGATTCGCGTGGCTGTGGTCGCCGAGCCGTACTTTGTCCCCCCCCGGGATAACTGGGTGGGGGACCTGGATGGCTTGGTGGCCATCATCGGCGGGGCTCTCGTCAACCCGTCCCGAGGACACGGCTGGGTGGCCGCCCTTGCGGACGGCATTGGCGTGGTTGGGGCGTATTTTTCGCCCAACAAGAGTCTCGCCGACTTCGAAAGCTTCCTTGTCGAGTTGGGTGCCGTCGTGGGCCGACTCCATCCTCGCCCCGTGCTGTTGCTAGGGGATCTCAACGCCAAGTCTGCGGCGTGGGGATCTCCGGTAACCGATGCTAGGGGTGAGGCGCTGGAGGAGTGGGCGGTCACGACTGGCCTGGTCGTCCTGAACGTGGGCTCGGTCCACACGTGCGTGCGGCAGCGGGGCGGGTCAATAGTGGACGTCTCGTTCGCTAGCCCTGCTGTTGCGAGCCGTGTTCGCGACTG
This sequence comes from Griposia aprilina, assembly GCA_916610205.1. NCBI lineage: Eukaryota > Metazoa > Arthropoda > Insecta > Lepidoptera > Noctuidae > Griposia > Griposia aprilina. The sequence continues at coordinate 16,233,069 of OU744305.1, forward strand.
GCGTGTTGCCGCGGAGGTGGAGACGTTGTCGGATCACCGATACATCCGTTTTGACGTCTCCGCCCAGACCGCCGGCGGCCGCAGTTCATCGGGCCTGCGAACGGATGACCCGCGCTGGGCGCTCAAGCGCATCGACAGGGAGCTTCTCGAGGAGGCCGCTATTGTCCAGGCCTGGATCCGGGAGTCGGCAATGAGCGGACCCATTGACGTCGAACAGGAGGCGCTGTGGTTCCGCGGGGCGATGACGCAAATCAGCGACGCGTCCATGCCCCGCGTCCACACACAGTCAGCAAGGCGCCAGGTGTACTGGTGGTCCGCCGCGATTGCGCAATTACGCATCGCGTGTGTGACGGTGAGACGCCAGTACACCCGTTACCGGAGGAGACGTCGTTGGGTCCCTGACGAAGAAGCCGCGCTGTATGAGGTGTACCGCGCGGCTAAAGAGACTCTGTGGCTGGCCGTCGGCGAGGCGAAAACGCGAGCCAGGGAGGAGATGCTGGAGACTCTAGACGGGAATCCATGGGGGCGCCCTTATCGAGCGGTTCGAGGGAAACTTCGAGCCGCAGCGCCTCCACTTACGGAGAGTCTTCAGCCCGAGCTGCTGGAGGAGGTAGTTGCAGCCCTCTTCCCGGCAAGAGCGGAGCATACTCCGCCGCCGATGGCTTTGCCCACAGCTGCAGAGTCTACAGAGGAGAATGCCATTAGCGTCCCAGAGGTGACACAGGCAGAGATGAGGGCGGCCGTGATGCGGCTCCGGGCCAAGAACGTGGCTCCGGGGCCCGACGGGATCCACGGCCGAGCGTTAGCCCTCGCTCTGAAGGAGCTGGAGCCCCAGCTGAGAGGACTCTACACAGCGTGCCTTGAGCGGGGCCAGTTTCCCACTTTGTGGAAGACTGGTCGTCTGGTCCTGCTCAGGAAGGTGGGACGCCCTGCGGACTCGCCGTCCGCGTACCGGCCCATAGTGCTGCTAGACGAGGTGGGGAAGCTGCTGGAGCGGATACTCGCAGCCCGCCTCGTCGGCCACTTGTGCAGAGAAGGGCCGGACCTGGACGAGAGCCAGTTCGGCTTTCGGCATGGGCGCTCCACCATCCACGCGATATCGCGGGTGAGAGTCCTGGCGGAGGAAACGGTGTCCCGAGGTGGGGTGGTGGTGGCGGTGTCCTTGGACATCTCCAACGCATTCAACACCCTGCCCTGGAGTTGTATTCGGGAGGCACTGCGGTATCATCGGGTGCCTCTCTACCTCCGCCGCATCGTTGGGGCTTATTTGGCGGAGAGGTGTGTCACCTGCATGGGACGCGATGGCGTTAGCCAGCGCCACATGTCGTGCGGTGTTCCACAGGGCTCGGTCCTGGGCCCGCTCCTGTGGAACATCGGGTACGACTGGGTGCTGAGAGGCGAACTCCAACCGGGCGTCGACCTGACGTGCTACGCGGACGACACGCTGGTCACGGCCCGGGGGAGTTCGCACAGGGAGGCAGCGTTGCTGGCGACGGCTGCGGTTTCACAGACGGTGAGCCGCATACGGCGCCTCGGCCTGGAGGTGGCCCTCAACAAGTCGGAGGCCATGGTGTTTCATGGTCCCCGGCGGGCGCCACCGTCCGGATCCCACATTGTGGTGGGAGGGGTACGAATCGCTGTCGAGCCCACCATGAAGTACCTGGGCTTGGTGCTCGACAGTCGGTGGGATTTCGGCCCCCACTTCCGGCGGCTGGCGCCCAAGTTGTTGGGCGCGGCTGGGGCGCTGTCAACGCTGCTTCCCAATCTGGGGGGCCCGAGCGCCGCTTGTAGGCGGCTCTACGTAGGGATCGTGCGATCGATGGCCCTTTACGGGGCCCCGATCTGGGCGGCTGACCTGACGGCCGGCAGCATTGCTGTTCTGCGAAAGCCGCAGAGAGCGATGGCCGTCAGAGTCATAAGGGGGTACCGCACGATCTCCTACGAGGCGGCTTGTGCACTGGCCGGATCCCCGCCCTGGGACCTGGAGGCGAAGGTGCTCGCGTCACTGTACCGGTGGCGCGAGGAATGGCGGGCGCGGGGCGAGCGACCGATGCAGCGACATATGGAGCAGCGTCGGTCGCAGCTCCGCGAGGTCCTGGTGGCGGAATGGCGGGACAGGCTCTCACGCCCTACCGCCGGCCTCGTCACTATCGAGGCGGTCCGGCCGGTGCTCAACCTCTGGCTCGGGAGGAGGCACGGCTCCCTGTCGTTTCGGGTGACGCAGGTGCTCTCGGGGCATGGTTGTTTCGGGAAGTACCTGTGTCGCATAAACAGGGAGCCGGACGCCCGGTGTCACCACTGCGTCGACTGTCGGGAGGACACGGCGCGGCATACGCTGGCAGAGTGTGCCGCTTGGGAGGAGCCGCGCCGTGCCCTCATCTCAGGAGTAGGCAGTGACCTGTCGCTGCCAGCCGTAGTGAATGCTATGGTCGGCGGCGACGAGTCCTGGGACGCGGTGGTATCCTTCTGCGAAACAGTTATCTCGCAGAAGGAGGCTGCGGAAAGGGAGCGAGAGATCTCATCCTCTCACCCGGCCCGCAGCAGGCGCAGCGGGCGTCGGCGGAGGGCGGACAACGCCCTCTTCCAGCCCCCCTAAATGGGTCCAGGGACGACGGACTTGGGGACGTCCGTCGCCCCCCATACATCAGGACCCGAGGCGGCGGCGCGTAGTGTTCCACGCGCGCCCCTCTTAGACGTCGCGGGGGGAGTCAAACACCTCACTCCCCCCGCTCGACCGGACGGGGCCCGCAGAGGCGGGCCGGCACCAGTCGGGGGTTGCGGAAGATTCGTATGTTCCCGCGACCCCCGACGCAGGTGTGAGATGGAACACCGGGGTGGTTTTTAGTCAGTAAGAGTCTGACAGACCCCTCCGCCCCCCCAGGGCGGGGGACATCCATGAGGATTTTCCACCCCGGATCAAAAAAAAAAAAAAAGGTTAGGTTAGACCTGGGGGATCCCCCACAGCGCATACTTCCACGCAGTTTCCCCCGGGCAACGCCGTGTCTGACCACCGTAACGGAGTGGCAGACCGGCGGCTAAAGTGCGCTGTGACTCGCAGACAAAAACGCGGTCGTCTGAATATGCCGAAGAAGCCGAGCCGTGACGCCTCCGGGCGTCTTTGTTTTAACTCGAATCGCTCCTCCGAGGGTGATTCAAACGGCCCTTTTCAGGGCCAATCCAAAGGCCCTTCTCAGAGCCAACCCAATGGCCCTTCTCAGGGCCAACCCAACGGCCCTTCTCAGGGCCAATCCAACGGCCCTTCTCAGGGCCACGCCGGCGGCGCTTTGGCGTCGGAAGCTGACCGCGCACCGTCTGCGGCCAGCTTTTTCAGCAGGCCGGACGAGTTGTCGGATGCCGACGAGTCCAATATGGACACGTCGGCGGCCGAAAACGACCGCCCCAAGCGGAAGAGGGCCGATCTAAGGCTCGGGTCTGGGGGTTCCTCGGAGTCGGTTGCAAGTAGGTCGAAGAAGAAGTCGAAGTCTAAAAAGACTTCGACTTCTGCTTCGGCTTTTACTCACGATGTGGGCTTGGTGGACGCCGAGCGCCAGCTAAATCTGGCGAAACGGGTGCAACTCCAGGAAGACCTGGAGGAGAGGGTCGCCGCAAAGGAGCGGCAGGCGCATGCCGCCAGGTCGAGGGCTCGCTATGGTGCGTCTAACGTGCTATATGCTGACTACTCCCTGGCGGAATTGGAGCGCATGGCAGAGGAGGACAAGGAGGAGGTCCTGGAGGTCGCCTCAAAGTCCTCCAATTTGAAGGGGACCTTCCAGAAGGCTCTCAAATGCCGGGCCGCCAGCATGCACGGCATCGTATTGGAGCTGGTGAAGCGGACGGCCACAGACGAGACGCGGCAGCTGCAGGCGAAGGTGGATCGCCTGCAAGCGGAGGTCAGCCAGCTACACCAGAAGCTGGCTGAGGTCACGGCCCGGCCTGCTCAATCTGCCCCAGGTACGGGGGTAGAGGGCCTCTCTTCCCCAGCCAGCCTCGAGGCAATAATCCGCGGGGTTGTCATGGAGGAGAGGGCCTTCATCAGAGGCTGCTTCGCGGGCATTGAGGACCGACTCTTGCCCGAGAAGCGGCTCCGCCCGCCGCTAGCGGCGGATAAGAGTCCACCGCCGACGGAGCCGGAACCTGCGCCACTGGGAGGCCCGGCATCGGGCGAGCAGCCCCGGGCCCAGAAGCCCTCCAAGGGCAAGGGCAAGAGCAAGAGGAGCACGCCCCCTCAAACGCCCACCACGAGCGCGGAGGGAGCGTCCGGGTCGTCTGCCACTCCAGCAGCAGCCCCCCGGAACTCGCAGGGAGAAGACGCCCTTCTTCCCTCCACCACCCCGTCCAACCAGCCGTGGACGAAAGTGGTCAGGGGGGGAAAAGGGAAAAGGTCGACCCCCAACCCCGGTGCGACTGCCCCTGCGGCGAAAAAGGGTCCAGCCGGCGGGAGGAAGCTGGTTCCTCCCAAAACCGCGGCGGTCGTGGTGACCGTCACCCCGGAGGCCGTGGAGAGGGGCGAGACGTACGAGTCCGTTTTAAGACGGGCTCGTACCAACGTGGATCCCTCCCGGCTGGGGATCGGCAACATCACGTGCCGCCGTACCCTGGCCGGGGCTCGAATTTTCGAGTTTTCGGGGGAGCAGCGCGGCGCAAACGCGGACCTCTTCGCGGGAATGCTGCAAGAGGTCATTGCAGATGCGGCAACGAACGTCAGGCCTGTAAAGACCGCAGCCCTGGAGGTGGCCGATCTGGACGATTCGGTCACCAAAGAGGACGTGGTGGCGGCCGTTGCGACGGCCGGAGGCTGCGACGCTGGCGCAGTGAAAGGTGGAGCTATCAGGCTCGGGCGCCGCGGCATGGGCACCATCCGCGTCGAGTGCCCAGTCGCTGCGGCCGGGGCCGTCCTTACTGCGACCAATGGACGGCTGCTTGTGGGGCTCAGCTTGGCTGTGGTCCGGCCACTTGAAGACCAGCCTATGCGCTGTTTCAAGTGCTTCGCGTTCGGCCACACCCGAGCCACGTGTCCCTCCAAGTCCGTCTGGGGAGAGTCTTGCTTCCGGTGCGGGCAGGAGGGACACAAGAGTGCCGCTTGCCGCGCTGCCACGCTACGCTGCGCGGCGTGTGCCGCCAGTGGCCGCCCCGCGGACCACAGGATGACGGGCAGGAGCTGCAAGCTGCCCGCGAGGAAGGGCATCGTGCCGGCGCCGTTCGCCCTGCTGCTACCACCACCGCCGTCGTCACCGCTGTAGCTCCAGCGGCAGTAGCCGAGGAGGGATGTGGGATGTTGGAATAATGGTTTCCAACTACCACATCCTCCAGGCGAACACCAACCACTGCAGGGCAGCCCAGGACCTGGTGGTACAGGTCATGGCCGAGTGGTTGGTGAACGTAGCGGTGGTCGCCGAGCCCTACTCAATCCCCGGCAGCTGGCTGGGTGACGAGGACGGCTTGGTGGCACTAGCGGCGCGGTCTTCCACAGACTCCTCTCCCCTCTCGCTATTAGAGAAGGGACCGGGATACGTGGCTGCCGCGTGGGGAGAATTAGCCCTCGTGGGCGTCTATTTCTCCCCAAACCGCCCTCTTCAGGACTTCGAGAACTAGCTCGGAGTCCTGGCCGCCGTGGTCGGCAGGGCGGCGCCGCGTCAGGTCTCCGTACTGGGAGACCTGAATGCCAAGTCGGTGACCTGAGGTAGCCCGACCACCGACGCTCGCGGCCGGGCAGTGGAGATGTGGGCAGCCTCCTCTGGACTCTCCCTCTTGAATAGAGGAAGCGTCCAGACATGCGTGCGGCGGCAGGGTGGCTCAATAGTGGACGTCACTTTCGCCACCCCTGCGTTGGCCGCGCGCGTATTGAACTGGCGGGTGGACCTGGTGGAGACTATGTCGGACCACCGCTACGTACGGTTCGACATCTCCACCGGTGGCCCCGGAGAGACGCGGCCCCTCTCGGGGCGATCGCCATTCCCGCGGTGGGCTCTCACCCGCCTGGACAGGGAGGCAGCAGGGGAGGCGGCGTTCATCCAGGACTGGTTTTCGCCGCCTTCCGCCGGCCTGGATGTGGATACCGTGGCGGGGCGCCTGAGGGGGTCTCTGACCGAGGTATGCAACTCTAGCATGCCTCGGTCTCGCCGACCACTACCCAGGCGCGCCGTGTACTGGTGGTCGGTGGAGCTGGCGGGGCTCCGAGCAGCGTGTGTGGAGGCAAGGAGGGCCTACACGCGGAGCCGGCGGCGGCGTCGACGAGACCACGCTGACGAGGACTACCTCTATGAGGTGTATATGGAGGCAAAAGTGGTCCTCAGTGGGGCCATCGCCGCCGCCAGAGACTCGGCGAGAGCGGAGATGCTGGAGGGTCTCGACAGGGACCCCTACGGGAGACCTTATAAGGCGGCGCGCAACAAATTGCGCCCCTTTGGTCCCCCAGTGGTCGAGACCCTGGAGCCCTCATTCTTGGATGGGGTGGTTCAGTCCCTGTTCCCGTGCAGGGACAACTTCACCCCACCAGTGATGGGCGCACCGCTAGGGATAGCTCCGCCAGCTGAGGAAGAAGAGGAGGCCCCCCCTGTCACGGAGTCGGAACTCCGCGCGACGATTGTCCACATCCGCGCCAAGAAGACGGCTCCGGGCCCCGACGGTGTTCCGGCAAGAGTGGTGGCGATCGCTGCCACTCAAATGGAGGAGAGGTTTGGGACCTCTTCAGCGCATGTCTTGCGTGTGGGAGGTTCCTGAAACCGTGGAAGGAGGGGCAGTTGTGCCTCCTTCGCAAGGAGGGCCGCCCGGCGGACTCCCCCTCGGCATACCGGCCCATCGTTCTGCTCGATGAGGTCGGCTAAATGTTCGAGGGGATAATCGCTGGCCGCCTAAACAGCCACCTGCGGGGTATCGGGCCGGACTTATCGGACGCTCAGGTCGGTTTTCGGGCTGAACGCTCCACGGTGGACGCGCTGGCCCGCCTCAAGGGCCAGGTGAAGGGGGTGATGGAGGCGAGGGACGGATTGTTGGCTGTGTCATTCGATATAGCTAATGCCTTCAACTCCGTTCCCCACTCCACCATCCTAGAGGCACTCCGATTCCACGGAGTGCCCCTATACATGCGTCGTCTGCTGGCCAGCTACCTAGAGGATCGGACGATCGTCCTCGTTAATAGGGCTGGCCAAGTCCGGTGGTACGCCGTCGAAGCCGGCGTTCCGCAGGGGTCAGTGATAGGACCTGTCCTCTGGAACATCGCCTATGATTGGCTCTTGCGGGGAACTCTCCTTCGGGGCACGAGTGTCATCTGCTATGCGGATGACACTCTCCTCACCGCCCGGGGGGGGAGTTTTAGGGAGGCGGCCAATCTGGCCTCGGCGGGTCGATCCTTGGTCGCGGGGAGGATCCGCCGCCTAGGTTTAACGGTGGCGCTGCACAAGACCGAGGCCGTGTTCTTCCACGGGCCTCGGCGGCGCCCCCCACCTGATGCCCACATCTTCGTGGAGGGCGTCAGAATTGAGGTGAAGGCCCAGATGAAATATCTGGGCCTTGTACTCGACAGCAGGTGGCGCTTCGGCCCGCACTTTAGCGGGTTGTCGTCGCGCCTTCTGAAGACCGCAGGCGCCCTCTCCTGGCTGCTTCCCAACTTGGGGAGGCCCAGCACGCGATGCCGGCAACTTTACGCCGGTATCTCGAGGAGCATGGCCCTTTACGGGACTCCTATCTGGGAGGACTCCCTCCAAAGGAGGGAGAACGCCGCCGCCTTGCGGGCGCCCCAAAGGGCCATAGCCCAGCGGGCGGCGCGGGCCTACCGCACAGTGGGCTTCGCGGCAGCATGTGCTCTGGCCGGCACCCCTCCTTGGGAACTCGAGGCGTGGGTGCTCGCCAGAGTATATGAATGGACGGCGGGGCGGAGAGCAGGAGGAGAACGCCCAGCCCCGGAAGAGCGGGAGGCCGTCCGGCGGGAGGCGAGGGATGCCATCGTCCTCCATTGGACGGGGGAGCTCGCCACCGCAGCCTTTGGCCGCCGAACCCTAGACGCGATTGAGCCAGTGTTGCGAGACTGGTTCGAGCGGTCGCATGGGTTCCTCTCGTTCCGTCTGGTGCAGATGCTGTCCGGACACGGTTGCTTCGGATCGTACCTGCACCGGATAGGACGGGAGGAGACGCCGTCGTGCCACGACTGTGGCGCGGTGTAGGACACGGCGCAGCACACCCTCGAGGTGTGCCCGTCGTGGTCCGAGACGTGCCGCAGTCTCATCGCGGTGATCGGACCGGACCTCTCACTTCCCGGCTTGGTTAATGCCATGCTGCAGGATGAGAGGTCCTGGGCGGCAGTCGCCTCCTTCTGCGAACACGTCATGTCCCAGAAGGAGGCGGCTGAGCGCGCGCGGGAGGACGATCCTCACGCGGCGTCGCTCCGAAGGCGGAGGAGGGGTCAAAGAAGACGTCAGTTTGATAGTCATCACCGACTCCTCCCAGGTGGAGGCCAGCAGGCAGCGGGTGCGGGGGCGCCCTTGCCTGTATTGCACAGGCCTCCACCAGTGTCGGACGGGAATGGCCAAGTGTTCCCGGCCATTCCCGTAGCCCCCCAAGCTGGGGGGAATGCGGGGCCCGCCAGCTAGGCGGGCACGCGCCAGGAGGGTTGTGGATGCAAAGGCTGAGCCGGATTCCCATGGCCCTCCCATCACGGCGATGTGGGAACACCGCTGAGTTTTAGTGGGTATGGTATACTGTCATTCCGACAGGAGTCCCACATATCCCGTCTCGTCCCCCCACGAGCGGGAATGCATAAAGCATTTCTCAGCGAAAAAAAAGAAAAAAAAAAGGTTAGGTTAGACCTGTGACCAGCGAGTGGTACCGCGGAAGCGACCGGCGATCGCTACATCCCAGTTGGTCAGTTACTTGTCTATTTTAGTAATTTACGGATCCCAAAATATGTAGGTAATAATTATTTTAAAACATTTTTTTTTAATTTAATTTTTTATTTAATAGATTAATTGTTAGTTTCTTTATCTTATTATCTTATTAACTTTATTTTCTTTTTGTACTCAACGACAGCTACTTACGCAATGTAACTCCGTACTAGTTTGTATAGATTGAAATGTATTAATAGAGAGAGCCCTGGCACCCATAACACAAGCTTAATCTTAGCTTGGGTGCCACTGGAGATAGTCAGTGATTTATGCAATTTTAAAACAATAGTGTCATCGTGTTAACCTATAGCCTTTATGTTAAATGTAAAATTGGAAATGAAGTTATTATTATTATAATTATTATTTGAGATTCACAAAAAGAGGCACATTTATTAAATCAGAGTGTTAACTAATATTTTAGTAAATCAAAATGGGAAATATTTGAGGTTCGATTAAATATTAGGTACAGTCACCAAAACAGATAAGTTACTAGGGTCGTCGGATACAGTTGAAATTCAGTAAGAAACCGATGGATGTTTTTGAATGTTTAATTAGATATATTAACTGTTTTTTTTCTATTAATTTAATTAATTTTATTCGAAAACATCCATCGGTTTCTCACTAAACATCAACTGTATCCAACGACCCTGGTTATTTGTCACTTTCGGTGACCAAACACGACTTTTCAGTCACCGACCATACATATGGCACATCGATTTTTACAAAGGTTCAGATTTATAGAGCGTCCTGTCGACGTCCCTGTCGCTCATATCTGGATAACAGCGTCTTTCAAAAGAAATAAAAATACTTTATTTTGGACACGCGCAAGAAATAAAAAACAGTAAAAAAAAGATCATGTAAAAATAAGAAAATTAACATTATTTTTTAGAATAGACAAAACAAAGAAAAAGACCCGTGTGACACAAAAAAGGCTCCTGTCTCAGCATAATGCTGGAATATTTAAAAAATAAATACTGCAGCGCTGGTATTCGGATAGGGGCTCAAAGATATGGGTACTGTAATTAGTTTAGAGGTGGCAAGGCATGTTGAGGATTTGTGTCTGATGCTAAAATGGAGTTCGATGTTAAAAGTAGGAAGCAATAACTGGTTATAATTAAAAGATAGGGATATAAAACTATGTACACAGCACATACATTTAGTTAGCACAACTATTATTATAAGACTTTGAAAGATTTCACTCAAATTAATTGTTATTCATAATGCTGCCGTGAATCAAAAAATGCCACTAATCACCTACATATTTTTTTTAAATTATAAACAAAAATAAACATCAATAGGTACAACATCCTCATTCACTTTTTATTTATTTATTTAGTAATTAACTAATAGGCTTTTCAACAATGTGTACTCTGTTATTTTACAATTTGTACGTTGCAAACTTAAGTCTTTTTTATAAATATTTATATTTTCTACCTTTTCATATTTTTTATATGTAAGGATCGTAGCAGGTGGCGTTTTGTAGTTTCTGCCTACCCCCAAGGGAAGAAGGCGTGAGTTTATATATGTATGAATGTTATATTTTTTTATTTTTTGTAAGCCTCTTCTCTATTGATAATTTTCATCCCTTTTGTCATTTTTTCACTCTGTTATCGAAAAGTTGGTCATTGAATTATTACCCAGAATTATTATTTGTGTAGATAATATTATGCTGAAAGGGTTAAGTTGCAAAGTGAATCAATGAATGATTTTTGTTGGAATCTGTGAAACTGGACACGTGTTGGGATTTAAAAGGTATTATAGGATATTCTCTTTCATTAATAGGTATAAAATAGAATAATCCTTAAATTTCCCCACATGGATGAATCCACCCTACCCTACCCTACATTTATATCATTCAGGATATAAATGTAGGAATTTTACATAAGGTGACACAATGGGCAGTCTTATCGCTATAAGGGATCGATAGGTATTAGTCAAGCATGACGTTTTCACTTTTACATTACATAACATCACGTTGGCTTACTCCGACAGGATAAGCAGCACATATACGTTGAAGTAGCCACCACCAGTCCCTGGTTATAGTTTGCACGAAGGTTTGAAGTCTCATGTAATAGGGACGAGCCTATTGCGATAGCCAGGCTGTTAATATAAATAACTTACCCTAGGGATAATAAATATTAATTACGTAATAAATAAAAAAATTAATAAATAAGTAAATAAAACAATAATGAATATTTAAAAAAATAAAGGGTTTTTACAATGTTACTAATAAATGTATATAATTTATAAAACAATAATTGTAATTCTTAAATTCAATTCTGTCTTAATAAAACAATATAACTTTCTAACTACTTAACTAATAATAAAAATTATCATATTAAACCGCTAGTGTTCTTCCTCCTCTCTCCTACTTGATCTATGCTGTGCCCAAAAGGGTCCTTATTTGTGACTAATATAATTATTAGGTTGGGGAAAAAGTATTTTCGCATTATAGTATGTATGAACCTATAACCGCTGGGACGCTTTAGGTATCAAAAGAATACCAGACTTTTCTAACACTAAATTGTACTCACGCGCTTAGGTATTCCCACTAAATTGTACACGTCATCTGACGCGTCGGCTCGCGCGTCGAGTGTTTGTAAACAAACCCGATAAGCGGCGTCATTTCTTGGTATTCTGCGACCGTTGTATTTTTTTATGAATGCTAGTGAGTAGGGCTATATTAAAGTGTGCGTTGTATTTGAATATACGATGTTTCCGTTTGTAGACGACTGTTTAAGATGAACAAAAACACTTTTTTCACAGATTCCAACAAGATTTTTTCTAATAAGAAAAACAGGGGTTGTCCTATATGTTTTATGGTTTAAAAAACATGGTGTGTTAGTTCTTCATACGAAACATGAATAAAACCACTTACCACAGTACAATATTAATTATTTAAAAGCATCCAAAGTTGAGACTCACGTCGGGTCGCTCGTTCAATGACAGCGAAAATGATATTTTTTAATGTCATAGACTAATTCCTTCTAGGGTTGTCATATCTCAAACGGTTCGGAAACAGATAACGTATGAAACTAAATCCATGGAATTGGAAGTACCACTTAATAGTGGTGATACAAGGATAAACAAGGATGACAATAAAACCAAAAAAAATTGGTATGACTTTCACACCATGGGCGCAAAACTTTGAAAATGTTTTGGTAGGAAATTCACACCATGGGCGCATTGCGGTGACCTCACATTGGGATCAAAAGCGTCCCAGCGGATAATAAAATCTCTTTGGCTATATATTTGTATCTGGCTGGTTTTGGTATCATTGAAAGTTTAAATTTTAAAGAACATAATACCAAATTCAAATTAGGAAAATGTGTGATTTTCATTTGTTTTTCGTACTGTCAAAATGAGTGAATCTAATGAAGAAATTCGATACATTTTGAAATTTTACTACAAAAAAGGTAAAAAAGCAACACAAGCCGCGAAAAAAATTTGCGATGTTTATGGACCTAATGCAGTGTCTGTGAGAGTAGCACAAATTTGGTTTTAGCGTTTTCAGTCCGGATATTTTGATGTCAAAGATGCACGTCGCTCTGGTCGCCCTATTACGGATAAAATGGATGCCATTTTTTTAAAACTGGAGCAACATCGGCATATCAGTAGTTACGACGTAGCTGAAGAACTGGGAATTGACTACAAAACAGTTTCGGCACATTTGAAAAAAAATGGGTACACAAAAAAGCTCGATATTTGGGTACCTCACGAGCTCACTGAAAAAACCTAATGAACCGTGTACTCATTTGTGATTCTTTATTACGACGTAATGAAACCGAACCATTTTTGAAGAAGCTGATAACTGGTGATGAAAAGTGGATCACGTACGACAAGAACGTCCGAAAAAGGTCGTGGTCAAAGGCCGGTCAGGCTTCACAGACTGTGGCGAAACCCGGGTTAACTCGCAACAAGGTGATGCTGTGTGTGTGGTGGGATTGGAAGGGCATTATTTATTATGAGCTGTTACCACCAGGCAGGACCATCGATTCTGAACTCTACTACGAACAACTGATGAGATTAAAGCAAGAAGTTGAGAGAAAGCGGCCGGAATTAATCAACAGAAGGGGTGTGGTTTTTCATCATGATAACGCTAGACTTCACACATCTTTAACCACTCAGCAAACATTAAGAGAGTTTGGCTGGGAGGTGTTAATGCATCCGCCGTATAGTCCTGACCTTGCACCTTCAGATTTCTACCTGTTTCGGTCTCTTCAGAATTCTTTAGGCAGTGTCAGGTTAACATCACGAAAGGACTGCCAAAACCACTTGTCGCGGTATTTTGATCAGAAGTCCCAAAATTTCTATAGCAATGGGATCATGTCCCTACCTACAAGATGGCAAAAAGTTATCGAACAAAATGGTACCTACATACTGTCATGATTTCTTGTTCGCAATATTATATTCTAGAATTATATATTTTAATTGGCAACACAGCCAACCGCAATGCCGTTTGAATTTAAATAATATGATGGTGGGGAAAAGGTGAGACGAGCCTCACGCTTGGGCTCGGCAGAGCAGTTCGCAGAGAGCGGTCGACCTAGGAAGATAATTTGAATAACAGTTTAAAATAAGTAGTTATGATTATATTAAAGTTATTCTGATTGTAATGTCGAGATTTTAAGCAGTGTCCATTTCGAGATTAGTTCAATACGAAGTGACACGTTCAACAGTACGCGCCCACGTCGCTAAGACTTCTTAAAAGGTATGTACACACTAAATAACATTTAATTTAACGACTATAGACCAGAAGAGTGTTCGTGGTTGTTTTCACCTAACCTATAATTTGGATTAATTAATTTAATAGCAAAACCATTAGCATTATTCTACATTGGATCCGATAAGACTTGATCAGGGTACTCCTTGATAGTGTTATCGGGCCTAAGAGTAGACTATACTTTTGTATTAAATACTTGGGCGAGGCTACTCTTCGCCAGTATTTTTGCTGAGGTATATTGCGCTTATATGCTGGTAATTTCGACATATTGCAAAAATTTACACTTAGAGTTACACTGTGCTTTCGGCTTTAATACTTGAGCGAGACTACTCTTCGATAGTATAGTGCGCATAAATTTTACCTAGTTGGAATGAATTTTGACACGTGGTTGAGGCTACTCTTCAACAGTGTTTGGCTGGGGTATAATTTTTTGTATTGGTTTATTATTAGAAGATTAAGGTATTGTAGATGAATAGCTAGGCAGGCCCTGCTGGTTTGTAGTTAGATGTTATTGCCACTTGACTTTGGAGGCTATTGCCACTTGACTTTGGAGGCTATTTCCACTTGACTTTGGAGGCTATTGCCACTTGACTTTGGAGACTATTGCCACTTGACTTTGGAGGCTATTGCCACTTGACATTGGAGGCTATTGCCACTTGACTTTGGAGGCTATTGCCACTTGACTTTGGAGGCTATTGCCACTTGACTTTGGAGGCTATTGCCACTTGACTTTGGAGGCTATTGCCACTTGACTTTGGAGGCTATTGCCACTTGACTTTGGAGGTTATTTCCACTTGACTTTGGAGGCTATTGCCACTTGACTTTGGAGACTATTGCCACTTGACTTTGGAGGCTATTGCCACTTGACTTTGGAGGCTATTGCCACTTGACATTGGACGCTATTGCCACTTGACTTTGGGGGCTATTGCCACTTGACTTTGGAGGCTATTGCCACTTGACTTTGGAGGCTATTGCCATTTGACATTGGAGGCTATTGCCACTTGACTTTGGAGGCTATTGCCACTTGACTTTGGAGGCTATTGCCACTTGACATTGGAGGCTATTGCCACTTGACTTTGGAGGCTATTGCCACTTGACTTTGGAGGCTATTGCCACTTGACTTTGGAGACTATTGCCACTTGACTTTGGAGGCTATTGCCACTTGACTTTGGAGGCTATTGCCACTTGACTTTGGAGGCTATTGCCACTTGACATTGGAGGCTATTGCCACTTGACTTTGGAGGCTATTGCCACTTGACTTTGGAGGCTATTGCCACTTGACTTTGGAGGCTATTGCCACTTGACTTTGGAGGCTATTGCCACTTGACTTTGGAGGCTATTGCCACTTGACTTTGGAGGCTATTGCCACTTGACTTTGGAGGTTATTGCCACTTGACTTTGGAGGCTATTGCCACTTGATTGAAGAGACTATGTATAGCATGATTGAAGAGACTATGTATAGCATGATTGTGTTTGATTCTTGGCCATGTGTCATGTGATTCCTGGTTTTATAATATTTTGATACTTAACAGCTACTACAACAACAAACATTCTCCCTTCATACACATATTTATACATTTAAACACCATCACACACATGCACCGTGACAAGATATTACCAGTCAATGACCTTGATAATGTGAATAGAAGATAACCAGATCTTATAGAACCTTTCAGCTACTATGAGTGATGCAGAGTGCATTGGTGAATCGCAAACTCCTCCTCGTAAGCGAAGTTGACGCAGAGGGAAACGAAGACGATCGTCATCATCTTCCTCGTCATCACCATCCTCGTCCTCGCCGTCTACACCTGAAAAAAGGATTCGACGACGGTCTCGTAAACACTCGAAAGGGTTGACAACGGAGGACGTGCTGAACATACTGACTTCCTGGAAGGCTGAACCAAGTAAGAGTACCAATTCCTTACAAAGTAGTCAACTTTATAACGTGATACCTGAATTTGACCCGGCCAATAGGTCACAAAGTATTGAGGCTTGGATACGGAAAGTTAATGAATGTTCACAAATTTATAACTGGGATCAGAAGCAAACCATTCACTTCTCCCTCCAAAAACTGGTTGGACTTGCGAAGAAATGGTTTGAGTCTCTCCCTACGGTCGTATTTTCTTGGGACGAATGGCAAGCCAAATTAAAAAGGGCGTTCCCTAGTGAGGAAAATTATGGTAGACTTTTAGAAGAAATGCTGGGTCGTACCACTCGCGTCGATGAAAGTTTACGAGAGTATTTTTATGACAAGTTAAATTTATTGAACCGTTGTGAAATAAGGGGGAAGAGAGCTGTTGATTTTGTAATACACGGAATTACTGATAGATCACTTAGGAGTGGTGCACAGGCACTTAACTGTGAGGAACCCGAGGACTTGCTTAACTTTCTTTGTGCTCAACGTATTACGTATTATTCGAATAGAGTAAGAGACCGAAATAGGCCGAGATCAAATTCTAGTACGGTAATCAACAATTCTGGGTCTTACGAAGGTCCTATAGTATGCTTTAACTGTCGTACCAAAGGTCACCCTTATCACAAGTGTCCAAAACCTCTGATAAAATGTAAGCAATGTAACAGAATAGGTCATGATCATGAAAATTGTAAATTGCGGCCCGTTGCTGAAAATTACGTTCCCAGATCCAAAATTGATGATACTCGCGAGTATTGTAGAGAAAAACACATTAAAGATCATCGCGTTTAATGACCAAATAAGCGCTAAACCTGTTGATACCTCTAACGCGTCGACTTCGATCACGGCAGCCAATGATAAGTTTTTCAAAACTGTCCTAGTAAACGGTCGGCCCGTTATGGCTTACATAGACTTCGGTAGCGAATGCAGCTTTTAGAGAGAGCCTTGCATTAGAACTTCAGCTAGTGCAAAGTTCTGACAGCGTTCCAGTAATTAGAGGATTTGGCAATTCATGCGTTTCACCTTTGTATAAGTCTACTGTTAACTTAGAACTTAATGATATTGAGACCCAGTTAGACGTCCTAGTAGTCGGTGACTAATTCATGACAAACAGTCTCTTAATCGGACAAAACTTCACCAAACTACCTTTTATTAAAGTCTTAAAAGACTGCAATCAATAAAATCAATTAGTCTTTTACAGAACTCCAGGAGAAAATCTCTTCCCAATTGACATCCCTCTCAAAATGTTTGCCTCAAAGCCCATCAAGATTGCAAATACCAGTATGGTACCCATCACAGTCAGAGATATTTCTTTTTCCGGTGACGTCTTTGTCGAAGGTTATAACTCATTGGAACCTGGTAGAGAATTTCGTTTGTTGCAAGGGACTTATGTCATTTTGAATGGCACTGGAGAAATTGCCGTAACAAACTTGTCACGAACACCTCTGTTATTCAAATCTGATACATTAATTGCGCGGTCATCACCAGTAACTGAGGCCAAGAACTGTCAGGTTAATCGAATTTCAGAAAATTATACTCTGTCTAGAACCATTAGATAGAACGCATGTTCAAGTCGGTGAGGACGTTATAGGTAGCAACAAAGATAGGCTGTATACATTATTACAAAAGTATCGAGTTTGCTTTGCCACCAATATGAGAGAAGTAGGTTGTGTTAAGGATTTCACAATGAAAATAAACCTTACAGATAACAGACCCGTTGTTTATAGGCCGTACAGGTTATCGTTTTCATAAGGACAAGCTAGATACTACAAAAAAATATTATTTGGATTTAAAAAAACAAGCTATTATAGCACTAGGACAGGAGAAGAAGGTATATTTTGATGGGCACATTAATAGTCAGATAAAAAATCCAAAAAAGCTTTGGAAAAATCTTAAATCAGATGTATTTGCTGAACATAGTGAGGGTATGCTTCCCGGACAATTTAATGACCCAGATGAAATTAACAAGGCATTTCTGAATGTACCAGGACAGTCCGTACTACCCACATTGCAGCTTTCATACTTTGATGCAAATAGATTTGGTGAATCTAAATTTGAGCTACGAAATGTCAATGAGGATGAAGTTTCCAAAATTATTAAAAGTTTAGGGTCTAATGCTAAAGGGATTGATGGAGTGAGTCTAGATATGATAATACTAACGTTACCTACTACCCTTGAGGCTATCACCACAATAGTAAATAAGTCAATAGATACCTTCACTTTCCCTGACTTATGGAAGTGCGCTGTTGTGCGTCCTTTACCCAAAACCAGCAACCCTAGTACGTTTAAAGAACTACGTCCTGTTAGCATTTTACCTTGCTTATCGAAAGTATTAGAGAGGGTAGCATACAATCAAATGTTGGAATATTTAGAAGCAAATAATATGCTCCCTGACCTTCAATCTGGTTTTAGGAAAGGACGTGGGACGGCCACAGCCCTTTCTGACGTAGTGGGGAATATCTTAGAGGCACGGGACAGAGGGGAGGGAACAATCCTTGCTCTTCTTGATTTTTCGCGGGCCTTCGATGCAATAAACACCACACTGTTACTTTCCAAGCTGGCGTATTACGGTTTTACAACAGAAACAATACAGTGGTTCGCTAGCTACTTGCAAAATAGGTTACAGCTCGTTGAAATCCAGACTGAGGATGGATCAAGGATGTCATCCCCCCCTCGTCAGGTGACACGTGGTGTGCCCCAGGGATCGATTTTAGGGCCCCTTCTGTATATCCTTTACAGTGCAGACATTATTAAGTCATTCCAGCATTGCAGGTATCACATGTACGCAGATGATATCCAACTGTATATAACTTTTAAACCAGCTGATACATTGGAGGCAGTAGAAAAAATCAATGACGATCTAGAAAGAGTGGTGGGTTGGTCGGATAATAACTCACTGGTATTAAACACGCTGAAATCGAAATTTATGGTTTTGGGAAGTAGGAAAATAATCAGCGCAATACTGTCAGCCAAGCCAGAAGTTGTTATCAGGGGGGAAAAAATAGATAGGGTAGATATAGCACGCAACCTTGGTTTAACCATGGATGGGGAATTGCGATTTGAGAAGCACATCAGTAACTCCATGAGGAATTGTTTTTATAGGTTGAAACTCCTTTATTCAATTAGAGACTACCTGAGTGTTGATCTACGTAAGCAATTAGTGGATAGCCTAATTTTATCAAGACTTAACTACTGTGATACAGTGTATGGCCCATGCCTGTTAGCTAGAACAGAGAAGTTGATACAACGCATACAAAATGCATGTACACGGTTCTGTGTAAAGATACCTCGTAGAAGTCATGTAACTCCTTATATAAATGAAAATAATATTTTGAAAATGGCTGCTAGGAGAAAGTTACATATGGCTAGTTTACTGTTCGGAGTAGTCACTACACAAAAACCACACTATCTATTTGAGAAGTTGAGTTGGAGACAGAGCGAATACGAACCACGTTTCTCTACCAAGCCTCTTTGTATATCATTACATAGGACCGTAGCATTCCGAGGGAGCTTCAGATACGCCGCCACGCACTGTTGGAATAACCTTCCTCCACCAGTAAGAGTCCTGAGAACAAAAACGCATTTGTTGAGTATTTTAAGGAAATATTTCATGCAGATACAGCAGTCCACATGATTTTAAAACTAGATCTGGTAACAATAGATGCTCTTTTTGTACTTACCTCAAGGATCACGGCCTACGGGCAATGGATATGGCTATCCAACAGTGCGAGTGGCTTCTGTCTGATTCCTTCCTGGTTAGGTCCGGCCTGTGTCAGTATCACAGGAGGAATTGGAGTCCTCAATTATCTGGGTAGTGTTTACTATGTGTCTTTCTGAAGCTGTATTATCTAGGTGGGACAAAGGGTAAGATATACATTAGTGTCAGAAGGATTAAAAATTTTATTTAATGTAGGGCTGGGTTTCTTTCTCAATTTTGTAATTGTTTATTTTTGTCAATACTTAATGCAATTGCTAATATCTATAGTAATACTTACCGTTAAGATCAGGAGGCTTGGAGGGCAGTTTGGTTTGGCACTCCTTTGGTATGTCGATGGATCTTGCTCCTTGGTCAATCGAAGGATCTATGATTCATTCGGCCCACTAAAATAATATTACAGGATCCATAAAAACACTATCAAGCTGTACTAATGGGCTAATTTACCGGTTTGACCGAAAAAGCATGGTTGTCGTGTGCCAACGCCATGCTTCAATGATTGCCGTAGTATGCAAATGGCGGCCATCGCAATTCCCATGGTGCAAAAAATTATGTTGTACCAATGAGGACTAAATTACATAATTATTGAGTATTGTTACTGTATCGAAATTATAGTTAGAAAAATAGTATTTATAGGAAAACACACCACACTTTATCTAAACAACAGCTAGAGATAATGCTTAGTTTTTTTTTTATTTTTTTATTGTGATATGTTTTA
The DNA here is from genome assembly GCA_916610205.1 of Griposia aprilina. Lineage (NCBI taxonomy): Eukaryota > Metazoa > Arthropoda > Insecta > Lepidoptera > Noctuidae > Griposia > Griposia aprilina. Next base: position 16,253,013 of record OU744305.1, read on the forward strand.
TGTATATAGTAAAAGTTACACATAATACAGATATTTAAACATATATATATATTTATCTAGAAGTACAAACCATGTTCAGCTAGAATCGTACTTAGTTCTGTAGAAAATAATACTTTCCAGATTTAATATATCACGCAGGAGGACGTCATTACGTCATTCGAGAGGTGGTTGCTGAAAATCAGCGCTGTTGACGATAGGTTCGTCCGAAGTCACAGCATTTTGCTGAGCAACGACCTGTTCTTGCACAGATGCGACGCACGGCTAAATTGTTCATAATATTGTTGTTTTTTAGTTACAAAAGTAGTCATTTTTTCACTCTGCTATCGGCATTTTGTTTTTGTTTTCATCGTTTGTTTGTTGTCATTTGCGAGTGTCGTAACACAGAGCAAATTATGTAACCTTGCAAAGCAAAATGTATTGTCTTTGGTCCCTGGCCATGGACAAAATTTTAAACCTCTTAATTTTTGGGTACGAGGCTTTTGGCTACATTCTATGTTTGTATTTTTAATAATGTATTTTTTTTTTTGTAATGTGCGTTTTGTTTGTGCAGAATAAACTATTTTTCTTTCTTTCTTTCTTCTTTCTTTTTCAGAACGGGTGCAGGTGCGTGAAATTGTTGATGAACTATTAGATACCGATATTATCTGCTGGGACGCTTTTGGTATGAAAAGCATACCAGACTTTTCTAAGACTAAATTGTACTCACGCGCTCTAGTTCGGACTACGCAAGCCCGATATTAATGGTCCGTAAGAAATCGGATGAGCAAAGACTCTGTGTAGATTTTAGAGCCCTTAATAATAAAACCATTAAGGACCGGTTTCCTCTTCCACTTATTGAAGACCAGTTAACTAATTTAAGCGGCAATCAGTTTTTTACGACATTAGTTCTTGCGTCTGGTTATTATCAAATTTCTATGTCTCGCAAGAGTCGGCATCTCACTGGCTTCATCACTCCTGACGGCCACTATGAATTTAAGAGAATGCCTTTTGGATTGGCCAACGCCCCCGCTGTGTTCCAGCGAATGATTAATAAAATTCTTGGCAATAGACGATTTGATTATGTACTTGCGTATTTAGATGATTTACTTATTCCGTCTATAACTATAGAACAAGGGTTTGAGCGCTTAGAAGAAATTTTAAAATTACTCCGTGAATTTGAACTCAAACTGCAAAGGGAGTAAGACCCGGGGAAGCAAAAGTTTTGGCCGTCAAAGAATTCCCTTGCCCCAGTAATATTCACGAAGTCCGTCAGTTTTTGGGGCTTACGGGATATTTCCGTAAATTTATAAAAGGATACGGGGAGATAGCGCAACCACTGATCAACTTAATTAAGAAAAATGTTGCATGGTATTGGGGCAGTGATCAACAAATTGCGTTCAATTCCTTAAAGGAAAGTCTCTTATCCAGGCAAGTTTTAGCATTGTATGATCCACAGTTAGAGACAGAGTTACATACGGATGCCAGCGCCCTTGGTATCGGGGGGATCCTGATGCAATGGCAAGCATTACCCCGTGTATTAAAACCCTTCGCTTATTTTAGTAGACAGACCACGGTGGATGAAAACCATTTTCATTCTTATGAGTTGGAGACTTTGGCCGTTGTCTGTTCGTTAAAGAAGTTTAGGGTGTACTTGTTAGGAGTCCCGTTTAAGGTTTTTACTGATTGCGCGGCGCTTAGGACAACATTGACAAAGAGAGATCTCATTCCGCGGATAGCCAGGTGGTGGTTGCAAATAAGCGAATATAACTTTGAAATTGAATACCGCCCGGGTGTTAATATGGCACATGTAGACGCCCTAAGCAGAAACACTTGCCTTAACGCAGAACCAGATGTTGGGTCTGTTAATGTTCTTAATATTGAATCTGGTAACTGGCTCCTAACCCTACAAATGGGTGACCCAGAAACGTCTCGAATTGTAAAAGTTCTTAAGCCTGAAGCTGACCCTGAGTTCGAAGATCTAAAGAAAAAATTTACTGTTAAAAATAATGCACTCTATCGCAAAGTTGATGACCTTTTATGTCTCGTAGTACCACGAAGTGCTCGTTGGCAAGTTTTTAAAGCTAACCATGATGACATCGGGCATTTAGGTTATGCAAAAACGTTAGAAAGAAAGAGCCAATTTTGGTTCGCAAAGTTACGACGATTTGTTAAGAAATATGTAGGTTCCTGCATAGAATGTGCTTATAGTAAGGATAGTGCGACTAAAAGGAAGCAGGGCCTGCTTTTTCCAATAGAGAAAATTAGTATACCGTTTCACACAATTCATATTGACCATTTAGGACCGTTTGTAAGGAGCAGAAACGGCAACTCTTACATACTTACGATTGTAGATGGGTTCACTAAGTACGCATTCGTCAGAGCAGCGAAAAATACGAAAACAAAGAACACAATTAAAGTTTTGGAGAATATTTTCACTGACTTTGGTACACCGGCTAGAATAATTTCTGACCGTGGCACTTCGTTCACATCAACAGCTTTCGAAGCCTTTTGCAATTGTCTTGGTATAAAACATGTACTTAATGCAGTTGCTTGCCCCAGAGCAAACAGACAAGCCGAAAGGTTTAATCAAACTATTTTAAATTCACTATCAGCTCAAAATTTTAATGGAAATGAGCTTGACTGGGACAAGTGTCTAGGTAAGGTTCAGTGGGGTATTAACAATACTGTTAATGCGACCACCCAAAAAACTGCAACAGATGCTTTGTTCGGATTAAAAATGCGCGATAGTTTATCAAATAAGCTTAATGTTCCACAACAGTTGCAAAACGAAGATTTGTTGTCATTACGCGAGAATATTAGCGAATCTATTAAGAAAAGTCAAGAAGAACAAAAGCGTAAACATGACATTGGTCGTACTTCTGCCCCTAAGTATCAGGTTAGTGACTTAGTAAAACTAACCCGGACCAATTACAATAATGACGGCAAGAGTACAAAGCTTCTGTCAAAGTTTATAGGCCCTTTTAAGGTTGTAGAAGTATTGGGTAACGATAGATATAGGATAAGTGATGTACCTGGTTTTAATAGAAAAAGGAATAATAATTATGAAAGTGTTGTATCTTCAGATATAATTAGACCCTGGATACATCTCAAGGCTCTCGAGCTTGATGACAGTGTTAACATTAGTTCAGATGAGGAAACTAGTAGCTAAATATTTTTATAACAGTGTAGTTGTATTTGACAATAATAATTTTGTAAGGTTAATTTAGTAACTATAATAATTAGGTACCTATAGAGGATCCCGAATGTCATGATTTAGGTTAGCATAGTAAAAACATTATTATACAAAATTTTCACGATATTTTAATTTTTCATGTAATGGTGTGTATTAATTCTAGAAAATTATGATTGTTTATAATTATAAATCATTTAGCTTATTTATTTACACTTCAAAGTTACAAACATCTGTGTAGCCTTATACTAAATATTTTATTTTTATTTTTATTTTTCCTTTTTATACTACATAAGTAATTTGAACTAAGAACTGATTGAGCGGATTAATTAAAGTGAGAGTTGTGCTCCGGGAGGTAGCACGTGGTCGGATGGCCGAATGTCATGATTTCTTGTTCGCAATATTATGTTCTAGAATTATTTATTTTAATTGGCAACACAGCCAACCGCAATGCCGTTTGAATTTAAATAATATGATGGTGGGGAAAAGGTGAGACGAGCCTCACGCTTGGGCTCGGCAGAGCAGTTCGCAGAGAGCGGTCGACCTAGGTAGATAATTTGAATAACAGTTTAAAATAAGTAGTTATGATTATATTAAAGTTATTCTGATTGTAATGTCGAGATTTTAAGCAGTGTCCATTTCGAGATTAGTTCAATACAATCTATTACTATAAAAAGTGGTTTTATTATATAACTTTAGTTAAATGTAAATGAACTATATTAAAAAATGTTTTTAATTTTCTTAAATAATGCGAAGAAACTTTTTCCCCAACCTATTATTTCCCTACCAACTATATACATTATGTTAAGGAATAAAGAATTGAGAATATATTCCAAAGAAAAAAAAGAATACACATTACCAGACCCGGAAATCGAATCCAGGCTAGGATGTAATATCCGCACCGAGGAAGAAGACATATGTAGTAATATATTTTATATCACAAACGTTACAGTCACGTATGGTAGGACAGTCAACCACAAACATTTGAAATTGACAGCGGCTTTAAGTCGTAGCAGTAAAAGCGCGGGCGGATTTCTTAAAGCAAGTGTTACCACTGCGGTGGGGTTGACTGTACCGCCATACGAAGTAAGAACTTACTACATATTTCCACAAGCAATTTCTCATCGACTTTACGTCTATAATCTTAGTGTAAGAGTCTGCAAATGGCTTCAGTGGCGCAAGTGTCTTATAAAACTCAACTTAGAGAATTGAGCGCTGCAATAACTGTAGGACATTAAGATAAGGGTTTGGATTTGTGGTTCTGGGAAAGTTGGGCCATCTCCCCGCACACAATGGCCTATTTCTCACTGTAGGTTATGTGACCTGTATGAATAAGAACTTAACGCATCATCATCATTAATTGCCTAGCCTTTTTCCATCAACAACGTTGGCCATCACGACATTGGCCCAGTGGTCACGTCTCGCTTCTCATGCACGAGTTGTGGTTTAAAATCCGGGCAAATACCAATGTGACGTGTGTTTGAATTATTCTGATCTGTCACCCTGCTTTGTACCCTGAGGGTGACAAAGCTCCTATCCTCCTAATCTGCTATCTGTGCCCCTATCAGTGATAGGGGGACAAATAGGAATTAATGAAGCTCGATCTGTCTCCTCGTTGCTAACAGGGAGACAGATCAAACTTTTTTCCGATATGTCCCCCTTAGGGGACAAAGCAGGGTGACAGATCGGAATAATTCGTGTGTGTGATGAGATGATGAGTATACAGATGAGCAACTTCAACGCCTTTGAACATACTGTTTCAAGTATCAACCTGGAGGCTGTAGCGGAGAAATGGATGAATACGATCATCTGTTGAGTACGGTAAGGTCTCGCTGGGCGAAGATTGACATTCAGCATTAGGATTAAGGCAGTGAGCTGGTAAACCGAAACCAAGAGTATCATCGCATGCTATCAAAGCAATCAATAAGAAGATGTCGTCAACTTTTTCAATTCGTAGGTAGTAATTTCTGAGTTTATCTTCTAAGACATCGTGAGGAAACCTGGACTTATATTAATATACTCGTAAGTCTGAAATCGCCAACCCGTCTTCAGCATGCGTGGTGATCACTGCTTACGCCTTCTCTATATGAGATGAGGCTTTTGCCATGCAGGAGGACAATAATATACGGGTTACATTATTATGACATATATGTTACATGAATTCAGCATATGATTAGCCCCCCCCTCCCCCCTAGCATAGAAATTTTTCGTGAGTTATATTTTTTTTTATTAGTTGCTCCATACATTTTCACCGCGTAGGAATTGCACTTTTCTATGAAACAGCAGATTTTTTTATTGGTAACCGACGTGAAATTTCTGCGCTAGAGGGTCTAGAACAGCGTTTCCTATTAGCCGGGTCGCGACCCGGTATCGGGCCATCAAAATAAAATACCGGGTCGCAACATTCCCGCCTTGTTTTAAAAATAATACCTGCTATCGATCGACGCATCGTAAATATTACTATTAATAAATTATGTATTATTTTACCTAATGGAACCAGCTTGGGTTTAAGTATTATGTGGGTCAAGAAGGGACAGTGTGAAAATTACCGGGCCATGGCAGAACAATGTTTGGGAAACACTGGTCTAGAAGCATGTGCCGAATTCATGGTTACAGTCTGCGCACTGGTTAATTTATCCTGTGGGTATTGGGGTCGGCTTCCAGGCTAAACTGCCTATCTGACCTCCACAACTTAATTATTGGGTAACACTTACACGGGTATCGTGTAAGTGTTACCCAGTAATAAGTTTTGTTTAATAATAAAAATAATAATAGCACTCATCGGCAAACTAATCTGCTTCAGGGAGGGCAATACTCGCCCTAGAGTGATGCGCTTTGTGAGACGCGCGTTCGCAGGGACTAATATCAGCCCTCAGGACTACATGTCCTGTGTCACAGAGCGCATCGACTTCCTGAAGCAGAAAGTGTATGCATGGGCGAACCGTATTCGTAGGTATAAGCGGCGAGTGGAGCGGTACACTCAGAATCGCACCTTCCAGCGCGATGAAAGGTGGGTTTATAGGGGTTGGGAGCGACCGGATCAAGGTGTGGCTGACACGTGCCTACCAGATGATGATGCCATGTGTTCTTTCTGGCGCAATATCTGGTCGGTGCCTGTCAGTCACACCGAAGGTGATTGGACTCGGGAAGTCGAGCGAGCCTATGATCCAATACCAGAAATGGGGGCTATTACCATCTGCCCCCAAGATGTAACTCGTGCAGTCCGCCCGCTGCCTAACTGGAAGTCTCCAGGGCCGGACGGACTGCACAACTTCTGGATCAAATGGTTTGGTAGATCGCACGCTCGCTTGGCTGCTCAGTACCAGGTTGCTTTAGAATCTGGTTCGCTACCCCAATTCCTAACAACAGGAGTTACCCACCTGCTCCATAAATCAGGTAGCACTGCGGAACCCAAAAATTATAGGCCGATCGCGTGTTTACCGACGGTCTATAAAGTTCTTACATCCATTTTGAGAGATAAAATTAACAAACATATAGACACCAACTACATCATGTCTCCTTCTCAAAATGGATCCAGGAACGGGTCCCGTGGTACTAAGGAGCTACTCCTCATTGATATGGCCATTAGCCAACAGGTTCGTCGTTCCCGAAAGGATCTGTCGACATGTTGGATAGATTACAAGAAAGCCTATGACTCGGCGCCACATACATGGCTCATGAGGGTGCTGGAGTTGTATAAAGTAGATGCAACTCTGCGCACCTTCCTGATGTCGTGTATGGGGCAATGGAGGACGGTCCTTCACTATCCAGCATGTCGAAATACCCAAAGGAATAGCGAGCCGATAGGGATCGAGCGAGGCATATTTCAGGGTGATAGTTTGAGTCCGCTTTGGTTCTGCTTAGCCTTGAATCCTCTAAGCACACTCTTGGAGGATTCAGGTCTAGGCTATCGGCTGAGGAGAGGTGGTCAGGTTATATCTCACCTCCTCTACATGGATGACCTAAAACTTTTTGCACCCAACAATTCGCAACTGATGGATCTACTGAAAGTAACTGAAACTTTCAGTAGCGCCATCAGGATGGAATTTGGTGTGGACAAATGTGCAGTCATGCATGTAAAGCGAGGGGAGATTGTGGAATCCATCGGAACCCAACTCTCGGATTCCATAAACCTTAGAGCCCTCTCCGCATCCGAAACCTATAAGTATTTGGGTATGTCGGAAGCGTTGGGCATCAATGGTACTGACATGAAGCAGTCGTTAAAGGATCGCTTCTTTGGCCGCCTGAAAAAAGTATTTAATAGTCTTTTATCAGGTGGAAACAAGGTGCGCGCCTTTAACGGTTGGGTCATGCCGGTTTTGATGTACTCTTTCGGCATACTCAAATGGACTCAGACCGAACTCGACGCCCTGGATAGGAAGGTCCGTACACTGCTGACTGCAAATCGAATGCATTACCCACGATCATCGGTAATGAGGCTGTATATCCCGCGAAAGTGTGGAGGTCGAGGCTTTTTAAATGCTAAAACCCTCCACAATCGCGAGATATGCAGTCTCAGGGAATATTTCTTAGAAGCCGACGTGGGGATGCATCGAGATGTGGTCACAGTGGACAAGGGCCTCACCCCGCTCTCCTTAGCTAAAGAGAACTGGCGCAAGCCAGTAGTGCTTGACACTAATGATCGCATGGAAGTATGGCAGAGTAAGGAGCTTCACGGACGCTTTTTCCGGGCCCTACATGGGCCCGATGTAGACCAACTAGCGTCCGTAGCCTGGCTGCGTTTCGGTGACTTCTTTGGAGAAACCGAAGGTTTTGTCTGTGCAATTATGGACGAAGTTATGATGACAAACAATTACCGGAGATTTATTGTGAAAGACGGCACGGTTGACATCTGTCGGGCATGCCACCGTCCGGGTGAATCAATCAGACATATTATCTCCGGTTGTTCTCGTCTAGCTAACGAAGAGTACTTGCATAGACACAACCTTGTAGCCAGGATTATCCATCAGCAACTTGCTCTGAAATACAGCCTTGTAGAATCGGAAGTGCCGTACTACAGGTATGTGCCCGACCCAGTTCTCAAAAATGGACATATCACATTGTACTGGGATCGATCCATCATCACTGACAGGACTATTGTTGCCAATAAGCCTGATATAGTGATGGTGGATCGATTAGAGCGGCGCGCAATGATTGTTGACATAACGGTCCCGCATGACGGGAACCTCGTGAAAGCCGAGAAAGATAAACAAATCAAGTATCTAGACTTGGCTCGCGAGGTTGTCGACATGTGGGATGTGAACTCAGCGATCATTGTGCCGATAGTCGTGACAGCCAATGGCTTAATAGCCAAGAGCCTCGACCAACACCTGAGGAGGCTCTCGTTGGGCAGTTGGATCAAGGGCTTGATTCAGAAAGCGGTACTTCTGGACACGGCTCGCATTGTTAGGAGGTTCCTCTCTCTGGAGCCCTGACCGCCGGTAGCTTGGACCCTGTTCCCGATACCGGTGGGCTACTAATTTTTATATTTTTAAATGTTTTTATATTTTTTATATTCTAATATTTAAAAATGTAATTTATATGTAAATAATGAAATAAAGAAAATAATAAGAATGAGGTTACCCAGTAATTAGGTTATTTTTAATTTTTTTAGATTTGTCATAAAAATAAAAAAAAAGATCAGAAAGATAATTACTAACTAAAATGCAGTATGACTTATATAATAAAAGTTATTGCAAGTATCTTATAAAAGCGATGATTTTATTATAAAATAAAACAGGCTACTCCAGGCTCATTTTTTTTTTTTGCCGCAGGACGAGACACCCTGGGCGTCGGGAGTCGATAGCCGACTTCCGGCCACCGTAGGCGCGGGCTTGCGGACAGCGAGCAATGGGCAGCTCGCCGTACGGTAAGTAGCAGGCCCAGGTCGACGGCGCGTTGTGTTCCACGCGCGCCTCAAAGAGATGTCAGCATAATTGACGGGGTCCGATAGTCGCACAGGCAACTGAAGCAACACGGGTGGGTTTTAGTCAGTAAGAGTCTGACATGCCCTTTCGCTCCGCCCAGAGCGGGAGAGGTCATTTGATGAATTACCACCCAAAAAAAAAAAAAGGCTCATTTTTTTTCTAGCTGCATAACTAACTAAAAAAAAAATTGAGCCTGGAATAGCTGGCTGGTGATTTCGGCAACGGTTTTTTAAGTCAATGACTTTCCGATAGGATTCTTATATCCATAAAGTAGGTACGACATTTAGATAAAAGTAATTTACAGACATTGTCAATATATGTGTTCTGTTCATGCTAGGTTTATTTTTCCGCGTTGATATCTTATAATCTGTGAGGCTTTAAATTTCTAGGGGTACTGTTTTACGATATAACGGAACGTAAACATGAATCTAGCATATACCCATACTTCTTACCTTCAATATGCTATCTCGTAGTTTTTCTTTGCAAAAAACGTAAAAAATATTCAATTTCGCGGGCTTTCACTTTAAGTACCTAATGCTAAAGTTATATTTAACATCTTCAATTCAGAAATCTTATTAAACTACGAGATAGCTTATTAAAAGTTCTTTATACAGTGTGTAACCGAATTAACGCACATTATGAAAGTAGTTTGTTCAAGATCGTTCACTGAATCAATTTCTGTAAAATATTTAAAACTACGTAAATTACGGTCACACCTTCGCAGTGCAGTCAAAACAAACCAAAATGGACCATAAATCAAGGCTATAAGATTTTTTTTCGTGTGCGTGCGTAAATTTGTAATGTGACCACAATTTTCTCTTACGATCAGTATAACTAATTTAATAAATAAACAATGTTTTATACATAATAGTAAAAATTCAGTGTATGTATTATGATTATATCAAAATATTCTAATTAGGGTGTGTGGTGGTGTGCCTTAATTCTGGGATATGTTGTATAGCTTTAAAAAAATCTACATTGAAGGAATCAGTACACAGAAGGAAGTAACGCTAAAGTAGTTTGCCATGTTCTCAACTTCAAATTCTGAATTCAGAAACCGGGTGTAAGAGTTCGATAGACTAAGCCGGCTGATTTTATCAAAGTCTCATAACTAAATCTGTTATTTGTGGAATGAAATTGACGTCTGACATTTCTAGTATGGAATAACTGTATTTCTTTTTTCTCGGGATATGACTATTCTAGGTATAAAAGTTTGGTGAAATTCGCCTTGAGAAGAACTTCTTTACCTACATAAAAATTCACTCGAAAAAAGAAATACGCTTGATATTTTTTAGTAAAAGTCAAGGTATATTTGGGGACAACAATCCCAATATATAAAAATCACTCCAAATCTCACAATTTAAGCTAACAAGGCATTGATGACAAGGGTCCAAAACCCAACATCATAATTATACAATAAATCGTACACATGACGAAATTGACAAAATTTCATCAGCGGCTGGTGGAGCAAAGTTAACCCTTCTATTGTGTGCGGAAAACATTAAACCTGCCCTGCCAACATGTAATATAGACAAAAAACAAAATCAGGTAGAATGCAAAACAGAAATCACCATTCACCCAATGAAATCAAATAAACTCCGAATATACCTACAGGGGGAAAATAAGACTTGATAATTTAGAGATAGATCATTTATTTGTCCGAAACATGAGTATACACACACAAAGCATGCAAGATGTTAAGTACAGAAAGGATCACAGTCATGTTTTACATAAACGGCGTACCAATATGTATTATAATGTTAATAACAATTTAAAGGACGATTTGGAAAAGAGCCTATAAATAGAGCATAGGATTGACAATAAAGTAACATAAGTACCGTGGTAATTTAGGTTACTTTAAAATATAATTAATTTAATCATTAAATTCGTGAATTAAATTCTTTATTAGCAATAGAAGACGAGAAGTGGAAAGGGAACGAAGGTTCTGCAGAAGGACAGTGAAACGCTATAGATTGATGACGGTATAATATTTGCAACCGAACAGCTCAACACTGCATGTGCGAGCATTTCCATAAATGCATGTATCGCAACATTAACCAGTGAGTACGTGTTTGACTACCAATCGCGTTACTCAAACCAAACCAGAACTTAGCGCTAATTTAGCTCAGATTTACCATTTTATTCTAATTGTAGTATTCAATATAGCTTTTAAACCATATTATTTCATACATTAGACTAGTGATCGTAAACCCACAACCAAAGCTTAGCATAGTAATAATTCTTGAATTAAATTATAACACAGATCCAATAAAATATCAACTATGTATTTTAATAGAATTGCTAGGCGTCAAAATATTTTAGTGAAATTGAGTCTAGTTTCTGGGAAACTGTTTTTTTTTAAACCTAATTTAACGACACAACCTAAAATTACTGCTGTTAATTAAAGTGAATTTAATTATAACACTAATTAGAATTAATTAATTTATTACGAGTATTACCTCCAATAATCTAGCTCTGAAAAATAACCTCAAGCAAAACCCTTTCACATCCTGTATACACTAAAAATGTTGTAATAACACGGTACCAAAGGGACGGTCAGTATCCTCCCTATAAAGATTGCGTATATTTTTACAACAATAGGTTCGCGTTGACAACATAACAATAGCCCGCTGAAAAGAATAAGGCACCTGTCTTACCGCCGGCGATTAACAAGAAGCGAGTAGAACTAGCAACTAAAAAACGAGTTGGCGATCATCGAATAGCAAGTGCGCGAGGGCGACGAGCGAATACTCGCTGGTATGCTTAGGTACCAAGCGTTAGTCTCAGCGAAGGTTCCGTCCGCCAAGCAAGCATCGCTAAGCGAGTACTCACTTTGACATCTCGGGTCGCTGCGACAAACTAGTACTCGCCGACGCGGTGATGTGAACTGTTAGCGATCAACTGTTAATATAATAATGTATCTCTTTTACTTGTCACAGACCTACAATCTTTTTTACGTTTCTTGAGCGAGAAAATCGTGAATAGCTAGTCACTTTTTCGTTCGCGGTGGGACTAATGCCTTTAGCTCAGTTATTTTTGGCTAACAGGGCCTGGTCAATCGTAGCCCGAAAGAGCCCTTTATTTTCCTGGATTAGTTAAATGATAAATGATTTTATTTCAGTAAGTAGGTTTGAACAAACGCTTTTACACGTCAATATATTTTTTTTAACTAGATGAGTTCGGCGTTTCCTATCTGACTACGCTGAAAAGAAAGATCAAAATAAACAGAGTGGTGAGGCCACAGTCTCTTTTAAAGTCCAGACATAATCTTGGTCAGATCATGTGAAGACAATGAAGATAGGTATCTGAAATGAACTTGTGAGGACAGAACCACACAGATTGAGTGGACCTGTCCAGTCAGTTCACGCATTTGTTAGTAATCGTGCAGTTAAACTCAGAACTTATGAAGCTCAACATTACATTTTAATTTGAAATAAATACAGATTTCCTTTGGCTATTTCGTTTATAGCTCACTGTTGTTAGATTTGGTATGGTGAGGTTGGAAAGGGTTATACTTATACCCAAATGTTTTTACAATAATAAAAGGGAGTTTTAGTGCTGTTACAATAATAAAGGAATGATAATGGTGGGAATTCATTAGTATAGCTTACATGCTTGTAATAATATAATTTATTTGTCAGATCAGTACAATCCAATATTGTTAATAAGGACATAAAAAACTTATAAACTAGTGTTAGTACATATACCTGTGTCCTTAATAAAGCTATTTATATATAAAAACGCAAGTCCGATCCTGCATGGAGTATTGCAGCCACCTTTGGGATGGCTCAGCTAAATACCAACTTGCCGCGCTTGACTCGGTGGAACGCAGAGCTAAGAGACTCATTGGCGACATAAAACTGGTGGATGCCAAGCTTCACGGCTTGGCTCATCGCCGCAAGGTTGCCTTCTTGTCGGTCTTCTACAGATTGTACTTCGGTGAGTGTGCCCAAGAACTCCACGACCTCATTCCACCAGCCTTCTTCTACCATCGAACATCTAAGCACACTGCAAGTTATCATCCCTACCTAGTTGCTATTCCACCAATTCGCACTAAGCGCTTCCAAACATCCTTTATAATGCGCACAGCAAAAGAGAGGAATTCTCTACCTGCGCCTGTGTTTCCGACCGCATACAACCCAAATCTCTTCAAAGTGAGAGTGAACAGGCTTCTTCTGGGTAAGCTCACTCCATCGTCGACTTTGTCTCTGTCATCTCTGACCTAGACTAGAGTCAAGAGCAAACCCGTCTAAAACAAAAATTAAAAAAAACTTGAGAGGTGTCAAGGGGATGTCAGTCACCGGGATGGAACGAAGATCCATTTAAAAAAAAAAAACTGGCTCGCTTTCTATGAGAGAGAGAGAAACACGCGCACGCCGCACGGGTGGGGGGGGGGGGGAAGTTTCGTTACAACTTTTGGTCTTAATTTTTTCCGTCTAGCCCCGTTTCGCAATGCGCGATAAGGAACTTCGTTCCAAAAAAAACAAAAAACATGTCAGAGATGGTAATGTTAATAATAATTCATCATGTTCATTCACAATAACACTACATACACTACTTCTGGGCACGGTTTGAATGCAACACTAGCGTCCTCGTCCAGTGCTTCAGTATAAGGCCATCAGTCCTATCCGATACGATCATCAAGAGACTGTTGGGGCTACCACACATCCGTCACATCAGGGATGCGACACACTTTCGAATAATAGCATATAAGTTATCTAAAGGTGCGTCTGCGAACATCCCTGATGCGCTGCAGTGTCGCGGCAGTGCCCTGTACGCGTTATTGTATTGGACTGGCAAGGCGCTGTAAGTCCTCTTCGTGTAGTCGACCCATAGGCTGCAAGTATAACCCCCAAAATTGCCCCCATACTAGGAATTTCTCCTGTATTGTGGGTGCGTTTACAAACATTTAAACTCACATACACAAACAGCCGATTGCAGATTGGCAGTATGCCCTAAACAGAGTACCCTTAACATCACTTGAACACTTTGCAAACCCACGGATTAACATATTGCTCCTGAGTGACAGCAACCTACGTTCCCTCTCTATGTCAATGTTATTGGTCTGTATAGCAGTGACCCAGTGCCCCAGATATTTGAAGGATGTGACCCACTCTAGAGCGGTCCCCGCGAGTGTGGTAGGTGGTACAGCATAGGTCTTAGTGCCTGCCTTGAACAGCAGATACTCGGTCTTTTCTGCATTATATCTAAGACTCCGCATTTTGCTCAAAAACCAATAACAGTGTCCTGAGGGCGCTACTGTAATAGCAATGCTCTTTATAAAGGATCTTTTCCGGAAAAGTACTACCACCTTACTGACAGGAAATATTTTACTGCTCTTCAAAACAAATTGACCGTCCAACGATGAACGGTTTTTATACATTAATAAACATCTAAAAATTTTTTGAGCTGCTAATGATGCACACTTTTTAAAATAATTTAGCCTTTTTTAAGTTACTGGCCTTTTCTCACCGTCTGTCGCAGTAACTAATCTAGGGTACCCCAACCAAACGTATATGATTAGTTTAGAATTGTGACCAATTGCGCGCGAGCCGACTGAGCGAAGCGAGCGGTGCCGCGGCAGCGGCCGGCAACCTTTGAACATGAAATGCCATTTACAATTTAACACATTATTTTTCGATATTTTATAATCTGTCCATGGCGAACCGACATATTGTGAAATGGTACCAATCTAAATATTCAAGTAAGTGCGACCAACTTGGAAGTAGCGCTCGCTCGGCTCGCGCGCGGTTGTCATGGTTCTAACCCATTTGATCGGGGTACCCTGGCTTAGTTACTGCGACCAATCCGGCTACCGCCAAGACCGACAACTACAGAAAATTAATACGTAATATTCTAAGCAGTTTACAACTTATCGACAGTTTACAATCTCGCGAGATAGATTATAAACCAACGGTGTTCACAATCATACGGTGGCAGGTACATGCCTTCACCTATTTCTGTCACAAAGCAACGTTGCTGTGTTCCATTTCAAAGGGTACCGGGTAAAAGTCCCGATGTTCACGATTGTGTGCTTTCTTTGTGCATAAGATCAAACTCTTTGTTACTAAGTTTTGAGAGCTCTTCTTTTATCTTTTACGTACCAAGACCCGATTATAAAACCCCGAGTGATATAAATCCTTTGT
The DNA here is from genome assembly GCA_916610205.1 of Griposia aprilina. Lineage (NCBI taxonomy): Eukaryota > Metazoa > Arthropoda > Insecta > Lepidoptera > Noctuidae > Griposia > Griposia aprilina. The sequence continues at coordinate 16,268,255 of OU744305.1, forward strand.
TCCCCTGTAATATTACTCGAAAATCATACGGTAAATATGACAACGTAAGGAACCATGGTCCACCGGTCTGTATGTCAAAGAAGAACATTTTCAAAAGAACTTCTATCTTCTTTCATCCTAGTAGGTTTTACTCGTTAAATCTAAGGTAAAATCCTTTTTTATTGTTATATAATTAATATTAAATATTTAAAGCCATTTTATACTATATCGACCCGCCCAGCATTGCACGGGTTCGATTTACTCGTACGTATGGGACCTAAGATAGAATAGGTAAATATCCTATTCTTCCTACTAATATTATAAATGTGAATGTTTGTGAGGATGCATCTATCCTCACAAACTTTCAAATTATATAATATTGGATGTTTGTTACTCTTTCACGCAAAAACTCCTTAACTGATTTGGATGAAATTTGGCACACAGATAGACCATGACCTGAGTAAGAACATAGGCTACTTTTCATCTTGTATCGCAGACGAAGTCGCGGGCAACAGCTAGTAATAAAATTTAACAAAGTCAAAACTGTACATAAAATATTTTTGAAAAAAGTAATTGCTACCAACGAAGCAACGAGTCTGTTGCCAAAAAAATATAGTGTTTGGATTTTTTGTCAGTTTGTCTGTTATCTGAATGTATGTTCCGGATTGGCGATGGCGCAAAAATGGCTGAACGAATTTGGATGAAATGTGGCACACAGATTGTTCATAGCCTGGATTAACACATAGGGTACCTACTTTTAATCCCGGTAGTACGTCCCCGTGGGATATTTTCTGACATCCACGTGAGTGAAGCCACGGGAAAAAGCTAGTCTCTTATAAAAATTAAAATGACTACAAAATCTTTTCTATAAGAAGAACGCTAATTAGTCCTTAGCGTCTTTAAAGCTAAAATTACAAGATTTTTTTGCCTCTCAAGATCTTGTTTCAATATCGTTTGATGTTTGAAAAACTGATGGTTATTTAAAAATTTGCTGGCATAGAACATAATTAAGGGCTTAATCGGCTGCTTGAAGAAATAATAGCACCTAATAAGATCGGTCAAGTGCGAGACGGATTCGCGCACAAAGTGTTCCGTACCACCAAAACTAACAGGGTCGAATTGAATTAGCTAACGAAACTGTGCAGACGTGATCGATATTTCAACATGATAAAACATGTTTTTTTTTTTAACGACTGCAGGTTGCCGTGTCACGTCATCATCTAGCCTTTTCCCTAACCGTGTTTGGGTCGGCTTCCAGGCTGACATGATGCAGCTGGATACCAGTAATATGACTATTCTGTGAAAATTTTATCTGGCTACCTATTACGCGGGGTAATAACGTAACACACATAAAATGGCAATCAATCGCAATGCATTTCATTTTGACACTCCAGACACGTTCATTGCTTTATAAAGGGTTATTGGTAGTCGGCAATCCATTAAGGGGATATACGAGTAGGAAAGGTCATTTGCAACAAAATTACCCTTGATGAACCCTATGTAAATGTCAACTATTTTCGAGTAATTTGACGTTTTATATATTTTTGGCGGTACACAACTTTGAAAATTTAATAAAAAAAAAAAAAAAAAATATCTGAGTCTACTTCAATACATAATAATCAACAATAAAATGTTTTTTTTTTTAAATGGTTTTCCAAATCATTACACTTTTCTATCGTTTTGAGCAGGTTATTAGACTAGATTTCTTCAAAAAACACGAACGTACTTTAACGGCAAAATATTCCAAAATAATGTACCACTTCAAAAACCTATCCAACGAGATGTATTATGATACCAGAAATCTTCAAAAAATATAAAATGTCAAATTACTCGAAAGTGGTTGATATTTGCATAGGGGTCATCAGGAGTCATTCGGTTGCAAATGAAATTTCCTAAATCCCCTTAGCGGATTGCCAACATATAACCATAACCCTTTATACGCTGTTGAGCAGACCAATTTTTCAAAACTATGTAGCATTGGATGTCACAATGAAAGGCATAGTGATCAATTGGCATTTTGTGTGTTACGAAATTACCCCTCTGGTCAAAAATCTAAAGACCTGTGACAGATATACTGCGTAGACTTAGTTACAGGGTCCCATTTTCACCTCTTGAGTACGGAACCCATAAATTTAACGCCCTCAACAAATACTGAAAGGACTGTTTGAAGAGTTAGTTAAAAAAAATCAGGATCGCTAATTAGATCTTTAACGGTTTTGTCGGCAAATATTTATTAGAAACGAGGCGTATTTTTAAGCTCTGATGTGGTTTTTTTTAAAACTTCGTAATTTAAATTGGTTTATTTATTTTTTAAATCTGTTAGATTTGTTTGTTAGAAGAATAGGAGGATTTTTGTATGTAAGGATCGTAGTAGGTGGCGTTCTGTAGTTTCTGCCTTTCTGTTTCTGCTATAGGAAGAAGGCGTGAGTTTATGTATGTATGTGTATGTATGAATTTCTTGAATCCTTTGATACTTATTTTGGCTGTTTTCACACCTGACGATAAAATGCTTGCCGACACAATTTTAAACACAGGAACAGTAGGTACGGTACCTATTTAATTAAGAAATTTTCTCCAGGAGAGTCAATTTTAACCAATTTTCAAACAAACTCCTTTCCCACACGGAAAAATAATTTGTTTGAAAATTGCGGGCGTATCATTTTTTTGTACTATCACGTACAAATAAAAATTACAAGCCAAGTAAAAATTAACCTTAAAGTAAGAAACATATTTATTCCTTGACATCATGTGCGACGTAGATTCCATAACACGAGGCTACAAGGCCGAGCCAGGCGAGGACGAGCGAAAACGAGGACAACGACGCCGGGCGAGAGAGGGTGGGTACGAGGCTTTCGGCTACTTTTTAACCGACTTCACAAAAAGGAGGAGGTTCTCAATTCATCTGTATGTTTATTTTTTTATGTGTGTTAGCTCAGAACTTTTTCCTGGGTGAACCGATTTGGGTAATTCTTTTTTTATTTGATAGGTGGTGCTTCACATGTGGTTCCATTTAAATTTGATCAAGTTCTGACTAGTAGTTTTTGAGTTATCCTTAAGACTGCATATTTTTTCCACTTAGTTTATATGGATGATGTGTTAATAATTTCCTGTCACTGTTATTTACACACCAAGTAGTAGTATACGAATTTGTGTGGGATAGGTACCGCAACTAAAAAATAAATAATAAAAACTTTTTTACAAAAAACAACCGACTTCCAAAAAAACAGAAAAAGAAGTGAAAAATAACTTTAATTTTGGAAGTCGGTGGCCAAAAATGAAAATACAAAACTAAAGACACCGACTTCCGAAATTAAAGTTATTTTTCACTTCTTTTTGTGTTTTCTTTTATTAGTGTACACATACGCACATTAGAAAAAACTAGACGAAATACATTTTGTCTATTTTTTAACTAATCTGCGTCTTGTTCCTGCAGAATAAACAATATTTTTTCTTTTTTCTTTTTATAATATTTCAAAACATAAGCAGTAAGTACACATACATACATACATAAACTCACGCCTTCTTTCCATCGGGGTAGGCAGAAACTACAGAACGCTACCTGCTACGATCCTTACATACTCTTTTTGCCTCGTTTACGTTCATACATCTAGTCATACACGCACGCCGGTTGCGAGTACTGCGCACCTGACCTTTCTGAAGAACATCACCAATAAGGTCACTAAATGTCTTCCTAGAACGTCTCCTCCCAGCGTTTCCACTCACAGCAGCAGTAAGTACAATGTTATATTTACATTCACTCAGTCATTTCTTATTCTCTAAATACCTCATATTATAACAGAAAAGTTTAACATACATAAACAAATAAAATAAAAGCCTTTTATGAGCAGGCGAGGTTTCTTCAAAGAGCTATTAGTATTTACTGTTGAAATGCCAAAGTGTGACTTGAGAGGGCTAAACGAATTGAGTAGGTAGGTACCTATTTAGACTGCCTCGTTGGTCTAGTGGTCGCAAGCACTACTGCTGAGCATGAGGTTCTGGGTTCGATTCCCGGGTCGGGCAAAGTGTTATCGGATTTTTCCATCTGGAATTTCTTGGTAGCAGCCCGGAGTCTGGATTTGTGCCGGGTTGATCGCAATAGGCTCGCCCCCTATTACATGGGACTTAAACATAACTGGCGAAATGTGGGTGTGCTATAGGTACACCTCTGCCTAACCCTTCGGGGAATACAGGTGTGATGTTATGTATGTATGTATGTATGTATGTACCTATTTATTTTGCTGAGAAAAACATATTTACTGCTTGTTCAGGATAACCTTAATTATTATTTCTGAAATTATTGTGTCAATTATTAGAAGTTTAAGACAGACAGGTGTTTTAACGGGTCCTTCACCCTAATTGCGTAATACACTATGAGTCACAATCTGAAGCCTATTGCTAATCCATTGCTTCATATGTTAAAAAAAAAAAAAAAAAAAAAACCCAACGCAAAAAAGAAAAGCGAACATTTAAAAAGTCAAAAATAATGCCTATCGTTGAGCCATCAAACTCAATTGAGTAACACCATATATTTTAATTACTTATAGAAATTGATGGATGACACGATAAGGTTTGCTCGTTGAAATGGCGCTATAATGTCGCGGCGGGGTACCGCCGCTTATGTAAGTCAGACCCTTCATTTGATTGACTATCTATTAATTTACTAGTATTTAGATACGATATTCTTTTTGTAGAAAACCCCGCCGCGACATTATAGCGCCATTTCAACGAGCAAACCTTATCGTGCCATATTTTTTTTTTTTTTTTTTTCAATTTTAAACTTAGTTTAGTTTTATTTTGTGTATGAGTTAACAGTTGTGAGCGTTTTTCAGGGTATATTTAAACAAATAGCTTGTTTTGGCGTTTTCGTAATCCCGTATAATACTGTGTGTTACGTCATAAACGAAACCATAGCGCGATCAATCGGTTTTATTAAAATAAAGTTTGACATTTGTCTCCCTAGGTAGCGTTGGGGTCGAAATAGATCGCGCTATGGTTTCGTTACCAGGATTTATACTACTATTATGTTTGATATTTGTTTTTTCTGAGCCTTGAAATAATAATAGTAATAGCTAAACCAGTACATTTACATGGTGTTATTATTATCAAGTTGCCACCATTGCATTGCATTGTATTGCATGCATTGTATGTAGAATTAAATACTGATCAAAACAAGTCCAAACACGACATATCTGCTATTATTTTTTCAGGAGTTTACTAGTGTGCTGGATATCCTGGCTGCAGCATCAGCTCATCATGTTGCCACCATTGTATTGTATGTAGAATTAAATACTGATCAAAACGAAAACAAGCACGATATATCTGCTATTATTTTTTCAAGAGTGTACTGGTGTGCTGGATATCCTGGTTGCACCAATAATTCCATAATCTTATATATTTATATAGCGTACATGGGTGTTTCAAATTTTAGCTCACACATATGTTTGAAAGTAAAGTAAACACCCATTATGCGTCTAAGATCCTTACCGCAGCTAACAAAAGAGCTGATTACCTTGAAACGGCTGAACCGATTTTGATAAAACATGTCTAAGAACCATCGCTAGAAAACCTGCTTTCAAATAAAAAAAACCGCATTCAAATCAGTTCACCCGTTTAAGACCTACGGTGCCACAGACAGACACACACACACACACACATAGCGGTCAAACTTATAACACACCTCTTTTTGCGTCGGGGGTTAAAAAATTAGTCGGCTCAGCAACGTAAATAACGCAATGAATGTTGTTGAACTGTCAAAATGAAAGAAAGAAAGAAAAATAGGTTAAAGCCATTCCTGACCGTTAGTGTATTACGCAAAAATCGCGTATCGGGAAGCGTAGTGTGGGACGCCCCCAGCTAGATTACCAGTAGACCTTAATAAGGTGGCTGCGAGATTCTGGATGCGGAAGGTGGAGGATAGGGTGTTGTGGCGCAGCCTGGGAGAGGCCTATGTCCAGCAGGGGACTGCGATAGGCCGAATTAATTGAAGACAGACTAAGGTTGTTTTCGTTTTAAAATGTTTTCTGGTTTAATTATCTTTAGTTAAACGTTGCAAGCAACTTGAAATATTTCGTAAATATACTCTTGGTTTTCTGCGACTTTCTATAATAGATTTCATCGTTGAATCGTTGAGTTACTAAGAATCATATCTTCGTGCTGCTTTACCTACCTACCTACACAATAAATACTCTGAAATTGATATCCTTTCAAATGTTATTTTTGCATCAGCATTGAATCTGCCCGTTGTCTTCGTCAGCCGGAACTGTTTTTAATGTAGAAAGATATTAACACACCTAACATAACATTTAATCACGCCTGCATGCTCCTAGGGTTAGGTAGAGCTGTTTCAACTATTAGTACACCCACTTTCGCCAGTTATGTTTAAGACCCATGTAATAGGGGGCAAGCCTATTGCCATTGAGCACAAATCTAGACTCCGGGCTGCTACTGACAAAGTTCTAAATGGAAGAACCCAATAACACTTTGCTTAGCCCGGGAATTGAACCCAAGACTTTGTGCTCAGTAGTAACGTTTGCGACCACTAGAACGACGAGGCAGTCAAAGATTTATTATTGCACGACTCATGATGCGAAGCATCAGAGAGTGCTTTACGAACGAAAAAATTTTTTCGCCTCATTTTGGCGGCTATTTTTATTATTATAGCCTTGTTAGTTCACGGAATCAAGATATTTTGCATACTATTGTCGAGATAATTTAATGGAGATTAATTTCATACTTTTTAAAAATTGATTACTGCAATAGAATTGGAAAAAACACCAAAATAGGTCAAAAAAAATCCTGTCCGTCATGTGTGAAACCCGGAAACACTGTAACTTGTGAAAAAATCCATTATTTGAGTTTTTTTTTTTTTTTTTTTAAGTTCTAATCGACGATTGTAGGTCACTGAATGCGAATGATTTATTAATTCAGTGTCGTTTAATTGCAATTAATTTTGAATGACTTAAGTTTTTTTTTTTTTTTTATATTTCATAATTAACTGAGCATTATGAGTCGTGCACTTTTGGATTATCCAAATTATTAATAATTAAATGGAAAAAAGTGTGTTAATGAAGGGTTTATAGTAAAATACGAGCGGCTCTTTTCGTTTTTTTTCATAGTTCACATTTTAGTATTAAAATTATCACTTATGGGTAATCCTCAGTTGTAGCCAAGTTCAATTTTATTTTTGATTTTTTGCAAATTGCATCTCTGTTTTATGTCGTATCTTTATCAAAATGCTGTTGGCGACTGTAGGAATGATATATTTAATTATTTACTGAATAATAATCATTAATTTCATATCAATCGTCACAATTTGTAAATTTGTTCCACTTAAGAATTTCGTTATGAAATATTTTGAAAAATTCTTATGTGGAACAAATTTCCAAAGTTTACTCCCTAGTGCCTATAATAAACCTTGAACAAACGTTTTTATTTTTCAGATTAGTTTACTTAAAAAATAATTTGCCTCAGCAGTAAACAATATTTTCTCCAAACAACATTTGAATAAGCTATAGGTCATTATTTTTTATCAGGTCTAATATTATTACAAGCGAAAATATTATGAAAATTATTATGAAAGTAAGGAAGTCGAATTTATACCTATTTTGTATAACTAGAAAGCCAAATATTTTGTTAGGCCTGTTTTGACGTGAACGGCGTCAAAGTGGGTGAATAGAATATGGGGTTTTGTGCAAAGAAGTCATAACCAGAGAGCGTAAATTCGGATGCATATTTACCATTTTTTTTTAAGCTATTGCATAGCTTCTGTCGCGGGCCTTGAGCGCGGGGACGGACGGAGCCAGAAATTCCGTAACGAAAAAAAACCTCACGCTCCCCACTCCGACGGGCACGGAGGTGTGGCTTGAAGGCCGTGCATTGTCTAACGTCGTTTCTTTTCGGCAGTCTTCGACACGGTGTTTGTGTGCGTGCAACTAGACGTATTGTACGACTCTACGAAGCTCGCACGAATCGAGACGAGCTGCTCCGAAATCGGACGAATACATAAGCAGCTGTTTATGAGAAAGTATATAGGTGTATAGGTATTTATCAAAAAGTGTAACTTGAATTAATATTTATTTCCATTTACTTTCGTACCATTTATCATTTACCAGTCGGACACCATACATTTATTATAATCACCACTATCTTAAAACTCAATATCCCAATATCTCGGAAACGGCTGGGAATATCAAAATTCTGACCAAATCCCCCCCCCCCCCTATAACACCCCTCTCAAATAGTACATACATACAGACAAGCCCCTTTGACCCCCCTTTTTTGACCCCCTCTTTTTCGACCCCAATATTAAGTTGTATTATATTTATTTATATTTAAATCAATCCCACTTATATATGATCCCGGGACCCCCCCGCGTCACCCCTTTTGACCAACCCCTCCACCCGTCCAGGGCTACTTCACCCCCCCGGGTCTTAACTTTTGAACCGGAGGTCGTAGAGGTATCGTGGTTGGGGTCTTTGGAATCGGCAGTAAAGAGCCTATCTTTTGGCCCCGATAAGGTTAGGGTAAAGCGCCCCATTTTAAATTTATTTTAGATTTAAAAATTTTAAATTCCTATTTCTTATTCTTATACAAAATGCTATGCAATAGCTTTACCGCGGCAGTCCCCGAGTGCCACACGTCTTTTTTTTTTAATTAACTTTAATTAGCTGCGAAAGTATGGAATCGGCTTCTTAAAATATAATGTTTGTAAAAAAAACCCGGGATGCTAGGAACACCGGGATTTCATAAAGTCGGGTATACTATATAGTATGGAAGTAACTTCTAAAAAAACATATTTATTAAAAAAAAAAACCGGATTCTTGGATTGCATAACTATTCAGATGTATATTTATTTAAAATTGATGTTTAACCCCCGATGCAAATGTGTCTATAAGGTGTAAGAGAAGGTGCAGTGTGTTATCTAAAGTTAAGATTTTTCTATAAAAAAAGCGCATTCCATATTAGCCAACATCTCAACTTTAGGTGAATATTAAGCATCCGAATATCCGATCTTTGGTCATAACCAACGACGTCTTAGGTATACTTTTGAAGTGAAAACTTCTTTAGGCGCGTTGACCACTTTTAGGTGAACAAAAATCATGGAACTCGCCTCATCGTCACCGAACGCTTTCCATGAGCTATATGTATACTGTGTATATATGTGTACTTTTTAGGTGAACAAAAAGCGTGAAACTCGCGTCATCGTCACCCCACGCTTCCCATAAGCGGGTTTACAAGTTACTTCGTATTCACTTCTTTCAGGTATCCTTTTCCAAACTTATACTTACCTAATAAGGTTTATTTTGTCTTGTTTCATTAACTTTTGTATCATTTTCTATTCTGTCATGTACCTGGTACTTGTTGCCAGGCCTACACTGTTCTCCCATATCTATTAACACGGTTATTTTGGAAATATTGTAAAGCCAATTATTTTTAAAAGAGTTAATAACGGGTGTTATTTCTTGCCGGCTCTTCTCCATAGGAAACCACCAATTGGAACCGTGCGCCTAGCTTCTGACGTTTCATAACTGCGCATGTAGGTTTATGTGAAATAAAATATTTTGATTTTGATTTTATACCTATATGAAAATAAATATACACACAATATTTTCTTCATTCTGGGAATCGAACCCTCAGTTTTAAGTAGTTTAAATTAGTCATCCGAGGTCAGGTGCAGCCAGACGATCGTAACTCTTGAGTTATTTACGTCGCTCAAGATAAGTTCAGTAGAAACTTTTTTATTGCTATCATCTTCACTGTACCTTGATAGTTCTAAACCTCACGTCACTTCTATTCCAATACCTACCTACTTTCATGATACTTGGGTACCTACCGTTAAATCAGAGAAGGGACGCGCATCTTAGGGACGGTAGCCCCTGGCGGCACAGTACGACAAGGGATTTTTATACAACGAATAGCAGATAGATTGATATAACTTAAGAGGCTTACAAGAGCTAAAGCGCGGTCATTGTCGGATTGCATAGAAAAGAAAGAGACGCGCGATGACACAACGCTGGTAATTTATTGCAAAATATGAAGCAATTATGGATTTACAAAAAACTAACAAATTGGTCTATTGGGAATTGGATTGGAATTGGGGATTGGGGAATGGCCTAAAAAATTAAAACACTATTACGTTAGTATATTACTTGTAGAATAATCTGACAAAAAAACTGAATGTTTGCATTTATATTAGTATGGATTTTAATCGTTAAAATATTTTTTTAGAGGTATCTTCGTGACTTTTTCTATCATATCAAGTTAATTGTATTATGTTTTCAACACACTATCTAACTAGCATATATCCAGAAGAATATCATATATTTTTCTGATTTTGGTTAATAAATTTGCGTTTAGGTCATGTAGTCCCCTTAATATCAATCTATCTGCCTAGCCTTCACCCAATTATCTTGGGGTCAGCTTTCAGCCTAACCAGATGCATCTTAATACCAATATTTTACATGGAGCGACTGCCTATCTGACCCCCACATCCCAGTTACTAGGTATTACGATAATACTCTTTGGTAAGATTGACTGTCAGACTTTCGGGCTTCTGACTACCCGTAACGACTGTCAAAGATCCACGAATGACAGCCGAGACCATCAGCTTAATGTGCTTTCCAAGGCACGGAGTAGTCTTGGTATTTAAAGATGGTCACCCATCCATGAACCAACCGCGGCAAGCGTAGCTTAACCTGATCGATCGACCCGTGCGGATGTTATTACTTAGCCACAAGCCCCTATAACTTAATAATGTAACTTAAAAGTATGATAACAACATTTTAATTTCAATGATGAGGCCTAAGGAAGCCGCGGCATGACTAAGGATACCGCGGCATCGTTGCAGTCAGAATGTAAGTGATAAGTCTCCATGCGAGCGCAGGTAACCTTTTCCTGTTTGCTGAGCTAAAGCACAAAATAACCTTTTTTATTGTCGGTTAAAACAGATTCTTGGCGGGAAATTTTTTGCTAGCAACATCTTAGTTTTTTTTTCTTTTCTCGGTTTATGCGGAACTGGTGTTTAGGTAGGAAATGAAAAAGCAGAAACTTCATTAAAATTCTTTATTTTTAAGATGTTTTATCACAAAATTCGTAGTCCTAAACGACTACTTACGTATACATTATTTATATTAATTACCTAATACAAAATATCTTACAATCTAAGTCTAATTACAATGACTAGGATGTTCGCGGCGTTCCGTTTTCTGCAATATAAAAAATCGAGAGGGGTCGTGAGACACCCGGTTGGAACGAAGTGCCTTGCGCTGTATATTATATATCCCCATTTTTATATTATATATATATTTTATAACCCATTTCCTGTCCCAGGACTCACATATAGGTCAGGTTGATTATTTTACTATTGTGTCTACTTTGTAAGAGTTAAACACAATGAAAAAAAAACATGGTAAAATTGTTTGCCTTCTCCGGTCTAGCTCTCATTCGCCAAGTTTTTTCTGAGTAGGTATAACGCGCGATAAGGAAGTTCGTTCCAAAACAATATTCATTAACACAACTTACAATCTTAAAGAAAATCATGATTTCCAAACATCTGATTTCTCTCTTTGTCGCGTCAAATATTTAAGTCCGGAATTTCTGTAATTTTGCAAATTCTACAAAGCTTAATGGAGCATTTGTTAAGCTAAATCAGCATTGTTTGAACAATCCTCATTTGAATATTTTAATTTTGAATTAATTTACTCCCGGTTTTTAGAGATCCCAGCACCCTAATGGCTTTAAAATCCGAAGGATTTTGAAGGGAATTCGTAATCCATTTCTTCATATTTTGATTTTTGATAAAATACCTGGCAATGTAATATAACTAGTATATGAATGTAATTTGTGGAGATAAAATAAACATTATTTATTATATTTATGTTTAAAGAATTTTTCTGCTAAATAACGTGAATACCGCAATGATTGTTGCTGAATTGGGCAAAATTAAAGATATCGCAATAAAATTGTTAGTGTAGTCAAGTCCTATGATTAGTAATCGCAAGGTAGTAGTTGGCATATAACAAAAAAATTGGTACAACAGTAAAAAAGTAACTTTAAATCATAAGAACCTAATAAAAATCACTAAAACGTCAAAAAATTCCTTACTAATTTTATATTTTATTTCATGAACGGATTAGTGTTGCAACACTAGTCTCTAAAAAGGTTTTTTTTTAAAAGTGGCCCCTTTTTTGTCACTCCATTTGATTAACCCTTACGTTGATTAAAGCTTCACACATCAAAAGCTTCTGTTGTTTTCCCTTTATTTCGTTTCGCATCAATGAAATTAGAATACTTTTTAATTAATTACTTTGAATGTTGGATAATGAATTCATTAAATACATTTGGAGTGTTGTGTTTTGTGTTGGATGTAGATGATTATTTCATCTGTATTTAAAAAAAAAGATCAATATTACATTGGGAAGTATTTAAAAGGTTTGACACTAAAGAAGATTTAATCATAAAATTAATTTAATTTAATTATTCCCTCTTGGTTTTTCGAGACATCGCCAAGCGGTTGGTCGACTCTTCACGTGACCAGAGGGCCTATTGCCTATTTTTTGGCCAAAGAATCAGCATCGCCATACAACGTGGCAATGCTGTCAGCCTTTTGGGCACTTTTCCTGTCGACAGCGATGCGGACGAATTTTTTGATGTCCTATGATTTTTTTCCTTCTTTTTTTTATTTACATGTACATACTATTAATATTATTTTAAGTCTGTTAGCTTATTTATACTTTCCAAAGAGTAATAATTTAAAAAAATATAGACATTTGGGCAGCAGTGAAATCTATCGGACATTGCGAATCCTTCGTCATATTATGTATATACCAAAAATGTTTATCATGTGATTTTTGTGAGTAGGAGTCCAATATCCCTTCATTTTCTCCACACGAAGGGTTTGACTCTTTCTAACGAAAACAACGATGCTTTAAGTATATTCAAACGATAAAAAAAAAAAAAACTATTTGATTTTCGCCGCATTCTGGTAAAATTAGACCACGGAAGGGTTTATAGAAACTATTGTTGTTGATAATAGTGAGAACAATTGTTATTTAATTTAGCAAACGTTTTCAATCAATTGATTCGCTATTATTTGGTAGATTTTAATATTAAATGCAAATTAATAACTTCCCTTCATTAATGAATGATTCAGCACTTTTTGACACAAAAACAACCTCAATCCCTTATTGCCTTTAAACCATCATAGTTCTTTTACAAAAGAAAAAAGAACCGTTAATCAAAAATCCGTTGTTTCTGGAAATCATCTAACTGTCAAGTGAAATTAATGTTTTTGAGCAATTTAAGTAATAAGAGCGTACAACTAAAGTTTCATTTCAGGGAATTTTAGGCCATCGCCTGAAACCATTTTTCTGCGTAATAAATTACTCGCCCAAATGAATGTGATTTAGTTTTATTTATTCGGAGTTTCTAGATTTCACAATTCATCGGTAAAACCAAAACTCATTTATTCTCGCTATTCCGAAAAGGATGCGTCTAGCATAGCATAAACAGCCTATAATGTTCCCACTGCTGGGACATAGGCCTTCTCTCTATTAGAGGGAGTGTGACATAATCCAACACCCGGACCCAGTGCGGGTTGATGGATGTCATATGTCTTCGATTTTTTTAGTATAAACTACGCAGGCAATAACTTATTAAATATATAACATATAACACACTTAGGGCGTTTGTTCACCGCAACCGACACCGGGACGTCACTGAGAAATGAAATTATTTGGACCGAATGTGACGTCCCGGTGAAGGGCGTTGATCCACCGTGACCGAACGCGAGGGAAAACAAAATGCGGGCGAACGGCGGCGTCGGTGCGATGGCTGTGTGAGGATAAGATTAAACGTGTTTACACGCACATCAGTCCGTCTTAATCTCGGGCCGAGTTCTAGCGGTCACGCCGAACTACTCTAAAGTTTGTCAGCCGGGATGACGGTACTCAAGTGACGGGCGTGAGGTGGACACGTGGCTACAGTATAATTATGTTTGTATCGCTTCTTTGGCCCCGTCATCTCGTTGTCGGTGACGTCACGGTGACGGCTGTGGTGTACAAACGCACTTAGGCTAATTGACTTTGACATAGCTCATGTCAAATAGTTGACAAATCCTACGCACAACATGGGTTAAAAGGTAGTTGTGGTAAGCTGCCTGCATATGTATTTGACACTATTTACTGTTCACTTCACCTAAGTTTTCACGGTGAGATTTATACAGAATAGATCGGCAGTTATACGTAGATTACCCCCCAAATACAATAAATCTCTTATCTCTTTAGATGCGAACAAAATGATTGTAGAATTCGTACAATTTTACAATGTGGCTATCAAAAATGGGGCTAGACATGACAATATTCCACATTCCTCCAGTGGCATTTGGGTCGACATCGATTTTTGCTATAAATATGTTTATTGGAGTAAAACCGTTATTCTAGACAACCTAGATTCATTCCTTCTTTTATGCCACATGTAAAAATCACATGATGTTCTTTATTTTATTAGTCAATTCTATATTACATGTAGTATCTTCATCTTCTTCAAAAATAATGAAATTATTGAATTCGGTTGAATTGTCTTTTTGGACATTAGAAAAATTCTAATACACAACAATAAACTTCTACATTTTTAGGCCTGCTTGCATCACCAATCACTAAATACATTAAGCGCCAACGTATTTAAACAACATTGTGTCTCTATCATCTTTAAAAGTTTGAGAGAAACAGAATTCGTTTACCGTTAAATTTGCTTAATGATTTGTGGTGTACTTGGGCGTAATAAAAATCAGCAACTGCAAGCATAGCATGACTAGTATCCCTACTCTACGAAGAAAAGACAAGATACTTTCTTAACAAACCGTTTCTTCTGTTTCTATAGTGGCCATGCTACGTATGCTGAGATTGTCACCCGACCATATTTCAACACAAAAATACATAACAGACCAAAAAAAATACAATGATCAAGCTAGAACACAATGAATTAAACAACACATTCCCCAGAGAACTACATTTTTTTTTTCCGGATATATTTAAACATTTCTGAAAAATTTATATAATTTTTTTGCATATACCTTTTTTACAACAATATTCTTTATTACTTTCCGGCTATAAAGCCTTCTATGTATTGTTCCAAAAGCTAATTAAGTGTTTCCTACCGCTAATGGCAGTTTCGTGAAAATACAAGGGTTATTTACTAAAATTCGCTCGTTCAACAATTAATATGTCGGTCATTTGGGGAGTTAAATTATTCAGCTTAAGTGCCTGGTATTAATAATGTTCTAATTCTTCGTATTTTATTGTTCGTTGCTAACATACAGCTTGAAACAAAATACCTAATTAGTTGTTGTTATAAAATTCTCAAAATAATGAAATACAGAGTGGCGATTACGTTATCTTATTTAATAGTACAGCGGTTATTACAAGTTGTTATCAGTCTCATAAAATAATAATAAAAAAAAAACCTAAAACAGAACACAGATTTTTTAAACAAAATGAATAGCGTATAAATTGGTATGAAATAAACCACTCTTGATAATAAGGCACTAAACACGCGCGGGGTGATGGTATCAACCATTCAACACAAACTTTATGGTATTGTTACCAAATAATTTCAAACAAATTAAGTTTAATGCTATTAAATACTGAGAGTATTAAATACTGAATATGAGCAGTGGTGGCCCAGTGGTATCGGCCCCGACTTACGAGTTGTAGGTTGTGGGTTCGAACCCAGACGGGCGCTTTACTTTGAGTAAATAATTTCATCACCACTGCTCTCAAAACGGTGAAGGAAAACATCGTGAGGAAACCGGCATGTCCTAGAACCAAAAATTCGAAGACATGTGACATCTACCAACCCGCACTGGGCCCGCGTGGTGGATTACAGCCCACTCCCTCTCAAAAAGAGAGGAGGCCAGTGTCCCAGCAGTGGGAACACTATAGGCTGATTATGCTATTAAATACTAAAACGAAAAAAGGTCCGCCACGGCTAGAAAGTTATTATTGATAAAATAATAAAAAGTGTGTGTGTGTGTGTCATTAATTATTTTCATTGTGTATCTTTAAAATACTTATTGTAGAATACGTGTTTTCAATTAATGTGATAACCTAATCGCCACACTGTTTAATCAAACTTCGTGTTTAGAGTATGTGTTTTAAGTTTTTAGTATGAATTTGGATGGCTATAAGAGTACAGGAAGACCAAAGAAGAGATGGATGGACTGTCTGAAAGATGCTATGGCTAGAAAGGGGGTGACTACCAAGATGATGACTGATAGAGAATTATGGAAGAAAAATATATATTGCACCGACCCCAAATAAATTAGAATAAGGGCAGGAGAATGATAATTTGAACTTTGTATAGTCTATTGTATATTTTTTGTTACTTCGTTATTTCGTTCTGTTTGAAATTAAAACTTAATTTCATCATGTTTTTACTGTTACGACTTATATTTCAATTTTAAACTTATTTTGGTGTATAAGCCATCATTTTAATTCTTCATTTTATCCACAAACAATTTTAATGAGACAACAAAAAATAAGATGAATTTGCTTTGTAAAATATTTACTTGAATTTATGAATGTTGGAAGTTTCGCATTCTCACCCAGAGCTTTTTATTTTAATGATTTATTTATCCAGCTTTTGCAGGGTGGTATCAAAATCCGCTTGGATCCTTAATATAGCGGATTTTTTCTGTAGTCTCAATCATAGACCAAGACGTGAAAGTCTGGAGGAGTAATTTCTTTTAGCCAGCACTAGATTGCTTTCTAGTCTTCTCAAATCACGTAGGATGTCAGTGTCGTTATATAATTTTTGGTAAATATGCGTATAATGAAGTTACGGTGAAAAAAAACGTATACCCAAAGGTTTAAGATGGTCAATAATTATATACGAGTATTGATGGATTGTAGTAAACATGTTATTTCCTTCTCTTAATAAGAAGAGGCCTGTGGTATAAAATGTAACCTTTCCAGGCCGTTAAATGCCCAATTATTTTTCCTAGCACTCGTACAAGTGCCCATTTTGCGCAAAAGCCGTCTTCATGAATGATTAATGACTTAGCCACTTCTCATTAGTATAAGCAGCTTTTTGATAAAAATGTCAAGTTTTGTAATTTCTGTAATGATCTTAAATAATATTGTCTCAAGTTATTAAATAGGGAATGTCTTTGGATAGCGTTCTTAATAATAATATTTCAACTAATCACGCTTTATTGAATTGTTAACTTCTTCGAGAATTTAATTCTGACGTTCAAAGAAAATAATTCCTAGAAACATTTAATAAATACCATAATTCAATATTATTTGAAGCAATGTTCATAACTATTTATGTTCTCATTTCAGTGCCGTCTCCTAAAACATTTTTCACCGTATTATTTAGTAATAAATAAAGGTCTATGCCTATAGTGAACAAACTATTTGGTAAGCAAATTCATGTCATTTATGTTCTAGATGTTTTCCAGTAACAACGGAAATGAGCTCTGAAATAAATCCATTTAGTTTCAAGGCATTCTTGGTCTTGAGTAAATCAAAGCTTTTTATCTACTCCATTTATTATACAAAATATCATTATAATAGTAAAAATAAATGTCTAACTTAATAACAATGCCAAATATTAACAGAAACGGAACACTGTAACTTTAATCTTAATCCTATGAGATCGATGTATGTAAATAATGAATGACTTAATTTATCTAGATGATATTATTACTGTTGTTGTACAAAACATTTTCTATTTACAGAACATTATGTCTAATTCCATTTCCAATTTATTATGGTATTATTTTCATGTAGAGATTTGGATATTTTCAACAAATCAGCCTTAACTTCATAACGTAACAGCAAATTCCAGTGCAATCAAAATCTTGAGAGTTTTTTTTTCAATTATTATAATACGAGTATGTTCCTACTTAATTTATTTTATCTTTTATATTTTCTATTTAGACTTAACCATAAACCTTTAGGAGAAGCGCCTGGTTGCCCGCGAAATTCAAATTATTTTACGTTTTTTGCAATTTGCAGGTTAGTGTCAGGTTGTATGAATGACAGTTTAATAAAATGTCAATCAATAGGATTATGTGAACTTAGAGGGTTCTATTGATGATTTTAATGATAATAATTTTATAAATACATACTTGTAACGGTCGCGAATCATATTTTGATCAACATACAACCTGACCCTGACCTGCAAATTGCAAAAAACGTAAGAAATTTTGAATTACGCGGGTAACCCGACGCTTCCTCCTTCAGGTAGTTCAGAAAAATATTTATGTATTTTAATTTATCGGATATTCAATACGATTACCATGCACAATTAGCTACAAACATAATGAATGAATTCGATAACTTTTACACTATCGTGTGAGCCAAATTTGAGCTTAGTCTTAAACAATTATTTAATTTTTACCATTAATTTAATTCATTTAATGTTTCGTGCTGGATTATATTTTATATTCGAACGCAATGTGAATTGTTACTGAATAAATAAATTGAATTGAATTTGTGCAATTGGTAATAAAATATTATGATTTACAACGGTATTGATTTGACAACATTAAAGAAAAAAATCCAGCAAAACTAGATACTAGGTACAAGTTACTTTAAACTTTTTCTTACTCATCCATTAGTAACAAATTTTCATCATATTGCCACAAGATAATTTTGATAGATAACGAGTCCTCAAACAATATTTCTTAGAGAACACCTAAAAAGGTTTTTCTTGTTTTTTTGGTAAATCCACTGTGATTTGAGGTCCACAATACAGTCACGTGGTGTAAAAGGGATATTTATAATAATTTGTATTGTACGCACTTGTGTCGTATTTATCAAAATATACGTCAGTTTGTTATAATTTATTAGGAATAAAGGAATGTTATTCGTGAAATCGTAAATACTGAATAAAATTTTGTAGAAAACTAATTATTTTTGCCTCATTTAAGTTACCAAATTTTTTTAATGGAGGTTCCATTCACACTCATCGCATTACTGTGACTGATAAAATCAGGTGAAGCCCTCATTTAATTCACCTATGCCCTAGAAGCGTTAACGAAGGAAACATTAAAATGGTTAAAACTCCAAATAATCAAAATAACTCGCTGAACAAAATACTAACAGCAACTGAAACTTTTTACGATGCTGAAATAATTTTGTCAATTTCCAACTTTAGGTAGGAGCTTAAGAACCAACGGTAGTATAAAATCTCATATCACAGTGATATCTAAGTAACATTTTATTACTCGCATTCAAAATGGCGGTATCTAAGTTGAGTAAGTACTTAATTAACGAACAAGAAAATAGTAAAAGTCCAATCATAAAAATTAAACTAGAGCAAGGACGTCTTTTACAATAGATCCATAAAAAATGAGATCTAACGAAACAACTCTGAAAGGATCAAACAATAATGTAAATACCGTATTGAAAGATGTTTGCGATTATTTACGAACCCGTATTGCAAGATATACAGACAAAAACTCACTGCAAATGAATTTGAAGCTTATCCTGTTTCGGTAAGATCGACTATCGACTGTTCACCAGACGTAAAAGAGACTTGTCAGGCTATCTCGGATCTTTTTATACCAGTTGCTGATTCCCGTTTATTTGCTGTAATATAAACTATGCAAGTACCTATTAAGAGTCGAGAAATAACTAATATTCTTAACGTTTATTTTTTTTACACTTTTTTATCGTGAGCCGCCAGAATGCTACTCTAAAATCAAGGGAATAAAAAGCGTATATAAAGGGATTTATCGCTGAATTGAACCACCCTAACCACGTAAGTATGTACATTAGAACTGGATTCACGTAATTACTTGGAATGAAAGGGGTGAGTAGGTAGTAAAGGAAAAATGGGAGCCAGCAGGCAACGAAACCGCCGACAACGAGACTTAACGTCTGTGCGGTTTTTGTCTCTCTCCGTAAAGAAGAAACACGATTATTTTCTACATGTTCCTTCATAGAATGAGTTCGTCTTGTGGTGTTTTTATATTTAAAGTTCGCTTTGAATGTAACATCGTTGTTGTAGAATCTTGATTCTTTTTCCTTACTTCTATATTTCTTTTTCTTTTCTTGTCTGAAGCAGCAGGGGCATTTGTGGTCTTGTGATGAACAGTCGCTCGGTTGTGTAGAGTTTTTTGATGTCTGTTTGGAAGCTGATTGTCGTAACGACATCTTGTCGGATCCGGATTCCGATTCGGTGCGGATACAGGAGAGTTTTCCTTTCTGAAACAATGGGATTTGGTTAGAATAATATCCGTATATCCTACTTTTGTTGTAGAAAACATCTACACTTTTGTGTTGCACTATGTTGTGAAGACCTCAAAATGGTATCTGCAACAAAATGTTGCTACACTATTTTTATCCCTATCGTCATCTTTTATAATTACAAATACTATTTTCATTATGAAATTGGTTGGCTGCGCAGCTGGACCAATAAATTCAAATCTAGATACTTAAATGATTACGGGTTAGGCAGTTGTTACGGGCAGTCAGAAGAGAAGCCCCAAAGCCTGACAACCAGTCTTACCAAGGGGTATCGTGTTACCCAGTAACTGGGTTGTGGAGGTCCGAAAGGCAGTCATTCAATGTAATATACTGATATTCAGCTGCATCCAGTTAGAATGGAAGCCAAACCCAAAATAGCCGGGAAAATGTTAGGTAAATAGATTGTTAATTAAATTATCTCCTAAATTGAACAATCTTACTTGCCGTCCATTTATTATCACAAAATGGCAATGAAGTACAAGGAAGTTAGTTAAGTAACTCTCGGATATTGTATCTGCTATTTAACATACTTCGCAACCCTAAAACGCCATCTTATCTGCGGGAACGCTTCTCCTACGCCCGTCCTTTTGATGCGCCCTGCAGGTCGCATCGCTTAGAAATCTCCTCAAATGCCCTCTCTACTCAAACGACTTCTACTCCTACTCTGTCACTATGCGTGCGGTTCGGTTGTGGAATTCACTTCCACCTGACATTAGGAACTACCAAACTGTTGCAGTATTTAAAAGTAGAGTCGTTCGTCTTTCATTGACTTGAATGTGCCCTGGCGGTTGAGAGTATGTCATGCTCACTCAAATGTTTCGCTGGTGGTGGCGTGTGTGTTGGATCATTAAGTTCCCTTCAAAATGGTTGAGCTGAATGGTGCTGATCCATGCGTCATGTTCGTGAACGGGCGCCGTCAGTAGGGACTGGTCAACTCTTAGCTGCCACGGCTTATTTAAATTTAAATTTTTGAATTGTTTTTTTATCTTTTTTATTACGGATACTTTATACGTACACGTCTTTCTACATCGTTCTCACATTTTTAATTTGAACATGAATGATGTAAACAATTTGTTTTTTGTAACTATATGTTGATTTAAAAGAGTGTCCATGGAGTTTCTTGCCCGTTCTTCTCCATAGGTACCTACTACGCTTTGGAATGGGCAACTAGCTTCATTTTTCTGACTGACTGACCCTTTGACAATTCAAAAGTGCCTGTAATTGGTTTATTTGAAATAAATGCTTTGAGTTTGAGTTTGAGTAAAAGAACACTGTCTTTCCACTTTGTCATAATTGCATATTTGTATTTATTATTCAAATGACATTATTTATTTTTGTATATTATTTTAGTGATATTTATTTTAGAAGTATGTATATAGGTAAGTATATTCTCAAATTGTATGTTTATATTGAAATTGGAAAATTATTTTCTATTTTATGTATTTTGTTTTCCCTTCTACTCTTACACACGTTGTCTACATCTCTTTAATAGACGAGTACTCTCCTATCACAGATATGCTGAAAAAAATCTTTAGAAATAAGCATCACCTTTGTTAGTTCTTTTCTGTTCCTTTCATCCTGTCTGTTTATATGTGTGTTCATAAATGGTTAAGTAGTCGTAAAAAGTTAACCAAACGTTGATTAAACCCAACAGTAAAAAACCGGCCAAGTGCGAGTCGGACTCGCGCACCGAGGGTTCCGTACAAACCTGTAGGTATATAAGTAAAAGTTATGGTATTTTTATTGCTAAATGAAATCCATAAAATTACAATGTGGAAAGCTGGAGGAGCATAAATTTAAGACAAAGGTCTCTTTATCGTTTCAGTAAACCTTTATTTTATATTAACAAATATCATTTATTTTAAAATATAACTGAAATACCTACACTAGCCTTGCAGCAGCCTTGCAAAAGTTCTTTTTATCAAAGTTATTTATTTATAAATTTTTTAGTCACTATTTAGAAATCTGGTTCAAAAATACCAATAAGTATTAAAGTTGAACCAGATCTGTAAATGGTCACTAAAAAACGTATTAATAGTACCACATTGAACATTGAAGTTCGAAAAATTGTTATCTACGAGTATAGTTGTTGTTAACGCCATAACTTACTAAGTTTATATTTCATGCCTAATTACTGGCAACTGTTATTAGTATCTGTGTGACACAAGATTCCTTCCGCTATCCTTTATTTCCGCTATCTCTCTCCCTTCCGCAACCCTTATAATGCCTGAGCGAGAGCGAGAAGGAAGATTCGGAATGGCGCTTACGCGGTCGCCATGAAGAACCGCTAGTTATCTCATCGATACCGCCGCTTGAGGGTCAAATAAACCCAAAGTCGAAAAGGACTCATATTTTCACCGCAAAGAACGAGGATTGTTATTGAACAGTGCAGGTGTGTGTCTGCGTGTTGTGGAAAGTGTAGATTCTCGTCCGTATGTGATATCTTGGACCAGACCGCCGCCACGTGGCTAAGGAAACTCCTCAACGTGTCACCGCCATAACCAGGCAGGTACCATTTCTCATTTCCCACACCACCAACCACCTACTTGTGTCACAGAACCGCCCCTGAAACAGTCCACTAAAGAAATCTCGATTTCCCCCCCAAGGCTTACGCCACCACAGTTGTACTACTTCGTGTAGTGCTAGTGTTTATTAACGTAAACATGTTTATGGATGAAAAATATGTGGAAATTCCATTTTGGGGATTCATTCTAAAATCGCTATCGAAGTCTCCCACAACAATCAAACGAGAACATGAAGTATACCTATTAAGGTTGCTGCTGTCTATTTTTGTATTTATGCATTCTATTGTAACATGAATTTTACATTGTGGTGACTAATATTATAAAGTTATCACTCTGACATTAAACATTTCAAAATGCAAGCATATAATAACCCACAATATGAAATATAATAAACGCATTTAGGTTATACAGCTACATAAACCAAAACATCCGGATTGAATGACGATAACTTCATCTTTGCCGTTTGAAAAATACTTGATACCTCTACGCGTTCATGAGGAAAAAGGTAATAAGTTTTTAATTAAAAAAATAAATGTGATGTAACAAAAAAATTAAGATTTTCGGAAGTTTTCCTTTATGTGTGCTATAAAATGTTGTTTCATGCCAAATTCCGAGATTCTAGGTCGAGTGGAAGTATCCTTTAGGTTTTGATTCCCTTGCGAGTAGTTGCGAGTTTCAAAATATGCGGCTTAAATTGCTGTTTCTTTTGATTGCGTTAACATAGAAATTTGATTTTGTTACAGATTAAAGGTATTATAGACTTGATTATTTGATACGAATTTCAATATAATACCACTACGCGTTCATGAAGAAAGGGGTAGTAAGTTTAAAATTATTAAAAATATTTTTATTATATGATGTAACTAAAAATGTATGCTTTTCGCAATTTTTCCTTTATCTGTGCTATAAGACGTTGCTTCGTACCAAATTTCAAGATTCTGAGTTCACGGGAAGTACCCTGTAGGTTTTGATTACCTTGCGAGTATCGAAAATTTGCGGCATAAACGGCTGTATTGCACGACTCATGATGCGAAGCATCAGAGAGTGCTTTACGATCGAAAAATTTTTTTCGCCTCATTTTGGCGGCTATTTTTATTATTATAGCCTTGTTAGTTCACGGAATCAAGATATTTTGCATACTATTGTCGAGATAATTTTATGGAGATTAATTTCATACTTTTAAAAAATTGATTTACTGCAATAGAATTGGAAAAAACACCAAAATAGGTCAAAAAAAAATCCTGTCCGTCATGTGTGAAACCCGGAAACACTGTAACTTGTGAAAAAATCCATTATTTGAGGTTTTTTTTTTTTTATATTCTAATCGACGGTTGTAGGTCACTGAATGCGAATGATTAATTAATTCAGTGTCGTTTAATTGCAATTAATAAAAAACTAAAACTACAAGACTGTATATCTATATATATCCATAGAAAATTAACATATGGATGGTGATATCTATAGATATTATGTACATTTATTCCACCAGGGGCGCTTGTGCAGTACCTTCTTCCTACTACAGCTGTTTTTTCGGCAATTAATTTTGAACAACTTAAGTTTTTTTTTTTTTTATATTTCATAATTTAATGAGCATTATGAGTCGTGCACTTTTGGATTTCCAAATTGTCTTTTGATTGCGTTGGCTTAGAAGTTTGATTTATTCACAGCTCCAAGGGACAGTAGACTTGAGTATTTGATATTAATTTCAGCTTGATACCTCTACGCGTTCCTGAGAAAAAGGGTCTTGAGAGACAGACAGACGGACAGACAACAAAGTGATCCTATAAGGGTTCCGTTTTTTCCTTTTGAGGAACGGAACCCTAAAAATAATAACTTCGTCAAAGAAAGTATATTTTCTAGAAAATCTCAGATTCTCTATATTAGATGAACTCAGTTGGACCCGAAATGGATCCAGAAGGTTTTAATAAAGAATTATATTGTTTGTTTTGGGAGCTTTTGTCCAGTTCTGTGTTATTACGTCTGCTTTGGGACGAAAATTGACTAAAGAGAAAAAGAGAAATATGATTTCGTGAGTTAATTAATCCTCCATATTTTGTTTGAGAAAAAAAAAATGATTCTGCATGATTTTCATTGAAAATAACGCTTCTTTGCAATATTTAATCCTTATTATTATTATCGCTTAGTGTAATAATAAAAATGGTTTTGTGAAAATAGGTCTCGATTCCTCGCTGACTGTATTTTTTTCAAAAAACTAAGCATTATCTGCCTCGTTGGTCTAGTGGTCCCAAGCGCGACTACTGAGCATGAGGTACTGGGTTCGATTCCTACGTCGTAAAATTGGGTTTTTCTATCTGGAACTTCTTGAGCCCGGTTTGTGGCAATAGGCTCGCCCCTTATTGCATGCGACTTAAACATAACAGGTGGAATGTGGTTGTGCTATAAGTACACCTCTGCCGAACCCTTTGGAGAAAGAAGTCGTGATGTTATGTATGCATTATCTTTTATCTCGAACATCGAGCTCACTTCTTTCGGTTTTCGCCTCAATATGTCCTGTCTCAGTAACACACTCAGTAGATAAAGTGAAGGCTTAACTTAATTTAGTGGCTGCTAAAGCTGGTTCCTCGAGATTGTTAGTAATTTATTAGAAATTACCTTTTTCATAGCATTTATAGTAGCTTTTCCGCTTTTTACTGAATCTTCTGTCGTATAAGATATAATTTTGTTTATCATTTCCTTTTAAAGGCTGGTTTCAGATTATTTAGAAAACTGCTTCCTTTCAAAGCTTTAATTAAAATTGCGATATTTTTTCAAAAGGTTTGTGTTCGGGATTTACGATAGGTAATGATATTATCAAGCTGTAAGAGAGGTCAAATACGAAACTAGACTCTCACTAAGTGGGTTTACAGACACAAGCCTAGTTTTTGAATCCTTATTAAGGCGACAATAAGTTCCAGCGACCTTGAGCGAGCGGGAGGAGCATGCGAAACTTTTAAGCGAATCAAATTGCACAGAATTAGCGTCTACCCGGACATTCGTCAGCGATGCACAGCCGCCCGTCGCCCGCAAGAGCCCCCGCTTCAACACGCATCAAGTTTATTCGCAAAAACAACCCACCTTGATTTATCAAACACAATACAAATAAAAGCCGTATACAAAAATTTGGGTAATTAAATTGTCTTTTAAATGGTGCAGATTTCATGAAAACACGCCGGATAGTTTTTGCGTAATTATCGTTTTTGTGTTCGCGTTAGACATTACTTTACAAATTAATTACACTATGTTATAAAAATATAATTTCAAATATTCACATATCAAATTACGAAGAAAATAGTCTTGTTTATCATATATTTTTTTCAAACAAATAAGACCTTTCGTTTAGACGTGATGTTCAATTTGAAATCATTAAAAGTCGTATATCTGCGCCTCTTGCAGACAAGGCAGATGTTCGTGGAAACGCCCTGGCAGCGGACGCCCTAAGTGACATATAGTGACCTTATTGGTGATGTTCTTCAGAAAGGTCAGATGCATAGTACTCGTAACCGGCGTGCGTGTACGACCCGATGTATGAACGCGAAGAAAGCAAAAGGAGTATTTATGGATCGTAGCAGGTGGCATCCTGTATTTACTGTCTGCTTGGGACGAAGGCGTTATTTTATACATGTACTAGCTTTTGCCCGCGGCTTCGCCCACGTGGAGGTCGGAAATTTTCCCACGGTAACGTACTACCGAGATAAAAAGTATCCTACATGTTAATCCAGGTTATAAACTATGTGTTCCAAATTTTGTCCAAATCCGTTAAGTAGTTTTTGCGTGAAAGAGTAACAAACATCCATCCATCCATCCATCCTCACAAACTATCACATTTATAATATTAGTGGGATAAACTATCTGTGTTTCAAATTTCGTCCAAATCCGTTTAGTAGTTTTTGCGTGAAAGAGTAAAAAACATCCATCCGCACATACTTTCACATTTATAATATTAGTAGGATGTATGATGATCAGTGATCGGAGTAGGTAGATTGACCTGGGGTCATTGATCCGAAACGTATATATTACTATGGATATTCCTCCGGAATTGGTGGATTATTAAAAAAAAACCGGAACTTATGTAGGAATTGTATTCTGCCAGAGTGGAAGGAGTCATTTGATGATTTGCCATCCTCAAAAAAAAGGTAGGAATTGTAATAAAATGAGCAATTTTATTCTTTATTATTCTTCCTATTTTTTTTTTGTCACGATTTGACAAAACCCAACGACCAATCAGAACAAAGGATCATGGGTGGTACAATAACCGGTTATCAGAACAATGCGTACGCCCGCCGGAAATACTAAATCCGGAAATACCGGAATTACTTTCCGGAAAAATGGCTTATCCATGTTATTCTTTCTGTGTGCATTTATGATACAAGTACTAAAAATCAATCTACCTACTCCGATCACTGATGATGATTATTTGATCAATTACCTTCTTATTCATATTTTAGCTTTGATACTGCCCAATTTCCCCCTCATCCATCACAGTGACTCTTCCATATTTATAAACATTTATAATGTCAGCTGCTTTGACAACTACAAGGCCTTGCTAAAATTGAGAAAGAAATACTCTTTTCTTATATTAGGGACCATTGAAAAGGCTAATAATAGTTTTGTGAGGCCCCGTTTTCCCTATTCTGAATTCCGTTGTTAGGACGAGTAATGAGTACACGGTTGTAGCTACATTCGAGTAAATTTAGACATTGAAAAGGGTAACGTGTTATTTACAGCTGTTGTAAGGAAATCTAAAAACGTAAAAAATATTGAACGGTGTGACACAAAATGGGTACACCCTTAATACGAAACGCGGTCACGTAGACGTTGGCGTTCATTTCATAGTAACGCATTCGTTTATGGTCTCCCTGTTTAATTACCCAGTGCATTTTTTTTTTTCGTATAATGTATATCTAGCAATGCCATGTTTTGTTTTTGGCGTAATTATATTAATAATAGAAATAAAGGAAGCAAATAGAGGAATACGTTAACAGAATGAACGCCAACGACCAGGTGACCGCGTTTGCTCTTAATCTACATGTACCTACATCGCCACATGCGAGCTACGCATTACACTGACGTCACTCAAAATCCTGCATCGCGCAAGCAGAGTTTACCGCGCAACTAGCATATATACAACGTCCCGACGTTTACCGACCAGACACGACAACCGTCTGGTCGGAGGATTCTCCCTTTTCTATGGATTTATGGGAGAACTTTACACACTGTTCCTCTTAGCTCTATACGACGATTCTCAGAAGTACTAAAAGAAAGACTTACAGGCAAGCCAAGACAACTCATGTCCTGGTAGGAGATTTTGAGCAGGTGGATCGAATGGGTTGGGTAAAGAAGCACTATCTCGACACAGCTTTAGCCAAGAATTCAACTTAAACACAGACTCTTATCTCGGATAAACATTATCTTAAAGCTAGATTAACCATTCCAAACCAAGTTGTTAAATAGTAGTAGCATATTCCTCGAAGCCTTACGCAACAACAACCCTAAAACGGCTAAATAACAACAACATCACAAACATACCATAACAGATGTTGTTATCGGCCTAAGGCATGAAAACAACTCATTTCCTACTAAAGCACGATTATAAACTTCCCTTGTTTTTCTTTCATTACGACCATTGAACGTTTGAATACAGCATGTAACAGAAATGGGTCTACCCTTTATAGCAGAACTTTTTATGTCATAATATTATTTTGCATAACAGCGGATAGCATAAGCTTCATTTCGCAGAAAATCGTTTGACATACATTCAAAACTCTTATTTTTGTAAGTCAGAATCATCTTTAGGCATAAATTTCATATCCATAATAATTAAAAAGTAGAACCATCGTATCGCAGAAAGTTCACAGTGAGAATCGTCTTTTGGCATACATTTCATACCCATTGTCATTAAAAGGCAGAACTATCATATCTCAGAGAGTTTACAGTTAGAAACATCTTTTCGCATACATTTCTTAACCATAATAATTGAAACTCATCTTTCACATTACAGAAAATTCATAGGATAATTTTGTATTTCTTACCACCTGCCAAGATAGCTCGACGGAGCCCCGCTTTGCAGGGCTCCTATTTCTGTCTACAGGGTTTAAAGGAACCTAACCAACGAACCCTCGGTGTGCCCGTGACGTTGACCGGCTAGGGTTAGGATTTTCGGGTCAGGTTCGGAATAATCAAGCTACCACCACAGCTTCGGCTTGCTTTTGATTGCTTGGTTTTTCCGGCCAGCCTCAGCTGCGGCGGCCAGCGTTACAACCACCTGCTCCTCAACTCGCGGGCCGCCTCGCCCCTCCGCGCCTACGCGGGCTTAAATTACACTCTCACGGCAGACAAGAATACGTGGAGTCGGTTTTGCAGCGATTCGTTTCTGTCACTAAGTTTTGTAGTACAACATATTGAATTTTTAATTAGATTAATGCTATTTTATAGAAATGGCAATATTCATAATAAAATTATTCCAAATTAAATTCTGCCTTTTTCATAGTATGCCAAGTGAAATTGTACCAAATAATCATCG
The DNA here is from genome assembly GCA_916610205.1 of Griposia aprilina. NCBI lineage: Eukaryota > Metazoa > Arthropoda > Insecta > Lepidoptera > Noctuidae > Griposia > Griposia aprilina. The sequence goes on from OU744305.1 coordinate 16,297,534, forward strand.
CTCTAAATAAACGTTATGCTAAACGAAATTATGCTAAATAAAATTCTGCCATCTTAAAAGTATGCCATTATAAATTCGGATGTATAAATAAACAGTCGGCAAAACAATAATTATATTAAATAACTTTTAAGCCCTAAAAATATTCGTTTAAAGAAGATTATGCCAAGTATGTTATGCCAAATAAATTTCGGAGCATCAAGATTCTGCCAGATAGAGGGAACCCAACAGAAATGTGTCGTCATATTTAAGGGTGTGGTAAAGACCACCAAGCTGAACAACTTTGATCATAGGACCAACATCATAATTGCGAAAAAATTATCAGCTCATACATTTGGGTCGATATATTGAAGTTTTGTATGGGATTTTGTCATCCCTTCTACTCTTACACACGTTGTCTACATCTCTTTTAATATACTCTCCTATCGCAGATATGCGGGAAGAGATTTCTTTAGAAATAAGCTTCACCTTTGTACGTAAATATAAATGACGACCTCCACCACGACCTTAAAATGGAACTCGTCACCACCGTCATTCAAAAATTTGCTGAAGCCTACGAACACAGACTTCACCGACATGTGAATGTCGAGGCAATTCAGCTGCTAGACAACACGGACATAGTGCGTAGGCTAAAGAGAACTAAACCATTTGAGTTAGTGTATAATAGTGTTTTTATTAATCATCAGACTCTAAGAAAGTGCTACGGAATTGTATGAAAATGCAAATTGACACTATTCTTAGTTATAACGTAAACGTATAATAATAAGTTAAAGATAAGTTGAATATTAGTGTACTAGGCTAGATTGTAATAAATTATTAAGAACTTTAGTTCTTATTGAAATCGCTCAGCGCGCAATTCTCAAGGTGTGTATTTTTAAGCCTATCCTTTTTCCTACTGTCTCCCTATATCAGATTTGTGGAGTTCTGACCGTAAGACAACTTTTCATCCTCAATATTATTTTGAAACAACATACAAAGCTACCTTATGACCCACTCGCGCAAAAACATCGAAATAAAAAAGTATGTATTGAACGAATCCCTTCTAAAACCAAATTTAGCGAAAGATTTATTGAATTTCTTGGTCCGTTTCTTTATAGCAGAATTAATAAAGAATTAAATATTTACCCTCTTACTAAATCTAAATGTAAACAAATATGTAGTAAGTGAATATTTGCAACAACTTAATTATGAAGAAACGGAGTTATTGCTAAATGTAATACAGTAATTGAATGTTAGGTTTTAACTAGTTAAAATAACCTTAGATAAAACTATGCACATTCACTCACAATCACAAACACTCGCCTGCACACCCACACACTCACCTCACACACCCTCGTACACCAACACACCCACATCACTCAAACTTCACATAAACCACCTACTAGTCCACACATACTCATAAACACTTCACCCACGTTTAGATAACTAAATCACGCCTGTAATCCGCGAAGGGATAGTCAGAGGTGTAGGTACTTAAAGTACACCCAAATTTCGCCAGTTATGTTTAAGTCGAATGTAATAGGGAAGTCAACTGCCTTCTAGTCGAAGGATACATCTATTTCAACCTGACTGTATTGGCGTGGAATTCTGAAAAGCATTCTAACAAGCTTTCCTAAACAACAGTAAATTCGCTGTAGACTTTGACAAAATAATGGGATCTAGAAAGCTTTAGCGAAATTGAATCCTATTCTGTTTTGTACTGGATCAAGTATCTTATTTAGGTAAGTCTGATGATTTCGTTCCGGTATATCGAGAAACTACTTGGCAATTTTATCAAAGTCTTACAAATGCGACGATTAGGTAGGACTGACTCAAACGCCTTTTAAGTTGCTGAATTTTACCGATTTCGTCACTTATACTCGTAAATACATAACATAAACTCACACCATTTCCCATGGATTTACGCAGTAAAAATTATAGAACGCCACCTGCTACGATCCTTACATACTTTTGGCTGCCTGTACTACTTGACTGCCTCGCTGGTCTAGTGGTTGCAAACGCTGAGTGCTGAGCGTGTGGTCCTGGGTTCGATTCCCGGGACAGGCAACGTCTCAGTAGCAGCCCGGAGTCTAGATGTACTAGTACTCGGTTGATGGCAATAGGCTTGCCCCCTATTAAATGGGGCTAAAACATAACTGGCGAAATATGAGTGTACTACACTGTAATACACTCTGCCTAACCTTTCAGGTAATACAGGCGTGATGTTTATGTTACTACGCACTTGAGTCAGCGGGAATGACTCATGGTACAAACACAAAACCTGTGAGGTTAACATGCTGAGATGAGCCCTGCATTTGGTAAAATATTTTAAAAGTTTGTGGTAGGTAGGCCTCCTGAACATTCTGAAGAAGATCAACAATAAGGTCAGCGTGTGTATGTTACATTTGGGTTTAAAGATTCTTTATTTATTCTAAAAGAACATACATTGTTCTTTTAGCGAATAAATACATAACTAAGGGCCCGTTGTTTTATACATAGTTAAACATAACCAATGGTCAATTTAACAATTAGTCACTTGACAATAGTCAATAGCTGTCAAAGTTTAACTACTGTGTCTGCGCATGGTTAACTTTCATAGCAAATTGTCAATTTTTTTAACTATAGTTAGCTTAACCATTTGTCAATCAACATACCTAAGTCATTTTTAACAAATTGTTAGTTTAACTAACGTATTTTAACTATTAGTATGTTTGACTACTGATCAAACAACGGGCCCTTAGGTACGAGTAAGTGTAGTCCAGTAACTAATAGGTTTTTTTCTAAATGTAGGTAGGTACCTACGATGACGCATTTTATGTGCATGACTAGCTTATGTCATTAAGGCGGTACCCCGACCAAAACCTTGCCATAGTGCGTTATTCAGACGCTATTAACTCATTCACTATGGGTAATAAACTACATCTAAAAGCACATTATTAATGTTCGATATCCTATCATCACATTGCATGTCCTTATTTGTTTTTATGTGTTATAAATACATTTAAAATCTCCTTGTAAAAAAGTGACTAAAATTATGGATTGCATGCATCTTTTGCTAAAGGTGACGTTTTATTAATTTGAGGATTACACTAATGGACAGATAATTTAAGAATCTAAATAATTCACGTTTAATTTTATTTCAAAACATCGCTTGTCTTTTTTTATTAAAATAATTTCAATTTGTTTGTGATTTTTATGATAAATGAGCGTGCGCAGGGAGCGAGACAGAGCGAGACTCAGCGACGGGACAGAGAAGGACCGAACGCTCAAGGTCGTTTGGTCGGGGAAGTGCCTTAACTTATTAATTATGTGTTGTTAGTGACCTACTGCTTGAGTTTGGCTTTAAATATGATAAAAGAGGATGTGCTCGTGTTATCTACTGGTAGATTATTATAAAGTTAGACATATCTATAGACGAAACGGTAACATTTACATTGACGTTCATATCGTTTTGACCAACCATATATTGGGACTATAATGTTCCTCTACATTGCTTCAAAGTCACAAAACCCATTTTCAGACACGAACCGTTTTATTTTAAAAAGTCGCTGTTATATAAGTCTGGCAACGTCGCACGATGTTGACACATAGCGTAATGTAGCGGGCTATCCTACTTTTCCGACTATTTGTGGCTTATTGAATACGTGGCTCATGGCTCAACCCTTGGGGGATCAAATGCATAGTAAAGGTCTGTGTATATGGGGGAAAGTATGTCGAAAGACAATAACAACATTAGCTCCAGATAATTAGATGGTGCTGTGCAATAAAGCAAGTTCTCTCAAATTCTTTTGTTTTCTTGTTTTATCTTTATAGATAAAAAATATTGCAGCATGTATGAAAGATACATCTCCCACCCCACCTCTGCAAATGTCAACCATTTTGGAGTAATTTGACATTTTATATTTTTGAAGTCAAAACTTCTTTAGGCGCGTTGAGCACTTTTTGGGCGAACAAAAATCATGGAACTCGCGTCATCGTCACCGAACGCTTTCCATGAGCTATTATGTATACTGTGCATATATGTGTACTTTTTGGGAGAACAAAAAGCGTGAAACTCGCGTCATCGCCACCGCACGCTTTGACGATACAATTCACAAGTTACTTAGTTTTCACTTCTATCGGCAGTGCCCAAAGACTGCCCCGCATTTTTTTTGGCGGTACACTACTATGAAAATTAAAAATAAAACGATGCATGATTTTTTTAAATACATTATTATCTGCTTCTACTTCAATACATAATAATCAACCATAAACTGACAATTATATTTAATAGTTTTTAAATCAGGTCTTAAGGGGTCATTTGGTTGCAAATGACCTTCCCTACATCCCCTTAATGGATTGCCGACGTATTACCAATAACCCTGTATATTTGTACCTCTAATACTGATGTTAATTTTAATGTTTCATGCTGGATTATATTCGAATGCAATGTGAATTGTTACTGAATAATTAAATTGGATAAGCAATTTGGATTTTTTCGATGCCATTTAGTGTGTTGGTAGAATTAGTGCTAAAATATTTTATTGTTGTATTTGTTTTAGCTTGTTGTGGTTTTTTCTGTTTGTTTTATTGTTTTTGTTGTTGTTTCGTTTTGTTTTTTGTTGTTGTTTTTATTGTTTTGTTTTTGTTGTTTTTTTTGTTGTGTTTTTGTATCTAATATATAAGAATCACGTATCACAGTGTTTGTTATCTTCGAAACGGCTTGACCGATTTTTATGTTTTTTTTTTGTGTATATTTGGTAGGTCTGTAAATAGGTCGTAAAGTATATTTCATACCACTGCGGATGACACCGCGGGGCGCAGCTAGTATTTTAATAAAAGTTGAACATTACTGGCGACATGGTGGGTGTACCATTAGGTACACCTCTGCTTAATCCTTCGGGGATTATGGGTGTGATAAGTTAATAAAAGTTAGTTGTACCTACAGTTTTATATAATGTTTATGTTTTGGGACGAGCTTATAGGGCATCAAAAAATTCGTCCGCATCGCTGTCAATGGGATAAGTGCCCAAAAGGCTGGCAGCATTGCCACGTTGAATGGCAATGCAGATTCTTTGGGCTAAAATTAAGCCAGCCCTCTGGTTCCGTGAAGAGTCGACCAACCGCTTGGCGATGTCCCGAAATATTCGATGAGGACTCTGTCTCCAAGGCCGTAGTGTTTCAACCCCAAACGGCTCAAACATATAGCTTCCAATAGGGCTGTTATACTTGCGCCGTTTGAGGTTTTCTGTTCCTGCAGCAGCCGTTCCCGCACAGTCCGCCGTGCTAAGAATATGGGATGGCGCGAGGGTGTCGACACAGATTGCATCCCTCACTAAATACCTACCCAATCTGCAAGGCATTATGGTCTGATTTGAATTAAGATCACTTGAACAACGGTACTAGAATTTAGGCCATGAGAGCTTTATGCATGATTTACACGGAGCGATTAAACTGTCTGTGGCATACCAAATAAGTTGAAGCAACAATAAGAGTTTCATGGTCTATGGTATATGTTGATTCAATTTTTTCGTATGCCACACGCGATATACTTGTACCTTGTAATGGGGCTATAGAAATTTGTTCTTAAGGGGGATGTGCCAAGGTTGCCCGCGAAATTCAATTTTTTCTTACGTTTTTTTGCAATTTGCAGGTCAGTATCAGGTTGTATGTTGATCTAAATAGGATTCGCGGCCGTACCAAATATTTAATTATAGAATTATAATCATAAAAATCATCAATACGTCTCTCTAAGTTCATATTACCCAATTGAATGACTATTTCATGAAATCATGACATTTGAGGCCAATTCTAACTTAAGGAGTGGTATTGCTGATTTTAATTATTATAATTCTGTAAAGCCATATTTGTTGCGGCCGCGAATGATATTTTAATCAACATCACAACCTGACAGTGACCTGCAAATTGCAAAAAAACTTAAGTGTTTTTGAATTTCGCGGGCTACCTGAGCGCATCCCCCTTAATCTTTCTGTCAATTCCGAAAGATCCAAGACCAGAAATCCAGCGGGAATAAAACCTGTAGAAAACAATCGTTTAGTCATGCCGTAAAAAACCCGTCAAAAGGATTGAAATTGCCAATCTAAAAACAGTATCGCGACTGTCCATAAAAAAACTGTTTCACGGATGATCGCCTCGTTTTTACGATAGGTCGAAACATCGGTCGGAGAATCAATCTTGTCTTTACGCGTGCCTGCGTCTTTTATCGCACATAAGAGTCACAGAGAGAGACACACTTGGCCATAACATAATCTATTATTATTTTTACGTCTATTGAAATTTCTCGGACCCTGGGATCCCAGACTTTGGAAGGCATACGAGGGGCCGAAGGCAACTCGCAGAGGCCCGTTAGACGTTGTTAATAAAATGAGGCACCAACCGACGATTATATCCCCGTTCGGACTATACAAGTGCATCCAAGGACAACCCCCGGTTGGTGTAGGACTATTGCAGGATATGGAAACAAAGATATTGGACTATATATTTGGGTAGCTTATGTGGACTGATTATCTAGGACTGTGGAAAGACTAAGGCCCCTGCCCGACCAATGTTTTATATAAAATACACAGATAAAATAGCTGAGGGTGACATGCACACTCAATAATGGGCCCCGAAAAACGGTCGCTAGCACATAGTGTCGTAGCGACAAGGGGGAAGGCTTCCCTACTTTCTTTCCACTTATCTCTATTTCAAGCTGCTAAGGACCAGTTCTTGTTGAAGAAGTCCAGCCCAACCCGCCATCTCCGCCTGGGTTTGCCGCAATTTCGCTTGATATTAAAAAGAACCACACCATAAACAAAACGAAAATATAATCTATGAATATTATAAAACAAAGTTGCTTTTCGTGCCTGTCTCTATGGACCGCGTTGTTCTTTTATACTACGCAACGGATTTTGTTGCCGTTTTCACCATTATAGAGGTATGAGGAACAGGGTGTAAAGCTCACTGATACTCTATAGAAAAGGGAGGATCCTCCGACCAGGCGGGTGTTGTGTCTGGTGGGCAACTGACCGACGGTTGATGTCGGGACGTTGTATATATGCTAGTCGCGCGGTAAACTCTTCTTGCGCGATGCAGGATTTGTAGCTCGCATTTGGCAGTGTAGATACCGCTACACCATCATTTAGAGGATTTATTCCGAAAGGTTTATGTGTATAATGGCTTCATTAATATTTAACATAGACAGAGGTAATTAAGAAATCTCGACATTTAGTCAAGTCGTTAAAACCGTGCGAAGCAGGTTGGTATAAAAATAAAATTCGTTTTATTCAGGTTATTTCTGTCGATACTTTGTTACATAAAAAGGAACAATCATCTGGTATGTTTTCTGGAAAAATATTAAACACTGACTGTGCTCCAATATCTAGAACTATCCTGTCAAAGGTAGTTTCTTGGATAGTCTCGCAATTTAAAAAGTGACAATATCTTGTAGGAAATTGTGATACATTTGTAATAGTGGGTATTTAGGTTGAAGTCTTGTTCGTTATGAGCCGAACGCCAGTAGTTGAATATACGTCTTAAGTGAAGTCCATGTTTGATTGTATTCCCAAAGGTCCCATTTTCTTCAGTGGCAACGAGGACAGACGACCCAACGCGTGATTGTTCAAAATAATAAATTAATAAAATAGGACAATATCACAAAAAAAAACGATCTGTAAAATTGCCGAGTTCAAAGTCCACAGTGATGATTGGCGGCAGTACATAAAACGGTTAGAACAATATTTTATGGTAAACATGATTCCAAACGAATTACAAGTGCCTACATTCATAACAGTGATGGGGGCGGAGTGTTATGAACTTCTGATTAATTTGTGTACGCCGTCGAAACCTAAAAACAAAACGTTAGCAGAAATCCTTGATGTCATGGAAAAACACTTGCAACCTAAGCCAAGTGAGTAAACAATCAGTAATGCCTCGTCCTGCTTTTCGGGTCACTACATTGGCGATAGTGGTTCCATATTGCTTCCTTTCTTTTTGGACATGCAGTGTGTACAGTCGAACTTATATATTGGTTTACAGGCAGCTAACTTGCAACTACTTTTGAACAATGTGGTGAGTGTTAAGGTCTTTTACGTCACTCTTAAAAGTGTGTCCATCAATATGCCTAGACTTTTCCTAACTATGGTGGGGTCGGCTTCCAGTCTAACCGGATGTAGCTGAATACCATTATTTTACATGAACAGACTGCCTATCTGACCTCCACAACCCAGTTACTGGGTAATACGATACCCCCTTTGTAAGACTAGTAGTCGGACTTTCGGGCTTCTGACTACCCGTAACCACTGTCAAAGTTCTACAAATGACAGCCGGGACCAACGGCTTAAAGTGCTTTCCGAGGCACGTAGGGCTCTCGATATGTTATAGACGGTCACCCATCCACGAACCGACTGATTATTTAGCCAAAAAAAATCTTAAAAGTGTGTATTAAGCGTAAAATTAAAATGAACACGGGCAGTGTAGTGAAAAAATTATATTTTTACCAACATTTCTGCAAACTCTTTAAGAAACATTTTAAGTTTATCAACAGTGCGGAATTCACGTTACTGTTCCTACTAAGCTCAATTTGCTTAAGTATATCAGTTAAGTTCAGGTAAAAAATTGGTGGAGATCATACTCACAACTTTTCGGTAGTCGGCTACCCTAAACCTTGCTTCAATAACACATCTAAAATTCTCGCAAAACAAGGGTGAAAGTCACGCGGGATGCACGACGAAATTCGCTCGCACTGACTGTATCAACTAATTTATATAGAGGTTTTCAAACTGGAGTGTATTGTTGCATGACTTTCTAATCATTAAAACAATCGACGCGCGCAGTGGCTTCCCACACCACAGTATAACCTGCGGAGTAATTACGTAACACACTAACAGTAGGAATAGTTTTCATTTTGACAGTTCAACAACATTCATTGCGTTATTTACGTTGTTGAGCAGACAAATTTTTCGTACATATGAAGCAATGGATTAGCAATAGGCTTCAAAATGATTCAGATTGTGATAGATAGTGTGTTACGTAATTAGGCTGCAGAGCTCAAATTGGTACCAAAATTATTATTACAGAATATAATACGCACCTTACTACACTTAGTACTGCTAGCCAGCTGCTGATGTCTTCTTGCCACCACACAGGATATCCTCGCGTACACATAAACCATGACAGCCATGGGCAGGAAGAAGGATCCCATGGCAGAGAACACCACGTACCCAGGGTTCTGATTGTAGCGGCAGTTCCCGTTCTGATTGTGATCTGGTTCGTACCTGGGGAAGAAATTGTGGTTTTATTACTGTGTCATAAGGATGGATTAATACTGATAATGAAGAGGTTACTCCTGAGGGCTTAGACAAATGGCATTCGCTTCGGAGCGATTCTATATCTACAACCACTATTGCTTTTGCTAATGTTTTCATCATACGAATTGAAAACTAGCAATAGCGCTTGTCAAAAAGTGCCACTTGACTACGCATCTATAAGGAAATAATCGTTCGATGTTATCCATTCGTTTCATAGAATCGAATGACGTTAACATCACGTGACATTTCGATAGCTTATGTCAACGCCATACATTTTTTGGCTTTTCTACTAGCGTCATCGCTAATCAAATGTTACTTTGTTTAGGTCCTCGAGGCTGCCATCGACAAGCTTAGAAAAGGAATGGCTTTTCTAATAAATATTTGACAGCGCAGAAAGTGGCGCCGTCTGCTATTGTTACGAAGTTACTGGAATCGCCGAAAAGGTTGGATAAGAGTGACACTGGTTGGTGACAGTCACTCTAGCAGAGCGTCGTATCGATGGTGGCGTGGCGGCTACATTCTGAAGACAGATTATGTCAGGGGAGTTGCTGTCGTACCACGTCCACTACGAACTGCTATATTCCGGCACAATCCTGTTGATATTGAAGCTGCCGAATCACTAAAACGATGACCACTTCTGCTAAAGGCTATCCTACGCTTTTATATTTAAAGTAGTTATGTGGCAGTAATTAAGTGTTATAAAATCAACGATATTATAAATAAAAAGAGATAGACAGGTTACCTACCCAACATTCGATCTTAAAAAACGGCACAATGTCATACTATTATACTCGAAAGGTTTAGGTAGTTAAATAAAGGTAAACAAATCGTAAAAAGGGTTTTTTATAGTTGACACTTTCTTGTTTAAAAATACGTTACAACAAAATTAAAGTTATTTGCGATTTATACGATAGTTTCCTATTTTATTAATGAATGTTAAACTTTATCATTTATTCGTAAACTATACTCTTCGTAATTGCATGAGCACAATTTTTTTGTTAAATTTATAAAATAGTATAATATTTTGTAATCTCTCTATTGTAAAGAGCCCAAAAAGACAGGTTCCCTAAACCTTTTAGAAAATACAACGAATTAGATAACGTTGCTAAATTGAAGAGTACACCTGTGACGTAGTATGGCAACTGAAGTAGGAGGTATTATGTTTAGTCGGTTAGCCAGATGAGTTGTGGATGAATTAGAAAAAATGTTATATGGTGTCACTGTATTGCGGCTGCCACCATACCACTGCTGTGAGAGAAGTTAAAGGGTTGGTAGCCGAGAAAAATAAAACTTTTCAAATGTCTGACCTAAACATTCTTTTGCCAGAGGCTTTAGCTAATGTGACTGCTGAGAATTGGAAAAGTTGCGAGGGTCATATAATAAAAGAAGAACAGAAAATGTTTAAATTAGACAAAATAATTGATGATACCACTGAACGCTTTATGATTAATGTGACAGATAGTTCCTCAAATTCAGATTCAGAATAGAGCCTATTATTATGGGACTCAACATAATATGATTTTAACATTTGAAATAAAAGGTTTAACATCTATGAGTCACGTGGTTTTTTTTTGTTTACCTTTATTTAACTACCTAAACCTTTCGAGTAAAGGTGACAAGTGGAAGAAGGATGGCATGTCGTAATTATCGCGAGCGAAAAAGAGCCAAGACTATAAGTAACTAGAAGCTAATTGGCCAAGTTTTGACATGCAACTCGCAAGTTGCAGTCGCAGAGCATCTTACAGCAATCTTACTACCTCTTTTTACTCATAATATAATTGTACAAAACGGTTAAAAAAATATCCCAAAGATGAATACTGCATCCCAAAATATAAAATTACCATAGTTCAGGAGACTGCGCTCTAAATATTATAATGTATCACTATTTCACAGCAACTGTGTCATATTTTAAGTGCACTTTAAGTGTTGCCACGTTATCTCTTTGTTGTCTTGAGTATATATAAAATATCACGTTTCTCCGAAGGGTTGGGCAGTGGTGTATCTATAGTAGGTACACCCACATTTCGCCAGTTATGTTTTAGTCCCATTTATTAGGGGGCGAGCCTATTGCCAGAAACCGGGCATAAATCCAAACTCCGGGCTGCTAGGTACTGAGAAAATCCAGATAGAAAACCCAATAACACTTTGGCCGACCAGGAAATCAAACCCAAAACCTCATGCTCAGCAGTAGCGTTTGCGACCACTGGGCCATTGAGATAGTTTTGGGTTTATTTGTAAGAAAATCTGTATTAAACAGTAAAAAAAGAATGTCCACGGTACTGATGAAGATAATGAGGTGAGAATCGTGGAAAATAATAAGAATGTCCACCTGGAGTGGTGAAGATAATGAGGTGAGAATCGTGGAAAATAAAAAGAATGTCCACCTGTAGTGCTGAAGATAATAAGGTGAGAATCGTGGAGAATAAAAACAATGTCCACTTGTAGTGGTGAAGATAATGAGGTGAGAATCGTGGAAAATAAAAAGACTGTCCACCTGTAGTGGTGAAAATAATGAGTTGAGAATCGTGGAAAATTAAAAGAATGTCCACCAGTAGTGGTGAAGATAATGAGGTGAGAATCGTGGAAAATAAAAAGAATGTCCACCAGTAGTGGTGAAGATAATGAGGTGAGAATCGTGGAAAATAAAAAGAATGTCCACCTGTAGTGTGTAGTGGTGAAGATAATGAGGTGAGAATCGTTGAAAATAAAAAGAATGTCCACCTGTAGTGGTGAAGATAATGAGGTAAGAATTTTAAGTTAAGACAGAATAGACTAAAAGGCAGTAAGAAAAATAACGTATGAATTTTGCACACTGCAATAATATTGTTTCAATAATAATGAGAATGACAAACGCTCCCGCGTTTAGCTGCTTTAATTAAAACGCAAATGTGTTTCTTCTCAGCAAGACATACAGGCTATTTGGAAGTGGTTTTCTGGGTTGAAAGTAGATTACTGTTCATAGCAACAGCTGACGTTATTAACTAGGATGAATCATTATTCTAGCTAAGTATAACTTTAAAGTGTCTACGTACATGGGTTAATTTATCAAGTATCGACTCAAATAGATTTCAAAGTCAGTATGTAAAATTTTTGTGACTGGTACTACAAAAATGTATTAAAACATTTATTAGACATTATGTATAAAATTGAATTAAACATTTATTCTTTGGGAAATTTGCCAAGCACATTGGTTATCATTATGGTGCCAATCTTCAATTGCATGTATTTAATCGAACCACAAATAATTTCCATTTTGCTTTACTAAAATATTATTGAACACTCTAATATAATGATTGCCCCTATTTTTGTGAACCTCGAATAATTCCTATTTCGGGGTCCTAAAAATACTAAACAGCCATGTAACTGTGACCAACTTGGATGTAGCGGCCACTGCCGCATCACCGCCCGCTTCGCTCGCTCGGCTCGCGCGCCTTTTGTCACAGTTCTAACCTAACCTAACCCATTTGGTCAGGGTACCCTCACTTAGTTATTGCCAGCAACTGTGGGAAAAGGTCACAAACTTAAATAGAAGCTCATTTATCAAATATGTATGCACACTGTGAGCCTCTAAAACTTTTTGGGCTCCTAATGATGCCATTAAGAGTCCAAAAACTTTTAGAGGTTCATTCATTTAAAAAAGCGTGCATCATTAGATGCTCAAAAAGTGTTTAGAGGATCAGTAAAATATTTACAATCTTCTATGACATAATGTAAATAATTATTTACCTACTATAACCTCCAATACAAATAGTACACTTCATTTAACTTTACCTATATTCTACGCACTTTCATTATTTGCGTCATCTCCGTCATATATGTATTTTATTTTATTTTCCGTGTAAAGAACAATGCCCACTTTCCATAAATTTAAAAACCTGATAATTAACGTTTATGTATAGTTATGAGGTATAGTAGAAAGACTACCTGTAAGTTTAGAAAAGAATGTCTTATAGTCATTTTTACGGTTTAAACGCTACGAAGTCCAAAAAATATGAATGTTACTTTTTAGGTTAGGATTTGTCGTTACTTACTAAATAAAGATAAATAAATGTGCTAGACCTAATTATTAACACTCGAAGTATAGTCTCAAATAGGAATACTTACCTGGCTATGTATATGCATCAAGGAACATAATACTCACCTACGGCGAGATATGCATAGTGCAGTCTTTTTTACTTTGAGAATTCCTTGAAGCAAACTCCCCTACGTTATAGTGATAATCATCGAGTCTAAGGAGTGACCTGCTCAGACTCGATGATTGTCACTATAAATTGCGTGTCGAGTGTCGAGCATTAACTGCTGTTTCTCCAACACACATAAGTATCTACTAACTACATTTTTTGAAAAAAACGATAGGTATAGTTAGATAGTATCTATACCTTTAAAAAGTCTAACAAGTTCTTGTATTGTCAAAAGTGATCACTTATCTACCCAAGACCCAACACATTTTATTGGCCTACGGTACATACATAAATACCTGATGAACAAAATGGGAAAAACGAACAAAACACTATGTTAAAGTGGAATGGTTTATTAATTATCATCATTTTCATCTAAATCTCTTATAACTTCGTTATCTAGAAATTCTGCTGGAGCGGAGATATTTTATTGTTACCTAGCCCATCCAAGGTACCACACTAATGTCATAATGTGAGCGCAACATCCGATGGTTCATTGACCGACCAAGCAATTACAAAAATATTCGGCTATACCACCTCTGCCACACACATTTTTATATCTGTCTTTGCTCTTCTGAAGGATTGTCAAAAACAATAGAATGGCTCTGACGATTAAGTGTAGACAGTCCACAAAGACTGCACACTTGTCTTCGACCAGGTTGAGATGACCCTGAAGCTTGAGCACCATCACAGCTTGTTGTTAATTGCTGGTTTATGCTTCTCATGAGGAGTTCATTACAAGGTTCACAAATGTAATCTTCCTCAGTAATCTGAAATAGGAAACTCAATATAAACTTCTTTTGTTTACAATTGATACAATAGCTTAATGCCAGCAGCACATGTTGAACAAATGGTTCCACATTAAAAATAAACAACAAGCAAAGACAGTTCAAAACGAAACATGAAATAACAAGACAAAAAATGTAGGTATTAGTTTAGTCAATGTATGTAATACAGCTTTCGGATACATAGATCTTTCGGACAGACTGTGCATGTGTATGTAATACATTTTATAGGAGCTTTGTTATTTTGATTAGGATATGATTGATATATTTAGATTAAAAATAATAAGCATAAATACTTACTGGTGATATCCACTCGCTAAGTAACGAAATAACTCTTGTTTTGGGCTCATGAACGAGATAACTTCTAAACGTGTTTAAGCAGACGTTGCAGTTTATGCAAAGTATACGTCGACTTTTTGCTGACGGCGGCATTGTCAAGAGGACGGATTTACAACGCTATGGTAAGCAAAGGTCGTCAGATGAGGAAGATATCGAGGTCCAGGGGCGGTAAATAAGGTCGTAAAAAGAAGTAACACACACAAAATGGCACAGTACACAACGAGACGCAAGCGCAACAACGAAGGACTGCACCACAGACTACATAGGTAGACTGCACCGATCGATGACCGATGCCAATCGCAGAACTGTCAAATGTCCAAAAAATCCGTTTCACTTTTGCGAACTCAATTACATACTGCGTGATTAATTTATTTAATTATTATGTTATTTTTTTATTAATCTGTATTAGGAAAAGACTAATATAAAAATACTTACTGATTAAATAAAACGTAAAGTAATATATAAAACTCAGAAACAGAGTTGAATAAAGTCAAGTAGCGGTATTTATAATGAAACGTAAAAACTGGGAAGTTGAGATGCGTTCAAAACATGGTATAAGTTTACTCTTACGTAGAATAAGAAATATTATAAAATATTATTTTCCTGCGTTTATTTTAAAATTGTGATAAGCGTAATTAATATACAATTAAATTAGCTGAATTTTAAGATTTATTTCATTACTATACATAGTCAGGTGAAAAATGGGCATTCTTCTTTCACGGTTAGTGATATTTTTTTCACATTACAATCGTTAATAAGTAATTTAAATATAACTTAAACTGTTAAGTAATCTGCTGCCAATACCTTATCTTTAAACATAAACACAGCAACTACGACATGGATTAAAAGCTTACTTACTACATAGAACAAGATAAGAACATTATGGGTCGTGCAAGACCCCTACATGCATGACTGGTTAACCCGTCATCCGTATGAGGGTTAAGGTAAGCAAATTTCGTGACATCCCACTTAATAAGGAACTGTTTGCCTTTCGCACCTTTGCTAGTAGATCCCTTAATTTATCTTGCAAAGCTTAAGGACGACCATTTTCCTTTAAAATTGACAAAAAGATTTAACGGATGATTTAATTTTACACTCAATTAATTATTTAGGTGTGGGTAATTGGGGCTGAACTGGATAGGTCCCAATTAAGGTAGTCTCCAGACGGAACCAGCTTAAAAACAGCATCCGCTGGTATCTATTGCCTCATTGCTTTGCTTCATTGTCTTTATCCTTCTCTCAATCATATTAAAGACAGGGAAATTAATTGTCAAGCAATTATAACCAATTTAAATTGTACGTATATTCGAATCACGACTGTCATTCTTTGACAGTTGAATGAAACGGCTATAACACAGCATATTCACGTAGGGTGCCAAATTGCTTAACAAATAATTTATTTGGAGTTGGACTCGTTCGAATTTGATGTTTGTAATTGAGTTCCTATTATCAAGCCAACACATTTACTTTTGAAAATCTAATTTCGTTAGTTCCATTATTAAAGCGGTCGTCTACACACTTTTCTCTGACGCCATTAGAATTTATACCTTCTACAATTCATAACCTCGTATTTCCTACTATAGTTCCATTTTTAAACCTCGAATTTCCTTCGACATCATAATGTAAACAATTCAGTTCAGTACAGTTCTTACTACAAGTATCTACATTTACTTCCAAACTTCCTATTTCTTGTACTCTGTTACTACAGTTCTGTTATTACCACTCTGGTTCATTTGTTATTGTACAGCAACGGTGCCAAGTCGAATAAGGTCGCTGCTTTTGAATGTATACGTGGAAATGTGCCATTCTGTTTTGGTAATATTTCTGAGTGTATTCCTATTTTGGCTACCGAAATTCACGTTATGGTAATCTCAATCTGGCTGGTAGGTAGTCAGATTTAGCAAATATTTTTGTGAATTAATTCAGATTGAAGGATTAAATTAAATATTTCAGTCCCTTACAGACCTAAAATCTTAAGTAGATTTCAGTAACGGTCACGGAATGTCTAATGGCATTTGGAGTAATTTAATCAAATCTACATTTTATGTATTAAATTGATCTTGTTTTTGCAGAAAATTCCTTGTTGAATTTCATTGTTTGGCCATTTTATAACAATAAAAAAAACTCTTTTCGGCGATAAAAATAACCTTTTACATATCATAACATCACGCCTGTAATCCCCGAAAGCTTAGACAGGAGTGTACCTAATGGTACACCCACATTTCGCTATTTATGTTGTTATTGTACCCTTAATAATTATAATAACAGCATGTGAACTTCTAATTTATTTTCTATTCTGGTGCTTCCACTAAATTGGTGTGCCACATTTGCAAGTACTTGGCCTTAATACTAACGTAGCTACGGTATCTAGATAGTAGAAGCACAGAAATATGAAATAGGCTAATACCTAGTGACACATTTGCTAGTACCTACCTATTTGCCTTAGGTACTAACGTTACCACAGATGGTGCAAGTAACACACAGAGAGGAACGCAATTATTGTCTGTGTGCGGTTGAGTCTTTTAACTTACACTAGACGATGTGCAATTTTGTTGTTGCCCGCTAGAGGTGGCCCGCTAGAGGGAATTAACCATAGATAATCAATTTTTGTCTCATTAGCGATGTTTGATGAGCTAGATGATGTGCAATTTTTTTGTTTGTGTCTATATTAAGGGATAAGGAAGAAGTTCATGAAGAGTATACATGTACCAGATAATAAGAACAATAAATAGGTAACAGACTGCTAAAACCATGAGTCATAGTGTACTTTTGTAATTTCTAACGTGGCGATATTATCGTGGATATCCATGTCCACGCCACGGCATCATGATAACACAGGGAAGTGAAATGTATGGAAATATATAAAGACGCTTTTAAATTTCCGTCCAGGATAACGTTATAACGTGCACGTAGGTATATCCATACATTTTATGGAAATAGACGTGGACACCCACGATAATATCTTACGATAGAAAGCAGTTAACTTGTAACTAGAGAACAAAAAAACCGGCCAAGTGCGAGTTGGACTCGCGCACGAAGGGTTACGTACCATTATCTATAGAAACGGCAAAAAAATCATGTCTGTTGTATAGGAGCCCTCTTAAATATTTGTTTTATTTTAATTTAATTATTTATCTTTAAAGTGAATATATAACTAAATATTCTGTGAACATTTCAAGCGTCTAGGTACCTGTTGCCTTTATCAATATCGAGCAAAATCGAGGAAAAAAACTAGTTTGTTGTATGAGAGCCCCCTTAAATATTTATTTTATTTAGTTTTTTAATATTTGTTGTTATAGCAGCAACAGAAATACATCATCTGTGAAAATTTCAACTGTCTAACTATTAAGGTTTATGAGATACAGCCTGGTAACAGACGGATAGACAGCGGAGTCTTAGTAATACGGTCCCGTTTTACCCTTTCGGTACGGAACCCTAAAAAAAAAGAACTGTATGGAGTAATTTTACAATATTTATCTAATATTTAAGAAAGAAAAATGCGTTTATTGGCATTGCAACACCAACCCCAACCCAAAACCCTAAATGACCCTAATGAAGGTTAATGACCCTTATAGTCAAAAGGTAACATCAATTTTAACAAACACATTAATATTGCTTCCAATTTAGTACAAAACAATATGTGCATAGATTTTAGAATGCACAGAAATAACACTCAAGCACAGAAGAAAGAAGAACAGTCGCAGAAAAAGGATTAAAAAATAAAAAGAAGATTAAATACTTACCAACCAAACATAGGAGGACAAGTAATCGCCCCTGCAGCGATCCACACAAAGAAGATCATAGTCAAGGCAAGCTTCTTAGATCTTCTTCTTCTTGAATACGTTAGAGGCCTGGTGACTGCCAAGTAGCGGTCCACGCTGATGGCACATAAGGACAGGATGGAGGCAGTACAGAGCAGGATGTCCAAACTGATCCAGATATCGCAGAGAATCCAGCCGAGCTCCCATTTACCTGTAGACAAAGATGGCGAGTGGATTATATTGCATTTTGGGTGATTTTTAATTATAGCATAACATAACATCACGCCTGTATTCTCCGAAGGGTTAGGCAGAGGTGTACCTATAGTACACCCACATTTCGCCAGTTATGTTTTAAGTCCCATGTAATAGGGGGTGAGCCTATTGCCATCAACCAGGCACAAATCCAGACTCCGGGCTGCTACCAAGAAATTCCAGATGGAAAAACCCAATAACACTTTGCCCGACCCGGGAATCGAACCCAGGACCTCATGCTCAGCAGTAGCGCTTGCGACCACTAGACCAACGAGGCAGTCATTTTTAATTATATACGGGTTATACTATAAAATGGGGCTCCGGTAAATATAACTCTCTAATTTGATGAATTTTTGGGATCAAGTTAATTTATTATAACCATGAATTATTTCTGATTAAAATAACATGGCTTTATCTCATAGTTTTTCATAAAATAGTTTCTTGGGTATATTTATTTTAGTGGCGGCATCTACATCGCCACATGCTAACTACACATCACACTGATGTCACGTAAAATCCTGCATTGCGCAAGCAGAGTTTATCGCGTGACTAGCGTGTATACAGCCCAACAGACACGACACCCATCTGGTCGGAGGATTCTCCCTTTTCCATGGAGGATGAGTGAACTTAACACTGTTCCTCAAATTCGTAAATAGGTACGTCAAAGTTTTCCAACCATTTAGTTGCAAAAACGATTAAATACTTTTACAAACTTGAAGGCTACTGCAACTCAAATGCAATTAATTAATTATTATTAGACCCTCACAAAATTTTCTCAAGATTCAATTGGAAAAACTGAGGAGCCATTCTCTGCGAGATTTCGTTTGCAACTAGTATTTCATGTTGGAAGTAGGTACCTACTTTAACTTTTACGATTTCATGCTCACTTAGTTTTGTCTACAGCGAAACAACTCGCGTGTGTTTCATCGTTTTGTCTGGCCCAGCATGACCAAAGACTTTTCCAAAATTGATTTAGCATAATATTCCTACTGCTGGGACACAGGCCTCCTCTTTCTGTGAGAGTGGATAGGGACATAATCCACCAAGCTGGCCCGTTGCGGGTTGGTAGTTAAATATAATAGTGTACAGGCAATCATAAATTATTTTTAAGGCGCTGCCCAAAAGTAGGACACCGTAAAACACTCAGTTTTTTGTCGCACAGTTAGACATTACATGCCAGAAAAAAAATATGTATTGTAAAATGTTCAGAGAAAAGAGTTATTCAAAAATATTTCATAAAAATAAAATAGTATCATGATAAAACAATCGTAAAAAAGAGCTGAAAAATGTTTTCGTCGCATAATTCTTACAATTTTGAGCGTAAACTATCATAATAAAAGTAATGATAATAAAGGAAATTTAATCAACTAAAGAAATACCTAAAAGTTATTCCACTGAGCCGTTTACTTATTTTTTAATTTAGTTAAAACTGAAAAATTACTTTTATTTTGGTCAAATGCTTCGCTATTTTGAACCTTATTTGTTACCGCGATGCACCATTGTAAAATTAGTTTTTTAACGCGCCGTTATGATTGTGTGTTGTAAAATCTTGTTGTCTAGTCGTTTATATAAAGTAGGAAAGAAAGAAAAATAGGTTTATTTGTCACAGAAACAATAAAAACCAAAAAATAGATCTATAATCACGAGCACAAAAAAAAATAGTCGAAAAACCGTACGTTACGCACACACACACACACACACACACACACACACACACACACAAACACATATTACACACTTAATAACCATTCACATCATCCCCAACAAATATGTTTGTTTCCTGTTTGTTATCTAAGGTACGTTACCAAAGTTGAAAGTGGAAACTCGAAGCTCTTTTTCTTTTACGAGTATGTTAAGTAACGTATCACTTTGACTCATACACTGTTTATTTTTAAGTTCGTTTCGTAAGGTAAAACTGTGGTTTCCATTTTGAGTTTTATGACCAACGTGAACATGTTACGGTAAAAGTGTTTCGTATAGTTCCCGGTATATATTTAGTAGGTTTGCTGTCGACTACTTAACGGGGTACGGTAAGTGTAAATATTTTATTGACATGTAATGTAGTACAAAAGTCAAGTCAAAGTCAATTCAATTAAACCATTATTAACAAGCACTCTTGAGTTGACAAGAAATCGGTCAGTTAGCTAGAAAGCTGCAGCTAGTCGCCAGTTACAAAGCGTTATAGATCTATATGGAGAAAAACTGGCAAAACCCTCCATGGACACTCTTTTAAATCAAGTTATTACAAAATCTCTTTAAGAGATAACGTAGTTGGATTTTTAACGCAAAGACACTCGTAGCCTTAAATAGTAAGCAATTTTTTTTAACGTAAAATAGTATCGTATTGTAAAAGGAAAACTAACAAGACAAAAAATAACCGTTTCTTGAAGAAATACTGACATGTTTGCAGTAAGTATTCAGTAGAATTTTATTCATAGAAAGAAAATCTTTCTAGCTTGACATAATCTGCCTAGATATTTCTCAACTATCTAGGGGTCGGCTGCCAGTCTAACCGGTTGTAGCAAAATACCAGTATTTTATATGAAGCGACTGACTATCTAATACTCCTTGGTAAGACTGGCTGCCTGACTTTCTGGTTTCTGACTATCCGTAATGGCTGCCAAGATCTCCAAATGACAGTCACTCGAGGTCTCAATATGTAGCTAATATATGATCACCCATCCACGGAGCGATCTCGGCAAGTTTGTGGTGTTAAACTCAAACGCCAAGCTTTTATTTCAATTAAACCAAAGACAGGAATTTTTGAATTGTCAACGGATCGGTCAGTCAGAAAGGTGAAGCTACATAGTTGCCCATTCCAAAGCGTAATGATAAATGATTTTATTTCTGTAAGTAGGTTTGTACAAACACTTTTACACGTCACTACTACTAGCGTTAATGCTGAGCATGAGGTTGTGGGTTCGATTCCCGGGTCGGGCAAAGTGTTATTGGGTTTTTCCATCTGGAATTTCTCGGTAGCAGCCCGGAGTCTGGATTTGTGCCCGGTTGATGGCAATAGGCTCGCCCCCTATTACATGGGACTTAAACATAACTGGCGAAATGTGGGTGAGCTATAGGTACACCTCTGCCTAACCCTTCTGGGAATACAGGCGAGATGTTATGTTATGTGTGTGTTTTACACGTCAATCATATTTTAAAACTAGATGAGGTCGGCGTTTCCTATCCAACTACTCTGAGAAGAAAGGCCGAAACAAACTCAGAGGTCACAGTCGCTTTTAAAGTCCAGACATAATCTTGGTCAGATCATGTGAAGACCATGTAGATTTGTATCCGAAATGGTCTTAGTAGTGGTTCCTATGGATAAGAACAAGTAAGAAACTCCACGGGCACGTTATTATTTAGCCACGAACTTTTGATAAATATTCTTCTCCGTCCATCAAAAGCTATATAAATATATATGACGGATCTTCTACACAGGGTTGTGATTAGAGATAATGTCAGATAAACCTCCTGTGGGCGCAGAATTGAGATACGGGTAAACGAGAGAAATAACTTCTTATCTTCCATACTGGTCATTTTTATAGAGTCAATTATAGGAACATTATTTAACACTGCAGAACGAATACTCTGAACTTGAAAAGGAAACACTGAGCGGTTCCTAAGCCAGTATGTATCGCGACCACGTCTCAACAATCAATGACGATCCATGGTCCAAATCGACACCATACCACTAGACGCCAAAGGCGTTTCTTGTCTCGTTTTTAAGTGCGTATTCATTATATATTTTTGCTTCGAAAATAAAATACCGGAGAGCTTCGAAATATCATTAATGTGGAAACCTCTTTGTCGCTTCTTCAAGAGTACTTCGATTTTTGGTTGAAACAGATTTTTTCTTGAAGTGCTCGTTATGTTTGAGGTTTTTATGTTATTTGTGTAACGAAGGCTCTTGGGGTTTCTTTTTAATGTTAGAAGAGCAACTGAGGAATAGTATTATTGAAGTGCTCAGATAAAATCAATTGTAAGTACTGATGAAATTCATGTGAATGTGATTTGTATGTGTGTGTGTGATGTGTGTGCGTGAGTTTGTGTGTATGTGATGTACGAGGGTGTATGAGGGTGTATGAGGGTGTGTGTGTGTGTGTGTGTATAGGTGACTAGGTATTTGTGACTACTTTTAGCTGAGGATTCTCATTTATTTAGTGTCTCGGTCTTCGAATTTCTGTGTTCGATTCACTAGTTTTAAAAGCAATGGTAAAGTCTTATTGAGGCTAGTTAATTATTTTTAGTAGGTACCTCCTACCACTTCTATGAAAATTGGCTGAATAGGTTTTATTGGATCCAGAGTAGTAACATACAAACTCCGTACCAAATAGGGATAACAAGGCTCACAACGTTACGTACATCCCAAGAAGGCGCTTTAGGAATCATCGTGTATCTTCGAAAATATGAACACGTGCTGATGAGATCTAATATAGAGCTGTTACAACCATTGAAGTACTTGCCTATTTTGTATTGTCATGCTTACAAAATTATAGATTAATAACTCTATGCAATTCTAAAAACATTTCGAAACTATTGAGTAATAGATGACGATCTGCGACCGGAGTACTTAACCTGATACAGAGAAAACTTCGTACAAACGTGCCACAATTGGAGCACTACGCATACTACTATTGGTTTACAAAGCGCGGCAGTAAAACACTTAGAAGCTTTTACATCCGTGGGGGGTTAACCTGTGGCGCGACGTTCGTGCCAATTCCGAAACACGAAAATTACCGACTCGCATTCTTTTTCTGCGCAGGGCTAATATGACACACGCGACAATTACTCACCCTCACGTCGAAGAGATAAATGTCTATTTCTGACACTTTTCTCGTTTTCTGACAGCGCTGTCATACAAAATAGTCGACTCGTTCTGTCAAACTAGATGTTTTCTCGACAAACCTTAACATAGCACCTAAGTTATCTTGAATTTGGATAATTCAACACTACATAATCTCCTATTCTTCTGGCATTTAGTTGTCTTCAATTTTGACGATGAGAAGAGTAGATAAAATTATGAGGCTAAAATAAAAATAAACTCACATGGCAGCTTCATAATTTTTTAGTTTTTCTTTTTTCGGAAATTGCCAACTTTTTTGGAGGATCGGGATAACCTTGACCATAGAAACCAATTAGGTTCTGAGAAACATGGCCCTACGACGCACGTAGGCGTGGTCGACGGAGCCCCGTTTACATCTGATGGTTAAAACAAAATAACCACGTAGGTTATGGCGGGGTCATTGTTCGCTCGCTTCACTCGCTCACTAAATCCTGCCATCCCCTTCGAATCCAACCATCTTAGTGTTTTTTATAAGATAAAAAAAATAAAAAATACTAAGATGGTTTTAGCCTTATATTTAGGTTTTCTATATGAAAGAATTAAGAAAGTAATATTTTGTGTAAAATATACTTATTGTTCAGTAATTAAAAAAAAAAAACGAAGGCCTATTTCTCGGAAACGGTGAGTCGTAGGACCATGCTTCTCAGAAGCGAAATGGTTTCTATAGACAAGGTTAACCCGGTACTGCAATACAATTGGTAAATTTCTGCGCCCCTAAGGCAACTTTAGTCACAATTTATTTTACAATATTTATATCAATATGAAAATGCTTAGTTTTAAACTACTATTTATATTAGACAAAAGTTCGTTTTGGCGGCTACGAGAGAAAATGTGGTGGGGGGAGCACTATTTCGAAGGTGAGCATTACTTTCAGTAATAACCAGACACTTTGCCAAGGTGATTAATGAAATCAAGGGAGTTATGGCTGTATGGCAATACCAAACCTTCACAATATAATAACTAAAATCGCCAGTTCATTTCCCAAGGGTGGTGGTTAACAACATTTTATGATTATAATAGCGAAATCAATTCCAGCTGCATAATTTCGCGCCAGTCTTTTGGTAAGTATGTTGATTATTAAAATTTCCAATATCATTGGTTTTATGGTGATTGCTACAATATCTACCTTCGCTTTGTCGAATTGTAATCGTCGGCCCATTTGTCCTTTGTGGTGATTATCTAGCTAGTGAGTATATTATGTGTCACTAATTTTAATTTCCGTCATTTTGTATTTTAATTTCAGCATACAAAAGGAAAAAAACTAATTTTAATAAAAAAAATCGGCAATACAAAAAACTAAACATAAATTATAAGAGGTGGACGTGAAATCAATATAGTACATGCTGATTCCATGCGTAAAATCGAATGAATGAAACGGAACCTCAAGTCGATGATGCTATGATAAAAATGATTCGTTTTTAATAACTTGCTACATCAGTCTCTCGTCGCGAGCTAAAGAAGTGCAAAGTGCCTTTTTCGAGTTTTAAGATGACGTCAGAATCGTAGACGAATTTCGACAAATTGAGAAAAAGAGTGTTTTCGCGCTACTGTAACTTCTTACATATTCACGCTTTTACAAAAAAAAGAAACATTCTCAACATCAAAAACATTCTTGCAAATACACTCGAGAGCAATGAATCCGGGTCACTTAAAGAATGTTAAAAATCTCGGAAACTAAAAATGATAGGTTAATGCAATAAATTGTATTTAATAGACAATGTAATACTCCTTAAATGAAAGTAAAAAAAATATGAGTCACCATACATTTTATTAACACAAAATTACATAAAGAAAAAAACTGCTGATCTCTCCTTAAAACAAAAATAGGAAACATGAAATTTTTGAACTTTATTACGATTTTCTTGAATTTTAATACTTCGTATTGCCTCCTCGTGCTTCCATTACTGCGTTTACGCGGTTTGGCATGCTGTACACCAAGTTCCTTATACGATTTTGGGGAATATTCTCCCATTCCTCTGTGAGAGCAATTTTGAACTCACGAAGCGTGATTGGGGGAGGGTTTCGTTGTTTTACGCATCTGCCTAGCTCGTCCCAAGCATGCTCGATCGGGTTGATATTCGGGCTGCGCGCTGGCCACTCCATACGAGTAATGTTCATCTCTTGAAGGTAGTCATTCACAATCCTACCTGTATGAGGTCGGGCATTGTCATGCATAAATATAGCATCCTCACCTAAATTGGCCATAAATGGACCAACGTGATCATTGAGGATTTCTTCCACATATCTTACGCTAGTTAAAGAGCCGTTTTCTATGATCACCAGCTCTGTGCGACTTTCAGAAGAAATTCCAGCCCACACAAGTACAGACCCACCACCGTAGGCTACTTTTTCTTCGATGCATGCTTGCTTGAATCTTTCCCCTGGTCTTCGATACACTCTGTGTCTTCCATCGTGCTTGTAGAGCATAAATTTTGATTCGTCGGAGAACATAACTTTTGACCAATCTTCAATACTCCAATTTACGTGGCTCTGGGCATATCTTAGTCTTGAAATACGATGCCCACGCTCCAGTTTAGGGCCGTTTGCAGGTCTAAGGGGTTTTAAGTTAGATTCAGCAAGCCGACGTCTTACTGTCCATGCACTTGGGTTACTTCCTCCGAGGCGTCGAAACTGATTTGTGAGTTCAGTTCCTGTGAGAAAGCGATTTCGAAGCATGGTGTTCACCAAGTATCGGTCTTCTCGTGCTGTGGTACACCTGGTTCTGCCCGTTCCTGGTCTGCGTAGGTTAGAACCAGTTTCTTCGAAACGTCGGAGAACTCTTTGTACTGTTGACAGCGACACACCGACAGTCCTGGCTGTATCGCGCTGACTCCGGCCGGTTTCCAGCATTGTAAGTATTCTGGTGCATTCTTCAGGCGTAAGCGACATAATTTCAGCTTGAATAATGAATATAGAGCACTATCAACATGGTTTATGTACCCACATAAATGACAGATTACAAACAAAAGCAAAACCAAATGCTGTAATTTCGTAGTTCCATCTTCGAAAGTGGCCCTTTTTCAAATTTGTTTTTTTTATGATATAACTTTACAATAACTAAGAAGTTTTAATACCTTCATTTAAGGAGTATTACATTGTCTATTAAATACAATTTATTGCATTAACCTAGCATTTTTAGTTTCCGAGATTTTTAGGATTCTTTAAGTGACCCGGATTCATTGCTCTCGAGTGTAGTTCTAACACTAATGGCACAAACTTATACCCTTGGGAAGGCAGCACTTTAACCGATTGACTTAAAATAAAAGTAACCGCGTCTTCTTCGACAAGATTTAACCTTCCTTTGAGGACAATTAAATCGGGTTTAGGGTCCGTTAAGATGTAACAGTGTAGGTATAAGGAATTTAAATACCTGTGTTGGTTATCTTCTGGTAATAAAAACCTACAAAATATAGGTTTCATAGCCAGAAATTATGTACCTAGTGTAGTAGTGTTCTTTGTACAGTTTTAAAATTCTGGTTAAAAAACACTTCCTCTCTCCTTAAACATCGTCATTACATTTAGTTTCCTTGCTCTTGTTTCATTTTGAATATTGCATATAATATATTTAGACACGTATTTGTTTTATGTATATATTTATTGTATATGTAAATGATACACCACAGACTACCTGCTAACTTTAATCCATCCAAAGGCTGTCTGTAAAATATCGTTTTTAGCAATAAGACCGCCCTATGTAAAATTTCTACATTTATATCTGTAATTTTATGGTGTATATAATAAAGAGTATTTTATTCTATTCTAGTGCTTACAGCTTGTTTTTGGAGCGTGTCCAAAATCTAACTTTTTTTAACGTATTATTACATACTTACATATACAAAAGACAGGAAATATGAGTAGAAATGTAAAGCACGAAATAGAAATAGAAAAAACACACAATATAATTTCACGCATGTAATCCCCGACGGGTTAGGCAGAAGTGTACCTTTAGTATCAGAGTGGAAGGTTAAGGTCTTTAGTTTTCCTTTAAAACGTATTTAAGTCTAGTTTTAACAACATGTCTGCCGATATACAGATATCAGCAGACACGAATCCTAGGCAAACATTATCCACATTAGGTTTTTTTCTTTCAAACGTTGCCTCGCCCTAGTAGTTTCTCCTGTATTGTGGGTGCGTTTACAAACATTTAAACTCACATAAACAAACAGCTGGAACCCGGAACAACTACTTGTAGGTCATACAAATATTTGTTCCGTGCGGGAATCGAACCAACGACACGCAGCGTAGCAGTCAATTGCTTAACCACTGTGCCAACTGTGACGTCGAATTACAGAAAAGGTTATAAACAGTACTGACTTACTTAAGTTGAATAATGATAGATTGAGTTCTTCTCTGTAAGTTGCATAGATTTAGTATATACTAGCGCGGAGTATATAAGGTGACCGGTAATTAGTGACTGCTACCTAAACACATGATTGTACTCATTATAACAAACAACTTTCCCAAAGAAACGATTTTTTTTTAATTTACCCAACGCGTGACCCTAATCGAGAGGTATGAGGAACAGGGTGTAAAGCTCACTCATACTCTATGGAAAAGGGAGGACCCTCCGACCAGACGGGTGTTGTGTCTGGTGGGCAGCTGACCTACGGTTGATGTCGGGACGTTGTATATGTGCTAGTCGCGCGGTAAACTCTGCTTGCGCGATGCAGGATTTGCGTGACGTCAGTGTGACGTGTAGCTCGCATGTAGCGGTGTAGATACCGCTACTAACAAGAATAATAGACCATCAGCTGTAATTTAATTTAGTTACTAATCCCTTCTTACAAACAAAAGTATTCCACTTTTACCATGCATTATTCTTTTTTCATTCATCAAAACTGATTTTTTAAACTGGTATTTCAAGTGAATACACAAACTGAGGTCAATGACCCCACAACAAATCATCAAATGAATGTCTTTTTTGTTTTATGTTGTTTAGATAATTATAATTATCGATACCCATTACGCCTGCGGAGTTTTGCTAGCTAATTTAATTTGACACTACTGACTACTACTTTGATTTTGTATACTAAATATATGGTCAGATGAACGTAAACGAAGTAAAAGGAGTAGGTATGTAAGGACCGTAGCTGATGGCTTTATGTAGTTTCTGCCTAATTATTATTATTGTATATATGTATTTTCTTCTCTTTGTCTTTAAATATTATTCCATCCTTCGGTACTATTAATGTTTTAATAAATACAGTAGGTATTTATCCTAGTCATGATAGAACCTCGTTATCAACGCCATTACTTCAAAGAAAATATAACCCATAACCTTCTTAAAAAATAATCCACCCTATTATTACATAACCCCTAAAAAGGTACACTGACGCTTTTGTGAAGAAAAAAAAACGCGGTAATTATTATTTAAGTCCTTTCAAAATCAGTCATCAATCACTTTACTTAAAAGGTCCTTTTAAGTCAAATCTCTTTATGGTTATAATCGAATTTGTTTGTATGCCTAAGAAAATTTTCGTGTAAAAGTAAAATTGAAATTACCGATAGGTTTTACTTTTACTTTTACTTAAGAAGTTTTTCAATAGGTAAAGATGCTGAAGTTGTGTTCCCTATAATTTGGGAGTTTTATAAAATGTATGAGAGCATTTGAGCGTTACGATTAGGTAAAGTAGATGGATCAGAATGTTGGGCCACAAAAGCGATGAATGAAAGACAATTGCATGCAACTGAGATGATAATGCTAAGAAGGATGTGCGGTGTTACACAAATTGATAGAATTAGAAATGAGTACATAAAAGGAAGTCTGAAAGCGACACTGGTAACTGAAAAGTTGTGTGGAAATCGGTTGTCATGGTATGAGCATGTTTTACGGACAAATGAGGAAAATGTCGTAAGGAAAGTTTTGATTATGAATTTCGATGGCTATAAGAGTTGGGCAAGACCAAAGAAATGATGGATGGACTTGAGTGAATGATGATATGGCTGGAAAGGGGGTGACTACCCAGATGACGACTAATAGAGGAGTATTGAAGAAAACGACATCATGTTGCGCCGATCCCAAATAATTTGGGATGAGTGTAGAAGAATGATGTTAAAGTAAAGTAGGCACAGATTAGTACACAGTCAGCTTTAAAAGGAAAAGTATCTTTATACTTCCAAAGTGTTTTGACAGATTATACTTATTTTTTGTTCAAAATTATTATAGAGTTTTGGATAGGTTAAGTTAAAGATATTATCATAAAGTAGAATAAAAATGTAAACGGTTTTCTCTTGGAAATTAAACTTTAAAAAATTCAATAATAATACCAACTCGATTGTGTATTTTTATAATACTCTATCATCGACATATAATTGAAGTTTTGATTTTAAAAGCTTTGAATTAATTACCTTCTTCTTCTTCTTCTTCTTTGGGTTATGGTTTCCGCACTTAGTCCTTCATATGGACCATTGTGCGTGGGCCATGGCGGCCGTCGGTGGTTATTCCAACCAGCCCACCTCCCTCCAGAAGTTGGCGATATCTCCTGGTCTGCTGAGAGCATCTGTGTAGGATATGGGTGCCCCGAGGGTTTGTGACCTAATTTGTGTGACGCAAGTGCATTCAAAGAGCACATGCGCAACGGTTTCCTCAGCCTCCATGCAGGCCCTGCACAGAGGACTGTCCGTTATGCCTATTGTGTGAAAGTGTTTGTTTAGCGAGCAGTGACCCGTGATGGTCCCCGTCACCAGGCGCAGACCGTTTCTGTCCAGACGTAATAAACGTTTGGTAAGCTTGCCATCTAAGGATGGCATGGCTTCCCTGGACTGCCTACAGCCGGGTGTCGAGGTCCACAAGCTCTCCGCTTGTGTATGGGTGTACTCCTGTAACCATCTCCGTAGCTGGTTAAAGGGAATGGGCACGATGGGTTCGGGTCCACAGACTGACGCGCTGGATGCTCTTCTAGCCAGTTCGTCAGCTGCATCATTACCCAGTGATCCACTGTGCCCTTTAATCCATTGATTAATTACCTTTATGCAAGTGAAAAAATACGATATACCAATTACGAGAAAAAAAATACAAGAATAAGATTCATAGAATAGAATAGTTACTCTATTTTTTTTCTCTTTATTCATTGAAAACAACATGACACAACTTCACGCCTGTATTCCCCGAAGGGTTAAGCAGAGGTATCAATAATACACCCACATATCACCATTTATTTTTTAAGTCCCATATATTAGGAGACCAGCCTATTGCCATCAACCAGGCACAAATCCAGACTCCGGGCTGCTAGTGAGAAATTCCAGATGAAAAAATCCAATAACACTGCCCGACCCATGAATCAAACCCAGGACCCCATGCTCAGCAGTGCGCTCGCGACCACTAGACAAATGAGGTAGTCAAAATTAATTTAAAAACCGAAATATTCAAAACATATAAATATATTTCGCAAGGCACTTTTTCTGTCGACAGCGATGCGGACGAATTTTTAGATGCCCTATGATTATTTTCCTTCTTTTGAAGTTTAGTAAGAAACTGATAGATGTTTCGAATGAAATTTAATTGGATAAATGACGTTTGTTTTCTTTTTATTTTATCCGAAAACATTCATCGGTTTCTTACTAAACGTCAACTATAGCGACGACCCTGGTTACTTATCATTTTTGGTGACCGTACACACAATTAATATTATTTTAAGCTTGTTAGCTTATATACTATTCAAAGAATAAATAAATTATTACCATCTAACACAAAAAAACAAAATTAATTTACATATTACTGCTTAGTGCAGAGTACTTTACTTTTCTTCGCAAACGAAACAGCAATTAGTTTTTAACCGACTTCACAAAAAAAGGAGGAGGTTCTCAATTCGTCTGTATGTTTTTTTTTTTTTTTTTATGTGTGTTAGCTCATAACTTTTTTCTGGGTGAACCGATTTGGATGATTATTTTTTTTATTTGATAGCTGGTGCTTCACATGTGGTCCCATTTAAATTTGATCAGGGTCTGACTAGTAGTTTTCGAGTTATCCTTAATACTGCATATTTTTTCCACTTAGTTTATATTGATGATGTGTTGATAATTTGCTGTCACTGTTATTTACATACCAATTAGTGGAATACGAATTTGTGTGGGGTAGGTACCGCAACTAAAAACTGAAAAATAAAAACTTTTTTACAAAAAAACAACCGACTTCCAAAAAAAACACTAAAAGACATGAAAAATATTTTAATTCGGAAGTCGGTGGCCAAAAACGAAAATACAAAACCAAAGGCACCGACTTCCGAAATAAAAGTTATTTTTCACGTCTTTTAGTGTTTTTTTTGGAAGTCGGTTGTTTTTTTGTAAAAAAGTTTTTTGGGTACCAGTACCTTTTGTGGGTAGTACTAATGGATACAATTTAGCTGAAGTACCAATATTACTAAACGACATTACTAAGCATAGTAATGATTAAATTTCTTCTAAGGAAATACAACAGTTTCTTTGGAAACATTCATATATACCTATAGATTTTTATTGATTGTGTGCCTACTGTTGAAAATATTTTTTTCCTACCTATACCGCTCAACGGATTTTGATTTAATTTGGAACACAGGTAGATCACCTGGGACCTGGATTAGGACAGGGGATATTTTTTATTCCGGTAGTACGTTCCGGTGGGATAATTTCCGACCTTCAAGTAGGCGAAGCCGCGGGAAAAAGCTATCAAGACAAAAAAAAAAATTCATGACGGTTATCAACATTAATTTTCGGTTTTACTTTAGTATTTGTTCCGTGTTTGCCCGACTCTTATCAAACTCGACCAGAGCCCTTATCCATGTGTTCATCTCACTTTGGAGTTGCAAGCCGAACCATTTACGTAAGGCCTTCTACACACAATTTCGGCTCAGCATGATTCGGCACAGCTGGGCGATAACATCGAATATATTAATATATAGGTATGTTTGCGTAAAGCCGCTCGGCTTAGCTGAATTGTTAGGAGCTGACCTGAACATGATTCAGCGACGGTAGATGCCAAAGGGAGTTTGCTACAATCGGCAAACTCCAGCTCGACTCGGCTTTCAATCAGCTCGTGCCAATGCACGAGCTGAATGAAAGCGAAATATGGGAAGAAATTGCTTGGAGTCGGCTTTGTTCTTTAACAAATACAGCCGAATAGAATAAGAAAACCCGAATATGTATGGAGCACCCCTTACATAAGGGTAAAATCTTAAATATTAATAAGTACAATTAAATTAAGTCTCATAACTCATAAACAGTGATCGGAGTAGGTAGATTGAACTGGGGTCATTGATCCGAAACGTATATATTACTATGGACATTCCTCCGGAATTGGTGGATTATTAAAAAAAAACCGGAACTTATGTAGGAATTGTATTCTGCCAGAGTGGAAGGAGTCATTTGATGATTTGCCATCCTCAAAAAAAAGGTAGGAATTGTAATAAAATGAGCAATTTTATTCTTTATTATTCTTCCTATTTTTTTTTTTCACGATTTGACAAAACCCAACGACCAATCAGAACAAAGGATCATGGGTGGTACAATAACCGGTTATCAGAACAATGCGTACGCCCGCCGACGACATGCCAGGTAGTTCACTCGTTTACTTCGGTTCGTAGAGTGCGCATCTTTGTTTAGTTTTGATACCTTCCTTTAAATTTTGAATTGAGTAGTAATAATATCACTACCAACATTAACAATATTTAATTGAATCCGGAAATACCGGAATTACTTTCCGGAAAAATGGCTTATCCATGTTATTCTTTCTGTGTGCATTTATGATACAAGTACTAAAAATCAATCTACCTACTCCGATCACTGCTCATAAAGCACCGCTGTAAAGGCAAAAAAGGTAATATTAAAAGAAGATTGATTTGAATTGGAGACATAATTAACATAACATAACATCACGCCTGTATTCCCCGAAGGGTTAGGCAGAGGTGTACCTATACACCCACATTTCGCCAGTTATGTTTAAGTCCCATGTAATAGGGGGCGAGCCTATTGCCATCAACCGGGCACAAATCCAGACTACGGGCTGCTACTGAGAAATTCCAGATGGAAAAACCCAATAACACTTTGCCCGACCCGGGAATCGAACCCGATACCTCATGCTCAGCAGTAGCGCTTGCAACCACTAGACCAACGAACACAGGACCGTTCATTTAATTTGATGACTCTCCGTCTTAAGTGTCATTAACGCGTTTCCCTCATTAATATTACGTCGTGTTTCCTCAAAGTTAATAATGTTTATTGGTTTAGCGACCACATTTTCGAGTCTTTCTTCAGCTTTCTGATTTTTACATATTTCTTGAACAGTAGGTTTATACAATTACTTCGGCACTAAATATTTATCTAAATAAGTCGTATTCCACAGTCAGGCATTTTGCCTTAGGGAAAAACTGCCAGGTTGCCCGCGAAATTCAAATATTCTTACTTTTTTTTTTAATTTTCTGGTCAGTGTTAGGTTGTATATTGAACAAAATATGATTTGCGACCGTAACAAGTATGTATTTACAGAATTATAATTATTGAAATCATCAACACAACCCTCTAATTTCAGATAATCCTATTTATTGATATTTTATAAAGTGGTCATGGTCACAAATCCAAGATGGCGGCTGCGACAACTTTTTAGTTTTTTGTCATGTGTTTTTGAGGATGCTAAAGCCGATAGTGAGGTCAAAATAAAAATCGAACATGGCGACAACTTCATGAAAGCTTCTAAAAACTTATACTAGATGGCTCTGTATTAAAAACGCGTATAAAATTCACACTTTCTCTATCTCTCTGTCTCTTTCTATTATATACGAGTGTGTGTGCGTGCCAGTATCGCGTAAATAAATTCGTTCCTGACGGGGGTCCCCCGATCCCACACGTTTTTTTTTTCGCTGCATATTACCCGTTCTTCCTAAAACCAAAGAGAAGAAACGTTTATTTAAATCTCAGACACGCTCTACGAGATACCTGAAGCTAAACACAAAATTAAATCGAAGTCGGTAGGTAACCATTTACTTAAGAAGCACAAGTTACACTCGATAAACGATTGGAAAAAATCTCAAACACAATTGATAGTTACAGAAGGTTAGCACCATACATAATGACCGAAAACAGGCGCACGCAAATATAAAGCCCAACTGAAAACCCTGAAAAGGGGTCTCATCTCTTTATTTATCGTAATGAACTACGGCGCGAACCCCAAAAATTCGAAAAAAAACAGCTGTTCCCTATATTAATTATTCTGCTTATGCAAACGTAATGTGTTTAAGGCTGTTTGATATTTTCGCACTTTCAGGGTTGTTCCCATGATAAAAGTTGCGCATTACGGTGAGTACAATAACCCCTTATAAGGTTTTCAGTTATTTTAATGACGTCCTGTATAGACGCGTACATACCAGTGATCCTAAACTGTTTCAACCGAATACCAGTCGCAAGTGCGCTTGCACTTGCTGTACGTGAATTGTGTCTATGTTTACGTGTGTTTTTACTCGTTGAGCACGAAGACTCGGCAGCCGCAGCTAAAGGCGGCATTGTCAACACTTTCTATAAAAACAACGCTGGTCACCATGTACTCGTTAGTACGAAGTGTGTGTGTGTGTGTGTGTTGTCGTTTCAATACTTCTTAAGTGTCGTAGTCGACACTTAAGAAGTATTGAAACTGACGGCCTTGAATGGCGGCTGTGACAGAAGAAACGCACTCAACGCAATCACAGCGCGACGTATTTGATTAGTACTACTGCCTCTAGACGCTGCTGGCGCGGTGATTCCGCGCTCTGTGGCTCCTTGTATCGAGCTGACCTTCTGTACTTATTTTTTTGTGTCTCAGGTGCGAGGTGTTAGCAAATATCGCGATCCACTTACCGAAAAATACTCTTACGTGAACGTATCGTTTTTACCAAGGAGGATGTTACAAGATTATGCTCCTAATTTTGTTTATGTTTCGCATGATTTCCTTTTGCCTTTTGTTTTATTTTTTGCTCAAAATACTAAGCTTTTTTATTAACCCTTTTTGTTTTAGAAATATTCTACATACACTAGTTTTTTGGAGATGCTTTTATCTAAGTATGTATCTTACATATGTAGGGAATTCTAATCTAATCTCTACTGAGGAAACATATGCTATGTTCAGTATTTTGAGGTATAGAGGTATGAGGAACAGAGTGCAAAAATTTACTCATACCTCCATAGAAAAGGGAGGATCCACTGATCAGACGGGTCTGGTGGGCAACTGCCCGACGATTAAAGTCGGGAAGTTGTATATTGCTAGTTGCGCGGTAAACTCTGATTGCGCGATGCAGGACTTTGTGTGACGTCAGTCTGACGCGTAGCTTGCATATGTCGTCGTAGATCGCTGCTACAGAGGTAAGAAAACAAAGTTGTCAACGAGCCGAATATTCTTATAACTTTTACAATAAGATTATAGACCGACTTCTTTCTTTTTATTTTATGACTTGATTCAGAAGAACTTGTAGAAAAGTATAGTAATAAAGTATGGACAGTACTTTGGTATCATTTCAAACATACCCAAATCAAAGAAAGAACCTTCAAAAGCCAGAAACTACACTTGAGGCCGAACGAACATTTATTGGACTACCGTAATATAATCATACCCTTGAAAGGAATAAATCTGATACCTCCGTTTTTTACGAGAACTGTGACCCTAATTTTTTCTGATATATTTGAGGTGCTTTCGTTTATCTTGAAAAGGAAGTATTCAGCGTCGTGTGAATGGAAAAGGGTTTTTAATAATGCTTTGCTAAAAAAGCCGCTAAGGTATTTTCACACCGTATTAAATAGATTCTGTATTGATACAATTTGAACCTTATTTCATAGACGACAAAATCCAAATAACTACTGCAGATATTTTGCTACAGCTTTTCTAGTCTAGTCACATTTTACTGTTGAGTAACTTTAGTCTAACGGTGAGTATACACTAGAGCATTTTCTCGAGCATTTCCATGTAATATAACGTTCTTGCGAATTGTATTAGGTCTTTACCTATGAAATTGCCGTTCTGCAGTACTGGCCATTTCAAATCAAAATAATTTTTGTTTGGCTAAGAATTCTAATTTCAAATTAATTTTATTTTAAAAACATGGTTTTTTTTTTCTAAAAGTAGTCATTTCTTTATTGATTAGTGTTACATTTTCATCGCATTTCAATATTTTTCGTCATCATGGATACGTTAAAAATTCGAGTAATTATGGAATATGAGTACCGTCGTGGCAGCAACGCGGCACAAGCGGCACGCAACATCAACGACGTTTACGGAGCTAACACTACAAACCAACGCACCACCTGTTATTGGTTTGCTCGCTTCCGTTCTGGAAATTTCGACCTGAAAAATGAACCTCGCGGTCGTCCGAAGACTTTGGTCGACAATGACGAATTAAAGGCGATTGTGGAAGCTGATGATACACAATCTACGGCTGAATTAGCAGCAGCTTTCGACGTTAGCGTCAAAACAATATTGGTCCATTTGCGTCAAATTGGCAAGGTAAAAAAGCTTGACAAATGGGTGCCCCACGAACTCAATGATCGCCAGCGCGAAGTACGCGTCGAGACGTGCCTTGCACTGCTCAACAGACACACAAATGAAGGAATTTTGAACCGCATTGTTACCTGCGATGAAAAATGGATTCTGTTTGATAACCGTAAGCGCTCAGCAAGTTGGTTGGATCCTGGTTCAGCACCTAAACAATGCCCTAAACGAAAACTTACCCCTAGAAAAGTGATGGTCACTGTTTGGTGGTCTAGCGCCGGTGTGATTCATCACAGCTTCTTACCAAACGGGGTGAGCATTACTGCAGATGTGTACTGTGAAGAACTGAACACAATGATGGAGAAGCTGGCGCATCTCCAACCAGCATTGGTCAATCGCTCGTCTCCGCTGCTCCTGCACGACAACGCGCGACCTCATACTGCACAGCAGACGGTCTCCAAGTTGCAAGAACTGGGGTTGGAAGCTCTCCGTCATCCGCCCTACTCACCAGACCTTGCGCCTACAGACTACTACTTTTTCCAGAATTTGGATAACTTCTTGGCGGGAAAAAAATTTAATACCCGAGAGGCAGTACAAAATGCCTTTGAAGAATTTGTTGCCTCCCGTCCAGCTGATTTCTTTAAGAAGGGCATCAATAAACTGCCACTGCGATGGCAAAGATGCATTGATTGCATGGGTGATTACTTCGATTAATACAAATAAAAAATTCATGAAAAAAAATCGTTTAAATTTTTTCATACAAAACGGCAATTTCATAGGTAAAGCCTATTATAATACAAACAAAAGTTCAATTGAAAAAAAAGCATTTCCATGTATTGTAACGTTCCTGCGAATGCTCGACACGGTGTTCGAAGTAACGCTCACGGCGAGTGAGCATTTACATATATGTAACATTCTTTTCTCTTTTGCGTTTACTTTTCGTTGAAATATCAGATCTACAGGTTACGTGTGCGCGTGTCTTTGATCGATAACATATTATTACATAAATTCGCTCGTTTGTTTGAAAAAAACAAGTTGTAACAAAGAGTCGAGCGTCATGCTCATTGCTCGCTCGCAAACGCTCTAGTCTACTCCTACCTTTAGACTTTATTTTCGTTTGGAACTTTATTGGTATGCAGATACATTTCGTTTTACTACAGTACAAAATAGAGTTCTTAAAAAACTTGGAACTCAAACTTGAATAAATAACTACTGAGGATACTAAAATACATCTGGAATTCTTCTTTGCTTATGAATGTACTAAATAATATAAAAATATGAAGCCAGCTTATAAATTTGGCATGAAAGTGATCATAAAGTTACAAGTACCTACGCCATTTTAGTACAAAATAGAGAATGAAATGATTTTTGTGCCTGTACTCATTTACCATAATAATTTTTATCGTCATTCTGTTCGTAATATGAAGCACAATGATAATATTTTAAAAATAACTGATTCTTTTATGTTTCTTGAAGATAATTTGGAAAACTTCCGTTGATTGGTTTTGTTACAGTTTTAATTAAACCATAATTTATAATTTAACAGTCAAATCAAATTGGACAGTATTTTAATTAGTTTTTAGTATCAAATTGTGGATCTTGTGACCAATTATTGAAGAAGCTTCTAATTGTAATAAAATATTTGCATAGTATTACTGGAAAGCTTGAAAGAGAATGATAACTCAGACTAACTTTTATAATACCAAAATGAAACGAAATTCGAATTGAAAAGTTATCAATTGAAAAGTAATTTCACCATTGTTTAAGTGAAAATAATCCTTACGATAGAAGAGAATAATTGGGACAATAAGGGGACAAAATGATTTAGATATTGAAATAATATTCATTTTTTGTACAAACACTTTTACACGTCAATCATATTTTTAAACTAGATGAAGTCGGCGTTTCCTATCTGACTACTCTGAGAAGAAAGGCCGAAACAAACTCAGAGGTTACAGTCTCTTTTAAAGTACAGACATAATCTTGGTCAGATTATGTGAAGACCATGTAGATTGGTATCTGAAATGGTCTTTTGAGGAAAGAACCACACAGATTGAGTGGACCTGTCCAGTCAGTGCACGCATTTGTCAGTAATCGTGCAGCTCAACTCAGAACTTCAGGAGCTCAACGATTCGACGAACAACACCAAAGAAAGGACATTTGGGTAGGCCGCATAAACTACTTAAACTGCCAGATCAAGAATATAACTGAAACAATGACCCACATAGTCCTCATATTCTCAATAATGAAAATAATATAATACTTTTTACAGTAAATATTCATGTCTAAAATAGCTAGCAAATTAAAATCAACATTCACCGTGTAAATTTATTGGGGCAGCTCAATCCCAAGCCTTTTTGTCCTCAATATAGTCTTTCACAGTACAATAGGCTTTCTGGCATAGTTTCCGTTTTATAAAAGATTTGAATTTATTAAAGCTTAGGTCTTGAATGTGGCTAGGAAGTTTATTATAAAAACGTATACATTGGCATCTAAACGAGCCACCTATTTTCTTGAGCCTGGTTGTAGGAACAATAAATTTGTGTTTGTTTCTAGTATTTATATTGTGGATATCACTGTATTTTTTAAACAGATTAATATTTTTATGTGCATACAAAAGATTTTCATAAATATACTGAGAAGGCACAGTAATTATATTAATCTCTTTAAATTTATCTCTGAGGGAGTGTCTGGGACTTAATTTATAGATTGAACGAATTGCCCTTTTTTGTAAAACAAAAATTGTCTGGATATTCGAGTAAGCACTGTAGACAGTTGACCTTATGGATGATGTTCTTCAGAGAGGTCAGGTGCATAGTACTCGCAACCGGCGAGCGTGTATGACCAGCACACTAATTGCGTAAAACACTATCAATCACAATCTGAATCATTTTGAAGCCTATTGCTTCTTAGGTTCGAAAAATCTGTCTGCTCAACAACGTAAATAACGCAATGAATGTTGCTGAACTGTCAAAATGAAAGCTATACTACTGTTGACGCAGACGTATGAACGTAAACGACGCAAAAAGAGTATGTAAGGATCGTAGCAGGTGGCATTCTGTAGTTTCTGCCATGCTAGTGCCCCCATGGGGAGAAGGTGTGTAAGTAGGTAAATGATAAATGATTTTATTTCTGTAAGTAGTTTTGTACAAACACTTTTACACGTCAATCATATTTTTTAAACTAGATGAGGTCGGCGTTTCCTATCTGACTACTCTGAGAAGAAAGGCCGAAACAAACTCAGAGGTCACAGTCTCTTTTAAAGTCCAGACATAATCTTGGTCAGATCATGTTAAGACCATGTAGATTGGTATCTGAAATAGTCTTTGGTAATATTTAGAGTCTTCAGTTAAGTTATGTTCTTATTATGATAAGATAGAGTTAAAGTATGTTTTTATTACTTTATTCTCAAAACTTACTTCAGTATCAATCCTAGCCCCTGTGAAGTCACGTAGTCCTAATATATAATTCATGGCGATTGTTTAAATTTTGTGTCTCGTTTCTTCTCTAAATATTATTGAATACTCTAATAGATATGATTGCGCCTCTTTTTCTGAATAGCTAAGTGACAGCGACATCGCTCGTTCGCTCGCTCGGCTCGCGCTCGGATTGTCACAGTTCTAACCCATATGGTGGGGGTGCCCTAGCTTAGTTACTGCGACCAATTCAGCTCGAGCGAGGCTGTTCCCTGTTCTAACCTGACCCGTTTGGTTGAGGTACCGAAAGTTAAAAGTATTCTCATTTATTTAAAAAAGCGTTCCTCATAAGAAGGCCAATAAGTTTT
Organism: Griposia aprilina; assembly: GCA_916610205.1. NCBI lineage: Eukaryota > Metazoa > Arthropoda > Insecta > Lepidoptera > Noctuidae > Griposia > Griposia aprilina. The sequence goes on from OU744305.1 coordinate 16,338,159, forward strand.
TTAGAGGATTAGTTAAATATTTCCCATTTTTAAATATGAGAAAGTTTATAGATGAAGAAGAAGACGAAGTAATAAATAATTATTACTTACCAGTTATATGTACAGCAATAGCAGGTGGCATCACAAAGATCCCAACCAACAAATCTGCTACCGCCAAACTTGTAACAAAACAGTTGGTTACAGTCCTCAACCTTTTCGTCGTCACCACAGCGGAAATTATCAACGTATTACCAATCACAGTCACCACTATTAGCAAACACAGTATTATAACAACACTAATTTCAATACAATCGTAAGCCTCTTGGCCACACCCAAGTTCCACAGACGCGTTAAATGTTGCGTTAACACAATCTTCATTCTCATCTGCTTTGGTTATGACATTGTAAAAGCTTTGTGATAGGTTGTATTTTTCTTCGTTGTCGTTTTCTATAATGATTTCTGTTTGTGTATCTGTTGATATGTTCCATTTTTGTGTTGTCTCCAGGTCTGGCACGGAGATCATCTACGCCCGTTTGGTTGGCAGGTTAAATTCTTCTGATGGCATTTTCTGTAACAATAGGATTTTTTCTTTAGTTATGCATAAAATAACAACAAAAAAAACAATCAGAGGGATAAGATGAGGACCTAGACAAAGTGACATTCTACCACCAATAACCATGATGAAAAACAAGACCTTATTGGATTATTGATGTTACCGAAACTGTTGGTGAATCTACCGAAAAGCTTATTGATAAGTATGTTAATCTTGTTGATACTCGTTGTACAAATAAGAAACGCTTTGAAAGCAATAGTTACTAGGCCCTCTGCCTTACCTTGTGTAAAAAAGGGTTCCCTGATTTCACGTCAGTTATTTACATTTACCTACGCATCATCAGCATGGTTGTCTGGGCTGGCAGTCTCAACTAGATAGTGACGCTGTCGCAAACTACCGATCGCTAAATATTAAGGTCAATCCTCAGTTGTAGCCCGCAAAATTCAAATTTTCTTTAGTTCTTTGCAAATTGCAGCTGTGTTTTACGTCGAATGGTGATAAAACTATACTTTTCAACCGTAAAATGCCAAATTTTAATGAAAAACCACATCGTACTTTATGTCAATATCAAAACAAATTCATAATAATGTAGTTTTTAAACAATAAGACGTTAACGTCGCGCGTCGTCGACGCAATATTTAAGGTGACGTGAGTTATATCTATACAAATACTGCAACAAGAAGTAATAATAACTACGTGATTACAAATGCATATGTATGTATTAAATAACATATGAATATATCTATGTATCTTTTATGGTATATCGTATCTGTAAACTTATTATTTTCCACCAATGACAACCCATGTTATGTCCAAGCAATTTTTGTCCATTCCCAGGTTAACTGGAAGAGATCGCAGGAAACGATAACGCCACCCATTGTATGTATTGTAGTGTTACGTTTATTTTTGATACATTTATTTTCTGGTGTAGGTGTAATAAAGTATAAATAAATGGGAAAGTCTCTCTGTTTGTATGTTACACTATCACGGCTAGACCACTGGACCAATTTTGACATATATATAGCTTGAAACTTGAGGGCTGATTTAAGCATACTTTCATTTGAATCAATCTTGAAATAAGTTATTGAAGTATGTCTAAGGAAATTCACCCAAATCACAAAGAAACACACCACATAAATAAACACACCGCAAACAACACAACCAAACACACACACAAAAAACAACAAACAAACAAACACTCCCAACAAACCCATCGCATTCAAGGCGCAGGAGAAATGTTTACGATCTGTCTTCAAGCTAAAATCAACTGATTTTTCATTCGAATCGACATTTTTTTTAAATATAACTTGCTAACTCTACCATGTTTATATATTCATGAAACGGCAGTAATCGTGAAATCAAACTAACATCTATTTGAAACACGGATGTCGAAACGTCGCAACAATGAGATTTGCGCTAATACACATAAAACAGCATTTTAAACAAAAGTTTTCTAAGCACGGGCCCCAGAATGTATACCAAAATACTCGTACCGAAGCCTATTAGAAGCAAACGCGATTTGTTTTTTATTTTTTTATTTGTATGTAAATGTTTTTTTTAATCAATCAAATCGCGTTTATTTCTAATGCGCTAAGAAGCTATTGGTTCTTAGCGCAGAATAAATATTTATTCAGTGAATAAATACCTACTAATACGATAATCCAAATTATGTGGATAAATATGTGCATCAAGAGTTAGAGGTAGTTAAATCCACCCTTTAAATATACAATGTATACTAAAATGTTTAATGTTAGGATAAATGTTATCTTATTCTAATAATTTAAATTTGTACAAATTTTGTACACCAAATTATTAACTTTTTTTTAGGATAAGTTTCATGTAATTGAGCGTGGAAAGATTTGTCATTTAATTTTAATTAAATTTAACTCTGTTACAATAAGTGTAAATTTAGATAACTACTTTATTGACTTTTGTACGCTATCAACGGCAAAAAGTGTACCTCTATAGATATTTTGTTTACTTACAACAACTGTTTTTACACCCACCTATGCTTTGAATTTGACTTTGAAAATCCGAAACTGACGCAGACAGACGAAGTTCTAGGAAAAAGTTAATACTTACAGAAATAAAATAACTGTTATAATAAATATGAATAATGTATTCCACTCGCTCCAGTACATTAACAGACTTCTTATTTATATTAGTCTGGATTAGTATTCAAAGACTCATTCTAGCTAAAACGTAGTTCTTTCTTGAAATGTTCTTACTGGGACATTTACATCTGGAAAAATGTCTGGATTCTTTCCACGATTTGTTATACTCTTATAGATCCTAGTGATAACACAAGCTTTGTAAGCTTTGGAATAATTGTATTATAAACAAACTTTATAGGCCGTTTGTTGTCATCGTGCTTGCGGCTGATGTGACCCACCCAATCCCATTTGAGCCTGGCAGCCCTTTTTCCTACATTCAGTATGCCCGTTTTGGAACGCAGTGTGATCTTCCGAAGTCTGTCCGGTCTTTTTACACCCAGAATGCTGCGTTCCATCGTTTTTTGGGGAAATCTAAGGCGGAAGTTTAGCGACTCGGTGAGCGACCAGGTCTAGGCACCGTAGATTAGGGCGGGCAGTACGCATGTCGATGAGTTTGCGTTTCAGGGAGATCCGCAGATCACACTTTATTAGCGTCTTCATGAACCGGTAGATTTTTCGATCGATTTCTCTTTCCTGCCTGTTTTCAAAATAAACTAATTGGCTCATTTAGTATAGTGGGCCTGGCATACTCATCGACATAAACCATTTCCTGACTATCTACCTTAACCCTACGCTTAGTGCTGTTGCTCATTAGTTGGGTATATATCGATTCACCGAAAGTACTCAGGTCTTGGAGCATGGTCTGGAGTTCTAGAGCTGTGGGGGCAAAAAAGACTATGTTGTCGGCAAATCTAAGGTTTTTCAGCCTCTTCTTGCAGACTTCAATAAATGATAAATGATAAATGATTTTATTTCTGTAAGTAGGTTTGTACAAACACTTTTACATGTCAATCATATTTTTAAACTAGATGAGGTCGGCGTTTCCTATCTGACTACTCTGAGAAGAAAGGCCGAAACAAACTCAGAGGTCACAGTCTCTTTTAAAGTCCAGACATAATCTTGGTCAGATCATGTGAAGACCATGTAGATTGGTATCTGAAATGGTCTTTTGAGGAAAGAACCACACAGATTGAGTGGACCTGTCCAGTCAGTGCACGCATTTGTCAGTAATCGTGCAGCTCAACTCAGGAAATCAGGACTTAAGGAGCTCAACGATTCGACGAACAATACCAAAGAAAGGACATTTGGGTAGGCCACATAAATTACTCAATCTGCCAGATCATGATCAAAATTAACTGCGAAAAAAAAGCAATGACCCACATAATCCTCACATTCACAATAATTAAAATAACATAATACTTTACAAGTAAATACTCATGTCATTGTGTATATAAAATTCAACAATGTCAATGTGTATATAAAAAATCGGACATAATGTTTGAGAACCATGTAGATTGGAGTCTGAAATGGTCTTTTGAGGAAAGAACCACACAGATTGAGTGGACCTGTCCAGTCAGTGCACGCATTTGTCAGTAACCGTGCAGCTCAACTCAGAACTTAAGGAGCTCAACGATTCGACGAACAATACCAAAGAAAGGACATTTGGGTAGGCCGCATAAACTACGCTGACACGTCTGCAGTCACAATTGTGACTTTAGTTGCAGTGAGCGTAAACGTCCCAGCCACATTTGTGGCTTCAGTCGATTGTTGCGTTTTGGGTCGGTAGAATACCGTGGGCACACTGTACAGATGCCAAAAAATTACACCAGGTGGCTCCTTATTAGTTTCCGCGTACAATAGTATGATATAATCTGTGTCGACCATAAATATTTTTTGCAAAAAAAAAGTTGAATGTCAGCGCTCCGTCAATTTCTTCAAAATTTTTTACGAACGATGCGCGCTCCCTAGATATTATGTGTTGGTGACTTAATTAATAACCCAATGTATTAGTGTTATATACCGTAAAAATCCTCATTAATCAAGGTTTTAGAATATCTATATGTGTCATAGGTTTTGAATCAGTTTTATTGTGTTAAACTCGTTATGAAAAATTGAGGCCGTAGCGACACGCTACGCGCCGGCATTTTCGTATTAAATTACGTATTTTTTACTAAATAATCTATAATGTAATGCTTGTAATATGGACATAAGTTAATTATTAGTATTTAAAAACGCTAAGAAAGTTTTAATACTATGAAGATAGTTCAAGATCACCAGTAATCTAATTTCGTTCCGCAAGACATTTTGATAGGCAACAATAGTGGCCGTGGGCAGTTTTCATAGACGGCGAATAGGCATCGGCCAAATGTTAAATGCACACACGCTTCGTTTTATTTCCAAATCTTTTGGTATGCTGGTATTGAATTGTTGTTAAATATATATAATTATTACATACAAATGAATACCTATCATTCCAAATATAATCACACAATAATCATCTAAAATAAATTAAATCTTATTCGTAAATCACAGGTGAGAGGACCCTTATGTCGGCCCTCTGGACCTCGCAGGGGGCATCAAAATTGTTGCGGGAATGGGGTGTTTGTTTTGGTGTATTGTGCTACTCTGAGCAAACCAATTATGGACATATGGGTATCAAAAAAAAGCTTAGATAGTCTAGTTTAATAATAAATAGGTTTTATTGACGCAAACTACAAATTAATGTACAAAAATTCAGTAAGAACAAATATTTTACGGAAATTCAACACATATTCTTATTTTAACATTTTTTTACAGTTCTTTCGACTATGAAGTTGTAATGTAGTTTTAACACCTGTTGATTCTGTATGGTTTCAGCTACACACACGATTTTTTATTTAGGTATAAGTTTGGTAGTTTTCAAGTTATTACACTTTATGTTAGAAATGACCGGTGCGCACGCGCGATTTTCAGCATTTTTTGTTGCTTGGACGTTGGACACGCCCGCACGCGAAAATGCTGGACCTGGCAGCGGTTAAACTGCCAGATCAAGAATATAACTGAAACAATGACCCACATAGTCCTCATATTCTCAATAATGAAAATAATATAATACTTTTTACAGTAAATATTCATGTCTAAAATAGCTAGCAAATTAAAATCAACATTCACCGTGTAAATTTATTGGAGCAGCTCAATCCCAAGCCTTTTTGTCCTTAATATAGTCTTTCACAGTATAATAGGCTTTCTGGCATAGTTTCCGTTTTATAAAAGATTTGAATTTATTGAAGCTTAGATCTTGAATGTGGCTAGGAAGTTTATTATTAAAACGTATACATTGGCATCTAAACGAGCCACCTATTTTCTTGAGCCTGGTTGTAGGAACAATAAATTTGTGTTTGTTTCTAGTATTTATATTGTGGATATCACTGTATTTTTTAAACAGATTAATATTTTTATGTGCATACAAAAGATTTTCATAAATATACTGAGAAGGCACAGTAATTATATTAATCTCTTTAAATTTATCTCTGAGGGAGTGTCTGGGACTTAATTTGTAGATTGAACGAATTGCCCTTTTTTGTAAAATGAAAATTGTCTGGATATCGGCGGCATTTCCCCACAACAGAATACCGTACGACATCACACTATGAAAATAACTAAAGTATACTAAACGGGCTGTCTCTAAATCAGTTAAACCACGAATTTTTCTAACGGCGTATGCTGCAGAGCTAAGCTTTTTTGACAATTTATCTATGTGGGGGCCCCATTGAAGCTTGGTATCCAAAGTTATGCCTAAGAAAACTGTGGTATTTTCGGGTTTCAGCACTTCACCCTTTATGAGAACACTAGTTTCTACTTGTCTAACATGAGGTATCGTAAACATAATACATTTAGTTTTTTTCTCGTTAAGAAGTAGGTTATTAACATTAAACCAGTTAACTACTATTGCAAGGGCGCTATTTACATTGTCAGTAATCAGCTGCTGACATTTCAGTTTAAATAAAAGTGAAGTGTCGTCTGCAAATAACACTATATCATGTTTATCCTTTATGAGGTAAGGCAGAAATAAAAATGGCCCAAGAATTGAGCCCTGGGGGACCCCCATTCTTACTACCGATCCGGGTGATCTTTTTCCATTAACATCAACTCTCTGAATCCTATCACTTAAGTAAGAAGTAAGAAGATCCAGAGAGGCGTTTCGGATTCCGTAGTGGTGCAGTTTCCTGATCAATGTTTCATGAAGAACACAATCGAATACCTTGGACAAATCGCAAAAGATTCCCAAAGCATCGCATTTGTCCTCCCATGCATCATAAACATGTCCCCGCGTAAAGCCGAACTGTTTGTTATGCAGTAATTTGTGATTATTAAAAAATCCTTGCATTTGATTCAAAATAAGTTTTTCAAAAATTTTACTAAAGGTAGATAGTACTGAAATAGGTCTATAATTAGTAGGGTCTGATGTACTACCCGATTTAAATAACGGTATTATTTTACTGTTTTTCATAAGATCAGGAAACTCACCACGATCAATACAATTATTAAAAATAACAGCTAAAGTAGGTGCTACAATGTTTATTATGGACTTAGTAACGTCCACAGAATTACCCCATAGATCTGCGGTCTTTTTAACATTTAATGTGTGAAAGGTTTTAGTTATATCTTTGCAGGTGACATATTGGAAATGAAATTCAGAATCACATACAGGAACGTTTTCCTTAAGTAAAGACTCTGCAGCAGTGGGTGATGAGTTTAGAGATTTAGTAGTGGATACGGGAACATCAGCAAATAAATTTTCAAAGGCCGCGGCGACTTGGGAATCTGAATTAATTATATTGTCATCAATATCAAGCGTGTAGTTACTACGTCGGTTGCATGACCTTCCCGTTTCGCTGTTAATGATACTCCATGTCATTTTAATTACATTACTACTATTTTTAATTTTTGAACTCAAATAACGTGACTTGGCCATACTGCAAACTTTTTTAAATAATTTTGAATATTTCTTTACATATAAATTAAATTCAGCAGTGTTTATACAAGTCCGTTCATCATATAATTCATAAAGTCGTTTTCTACTTTTATGTATACAATGCCCTTAGTCTTCCATGAGGCCCTAGAACACTGATAAAATAATCAACATGCGGATAACTTCTACAGCTCGCAGTGTACCTAGATATAAAAAGTGTAATCAATTTTGTTCACTTGACTTTACTTTGTAGCGGTATCAACGTCGCCACATGCGAGCTACACGTCATACTGACGTCACGCAAATCCTGCATCGCGCAAGCAGAGTTTACCGCGCGACTAGCATATCCCCCCGACATCAACCGTCGGGCAGTTGCCCACCAGACACAACAGCCGTCAGGTCGGAGGATCCTCCCTTTTCTATAGGGTATGAGTGAACTTTACACCCTGTTCCTCATACCTCTATAACTTCATTACTTTCACTCTCACACTTAAGGCAAGAAATTTCCACATATATTTTTTAATTGGTTATATTGAAGAAGAATTTTTCTAATCATTGCAAGCAATGGTAGGTTCGATTCTTAAATTTTTAACAAGTTTTTCTGTAAGTTAAGTCTGTTGCAGTGTGAACTTCGAACAGTTTCCGGTATGGCAATAAATTAATTTACTAATATTTTGTTGTTGAAGAACATTACGTTATTGGCTGTATATGTCCTACTACTTGACCTGAACGATCCCAAGCAAGAGTTGCTTGGCTCGGACTTGGAGATCACCAACATCCCGGAGACTCCTGGTGAAAACGTGTTGCACCCCGACGGCCTGGTGGCGGCAAAGCCTGGGGTGACTCTCGACCATCGGGACATAGTGTTCGCGCAACGGGTGGCATGCAAACTGAACAGGACGTATAGACAAACTCTGCGGTTGGCGCGAGTCCGGTCCGTGGAGAGCCCAGTGGGAGCAGTGGCGATGACAGCGCGCACTGCGCGATGACCTGCTGCAGAGCGCGTGCATGCGGCGCAGAGCCACCACTGTGAACCTAGGACTCCCTGCGCCACCGCGTCGCTTCTTCCTTATTGAGAAGCTAACCAAAACAAACCAGCATTTGTTTCACCGTGTGCGTGAAGCGGGCAGCCGTCTCTGGTGGAGGTATTTGTGGATGAAGTTTGGCCGCGGCAGTTTGGCTAAGCAAGGTGACGGCAAGTCTACCCACTGCATCCACTCAGAGGATGACTATGCGCGTGTTTTTGGTTGTGAGGTGTCTACTCCAAAGGATGTCAGATTCAATGCCCTTGGGTAATCCCTGTAGTGTGTTTAACAACGTAACTCTAAAATGTCACTTTTTTTATCTGTTTTGATTTCACTTAGGTATTTAAGTTTGTCTTGTGCGAGGTTAGTTATTTTCCTGTCTCAGTATACGTTGGTCTCTCCTAGTGGCCCAGATGCTCGAGCGATGACTAACTTTGTACATTTTATATGTGTTACACTTCCGCTCACTTTTGTCACATCTTCATTATTTATTATGATATATTTATTTTTATGGACTACATTATTTATATACATTTTGGCTGACTATGTTTCTGTAATATTTACAATACTTCACTTCAAAGTAGTACAAGTTTCACCTAATAGTATGTATTCCAGTATATTTACTCCTCACATTATTATGGAAAACTCTACACTACATAACTTCTGTCACTATATACAATAATCATATTACTATTATATACAATCATTATATTTTACAAAAATGAGTAAGACGAGAAATCTAAAAGTTGGATTATTTAATGGTGGCGCTAGCTTCGCGCCATGAGGAGTTACTTGTTGTTTTGGATTGCCTCTCGATTGATCATCATCATGGCGATAAGACCTGGCTCAGGCAGGGAGAGAAGGGTCGTGCGCCGACTGTGCCGGGCTACCAGCTGCGGCACGTGCCACGCGCGTGGCGAGCGTAGTGGCCGCGGGGACATCGTGGGCATCTACGTGCGCCGCGGGGTGCGCACGCACACACCACACCACACCACACAAACTAAATTTGTGGTTCCATATAAATTTAAGAGTATTCTATTCTATTAACTATGCTTGGGTAGTTTTTCAGTTAGCTTCAATAATAAGTAATCCATCCATTCCATATAATGTATATTTATGATGTTATAATAACTTCCTGTCACTATTATATGTATACATAGCAAGGAGTGGTATACGAATTTGTGTGAAGTAGGTATCAAAACTAAAAAGAGAAGAAAATAAAAAACTTTTTTACTAAAAATTAAACCGACGAAAAAAGAAACTGAAAAGCAAAAAATAAATCTTTCAGTCTAACTAAGCTCTTAAATTAATGTAAATTAAAAATTTTGAGTCGGCGCCAAACAATCACCGCAGATCGATTAACGACGATCAATCAAGCTGCCATAAGTTTTCATGGCGCCTTGTATGTTTGGCGCCGACTCAAAATTTGTAATTTACATTAATTTAAGAGCTTAGTTAGACTGAAAGATTTATTTTTTGCTTGTCAGTTTCTTTTTTCGTCGGTTTAATTTTTTGTAAAAAAGTTTTTTATTTTTCGCTTTTCAGTTTCCGTTTCAAATAAATGAACTTATTTATTTATTTAGCAACAATGGCTTACACTACAGATGTCTTTAAAAAAAATATGAAATTAAAACTTAGTACAGTGGATTAATTAGGTACTTTAAGGTAAACACCACATTACTCAAATTAAATTATGTTAATTGACAACTTGGGTACATGACAACTTTTCAAGCAATCTTAATACCGGGGAAAAATATGCTAGATTCAAAAGTCATCATAAAGGTTTCATAACAAATTAGACAAACAGTCAAACATTTTAGATTTCAGCTTAGGGAATCAATGTAAAAGTGTAAATCGATTAGATAGCTATTACATAGTAAAACCTTGCAAAACCTAGCATATAGACAGTTATATGCTATACCGATTTTCTCTGTGGAGGACAAAGAGTAGTAACAGGTCTACGCGGAATTCATGACGGACGGAGCACGCAAGATATTGAGTGCGAGCAGTGGAGGCTAGTCGATAATTCCTTTATGAAATTTACATACAAACATTGCGTCGTTTAAACATCTTCGTTCTTCTAAAGTGTTGAAGAAATTCAAGCTATTTTTTTTTAATAAGAAGATGTCTTTTTAGCTATGCCAACAGAAACAGCTAGATGCCAACCAAAGCGTTTTTGAACGTGTTCTAGACGCAAACTATTCGTAGCACAGTGCGGCCGCCACATCATATTACAGTATTCTGCTACATATCAACTACAAAGTGCACTGTCTTATGACAAAAACCCAGCATCTTGGACGCTTTTTTGGGGCTTGTATTTAAACGCCTACCAGAAAAGTGCCTATTTTACTACCAACAAATTCGAAATATCTGCCAGAATGGATAAATGCTCACCAAATTGTGTCATAAAGTATTGTAGAAATGAACCTATTTGCCTTTTTATTCTATGCCATAAAGATTTATAAACGTCTTTTAATTTCTTACTACCAGCCAAGATAGCTCGACGGAGCCCCGCTTAGCGTGGCTCCTATTTCTGTAACCAACCAAACCTCGGGGTGCCCCTGACGTCGACCGGCGTGGGTTAGGGTTAATAAGCAGGTCGACGGAGCCCCGCTCCGCGGGGCTCCTATTTCTGTCTAAAGGGTTTAAAGGAACCTAACCAACCGAACCTCGGGGTGCCCCTGATGTCGACCGTCTATGGTTAGATTTGGTGAGCATTTATCCATTTTGGTAGGCAATAAGAATATAAATACAACACGTACAATTATTCTGATGAGTGTATAATTATTTTGGAACTTAAGGCGTTGTTCTTTAGGCACCTCGGTATAGAGAGGGTTTATTTTATTTGAAGTTAACATATTTTACTTTGGTACTTAGTCTTAGAGTGATATTTTCTAGAACTGTTTGTGGTACGTACTTGTAATAAGGAGTGTTCATATCTTGTATGAGTTTATATTTGAGTGCTAGTTTTTGATGGATGACTTTTGCTACCTGATTGTGTCTATATGTATAGTCTGTTTTAATATTATTATTATTATTACTTTGCCTTTAATTATAAGATTATTTGTTCCTGTATATTTAACGTAGTAACACTTCATTGAGTTCAAATACTTTATTTTTTATTTTTGCACCATTCATCATCATCATCATCAGCCTATATTTGTCCACTACTGGACGTAAGCCTCTCCTAGTGAACGCCATTGAGCCCGATCCTTGGCTCTCGTCATCCAGTCTCTGCCAGCCGCATTTCGCAAGTCGTCAGTCCACCTGGCCGGCGCGGCGGGCGCCCCACACTACGTTTGCCTAAACGCGTTCTCCACTCTTGAACTTCAACGAGAGATGTGACCAGCCCATTGCAGCTTCAGCTTGCTTAGTCTTTGGGCTATGTCGATTACCTTGGCTCTCTGGTGGATAACGTCGTTTTGGATTTTATCCTTCAGAGAGACTCCAAGCATAGCTCTCTCCATAGCTCGCTGAGTGACTTTAAACTTATGGACCAGTCTCACCGTGAGTGTCGATGTTTCTACTCCGTAAGTCGTAACCAGTAGGACACACGCGTTGAAGACTGTCGTCTTTGGGCACTGCGGTATAGACGAGGAGAAGACCTGATGAAGTTTACCAAATGCTGCCCATCCCAGCTGAATCCTACTATCGGCTTCCCTCTCAAAATTGAGTTGGGCCTATAGTTTTTATGTTGAAATTGTTATCCCATTTATGTATAGTCACCATCTTTGCCACTTTCCATTTTATAGGGAATATGCCAGAAGTTAAGGATTTGCTGTTTATAGCTGTAATAAATATTACCTTTATTAATTTATAAGCTTTTGAATGTTCTGAGTATGCTCTCACTGCTAATATTTAGAACTTCCCTCGACTGCCTTCCGTACCCAACATCACACCCTCTATGACAGTCATAGTCCAGCTAGGCTTAAAGTTCTCATCAAGATGAATGAAATAAGCCCAAACACGATCTAACTGCTGTAAGCCGTCGAGGAGCCCTCTCGACTGTCTTCCGTCTCCATCATCAGATGATCTTTAGGTCTCTTTTTTGTTGAAGCATCATTAGGACTACGTATATGTGCCAAGTTTCAACAGAATCGGTTCACAAGGGAACATTCTGTAGGTGAAAAATCATTTAACCCCTATTTTTCTACCCTTAGGGGTGGATTTCGTTTTTCAATTTTAAATGGGACCAACTTTGGGGTATACTCTTTCCATTAAAAAAAGAATCATCAAAATTGGACAACTCGGTAAAAAGTTATGCGTGGTCATCCATAAAAAAAAAAAAAAAAAAATATACGGGTCGACTTGAGAACCTCCTCCTTTTTTTTTCGTCGGTTAAAAAACAACCGACTTCCAAAAAAACACTACATAATGAAAAAATAACTTAAATTTCGGAAATCGGTGGCAAAAAACGAATAACAAAACCAAAGAACCGACCTCCGAAATTAAAGTAATTTTTCACATAATAGTGTTTTGTTTTTGTTAAACATTTCTGTACTTCCCATCGTACGTATTTGTGAACACAAACTACACAGCACAACAAGACAACAACAACATTGAACATGAACATTGAATATGAATATTTTCGTTTTATTTTGTAACGTGTAACCAATTCAACTAGCGATAAAGATATCCCAGCACACGCAGCGCAGCAGGGAGCTTAATGATTAATCATTAAGCTCCCTGCTAGTGCCGTGCACTTCTGTAAGTGACGAATTCACAATACCTAAAACTGTAGTGATTTTTGTTTGTATATGTTTTAGCAAGTAAAGTCCTTGAACCGCCATAATTATCAATAAATAAAATTATTATTATAATGTAATAAAACAGACACCCACTTTTCTTTCCACCTCGCGTGTTTAAAACAGATAAAAGTTTCAGAAACTTTTGTTTGTGATCAGAAAGAAAGCTTGTTTTACGGCCAATAACTTGTAGATATTGAAGATAGTAGTATTATAGTGGATGTATGTTAATGTGATACTTAACCTACTAAGTTTTAGGTTATTTCTTTGCTTGGTTCATTGAAATGTCTAGAGGGTATGGCAGTTTTACTATTTCAACAGCTTTAATTTTGCCTGATACGTGTATAAACACTCGCGGAAAGAAAAGTTAAAGAAATTTCCAAAATACATTATTTAGCAGCATAGCAAGCACAAGTCACCATTTCAATTGTCATTTTGAAGGTTCCGTACGTCATAATGAAAATAACTGAACCCTTATAGGATCACTCGTGAGTCTGTCTGTCTGTCCGTCTATTACAGCCAATTTGCTCCGAATTTACTAGACTGATTAAGTTGAAATTTATTACACAGTTGAATTCCTGTGACCCAAACATGAACGCGTAACGTAAATAAATGAATTTTCAATATGGGGGTCACTTTTGGGGGCAAACTAGAAAGTTAAAACTGAATTCGGACTATTACAAAAAAAAATTAAACAAGTAATACCTTAATCGGTCCAGCCGTTATCAAGTGATGCACTTAACAACGAACAGCATTTTATTTTTATTTATATATGTAGATAGGTAGATTTAAGTATAATTAATTAATTTTAGTGTGCGCGTGCAAGATAAAAAGATGTTTTGCTCGAAATAATTGTATTGTATCTGATAAACTAATCATCAGTTAGCTTCCCGAAAGCTACCACAGACCTTATACTTCCTGGTGGCTCCTCTAGCTTAGTCTGCTTAAGGCGACAATAACTGCCAGCGACCTTGACCGAGTGGGAAGAGCACGCGAAACTTTTAAGCGAATAAAATTGCATAAAGCGTTAGCGTCTACCCGGACATTGGTCAGCGATGCACACCGCCCGTCGCCCGCAAGAGCCCCCGCAACATCCCACCTTGATTTATCAAACACAATACAATAAAAAGCTGTATACAAAAATTTGGGTACTTAAATTGTCGTTTAAATGGTGCAGATTTCATGAAAATACTCCTGATAGTTTTTGCGTGATTATCGTTTTGTGTTCGCGTTAGGCATTTCATTACAAATTAATTACACTATGTTATAAAAATATAATTTCAAATATTCACATATCAAATTACGAAGAAAATAGTCTAGTTTATCATATATTTTTTTCAAACAAATTAATCTATTCGTTTAGACGTGATGTTCAATTTGAAATCAATAAAAGTCGTATATCTGCGCCTTAAAAATCTTTCGAGCAAGCTTAGCCACACTTTTTATTTTGGGTGGGAAATCATCAAATAACTTCTCCCGCTCTTCGTGTCAGACTAAAACCCATCCCTGTTCCTTCAGTTGCTTGTGTACCAGGACCACGGTAACTCTTTCGAACAATCCGCGACCCTGGCAGGAAACTTAGCCTGTAAACCAAAATCAACAACGATTATGGTAGATTTTAAGTAAACACCTCGATTGTCAGTGTCTTTGAGCCATACTTTGGACGCAATGTTATTCAACATTTAAAATTATGAGATTTTTTAAAATATTAGGGTATGTAAAACTTTGCCAATCAAGGGGTAATTTTCTATCCCATATGGGTGACTTTTATGGCAATGGTATCTCTATGGTGGATCTTTATGCCAACCATTTTATGTTATAAAAGTGATGAGTGAGTAAGTGAGTGTCAGCACACATTGAAAGGATCCGATAGGGCCGATGCCTGCCGGGGTCGCGGATTGTTCGAAAGAGTTACCGGGGCCCTGGCGCACAGGCAACTGAAGGAACACGGGTGGGTTTTAGTCAGTAAGAGTCTGACACACCCTTCCGTCCGCCCAGAGCGGGATTTCCCACCAAAAAAAAAAAGTACTGAGCTAAGCTTTTGAAACTTACTAAATGAAGAAGTACTGAAAAGTACTGAAAATAAGATGTTTACATCTGTTAGATCTACATCTACAGATGTTATTCTGTTGGTACAATTAGCTCTGTATGCAAAAAAAAATGGATGAATGGATGACTTCCCACCCAAAAAAAAAAAATTGTACAAGGCTTTTGAAACTTACTAAATGAAGAAGTACTGAAAAGTACTGAAAACAAGATGTTTAGATCTGTTAGATCTACATCTACAGATGTTAATCTGTTGGTACAATATGCGCTGTATGCAAAAAAATGGATGAATGGATGTTCGGATGTTTGTTACTCAATCACCCAAAAATGGCTGAATGGATTTGGATGACATTTGGCACAGAGATAGTTTAAAATCTGGACAAACACATAGGATACTTTTAATCCCGGTAGTGCTTTTCCGTGGGTTTTTTTCATACGACATCCGACATCTAGGCGGGCACAGCCACGGGGAAAAAAAAAATATAGCTAAAGAAAATATTTAAAAAAAAAACCAGAACAAAATGCCGCCCGCTGACTCCTCTTAATAACCTACTACTGTAAAGATTAAGAAAAATAGACTGTTCACCCATTCCAACGTAGGCACTAAAGTTAAAAATAATTACGTGAGCATTAATAAAAACCGTCTTATAACACTAAAAAGTTTTTGTTCCAGACAAAAGAAAATTCACAAAGAGAAAAATAAAAGGAATAGTAGGCGTTACAGTGCCGTGCAAAAGAAAGTAAATAAAGAAAACATTAACAATGGCACGTTTGTGTAGGTGTACTTTTTTCTGGCTCGCAGTGTTTCGATGAAAAGAAAACTTAGGTATTCTAGTTAAAGAATTGTTTCATGAGCCTAGTTTTTACCTGACTGCAAGGAAAAGGTACGATGAGATTGGAAGCCGACCCCAACATGGTTGAGTAAAAGCTAGGCAAATGATGTCATGTGAGATGTGTGTGTGACATGTGTAAGATGTGGCTGTGTGTGTGTGGTGTGTGAGTGTGTGTGTGTGAGATGTGTCTGTGTGTGATGTGTGTGTATGTGAGTGTGTCATGATGTGTATGTTTGTGATGTGTGTGTGTGTGTGTGTAACTTCACTACATTGTTCGCTGCACGGGTCACGTATTACCTTCTAGTAAAATATTTTTTTTTTTTGAACACCTACCTATTTACCTGATTAAACTATATCCAACCTAATGGATTCATCGTCCTTATTGTTACCGTCAGCATGCGGCTGACTACCTAAGATAATATTATAACAAACAGGCAAATAAAAAAATATAATTATAAGTTCTAAATACAATGTACATAATTTTCTTTAATTTATTTCGCAGCGTTTGGTTTTAACTCTTGTTCCATCCTAAGTTTCGGAAGTAACACCAAAATTAAAAGTTATTAAGAATTATGTCAGTCTTCCATTTTGTATTGTCAAAGAAAAATACTTTTATGTGAGCCAAGAGTGAATATTATTATGGCAGTCAGAACTGTGAGTTGGATATTATTTATATGTAAATAAATTAAATCGTCTGCCGTTATCAGCAAGGCATAGGAATCACGATATCGAGATGCACGAGAGAGTTACTCGTGACCCTGATGATAGCCGACCGGTGGTCCTTGATATATAAAACATGTAGGTATGTTTGTATGAATAAATTATAATTCTGTTAATGAATATTTGCTAAGGCCCTCGTCATATTTAGATCTACATACAACCTGATACTGGCCTGCAAATTGAAAAAAACGTAAGAAATTTTGAATTTCGCGGGCTAACTTGGCGCATACCCCTTATGGCGAAAGCGTAAGGGTAGCCCGCGAAATTCAAGTTTTCTTAGGTTTTTTGTAATTTGCAGGTGAGTATCAGGTTGTATGCTGATCTAAATAAGATTCGCGGCCGTATCAAATATGGCTTTACAGAAATATAATCATTAGAATCAACGATACAACTCCATAAGTTAGAATTGGCCTCAAATGTCATGATTTCATGAAATAGTCATTTAATAGGGTAATATGAACTTAGATTGATGTATTTATGATTTTTATGATTATAATTCTATAAATAAATATTTGTTACGGCCCTCGTCATATTTAGATTAACATACAACCTGACACTGACCTGAAAATTGCAGAAAACGTCAGAAAATTCGATTTTCGCAGGGTATCCTGACGCTTTCGCCTTAAGATATTTATTAACAGACTGATCACCTATAAATGATAGTATTTTAGCGTACAATTTCCACAAGAAATATTTATTTTCTATCGAAAATAAACGCGAAATCGAAACACAATAATGATTGATGATCCGGTAGCCACAAAATTAGGACCCAAATGGAATATTATCATTAGTGAATACAGGTTACAGGAACCATTCATCAATGCCTAGCCCCTACCCTGAATGTAGGCGTTATATTTGATAACATTTCTTCATTTTTAGACTCGACTAGTTAATATCCGCGGCTTTGCGTGTAGGTTAATTATTATTAGGACGTACTACTGGAATAAAAAAATCCATGTCTTTAACCAAGTCACGGTGTACCAGTGTGCCAAATTTTATTCAAATCCGTTTAGCTGATAAGGCGTCAAATGGCAACAGACAGACAGGCTTTTATAATTTTATAAATAAGGATTTCTGAAAACCTGCGGGGTACTCGTAATTGCGTAACACCCTAACAGTAGCAATGGGTTTCATTTTGACAGTTCAACAACATTCATTGCGTTATTTACGTTGTTGAGCAGACCAATTTTTCGAACATTATGAAGCAATGGATTAGCAATAGGTTTCAAAATGATTCAGATTGTGATTGATAGTGTGTTAGGCAAATAGGATGCTGATTTACCAATCATAAAATTGATCGGCACCCTAATTCAAAACAATAAGAGGCTAGCCATCAGTGGCGTGCCTAGGGGTTAAAATTAAGGCAAGTCGACACACCTATATAAAAAAAAACAGGTATGTCATTATTCTTATCAATTCTTGTGACATGATTGAGTTAGTTAATTTACAAGTTTGCATGACGTGTAGTTTATGTTTTTTGTTTATAGCATACATACATACATAACATCACGCCTGTATTCCTCGAGGGGTTAGGCAGAGGTGTACCTATAGCACACTCACATTTCGCCAGTTATGTTTAAGTCCCATGTAATAGGGGGAGAGCGTATTGCCATCAACCGGGCACAAATCCAGACTCCGGGCTGCTACCGAGAAATTCCAGATGGGAAAATCCGATAACACTTTGCCCGACCCGGGAATCAAACCCAGGACCTCATGCTCAGCAGTAGCGCTTGCGACCACTAGACCAACGAGGCAGTCACGACGGCGGGGGGGGGATTTTGTTGATAGGTTTACGTTTAATTGAAAGCTGGCCTTTTCGAACGCCACTGCTAGCCATGTCCTGTCGTGATGGCTCGGTGGTTAAGGCTTTACATGCACAAGGTTGTGGGTTCGAATCCAGGCAAGTACCAATGTCACTTTTTCAATTCATATGTAATTTCTGAATTTATCTTGGGCATTACTAACATGGGTGAAGGAAAACATCGTGAGGAAACCTTGATTTATAGATAATACAAGCTGCTGCCCGCGGCTTCACCCGCGTGGACGTCGGAAATTATCGTACAGGAACGTGCTACCGTAATAAAAAAAGTAGCCTATGTTACTCCTTATAACATCAGCTATCTGCCAGAGAAAGTCCTATCAAAATCGGTCCAGCCGTTTCGGAGATTAGCCGGAACAGATAGACAGACAAAATTTAAAAAAAATATTATTTTGGTATGTGTACCGTGTATACATCCATATGCATTTAGTAAAAAAACTTTTTTACAACAAAAAAAACAACCGGCTTCAAAAAAAAAACACTACAAAGTGAAAAATAACTTTAATTTCGGAAGTCGGTGTCTTTGGATTTTTTGGCCCGAACATACATTTAAAAAAATATAAACATCCGAATTGACAACCTCCTCCTTTTTGAAGTCGGTTAAAAAGTGGTTATTTTAATACCTATTACAAACAGACACTCCAATTTTATTTATCAGTATGTATGTATTTTTCTATAGATAAGTCTGAATTTGCCAATCCGCCTTAAGCAAGCGTGGTTATTAATAATAATAATATAATAATACCATTTATTTCAGGCGACACAGGCCCATAGAAAAATACCTTAACCTAAACATACATATTTTTATATTTAAAACAAAAGTTGTGTTAGTAAAAGGCTTAAGACTATGTTAGTAGCGCTTCACTTTGCACTAGCTTAACTTTATGCTGTCCAGTGGAACTTGTCCGCGGAAGCGACGGAACACCACGTCCTCGAAAACCCGCGGAATGCTCGTGCCTTCTCTATATGAGAAGAGGTCTTAGCCCTACAGTGGAATAATAATAGGCTGGTTTTATTATTTTCGAGACTATCTTATACTACAAATCCAGAACCAATAACCTGCTAAAACAATCAGAAACACTTCACTGTTATAATTTACAATCCAAACTATTATATTTGTCACCAAAACTAACTGACATATTGTGGTTTATCAACCAAGCCAACGGCAACGTAAGCACGTTTTTATATAACTTCCAAGCTATCTAATTATTTTGAAAGACGGGTACATATAGTTACGATATTACGTGTGTGTTGTTTTTATCTATCGCTACAAAATAGCTGGGTCTACACCGGATGATCCAGTGCGCTCCGACCGCGCGCGGCATCTCCACACCGACCGGCGATAGGTAAGTAAGGTTATTTTTGGTAAATATTTTTAAAGGCTACAGGAAATTTGCCTACAAATAAAATAGCCTCCATGGGTGGCGATACTACATCCGGCGCCACATTAGGCAATGGCTAATGAGACCTACTACCATCTTGCTGACTCACTAATATTTGAGCATGACGACATCTGTATGACTAAATGTTAAGCTACGCTTGCCGCGGTCGATTCGAGGATGGGTTACCATCCATAACATACCGAGACCCCTCCATGCCTCGGAAAGTACGTTAAGCAGTTGGTCCCGGCTGTCATTCGTAAATCCTTGACAGTTGTTACGGGAGTCAGAAGCCCGAAAGTTTGACAGTCAGTCTTGGCAAGGGGTATCGTGTTTCCCAGTAATTGGGTTGTGGAGGTAAGATAGGCAGTCGCTCCATGTAAAATACTGGTATCTACCTGCATCAGGTTGGACTGGCAGCCGACCACAACACAGTTGGCAAAAGGCTAGGCTGATTCATTGTTGTGTATGAAAAACGAAGGTGAAAATGATGACTTCAAACAATAATTAATTGCAATAAGTATTAAGAATTTAAATGATTGTATGTAATCATTTTAATACACTGTAAACGTCAGTTCACTAACCCGTTTGGACTAATTGAAATTAAAAACAAAAATTGTTAATATAAACCGGGTTTAAACCGACTTCAAAAAAAGGAGGAGGTTCTCAATTCGACTGTATTTTTTTTTGATGTAAGTTAGTCAGAACCTTTTTCTAGGTGCACCGATTTGGATTATTCTTTTTTTTTTATTTGAAAGCTGGTGCTTCATATGTGGTCCCATATAAATTTGATCAAGTTCTGATTAGCAGGTTTTGAGTTATCCTTAATACTGCGTATTTTTTCCACTTAGTTTATATTGATGATGTTTTAATAATTTCCTGTCACTGTTATTTACATATCAAATAGTGGTATACGAATTTATGTGGGGTAGGTACAACAACTAAAAAGTGAAAAATAAAACTTTTTTACAATAAACAACCGACCTCCAAGAAAAACACTAAAATCCGTGAAAAATAACTTTAATTTCGGAAGTCGGTGCCCAAAAACGAAAATACAAAACCAAAGAAAGACACCGACTTCCGAAATTAAAGTTATTTTTCACGGTTTTTAGTGTTTTTCTTGGAAGTTGGTTGTATTTTTGTAAAAAAAAAAAAAAAAAACGAAAATTAATGTAGATAGGTATTTCCGCGCTGATTTCAGATCGCTGTGTCAACGAGAATGTGACGTATTTGGATGTCAATTATCTGGCTGAACGCTGGATGACATCCAATGTCCACATCCCCCGGTAATGCGACGTCATTGGATGATGTGTACGTTAGTTGATTAGAGTTAGTTTTAGATGTTCCATTTTTAAACGTGTAGTTTTTCGGGCAACAGATAGTTTCGGGTTTGGATGTTCTACATGAGATTAATATCCTACGATCTAGGTCCAGGATAAGTTGCTAGTGATGTAATGCAGGAAAGAAAGCCTTGTACAATCAGTATGTTAAGTATATTTTACCAACTGAATTGTCGAACCTAATATGTTGACATACGTAGAACATACAAAAGGTGAGTGCCTGGTACCTCTACAAACTCTACTTGTCTCTTATTCCGGAAAACACCAAAAGTATACATACAAGTACAGTAACAGTGCACAGCTAGGTAATTATAATTATCTCAAAACATGTTCACAAAGTTTCAAGCTCATAATGGACTAGAGATTGTGTAATGCAATTAAACTAAGCTGAGCTAAGACTGTGTACACACTAAAGTCACTGTTTTCGTGTTCTTAAACAGTTTTTACGAGTATAAATTAGTGACGACATCTTGAACAAAGACTAAAGGCCTGGTTACACAGTAGGAGTTGCTTACCTGACAGTAGACAGCAAATGCCACTGTATACTCGCATGACAGTAGCTCAGCTCGCTTCGACCGGTTACATAATGAGAGTTGCTGCAATAACACTGACAACTAGCTACCTTCTGCCCTACTATCCTATAAACCATATTTCTGGTAAATAAATTACTTTCGAGTTTGACTTTTGCCCGAGAGACTAGAACTGCTGTCTTGTGATTGGGGAAGGCGAGTAAAACATTTTTTTTTCGTAGAAACTCGTTTGCAAGCTGCTGACCGACTTGACACATGACAATAAGTTGTATGATACAGTCACACGGTGCGAGTAGCTGCACTACAGTAACCGACTAGAATAACTCGTTCACTAGCTCTTACTGTGTTACCTAGCCTAGTCGTAATTTTTTTTGCGAATGTGAGCGCCATCTATGTTTTCATAAAACTATTTTCTGTTTATAGACAGCCTTGACTCAAGTCTGCGCACAGCCTAAGCTAAGCAACAAACCTTGGAAATTTTGGCTCCTACCCAAGTATTGGTCGACTTCCAGTATACCCAGATGCATCTAAATATCTAGTATGTCACACTGAACGACTATTCATTCCGGCCCAGTCTATTCCTTGCTGCCCTCCTCCAACGACGCTCTAAGCCGAGGTCCGTACCCACAAGGGGTGCCCTTAGCATGTAGTCGCCTAGTTTGTAAGCTTTTAAGCCCTGGCTGGGGGCCTTATTTTATTAAAGCAACCACAGGCATGTCCGGTTAAGCAGCCGAAAACCTCCTAGGTTGACCAGTGAGAAGAAATTCCCAAATAAATAAAAAAACTGAACGACTACCTATATTTATGAATATAAATTTCTACAAGTTACTTCAAAAGTTATACAGCCATTTTTTCTGTGAAATTTTTGTCCAGCAATGGTGTCATATAACAACAGAATGCAGTGAAAATAAATTGTGTATTAGGACTACTGCACTGCGGAACCATTTGTTGCTTGCATTGTGAACGAATGAATGAATATTTAGAGTTTCTTTATTGAACACATAAATATTATAGTATAGGTAACATAATATTTAGTAACTGTGGTACTCTATGGCATCGCTGTGACAAGTAAAAGTAAGTCCGCTACGCGCGCGCTTGTCGTACGGTCGCGTGTCATAAACCAAATATCAGCACGTTTTAACTATCGGACTTCCGTATAACCAAGTCGCAATAATGGTTCAGTGCAAAAAATGTAAACTATTTGTGTCTCTGACCAAGGATGACATATTGAAGTGTAAAGGTGCATGTGAAGCAGTGTATCACAGAAAATGTGTGCAAAGTAATAAGCAATTCCTGTTAACTCAGACTCAACTCAAACTCAAAGCATTTATTTCAAATAAACCAATTACAGGCACTTTTGAATTGTCAAGGGGTTAGTCAGTCAGAAAAATGAAGCTAGTTGCCCATTCCAGAGCGTAGTAGGCACCTATAGAGAAGAACGGGCAAGAAACTCCATGGACACTCTTTTAATCAACATAATATAGTTACAAAAAACAAATTGTTTACATCATTCATGTTCAAATTAAAAATGTGAGAACGATGTAGAAAGACGTGCACGTTTAAAGTATCCGTAATAAAAAAGATAAAAAAAAACAATTCAAAAATTTAAATTTAAATTAGCCGTGGCAGCCAAGAGTTGACCAGTCCCTACTGACGGCGCCCGTTCACGAACATGACGTATGGATCAGCACCATTCAGCTCAACCATTTTGAAGGAAACTTAATACTTAACTTAAACGGCAACCTGTGATGACTGCCAGCAAGCAAAAAGTAGCCCCGTGCAGGCAAAGCCGGCTAAAGATCCAAAACCTGCGATAAGTACTAGTGAAGCATCAGGCGAGAATGTACTGGTTGAAATAAATAAGAGGCTGGAGGTACTTTACAGTGTTGAGAAAAAAATAGTTGATCTTACTGCCAACGTTGAATTCTATTCAGAAATGTACCAAACTTTGATAGAATATAAAGAAGAATCTCAAAAACAAAATCAAGTCTTTAGAGCAAAAAACTTCTATCTGGAGAAGTGCAAAAAAAGCCCTGGAAGAAAGAGTACAGGAGTTGGAAAATAAGGAGAAAGAAAATAATATAGAAATACACGGATTAGAGATGCACAATCAGGAGAATATCAAATTGGTGGTAGGAGAATTGGCTCAAAAGCTAAATTTGAACCCAAATGATATTGAAGACGCACAGAGGGTAGGCCAAACAAAACCCGGCGACACAAGACCCAAAGTAGTATTACTTGCACTGCGCTCTAAAAGTACCCGCAACGAATGGATGTTAGCGAGGAAGGAAAATAAGATTACCAACAATAAAGTCTACGCAAATGGCAGCGATAAGAGAATATTCATAAATAAAGATTTGCCTAAGTATAAGCGTCAACTTTTATGGATTGTAAGAAACCAACTAAAGCCAAAGGGTTTTCAGTACATCTGGGTTCAAGACTGTAATACTCTTGCTAAAAGGAATAGTGAAGAAAAAAAGATCTACAACATAAGATCGGAAGAAGATTTAAGAAAGTTCGAAGAATGTAAATAAATACACGCGATTCGCGCGGCGAGTACACACTAGGTGATTTCTTCTCATATTAACATTCGATCGAACATATGACTTTCCGAATGATGTTGCATTTAAGAGATACTACGACGTACCTTCATTAAATAATGATATAGCTCTCAATGAAGGGTACTATCATATTTTTCATTTGAACATAAGGTCAATTCGGAAACCCTTCAGTGAACTACTAGTTTTGTTGGAACAAAATAAATATAAAATGTATATAATAATACTAAGTGAAATTAATATCAGTAAGGAGGAACTTTCATTTTATCAGATACCGGGATATTATACATATATACGTACAAGAGAAACTACCAGAGGGGGAGGAATATTGATTTACGCGAAAGAAAGCCTTAGCTTCAATGCTCAAAGAGTGGAGACAGAAGCCTTAGAAATGCTGCATGGCCAGCTTAGAACAGAGAAAAACAGAACGCATATTTTTGCTATATACAGACCACCTAAGAAGAATAAGTTACTTTTCATAGAACAATTGGAGACTATCGTCAGATCTATCTCTGCTTCTGAAAACGTTATTGTGATTGGTGACACAAATATAGACATTCTGAATGATGTAGTTAATCCAACTGCAACAAAGTACAAAAACAACTTGTGTGGATGCGGCCTACAGTGCGTAATACCGAGTGCAGAGATAACACGCGAGGCAGTCGTGGACCTGCAGGCGTCGTGCTTGGATCATGTGTGGGTGCGAGCGGGACGTAACGACTGCGTTTCGTTATCGTATGTGCTCGAGACGCACATCTCCGATCATCATGCCGTCGGACTAGCGCTGTCTACGAGTGTAAACAATAATACGTGTTTAAAGGTGATTAGTGGAGGCAAAACGCGAGAAGTGATTAGTGACAAACTTGTAAAGCAAAAGCTAGATGCATATGACTGGACGCAACTACTCGTAGTGTCATGTCCATTAATGTTGTTTCAAAAATTGTGTGCAGTGTTTTCCCAAATTTATAAGGAAAGTACGGTTACAGTCACAAATTATAATAAAAGAATAACACAGCCATGGATAGATAAATACATACATACAATGTTGTGTCGTAGGGACAACTTATTTAGAATATGGAAAGCATCACCAAAAAACATGAATAAGCGACTAGAATATACAAAATTTAGAAATAAGGTAAATAAAATTGTAAATGAGCCAAGAAATACATATAAATAAGCAGAAATAAAAAAATGTAACGGGAATTTTAGAAAAATATGGGCAAACATTAATTCGTGGTTGGGTCGAAACAAAACTAGTCTAGACGATGTGATACTAAGGCATTTAGGGAAAACGGACAGCATTCCCGAAATCTGTACTAATTTTGCAAAGACTTTCACTAAGGAAATTCAAGATATTAAACACGTTTGTGACATAACATTTTTGGACAGAAAGAATTATGTTAAGCCGAGTGAAGTGAGTTTTAGGTATATTCCTGTTAGTTCGTCAGACATTGAAAAAGTAATAAATATGTTGTCGTGTGATAAGGCTCCGGGGTTGGATGGGGTGAGGGTAAAAGACATTAAATACATACGAAAACAATTAAGTCCAATTTTAGCAAAAATTATGAACATGTGTTTGACTGACAGTTTTTATCCTGATGAGTTAAAGAATGCAATTATACGCCCTATCTATAAATCTGGAAGCCATCTGGATTATGTGAACTATAGGCCCATAGCCATACTGTCTATCATTGATAAAATAGTAGAAAAATATATTGTTAGCCAAATTAATAAATTCTTTGAACATCATAGTATATTGTCAGACACACAGTATGGGTTCCGGAAAGGCCGCAGTACTGTCTCGGCCCTAGCGGCGTATAGTGACTATGTTAATGAGTAGCGTGAAGTAGACGCGCCAGAAGACCAGGTACACGCCGAGGGTGCAATCACTGGAGTCGCGACGCCATGTCAACTTTAAGGGGATCGTGGTGCGTGTACCAAATTATTATCTGCCCCTCGTCATGGAAGCAGACCTTTGGCCGCAGTGTTCCGTCACTTCCACGGATAAATACCACAGGATAGCTTAAAGTCAAGCTAGTACAAAGTGAAGTACTACTAACATAGTACTAAGCCTTATTTATCAACACAATTTTGTTTCTAATTATTTAATGCAGCGCTCTAAGCTGTTATACGAAGATAAAGTTGTCAAATTAAACCACCGCGCTTGGAGGTGTAATGAATAGAGTAACCGGTACAGGTTGTCTAAGAGCTAGGGTTTGTAAACTTCACTTCTTTATCTTAACAATCATAGTATTATCAGCAAGATCTTTATTAAAAAGACGTTTATTTGCAGTAAACATGTCGCAGAGAATAATACAAATACCAAAAAAAACGAGTTTGGGGAAATATGCATCACATCCACCCAAAACGGCAATCGCTCAGCATAATGCTACGACTCTATGCGAGACAGATCCCCAGCGCTGATTTTCAGCGACAGCCGGCGTTGACGTGATGATGTCAACCAGTGCAGCATACGAGAATTAAGAAATAAGACACACACACCAGATTTAAACTTCTTTTACTTACTTAGTGCAGGTTGCAGGGTGTAAAAGACCCATCACAAAACTGTCATCTACGCATTATAAATAAACATGAAACTAAGTCACATTGTGCAAAAACAACTTTTGTTTTCGATATCTCCGTAACCAGAAGGTTCTCTGTCATACCAGACAATGATTTTTTTTTACAGGAATACCTGTAAATAATATCACAATGACAGGAAGAACAAGTGACTCTCGGCTTCGTTAAGCGTCTTTTTACATCAGCACCTCAATTGCGTAGGTAACACACTTTCTTTCACAACCCGAAAGATTATGAAATAAATTCCTAATCCATTACTTCATAAAATTATGTATGTCTGAAAAATTCGTCTGCTCGACAACGTAGATAACGCAATGAATGTTGTCGAATTGTCAAAATGAATGGCATTGCAATTGTTAGTGTGTTACGTTATTACCCGGCAGTTATAATAGGAATTTTTGAATTATCACGACCCCAGGATAATCTTAAAATCATAATTTAAGTGCTATTAGCAACACCAACTACGTTATCAATAATCGTGTAGGTAAGTAATTAGAGTTCTTGAATCTCTGTCTTTATAAAAAATCATAACTGAACTCCACGCCTGTTATCCAATGTACCTATAGTACACCCACATTTCACCAGTTATATTCTAAGTCCCATGTAATAAGAGGCGAGCCTATTGCCATCAACTTTCATCCAAATTCCTGATGGAAAAACCCAATTACACTTTGCAAGGCCCGGGAATCGAACCCAAGACCTCATGCTTTGCAGTAGCGCTAGCGACCACTAGAAGCAGTGGTGGCCCAGTGGAATCGGCCCCGACTAACAAGTTGTAGGTCGTGGGTTCGAACCCAGGCAGGCGTTTTACTTTGTGTAAATAATTTCATCACCACTGCTCTCAAAACGGTGAAGTAAAACATCGTGAGGAAATCGGCATGTCCTAGAACCAAAAAATCGAAGACATGTGACATCTACCAACCCGCACTGGGCTCACGTGGTAGATTACAGCTCATTCCCTTTCAAAGAGAGGAGGCCTGAGTCCCAGCAGTGGGAACATTATATGTTGATTATGCTTATGCGTATGCTAGCGACCACTGGACTAATGAGGAATTTATATCATAGCCTGTTTATACAAAGGGAGCCCCCGTATTTACTGTGGTGACCCGTATATAGCGCGGTACCGTGTCTTATCGAAACAAATATTAGTATGGAAACTGGGCATGCTTACCAACGTGTGTAATTTACTGATGCAAATGATTTGGGTGTCACGAATTTAAGTTAAACCAACTATTTTATTGAACTGGAGCATCTCTTACATCATCTGCCTAGATTTTTCCTAACTTTGTTGGGGTCGGACGCCAGTCTAACCAAGTGCAGCTGAATACCAGTCTTTTACATGGAGCTACTGCCTATCTGACCACCACACCCCAGTTACTAGGTAACACGATACTTCTTGGTTAGACTGGTTGTAAGACTTTCGGGCTTCTAAAATCCTTAACGACTATCAAAGATCTGAAATTGAGAGCCAGGATCAACTGCTTAACGTGCGTTCCCAGGCATGGAGGGTTCAAGGGATGGTCACCCATCCATGGACCGACCGCGGCAACCGTAGCTTAACCATCGATCGACCCGTGCGGCTGTTATGACTTAGCCACGAGCTCCTCGTGCATCCCAAACTTTGTGCCAAATATCCTTTTAAGTCTGTTTACGAAAATGGTTACATGCAGAAGTAAGTTTTTAAGTCGATAAAGAAGGCAAACGAATATCAAATTTTCTAGCACTTTTTGCTTGAACTTTTGCTAGAAAATACAAAACCAATCTCTACGCAGTTCCAAGCGGCACGTGCCAACCCACTCAATTCAATTTTGTATCAATTCATTCATTTTTGTACACTGAATTGTTGGAAACTATAGACAGTTTTCCGCCTAAGAAGCGGCAGCGGTTGTGTTTGAAAAGGTGTAGGAAGAAGTGTACGTATTGTTTTCCATCTTCGTTTTTCTGTTGACAGTATTAATTTAAAAAGTTTCCTTAACAAATCCTTGAAGCTGATTTGAATGTTTCGGAACAAAAACAAATATATATGTAAGTTAAGTTGTTCAGAGATAATGAAACTAAATTGAAGAGTATTCTCTCAAATGAGTGATTTGATTGATTTGATTTGAAGGATGAATTGCAAACAATTTTAATCTTTGAAAATGTTGGTTGAGATATTAAACAGAAACTCTTAAAAAAATATCTGGCCTGTGAATAAATTGGGGACATTGTTTTGTGGCTTTTCCTAACTGACCGAAGATATTTTACATTTGTAAACGCAATCAAGAAGGAAAGAAAATAAAAAAATCACACAAAACTTGAAACAATATCAACTAAATTTTACTATCTCCCCGTCTATTCCCACAACTAACCTCAAATCTCAACCCTAATCCTTCTCGACTAAAGTCGCAATTCCCTTACAGATTGGCAGCGCAAGGTAATCGCAAGTCTACATACATCTGTATGAACAATTGTTTGTAAACTTGTTAGTGCCTGTGGTTTTCCCCGTATTCGAATGTGTGCATGTTGTCTTGTCAAATAACATCTCGGTATTGGTACTTGCAATCGGGAGCTTGCAATCAGGGTTAATAAATATGATTTATGATAAGAAAACATTGAATTTAGCTTGGCAATCAGAGTTTTCTAAGTATGTGAATATGGTTTTATTTTTGCTCGTGTGGTACTACTTTTACGAGTTTACTAATTTTTATGGGCTATAAGGTAGCTTGCTAAAGATAGAAGAGATAACTCCTGCAAAATTTACATTTTAATCCTGAATTTTAATTATTTTTACCTATTGTGGTATAGGAATTTTATTCTAGGTGCATCGTCTTCACATTTAATTAGATAACTAATTTATACAACAAAATGTTAGGCATTTTAAAAGAGTAATTGTGGAGTTTCTTTCCCATTCCTTTCCATACGAAACTACCTTTTGGAGGGGGCAATTAGTTTTTTTTATTTTATTTTAAATTTGACGTTTAATTAAAGAAAGACAGAAAAAATATTTATGTTGCACAAACAAGACGCGCATTAAAAAAAAACTAGAAAAAATACATACACTAATAAAAAGTAGCCAAAAGCCTCGTAACAGCCTTTTGAAAAGCCAGAACGCGAAAAAATTCCGCCGAGATATTTATACGTCCGTGCAAATGTGATCTTAGTGTCTTTTTACACCCGTTATTGGCGATGCAAAGATTATCCGCGCGCCTCTAGCGGCGAAATTTAGAAGTTGTATACGAACGACACTTTCTGGTTTAAAGTGGAGGTGAAATTTAAATATAATCAGACAGATCACGATTACACACAGAAACCTGTTGTTAATAAAAGTAGAAATATGAAATATTGTTGCGTTCCTCAATGTAGTACTTACGGAGATTCGGGAATAAGTTTTCATTGGTTTTGTGTATCCTGCAGACGCTTTAATTACATCGAATATTGACAACATAATTATTGTTTCGTCCAGAAAGAAACCAAATAAATCTGATTTATATTTAACAAGGTGACCCGACAGACGTTGTCCTGTCTTAACTATGAATGTCATATGTCGTTTAGTTTTAGTTTTGACTATTGACTAAAACTAAAACTATCGACTCATTTATCAATTTGCAGCGCGCATTCTGTCAATCGCTGACAGTTTTTTCAAACAACTGACAGTTATGTAAAATTAATATTGGCGTTAAGTTTTCTCAAATTGTGTAACGTTCCTATCAACTTCCTTATTTTTTTATTTCATAAGATCCTTCTCCTGACAATAACGAATACAACAAAAAAAAAATTGTGAAATCGGTCCAGCCGTTCACGCGTAATGGCGTGACCAAGGGAAATAGGGATTCATTTTTATATATTATATAGATAAATATTTTTCTCCGTGACGTAACTTCTATCGAAAACTGTCAAAGTGTCGTTCTTAGACAGCTTAACAATTTTGACACTTGAGGCGCTATTTAGAATCTTTGCATCGCCAATAATACTACACATATTTTGCTAAGCCAAGACTCATAGCAATTACCTACTCCCATCTCTCGGAAATATAATATTTAGATCAGCCTCGTAGGTAATTAGGGTACTATAATCTGATCTATAAGGCCGTAGGGAATTTCATTAGGAAAATCTAGGGTAATAAGCCGATGGGTAAGGAGGGGGGATGACCTAAATAAAGAGGCTACAAACATGTTCTGTCTGACCCCAATGATTTCCTCGTTGGTCTAGTAGTCGTAAGCGTGACAGCTGACTTTCTGAGCGTGAAATCCTGGGTTTCGTCTCTGGTTTAAGTAAAGTGTTATTTAGGTGTCTTTTTTAGAAAATTCTCAGTAGCAGCTCGAAGTCTGGATTTGTACCTGGATAATAGCTACAGGCACACCCTTTATTCTAATAAATAGGATAAATAGAACTGGCGATTATGGTTGTCCTATACAGATCAAATTATTTATTTGCATAATACAGGTAGGTATAAACAGATGTTACAAATAAATATAAAGTACTCTGTATCATTACCTAATAAGGTGTGAAAATATTTATATGACGGAGAAGGTACGTCTCTCTCGTTAATATCAGCCATATTATAACTACTGTGGGCGTACTATGGGTAGTGTTGGTTATTGCGCAATAGAAAAACCCGTTTGCAGTTCAAATCAAATTATAATTTACGAACAAATTAATTACAATAGCGAATCACTGTAGGTACACGACACAACTATGCGGAACGCGCTACAGTTTCTAAACGTTTTCACTTCTTAACCGCCAACAACAAACTCTGCTTTTTCTCTGATCAAGTGTAATGTTTTAGACTTTGTCGAGCGCATCCTGGTGGCACTGGCGACCCGATTAGTCAAAGTCAAACGATTGATTTCACGTATTTCCGACATATATTATTGTTAATCTAATTAAATAATTATTAAAATAACGTTACAAAATTATTATACTAAAAAAAAAAAACTGATCAATTATAAAAACTCTGCCAATCATATTTTCTACCATTAAAGACCAATAAGGTATAAACACCAATCAATAAACGTAAAGCTTTGATTAAACGATCATTAAACTAACTAGAAACATTTCTTCTCGCAGTAATGAAAACATTCCTAATTTTAAAGACAAATGCCTCCATTTTATTCGCTCAGAGGAGGTGTCATTAGTGGCACCTGTCGGCTTCTCGAATTATATCTGCTTAAAGCCCCATTTACACGGTGCCAATTTCTGAAACGTTCAAGAACCATAATCGCATACCTAACATAAATCACGTTCAATTATTGCCATTCACGAATTGCATGCAAGTGTTTACACGCGTGCGATTTCCACAAAATGGTATACAATAATTGAATGCAAGTTTTGCCATTCAATAATTGCATGGGACTTCTATTTACACCCAGGTACTTATTGCATGCAAAAGTTTCGCCTCGTCTTAACGCAGAGTTGCACGTCCTTATACAATTGATTGAAGTACTGCCCGCACTGGCCCGCGTGGTAGATAACAACCCACTTCCTCTCGAAGAGAGGAGGCCTGTGTCCCAGCAGTGGGAACATTATAAGCTGATTATCCTTATAATATGCTGCCCGTCTTTTCACTGCCAAATATTTCCTTCAATTTTATTCAACAACGTCTCCAGATTTTTTAAACTCGTTTCATTTGCTTCCGCACTCATGTTTAAATGATAGAAGATTTTCATCCCAGAATTGAATACAATTTTGTTGTACGTACTGTTTACTCATAAAACCCTTTTTTTTTACCTTTGACCTTGAATAATTATTTTTCCTTACAGGGGAAAGATGGGGAACTTTCAAATTTTGTTTTTAATGATATTTCAAACAATCTTACCGATTTTCAGCTTGGTGGGAATTTAGGTAACTTTACTCTTATTTTTTGGTCTAATTTGACCGGACTATTATAGGAGACGACGAGACGAAGAACATCGAGATTATTCGAACTGAACGTGTCATCCGTTGACTGACGCGCGGTGACATAGTAAATGTATATGTCGCTACTTTGGTGCCTTGATCTCGTTCTCGTTGAATTCCCTTTGACCTTGCGATTGACAAACGGTCTTAGGGTGATATAGCCGTTACGACGTCGACTATATCGCATTGAATACGGTAAAACATACATAGCAATGTTATTTCATCGCTAGATTTAGATTTGAGACTCTCAACATGACCAAACCATCTATGAATACTATGTTCGTATAATACATACAAGATTTTGCTTGTTTCAGATAAAATGCTTGATATATTTAGAACAATATACTTCACCGATGGTAAAAACATACATACGAGCAAGCAATGTTATTTCTTCGCCGGATTTAGATTTGAGAGAAAGCTTCTAATAAAGCACTAATCAATTTAAAACTAGCAACTACACAGCTGGGGCCTATTTAATTAAACTGACAAGCGACAGCTGACAGGTAAAAATTTGGCAATTCTAAAAGTTTTTTTTGTGCTTTATTAAACAGAACATTTCGTGAAAATGTTAAACAAACAAACCTTTTTTGTCAAATAATGTGTATGTTGCATTGTTAGTAATATTACATAGGTCTTGGTCTGAGGCAAGAATGTGTGCCTGCTTTCTGTTCAAGAGTCTTCAAAATACCGGTTTTTATAAAATTATGTGTAGCTTATCTCACCCTTGTTGCTACGACGTAGCTGGCACTACGAGATAACGCTACGGCGTAGCAGATGCAAACTTTTTCGTATTCATTACGTGCCGTCATGATCGATCTAAAATAGTATAGTATTATTAGTGTTGTATACAGCGTGATATCAGTATGAGTAAAAAAAATACAGCTCTATTTTATACATAACATGACAAGGGATAGGCAGAGGTGTACCTATAGTACACCCACATGTCGCCAGTTATGTTTAAGCCCCATGTAACAGAGGGCGAGCCTATTGCCATCAACTTAAGTTAAGTTCTGAGTTGAGCTCCACGATTAGTGACAAATGCGTGCACTGACTGGAAAGGTCCACTCATTCTGTGTGGTTTTTCCTCAAAAGACCATTTCAGACACAAATCTAAATGGTCTTCACATAATCTGACCAAGATTATGTCTGGACTTTAAAAGAGACTGTGACCTCTGAGTTTGTTTCGATCTTTCTTCTCAGAGTAGTCAGATAGGAAACGCCGACCTCTTCTAGTTTTAAAATATGATTGACGTGTAAAAGTGTTTGTACAAACCTACTTACAGAAATAAAATCATTTATCATTTAACTGTTCACATGTCCAGACTCCGGGCTACTACTGAGAAATTCCAGATGGAAAAACCCAATAACACTTTATCCCCTCGGGAATCGAACCCAGGACCTAAATAAACTCAACGAAGCAGCAGCTCTGTTTTACATTCTACTGTTATAACAGAAACATAATTCTAAAACTTCCTACCATCAGAAAGACAGAATTAAACTAACAGACGTCAGACTTCTATGCATTAGTTACATAACAAAATAAAAGGGTACAGTAAACTTTGTGAAATTCCCACACGTCATCTTATATGACGTAATAAAAACCCATTAACCGTATCAAAATATACTTTCAAAGACCCATTATCTATGAATAAACGCCGTCAAAAAACAGCTTAGCGAATCTTATGGAAAAATGTTAGGGTAGAAAATTGATATATAATGGATTCGATCAAAGACTCTTTGTGCACCCAAAAATTACTTTCATTGCAAGCCAAAGACTTTGATAATACAGCATTGTTAAGAAATTTTTGACAAATTTACTCTCAAAGTCAATAATTTGGTCCTTTGAATATTATTCAATCATTAGAAATCACAGGGAAAAGTTTTACTTTTGAAATGTGGGAAAAAAAAAAAGTTTTGAATAGCAAAGTTGTGTTCATGAAGAAATTATAGTAACTTCATGAAATTTAAATAAGTTTACTAAAATACGGTTTTTTAATCCGTGAAGAATTTCTAGCAAAATATTAATTTCAGAATAACGTGACATTGGTGTAAACAAAGAAACGATGGATGAATTGTCTGAAAGATGATATGGCTAGAAAGTTTACAGTGAAAAGGCCGCCTCTCTAGAGGAATAGCGGCCGTGTGCGGCCGCTGAGGGTGACGAGGTCTGCATGAATTCATGCGGGCCAACACCTGGCCGGGGGAACGTGACGAAATGCAGCACCCGGCTAAACAAGTAGCAGCAGAATACCGTGTGGTTTTAGTCAGTAAGAGTCTGACAGACCCCTCCAACCACCCCAGGGTGGAGAACATTCATAAGGATTTCCACAAGATTAAAACAAAAAAAGGGGTAACTGAGATGACAACTATTAGAGAAGTATGGAAGATGAATAGATTGGGATTAGAACAAGAGAAAGATGATGAAATCATCGTCAAATGGAGATCTTAAAATAACTGACACGAGCGGAACTCAACCCGTGATCTCTGGCGATACTTGCTATTGCATTGACCACTGAACTACCAAGTCTATAAGCACATATTATACAGTACGCAGGTATCAAAAACAATCTATTAAGGTATCACATATAAAGCACTACCAAATTACTTGATAAAAATCTTGAATTCATGAATTCATTTACTGACTGACGATGTACAGCGTAAACCGCTAAAACTAGAAGCATGTAATTTTGCACAGGAGTTCCCTATATAACGTAGGTGAGCACCGACAAAGGACTTTTGAAAATCCATCCCCTAAAAAATTAATAGGGGATGAAAGTTTGTATAAATGTTCGTCATTTTTGCCGTTGGAAAATCCCATCGGGCACAAGGCTTGTTCTCTATGATTTAAGGTGCCGCTCCACACCGCCCATGGCGAAGCTACACACGTGGACTTAGATTCCCTTTGTATGAAAATGCAGGTAGGGTCATCCACTGTAACACACGGCCATGCTACACATGGATGCGTGTCTGATAAATAAACGAACCAGGCAACAAACGTGGCAAACCTCTCCGAGCACATCCTATAGTCCATTCACAGGTAATTTACCTCAGATTTTGTTCTACTGTCAAACTCACAGTAATCCTTATTCTCATAACAATAAGGTTGTTATTGTGTTGCTGCCACTGACTAGTCTGTTAAAATTACATTCATCTTCATTGCCGTTACAATAAGGTTATACTCGTAGTTGGATTGCTGCTGTCACAGGTGAAATACCTGTGAAAAGACTGTATAGCAGGAACGAAAGGATTTTTTTTGTAAAAGGTAAGCTTAAAGGTTTTCGGAGTACATATCTTTAATGTAATTATATTAGTTTTCTTTATAATACTGACTGTGCCATTTTTTAAAGGGAAGCAGGTAGGAATCGAGTAGTATGGAACCTGCGCCACTGCTGTATAGTCTGTTTGCGAAGTATCTGATTGAAGCATAAACAAACCATGTTCAGTTTGAATTCCCACCGTTCAGTTTGAATCACTCACCAAGGTGTAGTACTACACTCATCTGACAAGGTAGACCCCAGGTGTCCCCCGTGTGACCCCGCTAGCAGGCCATAATAATAGAAAATCAATTGTGTCTCATTAGCGATGTTTAATGAGTTATGAAGGATTAAAACTTAAATCTGACCAGTTTTTCCAACTATTAATGTTTGAATAACAATATTGAGTTTGAGAAGAGACCAGATGGATTGACCATAATGCCTTGGAAGTTAGGTCGGCGTTAGCTGTGGGATTCAACATGTGTTGACACCCTTGCGCCATCCCATATTCCTAGCACAGCGGGCTGTGCTGGGGCGGCTGCTGCAGGTGCAGAAAACCTCAAACGGCGGAAATATTCCAATCTTATTGGAACTTCTAAATTTGAACCGTTTCGGGTTGAAGCTCTAGGGTCATGGGGTCCGAGTGCCCACTTACTTTTTCGAGAAATTACCAAGCGGTTAGTCGACTCTTAACGTGACCAGAGAGCTGGCCTATTTTTTGGCCACAAAATCAGCATTGCCATACAATGTGGCAATGCTGCCAGCCTTTTGGGCACTTTTCCTTTTGACAACGATGCAGACGAATTTTTTCATGGCCTTTTCTTTCCCCTCTCCTTTTTATATGCTTTTAAATTATGTAAATATAAGACTATTAAATTATAATTGAAAAATCATCGCCGAAAATAGAGGTTATAATAAAATTAATATCTATTGTCAAATGAAAAACATCTTCAAAGTGATTTAAAATTAGAATTTCGTGTTTACGTTTTCATGTATTCAAATAAAAGCACTCATTTTTAAATGGCACTATATAGTTTCATCTACAGGTAGCCGCTAACCTACGCTTTCCGTTCCAATTGTTTAATTTTCAACAGTTACTTTGGAACAGCACACGTAACAATGTACGGTCGACTTTATTTTTGTCCAAGTTTACTAAACGATAAAATAACGTCAGTTTCCGTTGCCAAATCACCCAAAAAGTCCAATCTACATTTAAATTAACATATTTAGTGAATCTCTCCTCATCCATCTAAATCCTTGACCTACAAAAAGGACAATTAATATGGAACAAGTAATTAAGACAATACAGTAATAAATCTATTCGCTGTCTGCTTTATTCTTCCTTTATTTGCTAAAGTACGTTACATTTACAACTTTTTAAGTGCACCTTAATTGCGTAACGCACTATTAATTAGACTCTGAATAATTATTAAGGATATTGCTAATCCATTGCTTCATAATGTTCGAAAAATTTGTCTGCTCACCAACGTAAATAACGCAGTGAATGTTGTTGAACTGTCAAAATGAAAGCCATTCCTACTGTTAGTGTGTTATGCAATTACTACGCCGACCCAGACATTAGTGAAATATGAATATATTCCATACTAAACTGCCTCATTGGTCTAGTGCAGCATGAGGTTCGATTCCCGGGTCAGGCAAAGTGTTATTTCGTTTCTGTCTGGATTTGTGCCCGGTTGATGGCAATAGGCTCGCCCTCTTGGAGCTTAAACTCATGGGACTTAAACATACCTGGCGAAATGTGGGTGTACTATAGGTAAACCTCTGCCCAACCCTTCGCGGAAAGAAAACGAAATTGTATGTTATGTTTAAAGTACATTTTTCCACAAGAATTGTTCTAGATGATTGTGTAAAACCACATCAAAATGTATGAAATTGTTTAGAAGTTAAAAGCAAATACGCTGACAAACGACTGTTTTTGTTTATAACCACATATGTCGTATTTATTCATTAATCTAATAGACAAACTACATTATTATTAAAACAAAAGGATCAACATCTAACAAAATCTATACAAATACCACGACAACAGTATGTATACCTTCATAATTATGATATATTTTACTTTTTTTCCATAGATACTTATGTTTTATTGAATAATCTCAATATTGCTGTTCAGGATTGAAATTGCGTAATACGTTCGATAAGAATTTGTTGACCTTACCGAAATTACGCATAAATGGGGAGATGACGAAATATAGAACTGAGTTCTCATACACCTTGAGATAATCTACGAAGCAATCCCAATATAGCGAATGATACATTAAATATTAAAAGAGCTGTAGCGGCATCTATTACGAAACATGCGAGCTACGCGCTATACTGACATCACGCAAAATCCTGCATCGCGCAAACAGAGTTTTCCGCGCAACTAGCATATCTACAACGTCCCGACATTAAACGTCGGGCAGTTGCTCACCAGACTAGACACCCGTCTGGTCGGAGGATCCTCCCTTTTCTATGGAGGTATGAGTGAACTTGACACTCTGTTCCTCATACCTTTAAAGAGCGTTATGTAAAAGTATCTTCACATTATGCCTGTATTTCCCGAAGGGTTATGCAGAAGTATACCTATCATAGTACACCCACATTTCGCCAGTTATGTTTAAGTCCCATGTGGGGTGCGAAGGGGGGGGGGGGCTTGCACATACATGTGTGTGTATTATACATTATTAAATGAGCTTTAAGTAGAGTAACGGGAATATTATGTTATTGAATTTTAAACGTATCATAACGTCAAGCCTATATTCCGCCTAGGGGTAGGTGGCACTGTTTCTCTGCCATTTTTTCCATGTTATACCTAGAGAAAAAAAGAAAGAAAGGAAATATTAATTACTGTCACAGAAACACGTGTATAAAATATTATTTACTGTCATAGAAACACGTGTATAAAATATTATTTACTGTCATAGAAACACGTGTATAAAAAATATTATTTACTTTAACAGAAACACGTGTATAAAATATTATTTACTTTCAAAGAAAAAAAAACAAGTTATACTTTGAATACCTACTAAGTACGAGTATAAGGGTCTTTAAGGGGCAAAATAGTTCTCATTTTCTGGAAAAAAAACTATTATGAATTATATCATGGAAAATATGAACAACACTTTAACCAATCACACTTAAGACAAATGGCATGTTTTAAAAAAAAAAAAGATTATTGTTACACGATACACGGTTACACGGTTACGGGTACGGGTATACGGTTGTTTGTTGATTGTTGTGTTGTGTACACGAGCACTAAATAAAATAAAAAACGTAATGAACCAAAAAAACATACGGATTCATCGACTCCTTTTTTAAGTCGGTTATCTACACCTAATTCGGGAGAAGCGAAACTGATTTACGAATAGGTTGCTGCATCACTATCTCCCTCGCTTACGCAATAATATATTTTTATTAATAATATTATAATTACGTGTAATACTTAGTTAGATTAGGGTATGATGAGGCTGACGTACCTTTGTAAGGTAAAAGCCTCTAAATAAATAAAGAATTAAAAAATAAAAATAAAACGGATTCAAAAAGACTTATTGAAGTCAGATTTCTTAGGAGTTTTACCTACCCGTTAAAAAGGTATAAAGATACATAAAACCTCTTTCCTTATAGCGTAATGCGTAGGCGTGGAACATGCGTTTTAATTTCTCGCTCCGTTCACGCGGTAACCTTGTCAGTGCGAAATTTATTGCCGTTGAAAATGTATAGGCTTGCTTGCTATTCCAAGGATTATCTGCCTACCCATTTTGAAGGAGGGTTTTTAATTTGTTTTTTTTTACTAAATTGTTTGTATTGGAGAATTGACTTCAATTAAGATTAGAGACCCGCTTTTTAAGCGTTAGGTTGCCGTTTTCAAAATCTGTTAAGGAAGAACGGTGCATTTATTTTTATTTTGACGTCTTATCGTTGTAGTTTTTTTTAATTTTATGACGTGCAATCAAACGTAAAGCATTTATTTCAAATAAACCAATTACAGGCACTTTTGAATTGTCAAGGGGTCGGTCAGTCTGAAAAATGAAGCTAGTTGCCCCAAAGTGTAGTAGGTACCTATGGAGAAGAACTGGCAAGAAACTCCATGGACACTCTTTTAAATCAACATATAGTAACAAAAAACAAATTGTTGACATCATTCATGTTCAAATTAAACATGTGAGAACGATGTAGAAAGACCTGCACGTTTAAAGTATCCGTAATAAAAAAAATAAAAAAACGATTCAAAAATTTAAATTAAAATAAGCCATAGCAGCTAAGAGTTGACCAGTCCCTACTGACGGCGCCCGTTCACGAACATGTCGTTTGGATCAGCACCATTCAGCTCAACCATTTTGAAGGGAACTTAATGATCCAACACACACGCCACCACCAGCGAGACATTTGAGTGAGCATGACAGACTCTCAGCCGCCAGGGCACATTCAAATCAATGAAAGACAAACCTAGTAAATGGTAGCTTTATAGTAGGTACATAGTACTCACACATGTGCTATGCAATTATACAATACTAAAAGATCTAATTTATATAATACAAAGATAGTTTTTCCAATCTTCAGCAGCTCCAACAATATTTTCGAATGCTAATCAATTAATTTATGCGCCCCTGTGGAATAGGACCAGTGTTGAGCCAAGCACCCTTGTCAGTGTTGTAATCCCTCAACTTATAATATGCTTGGCCGCATAGTGTGCATTGTATACAAGATTTAAATTTCGTTTCTTTCAGTTGGAGTATGTGATGTTTTTTACTGTAACATTTTAACAGTTCCCCATGAATGATGAGTCTTATTTAGCCAGTCTGAAACCTGGTTGAACTAATTGGTCCCTATTTCTAGGCATATAGTTGTGCCTTTCACCTCTTTTACTGAAAAGATTTAAAAAAATCCCTATGTACATGATGTTTTCATAGTTATATTGATAAGGTACCGTCATGATGTTAATTTTTTTAAACAGTTCCCTCAGAGAATCGCGCCTGCGGAGGCAATATATTGCTCTGATGTCTCTTTTCTGCAGAATAAAAATAGACTCGATATCTGCAGCCCGTCCCCATAGTAAAATACCGTAAGACATGATACTATGAAAGTAACTGAAATAGACTAGCCTCGCAGTATCTACATTAGTTTCAATTTATTGATGGAATTTTCTTACAGCATATGCTGCAGAACTTGGCCGTCCTGCTAGAGATGTTAAATGAGCTCCCATTGCAGCCTTGAGTCAAACGTGATCCCCAGGAAAACAGTTTTATCAACGAATTCTAGTTTCTCTTTATTCAATACTATGTCACAATCACTACTTTTAACATTCGGTAAAGCAAATCTTATGCATTTAGTTTTTTCCCATCTAATACTAAATTATTAGCAGTGAACCAATTATGTACCTGCAGTAGGGCGTTATTTACGTCGTCGAGATTTGATGCACGTCTATTTATCTTAAAAATTAAGGAAGTATCGTCAGAAAATAATACCATTTGTGGTTGTTTTTTTAATAAATGGAGTAGATCGTTAATATATACTAAAAAGAGGAAAATACCTAATATTGAGCCTTGTAGAACACCCATTTTTACTTTTAAACTACGTGAATTGATACCATTTATTTGAACTTTTTGCTGTCTATCATTTAAATATGATTCTACTAAACTGAGCGCAATTTTATCTAGTCCGTAATGCTCAAGTTTTAAGATTAAGGTTTCGTGTTCAACGCAGTCAAATGCCTTGGAGAGATTACAAACGATTCCTATGGCATCTTGGGCCCCCTCCCACGCTATAAATAACGTGACAAATTTTGTTGGTGTTATAATGATTAAGCATCTGATTGAGCATTACCTTTTCGAAAACCTTGCTGAATACCGGCAACACGGATACTGGTCTATAATTGTTGGTGTCTTTGCTGACACCAAATTAAAAAAGTGGTATAACCCACTGTATTTCATTAAATCCGGGAAGACTCCTTGATCTACACACAAATTAAATGTCAAAGCTAAGTATGGTACTATAGTCTCGATTATGGATGTACAAACTTTGATTGATATTCCGCATATGTCTTTGGTCAATTTGATTTTTATTTGCCGAAAAGCTTTTATAACTATCATAGGGTTCATATGTTTAAATTGAAATTCAACCGGGCAGCCTGGAACGTTCGCTCTTAATAAATGAATTGAGATATCCGATGGGGAATTTAAAGCTTCCGTCGTTTTAGATGGTATATCAGTAAAGAAATTTACATTTTCTTGAGCTACTTTTAAGTTAGAGCCACGTGAAGTCTCCAATGTATAATCAGTGCATCGTATTTATTTCCTACTAGGTTCGTTATTTATAACTTTCCAAACGGTTTTTATTTTATTTTCTGCGGATTTGATGTTGTTGCTAATGTACAGGGCTTTAGCTATCTTGCAGGTATTCCTAATAATTTAGGAATATTTAGCAACATACTTGTTAAAAGTTTATGTTATACAGCTCGAACACTCTTTCCCTGGTTATCCTAATACCTCTAGTTTCCCAGTCACTAAATATAAAGTTAGGGCAAATATTTTTTATTTTCTTTTAAAAGGTTTATCGAATTCATTGTGCACTACTGAAAAGAAATTTTCATACTTATTTATTTATTTATTTTAAAAAAGGTACACCAACAGCTTCTGTATATAAAATATCACATAACAGTGGGTAATATACAATTTATTTATATAACAATACAATTTATTTGCATCGTTCTTAATATGGCCTAGAACATTTAACTTATTATTAAGGGTACTATAGAATCTCAGTCATTGAGAGGATCCAGCAATTGGGACTCGAGGTGGCCCTGCACAAGTCTGAGGCCATGTGTTTTCATGGTCCTCGGAACGCGCCACTCTCGGGTTCCCAAATAATGGCGGGAGGGGTTCACATCGGCGTCGAGTCGACGATGAAGTACCTGGGACTCGTCCTCGACAGCCGGTGGAACTTCGTCGAGCATTTCCGACGTTTGGCTCCCAGACTGGACCGGGCTGGGGCTGCCTTGAAGCGGCTCCTGCCCAATCTAGGGGGTCCAAACGCCTCCTGCCGGAGGCTCTACGCGGGGGTCGTGCGGTCCATGGCCCTTTACGGGGCACCGGTGTGGGCGCGTTCATTGAGGCTCCGACCAGCACGCCGTTTGAACGCGTCCCAAAGGGTCATGGCCATCCGGCTGGTCCGGGGATACCGCACGGTCTCCTGTGAGGCGGCGAGCCTCCTTGCCGGATTGCCGCCATGGGATCTGGAGGCAAAAGTCCTCGCGCACATTTGGGAGTGGCGCGAGGAGGCGAAACGCCGGGGCGTTACTCCGCTGCCGCGAGAAATCGCGGCACAGCGGACAGAGCTCCGGCGGGATCTCATGGCGGCATGGAGAGTGCGACTGTCGCAACCCAGCG
The DNA here is from genome assembly GCA_916610205.1 of Griposia aprilina. NCBI lineage: Eukaryota > Metazoa > Arthropoda > Insecta > Lepidoptera > Noctuidae > Griposia > Griposia aprilina. Next base: position 16,381,730 of record OU744305.1, read on the forward strand.
CTGGGCACGCCACAATTGCGGCGGTAAGTCCCCTCTTTGAGGAGTGGCTTGAGAGGCGCCACGGCGTCCTCACCTTCCGCCTGACGCAGGTCCTCACCGGACATGGCTGTTTCGGGAGGTTCCTGTTTCGGATAAGGCGGGAGGAAACGCCCGGGTGTTGGCATTGTGTGGATCGACCGGAGGACACGGTGGAGCATACGGTGGAGGTCTGCCCGGCTTGGGCGGAGCACCGCCGTGTCCTGGTGGCGGCGATCGGCGGCGGCGATCTCTCGCGTCCGGCCCTGGTTCGGGCCATAGTACGGAGCGAGAGAGAATGGGAAGCAGTCACCTCCTTCTGCGAAGCAGTAATGCTCGCGAAGGAGGAGGCGGAGCGCGTGAGGGAGAGGCAATCATTGCGCCCTCACGCCCCTAGTCGCCGCAGGAGGAGACACCCTGGGCGTCGGGAGTCCATAGCCGACTCCCGGCCACCGTAGGCGCGGGCCTGCGGACGGCGAGCAATGGGCAGCTCGCCGTCCGGTAAGGACCAGGCCCGGGTCGACGGCGCGTTGTGTTCCACGCGCGCCTCAAAGAGTTGTCAGCAAAATTGACGGGGTCCGATAGGGCCGATGCCTGCCGGGGTCGCGGATTGTTCGAAAGAGTTACCGTGGCCCTGGCGCACAGGCAACTGAAGGAACACGGGTGGGTTTTAGTCAGTAAGAGTCTGACACGCCCTTCCGCTCCGCCCAGAGCGGGAGAGGTCATTTGATGATTTCCCATCCAAAAAAAAAAACAAAAAAAAAAAGGGTACTATAGAATCTATTTAATTTTCCAGTTGTTATTGATCTAAATTGTATTTGCACTTTTTGCAATGGTGTTTTAAACTTAAAGGATACTGTTTGTCCACTATGATCAGACGGCAGATAATTTACTATGGATTTCTCTAAATAATCACAACCGCAGAAAACATTATCAATACAAGTAGCAGTAGTTGGAGTTACTGTAATTGTTTCTGTAAAAACATTAGATAAATTGAACGATTTAAAAAGGCTTAAAAATATTAATATTAAAATCACCACAAATAATTGCGGCTTTGTTACTGGATGCAAGTTTCGATAGGACATCTTCCATGATTGATTCAAATAAAGAAAAGTTTTGATAATTAGGGGGTCTGTAAACGCACACTACAATATGTTTATCTAGCTCAACACAGGACAGTTCGATGCAATGTTCAACTGATAAACCAACTACGAGTATGTCTCTAAGTTGCTTAGATTTTAAACAATTTTTTATCAAGATTAGAGAACCTCCACGCAGCATAGATTTACGATCAAAACAACTGCCCATACTATAGTTCTCATAATTAATTAGCATTTGGTAATCCTTTAACCAATGTTCAGTAAAACAAACAATGTCAATTTTTTTTTTTCAAAAAAAAATCAATTTCTAATAATTTGGAAGGAACCTTGAATATTTTGATAGGCATTCTGCTGATCTCCTTTTCGAAAATTTCTTACTTAAGAGCAAGAAGATACCTTCTTGTTGTCATTAGGTATAGAAATATTCTTACTGGTACCTTCTGTTGTCTTACAAACCAGTTTAAATGATTATCCGGAGTTAACCCCAATACTTCAATCTTATCACCAGGCAGTGAGCTCATAGTGAGTGAGGGACATGGAACGTCCTTCGTACAATTTGTATAACTACTTATAGCAATAGGATAGTAACCCAGTCCACACTGGGCCCGCGTGGTGGATCATGGCGCCTTCTCGCAGAGAGGAGGCCTGTGCCCTAGCAGTGGGAACATTATAGGCTGAGTATGCCATAGTAAAGTTCTGTGTCCAGAAGTTAAGCAATTGTTGATAGTTTTTATTTATTTATTTAAACTTCTAGCACACAATAAGGTACAAAGGCGGACTTAGTACCCTACTTTGTTATGTGTGCACACCGTGGCGCACACTTCGATTAAGTTATAGAGTAAACACTATGGTTCTTCTCTAAGGAGGCTATGTTATATATGGCCTCTCAGGCTCCTAATAAAAGTATAGTATTGAATGTACGCCTTTTATGTAACAGTGGTGACTAGCAAAATTTATATAAAACAGTTAACTGAGCTAACACAAATAAAATATCAGTGGAATGAAGATTGAAGACATATAGATCCGTATCACCTTCCATTTAATAGTTTTAGCAGGAATAGTTTTTGCCGAAAGACCAGCTAGGTTTTATTAGATCGGAAAGCGACCATTAATTTTTTACGTACCTACATTGTACAGAACGGACAACGTAACGTAATGGCTCACAGATGTTTCTCATCTAGGTTTTTCTCACACTATTGTTGTTATTCTGAAAGCCTGCAGACTCTTTGGCGTTGTATATTTTTTTGTCGAAGAATAATAATACCAGCCTATTAATACCTTAGGGCAAAGGTCTCTTCTAATACAGAGAAGGCATGAGAATTAATCACCACACTTTCTCAAGCCTGGTTGGCGATTTCAAACTAATATTAACTACTAGCTGCGCCCCGCGGTTTCACCCGCAGTGGTATGAAATATACTTTACGACCTACCAAATGTACACAAAATAAAAAATAAAATCGGTCAAGCCGAGATTTTTATATATTAGAAGATAAGTCTAGGTTTCCTCACGTTTTTTTTTTTTCCTTCACTGATATCAATAATATCCAACATAGACTCAGAAAGTACATGAGATATGAATTGAAAAAGTCAGATTGGTACTTACCCGGATTTGAACCCACAACCTAATTCACGAGAGGCAAAGATCTAGGCCTAGCCGCAGAGGTCACCTGCTTCGTGTACCGAGATGAAATAATAAACTATTCTCTAATAATGTATTTTTTATGGCGACCAAAGTTTATAATAAACTACCAGGTTTTTTTAAACTCTTAACTTTGGAAAATTTAAACGTAAATTATTAAATTATCTCAAAAGTAAATGCTAGTACTCGACTAATGATTTTATGAATGATAAGTAAACATAAATTTTAGGAATTATCTGTATTATTCTCTGCGCATTATCTTTTTGACTTAATTCAATCATTTTGACATTTTTCTATTACTAACATTTGACTAATTTGCAATTTGAATGTTATCCTAATTCATATAACTCAATGTAATATCTGAGAAGCTAACTAACACCCGAAAATATATTTGTACGCTGGAAACGGCAGAATATTCTGAACTATAAAAATTATGTAACATCTCTGTAACAATATTCTGACAAATAAAACCTTTAACACTGGCAGGCTCATTACACGCACTACTTTACATATAGAGTTGTTACGGTTTCACAAATGGTTATTTCTTGTTTGATTAAGAGCCTACATAACCTACATTAGAGATATATACGTCTTCAGTATCAAATACTCCGAGTTCATGCCATAGACATTTACACGAAACACCAATTTATTTTCTTTAGTTAATCTTTATAACTTTAACATACATACATAAACTCACGCCTTCTTCCAATGGGGGTAGGCAGAAACTACAGAACGCCACCTGCTACGATCCTTACATACCCCTATTGCCTCGTTTATGTTCATATATCTGGTCATACGCGCACGCCGGTTCCGAGTACTACACACCTGACCATTCTAAAGAACATCACCAATAAGGTTACTATATGTCCTCATAGGGCCTTTAAGAACCACGGCAAAGAAAACAGCGCAATCAAAAATATTCAATAAAGTACTTAAGGTGGAACCTTCAGGGTAGCCCGCGAAATTCAAATTTTGTTACGTTTTTTGCAATTTGCAGGTCACTGTCAGGTTGTATTTTGATTAAAATATGATTCGCGACCGTAAAAAACATGGCTTTAAAGAATTATAATCATTAGAATCAGCAATACATCTCGATAAGTTCATATTACCCTGTTGAATGACTATTTCATGAAATCATGACATTTGAAGGCAATTCTAACTTAAGGAGTTGTATTGCTGATTCTAATGATTATAATTCTATAAAGCCATATTTGATACGGTCGCGAATCATATTTAGATCACCATACAACCTGATACTGACCTGCAAATTGCAAAAAGCGTAAGAAAATTTGAATTTTGCGGGTTAACTTTGCGCATCCCCCATAAGGCGAAAGCGCCAGTTTAAATTTTCTTTTTTTGCGATTTGCAGGTCAGTGTCAGGTTGTATGTTGATCAAAATATGAATCGCGACGGTAACAAATATGTATTTCCAGAATTATAATTATTAAAATCATCAATTCGACTTCCTAAGTTGGAATTGACTTCAAATGTCATGTTATCACGAAATAATCATTCTATAGGGTAATTTGAACTTACAAAGTTGTATTGATTATTTTCGCGGGATACCTTAGCTGAACCCCCTTTAAATAATGAAATTTTGTGATTCTTTTTTATTAATTATCACCTTTAACTTTGTTAGACCATCTATGTAATACATATGGAATGTAACAAAGAATTGAGTATTGAGTATGTTTTTAGAACTTACAACCAAGGACTAGAAAAAAAGGACTCCGAGCCACGCGTATCAAAAGTGAAGCACTATAAGTATGACCGTTTGTACAAACATGCCTCACGCACACATTTACATGATAAGGTGCCGACCGGCCGCCACTACGGCGTTCATTGTCGGTACTGTTTACGTCAAGTAATAAAATTAAATAATGCCTTCTTGTGTTGTGAAATGGTGTATAAATAATTCTACATTCCAGAAAAACATATTCCAAGTAAGCCACTTCTTTACATACACACACATAGATCGGTACGGTGCTTCACTTTCGATATTTTCGATTTTCGCGTGGCGGGGGGTCCTTCTTTTTTTTCTAGTCCGTGCTTACAATATTTAAATACCATACCTAATGATATCTGAAGTATCTCTTTACGGTTTCCTTAACATCCGCACTCACTCTAAAAATAATATCAATTGAAAAGAGATCTTACTGCAACGGTGACTACTAAACAAAATTGAATGTGATCGTTCAATAAGCAATGAAGTTTGGATTCTAAACGGATTGGGACCGGCTGTAATACACAGGGTATAAAATACAGTAGTCCAACTTTGTTATAGCAAACTTTTACACGCACAATATTCATCACGACCACACACAGCCCGACTTCACCCACTGCTGGGCATAGGCCTCTCTTTTCTTATGTAAATCTCCACGCTCCTTCTTATGTTTTTTTTATTCCCCGCGTTCCTGTGGCAGCTTCATCCAGGTTCTACCCGCGATATCAAAATATGTCATCCTCCCATTTCCTTGCCGCTCATAATCTATATTTTTCCCACTTTAACAGCTGAACAGATTTGTATATGGCATATGGATAGACCATGACCCGGGTAACGCCATACATTCAATCCCGGTGGTACATTTCAGTGGGATAATTTCTGACATCCAAACCGGCGAAGCAGCGGACTAAAGCTATTAACAATAATTTATTTTGAACAAAGAACTGTACATACATAAACTCACGGCTTCTACCAACGGGGGGTTTATATCATTATCCCTTACACATATCATTTTGCCTCGTTTACGTTCATACATCGAGATCCGGTCATACACGCACGCCGGTTGCGAGTACTACGCACCTGACCTTTCTGAAGAACATCACCAATATGGTCACTATACGTCCTTCTAAGGCGTCCCTTCCCTGAGTTTCCCTCACATATGCCTTGTAAATATCTTTAATTAGTCGCCTTTCAATCATCCATGATCAATATGACTAAACCATCTAAGCATATTCTTTTAAATTTTTGTCAATACGTCTTCTTTTAAACCGCATTGTTGCCTTAGTCTCCGTTCACACGACGGTGATCAGTACGATATTTTACGGTAAGAAGTAGGAATCACACGTAAACATCCCATTATTCATTCGGGTTAAAACAAACCCAGTATGAAACTACCATGTGATCCCAAAACTATACAGTAAAATATCGTACTGATTATCACCGTGTGAACGGGGCCCAACTATATCATTCCAGATTAGGCGTTATTTAACGAGTAAATTCTTCATAGAAACTGACTCACTGCCTCGTTGGTCTAGTGCTCGCAAGCGCTACTGCTGAGCATGAGGTCCTGGGTTCGATTCCCGGGTCGGGCAAAGTGTTATCGGGTTTTTCCATTTGGATTTTTTCGGTAGCAGCCCGGAGTCTGGATTCGTGCCCGGTTGATGGCAATAGGCTCGCCCCCTATTACATGGGCTTAAACATAACTGGCGAAATGTGGGTGTGCTATAGGTACACCTCTACCTAACCCTTCGGGGAATACAGGCGTGATGTTATGTGATGTGTTATGTAGAAAATGACAAATCAGAATCTTTCTGAAGAGACAGCAAAATGGCATTTATGAAGCTCTCATAACAAGCGATCTATAAATAGGTAGAAGATCATACCGATGCATAATCTCATGGTATTCTGAACACCAATATTCATTTAAATTTTAAGGTAATCCCAACTTACTTTGGGTTGACGCAACATGTGTTTTTAACCCCGATACAAAAGGAGGGGTGTTATATTAGTTTGACCGCTGTGTGATGCTGTGATTCTGTTATATTACTTGTGTGTGTGTCTGGTTGTGTATCCGTCTGTGGCACCGTAGCTCTTAAACGGGTGAACTAAAAAGGATGCGGTTTTTTTTATTTGAAAGCAGGTTTTCTAGCGGTGGTTCTTAGATATGTTTTTTTTTATCAAAATTGATTCAGCCGTTTCAAGGTCACCAGCTCTCCTTTGTGTCGGGGTTTTTTTTTAATTTTACCTATTATTCTTCCATACTTCTCCATTAACTGTCATCTCGGTAGTCATCCCTTTTCTCACCAAATCATCTTCCACACAGCAAATTATGTATATCTAACAGGTTTAAAGTATAAATAATGATAATTGATATTAATTTCGCAAGAAAATCACGAAACAAAATACGTTTATTTACGGTAAATACAAGAGCTGAGAAAAAACAAACAAAAAAAAGAACAAGTATTTCTGTAAATTGGTCCAAGAAAACACGTTTACACGTCAAAACTAATTTAAGTTTTTAAAACTAGATGAGTTCGGTGTTTTCTAACCAACTACTCTGAGAAGAAATACCAAAACCATGCAGATTAGTGTCAGAGGTGGTACTTTGAGGAACCATACAGGTTTGAATGGACCTGGTAGTCAGTGCACGCATTTGCCAGTAACCGTGTAGCTCAACTCAAAATTTAAGGAGCTCAACGACTCGACGAGTAGGCCATAGAAAGGCCGAATTATGCAAATCAAAGTACAGTCACACGTCAGTGGTAAAAAATTGCCTTTCAGCTGACTTAGCTTATCACCAATTTTCAATAGAATACGAGCCCAGATTATAGTGTTTTGTTTTACAACTGACGTGTGACCGACGACGGTACCACAATGTCCGATCAAACATTTTGGAAAAAAATGGCAATGTTGTCACATAAATCAAGATCTCTTGACTCAATTTTGTATTTATTTATTTTATTTTAAAGAAGGCTTACAGACTAACAAAACAACGATATTATAGAGGTATGAGGAACAGGGTGTAAAGCTCACTCATACTCTATGGAAAAGGGAGGATCCTCCGACCAGACGGGTGTTGTGTCCGGTGGGCAACTGCCCGACGGTGGATGTCGGGACCTTGTATATATGCTAGTCGCGCGGTAAACCCTGCTTGCGCCATGCAGAATTTGCGTGACCTCAGTATGACGTGTAGCTCGCGTGTGGCGATGTAGGTAGATACCGCTACAATATAAAGAAAGTATCTAAAAAAAAATGCTTTTAACAAGCCTCCACAGAGATGATGTAGAGGATTTATGGACAGAATGAACAACACAACTATGGGCAGGACAAGCCTAAGGGTAATTACATGCCAAAGAAGCCTCACTACGATACCTTGCGATCGGGGTTTAATAATAATAATAATAATTCTTTTATTGTCAGGCAACTGAGGCCCATGGATAAAATACACAAATTACCTACAAAATAACAAACTAATACATAATAAAACTCGTGTTAATAAATATTGCTTAAAACTATGTTAGTAGCACTTCACTAGCTAATTGTCCTTGCGCTGTCCTGTGGCATTTGCCCGCGGAAGCGACGGAACATCACGTCCTGTAGCCAAAGTTTTCTTCCAAGACGACGGACAAGTAACAATTTGGTACTCGCACCACGAACGCTTTAAAGTTGACGTTGCGGTGCGACTCTAGTAACTGCACCCTCGGCATGTACCTCGTTTACTGGCGCACGTACTCCACGATGTCCTCCGCCTTAGTGGCAGGTTTAGGTCGCTACCTTGTCACCTCCATGTTAAACAAATTCATGCGGCCTGAATTCCTCCTACACTGATATCGGTCGCGTACGTCAGCGAGAAATAAATAATAAAATACCGTACCGCAATACTGATCGCTCTACTGTACGGTCGTCTGCCAAGTGTGGCATTCAGCTAATCGTCGTCGGTAACAGACTGAGGGCGCTCGCACAATCCCATGCTCGTCAGTCAAGTCTCATGTAACAGGGGGCGAGCCTATTGCCAGTAACGGGATACAAATCCAGACACCATGCTGCTACTGAGAATTCCTAATGAAATAACCCAATACGTAACATTATACCCGACCCTTTTTTTTTTTTTTGGGTGGGAAATCATCAAATGACCTGTCCCGCTCTGGGCGGAGCGGAAGGGCGTGTCAGACTCTTACTGACTATAACCCACCCGTGTTCCTTCACTTGCCTGTGCGCCAGGGCCACGGTAGCTCTTTCGAACAATCCGCGACCCCGGCAGGCATCGGCCCTATCGGTCCCCGTCAATTATGCTGACATATCTTTGAGGCGCGCGTGGAACACGACACACGATTCAGCTAATCGTCGTCGGTAACAGACTGAGGGCGCTCGCACAATCCCATGCTCGTCAGTCAATCGACGTACGCGGCGCTGACGAGCGAGACCGACGCGCGTGATACGCGGCGCGTAGCAACGTACCTACGCGCCGCTGACGTCAGCGCCGCAGTGTGGTGCTAGAACACAATGTATATTCGTACGCGCGACCGACGTACACGACCGACATCAGCGTAGGAGGAATGCAGGCCTAAGAGATACGCACCCACAAGCCGAAGGATACCTCACTGAGATACATGGCTAACATGTGCGTGCCTGTCTATTATCTTCGGCAATTAATTACCCTTAGACAATTTTGACGTAGGTTGGCTTAAACTGTCAGAGTAATATCGGTTTTGTGATCATTGTAGTATCGTACAATGAACACTATTACATAACATGACGTCACGTCCGTTTTCCACGAAGGTACCTATAGTATCCCATATTTCGCCAGTTATGTTTAAGTCTCATGCAACAGGGGGCGATCCTAATGGAATAACCCAATACGTAACATTTTACCCGACCCTGGAATCGAACCCGAGACCTCATGCTCAGCAGTAGTGCTTTTGACTTCAATATTTTAAGCGTAGACCTTTTCATTATTTTATTCTGTGGTCAAATCGTATTGAGGAATAAGAAGGATTTCTGTAAGGTCGTCGAAAACCAAATGACAATAAAGAACAGTGTTCACGAGCGCACAATTGCGTACCAGGTTTTAAGGGATGGCACACACGGATGTAGGAAGTTTCTATTTCCTTATAATAAGGGTTATATTTTTGGAGTAATGGAAGTCGGAAAAACATAAATTGACAGTTTACCTACTATACTGTTTAGTAGAAGTAGTAGTATAGTGCATTAGAAATTTGTGGTCATATCTGAGGTTGTGGTACCAACCATCAAGTTGAACAACTTTCTCCATTGGACCCAGATCGTAATCGCGAAAAAAATATAAGCTTTCCCATATAAAACTTCAATATCTACTCTATTCAAATTTAAAATAAACTAAAATAATAATTTAAAAAAAAATATGAGAATATATATAACATGTGAATGAGAAATCTGCATTTTTTTTTAACACAATATTTCTCATAAATGCTGTATAGGGTTTCTGGCCTAGTGAAGAAGAAAATGAAGATTCCATTGCATTTTATGCTTTGCGAAAAATGACAGACAAACATGGCTGGCTAAATAATAGGATTTCATCGTTAGTATAATTATTTTTGGAAGATCAACACGTGGTTCTTGAATAGTACTAGCTAACAGGCAAAATAAAGGCATTAATTTCATTTTATAATAATAATATAAACAAATGTATAAAGATGACTTAATCGGCTTCATCCCGACTGATCCCTAGTCCCAACTCGCCCGATCTGTATACTTTTGCGCCTTCTAGCTATACATGTAGGTAGATATCTACCTACATGTATAGCTAGAAGGCGCAAAAGTAGTGATGGTAAGAAAAGTGCTTGCATTGTTTGTATTTATTTTTATTCTGTCATCACAAATCACAGTTTTTACAATAATTAAAGCTCTCTGATAAAAAATCACAGGCTGTATATAGAATAATTTAAACTATCGCATAAGAAATCACAGTTTGTATAATAATTAAAACTCTGCTAAAAAATCCGTCTGTGTATAATAATTTAAATAAACTATCATCTAAGAATAATTAAAGCTATATTTTATTTTAAACAATAAATTGGGGACTGATTTACTGAGTTCTTCTTTTAATAACTCATACAATTGGCATTGTTCCTTCATCGTACGCCCTTGACAGCTCAGAAATTCTGTCGACTTTTGCCCACTGCGGTTATTGAATTTTATGAGTGTTTTGATCGGGATGCAGGCATTAATTATTTAATCATTAATAACTACCTACTTATTTAAACGGAATCAAAAAGTTATTTTGTTAAAAAATATATAGAAAAAGATCAAGAGCAAAATTTATACGTGATAGGTACTTATTTTCTACATCGTAGCACTTTCCCGACAAATTGTACCCTTGCAGCTAATAGGCATATAAAAAAGCGGGCGAGTTGGGACTAGCGATCAGTCGAGACGAAGCCACTTATGCTGCCCGTCTTTTTCCAACTACGAGTATGCTGGGGTTGGCTTCCAGTCTTACCGGATGCAACTGAATACCAGTATTTTACATGGAGCGACTGCATATCTGACCTCCAACACGATATTCCTTGGTAAGACTGGTTGTCAGGCTTTTGGAGTTCTGACTACCCGTAACGACTATCAAAGATCTACGATTGACAGCCGCGACCAACGGCTTAACGTGCTTTCTGAAGCACGGAAGGTAACGTTAATCGTTAACTCGTGATAGGAATTGGATTTTAGATGTCGTTGCGTTAAGGATATACTTTGGTAAAAATGGTATGGGCTGTGGAAGTTTAGGCAGGACATGAAAAATATATAAAAGAAGGGTGTATCATTAGAGTTTGTAATAGTTATTATTTAGAGACCAAATTCAAATCAAAATAGATTTCAGAACGTGTTATTCGGGGCGCGGCGCGGGCCCCGCGGTGTTCGTTCGGCAAATACTGGGTACTTAATTAACGATTAACGGACTTATGGAAAGTTAATGAAAGTTAATGAGTCCGTTAACAATTTTTAAAGTTAACTTAAAAGTTAATCCGTTACTCGAAATGTTAACTTCGTTAATTAACGATTAACGGATTAACATCTTGTGCCCAGCTTTGTGAAAAACTTTAGCTTTAATCTGACATATCTGGCCGGGAGGGGTCGCCCTAGAAGGACATAATTAGTGAACTTATTGCTGTTGTTCTTCAGAAAGGTCAGGTGCGTATGACTCACAACCGGCGTGCGTGTATGACCGTAAACGAGGAAAAAGGAGTATGTAGGGATCGTAGCAAGTGGCGTCCTGTAGTTTCTGCCTACCCCCATGGGAAGCAGGCGTGAGTTTATGTTTATGTGAATCAGCCACATCGTTCTCCAATTACACAAACAGAAAGTTAAAAGCATTACGCTTTAATATAATATAAACAAATGTACAGCAGTGTTATTCTCTAAGGATACAGGTTTGCGCGCAGCGCTGCCGCAGCGACGAAACAGTGGCGAATCAACTTGTTTCGCCGCTGCGCCAGCGCTGGCATCAGCGAATAGCGAATCAGCGAATAGCACTCCAGATTGCAGTGAGCAGTGGTGGCTCAGTGGTATCACGTCAGGACACGTCTCTTTAGATAACCCCACAGAAAAAAGGACGTGTCGCGAAACGGTATTTCCATTATGATTTGTTAGAAAAATTGGGTCGTTTTTGAGTCGTTTATGAACTTAAAGGAAACTTACAGAAAGTACTGCGATGGTCATGTTCTTATAGACCGTGCCTCATGAATTTGCCGCAGTTTAACTAACCACACATAGACATAAAAAATCTGCAAAATTTGGCGTCATATCTGGATGGGTGCTAAAAAAAATCGTATACATCCGAATTAACCACCCTATATAAAGAGGACTATAATATCCTTGTAACATAGTTTTTGCCGTCCATTGAAAGTATTCTAAAGCACAGGAATTTTTCCGGTTTTTCCCTATTTTTGCAAAGTACCCTTGTTGACAAAATTAACACCACATTATAAATTAGACTCACATACCAACACTTAAAAGCCCATGAATAATTTAAATTTAAGCAACAGTCGGTCTATATGAATTTGGGAACACACCCTTGAGTATCATCTACACTAAGACACGTGTCCCACCGCCCTCGAGGAAGGGACTAGCTATTAACGCTCTAGGGTAACGCCTCAGCTGTAGCCCGCCAAATTCAAATTTTCTTTGTTTTTTTGCAAATTGCAGCTATGTTTAACGTCGTATGTTGATCAAAATGCGATTCACGACTACAGGAATGATATATTCACTGAATAATTATCATCAATTTCATATCAATTGTCAAACTTTGAAAATTTGTTCCACCTAAGAATTTTCATATGAAATATTCTGAAAAATTCTTAGGTGTAACAAATTTCCAAAGAAAGGTAGAACACTCGCTGAGAGACTCACGCATGGAACATACGCATACCAGCGAGAAATCGCTCGTTTCCGTCACGCACTCGCTGCTCGTTGTTCGTCAACTCGTTTTTAGTTGCTAGCTTTACTCGCTTCTCGATAATCACCGGTGGCGGTGGGACAGGTGCCTTAGTAGGGATGAGAGTATGTTATTAATCCTCTAATTAATACAAAACAAACTTTTGCGAATTATTTATTGTGCTCATTAAGATTCGGGAGTTTTTTTTGGAGTGTTTGCTAAGAATGACAATTTATAGCATAATAAATAAGTCTTAGAATTCTCTCGCGGGTCTAGTAGTCGCCAGTGATACCGTTGAACATGAGGTCCAGGATTCGATTACAAGGTCGGGCAAAGTTTCATTGGGTTTTTTCATCTAGAATTTCTCAGTAGCAGCCCGGAGTCTGGATTTGTGCCCAATTGATGGCAATAGGCTCGCCCCCTATTAGGTGATAAATGATTTTATTTCTGTAAGTAGGTTTGTACAAACACTTACACATAAATCAAATTTAAATCATGTAATATCTTATTTAAATATATATTTTTTTTCTGTACGTCTGTATGGCACTGAACTCCTCCTAAACGGCTTGACGATTAAACGAAACGATTTTAATGACATTTTTTTTTGGGTGTGTTTGAGTGGGCTCTGGATGGTATAAATTCACAATTGGACCCGGTAGGTGGCGCTGTTCGGGCAGGACAACGTCTGTCAGGTCCACTATTAATTTATATAGTTACAACTCTGCTTAACCCTTCGGAGATTACAGGCGTCTTGATTTATATACAGCTCTGCTGTTTTAACTGATGTTTACTAAAAATGTAGGCAGGGAACGATACAAATTAATCTAAGTATGTAAAATACGTGGCCATCAATAATGCACAGATAAAGAAGAAAAAAAAGACATAATTTAACAAAGTTAGTTCGAGTTAAAAATATATTTAATCTGTCTAGACTTTTCCGAACTATATTGGGGTCAGCTTCGGCCTAACCGGTTGCAGCTAAATACCACTATTTTACATGGTACGACTGCCTGTCTGACCTCCGCAACCCAGTTACTGGGTAACACGATACTCCTTAGTTAGTCTGACTGTCAGACTTTTGGGCTTCTGATTAACCGTAAGGACTGCCAAAGATTTACGAATGAGAACAGGGACCAACGGCTTAATGTGCCTTTCGAGGCACGGAGAAATCTCTCGGATAAGTAATGGATGGTAACCCATCCACGAACCGACCGCGGAAAACGTAGCTTAGAACTCCTCTCACTAGAGCCTTGCGTGTGGTGAATGAGGTTCAGGAGAGGGTTGATGTATTGTGGTGCAACAAGTGAATTCACAGAAGTTACTTTATATAAACTATGTTATTTTGATGTAGGTTAAGATTTAGGATATTTGATGTAATTTTATAGGATATAGATTAAGGATTTAGCATGTAAGCCCACTCTATCGCATTGGATCACTGATCTGTAATGGTAGTTGTAGGTAAGATTTTCGTAAATAAATAAACCTCAATCGACCCGTGTGAGTGTCATTATTTAGCTACGAGCCTACAAAAATAAAACAGGAGCTAAAAAAATTCAGAAAGTTTTCTGCGTTTAAAGAAAATCTTTCTCACACAATATTTGTTGACTGACAGCCCTTAACCAACTGTTGAAATATTTGCCAGAAAAAGGGTACAATAATTTATACAATTCACAGCTACCTTTTGTGACGTTAAATATCAGATGAGGTGGTCACTGTCGGTCGTTTGTTTTGCAGATAAGCAGTTTAAATTTTAGTGTATTTTGTTTCGGGAGTAACTTTGTTAAAGGATGGTGCTAAACATATAATGTATCTACCTATTGTAGCTTGTTAGATTAAAAGCTGACCCTAACGCTGGAAAAAACATAAGTTTGGCGTAGGATTTTGCATAGCGAAAAACGTTACAGACAGAGTTTCTCCCAAGTATTGGAAGCTGAGCATGAGTTCCTGGGTTTGATTCCTAGGGCAGGCAAAGTATTATTGGATTTTTCCATCTGGAATTTCTCAGTAGCAGCCCAGAGTCTGGATTTGTGCCCGGTAGATGGCAATGGCTCGCCCCCATTACATGGGACTTAAACGTAACTGGCGAAATGTGGGTGTACTATAGGTACACCTCTGTCTTACCCTTCAGGGAAACAAGGATAGTATGTACTGGAACCGTTTACTTATGCCACATGCTCAAACTACCGGACTTAGTATCACTATTTATATCTAGCTCCTACACGTCTACTACTTTCGAAGATAATGGAGTATAATAAAAAAAATAAAAAATAAAAATTTGTCACTATGAAACTACGAACTTTTATTCATCGAAATGAAATGAATTTAAATTTTTACTAGGTTCACGAAAATTCTCGGCAAAAATTTAAAACTAATTGCAAGTTAATATAGCTACATTAAGAACAACTTTCATAAACAGTTTAACAGCAAGTAAATTGCCAGCATTAATTTTGCTAGTCATCAAATGCATGGATAGAGTTATCAGCAAACTGTTTCCGAGCAATTTACTAAAATTTTCATTAAACAAGCTTCTGAAATTCAGAAACGAGGTACATTTATTGGGCGGTATCCGCATGGTTAGTTTTGTGGACTAATTGAATTAAGTTTTCAGTAAAATTGAATAATGGCTTTGAATATGATGTTTATGTAGCAGCATCTACAACACCACCGCGACATGCAACATGTGAGCTACGCGTCACACTGACGTCACGCAAAATCCTACATCGCGCAAGCAGAGTTTACCGCGCAACTGGCATATATACAACTTCCCGACATCAAACGTCGGGCAGTTGCCCACCAGACACGACATCCTCCCTTTTTTATGGAGATATGAGTGAGCTTTACACCCTGTTCCTCATACCTCTGTATTTATCTTCGGTTAAAAGAGTTTTGGTTTTATCGTAAACGGATTTACTATTCTTTATAATAACGACTAACACTTTGACGGCGACTACCTGAGAATTCCCTATCCCGTGCGAATTTAGAAAAATTGATTTTCCTTGTCTTTATAATAAAGGGAACCTCTGTGAATTTCAGCTTTCTAGGTCCAAGGTTGGGCGTTGATAAGTCGGTCAGTGAGTGTGTAAGTTTTTTTTTAAATATGAACTATTAATTTCGCTTCTCCAGCCAGTATATACACACACAACGCATTCTGTGCGTGCGGTGCGAGCAATAATAGATATATTAGCGAGAGTGGAAGGATATTTCAATTAACAGCTAAGCGCAGTAGTTAGTAGCTACGACGCTACGAATTTTGTAGCAAGCGTAGCAGTGCTACAACTTTTAGGTTTTTAGGTGGTAGGTCTACGCGAACTCAATGATGGAGGTAAGCTTTCATTGGTCGGGCAATGTTTTTCATTAATTTGTATATTAAGAGTTGCAATCATTAGCTTAGTTTTTCCCAACTATTTGGGGTCGGCTTCCAGTCAAACTAGATGCAGCTGATTACCAGTAATTTACATGGAGCGACTGCCTACACAACCCAGTAACTGGGTAACACGATACCGTGGCAAGACTGGTTGGCCTAAAAGAACGAACGATATTTTAAGAGAACAGTGACTCACGGTGAAGAAAAATGTAGTTAGTACTCACTACTCGTTCCTTAACCGATTGAATGCCGTAATTATAGACACAACAAAAAAAAACATTGTGTCTTGCGTGGATCTACGTTCCAGCATACGAAAGGTTAATAAGCTTGAAAAGCAGCTTTTTGCCTTGCAGTAGAATAGTTAGACTCAGATATTTTTTGATTCTGTAACTAAATAAACGATTAGAAACATAAACAGTTTTATTAGAATCAGCAATGATAATTTCTTTACAAATCTTAATCTTAACTTCCTAATCGTAACTAATATTATAAATGCGGAAGTAAATTTGTTTTTTGTGTTTTATCTTTTCACTCCTAAACCACTGAACCGATAATCATGAAATTTTGCATATACATTATCAGAGGTACTGAAAAGGCCACAGGGTACATTTTATCCAGAAAAAGGTACTGTAAAGAACAACTTCTTTCGATGATCACAACTACTTTCGCCGATCACAATTGCTTTCGGACGTTAGATAGCGGTACGTGTCTTTCAAATCATGATTGAATTATATTATTAGATACTTTAGTATTATGTCCAAAGTTTTTTTTAATACATAACATAAACATAACATCACGCCTGTATTCCCTGAAGGGTAAGACAGAGGTGTACCTACAGCACACCCACATTTCGCCAGTTATGTTTAAGTCCCATGTAATAGGGGGCGAGCCTATTGTCATCAACCGGGCACAAATCCAGACTCCGGGCTGCTACTGAGAAATTCCAGATGGAAAAACCCAATAACACTTTGCCCGACCCGGCAATCGAACCCAGGACCTCATGCTCAGCAGTAGCGCTTGCGACCAGTAGACCAACGAGGCAGTCAACCCCAGTCAAGTCAGTATTGCTTTTTAATACAATTACACAACACACACACACACACACACATCAGCAAACTCATTTTAATTTGCAGGTGTCTATGGTAAATATGACATACATACGATGACGATACGTATGAGGGTTTACATTTTATGAGTCTAAAGTGAACTCCAAAATCGTTTGACCGAACACTATGAAAATTGGTACATAGGTAAGCATATACATATGTATTTTTAATGGAGAATAATATACAGGATTTTTTTCAACCTCCATGCGGGTGAAGCTGCGGGCAAAAGCTAGTATTTTATACAGGCGAAAACATTTTGACGCTGCTAGACTTTATTATGTATTATTTTCTTTTTCATTTACATTTTTTTCATAGAAATATTAAGCTTTGACGTCGATTATCTCAATATTATGCTTTAGGTAGTAACAGCACTCCTGGGTATTTATTTTTTAAATGAAGAGCGATTATTTGAGATTCCCTAGCGGTTTACGGGTGTTTAAATAAGTAGGTAAGTGCTTCTTATTTCTGCAGAGTATCTAGAATTTGGAATTAAGTATGAAACGCTTATACCTAACGTATAAGCAAGTCAACAAGAAAATATAGGGAATTAAAAGAAACAGCAGTTTTTTGTCTTTATTTGACAAGCTTTTAAATCAACTATGCATGTAAATCAAAAGTTCATAAGGTGTACAATAAAGAGTATTTTACTTTTATTTAAACATTTATGTACAGTCACCAAAAGTGATAAGTAACCAGGGTCGATAGATATAGTTGAAGTTTCGTAATAAACCGATAGATGTTTCCGAAAAAAAAAAAATTAAATTAATAGAAAACAAACAGTACATTTAATAAATTAAATTTCATTCGAAAACATCCATCGGTTTATTACTAAACTTCAACTATTTCCGACGAACCTGGTAACTTAACTCTTTTGGTGACTGTACACACATATACAGGGTTCGTTTTCAAAGACATGCCAAATTTAAGGATGTGGTAGAAAACATCAAACTGAAAAACTTTCTCCATGGGACCAAAATATGTAGTAATCGCGAAAAATTTATCAATTATCCCATACATAACTTCAATACTTACTCGAACTTAATGAATGGGACGGGTGAATATTTTTTCGCGCTTCCCATGTTGGTCCCAAGGAAAAAATTGTTCAGTCTGATGGTCTGTACCACACCCTTAAATTTAGCAGGTCTTTGTAAACTAATCTTGTATAAGCAGACAAGCTTATCTACCCATCTTCTTCTCTCAAAGCATACCTAAATTGCAAAGCAGGGTAACGTTCTGCAAACTGCACACACACACAGAAACCCATCCTGACACACCTTTACAAATCAGCAAACTCATTTTAATTTGAAGGTGTCTGTGGTAACCACATTTCAACACAATGGCCTGGGACTGCATTACTTACTATTGCATGTTATAAAAAAATTGTATAAATGTGGAAGTAACTCGGTCTTTCTGTTACATCTATCTATCTATATAAATAAAACTCATTGTTTGTTTGTTTGTCCTTTGTGGACTCCGAAAGGGCTGGACCGATTTAGGTGAAACTTTGGTGAGTTTTTCTGCATACGCCTACGAAGGTTTAGGGTAGGGCAGAACACCACGCGAATGAAGTCATGCCGGGCAGCTAGTTTTAAATATATAAAACATAACATAATCAGCCTATAATGTTCCTACTGCTGGAACACAGGCCTCCTCTTCTCGAGAGGGAGTGGGCTGTAATCTACCATGCGGGTTAGTAGATGTCACATGTCTTCGAATTTTTAGTTGTAGGATTTTCTCATTCTCTTAAACCATTTATTTAGTGCACACAAAGGAAGCTTCAACGGCTGAACGGTTCTGGATATTTGCCACACGGATAGACCGTGACCTCGGTTAGGACATGGGATATTTTTTTCCCGGTAGTACGTTCCTCTGGTATAATTCCCGACCTACACGTAGGCTAAACCGCGGGAAAAAGGTGAAAAATCTGCCTAGCAAAGGCTAGAAAAAAAAAAACTTGAGAGGTGTCAAGGGACACCCGGATGGAACGAAGATCCATTAAAAAAAAAAACAAAACTGGCTTGCTTTCTATGAGAGACAGAGAGAGACAGACAGAGAAACACGCGCACGCCGTATAATTAATAGAAATTAAATTAAAATTAAATTACAACTATAGCAGAAAGTGCCGTTACAACTTTTGGTCTTAATTTTTTCCGTCTAGCCCCCTTTCGCAACGCGCGATAAGGAACTTCGTTCCAAAAAACCCAACCATATTGGGCTTAGTTCCCCGCCTAACCGTGCGCCGCTGAATACCAGTATTTTAAATGGAGTATCGAGTATCAGCAGACACTTTAATTTATTATGTGTTATGTAGGCAGCGCTAAAAACATTCTGTTATCCCTTGCCTGAGACGGCTACACTAGAAATAAAAGAAATATTTCAAAATTTAATCAACACACATTTCCATAATCTATTCGAATATAATGAATGATAAAATCCATGTCGTTCTTTTTTATTAAATATGGAAACGCGGAAACGGTGCGTGTTTAAAAAGCGTAAAATCATATCATTCAGCGCTCCACCGCTGTAAAAAATTGGATGCTGTATTTTTATCATATAAAGGGATTTTCAAAATGAAAGTGGGTTTGTGGGTTGACATTGACCATGGAATTTAAGTACTGTGTGAAACCGACGAATAAAAATATCGTCGTCGGCAAATTATAAGTTCAACAAAAAACAGTCAATCTATCGCTTCCTGTTATATTTTTAGGCAGATCATCATCTGCCTAACCTTTCCAAACTATGTTGGGGTCAGCTACTAGTCTAACCAGATGCAGCTGAATACCAGTAGTTTACATGGAGCGACTGTCTATCTAAACCCCATGGTAAGACTGGTTGTCAGAATGTTGGGCTTCTGACTTGACCATTGAGTTATATAACTAGAGAAGCAAAGCTCATTAAGGCGACAATAAGTGCCAGCGACCTTGAGCGAGTGGGAGGAGCATGCGAAACTTTTAAGTAAATAAAATTGCACAGAGCGTTAGCGTCTATCCGGACATTGGTCAGCGATGCACTGCCGCCCGTCGCCCGCAAGAGCCCCCGCTTCAACACGCATCAATTTTATTCGCAAAAACAACCCACCTTGATTTGTTAAACACAAAACAAATAAAAGCCGTATACACAAATTTGGGTAATTCAATTGTCTTTTAGATGGTGCAGATTTCATGAAAATACGCCCGATAGTTTTTGCGTGATTATCGTTTTTGTGTTCGCGTTAGACATTACTTTACAAATTAATTACACTATCTTATAAAAATATAATTTCAAATATTCATATATCAAATTAAGAAGGAAATAGTCTCGTTTATCATATATTTTTTGAAACAAATAAGACTATTCGTTAGACGTGATGATCAATTTGAAATCATTAAAAGTCGTAT
This sequence comes from Griposia aprilina, assembly GCA_916610205.1. NCBI lineage: Eukaryota > Metazoa > Arthropoda > Insecta > Lepidoptera > Noctuidae > Griposia > Griposia aprilina. The sequence goes on from OU744305.1 coordinate 16,402,458, forward strand.
ATCTGCGCCTTAAAATGTGTCAAAAATAGTGTTACCACAATTTGAACGCGACCGACGTAGCTTTGAAACCACTAAACATTTAAAAGTAAACATATATCTGTCTCACTTACACACGTCGCAAGAATAATACCGTCGCCGTCGCTTAGATTAGACAAAGACCGCAATATAAACATGCAATGGCGGGATGGGGTTGCCTACCCATGCGAAATTTTACCCAACTATTTTAAGCCATAACAAACGTTTAATACAGTTTTTTATTTTATTTTTTATATTTGTATTATGTATTTCTTATTGGATGTATTAGAAGTTTATAACTAATGAAATAATGAAAACATTTTATTTTTTATTTATTTATTATTAATGAAATCATACTGCGCTATGTAACATTAGTTTTGTATGTAATTACTAATCTAGTAACATACTAGTATATATCAATGGACTTGACTATCCCTAATAGCTGTCAAAGATCTACGAATGACCGCCGGAACCAATGACTTAACATGCTTTCCGAGGCACGAAGGAGTCTCGATATGTAATGCATGGTCATCCATCCATGAACCGGTCGCGGCAAGCGTAGCTTAACCTTCAATCGACCCATGCAGCTGTTATCATTTTGCCACGAGCCCCTGAAATTTGCTCAACAATACAATTAAACAAGGACTCATTATAAAAAGAAGTATTTTTTCAGGCCTCATTTTAATTGTGTTAAGTACTTAGGCTTTTGTTAAAAGCTTTGTATAATCATTTACAAAACATTTAAATGGTAATTAGGATTTAAGCAATGTAATTTATATTATATTTTCATAATTAATTTCGGTTGTGTGTTGTAGTACCAGTGTAATCGACATAATTAATGTAGAAATAAAACTGAGATAAGTACTAAATATTGTAATATTATAAATTTGAAAGTAGCTTTGTCTGCTTGTTATCTTTTCACGCCTTATCGGGTGAACGGATGGGTTAGGACTTAAGATACTTTTTATCCCGGTAGTACGTTATATTATCAGCCTATACTGTTCCCACTGCTGGGACACAGGCCTCCTCTCTGTGAGAGGGAGAGTGGGCTGTATCCACTACGCAGGCCCAGTGCAGATATGTCACATGTCTTTGAATTTTTCGTTCAAGGACATGCCGGTTTCCTCACGATGTAGTACGTGTCCTTGGGATAATTACGACATCTACGCGGATGAAGCTGCGAGCAAAACCTAGTGAAAATATTATTAATTCAGACTGCCTCGCTGCTTTAGTGAGGCCCTAGATTCGTTTAAAATTAGTGCCGTCCTTTAAATTTCTGCCTACATCTTTAGGGTCATTGGTGCAATGTTATAATCACAGATGGATCTGTGTTTGCAACGGAGCTGGAACATTGCAAATTCATGCTCAAGAACTGGCATTTGAAGAAGACGGCGACGGAACGCGGCGCAGGCTTGTGTCCGTCGGCAGTCATCTTGAGATTCCCTTTTGACACGACTTACGACGCAGCGTGTACGCATTTTGTTGCTCTGACGATTGTTTTTGTATTAACAAATAAAAACTTTATTAGGTTGTAGAACAAAGACCATTATAGTTTTATTTTGTTTACCTGCATTGATTGATCTCACCCCAACAATCTGCAATCAAAAGACATCTGGCATAAGCCACAGCTCTATGAAATCAGCATAATGGGGGCTATCGTTTTTGTGCTTTCCAGTTGGCGCCACTGGCGATTAAGGTCCTGTTGTAGTACTTTTATCTCATGTTTTGGATATATTTTAGTACCCATAAAGGGAAATGCCCACCATCCATAGACACTTCGGCCTCGAGTGCACACATTTTAAAGTATATGGATAGGCTAATATGCAATTTAAATAATGAACTGGTCAACGAATTGGTTTAAAAAAAATATCGAGGTTTTAAGATAAAATAGTTTGTAATTTTCACAAACACAACTATTTTACAATCATCCTAATTTAATATTTTATGATCATAAACATCATTTGTATCATATACAATTGGTACTTAACAGATTCTACAATCCGATGGTACATAATAATTGTAGTTCACAAAATAGATGTGCCCGCCGAAACTTATTGTGGTAAATAACAACAATTTATGTAGATTAGATGTGATTTGACAATTGACAGCCGGCGGGCATAACTCAATGTTGCCACACTATACACAAAAAATTGATAAATCGATAACGATTTTTTATTCGAATCATAATTTAATTCAAAATTATAAACATCACTGAAACTCTTAAGACTTTATGTACGTCTTTGTAAATATATTTTTATTTAACATATTCTGTTTTTATTGTGCTGAACAAATTAAGAATGATTATTAAAATGTGTGGTATTGTTTTTGCCATTATCTTATGCATTCGATATTATATTATCAACTATCAATTGGCTTGTTCATTGAATTTAATATCAATAGTAACAGCAGAACACTGTTTAAAATATAACAGATCGAATAATAAGCATTACAGATGTGATACTTATTATAAATATAAAAATCCATGAAAACATAATCGATTATTTCGTGAACGAAAATAATAATTATTGGCAACACTGCTGATTTTAGACACAAACGTGAGTTTTAATTCATTTATCTTTTCGGTACTTTTTATTTGTGCAAAAACGTTGCAATCTTGTTCAGAGAAACGAATATAATGTTAATTAAATATAAATTACGGATGTTTTTTTTACAAAAACGTAAATTGTTGTGCCTTTATGGCCAAATATGGGCATCTCCCTTTATATTATGTTTATTTTATTACATTTTAAAACTTCAAATGAATATTTAGATTATAATGTTCCTAAAATTGGCAGTTCAAGTGCTACCAAATTAGATCCTAACTTTTTAGGTACCTACTTAAAATCTTAAGCCATAATTAATCAGGAATGGCACAACCATTACAACAATTATGAATCATTCGTTAAAATTCGTGATAAAAAATCCTGCAAACAGTGAACTTTCGGTACATATTTTGACATCTAGAGACCTTTCTCTACACTAGCGCCTCTAGCGGTGAACTCAAGGACGATAGCCCTCATTATAACTATCTTCTGCTCACAACTTCATCCGCGTGAAATTTCTGATTTCCCCGACCTCGTCGCATCGCATCGCCTGCCCGCGCTATTACTTTGTTTTCCCTTAGCGTTCACTCTGACTTTTTTTTTTTTGCTCGGCTCCTAAGGGCCCTAGCGTGATCTTAAATAGTCTATATAGACTTCCTCAAGAATTGGGCTACCAAATGCAAAAAGAAATTGGAAATCTGACTGGCAGTTCCAGAGATTACCCCCGACATAGAAACTTGCAAACAAACAAATTTTACCTCTTTATAATATCATTGGAATAGATTAATCAATGACGCATCATTCCGTCAGCTCGTCAGTCAGTCAGGACAGATAATTTGAGCCAGTGATGGCAGTAATCTGATTCGTGAGTTGACTGACAACGTGGGTGCTGACGGAATACAAATCAATTGTATTTACACGCCCTTGTAGCTTCAGGGGCACCGGTTTAAATTAGTTTATTTAGGTGGAAGGGGCTTTTACAGTAGAAAATTTATAAACAATCTTCTTACTTAATTGCTGACCATTAACATTAGTCGAGCAAATTATAATAATTACTTAATGCAAACGTATTTTTTTTTAAACACAGCTTATTTTTATTCCAAACATAAGCAGTGTGTGTACTTTATTCATAGTTATGATTCTGGTCTGCGATTCCACTTTATAAATTCAGTCAATACCGCATAGTTTAATCCTACCAAACAAAATATGTAATTACAAAAGATTTTGTCGTGTTTATTTAAGTGGAAAAAGTAGCACGTTTCACAGTAGTGTAGAAAATTTTAAAGTATTTTTTTTACCAAACATTTTTCAATAAAATAATATGTATTTATTTCCACTAATCTTCCATTTTTAGAAAGCCTTTCTTAACATAATGTTTGAAAAACGTGATAAAATCAATTGCAGTTTATTTTTTTAATTTTAGACATGTTTCGGGCAATGGTTTATATCCTACGGTTTCACCTGCAAAATTTAGTCATCTTTAAGGTGATTTAAAATTAAAATATCGATTTAAAAAAAAAAAAAACAGAGCACTCAATTTGTGAGTGCTTTGATTTAATCGTACCTGTGGATGCTAATTAATAGTGCCCTACAAATAAGTTTTCTGATCCATTTGTTTACATTCCCGTCAAATACTTTTGGAACAGACTATAGTTTAATTCAACAAAACATCACTAACTGCCCCACTAAACTTTAGTTTCTTTTATTTTCAAGTATCTACCTAATATCCGAAAACCTTCACATTCAATTTTCATTCAACCCAACAAATAACCTCACAAGTAACATTATTTATAGTAGTACACATGTCAAGTTCAAACCGGTACAGATAAATTATGCCACTGATCCTCGCAAGACCGTGCCCTGGTTCTCGATAAGGTAACGTTTCTTGAATGCAAATCATTGGCACGTTCTATACTACCTGCTTATCGGGAAAAAACAGCTAATGTAGCATTGGAAGTAAGAAGGAATGTTTTGAGTTAATTTAGAGTGTTTCGAAAGGAAATGTAGCACGTATATTTAATGTATAAAATAAACAAATTGGTATTGGTAAAAATATATTTTTACTAGTTAACCGTTTATAGGCACTTTTTTCGCTTTCACGACTTAGTTTTTGTTTAAGATTTCTACAAGCTCGTGTTATCTACGCACTATTTTATATTGTATCTAAACAAAGTTTTATACAAACACAACATCTCTCTAGCCTATTTTGCTCTACTTTTAACATGTCTGTAAATAGCAAAGTCCCTTCTACTTATTCTAGTCAAAAACAAAAATCTTCATAATTTTAACGGACTTTAAAAAAGGAGGCGGTTCTCAATTCGGTTGTATATTTTTTTAATGATTATGGCTTTAGATAACATACAAACCGATTTGAAAAAATATTCTTTTGTTTGAAAGGGTTGTTTGACAGGGGTTGCTTAATAGGGAGGTCCCATTATATAAATTAGGTCAAGTTCTGATTAGTGGTTTTTGTGTTATCTTTAAAGATAACACTTTAACTTTAAATTACTTACTATTAATTGTACGTAATTTTTCCACTATAATAACTTCCTGTCACTGTTATTTACTTAACAAGTGAAGGTATACGATATTGTGTGGGGTAAGTACCACAACTAAAAATTTAAAAATAAAAACTTTATTACAAAAATAAAAACAAAGGAATTCCAAAAAAAAACGTTTTTTTGGAATTCACTTGTTTTTAGTTTTCGGTGTTCAAAGACACCGACGTCCGATATTAAAGTTATTCTCACTAAGTTAGTTATTTTTCACTAAGTAGCGTTTTATTTTGGAAATCGGTTGTTTTTTCGCGTAATAAAGTTTTTATTTTCACTTAAACCTACATGGCCACTTACGTTACACCAGAAGCTAGACAGATGGTTCCAATTGGTCGTTTTCTATGGAGAAGAGCCGGCATGAAACTCCACGATTACTCTTTCATGAAAAGACAGATGTCCCAATTACTAACCTGAATGTAGGTAATTTTTCTTTTTCTGGTAACTCTTACAGTGACCAACAAAAGGCTGTTTACAGCTGCTTTATTTTATTTTCCTCACAAGAAAACGTTTAAGATTACAAGACGAAAAAAAAAGGAAACACGGTTTCCGCCATATTGTCCGCCCACGAAACACAAAAGACGATCAACATGAAACCGCTTTGTAACCAAAACCTTTGACCTTATGGTATATTGAAAGTGGCTAGCGGTGTGTGACTCGGTTAGCTCATCGTCTGGCAGGGCTAATAATATCCAGCCAATGTTCCTATTAGATAATATATTGTATGGATCTAAGCAAGTAACATATAAATTACTTTTTTCTTTTGTATGATCCATCCCCACAGACACACCGGTTAAAATGGTTTTGTGGGGCATTGTGAGTACAATTCTACTGTAAACTCTTTATAGATAAATAAATAATAATAATGGAATAACTTCATTTTATTACTTCGTTATAATTATCTTCCTAGAATGTCGAACAATTTATTATAAAAAAAAACAAAAAAAAAACGCGCCAGCATAAAATTTAAGACAGTCAATGTAAAATCAAAAAAGATCAAACATTCGAGAGAGAGAAACTTCAGAACGACACCTGCTACGATCAAAAAATCGAAAAACTAAAATTAATTAAAAAAAGAAAAAAACTTGCCTGCAAGACAAAATCAACTTAAAGGACCAAAACAAGATCAAAAATTCAATAATAATAAAAAGCCAATGAAAGCAATCGACACAAGATCAAACATTAACGGCTAAAACATATTGATGGTACTCGTAGTCCTTCCAAATTTAATGTAGCATGATAACATGCAGTCGGAGGCATAGGATTGAATGATAAGTTAAATCATATAATGTCACTATCAGTATGCCTCCAACTGTGTGTTATAATGCTGCATTAAATTTTGAAGGACTAGCATCGATGTGTTTTAACCGTTAATGTTTGATCTTGTGTCGATTTCTTTCATTGGCTTTTTATTATTATTGAATTTTTGATCTTGTTTCGGTACTTTCAGTTGATTTTACATTGATTGTCTTGCAGGCGGGTTTTTTTGTTTTTTTTATTAATTTAATTTTTTCGATTTTTTTATATTAGGAGGTGGCGTTCTGTAGTTTCTGCCTACCCCCATGAGAAGAAGGCGTGAGTTTATCTATGTATGTGCATTTTTATTTTTATTGTTGTTTTTTTTTTTTACTATTACTGTCATGATCATGATATACTTGTTTTAAATGCTTACGATGAGCCCTTTAATTTGATACCCATATTGCCGTATACGAAACAACTTTTTTTTTCACTCCAAACAATAGCATGTCACAGCCGCCATGTTTGTTTTTTTTAACCTATTTGAACACTTGAGCAGTCAAGATGTATCTAACGATGTCTTAGTTATATAAATCAGTCTAGTGGTTTGAAAGATATGAGGTTTTAAAGAATATTACATACATACATGATACGCGCAAAAAACCTTTCCTTGCAATCGGGTAAAAAGTAACGCAACATATTCAGTATTCGTTTGTGGCTTTAATGCATTGTCCCAGAATCAATAACGTATTTTGACGATCGATAAGCTTATAAAAAAAAATGCACATTAAAATAAACAACTGACTACAGCACTGCAAACGTAAGGGTTGGAGTAACTAGATAGGTATAATTTAGTTGATAATGAATCAAAATTATGGAAGCAATCACAACTTAATCATTGCCATAGTTAATGTACTTTTACCGTGACGTTCGTTATGAATTCAAATTGCAAATTCTGAATCGGGAGCAATTGGGCAACGTTAATAAACAAGAAGCTACCCGCTACCGCTCTCGCTCCGCTAAAAGCATAGCTTAGCCTCTATCCTGGCCATTATTCACCTCTATTCTGCCTGCTCCCTAAGGGTAAAAGCGAGTATTCACACGTTATCGAACAAATGAACTGTTAAATTGAATGTGCCGTGCGAATATTAATGTGTTCTACATATTTGGAGCTAAATGGCCCGAGGGCTACAAATCTTCAATGGTGGGTCAAATTTTGTGTGAAAATGTTTGAATTGGGCACAAATAGATTACGTATCTGAATATTGTAAATGTGAATGTACTAAAGGTACACCTTTGCCTAACCGTAAGGGTAGTACAGGCGTGATGTGATGTTGTGTTTTTTTTCAAAGGATTTTCATTATAATGTGATTCAAACGCATATCGTAGTTTTGTTTGATGACTGTTTTTTACGCGTTTCTAGTGCTAATATTATGTTAGTGGAAAGATTTTAGGTATAGTGCGCGGGATCATTATTAATTAAGTATGTGACGCGTTCAAAGAGAGCATTCGTCGCTAAGTAAGGGAGGACTGGCCAGGGGGCCAAGTCTACTAATTTACAAACGTCACAATGATAAATGATAAATGATAAATGATTTTATTTCTGTAAGTAGGTTTGTACAAACACTTTTACACGTCAATCATATTTTTAACTAGATGAGGTCGGCATTTCCTATCTGACTACTCTGAGAAGAAAGGCCGAAACAAACTCAGAGGTCACAGTCTCTTTTAAAGTCCAGACATAATCTTGGTCAGATCATGTGAAGACCATGTACATTGGTATCTGAAATGGTATTTTGAGGAAAGAACCACACAGATTGAGTGGACCTGTCCAGTCAGTGCACGCATTTGGCAGTAATCTTTTTGTCAATAATCTCAGCATTGTATAGTTTTTGACAGATTTTGTATGGCAAATCTGTCAAAAACTCACAATGCGGAGACCATTGTGACGTTTGTAAATTAGTAGACTTGGCCCCCTGGAATACTGTTGTAGACAGTTTAACTGGCTCCACGTGCCTTCACTGGTTGGAGTTTTGTTCGGCACGAGATCACCGCTTTTCACTCACGATTAATGATCACTCAAAGTTAATTAGTAGCAGTATTAGCAGCCCTACATTATAGCGGTTATAAAAGTTTCAGAAATTGTGTGCGCGCGAAATCTTGAATATGTGACTTCAGCGGTGTCTTGATGCGAAGTGTCCTTCGTGGGAAATATGTCGACTCCATGGTAGTTGCAAACTGATTCAGACATTAGCCTAAGATCGTCGAAGTACGTCCTCTTATCTCTCAATCATTATGGGAGGGAAAGGGATGTTTATAGGAAGCGACCGAAATGCTCTGTTAATGACAATCTTATTTTTTTTATAGATTAATGAATTTGAGTACGAGGCTTATTTGACTATAAGAGTGAAATTATTTTATTTTACATTTTTTGACGTCATCATTTATAAAGAGCATATTTATTCAGCAATGGTAATTTTGGGATGTGGTTAAATGTCTATCGTTATCAAGATGATGAATAATAATTACCTGTAAATGACCAACAAGGGCGTCGATTTGTTACAAATCGTAAAAGAACCATATGTTTGATCGCATAGGTCTGTTTCACCGCATCCGGGTGAGTACTATTTACCAGCCGCAAGCGCTACTGGTGAGCAAGAGGTCTTGGGTTTGATTCCCAGGTCCCGCAAAGTCTTAATGGGTTTTTCCATCACAAATTTTTCAGTAGCAGCCCGGAGTCTAGATTTGTGCCCGGTTGATGGCAATAGGGTCGCCTCCTATTACTTGGGACATAAAGATAACTGGCGTGATGTGGGTGTACCTCTGCCCTACCCTTCGGAGATAATAGGCGTGATATTATGTTATATAAATTCACTGCATCCCAGAGGTGCAAGAACAGGACCTCAGTGTTTTTATATTAAAGACAGAACATGAAATCTCTCCGTTTAATTTGACGACATAATTATACTGTTAAAAAATATCCCCAAGCAAAATATTATTTGGAATAGAATAGAATACTCTTTATTATGTACACCATTAAAATTATAGATATAAATGTAAAATTTTGTACATAAGGTGACACAATGAGGGGTTTTATCGCTAAAAGCGATCTTTTAAAGACAACCTTTGGATGGATTCAAGGGTAAAACATCAGGTGTACACTTTATAAAAACACGTTCATTAAAAAAGTTCCGTAATTAACAAAAAAAAAATACATCCTAGAACCACAGGCAATAAACTGTGTTAGAAATACCGCTAGATATCAGGTCTTGTATAATCCTGTTATACATGGGAGGACGTAATGCACTTAGGACTAACCTGTCAGGGTCATCATGCATTATCTAGACAAACTTGTTGCTTTTCCTGGATTTTCACCTTTTTAACCGTTTTCAAAAAAAGGAGGAGGATATGCATTCGGTGAGTTTAAAGTAAAAAAAAAAATACGTAAATAAAACAATAATGAATATTTTAAAAGATTGTAAAATCCTTTTATGGGTTTTGGGATGCACTAGCTAGACAAACTTGTTGCTTTTTCTAAGTTTTCACATCTTTAACCGACTTCAAAAAAAGGAGCAGGTTATGCATTCGGAGAGTTAAAAGTAAAATAATAATACGCGAATAAAACAATAACGAGTACTAATTAAATAAGTTTACATAATTTATAAAACAATAACTGTAATTCATAAAATTAAAACTATATAACTTACTAACTACTTAACTAATAATAAAATTTATCATATTAAACCGCCAGTGTTCTTCCTCCTCTCTCCTACCTGATCTGTGCTGTGCCCGACAGGGTCCATAATTGTGACTAATATAATTATTTCCCTATGTATAAATATTATGGTACGCAATAAAGAATTGAGAATTGAGTTTTTTTATTGTTACTTTGATTACGTGATTCTTGGTACTTGCTATCTTGGTAATTGTAATATCCTTTTTACAGTATCAACCGGGTAGTTGCGTAAAGGCTTGCAGACAGGCGCGACGCGACTTTTGTAGAACAATTTTCATGAAATTTTCTTAGTATTTGTTCTACTAGTGTCACGTCGCGCTGTCGCGTCGCGTCTGTTTGCAGGAGCCTTAACACACTTTAAAATGACAATACCATTTATTTTGACAGTTCAACAACATTCATTGCGTTATTGACGTTGCTGAGTAGACGAATTTTTCAAACATGTAAAGCAAATGGATTAGGAATTTCTTTAAAAATCATCCGAATTTTGACGCAATTGGGGTGCCAGATAGACTGTCTATTAGATACATAAATAAAAATTTGGAACAGAATTTGTATGTTAGAATTAGAATTAGAATGAGAATTTATTTATTTGTAAGAATATAGTTTTACATAGTATGGTGTTAATATTTATTTAGGTCCTATACATTCTACCACAACATATGGTGTACAAATATTCAAATGTCATTCTTATATAACTAAGTACTTATACTAAGTAGTATCTGCGAGATAAGTTAATTGACACTAATCTGGAGATGGTAAAACACGATATCATAGCTGTAACCCGAAGAAAAAAAGAGTATACTACTAAACTCAACCACACTTGGAAACATTTTTGCCGCAAACCCACCCAGAATTCCTCCTATTTATTTCAATCTCATGATTGAAAACCCACTTGTGTGTTTTGCATACTAATTCAGTGCCAAAAAGTGCCCACAAATACATACATAGGTAGATACATCGTGATGCATTCACGAAGCGAGCTCCACATTCCAAATGAGTAAAATATTCACAACCTGGTAGATGAATGCGGGCTTCGTAAACGCACGTGGTAAACAGGTTATAATATAGCTCAGGCTATATGTAGCTGAATGGATGGTCTGGAATGTACCGCCATTACACTCGATGTGCTTTCGCAACTGCGGGGTGATTACGTAACACACTAACAGTAGGAATGGGTTTCATTTTGACAGTTCAACAACATTCATTGCGTTATTTACGTTGTTGAGCAGACAATTTTTTCGAAAACAAGAAGCAATGGATTAGCAATAGGCTTCAAAATGATTCAGATTGTGATAGATAGTATGTTACGTAATTAGGGTGATGGTCTATTTCAGCTATTTATTATAACGAAATGAGGCAACCCCACCTAGTTTGGGGTTCGTTTGATTTTTCTTGACGAGTACTCTACTAGTAGATGTTTTTTTTCTTTTTTATCGTTTTTTTTTTTTAAATAAAAATTTGATTTAAAAATAACTTTTAATTCATTATTATTCGAATTAACTTACCTTTTTTGTGTGCACGTGTGTCTGTGACAAATAAATCTACCTTTCTATCTTTCCCCTACCCTCCCTTTTTCTTACCTACTACGCGACTACTGTGCTTTCCTGGTTTGATTACTAGGTCGGGCAATTTATTTCGGGAGCTTTTATTATTAAGTCTTATTTATAGTTCGGGAGGACACCGGAATCTAGATAATGTGCTCAAGCTGACTTTTCAAACTCAAACTCAAAGCATTTATTTCAAATAAACCAATTTTATAGAAACATTTATCTACATGTATGTGCCACTTTTGCGTCATTATAAACTCTAACTCAAACTCAAACTCAAAGCATTTATTTCAAATAAACCAATTACAGGCACTTTTGAATTGTCAAGGGGTCGGTCAGTTAGAAAGATGAAGCTAGTTGCTCATTCCAAAGCGTAGTAGGTACCAATGGAGAAGAACGGGCAAGAAACTCCATGTACACTCTTTTAAATCAAAATATGGTTACAAAATATTTGTTACATCATTTATGCTGAAATTATGCATGTAAGAACGATGCAGAACGTTAAAAGCGTCCGTAACAAAAAGACTAAAACAATTCAAAATTTAATTTAATTAAAATAAGCCGTGGCTGCTAAGAAATGACCAGTCCCTACCGACGGCGCCCGTTCACGAACATGACGCATGGATTAGCACTATTCAGCTCAACGATTTTGAAAGGAACTTAATGATCCAACACACACGCCACCACCAGCGAGACATTTGAGTGAGCATGAGCATTTTAACTTAGTTATAACATAAGTCGTAATGTAAATGATACACAGCTGCTTATCCCTTCAGAAAATAAATGCCAAATTTAATTTATGAAATCACATATATATTTCGAATTATGATTCAAAGGAAAGCACTTACAAAATTTTTTCGCATGAACAGAGACATAATTTCATCAACGCTGCCAAGGCCGACCCACGTTCAGTCAGTCGTATGAAAACCGCAGAGAACCATTTTCCCACCACAAGTTATAATAAGATGCACGAGAATAGAATATATATTATTTAACTTAAAATATGAAAATTCGAGATTCATGGTAACACTGTTGGAAATTTTGAATCTTTGAAAATAGGCATACAATTTTTACTTACATCGTCAAAGAAACACTTGGAACAGATTTTGGAAATTAAATATAATTAATTGTAAGTAATCAAAGATGATGTAGCGACATCTACATCGCCACATGCGAGCTACGCATAACATTGACGTCACGCAGAATTCTGCATCGCGCAAGCAGAGTTTACCGCGCAACTAGCATATACATATACAAAGTCCCGACATCAATTGTCGGGCAGTTTAGCAGCTTATCACGGACTTGTTGCACCTGTTCTAACATTCAAACAATTTGGGCAACGCAGTCGATAAGGAATCGGTATTTAAAGCTCAAAAGAAATGCATTAAAGCAATGTGTAACGTAGACAACACTACCAGCTGTCAACCCTACTTTAAAAGCTTAAAAATTCTGACACTGCCTTCGTTATACATATAGGTATGAACTAAATGTTTTTGTGAAATTGAATCCTAATTATTATAAGACTGCTTTTAAAAGCTACTGTAGACAATTACGTGACAAAAAAAGATTGGAAATTGATATACCATATGGAAAAACAGAACTAATCGATAAAACTATTCTTTGTCTGGCATCATTGATTTACAACAAGTTGCCTGATGATGTCAAAAAGTTACCTGTTCATAAATTCAAGTCGAAGCTGCATAAATTCCTAGTAAATAAATGTTATTATAATGTCAAGGAGTACTTACAGGATAAAAATATAGATAGATACCTATAGTAAGAGCAATTTATTGACATTAATTATTAGGACAATACAAATTGTGTGACATTCTATTTAACTAATAATTTAATTTGACATCTGTTATTGGCAACTGTATAAGCCCATGGCTGTTACCCACGGTTCCGTGATATTTTATATACAGAAGCTGTTGGTGTACCTTTTTTAAATAAATAAATAAATAATCTTATTTTAATTTGGACCAATATTTTAATTACATTTATTGATTGTTAAGTCTATTACATGTATTATAACTCATCCGACAATTTTTATTTTTAAACCTTTGACATTTGTAGTATTCTGAATTTATTTAATTTTTTGAGTATAATAATTGTGTAATGCTATTTTAATAATTTATTTATTTAGTTCAGACAATAATATAAATATTTGCACACCTTATTAGGTAATGATACAGAATAATTTATATTTATTTGTAACATATGTTTATACCTACCAGTATTAAGCAAATAAATAATTTGATTTGATTTGATTTGTTGCCCACCGACACGACACCCGTCTGGTCGGAAGATCCTCCCGTGAAGTTTACACCCTGTTCCGCATACCTCTATAATGGTATGTATATTGTAGATAGTTGTAAGAGTAAGAGAAGACCAAAGACACGACGGATGGACTGTCTGTCAGATGATATGGCTAGAAAGGGGGGTGCCTACCGAGATGACGACAAATAGAGAAGAGTTTCCCGTTTTCCTGAAAATAATAGGAGGAACTCTATATATTATATTTGAAGGAGACTAATTAGGCCGCTTCCTAATCAAAAGCGATCGCCGCGATCACCTCTCAAATTTTGTTCGGATTAGGACGCAGAGTAAGGAATATTAACAACAAAAGTAAAAAAAAAAACAAAATTAAAATATTGCAGAGGGAGGAGTAGTGGTGGTCCAGTGGTAACGGCCCCGACTTACAAGTTGTAGGCCGTAGGTTCGAACCCAGCAGGCTCTTTACTTTGTGTAGGTAAATAATTTTATCGTCACTGCTTTCAAAACTGTGAAGGAAAACATCGTGAGGAAACCGGCATGTCCTAGAACCAAAAATTCGAAGACATGTGACATTTACCACCCCTGGGCCCGCGTGGTGGATTATAGAAAGAAAGAAAGAAAGAAAGAATAAAGTTTATTTGGACAGTAGTAAAAAAGTACCCACCCGCCCAGCCAGCCAGTAGCCCACTCCCTCTCGCAGAGAGGAGGCCTGTGTCCTAGCAGTAGGAACATCATAGACTGATTATTTTGTATCTTGTACATTGCACAAATATTACAATTGTTGACTGTTTACTTTTGTCTCTCTTTTGTCGATTGTAGTACATATCAACATAGTAACAGATTCAGCTAATATAAACCCAAATTAAGGACCCACTGAAAATTAATGATCCTCCATATGAGTAGCTAATGGAAAACATAATCCTAACCAAGTTAGATGGGCCCGTATCCTCAGAAATTGGGCCGAAATCAGCCACAATCAGATTAAACTCACTATACATCTTCCGGAATATCGTCGACTATTTATCTTAGGTTGGATCATGAGGATGTCACGATCCTAATGCTATGATATTAAGGTTCCGGTGATCACTGTGTTCGGAAGACAGATAGTCGTAATGGACTCTGACCGGGCAGTTCAAGGTCAGGCCAAATTGACAGTAACGGTTACATTGCACATGATAAAGTGCTCGTAGCTAAATGATGAATGGGTTACCATCTGTTACTTACTTATGAGTCGTGTTAGGTCCAGCAGCAACGGTATAATAAGTGTTCGCGGACAGGTTGGACTTTCCACTGCTGGGCCTCTAGATACATTTGCATACTGCACTGTGAGCAGTGTACAGTTCCTCCCAGTCCATATGTGTGTAACTGTATTATTAACTTAAGAGCGCTTACACGGGTCCACTAGCGCCACTCCTTTAAAAAAATATTATCTCGTGACTGAGAAGGAATTTTGAAAAACGGCTCAATAAGCGACCTCGGTAAGTGTGTCTAGAACTTTCTAATACCTTTTATAAACTTTCATATTGAGACACGAAGCAACAAAATACGACTAAATGAATGTGGCCGCTTTTTTTAGATCGAATTTTGTTGCTTCGTGTCTCAATTTGAAAGTTTATAAAAGGTAATAAAAAAATCCTAACGCACTTATCGAGGTCGCTTATTGAGCCGTTTTTCAATATTCCTTCTCAGTCACGAGATCATATTGTTTTAAAGGAGTGGCGCTAGTGGACCCGTGTAAGCGCTCTTACTAGTAACTGCTTTTATTTTGTGTGTTATTTTGTTTTGTTTGTTTTATTTTGATGTAAACTAGTTGTTTCTAAATATGGATGTTTTCTGAAATAAATGTTTATTATTATTATTTATCAAGAACTATCCCTGCTTCAGAAAGCACGTTAAGCCGTTGGTCCCGGCTGCCATTTGTATTCGTTACAGGTAGTCAGAAGCCTGAGAGTCAGACAACCAGTCTTACCAAGGGATATCGTGTTAACCAGTAACTGGGTTGTGGAAGTCAGATAGGCAGTCGCTCAATGTAAATACTGGTATACAGCTGCATTCGGTCAGACTGGAAGCCAACCCCTACATAGTTGGGGAAAGGGTAGGCAGATTGGCAGTTGCACCACAAATAGAGTGCTACAAGCATATTTAGGCGCTTCAATGATATTGACAGAGATCTTTAGTAAACGTTCGTGAAATTTTATCACAGAAATTGTATTGACAAAAGAAGATCGCAACGTTTGCTCCAATTTTGGCCCCATACCATAATAAACGTGTATTTTACGTGTATATCACTTCAATTTCTGACAATTATTGACCAGGTTTTCGTCAAATGTTGAGAGCATGGTAACTCCCTTGTTCACAGAGATTAAGTATTAGTAACAGTGCGATGAATCATCTCCCAAATGTTATTCTGTAACCACGACACAATGGGAACGGTATCTACTCGAAAATTACTATAAACACCAAAACCGTAACAAAATCATTTCTTTAACATTTTTGTCGACAAGCCAGTGCCAGAAAACATCATCCCTCTCTCACACTTTCACCCCACAGACACACAAACACACACTCAGAACATAATACACGCTTTACTCAACTAGCCTTCAAAACCGACATATTTCTTTCTGCTCACTCGCACTCCGACCCCCAAGATACAAGCCCTGCTTAGTTTGGAGTTCAACGGTCAAACTAAACATTATTATGTACAAACTTAACTGTGTTAATGTAATTACTGTCTGTCATCAGTTCATCAACTTTTCTTTGACACAATAATACTTTTTTTTTTTTTTTACATGGAATTGGAAAAAAGTATGTAATATTAAAGAAATACATTAGTTACAAGACTTGCAATAAAGGTCAGTAGGCATACGGTCTAAAAAAAAAATGCGGGGCAGACTTTGGGTACTGCAGATTGAAGTGAAAACTAAGTAACTTGTGAATTGTATCGTCGAAGCGTGCGGTGACGATGACGCGAGTTTCACGCTTTTTGTTCACCCAAAAAGTACACATATATACACAGTATACATATAACTCACGGAAAGTGTTCGGTGAAGATGACGCGAGTTCCATGAATTTTGCTGACCCAAAAAGTGCTCAACGCGCTTAAAGAAGTTTTCACTTCAAAAATGCGTACGGAGGACCCCCTCAGCGGGCTTACTCTCTAAGTCCGTCAACGAAGGATCGGGCCAGTCCAAAAGTAGTTCGATACTTTGGAATGAACCCTACTCCAGATTAATGAACTTTTTCGGACAGGCAATAACACATTGGGAGTAAGGAGAACTCAAGTCAAGTGGTGTTGTAATTCATTTTTAATTCGGGCCTCGAAATAATTTTATGTCCGTAAGTGATACGGAGTAGGAAACGCCCGTAACTTCGACCTAAACGACCCCCAGGAACGAAGATCCTTACGCAATACTCGCACGCACACACTCCTATATTTATTTATTTACAATTTATTTATTTATTTACGATTTCTCTCTTTCAGTCGTCAGTAATTTGACTTTTGAAAGAAGAAGACAAAGCGTTTTGTAACGTTACAGACGCTATACAACGCTTATTAGTAAGGAGGATAATGGAAAGAGATAGAGAGAGAGAAAGAGGGAAAGTCGCATGGAGGGGGCATGACGCGTTTTTTCCTTACGTGACGATTTCTGCCAGTCAACTCCTAGCCGTAAGAAACTTTGTTAAAAAAAGCAAAATTAGGTGCTCGTTAGAGTTACCTACTCCTTCACAAAAGCGTACAAAAGAAGTTCGCTGGAAACTGTGGGCGTACTAACTAGAAATTTAATACTAAGTAGTTCCAGAAAAATATTTTACCTGTGAATAAAATGCAGCCCACGCCGCGCCGTACACCAAAATAACCCATCTTTTGATACGAGAAAAAGGAATAAAATTATTAAACTTCAAAGTATTTATGTATTTAACCATTTATGTATACATACAAAGGTGATGCTTATTTCTATAGAAATCTCTTCGGAGAGTATTTCTATCTTATTTTATTTTTATTTTAGATGGGTTTGCTCTTGACTCTAGTCTAGGTCAGAGATAACAGAGACAAAGTCGACGATGGAGTGAGCTTACCCAGAAGAAGTCTGTTCCCTCTCACTTTGAAGAGATTTGGGTTGTATGCGGTCGGAAACACAGGCGCAGGTAGAGAATTCTAGAGAGAGTATATTAAAAGAAATGAAAAATAAAATACATAAAATCGAAAACAATTTTCCAATATAAATATTGTGAACATACAATATGAGAATATACTTACATGCTTCTAAAATAAATATTACTAAAATATAATGTACTTCATTTAAATAATAAATACATAATTATGCAATTATGACAAAGTGGAAAGATAGTGGTCTTTCACTGTAGTAGTTCTTTCACAAGTACTGAAGTTTAGGTATATTCCGGGTAGATATTACTTGTAGTGACCTTATTGGTGATGTTCTTCAGAAAGGTCAGGTGCGTAGTTCTCGCAACTGTCGGTTACATACATCTGGTCATACACGCAGTATGACCAGATGAACGTAAAAGAGGCAAAAGGAGTATGTAACCATCGTAGCAGGAGGCGTTCTGTAGTTTCGGCCTACCCCCAAGGAGGCTTGAGTTTATGTGTATGTGTGTATATTACTTCCCTACTGACGTAGCGCAGAGCAAAATATTTAGGCGTTCGCTTTGTGTAGCCTCGTGTTAGTGAAAATGAACATAAGAGTAATTTTACCTAAAAACTCTTTTTAGCGTTCCGTATCTTGATGACTTAGTGGTTAAGGCATCCACGAGAACTTTTAAATTTATATATACTTTTTGAGTTTATCTTAGACAAAAATGATATCGGTGAAGGTAAAAATCGTGAGGAAACCTGGACATATATGTAGTTAATATAAGTCTGAAATCGCCAACCTGTCTTACGCAAGCGTGGTGATCAATGCTCGTGTTTTCTCTGTATGAGAACAGGCCTTTGCCCTGGAGTGGGACAATAAGAGGCTTGGCATTCCCAAGGGTGCCAATGGAACGTAACTAAGCGTACACCGTCTGTCTATCGAAAAGCTGTATATTTTTTTAGGCAGCTAGTTGATTTTCTCAAACACATCACTTTGGCCAGACTGTCAATACTAGTATTATAAATGCGAAAGTAAATCTGTCAGTCTGTCTGTTTGTAATGTTTCTGCCTAAACTACTGAACCGATCGTCAGATAGTCTAGGACCTGGAGAAAGATATAGACTAGTTTTCATCTTATATCGCAGACGGAGTCACTAGCAACAGGTAGTGGATAAAAACAACGCGAAGAGAAACTCAATAGTTTTGGTGGTACGGAACCCATGTCCACACTTGTCTGGTATTTAAGGATCCTGATTTCGGTCGTGAGTTCGAAACCTACTCTTTGCATAATTATTACAAGTTTCTGCCATCGACTTCGTACCTATGCGTGTAAGAAACATATCTTAGAACACAAGGCAAAAAAGTGTAGCTTTCTAAGAGGCAGGTATCATATCTCTGCCGCGAAAATAATGATGGGAAACCGCTTAACGAATTCCGCAAAGAAACATTACTGCATTATGTCGCGAAACGAGTAGCGGAACATCATGATTCTGTTAAATTGTAGCAATCAGAGCAAAATGTCTCGCTTGAGACTTATTAAATACAGTTATAGGTCTACTTCGGACCTCGTGATTAGTTAATCCGTAAACTTACAACCAATTAAAAAAAGAAGTTTCGCTTTATAAAGTTGTGAACAGCCACAATTACTTGCGAAACGAACGCGGCACCGGAACAAAATAGCAGGCTGAGCGCAGAAGTGTAACTGACTTCCGAGCAGATCAGCGAAATCACGCAGGAAAGAGATATAATCATAATCAAATCTGTGCGTTAGAACAGGCAGTTTCGCTTCTGTTTCGCTTGTTATACAACGGACAAGTCATGGCAGAACTACTTACTACTACGGCGGAGCTTATAAGATTAGCAACAAACAGATTTGCCTCCGGCTAGACCTTGTAATCGGCTAACAGTATGCGATACCACATCCATTAACCAATTGGATTGTGGGCATCAGGCCGGCAGTCTAGAATAGGGTTGCCTCCGCCTCCGCAAATGCAAATGCTGCTTGCTCTATAGGACAATCTAGAGTCTTAGACAAAATCAAACTGGTTGCAAATTTAAATGTATAATTTATAATTTTTATGATAATTATTTTACATTCATTTAATTACTTTAACTACCACCACACCCTGCCACCGCCACGCCACCATGATCACCATGTATCTATCACATAATTAATTTACCTGTCATTGCTTTATATTTAATTATTTTTACCTATTGTGGTATAGTAATTTTATTCTAGTTGCATCGTCTTCACATATAATTATAATACAAGATACAACATATAATTTTATTACAAGATAATGCCTATTTGAAATAAATGATTTGACTTTGCAGAACTTCCTCAAGAAATCGTACCTCCGCATCCACATCCACCACCGTAAGTTTTGAACGGAGTTGTAATGGAGTTCTTTATTAACAACTAAGCGTTGACCCTTTGAGATTGAAACACTAGGGTCATGGATTTTTCGAAACACCGTCAAGCTGGTGGTCGACTCTTCACGTAATCAGAGGACTGGCCTATTTTTTGGTCAAAGTATCAGTATTGCCATACAATGTGGCAATGCTGCCAGCCTTTTAGGCACTTTTCCTGTTGATAGCGATGCGGACAATTTTTTGTCCGCATTACTTTCAACAGATTTCGAAAGACGGTGGCAAAAAACTACAATACTAAACCAAAGGAGTACCGTTAAAGTAATTTTTCAATTTGTAGTTTTTTTTGGAAGTTGGTTGTACTATTTTTTTTTAAAAATGGTTTTATGAATTATAGTTTGCTCTTTCTAAATTTTAATCACCCATAGGTCGATTTGTTTGTTATTGGTGGTTAGATCTGCCTCGTTGATCTAGTGGTAGCAAGGTCTACCGCTGAGAATGAGGTCCTTAGTTAGATTCCCGAGTCAGGCAAAGTATTATTGGGTTTTTTCCACCTGGAGTTTCTCAGTAGCAGCCCGGAGTTTGGATTTGTGCCCGTTTTATAGCGATAGGGCTCGCCCCTTATTACATGGAATTTAAATACAACTGGCGAAATTTGAATTATGTGGGTGCCTAACTAAATGCCTATATGTTTAATTAGGTAGTTTTGTCTTTTGTTTCCGCCTCCGTTAGGATGATCTCCGTTGCATCCCTAGTCTACATTAGCTAATCAGACGTTGCTACGTCACAGCTCGTCCAATCAGGTAGGCGTAATGCCTGCAACCGTCAGTTTGTTTGATCGTGGATTTAGATCTTGTTACAGTTCCAGGTTTAAAATCAAACGTTTCGCGCAGATGTACATGATTGCAAAGAAAATAGGTTTCTTGCAGAGCAATGTGTATTGTCTTTGGTCCCTGGCCCTAACCTCAAGCAATGGACAAAATTGTAAAACTTTTATATTTTGGGTACGAGGCTTTTGACTACTTTGTATGTCTGTATTTTTAATGTCATTTATTTGTAATGTGCGTTTTGTTTGTGCAGAATAATCTATTTTTCTTTCTTTTTTTTGCAGCTCTATATCAGGGGTTTCTAATTTTATATCATAGGTAACAATACTGTCTCGTCTCTCTCGGGCTCGTGGCTAAATAATAACAGCCGCATGGGTCGATCGAAGGTTAAGCTACGCTTGCCGCGGTCGGTTCTTGGATGGGTGATAGCCATCCATCACATATCGAGACACCTCCGTGCCTCGCAAAGCACGCTACGTCGTTGGTCCCAGCTGTAATTAGTAGATCTTCCACAGTCAGAAGCCCAAGAGTCTTACCAAGGGGTATCGTGTTACTCAGTAACTGAGTTTTGGAGGTCGGATAGGCAGTCGCTCCATGTAAAATACTGGTATTCAGCTGCAGCCAGTTAGCCTGGAAGCCGACTACAACATGGTTGGGAAAAGGCAGGCAGATTGAGGTAACAATAATTGTAGTTGATCAAATCAATATAATCTTACACTATCTATCTATCTAGCGGCCTAGAAACAAACATTATTACATGACATTGCCAATTCAATATTTTGTTTGTATAATACCCACCAACTACATTTTTGTCAGTGTAATCTAAAAATCTAAACTAATATTTAAAGAGAAAAGATTTGTTCTTTTTTATTTATTTTTTTATTTGATAGCTGGTGCTTCACATGTGGTCCTATTTAAATTTGATTAAGTTCTGACTAGGAGTTTTTGAGTTATGCTTATTACTGCATACTTTTTCCACTTAGTTTATATTAATTATGTTTTAATAATTTCCTGTCACTGTTATTTACATATCAAGTAGTGGTATACGAATTTGTATGGGGTAGGTACCGCAACTAAATAGTGAAAAATAAAAACTTTTTTACAAAAAAAAAAACAACTGACTTCAAAAAAAAACCCAAAAATACGTGAAATATAACTTTAATTTCGGAAGTCGGTGGCCAAAAACGAAAATACAAAACCAAAGACACCGGCTTCCGAAATAAAATTTATTTTTCACGATTTTTTGTGTTTTTTTTGGAAGTCAATTGTTTTTTTTGGAAAAAAGCTTTTTTGTTTGTTACGCTTTCACTCTAAAATGGCTGAACGGATTTGGATGAAATTTGGCATATAATTAGGCCATGACTTGGAATAGAATATAAGCCTCTTCAATGACATTTCACTCTCATCCAGTTGATACGAGCCAACCAACCACTGAACCAACCAACCTGCGAAGATCACTGCTTCAATCAGCTTGAGGGCATCCTAAGCCCACTCAAGAA
Source organism: Griposia aprilina (assembly GCA_916610205.1). Lineage (NCBI taxonomy): Eukaryota > Metazoa > Arthropoda > Insecta > Lepidoptera > Noctuidae > Griposia > Griposia aprilina. The sequence continues at coordinate 16,425,153 of OU744305.1, forward strand.
CACATTTACCTTAACTGTCTTCGGTTCTGCGGTTAGTATGGCCGAGCATTGCAACTTGAGCATGCTTATTTTGTGAGCTATGTCGACCACTAGTTCTCTGCGGCATCATCACTCAGAAAGCAATTTCAACGAGGTTTTACGTAGTTGTTTTTTTTTTTACGTATCTTGTGACCGTGGTGATGTAAGCTATGATTATGTCAATATACTTAGATGTAAACTTATGATAGTTAATCAGAGTATAGTGATGCACATCGATTAGAAAAAAAAGGAATTAAGACAATACGTTTATTTATGGTGAAACATGACGCAAAGAATAACACAGACACAAAAAAACAAGTTGGGGGCAAAAATATGCGTCATATTCACGCAAAACGTCCATCACTCAGAATTATGATGTGAGTGCTGTGACCCATGCGAGACACAGCTATAGCGTTGTTTTTCGATGACAGCCAGCGTTGATGTGAAAACAAAATACAAAAAAACCGGCCAAGTGCGAGTCGGACTCGCGCACGAAGGGTTCCGTACCATTATCTACAAAAATGGCAAAAAAAATCATGTCTGTTGTATGGGAACCCCCCCTTAAATATTTGATTTGTTTACCGTCGAGTTTCTTGCCGGCTCTTCTCCATAGGAAACAACCAATTGGAACCGTGAACCTAGCTTCTGACGTTTCATAAGTGCCCATGTTGGTTTATGTGAAATAAAATATTTTAGTTTGGTTTGATTTGGTTTTATTTTATTTAATGATTTATTTTTAGAAGTGAATATATTACTAAATATTCTGTGAATATTTCAAGCGTCTACCTGCTGCTGTTAGCAATATCGAGCAAAAACGAGCAAAAAAAATCACGTTTGTTGTATGGGAGCCCCCTTAAATATTATTTTTATTCTGTTTTTTAGTATTTGTTATAGCGGCGACAGAAATACATAATCTGTGAAAATTTCAACTTTCTATCACGGTTCATGAGATACAGCCTGGTGACAGACGGACAGACAGACAGAAGGATGGACAGCGGAGTCTTAGTAATAGGGTCCCGTTTTACCTTTTTGGAACGGAACCCTAAAATCACTATGAAAAAAAAAACTAGAATACTATGTACCTATTTTCAAAAACCTATTTACGTAACTAAGTGTTTTGACCATCAACTAGATCTATTTTCAACCCCATTGCGTAACTGATCTGTTTGCCCGTGATAAACCTTTTTGATGGCATGTATTAAGTGTTAGATAGAACCCATTTACTATTAATGAGAGCTATTACAAAGAGGTCTGGTTGTAACATAATAAGTTAGTGGTTCTGTTTTTAAATAGATTGTGTGAATATATACGTAAGTGCGTTTATGCTTCTATAGGTAGATTTTTCAATAATATCGAATAAAGAATTAACCATAAACTTGAGCAAGGAATTCAGCAAAGTATTCTAGAATACAATGAACGAACAAGCTATGTAATAAACAGGCATCTAACTTGCAATGAATAAATAAAATTCATTTATTTCAGATAACTTGATCCATACATTACGAATTTAAATTAAAATATTATTAAAATAGATTCAAATTACCCGCTTAGCAAAGGATCTCCATAGCGGAGAAGAGATCCTATCTGCCATAGTCTTCAGATTTCAATTACTACTTTTAAACAATTAGTAATTTATTGTTTGAAAGTAGTAATTGCAAGTTAGCTGCTGAGTGTGTAGTTCGTTTATTGTATTCCAGAATACTGTGCTGAATTCCTTGCTCAAGTTTATGGTCACCCTTCGTGTCTGTGTGTGTAACCACGTTGTTCTTCTAGATTTTAATGCGGTTTTCACCATCAGATAGAGAAATTATTCAGGAAGATTTGTGTATTAATAACTTACAAACAGGGTGGCAGGCGAAGGAGGAGGCGGAGCGCGTGAGGGAGAGGCAATCGATGCGCCCTCACGCCCCTAGTCGCCGCAGGAACAGACACCCTGGGCGTCGGGAGTCGAAAGCCGACTCCCGGCCACCGTAAGCGCGGGCTTGCGGACAACGAGCAATGGGCAGCTCGCCGTTCGGTAAGGACCAGGCCCGGGTCGACGGCGCGCCTCAAAGAGATGTCAGCATAATTGACGGGGTCCGTAAGGGCCGATGCCTGCCGGGGTCGCGGATTATTCGAAAGAGTTACCGTGGCCCTGTCGCACAGGCAACTAAAGGAACACGAGTGGGTTTTAGTCAGTAAGAGACTGACACGCCCTTCCGCTCCGCCCAGAGCGGTAGAGGTCATTTGATGATTTCCCAACCAAAAAAAAAAAAAGTGTGGCTGGTACGTCGACGTACAACGTGTTACCATGGATTCAATACATGGGGGATTCAGAATCATGTACTTAATCCGTTGAAATTTTACGTCAGTTTTTTTTTTTTTAATTAGCTCTGCCATACATTTTGACAACGTAAGTATTGCTTTTCTATGAAACAGCAGATATGTTTTTTGATAACCGACGAAAATTTTTCTAAAATCATGAGCTGAATCTGCGGTTATTTTCCGCATAACTTCGTTTCTGATTTTATCCTTCAAGGAAACCCCGAGCATAGCCCGCTTCATAGCGCGCTGAGCGGAACCGGAGTTACCGACATAGCTTGCAGAGTAAGCAAGCTGAAGTGGCAGTGAGCTGGCCATATTTGTCGGACGACCAATGGCCGGTGGAGCATACGAGTGCTGGAGTGGCGACCGCGTATCGGCAAGCGTAGTGTGGGACGCCCCCCAGCTAGATGGACCGATGACCTCAAAAAAGTGGCTGGGACAGACTGGATGCGGAAGGCGGAGGACAGGATATTGTGGCGCAGCATGGGAGAAGCCTATGTCCGGCTGTGGACTGCGATAGGCTGAGTTGAAGTTGAAGTTGATTTGCTGAAATCATGGTTTCAGTTTGCGTGTTGATGTCCCTGCTACCATGTATAGTAATATAGAAATCACGATGTTTTATCAAGTTTTAAAAACCGTGCGAAGCAGGGGCGGGTCGCTAGTTATTTATAAAAAGTTTACAGAAAGAAAGAAAAATTATTTATCCTGACAAACAAAACGCACAATACAAAAAAAAACTATTGTAGACAAAAAACATACACTAATAAAAAGTAGCCAAAATCCTCGTACTTAAAACGTTAAAAGTTTGACAATGTTGTCTATTTCTTGATGTCCATAGACCACAGACAATAATAGACATTGCGTAATTCGTTGCGACACTGGCAAATAACAACAACAAACAAACAAAACATGGAATGATCTACTTTTGTAAACAACAAATACAAGTAGTATGAAATCGTGCGTCGCATCTGTGCGCAGCAGTTTTATACTAAAAACTATTTTCCACAAAACCGTAGTTAATAAATTCTACCTATACATCACTCTCTTAAGTATACCATAAGCTTGAAAATGTATAACGCACACAATAAAAATAAAAATTAGCAGTGGAGTGGAAAGTATATCGAACAGATTATTTAATCGCTCCATGTTAAATACTGGTATTGAGTGGCATCAGGTTAAAATGGAAGACGACCCCAAAAAAAAAAATTGGCCAAATATTATGCAGATGACTTTAGAGGGGTGGGCTACTGCCAGATGACTGACGTCCGGAAGTTGTATATTATGCTAGTTGCGCGGTAAACTCTCCTTGCGCGATGAAGACAGACGCTTAAGTTGAAGACAAAGAAGTTTGGCAATAATTAAATGATAAATGATTTTATTTCTGTAAGTAGGTTTGTACAAACACGTTTACACGTCAATCATATTTTTTAAACTAGATGAGGTCGGCGTTTCCTATCTGACTACTCTGAGAAGATAGGCTAAAACAAACTCAGAGGTCACAGTCTCTTTTAAAGTCCAGACATAATCTTGGTCAGATCATGTGAAGACCATGTAGATTGATCTGAAATGGTCTTTTGAGGAAAGAACCACAAAGATAGAGTGGACCTGTCCAGTCACTGCACGCATTTGTCAATAATCGTGCAGCTCAACTCAGGAAGTCAGGACTTAAGGAGCTCAACGATTCGACGAAGAATACCAAAGAAAGGACATTTGGGTAGGCCGCATAAATTACTCCTAAATTCCTTCTGCACATGTGGCTTCCCTGGTACCCCATTAACGGCATTACTTTGTAAATGTCTATTAACTGCACCCAAATTACGAAGTTTATTTAAAAAAAAAAAGTTTTTCTGTTTATTTTACTTTCTTCTTTGACATGATTTTCTCATTATTTGACATTATATACCTCTAATTCTTATTTCAACTCTTTTCTTATGGCTTTTGTAGACAGGGTTATAATTCAGATTTGTTACAGTTGTAATGGCAATCATGTCATGACTTTTATTTTTATATAGATTCTTTTATAGTTTATGAATGTGAGAATGTTGTAGGCCTAACTTATAGACTGTAGATTTGTAGACCTTTTTATATTTTGTTGAGTACCTGTTACTTGTTGACAGGCCTACACTGTCCTTCCCTATCTATCGACACTGTAATTTGAAACATTGTAAAAGTCCCTTTTTTTTAAAAGTGTATCCGTGCAGTTTCTTGCCGGCTCTTCTCCATAGGAAAGAACCAATTGGAACCGTGCACCTAGCTTTTGACGTTTCATAAGTGCCCATGTTTGTTTATGTGAAATAAAATATTTTAATTTTGATTTTGATGCAGGATTTTGTTTGACGTCAGTGTGATGTATAGTTCGCATGTGGCGACGCGATGTGGATGCCGCCACATGACCAAACAGCTTATTACGTATACCATAGGTGGATAGGTCTAATTTAGGTGCACACTGGACAGTAGTAAGCCCCAGTATTAACCTCAGTAACAGGCCAAGCCTTTCGCTAAGACAGAAGCTTTCCTCGTATAACTTGAGCTTACACGACAAAGGAAAAAAGGTTTGTTTTTACATGTTTGTCATCTAGCATGTAAATCTTTATACCGATCTGCGCGGAAACAAAGACAGGATTATGTATTTCATGTGTATCTATGTATCTGTGTATATGGGATTACTTAAACCCTCAACATGCTAACAGCTGTACATACATACATACATAAACTCACACCTTCTTCCCATGGCGGTAGGCAGAAACTACAGAACGCCTTTTTTTTTTTTTCCTATTGGGCAGCTCGTAGTTATGACCACTAAGGTCCTGGCTACTTAACCGGGCAAGCCTGTGGGTGCCTTAAGCTACTAAATTAAAGCCTCCAGCCAGGGGCGAAAATTCTTAAAAATTAGGTGACCGCACGCTAAGGGCACCCCCTGTGGGGTACGAACCTCGGCTTAGGGCGTCACTGAGGGGAGGGCAGCAAGGTGGGACAGGCTGGATCGAGATTATATTATTATTAACAGGGGAATTTAAAACTACAGGCTTAGCTACGGCGTGGGCTGGCGCGTCGTCGAGCAAGGGTCGGGGGGGTACAGAACGCCACCTGCTACGATCCTTATATACTTTTATTGCCTCGTTTACGTTCATACATCCGGTCATACACGCACGCCGGTGCGAGTACTACGCCTCTGCCCTTTCTGAAGAACATCACCAATAAAGTCACTATATTATTGAGCGATCCCTCCCGTCGGCTAGCGGCTGTATAGATTTTAATACGTGAAGTGGTCGACTCGTCTAGTGGTACGATGATGTTACTTTTATAAGATCCACATGGTGGATTTAAGACGTCAATAAGGAATGTCTTGAAAATAAATAATTTAAGTAGTACCTCGATTATGTGGGATATGAAAATAAAGGGCTTGAGGACACGGTTCTAAAACTATAAGACACTAAAAGGTCGAAAAAAGCAGCCAAGTGCGAGTCAGACTCGCACACGAAAGGTTCCGTACTTTCGTACAATATTTACCTACACTTAATTCTATTTTTTATACGCCTTTCTTGTATGGGGGCCCTATTTAGGTATACCCTTTTAATTTTTTAAATCATTTTATATTTATTATTTGTTGTTATAGTGGCCATAGTAGTTAGTACACACTCTGTGAAATTTTCAAGTGTATTATTACGGTTCAAAAGAAACCCTATGACAAATGGACGGACGGATAGCCGTTTGGGTACGGAACCCTAAAAGAACGAAAAACCCGACTGTGATTCATCTGGGATTAAACTAAAAACCTTTTTAAAAACAAGCTTTTAATGAATTAAAAAGTATTAAATAAAACTTACGTTAACATAGAACTTTAATATTTTCTTAAAAGCTTGCGGCTTATCTTAAAGTGTAAGACGGACGTTCACGCTTCCAGCTTTTAAGAAAATATTAAAGTTCTATGTTAACGTAAGTTTTATTTAATACTTTTTAGTCAATTAAAAGCCTGTTTTTAAAAAGGTTTTTACTTACTTTTTATTTTGTACTTTTTAGCATTAGAATTTGCTTAAACATTCTTTTTAACACCTTCTCTTGAAAGGTACTTGTAAAGAAAATCCAACGAACCTAAACACGCCTTTACACAAGTCATAGTGTGAAGCCATCCGACTTGCACTATCCAAGTCATGCCATACTTTAGAATGGGCTCTCATCATAATTTAATGAGTACCTACTTATACAAAATTTCGTGCCTTTACTATTGACCGCTGAGGAGATCTCTCGCATGAAGCCAATCCTGGGTGGAGCCAGATCGTGGTGAACTTTAGAACAAGGTATCATAATTGTATGCGTATATAAAATTTTGTGTCTCTGCTGTTGACCATTAAGGAGTTCCTTCGTCTGGAGCCAATCCTGGGTGTAGAATCAGGTCATGCATCATTGAAATGCATTGTCTTTGAAACAAAATCAACGTGTGAAATTTCAACTCCGTAGGACAAGAGATAAGCTGATTAAAACCACTTCGGTTTTAATTCAGCTTGCAAGATTTGGCCTGAACAAACATACATACTCGTACATAGAAAGATTGCAAGTTAAATAAAAGCTTGTAAAACAACTGCCTTCAAATTCGTCAAACTGCTAGAAAAGTGTTCTTGTTTTGAACTTTTTAGTTGCAGTCGGGTTTTTTGAATTTTCAATGATTTTTTCCTTCAACTTATAGAGGTATGAGGAACAGGGTGTAAAGCTCGCTCACACCTCCATAGAAAAGGGAGGATCCTCCGACCAGACGGGTGCTGCGTCTGGTGGGCAAGTGCCCGACGGTTGATGTCGGGACGTTGTAGATATGCTAATCGCGCGGTAAACTCTGCTTGCGCGATGCAGGATTTGCGTGACGTCAGTATGACGTGTAGCTCGCATGTGGCGATGTTGATACCGCTACAAACTTAATATCATCATCATCATAATTTCAGTCGAAAGACATCCACTGCTAGACGGCCTCCCGCGACCACCGCCATTTCGACCGGTTTTATGGTTCTCGCATCCAACGGATTCCTGCGGCCTTCACGAGGTCATCGGTCCAACTTGTGGGAGACTTTCCAACGCTAAGTATTCCGGTACGCAGTCGCCACTCCAGAAACTTAATATAACAGCTCCAAAATATAATTTATCTCCCCGCTTCCAGTCACCAAAACTTTCACTGACTTCTACGCCCTTCAGAAAAGGTCCTATTGCACAAATATATCCATTATTTACTGTCCAATTCAAGCATTATTTACTTAGGTCACACAACACACATACAACTTAGCCCATTTATATCTGAATACCGCTGTCCCATACATTTCTCTACAATTTTACAACACTTTAAGAGTGCTTGCGTTGTCCAAAATCCTAAATAAACCCTTACTATGAATCATTTGACAATTTTCCCTCAATTCATTCTAAACCATTTCGTCTTTTTGATAGAGTTGGATATCGTTTGGTCGTCAATATTGGACAATGGTTAATCTCTTTAAGCGTTGGTCCCACAAATGATTAAGTGACTAGAGACCGTCTATTTTCTCGCTTAAGGGGGAAGGGTCAGGTAGCTCGCGTAATTCAAATTTTCTTGCGTTTTTTGCATTTTGCAGGTCAGTGTCAGGTTGTATATTGTCACCTTACCTACCCTATTTGCCTAACTTATTGTACTTACCTACACACAATACATGAAGAGGCGATGTTGGTGTGTAAGTGAACAGGCACCGCGCCGGGAGAAATACCTTTACCTTACGTTTTCGCAACATTTTGCTTAGAGTTACGTAAAATTAATAAACATGCTGGCTGAATTCGTCCCAACAACGACTACTCCCACCTCACACGGTGCGAGGTGCGCGGAGCGGGCAACAGGAGCTTAGCGCGGGGGGTTGGGGTGAGCTGGTACACATGTGAACCACAAGGGAGTATAAAAACGTATTATAACAGACTTGAGAGCTTAATTTGAATGATAAATAATAATAATAATTTCTTTACAAAAAGTAATGATATCCCATCAAAAACATAAATGTGAAAATGGGAGCCAACTTTAATATTAAGAATATGCGTGGTTATCGTCAAAGTTAAAGTCAAAACGTTTATTGCGAACTAAGTGTTACAATGTTGGTAGTCGTCTTCGCCGACAAAAGAATTGAAATTTAAATGGGTGCCAAGTTCTGTGGATTTTATTTATAAGAACACACAACAAATTTATTTTAGAAAAAATAAATTTAAAACACAATTTATTGTATTTTTCTGCTACATTAATGTTTGCTTTTTAAAATTATAACTTCTTATATTATTTTCTATTAGAACAGTCGAATTATTTACACAAAGCAGATAACTTAACAAATTGAAGCTCAAGATTTTGTTTTGGCTAGTTTTTAACAGCAAACCAATTTTTTTTAAGATTATGATATGTTGACCTTACAATATAAAAACAGTAACTTGAGTATAACATAAAGAAGATAAGTTGATTAGCCATTAAGATAACTCGAATATAAGTTTTATAGAGAAAGTTGTTCAAAATGACAAATAGAATAAATTTCTAGAAAATTCAACAGCCTGTATATTCTCGTCACTCACTATAGGTTTACTAGTTTCTTGTTCAAATCACTCTCTGTAGGACTGTAGCCTTAGGGTCGAGACAAAAAGTATAATGATCCCTTTGGATTTGATCTTTGTTGTTCACCGATACGGGTTTACGGTTACGTTCGGCAAAGGATTAGCCACGTTAGTAAGTCGATGAGAAAGTAGACTGTGTCTGACAGCTTTATCTTTCAATCTGCATTAAGGATTTGTTCTCGTGTATTCTCTCAATCAGAGGTATTCGTTTAGTTTTCTACGTCTTTTGTTGGTTTAATTACACCTAATTAAATCAACAAAAGACGTAGAAAATTAAACCTACCTATCTTGTTTGAATGTACGTATCAAAGATAATACAAATAAAAGGTCGAGAAAAAGCTTTTTCGTATTTTATGGGTATAAAGTTTTAGTAAAATCTCTTTGGCTGTACTGTTTGTATCTGGCTGGTTTTGATACCATTAAATAGATGACATTTAAAAAAAGAAAAACGATTTTCCGTCATTTTACAGTTGTTTTTCTTTTCGCCAAAATGAGTGAATCTAACGAAGAAATTCGATACATTTTGAAGTTTTATTACAAAAAAGGGATAACGGCGACACAAGCCGCGAAAAAAATATGTCACGTTTAAGGACTTAACGCAATGTCAGTAAGAGTAGAACAAAGTTGATTCAAGCGTTTTCAGTCATGGATGCAAGTCGCTCTGGTCGCCCTGTAACGGATAAATTTGATGAGATATTAGTATTTACGACATAGCTGGAGAGTTAGGGGGTAACTACAAAAGAGTTTTAACCCATTTCAAAAAGTCTGGGTGTACAAAAAATGCGATTTTTGGGTGCCACACGAGCTTTTAGTCTTAAATTTTCTAATATATAAAAAACGCGTGTCACAGTGTTTGCTATCGAACTCCTCCGAAACGGCTTGACCGATTTTTATGAACTTTTTTCTGATAAGTCGTAAAGTATATTTCATACCGCTGCGGGTGAAACCACGGGGCGCAGCTAGTTTTTATATAAAATATGAAAGAACTTTTACCCCGACCTAATATATTATTATGTGATACAAACACAATGGGTTTTTTTATGAATAAATCTGTCATAGTCAGATTTTAGAGAATCCTGGCTCACCTTAGCACAAATCTCACATATACATATAAGCAAACACCCTGGAACCACTATCATCACTAATTATTTTCCGCACAGGACTCGAACTCAAAATTACACGGCCCAAATGTACTTCGTTTCTTGTTTGCATAAAAATAAAGTTTATTTCAAATAAATTTTACAAAAACTTATCACAGAAAATTAAATTCCGAATTCATAAGGAATAAAATAAATTCCAACATTTTCTTTCCATAGTGTTTTTGCAATACGGGAACAGACTAGCATTAATTTACTTTTATTAAAACGTATTTTGCAAACGTTTATGACATGTAGTTTATTGCTCATAGAACATTCGTACACATTTTAAAAAAGCTAAGGCAACAAAATAAATCACGCAAGGAACTACCCACATATTTTTTGTACCCCTCTAATCTAGACTAAGCTACCGTCAAGTCGGCAATAGGTAACGATGATCATAAAACATAAGAAGAAGGCTGAGTTTTCTTGTCACGTCAGCGCTTCAGAATGTTCCATCAATCAATTTGGTGATTTAGTATATCTTCACTTGTTTTTTAACCTATGCAGGAATACAGGGTCAAATTAAATGAGCAAGCTAAACTCCGCAGACGTGATTGGTGCCTAGGTATCGATATGTCGCAGATGGATTGTTGTATCCGCTGTTGTTTTAAAAAACAGCTCAGTTATGTAAAACAGCTGAATAAAGTTAAGCTGTTTGATTCAAATGTTAAAAACTATAGAAATGAAACGCCGCCTGTAAAAATCATGTTTTTTTTAGTTATTAGATATTGATTACACCGTCGACATGTACATATAATTATATAGATACTCATCACGTCCATGGAGTTTCGCTAGCTAATTTTTGACCTTGTATCTTGATTAGAATTAACATCGGCGTAATTACAAGCACATGAGCACATTTTCAGCTTTATTTCTACCGGGCTCAACTAATCTAAGAACCACCATCGACTCGAAAAGAAGAAGAAAAATATTATATTCTGGTATGGGAATGAACCTAGGTACTGCTGCGATGCCTTTAGTAATGCAAATGTCTCTAAGCGTAGGTACTGACCACTTACTATCCTAACTAATATTATAAATGTGAAAGCAAGTTTGTTTGTTTGTTTGTTACTTTTTCACGCCTACACCACTGAACCAATCATCCTGAAATTTTGCATATACATTGTCAGGTGTTCAGAAACGGACCTACCATCCCGAATAAAAGTACTGTTCCCGGAAAAAACAACAATAACCTTATGATAATAGATGGCGCCACGTGTCTTTCGAATCATGATTGAATTATAACCCGAATTGATTGTCAAAGCCTAAATTAACGAGAGCGAAGCCGCGCGCAAAAGCTAGTCGGGAATAAAATAAGAAAAATAATGTTCTCTCTCACTCATTTGTATCTGTCCACCAGACAAAAATAGAAAGCACGAGTATTGATGGCCACACCTACGTGTTAGCGATTCTAGACCATTAATAAAGGTTTTCTCTCTTTGTTTTCAGTCACAGTAAATTTAAAATAAAGCACTAAAAAGACTTAGCACATGAGAAGCACCATTCCCACAGCCGTTATATATTTTTTTTATCGTTGGACGACTGTTGTTACTAGCTGTTCTCACCGGGTTAGCACGAAAGAAAATAAATAGTAAATTCCAAATTTCACTATAAAACGTTCGCGGATGACAGTTTATCGTGCGTGATATAAGCGAACAGCTCCATTTAAAAGCCACGACACCTGGAAACGGATATCTATCTCACGACCCAATGGAAAAACTTGCTTACCGGCTTCGTAAACATGATTCATAAAGGCATCTTTAATGCGTGGTAAAAAGAAAATTTTACAATAGCGCATCGCGGCAACAAATAAAGTTAAAAATAGCGATGCGTTTGACCAATATAAAAATAATTTTGCAGTTCTAATTAAATTAAAAAATAAATGCATGGCTCAGTGGAGTATTTTTATGTATTTATTTAGTTGATTGAATTCCCTTTATTATCATAACATAAAATATGATAGTTTACGCTCAAAATTTTGAGAATTATGCGACGAAAAATATTTTCTAAGCTCTGTTTTACGATTATTTTATCATGATACTATTTTATTTTTATGACAATACGCAATGTTTTTTTCTGGCTTGTAATATGCACCAGTACGCCTAACTATGCGACAAAAAACTGAGCGTTTAACGGTGTCTTAAAACACAATTCCTGCCGTGTCATGTCGTGACGATTTTTATTCTATCGATGGACAGGTATCGTTTTTATTTTTTCCCAGTTGGTCATGACAATAGAATAGAAAACTTTTATGTCAGTGAGTCCATAGGATTAGTAACAATTTTACAAAAAATCTAGTTTTAGTAGGTTACAGACACAGATCAACAAACAATTAAAAGTAAAGAAAAGAAAGTTCTTGAATGATGAGAAAATATGATGTTAAAACACACTTTTGCATGTTCTAAAGATGACGGGCCATTGTTTTTCCCACGATAAATATGTCTCCAAAAATCCATTAATCCAAGCCTTACCTTTTGGACACAGACAAAATGATCCAAAACATGAAAAAACGGCCAAGTACGAGTTGGACTCGCACACGAAGAGTTCCGTACCACCGTAGAACATTCAACGCTACGTAAATATTTTAATAAAAAAAACACATTCCCCAAATGGACCCCCCTTAAATTTTTCACATTTTTTAATTTTATTATATTTTTGTATAGCGGAAAATTTCAAGTGTCTACCTATTATGATTCAAAAGATACAGCCCTGTGACAGACGGACGGACGGAAGGACAGCGGAGACTTGTAATAGGGTCCCGTTGGCAGCCTTTGGGTATGGAACCCTAAAAATGCGATTGAAACCGAGTATTAGGGTTACAAATGAGTTTTATTTAAGGCCTTTATCCCCGTCAAAAGGGGTGGGGGTGGGGTGGGTTTGTAACTTATCACCCCTGAACATTGACAAGGGTGAAATATGCCTGTATTGGAGACCTACTTAGTGGTCAACAGTACCTACCCTTGAACCGAGTATTGGTCGTTTGTCGAGTATTTTTTTGTTGACTTTTGTATGGTCGACAAAAAAGTTTGGGGTGTTGGTAAGAAATATCAGCAGGTATTCTTTGAATTACTGTGTTTCTAGTAAAATGCATAAGGTAAGCTATGTAAAATATTCTAATTCTGATCCACCCTGTCCCTTGCTGGCCTCCCCAAAGCCGAGGTCCGTCCCCACAGGCGGTGCTCTTAGCATGTAGTCGCTTAGTTTTTAAGTTTTTACAGTCCTCGCTGGGGGCTTTAATTTATTGAGGCGACCACAGGCTAGCCTGGTTAAGCAGCCGAAAACCTCGTAGGCTGACCTGCGAGATGCCATTAATAAAAAATAAAAATAAATGTTAAATATACAGGGTTATTACTAAACACCAGCAACCTCTTAAGGGGTCATTGTACTCAAAGTCAAAGTCAAAGTCAAAGTCAAATCGTTTATTTCAAATAGGCATATAAAATGGCACTTTTGAACGTCAAAATTTACAAAAAATAGAACTGATTCTAGTTGCCCCTTCCAAAAAGTAGTTTCGTATGGAGAAGAATGGGCAAGAAACTCCACCGTTACTCTTTTAAAAATGTTTTACAATATTATGTATATAATAATTATATGTGAAGACGATGCACCTAGAATAAAATTACTATACCACAATAGGTATAAAACTCATCATTATAAACAACTTTTACTATGGACCAAACCTGAAATCGCGAAAAAAATATCAACTGTTCCCTACGTTTTGACGTGTTATGCGAACATAAATGTAGGGAAAATCTTTCTTTTTTTTTTTCGCGATTTCGGGTTTAAACCTGAACAAAAAATAAAAGTAGTTGTTTGCTTAGATTTACGTTGACTATACAAAGTTAGCTCACAAATCTTAGGTTTGAAATCACTATAAGTAAACAAGAATAAATACTTAACTTATAAAAAAACTCACAAACTGATTTTTACTGTTTTTTTTTTTGACATAAAATCATTTAAGGAGTCGGCCCCTTAACCCCAAATCTAGCCTGTAACAATAAAACTCTGGAAGTTATTTACGAATACGCAAACAAAAATATGAATATAAATGGCAACATATCAATTACTTCAAACAGCAATAATAGTTTTTCCAGACGATTTCTAACATAAATTAATTTATTGTCAAGAAACATAGAAAGACACTTAGTCAATGGACTCCACATTTAATAGGTCATAACTTCACCCCCTTCTGGAGACCTAATCGAATAGGCAACTTAATCCCTGGACAGTCGTGAAAGCGACTGAGGAATTATTTAGCAGGTGACTTTCCATCTGCCAGCTGTATTGACCACTAAAACCTATCATATATAGGTACTGACTTTTTTTAGTCTATAGTGGACGGTGTTCACAAGTTTTTTTGACATCTGTATTTAAACATATTATAAAACAATGTCACTTTTCGTGTCTAACTGTGTGACTGGTGTTCTTCTAAACAGCGAGGTAATTACACACTAACAGTAGCAATAGCTTTCATTTTGACAGTTCAACAACATTCATTGCGTTATTTACGTTGTTGAGCAGACAATTTTTTCCAACATATGAAGCAATGGATTAGGAACAGGCTTCAAAATTATTCAGATTGTGTGTTACGTAATTAGGGTGCCGATTTGGGTATGGTTTTCACGATCGTAGAACAATGACAGTTTTGAAAAACATAGGAAAATCACTTTTTACTATATTTGGATATTACATCATAAAATAATATTACTACATTAAAATATATATATATATATATATAAATAAAGTGGATTACAAATGAAACAGTCGGTATACTGACGGATTTAAAAAGTTACGTCATAAAAACTATTAAATATATTTTAAAGTTTAACATGTGTCAGACCCGTCACTGTTCTACGATTATTACGATATATTATAATAAAGAAAGAAATCTCGATGTTTTTAAAATAGGTAGTTTAATACAAATTCGCTTTTCGTATCTCTTTGTGTAACCGCTTAGATCTTCTAAAATAGACAATGCATTTTCATGCAGTTTTTACCAAAATTTAGAGCATTTATTCCAAAAGGTTTTGTGTACTTATAATATATTGGTATTTAACTTACATATATAATAAAGAGATCTCAATGTTTTTCAAGTCGTAAAAACCGTGCGAAGAAGGCCGGGTCGCTAGTACAGTCACCAAAAGAGATAACTAACCAAGGTCGTCGGATAAAGTTGATGTTTAGTAAGAAACTGATGGATGTTTTCGAATGTAATTTAATTTGATAAATTAACTGTTTGTTTTCTATAAATTACATTACATTTTATTCGAAAACATCCATCGGTTTCTTACTAAACTTTAACTATATCCGACGACTCAGGTTAATTATCACTTTTGGTGACAGTACATGGTATATAACAAGTCGTTTTTCGCGACTTAGGCGTAGACCAAAAAACAATTTCTAAAAAAAAAAATAACTACGCGCAAATAAGTAAAAAATTATATATAAAAAAAAATAGATCTTCTAAAATAGACAATTCATTTTGTTTTTTTTTTTTTTTTACTTTTTAATCAAACACAATAATTACAATTAAAATATAATTACCTAACCTAACTAAAACTAATAACAAATTAAAAGATGGCGTCAAAAAATTCCTCCGCATCGCTATCGACTGGTAATGTACCCAAGAGACTGGCGGCATTGCCACGTTGTATTGCAATGCTTAGCCTCTGGCCAAGGTAAAATCCAGCCCTTGGGTCACGGGAAGTGTCAAACAGGCGTTTGGAGATTTCCTTGAACAAAACAAGGGCACTCGGACCCCACGGCCCGAGGGTTTCAACCCCAAACGGCTCGAAAATATAATTATCGATAAGGTTGTTATACTTACGCCGCTTGAGGTTTTCCGCAGCCGCAGCAGCGGCGCCAGCACAGCACGCCGAGACAGGAAGATGGGATGGCGCAAGAGTATCGACACATGTTGCGTCCCACACTAAAGGCCTACCCACCTTCCATGGAAATAAAGACATGCCGTCCAGTCTCTTGCCATCGTCGCGTGCCAAGCCATTAGGTTCTAATACAGCTGGAACGCCGACGGTGACAAGAGCTCGTCGGATGATGTCATTAATGTTCGCGTGCCGCGGTATGCGGCCCGCACTTTGGCTGCAAGACAGACCGTGGTGTCCGAGGCTGTTGACAACTTCGCCACAGTGACAGCGATGAGGGGAACAAAAGGGAGCTCCTAGTCGCAGGGAAGCAGCGAGGCGGAAAGTAGTGTCGTCGAACAAAGTGCCTATGTTCGACGATGGTAGTGCATGAAACCAAAGACCCGACTCCCACTTACCCACAGCCAGTAGGCGCGCACGCTCCACAGTAGTAGCAGACGTGTCAATTAAATTATTCTGTACTACTCTGCAGAGTGGCTCATCCCACCGTCTCTGGGAAGATGGATTGTCGGGTGGATCTGAATTCGGGCAAGCGAGACGCCAAGCATCCATAGCCTCGGTGAAGCACGGCACATCAAAATCAATCAGTGTGGAGGCTAGGATTTTCCTGATTAATTTATCAGTGCCGTAAACCGAGGATATGAAAGCCGGTAAACTAATACTAGAAATTTTGCGGACGCCGAGGCCTCCCATACGAATGGGAAGAGTAGCTTGTGTCCAAGCTCGGTCGTCCAGGGCCACATTTAAAATCGAAGTTAATGTATGCCGGATAATTTGGTCCATTTTGTCTAAAAGGTGAGGGTGCTTCCATAAATGAGAAGCGCGAAGGAAATATGTTAATTTAGGGCCGAAACAGCAGTAACGGATTAAGGTTATGGCCGAATGCATGTTAATTTGGAATAATCTTTCCGAAACGTCATTGAAATTTTGTATTTTTTCCTGAATAAAAACGGGAAAGGAATTCTCAAAGATTGGAGACCCAAGGAGACGAAGAGAGCTTTTTTCAATAATTTTTATTTCCGGAGCTATCGCGTTAAATTTGGTAAGTGTCAGATGTCTGTCAGTACTGTCCGCTAAGTATAGTTCACATTTCGAAAAGTTGAGATCAAGGCCTATGGAATGAAGTTCATTTTTTAAGAATTGTAGGTCAAACAGTTTCTACATCGCCTCCCAAGGTTCCATCATCAAGAAACCAAACGTTAAATTTGGAATTTAGCTGTCGAATAATTGGTTGAATGGCTAAACTAAAAATCACTGGCCCGAGGGGATCACCTTTTTAACAGCCAACAGCAGATTCCAGAAGGTTGTCCCGATACAGTAATTTCGAAGGGTGTCTGTAACATTGCCAAAGGAAACTAAAGATTTGGGGTATTTCTTTTTTAGTTTCTGCCAGCAAGGTGTCCCTATTAACAGAATTGAAAGCATTCTTTATGTCAACCTTCAAGATGACCTCTCCTTTGCCAGAATTTAGGTAGGTCGACAAGGCGTGTACGGCAGCCTCACAGCCCCCTTTGGAGCCGTAACCTAGCTGCAGGGGCTGAATTTTTTTTCGAAACAACCTCACCGTAAAATTTACAGCAAATCTTGGCTGCCATACGACGGTAAGTGGTTCCCACGGCAATGGGACGAATGCCGCCATCCTTTTTACGCAGGGCGCAAAGATTCGCCCCGTACAGCATGTCGACGACGGCCTCGTTCACCTTGCCGGAGAGCATTAGGTTAATCATAGCCGTAAGCTCCTTCAAAAGCAACACACCAGCTGCCCCGGCGCCTGAACAAATAAGGTCCTTAAGGTGCTGAGGACTCAGGCCGTCGAGGCCGCCAGCGGAGCCGCTCCGGAAGGAGCTAACGGCTGTAACTAACTCCTGACCTGTAATGGTGAGAGAGTGGTTATCCAGATTAGGGGGGTCGGGGAAGGAAAGGCCATCCGCTGGGGCAGGGTGTTTGCTCTCCAGAGCTGCGAGCGTTTCTGGAGAACACGGTGCCACCACATCACTACTAAAAAGAATCCTGGCTGCTCCGCTTATGTCACCTTCCCCTAACTTCGATTCTACGAGATGGGATATACCCCTTGATGAGGTATATCTCTGTGTCTGTAATTTGGAATCTAAATTATGGGCCGAAATATGACAGTTTTCTTTAATTTGTGCGGTTAATGTCTGTTTAGTTACCAAATTCTTTTGTACATGTAGAATTCTGTAAGGGAAGGTGAGCAGCTGTTCCCAAGCACTTTGCGAGTTCTCCCGGACGGCAAGACGAACGCAACCTGCTAAATGTTGTGCCACTAAAGGTCTAGCACCGCGGGGAACTCGCTTCAAAACAGGAACAGAGTTTTTTAATTTTGATAGGGTTTTCCAAAACGGGTCAAAAGTAGTTGGTGTTGTAGGTGTAGATGTTGTGACGGGGTCTGAGGAGAGTGCACTTTGTGGTTTGTGTACTTTTCCAATATGCACATTCAGACCCCGCTTACCTTTAAAAAACCGTGCCTGGGTACACAGCGGACATCTCTCCAGGATGCTCAGCGATGTTGAAAGTTGACAAGCACTACCACTATCATCCACCACATCGCTGCTGCCACTGAGCATTTATTCAAAACGATTTAAACTTATCCTAGACGTACCTAATAAAAATAATAACTGTATAACTATATATAAACTATAAAAAAACACTGAAAAGTCTATTTGTCACTGTTTGACACTGATGACAGCAATAAAAAACAATGATCGGAGCGGCGCAGTCGTGCTGGCGGCCTAGGGCGCCGCGCTGACGATGCATTTCGGCGCAGCCCTGGCAACCGCTAGCGGGTGAGCATCCTCAGCGTCACTTTGAGATAGGCCAGAAAGCAGGAGGAAGAAAGTAGAATATTGACTTGAAATATAATAAAATGGTCATAAAAGTTTATCGTCAAGGAAACTGTTTTAATCTTTTGATATTGAGTTCAGCACAATTTCAATTTCATCTCTCAATTTTCAATCAACTATTTATATTGTTTTTATTATTATTTAGTAATCGTCAAACATAATGACGTCTTCCCAGATGACTATTTTCTTCTGCAATTCAATTTGATTGCGTCATTCATTTTGATGCAGTTTTCACCAACATTTAGAACATTTCTAAATTCCGAAAGGTTTATATGTATAATACATTATTATTTAACCTAGATACTCGTATAGCAAAGAAATCCCGAGGTTTTGAAATGTTGCCATTGAACCTGTGCGAAGCAGGGGCCGGGCGGGTCGATTTAATGTATTACCAAAAAGGCCATAAGACGAACAAATACTAGGAATGTCTTGGGTATGTTTACAGACATAAGTCTTATATCACATGTACATACATCCGTATCCGGATGTGTAGGTCGTACTTACGGCTACACATCAAGTTATACATTCCCAGTATAAGCTGATCTCGCATTGTATAGAATTTCCGTACAGTGCGAGATCAGCGTAAACTGGAAAATTATAGTTTGATGTGTAGCCGTGTGTACAAATATTTGTTCTGGGCGAGGTACAAACTCGTGACCCGTGGCTTAGAAGCTTAAGTACCAATTTCATCAAACTCTGCTGTTACTAAATGCCATGCTACGGACTATTTTTCGTAGTGAGACAATCCATCAAATGGTATAAAGGGACATTTAGAATAAACGCAGTATGGTGATTGAAACTGGAAGCCCATCAGCGGCATGGTGGCGGAGAACTGAAAGTCTAATTACGCAAGTTACTTATTTTGTAATTACATGAATGCAACTCTCCCACCTTCTACAAAGTCACTATTGTGTAATACGAGTATTAACGTATCTCTAATTTCTGTCTTAACTAATATTTTATAAGTGCCGATGTAGGTTTATTTGAAATAAAATATTTTTCACTCCTCTTGCTCAAAAAGTCCGTCATTTTATCGTACCAGAGCGGGGATAAAATAGAATATTTTCCTCTAGGGGAAATGTATTTCTTTTCTGTTGTTAAAGGCCCTACAAAAACGAAAAAGTATTTATTCATAAGTAGAATAATGATTAATAAACACTCAACATATTACTATTATTAAATTAAAGCTACACTATTTCTAATGTTCCGTACCAAAATTGGAAAACGGTTTTTTTTTTGGGATCACCTCAGTTACAGTGCCTGTCCGTCCGTTCATCTGTCGGTCTATCTATCCGTCCGTCCGTGCTCATTGCCGAATCGCGACTCACACTTGCCCGGTTTATTTTAATTTTCAATAACTGAGTGACAGCCCTGTGAAAGTAGGTAAGAATTTTGAGCTCTGTTAAGAAGCTTTCCTTCTGGTCGAACTTTTATTCTCGTGCTAAAGCTTTAGGCCACACTGAGGCGAATACCCCGTGGGGATCGATTGCAGCGCGCGTTGGTTGTTTTAATAATTATGATGTCACACAATAGTTAGTAACAGTTTGAACACATCCATACAAGTTAATTGATATAATCGACGCTATTGAATTTCATCCCGCATCCCGAGCGGGATTCGCCTCAGTTTAGCCAAAGTTTTATTCCAGCCGACCATATCCATTTCGGTAAAACTTCCAAGGTTACGTTAAACAAGAGGTAAGCCCACACCATAAGGTCACGTTTCTCCTACATTATTAATCTAACTTTGGTCTCTAGTCCACGTGACACTTGTTCTCTTAAGGATACTACACACTTGTTCGGGTCGGCATGATCCGGCACAGCTGGGCGGCGAAACCAAATATTTGGGTGGCAGGTACATCGACGTGCAAACTGAAACCATGAATCCAGCACATGATTTGAAACTACCTAGCGTACAAATATTTCGTCATTATCAAAAAAAAAAGCTGTTTCATAGAATAGAAAAGTGCAATACCTATGCGGTTAAAATAATTATATAGAATAGCATTTTTTTTTTAAATAACCCGAGCAAATATTTCAACGCAGAGGGGTTCAGAATCGTTTACTGTACCCATGGTAACAGGTTGCGTGTCGATGCTCTCGCTATATACATAGTATTATTTTAAAACTATCAAATAAATCCTAACATCGAAAGAAAAAAGTGTTTTTTTTTTCAAACTAACTAAATAGTAGTGATGAGCAGACTATAAGTTTTGCCGATCTTTGTCTAGCTATAGTGACTAACTAAATAGATATAGATATATTATACTTTAGATTTATTTGACTAATTTTTTGTAAGCAGACTTAAGGCGATAATAAGTATCAGCGACCTTGAGCGAGTGGGAGGAGCATGCGAAACTTTTAAGCGAATAAAATTGCACAGAGCGTTAGCGTCTACCCGGACATTGGTTAGCGATGCACTGCCGCCCGTCGCCAGCAAGAGCCCCCGCTTCAACGCGCATCTAGTTTATTTGCAAAAACAACCCACCTTGATTTATCAAACACAACACAAATAAAAGCCGTATACAAAAATTTGGGTAGTTAAATTGTCTTTTAGATGGTGCAGATTTCATGAAAATACGCTAGATAGTTTTTGCGTGATTATCGTTTTTGTGTTCGCGTTAGATATTACTTTATAAATTAATTACACTATGTTATAAAAATATAATTTCAAATAGTCACATATCAAATTACGAAGAAAATAGTCTAGTTTATCATATTATTTTTTCAAATAAATAAGACTATTCGTTTAGACGTGATGTTCAATTTGAAATCATTAAAAGTCGTATATATCTGCGCCTTAAGGAACTTCATAAGATACACGAAGTTTAATTTATTGTCATATTGTAATGCCTTCTTACTGTGCCGAATCATGATGACCCGAACAAGTGTATCTATAACACGCTTTATAGTGACACTCCTGTGGGGTAATTGCGTAACTCACTAACAGTAGGAATAGCTTTCATTTTGACAGTTGAACATCATTCATTGCGTTATTTACGTTTTTGAGCTGACAATTTTTTCGAACATATGAAGCAATGGATTAGTGGTGTCAAAATGATTTTAATTGTGATTGATGTGAAAAATGTCTAAATACACAATTAGGATGCTGAGCTCAGATTATTGGCATAACTTTGTGATGACAAACGGAAAAAGTTTTTATGAATTCTCGTGTTATGTAATAGGAATATTCCGTTAAAAGAGAAACGTCTTTATTCTTGGCTGATCGTACAGATGCTGAAATGTTACGTAATGAGAAAAGGCAGTAAATGACATCACGTGGCGTGATACAGGCGTCGAAGGCACATTTTCATGTCGGTTTCAGCGAATTTTTGCAGATTTGAATGGGTTTCGATGATACATTGTTCCAAAGTTCGTTGTTCTGTCATTTATAATCTGACTATTATATAATAATAATAAAATTTATTTAAGTGTAAAGTAAACTTATGATCTACATTCATTACAATCATGGAAATTTTTACTCTAACTGTAATGTAGACCTGCCTGATCTAGGTTTATGAAAACCTGTGTTTTAGGCCATCAATTTACATCAACCATTTAAAAAGAAGATACAATATTTTCAATGACTTAAAGAGTAACTATTTGGGTACTTGTATTATTATAAAACTAGATTATGTAAGTTATATACTACCTGACTAACTTTGATATGATCAAATACTGATTAAGTAAGGAAAGAAAAGAAAATTTAAACCACACGCTTTCTTTCGTGACTTTCGGGCGCTATTCCCATTTTGGTAAGGTATAATTAACTTGACTTCCTCATTGGTATTGTGGTCACAAGCGCTATTTCTGAGCATGAGGTCCTAGGTTCGATTCCCGGGTCGGGCAAAGTGGGTTTTCGATCTGGAATTTCTCAGTAACAGCTTTGATTTATACCTGGATGATGGCAATAGGCCCCTATTACATGGGATTTAAACAGGGTGTTATTATAACTACTACACTTCTGCCTTACTCTTCAGCGAATACAGGCGTGATGCTATGTTATGATATTTTTATAAATAATATAATATATAAATAATTATTTATTTATTTCAAAAAGGCTACAGCAGTGCTACAGTCTGTTACAATAAATATAATTTTACAGTTTATGGATAGATCCTAAAGAGAGTAACAATTAACAGAATTGAATCTGACGTCCTAGCTAGGTTACATAATTGAATCTGACGTCCTAGCTAGGTTACATAATTGAATCTGACGTCCTAGCTAGGTTACATAATTGAATCTGACGTCCTAGCTAGGTTACATAATGGTAACCTCCACCCTATTTGCCTAACACACTATCAATCACAATCTGAATCATTTTAAAGCCTATTGCTAATCCATTGCTTCATATGTTCGAAAAAATTGTCCGCTCAACAACGTAAATAACGCAATGAATGTTGTTGAACTGTCAAATTTAAAGCCATTCCTACCGGTATTAGTGTATTACACAATTACCCCGCTGTATTAAGGTTCGCCATAATGATAAAATTTCTGTATTACAACAGTTTTTCAATCATTGTTCTTCAATATATATCTTTCTCTTTCATTCGTATGTCGTTAAAGGAGACTACCTGTTAATATACCTTGTCCTCTTCATTTGGGCATCCTCTTACACCCTGTAATAAGAAACTAATGAGGCACGCTACTACACTTACTGTTACTGTTAGTAATTAAACCCGTGTGTCCCACCCACAATTTCTTTGTTCTTTTGTGCCAGACGATTAAATTAATGTTTTTGTTTAGGATTCCGTAGTGTGGTAAGATTCAATTATTCAAGAGTTTGAGGACCAGTTTTATAGTGTCGAAACAGGCACTATAACTATAATAAACTGAAATAAAGTTTATTGTTTCTCATACAATTGTTCTATATCACAAAATTGAGGCAGCCCCGGTAAGTTACAAGGATATTTCTGATGGGATTACCTCGCACCTTCATGGATACCGGAAATGGACAGATTTTGGAACAAAAAAAATCCCAATAAAGGTAATAATAATAATTATTATTTATTTAGTCACCAGACCTACTACAGGCTAGGTCGAGCGACGATCTTCGCAGGGTGGCTGGTAGCAGCTGGATGAGAGTTGAAGAAAATCGAGCTAAAAGGCCTATGTCTAGCAGTGGACTGCTGTAGGCTGATGATGATGATGATTCACCAGGACTTATCCAGAAGTTGTGAAACAGGGCGTAATTCTTACATTCTTTAGAGGCTTACAAGAGCTAAAGCGCGGTCACTGTCGAATTGCATAGAAAAGAAAGAGACGCGCGATGACACGACGCTGGTAATTTATTGCAAAATATGAAGCAATTATGGATTTCCAAAAAATCTATTAATTGGACTAAAAATTTAAAACACTATTACGTTACTATGGTACTTGTAGAATAATCTGACAAAAAAACTGAATGTTTGCATGTATGCTATAAAATCGTTAAAAAAAATTTTAGAGGTATCGTCGTGATTTTTTTCTATCATATCAAGTTAATTGTATTATGTTTTCAACACACTATCTAACTTGGATATTGCCAGAAGAATATCATATATTTTTCTGATTTTGGTTACTGCAGTGGATCATATATTTTTAGGCATTATAAATTTGCGTTTAGGCCATGTAGTCCCCTTAATCATAAAACGCAAAGTGCCTCTGTCCGCATGTGTACTGGCGGCTCGTCAGTTGTAAAAAAACAGTATAAGCTGACCTCGCATTCTATTGAAACTATGTACTACGCTGGGCCAGCTCAAGGCCAAACTGTTACTACCGACGTGCAGCCTACTGTACCTACGCTTACAAATCGAATTCAAAACCTTTGGGTTGGTTTCAGTGTAGTTTATGTCTGTTCGAAGACTTGTGACATCTACCAACCAATGGTAGATTACAGCTCACCCCCTCTCAAAGAGAGGAGGCCTGTGTCCCAGCAGTGGGATCATTAAAATTATGCTACGCTATTATGCTTATGTCTGCGGGGTAATTGCGTAAGTAGGAATGGCTTTCATTTTGACAGTTTCACAACATTCATTGCGTTATTTACGTTGTTGAGCAGACAAATGTTTCGAACATAAGAAGCAATGGATTAGCAATATCCTTCAAAATGATTCAGATTCTGAATAATTAGTATGTTACGCAATTAGAGTATGAAAAAATTTGCGGAGAACGGAGCAGTAGAAATACTACTATTAAAATGCAAATCAGTGCTAATCTTCCTAGACCACATAATCCTAAAACAATAACATAAAAGTATCTATAATTCTAATTAGCTATTTCAGTCACAAACTAAAACCTATTTCAGTCTAGATCCAGATAGTTTTTCTTCGATTCTTTGACTATTTTTTATATAACTTGTCGAGACAACGTTCTGAACCCACGTCAGGGCTCAGGCCACAATCCCTACTGACATAAATCTATTTTTTTTGGGGTTTAGCAGGCATTTGGTAGATCTAAATTGAATTTATGTGAAGTTTTCTGTATAATATCATAGTTTTTTTGTGGAGTTTTGTCAATATTTTAAAAGCTTTTATATGTAGTATTATAGCCTACTCTTACACCCATATTCAAAGTCGCAACCTCATGATTTCCTCCACTCGACTCAACCTCACTTATGTGGTTTGATATTCATAGTTGTAATTTTACTCGTCACCTAAAAGAGTTTCCTCAGTGGAGGTGAGTTTGAGTGGAGGAACCAACTGTCAAATATAAGGTACGTCGGCATCTACCTTGAGGCTTCCTTGAGGTTGTCAAAAAGGAACTTTCAACCAAAACACGCGTATTTTATCCGATTTTCATAATGTGTTTTGAAGAGTTTATTGAATATTTATACGATAATCGTTACGATTACATATCGGCATGACGAATTAGGTGTTGAGCATTTGCTGTACGCTGGACCTCTTACACCGCATACTTTCAATGCTTTTTACATTTTGCGTCCATCATACCTACCTTCCAGTGGATTTAGTAGAAAGTGCGGTAGTACCCGTAATTATGGGTATAGACTTAGCTGTAACAGGATCAGTTGGCGCGTGGCGAAAATCGGAACTAACACCGCAATGACGTTCATAACATTTCACTAAACAATTTCACAACGTTTCTATTCTATTCTATTTTTTATTATGGCAAGCAAAGTCGATGTCGACTATTCTGCCAATATCTAAAGTGAATTGGAAAGCAAATGTGTATTATTATAAATTAAAAAATACAATCGATAAAAATTTACGATGATACAGTTGAACTTAATATAGATCTTGTGGGGTTAGTACTGTACTAAAACAAACAAAAACATAAAATTACATATTATTAGATTATAATTATTAAAACATACGTAAACCACATCTACAATACACAGAATATTTGGGGAAACAAATCGTAACTTTAAAATACCAACAGCGCCCATGTCAACGTCATTCGACCGCCAAGATCCTTATCAAGTACCCATAGCACTGGAACAAGATAGTACATACTAATTCCATGCACTGTAATTAGTTATGTCAGAAAGTTTTGATAGCATTGCACAGCGCGTCATGTTTAAACCTCAATTTAAATACAAGATAATTAAACAGAGAATCGTTCAAACGGTCCAAACCATGGAAGCTAAGGTCAATGTCAAGTTCAAAATCTTCCCATAAAAATAACATTAGGTACAGGACCTACATAATCCACTTCAATGTTACTAACAAACGATATAAAACAGTAAACACACCCTGGAGAACAGCTTCAAAGTAACATTTTTGACAAAATTAATTGCACAACAGGGTTGACTTACAAAGTTAATTTTAGCTAACAATAAGGCCTGGCAAGTTAATTCCGAAGAGAGAGAGGAGAGTGTTCCGTACATAATTTTTCATTTTCTGTGTTCACCCATTAAAAAGCAGCCCGAGGTCTGGATTTGTGCCCGGTCGATGGCAATAGATTCACCCCCTTTTACGTGGGACTTAACGTCTACGAGTATCCACACATATAAGAGCCGTGCTCGGGACGTGGACGGACCGAAAAAAAATATATCGGTGTGTATATTTTCCATGTCCGTGTCCGGGCCAGCGGCGGAGCTTCAGTGCTTGCCCCGTGTGTCACGGCCCTGTCACGTGTGGATATACCTTTAAATATAACTGGCGAAATTTGGGTGTACTATTGCCACTGTTATAGCCACATCTCTCATTCTTTTTGTTGATTTTTTTGCCTGGCACATATTAAATGAACGATTCAAAATCATTTACCAGCGTTTGTTATTGTATTATGTCGAGCATGAATGTTATTTGGAAGTTATTTTTTGTAGACGTGTAAAGGCTCGTGCACACAGGCGCGACGCGACAGCCCGACACGACGGCGCCGCCCGTCGCGAATCACGCGGTGCCTTTGTGTACGCTGTCGCGTCGCGCCAGTGTGCACGAGCCCTTATGATTGATGAATCCAACTAATAAATCTCTTCGCACTTTATCAATCATCCTTATAAAATTAAGAAGTCCATTGAAACAATCTACAGGGTCAAATTAAATTAGCTAGCGGAACTCTGCAGACGTAATATGTATCGATGTATAAACACAATAAATATAGTAAAAAAAAATGGTTTGATGATTTTTTTTGGAGGGTCAGCGACCGCTGTTAGTTTTTTAACCGACTTCACAAAAAGGTTCTCAATTCGTCCGTTTTTTTTTTTTTTTTTATGTGTGTTAGCTCAGAACTTTTTTCTGGGTGAACCGATTTGGATGATTCTTTTTTTATTTGATAGGTGGTGCTTCACATGTAGTCTCATTTAAATTTGATCAAGTTCTGACCCGTAGTTTTTGAGTTATCTTTAAGACTACATATTTTTTGCACTTAGTTTATACGGATGATTTCCTGTCACTGTTATTTACACATCAAGTAGTAGTATACGAATTTGTGTGGTAGGTACGTAGGTAGGTAGGTAGTTAGGTGGTAGGTACCGCAACTAAAAAGTGAAAAATAAAAACTATTTTACAAAAAAACAACCGACTTCCAAAATAAACACTAAAAGAAGTGAAAAATAACTTTAATTTTGGAAGTCGGTGGCCAAAAATTAAAATACAAAACTAAAGACACCGACTTCCGAAATTAAAGTTATTTTTCACTTCCTTTAGCGTTTTTTTTGGAAGTCGGTTGTTTTTTTGTAAAAAAGTTTTTTGTATTTTCGTTTTTGGCCACCGACTTCCGAAATTAAAGTTATTTACTTTAAGTTTGAGTTGAGAAAATATGTTTTATTTTATTTTATCGTGTTTATATATCGAAACCCATCACGTGTGTGAAAATTACATTAAAAAAAAACAGATATTTTAAAATTATATTTCAAGTGGCTACCCTAACTGCGGTCCGCGACCCCACAAAAAAAAACCATCAAAATAATTTAAATTTTGTTTTTATTATGTTTAGATATAATCCACGTCTGCGGAGTTTCGCTAGCAAATTTAATTTGACCCTGTATATCGAAAACTGGCTTGAATTGGCCATGGAGTGGAAGGGTAATTTAGTTTATTTGAAATAACATCAATACTATGTGAAATAACAAAAAATGTGTATGTATACTTACTTAGTCAAATCAAAAAGTATGAAAGAAAGCCTTTGTTTCCCGAATACTTAAAAATATAATTTTTATATTTTTAAATCCAAATATTGTAAAATTTCAGACAATCAGAAATTACTTAATTAACAAAGTTATGAGGGCTCTTTCTTTCACGGAACCCTGAAAACACGAATACAACAAAGATAATGTCTAAACTTAAAACTAAGGGCAGCAAAATTAGAGTCACTATGCTAATTAAGTAACACTAAGTTATAAGATAAAACGCTATAAGGCTACTAAACATGAAGTCGTTTTAACTTAAACTCAACTTTGACTCGACTTTGGTAATTCAGCATTTGAGTAACTTGAGCATTGTTATTTTAGTTCAGACTCGAGAAAGGTGAACTTGAACTTTTAATGAATGGCTTAGTACTTACAGTATTTCGGAGAAGTCAAGGTTTGAGAGTCTCTAACATTAATTATAATAATTCACTATGTTTTTAACCGATTTCCACAAACCAAACCAAAGCATGATCATAATTCTAGATGCGAACGCGATAGTACTTATAAACAAAATAATATACTAAGGCCCACTTGCACCGCCAATCACTAAACACGCTTAGCGCTAAACGAATTTTAAACATCATTCTGTCTCTGTCATCTTCAAACATTTGACAGAAACAAAATTATGTTTTAAACTCATTTAGCGCTAAACGTGTTAAAATCACTGGCGGCGCAAGCAGGCTTTAGTATATTTTGTTTATAAGTATGTATTTTATTTATAATTATTGTTTTCAAGTTAAGCTATCATGTTGTAGATAGGTAGAAAATACCTAAGACATTAAGTCCGCCGCTTTATGGTTATTTTTACTTGTACATAAAGTGTTAATAAATAAAATAATCATTAAGTATCCGTATACTGGTAATTTGTTTTTGGTCATTCTAAAGGGCTCTTGTTCAGCAAAGTACAGTAACTATTGATATTATAATTATTGTAAAAATATCGGTTATAAAAAATTAAGAGGGCGTACTACGGTTAATTAGCGCCATTCCTTTAAAAAAATATTATCACGTGACTGAGAAGGAATTATGAATAACGGCTTGTAAGGACCCTCGGTAAGTGTGACTAGAATTTTCTAAAAGCTTTTATAAAGTTTCACATTGAGACACGAAGCAACAAAATACGATTAAGAGGAATGTGGTCGCTTTTCTTTAGATCGAATTTTGTTGCTTCATGTATGTATATTTTTTTAAAGGAGTGGCGCTAGTGTACCGTTGTACGCCCTCTTAACTACCATGAAAATAGGCACCTTTTTATACAGCTGAGGCACTTAAACACCCGTTGGTGCCAGACTTTTCTATGACGAAACAGAGACCCACATCACATGTCGTATACACACAGCACAGGAAGCAAAATAAGTTAGCCTAACTTTATAATGAAAAGTATAGAGCAAAATGTCACTTTTCTGAATAGAAATAAAGAATATAATTCGATAAAAGTCACATAAATGGAACCCTATTATTACAAATACAACCGAGTTCCAAAAAAACCACAAAAATACGTTTTTTAATGTTTTTTTTTTTGTAAAACAATTTATTTTTTCCTTTTAATTGCGGTACCTACCCCACACAAATTCGTATACCACTACTTGTTATGTAAATAACAGCGACAGGAAATTATTAAAACATCATCAACATAAGCTAAGTGGAAAAAATATGCAGTATTAAGGATAACTCAAAAACTGCTGTTCAAAACTTGATCAAATTTAAATAGTACCACATGTGAAGCAACAGCTATGAAATAAAAAAAAGAATCATCCAAATCGGTTCACGCAGAAAAAAGTTCTGACCTAAAACATAAAAAAAAACATACAGTCGAATTAAGAACCTCCTCCTTTTTTTGAAGTCGGTTAAAAACGGACATTAAGTCTATAGCAAGAACTGCAGTACTTATGAACTTTATTAGATATACTTTTAAGGCTCCCACAAACAGGCGCGATGCGACAGCGTGACTCGACTCTAGTAGAACAATTTCTATGAAAACTTCATGGAAATTGTTCTACTAGTGTCGCGTCGCGTTGTCGCGTCGCGACTGTCTGGGGGAGCCTTTCGGGCTATCATAACTTGTCTGTTCGTAAATTCTTAAGCTTGGAAATAATGCTTCATTTTTAAAGTGAGTGGACTTTTATTAACCGACTTCACAAAAAGGAGGAGGTTCTCAATTCGTCTGTATGTTTTTTTTTTTTTTTTTTTTTTTTTTTTTTTTTTATGTGTGTTAGCTCATAACTTTTTTCTGGGTGAACCGATTTGGATGATTCTTTTTTTATTTGATAGGTGGTGCTTCACATGTGGTCCCATTTAAATTTGATCAAGGTCTGATCAGTAGTTTTTGAGTTATCCTTAATACTGCAGATTTTTTCCACTTAGTTTATATGGATGATGTGTTAATAATTTCCTGTCACTGTTATTTACACACCAAGTAGTGGTATACGAATTTGTGTGGGGTAGGTACCGCAACTAAAAAGTGAAAAATAAAAACTTTTTTACAAAAAAACAACCGACTTCCAAAAAAAACACTAAAAGACGTGAAAAATAACTTTCATTTCGGAAGTCGGTGGCCAAACACGAAAATACAAAACCAAAGGCACCGACTTCCGAAATGAAAGTTATTTTTCACGTCTTTTAGTGTTTTTTTTGGAAGTCGGTTGTTTTTTTGTTGAATTAGTTTTCTTGTAGTTCGAAAGACCAAGAAAGCTGTGTATCTGTAACCTATGTTTACAAATAAATACTCTGAACTCTGAAAAATACATACACAAAAAAAATAAGATAGGTAGGGGAAAATATGCGTCACATCTACTGTAGGCAGGGCTTGCAAACGGTACCAAAAGTACAGGTTCTGTACCGGTACTTAGCGGTTCTAAACGGGTACCGGTTACAGACGAGTACTGATTCCAGACGGGTACCGGAACAACACCTAACAAGTACCGGTACCAAATTCAGTTATATGAGGTAATCTCATATTTGTACGAGGAACCTCGCATGGTTGGTAACCTTTGAAGTTATTTTTCTAATGCCTATTAACTATATTTTTTACTTATTATATCTGTTTTCTCACACCAACTTACGAAAATATTTGTTTGGTGCCGGATTGGGTACCACTGCCGATACTGATTAAAAGTACCAATAATATCGTGTGGTACCGGTACCAATATCACAGGTACTACTTTGTTACCGGTATCACACCAAGGCCAATGATACCGGTTCCCAAAAATACCGGTATTTCAAGCCCTGAATGTAGATCCTAATACTTAGGTAGGTACAGCAAAACTTTCAACCATTTTATAGAAAGTATCGTAACCTTTAAAACCAGTACAGCATTTTAAATGTACCTACAAACTTCTAGGCTGCCTTCGAAACTTCTCGTGAATTTCGGAATTAATCATACGAAACTGATATCTCCTTCATATTATTTTTATTTTATTTTATTATCATTATTATAGTTACAGAATGTCAAGCTACCAACCACCAGTTCTTTGAATTGTACCTTGGTATGTTAGTTTCTCATTTCATTAAATGAGTTTTAATATTGTGTAACTAACACTCTATGGATTCTATGTTCCAAAATATTAATCATTAATATTAGGTATATTAAACAGAATTTTTGCCAATTTAAAAACGCATGAAGAAATTATCTTAAAAGAATGATTTCGCACTTCCAGCTTTTTCATCAAGCAAGGTAGACATTCAGGATTCATAATAACCAGAAATGTGATACACCGTGCCTCGGAAAGCACGTAAAGCCGTTGATCCTGTACCTGATCGCATCCTGGTCGAGTCGGATTGCATTTCCATCAGAAAATGGGAGTAAAGGAACAGAGAGTGCACCTGTGTCTGCTCACACAATTGTGCCCTATAATATCTTCTACGTAGGTACCTGGGTAATCCCAGTTGAGACTCTAGATAAAATCAAACTGGTTGCTAATTTAATTTTATAATTTATAATTTTTATAAAATTGATTTACATTCTGCGATTACTTTAAAACACATTCTGACTTATTGCCTGTTAAAAAAAAATAGGAAAATCGTATACTTTAAAAAAAATTGTAATATATGTGAGCATTATAATTAATTTATCCGTCATTGCTTCATTTTTACTTATTTTTACCTATTGTGGTATAGTAATTTTATTCTAGATGCATCATCGTCTTCACATATAAATATATGTATAAATAAAAAATATTGTATAACATTTTAATAAGAGTAACGGTGGAGTTTCTTGCCGATTCTTCTCCATACAAAACTACCTTTTGGAAGGGGCAACTAGAATCAATTCTATTATAAAGTAAATGTTGACGTTTAAACGTGCCTTAGAGGTGCCTAATTGAAAGAAATGCTTCGACTTTGATGACTTTGGCCACCCGTTACCGAAATCTGTCGGAATGTTTTTTTTTTATTTTGTTTATCCAGAAATGCACTTTACGGGCTGTTAAAAATAAAACCTTAGGTACTGCTGTAATTTTCACTAAACCGAACCTTTTAGCAGCGTAATGTGGTCTAGTCTGAGCTTAATCATATGCGGCTGAAAATTTACATTTTGCAGGGCACCAATATTTACTGTTGATTTTATGATAATTTTCATGACAATTGCTTACTTTAGAGGTATAGGCGTAGCTTATATCCAAACGTCATTATACAGTTCTTTGAGCATTTATAACAAAAATCGGTATCGTAAATAAATGTAAAAATAATTTTGTGATATTGTGTAATATCAATTTATTATATTTTTGGGGTTTTCACGGCTCGAATACACAATAATATATTGTGTTGGCAAGGAAGTATAAATCATAAATTCAGCTGTTTATTTTTTGGCAAGTAGTATAAATAACACTTCAAGGAACTTACTTCAATATAAATTAAAGCATCGATAGTGAAAACAGAAAATGCACGAAGTCTACTTTTTCTTGTTTTTTAAAAATATGAAAAAGAAAAATGTGAACATTTTTTTTTTAAACCTTGAACTGCTCTTTTTATTTTTAGAAAATAACTACTAATAGTGACTATTTCCAAGATTTACTATTCTTGCCCTAACATTGAAACTGAAATCACTCAGTCAATTAATTCTAAAACCCAAGTAAAGTCACCATTAAATATTAACCAGATTCAAATAACACCAATAATTCACACCTAAACATTTCAAACCTAACTCACAAATTCAAATCGAATCAAATTAGAAACCTAATCGGCTGTCTTTAACCGTAATCAATTATAATAAAATTAAACTTACCCTGTTCAATTTAACTAGTTAAACACTAAACTTTCACAAAGTTTCAACTCACTTTGAAATCACTTTCAATGTAAAACAACACTTTTTACAACAAAAAAACTGTTAAGTTTTTTTTTCTCTGTCAAAAACAAATCACTGTTTGTACACCAAGTATTTTTTTATATTTTTTTACTAGGAGCAACGTTCGTAAATTACCATGCTTTTTGAAAATGGAAGCTCATACACATCCGTACCCGACCGATGCTGAAATGCTACTGAAATCGTAGCGCGATTCGGCGCAAGTTTCAAGCTGAAAAACTTTGATAGGCAAACGAACTATGTCGTTCACCCTTGGTTCGTTTGCGGTTGCACAAAAATAATTGCTGGGAAACAAATTTTATTTTTTGTGTTAAATGTCGCTGATTACGGTAGTGCGGAACGTAACGCTCGAAAAACATTGTGCTTATAGGTGCATGCAACGATACAGCGGTCGTGGGGGTATTTAAAGTTGTGTTACCGTCAGTACAAGTTGGAATTTTGATCTTCAATATCTCCGTAACCAGAAGGATACCAGTACAAAAAAAAACTACAATGAGGGGGTGTACAAGTGACTGACAACAAAACACAACCTAAACTGCTAGGACTAGAAGCATAAAATTTAGCACAAGATTTCTTTATTTATCAAAAGTGAGCACAAAGGAAGGATTTGATTGCTTTCCTGAAACTTATCTTCTACGATAGTTAAAAGAGGTGTAATGATGGTCGCTTGATGCAATTACCTATGTCTACGGGAATGAACCGGTAAATATTTAAAATTTTCGCATGAATTTTGCTTCTTTTATCTTTTTGGGTTTGATTCTAATATCAGTAGGTAGGTAGTAGGTAAGCAGATAAGTAAAGAGTGATCATTCTAGATTTAATTTTTAAAAATCATTTATTTTGTTAACGGCTCGCTAACTTCCTTTTATGTCTTTACTTTTATTTCCGATGTTACTTTTTATAACAGTTTAATATGTAATTAGATACAGATATTACAATAAACAAATTCGAATTGTTTTTATTAACAAAATTATACTATTTTACATAAACATTTTTGTACATAATTTAGACATCAGTAATGTGTTTCTTTTGCTTACCAGCATAGGCCTATAGAGGTATGTGGAACAGAGTGTAAAAATCACTCATGAAGAAGAACACTCAGACGTTCACTCTGAAGTAGAGTTTGATAAGTTCTCAACTTCAAATTCTCAATTCAGAAACCGGATTATAACAGAAGAATCGACAAGTAGTTGATTTTCTTATTAGTAGGCATTTTACAGATGAGTCTGTAGCGGTATCTACATCGCCACATGCGAGCTACACGTCATACCTACTGACGTCACGTAAATCCTGCATCGCGCAAGCAGAGTTTACCGTACGACTAGCATATAAACAACGTCCCGACATCAACCGTCAGGCGGTTGCCCACCAGACACGACACTCGTCTGGTCGGAGGATCCTCCCTTTTCTATGGAGGTATTAGTGAGCTTTACACCCTGTTCCTCATACCTCTATAAGTCAAAGTGCAGGGGCCTTAGTATTTTTTTTTAGATTTGATCGTTAATATTCGACACTTTTAATACAAAAATATTCCAGAATGAAATTAGGCATCAGGTGGAAAATACCGCAAAGCTACGCGCGGTGCGCCAAACTGAAATTCTACTCATTCTTTTGTATTTGTGTTCCTATTCCGATTCAAAACCGAGTTTTGAACGTCCTCGTTTTTCGCCTCCCGGCCATGTTTTGTAGGTCGGTAGCTTTTGATTGGTAAAAATGGTTGTATGTACCGTCAAACGGGTTGAATAGAGTTGCAGGGGTGAATCAAGACGAAACTTTAAAATGGATTTTAACATTGAAATAATATAGTTAATTGCCAAAATGTACTCTAATGTGTTTACTGTATTATAATTAACGATGTAGTGCCCTTGTTGGCAACAAACTATATTAATTCAATGTAAATATCCTTTTTAAATTTTCATTCCGATTCATCCCTGCAACTCTATTCAACCCGTTTGACGGTACCAATTTTAAAATGGCCGTTTCTTTTGTTTTTGGCTGCAGCTGTGTGTGTTGTGGATTATGGTATAGGACTGCGCAATTCGGATATCATACCTAACATAGTATCACGCCCGCAATCCCCGAAGTGCTAGGCAGAGGTGTACCTGCAATAGGTATACCCCACATTTGGGCAGTTATGTTTAAGTCCCATGTAACAGGGGGCGAGCCTCTTGCCATCGACCGAGCTCAAATCCGGGCTCCAGGCTGCTACTGAGAAATTCCTGGACCTGGAAATAGAACCCAGGAGCCTATGCTCAGGAGTAGCACTAGTGACTATTAGACCAATGAATCAGTTTGATTTAGATATCATCTCTCAAGCTTTTTATAAGGGGTAAATTTTTAGAAGGAGTAACTTTTTATAAGGGATGACTTTTTATAAGGAGTAATTTTTATAAGGGTAATTTTTTATACGGGGTAACTTTTATAAGTGGAACTTTTTATGGGGTAACTTTTTAATGTAGACACAAAAGCCTATTCCCCACGCTTGGATCACAAACGGATTTGCGATCGAAACATCAATCAATCTGCCTAGCCTTTTCCCGCCTATGTGGAGATTGGCTGCCAGTCTAACCGGATGCACCTGAATACCAGTGTTTTACATAGAGTGATTGCCAATCTGACCTCCACAACCCAGTTACCAGGTAACACGATACCTCTTGGTAAGACTGGTTCGATCTAAGCTTAACTGCTATTAATTTGTGTTGTTAGGGGTGACAAAATGCTGCTAATAGGAGGTAAGCCTCTTGACAGGGTCGTAGCTACCGCCGTATCAGCCGAATCCATGATACGGGGTCCCCAAGCTGTAGAAGCCTTCACTTGTGTAGTAATAATTCGTAAAATTTTTACTCACGACCTCATTTTTATTGATAAGATGCCCGTAATAAATGAATACTTAGGAAATGGTATTAAGCTATGGAAATCTAACCTATCCGAGTCAGGATGCTACAAGTTTCTATCTTGCTTCGCTTGCTCACATTCACTTAAAAAAGATACTATGAACACTTTACCAATCTCGGGCCAGAATACTCCAATTTCCGAGCTCGCTTCGCTCGCTCTTCAATGAAAACTTGCCGTATTCGGGTCAGGATCTCTCATTTTTCTACCTCGCTACGCTCGCTCTTGCATTTTCTAAGTAAGGGCACAATAACAGTTTAACCTCCTGACTGTGGATGCAAATAATAAATATCGCCATTTTCAGCGACAGTCGGGTTAAAGGGCCCTAATATATTTTAATACAGGAAACCTTTAGGACTAGCTACGCCACTGCCTCTTGATTTTATTCCTGAGCCCCCTTTTACGATAAACTTGGACAAAGGGAGAAAAAGTACATTACCACAACCCTCACAATTCCCTGAACCGTTTCCACACACAACTGGGAAGATGTAACTCCAATCTGGTAAAGTAGGGCTATGTTGCAAACTATGCACCACCTCCTATCCTGCTCTCTGTGCCCCATAAAATGCATTCAAAGTGACCTTTGCGGAAGTGGCGAAGTTTTGGGTCCAAAAGATCTGAAATTCAGTCGCGACACACAATAAAAAAGTAATAATAATAATAATAATAATTAACAAACATATAGACACCAACTCCATCATGTCTCCTTCTCAAAATGGATGTAAGAACGGGTCCCGTGGTACTAAGGAGCTACTCCTCATTGATATGGCCATTAGCCAACAGGTTCGTCGTTCCCGAAAGGATCTGTCGACATGTTGGATAGATTACAAGAAGGCGTATGACTCGGTGCCACATACATGGCTTGTGAGGGTGCTGGAGTTGTATAAAGTAGATGCAACTCTGCGCACCTTCCTGAAGTCATGTATGGGGCAATGGAGAACGATCCTTCACTATCCAGGATGTCGAAATATCCAGAGAGATAACGAACCGATAAGGATCGAGCGAGGCATATTTCAGGGTGATAGTTTGAGTCCGCTTTGGTTCTGCTTAGCCTTGAATCCTCTAAGCACACTGTTGGAGGATTCAGGTCTAGGCTATCGCCTGAGGAGAGGTGGTCAGGTTATATCTCACCTCCTCTACATGGATGACCTAAAACTCTTTGCCCCCAACAATTTGCAACTGATGGAGCTACTGAAAGTAACTGAAACTTTCAGTAGCGCCATCAGGATGGAATTTGGTGTGGACAAATGTGCGGTCATGCATGTAAAGCGAGGGGAGATTGTGGAATCCGTCGGAACCCAACTCTCGTATTCCATAAACCTTAGAGCCCTCTCCGCATCCGACACCTATAAGTATTTGGGTATGTCGGAAGCGTTGGGCATCAATGGTACTGACATGAAGCAGTCGTTAAAGGAGCGCTTCTTTGGCCGCCTGAAAAAAGTATTTAATAGTCTTTTATCAGGCGGAAACAAGGTGCGCGCCTTTAACGGTTGGGTCATGCCGGTTTTGATGTACTCTTTCGGCATACTCAAATGGACTCAGACCGAACTCGACGCCCTGGATAGGAAGGTCCGTACACTGCTGACTGCAAATCGAATGCATCACCCACGATCATCGGTAATGAGACTGTATATCCCGCGAAAGTGTGGAGGTCGAGGCTTTTTAAATGCTAAGACCCTCCACAATCGCGAGATATGCAGTCTTAGGGAATATTTCTTAGAAGCCGACGTGGGGATGCATACGGATGTGGTCAAAGTGGCCAAGGGCCTCACCCCGCTCTCCTTAGCTAAAGAGAACTGGCGCAAACCAGTAGTGCTTGACACTAATGATCGCATGGAAGTATGGCAGAGTAAGGAGCTTCACGGACGCTTTTTTCGAGCCCTACATGGGCCCGATGTAGACCAACTAGCGTCCGTAGCCTGGCTGCGTTTCGGTGACCTCTTTGGAGAAACCGAAGGTTTTGTCTGTGCAATTATGGACGAAGTTATCTTAACGAATAACTACCGGAGACATAATTATTATGAAGGACGGGACGGTTGACGTGTGTCGGGCATGCCATCGTCCGGGTGAGTCCATCAGACATATTATCTCCGGATGTTCTCGTCTAGCTAACGAAGAGTACTTGCATAGACACAACCTTGTAGCCAGGATTATCCATCAGCAACTTGCTCTGAAATACAGCCTTGTAGAATCGGAAGTGCCGTACTACAGGTATGTGCCCGACCCAGTTCTCGAAAATGGACATATCACATTGTACTGGGATCGATCCATCATCACTGACAGGACTATTGTTGCCAATAAGCCTGATATAGTGGTGGTGGATCGATTAGAGCGGCGCGCAATGATTGTTGACATAACGGTCCCGCATGACGGGAACCTCGTGAAAGCCGAGAAAGATAAACAAATCAAGTATCTAGACTTGGCTCGCGAGGTTGTCGACATGTGGGATGTGGACTCAGCGATCATTGTGCCGATAGTCGTGACAGCCAATGGCTTAATAGCCAAGAGCCTCGACCAACACCTGAGGAGGCTCTCGTTGGGCAGCTGGATCAAGGGCTTGATTCAGAAAGCGGTACTTCTGGACACGGCTCGCATTGTTAGGAGGTTCCTCTCTCTGGAGCCCTGACCGCCGGTAGCTTGGACCCTGTTCCCGATACCGGTGGGCTACTATTTTTTGTATTTTTAAATGTTTTTATAATTTTTTATATTCTAATATTTAAAAATATAATTTATATGTATATAGTGAAATAAAGGAAATAATAATAATAAAAATCTTTATTTATACAAAAACCTTCAACAATGATTAAAAACTAGGATGCATGAATTACAGTGAATAAAGGTAATACAGATAGAGTAAACCCTGACTCCCAAACTAGGAGATCCTGTGACTTAGGAGTCAGTGTTCTGCTGTCACTATGATACCAAAAAAAAACCTTTTACTAAGCAGTGTGTTATCTGTAGACAAAATCATGGAAAAAAAAAATATAGGTTTGAAAATACAATGACATTATTTCAAGAAAAATTAAACTAGGATTAAAGGAATTTATTAAACGAATTACACACTCACATTAGTGAGTGTGCATGTGTTATTGTTTGTGTGGACGTGAGGGTGAGTATGTGAGAGTGAGCGTGTGTATGAGGGAGTGTAAGTGTGCGTAAGGTTGTGTGTGGACGTGGGGGTGTGTATGTGTGATTAAGTTTGTGTATTTCGCAT
Source organism: Griposia aprilina (assembly GCA_916610205.1). Taxonomy (NCBI): domain Eukaryota; kingdom Metazoa; phylum Arthropoda; class Insecta; order Lepidoptera; family Noctuidae; genus Griposia; species Griposia aprilina. The sequence continues at coordinate 16,464,924 of OU744305.1, forward strand.
ATATGTGTGTTGTAGTATTTGTATTTATGTATCCAAAGTATACAACAATCAGATGACCGGACAAAGGAGTAATTCTGTCAGAAGTATTTAGTATCATTTTGTTACGAACCCATACCACGTAAATAAGCATGTTTTCACAAGGACAATGAATTATTACATGAGTGAGATCTTATCTCATACAACATTCATAAATTGTACCGCGTCGAGGTTATTCACTCGCTTTCCAGGAGCATTATCGCGGAAACGAATCACGAACGAACGAACGCATGAATAATTTCCATAATATTTACCTCATTTTCACAGCTTTTTTTGTAATGTTGGAGACACGTTCATGTCTTACTTGGAGAAAGAAATTGCTGGCGGGCACCGGCCATATTAGTTCTTGCAACAACAATCGCGGTTGTGAAAGGTTTCCAACCATGGACTTTTCCCACCATACATAAGCAAAAGGCAAACCGTCAGTAAACACCATGTTCATAACATGATAACGGTATTTATTACTATCATTTTTATAATACAGTATTAGTTACAGATAGACAGATTAAACACTCTTTGTACAGTACAACTATTTTATCATGTCCCTCGGGAATCATCGTTTTTCCGAATACAAACGAATGCTAATTTCACAGTCCAGAGGCCTATAAAATCAAATTCAGCTAAATCCAAGTCTGTAAAATGTTCAGGAATCTACAAAAACTAATATTTTTGTCAAGGTAGCAACTGTATATTTTATTTTTAAACTGAATTTACTAAGGACTTAGCTGCATTTGTTAGTAAAAATTAATACACCAAAGCGTGTCCAACTACCTAAACTAGATGGCGCCATAGTTAACTCATTTTACGACTTTATGGCGTTTACCTTCCTTTAATTTTATAGGCCTTAATTATTCGATTTATCGTGTATAATAATTTTAATTTGGAACTAAATAGGTACTTTAATTGTTATTACGTCATAACAAAACAGCAATAAAGTACTTAGTTCTGATTTAAATTATTATGAATACACGATAAATGTAATAGTTGATGGACATGGAAATTAGCACTCGTTTGTATTCGAAAATGTGATGATTCCCGAGGGACATTAAGAAAATTGTTGTAATGTACGTTACTGTTACTGTTAGCCTGCACCATCCAACTCTTTGTACGTATACAATAATTTTCAATTAAACTTTAGAGAGTCACATAGATATCATACATTGCTTGTTGCACACTCATTTCAAATGTTTGTACACACGGCTATATATAAAGCTATACATATTCAGTATAAGCTGACGACTCATTGTACAGAAATCTTGTACAATCCGAGATCAGCTTATACTGGAAATATATAGCTTGATATGTAGCCGTGCGTACATATTTTTTTGTGAAGGGGCGTCCAGTTTTGAATTAAAAGGTCTCTGACTACCTATTACTAGTGGCTCTGTGAGCTATATAGACCTCGCTAGTCTGTCTTTATATAGCTTATAGCTGAATAAATGTTCACCGCGCACCTTAAAAGAAAATCTGATCTCAATATGATATTTTTTACGTGTTCAACCCCCATATCTCCGCCATTTTGAAATTTTTCGTAAAACTGAATTGACAAAAAACTTTTTTACAAAAAAACAACCGACTTCCAAAAAAAACACTAAAACACGTGAAAAGTAACTTTAATGTCGGAAGTCGGTGTCTTTGGTTTTGTATTTTCGTTTTTGGTCACCGACTTCCGAAATTAAAGTACCTAATTTTTCACATGTTTTAGTGTTTTTTTTTGGAAGTCGGTTGTTTTTTTTGTAAGAAAGTTTTTATTTTTCACTTTTTAGTTGCGGTACCTACTCCACACAAATTCGTATACCACTACTTGGTGTATAAATAACAGTGACAGGAAATTATTAACACATCATCCATATAAACTAAGTGGAAAAAATTAAATGGGAATACATGTGAAGCACCACCTATCAAATAAAAAAAGAATCATCCAAATCAGTTCACCCAGAAAAAAGTTCTGAACTAACACACATAAAAATAATATATAATATAGAGACGAATTGAGAACCTCATCCTTTTTGTGAAGTCGGTTAAAAAATATATATAATTACAAAACCTACTTACAAAATTTCACGAGAATTGGTTGAGAAATGCGACCTGTAGATGAGAACAGCCATCCGGACATACGAAAGCATTTTTGCCAAGCTGAAACAGATACACTTCGTTTGCGCTTCGCACTCCCTCGGCCAATACTTAAGTAGGTGGATTCATTATCTTCGCATAATTACAGCCCAAACAGGAAAAATCTAACATAAATTTACAAAGAAATTAAAAGCTCTATTCACAAAGCACGTCTAATCTGATAAACTTATACTCACGTTAATATTAGTACAGCCATGCCTTGTGACAATTCATCGTTATTTTCTGTAATTTATTATTATCCTCCCATTCATTATGAAATAGTGCCTTCTTAATTATTTACACGCGTTAGGCAACTGTCCAACCGCCGCCGACGTGGAAGCGTCTAGGCATCCAAGATTTTCTCGCTCAAGAAACTTAGTCGCCAGCAGGTTATGCTACACGAAACTGTCAGATTTCTCCAAACGATTTTAAACCTTAAAATGTTGATGGTTACGTTCAAAATCGAATGAGAAAATCTGACAGTTTGTGGTAACTTGATGTGCTTGTCACTGTATAAAAGATTGTTGGTCCCGGACAAGTAACAGAGATATATATTGATAGTTAATCGCTGACTGTACACCCCGCTGCCGAGTTGTTTGTCGCAGCGACAAGAGCTATCAAATAGAGTATTCGCCTCAGCGACGCTCGCTTGGCGGGCAGAACACTCGCTGAGACTCACGCTTGGAACATACGCATATCAGCGAGTAATCGCTCGACGCCGTCGCGTACCTACTCGCTGCTCGTTGCTCACCTACTCATTTCTACTCGCTTTTCGATAGTCGCTGGCGGTGAGACACATGCCTTAGTGTTATGATGTGATAATAAGTTCCTTTCGCATTTTTTTTGTATGTTTTTCCTAATTTATTGTGACTGTCTTTTGTTGGAAGTAATACCAGTAGAGACAAAAAGTCAACATTTACTTGCCTACATCTGTAGGCCTAGCACGAATACGCGGGGTAAAAGTAACGTATTATATTCGACGGAGTTGCGTTACGTCTGGTACTCGTAACGTTCGATTATGGCCCTATTGTATTCTTGAAGGTGCATTTTTTATCGGATCAGTCGCGTTACAGCCGTTCTACCTAAGGTACACTCAACGCTAGAAGAGCTTGTGATTAGAAAAAAACACACAGACCAAATTAACATTTTGTGAATTTTGTTAAGCAGCGCTTGCCAAGGTCAGTCTTTGGATAGGTAACCATTTTTGATGGGAAACATCTATAGCCGAGGGTAAAACTGATTGTTGGCGTAGCGACGCGTCGCCACGCTGAACGATGGTATGTTTCACATCTGCCAGGCGTCCCGTGATGGCTAATGTTTTTTCTAATCACAAGCTCTTCTAGCGTTGATTGTACCTTACTTAGGAAGAATGGCTGTAACGCGAGTGATCCGAGTAAAATGCACCTTCAAGAATACAAGCCCATAAACGGACGTGACACGTGCCGGATGTAACGCGACTCCGTCGTATATTCGAACCAATGATTCGAACTATTTTAAAATTAAAAATACTAGTTTTGCACTAAATATTTTCGAAATTTTCGAGTCAAGAATTGTTTGAATTTATGTTACGTCACGCGTTCGAGCTAGGGCCCTATTTTATTTAAAAAAAGACGGACTATATCAGTTTATCTGCTCCAAGACCAGCATTTTAATAGGTGTGGTGGGTACTTACCTGTGGCCAAAATAAAATAGATACCTACTTAGCGATTTTTTTTACCATTTGGTCGCAAACATCTATTTCAAAAACACTTTTCTGCCCCTTTTTTTGCTTTAACTGCCTCGTTGGTCTCGTGGTTGCAAAAGCGACTGTTGAGCGAGGGGTCCTGGGTTCGATTCCCAGGTCGGGCAAAGTGTTATTGGGTTTTTCCATTAGGAATTTCTTAGTAACAGCCTGAAGTTTGAAAGTTGGCGATGTCATACCTCCGTGCCTCGGAAAGCACGTTAAGCCTTTGGTCCTGCGCCTGATCTCTCTCCGGTCGTATCGGATTGCCGTCCCATCGGACTATAAAAGTGAGGGAAGAGAGAGTGCACCTGTGTCTGCGCACACACTTGTGCACTATAACATCTCCTGCGCCGAAGGCTAGTCTCCGTTGAGATTGGCCGCCATGGCAGAAATACGGTTTGGAGGACTACAAAAATACTTTACTCAAAAATATAATAAACGTGCTAGACACTAAAACTAACAACCTGGAGTCTGGATTTGTGCCCGGTTGATGGCAATAGGCTCTCTCCCTACACCTATACGGTACACCTCTACCAAACCCTTCGGGAATTATAAGCATGATGTTCTGTTATGTAGACACAAAAAAAGTCACAATCTAGCTAAAACCAAAACATTGAACTTAATAAAACAAATAAAAATATTAAACTCAAAAAACTCAAAGCATTTATTTCAAATAAACCAATAACAGGCACTTTTGAATCGTCAACGATGCAGAACGTTAAAATCGTCCGTAATAAAAAGACAAAAACAATTCAAATAATAAATTAAATTAAATTATGCCGCTATATCATAAAACAAATTCCGTTAAGCAACACCTGTACCTACCCTCGAACCATTTAAACATTAGCTGCCTATCTAAATCATTTCATTCTAACTACGATTAGAACCCTGATTTCCCCCGACGACGGACAATTTCAGTCTGTCACGGTGAAAAATAACCGCCTGCCTGAATAAAACTGAATCATCTTGTTTTCAGCCCTTTCAGCAACACCATTCAAGAAAGATGAATAAAAAATTCATTCAACGTGTTTTTGTGTGAAGGAAAATTGCTCAGTCAGGTGTTTAAAATTCGGTGACAGTTTCAATGATTTTGAAACAATGGTTCTGGTTAATGTGACTTTAGTTCGGTGTAAAAGCTATTTAGTTAAAAATAAAACTTTATATTTTTTTATAATGCTGTTGCGTTATTTCAATTTCCAAGATAATATTTACAAAATTAAAAGTAACAAGTATATGAAAATATTAAAAAAAAAACAACTGTCTTCCTAAAAAAAACACTGCAAAGTGAAAAATAACTTTAAGTAATTTCGGAATTCGTTGTCTTTGATTTTGTATTTTCGTTTTTTGCCACCGACTTCCAAAATTACTTAAAAGTTATTTTTCACTTTGTGGTATTTTTTTTTGGAAAACAGTTTAATTTTTTTGTTAAAAAAATATTTAGCACTTTTTAGTTATGGTACCTACCCTACACAAATTCGTATACCACTACTTGCTATTTAAATAACAGTGACAGAAACTTATTATAACATCATAAATATACACTAAGTGGAAAAAATACGTATTATTACGAAAAAACTACCGAAGCAAAATTAATCCAATTTATATGGGACCACCCTTGAGACAGCCTATCTATTAATCAGAAATCACAAATCAGAAATGTTTATTAGCAAGAAAGTACATACAAATTACGCGCTTTACCTTCGCAGGTTAAAGGAGAGGCAATGGTATAAAGCCGCTAAACAGAAAGTAAATAAAAATAAAAAAAAACTAATATTATCAAAGTGTTTAGAACACAAATAAATGTGTGAATAATATATAATATTAAAATATTGATATAATCAAAGACTTCAAGATATCGTACATACCACTTTTTCAGCCAACAGCTGTCAACGTGAACAGTTTTCATAAAAAGTCTCATCGTTTTGGAATCATTTTTGATTCATTTTTTTATATACATAGAAATTACTAATTCCATGCATTTTAGCCACTTTTGAAAGAAACTTTGCAAATAATAGGTCTTTACCTATGAAATTGCCGTTTTGTATGAAAAAATTTAAACGAATTTTTTTCATGAATTTTTTATTTGTATTAATCGAAGTAATCACCCATGCAATCAATGCATCTTTGCCATCGCAGTAGCAGTTTATTGATGCCCTTCTTAAAGAAATCAGCTGGACGGGAGGCAACAAATTCTTCAAAGGCATTTTGTACTGCCTCTCGGGTATTAAATTTTTTTCCCGCCAAGAAGTTATCCAAATTCTGGAAAAAGTAGTAGTCTGTAGGCGCAAGGTCTGGTGAGTAGGGCGGATGACGGAGAGCTTCCAACCCCAGTTCTTGCAACTTGGAGACCGTCTGCTGTGCAGTATGAGGTCGCGCGTTGTCGTGCAGGAGCAGCGGAGACGAGCGATTGACCAATGCTGGTTGGAGATGCGCCAGCTTCTCCATCATTGTGTTCAGTTCTTCACAGTACACATCTGCAGTAATGCTCACCCCGTTTGGTAAGAAGCTGTGATGAATCACACCGGCGCTAGACCACCAAACAGTGACCATCACTTTTCTAGGGGTAAGTTTTCGTTTAGGGCATTGTTTAGGTGCTGAACCAGGATCCAACCAACTTGCTGAGCGCTTACGGTTATCAAACAGAATCCATTTTTCATCGCAGGTACCAATGCGGTTCAAAATTCCTTCATTTGTGTGTCTGTTGAGCAGTGCAAGGCACGTCTCGACGCGTACTTCGCGCTGGCGATCATTGAGTTCGTGGGGCACCCATTTGTCAAGCTTTTTTACCTTGCCAATTTGACGCAAATGGACCAATATTGTTTTGACGCTAACGTCGAAAGCTGCTGCTAATTCAGCCGTAGATTGTGTATCATCAGCTTCCACAATCGCCTTTAATTCGTCATTGTCGACCAAAGTCTTCGGACGACCGCGAGGTTCATTTTTCAGGTCGAAATTTCCAGAACGGAAGCGAGCAAACCAATAACAGGTGGTGCGTTGGTTTGTAGTGTTAGCTCCGTAAACGTCGTTGATGTTGCGTGCCGCTTGTGCCGCGTTGCTGCCACGACGGTACTCATATTCCATAATTACTCGAATTTTTAACGTATCCATGATGACGAAAAAGATTGAAATGCGATGAAAATGTAACACTAATCAATAAAGAAATGACTACTTTTAGAAAAAAAAATCCATGTTTTTAAAATAAAATTAATTTGAAATTAGAATTCTTAGCCAAACAAAAATTATTTTGATTTGAAATGGCCAGTACTGCAGAACGGCAATTTCATAGGTAAAGACCTAATATTTGTTGGAAAAAGTGTTCTTTTCAAAGAAGCCTACGACGCCTGTTTAACGACGCACCGTGACGCGCCGCTAGGCTCGCTAGGGAGTTATAGTGTTCTGTGCTCCCTAGCAATAGTCTTCAAGACACAAAGGCTGCACCCTGGAGGCGCGGCGCCGCACCGCCCTAGGCCCGCGCGTCTTCGTCGCAACCATACACGGTGCTGTAGCTTGGAACACAAAGATGGGAATTATAGCCGACCAGTTTAAGTAGGCTTCTGCTTTTGGAGATACACTACTCAATTCTATAGATTTTTAATTTACTAGTAGAGTAATAATCAAAGATAAATTTTCTTATTGGTAGATGGCGCTGTTCTCAAATGTTCATGGGTTTCGTCTAAACCACAGACTACATAGAGATACTATGTATAAATAGGTTTAAACACAATATGTTCCATTTTAATAAGATTTTCTTAAAATAACAACATTTTTTTTTTACCAATAAATATATTTAAGGAGTGGAAAAACCTTTTAAATTTATTGTGCTAACATACAACGTTTGTTTAAATTGATAAAATCATCTAATAACGCAACATAAATGTTTGAAACTGTTTTATGTCTAAATGGAAAAAAGGAACGCAACTCGCGTAATTGTCAAAATATGTTGTAATTTTTTTTATTCCGAATAGAATTTATGGATGCGGTTCGATTAATTTCTGGATTATTCTTGACGACTTTGCTTGTATGGACATTTAGGATTCTGCTTCTATCCATTGACCTGGAAAGGCATTGGATACCGGGAATGGACAACTTCGCTAAGTCGGAACGACCCCTGCACGAAAATCTGGACTGTGAACTTGTTTGTGAAACGCACCGATATTGTGTTGTATAAAAATATGAACGCGAGCAAGTGTTGTGTGCTGATCTGCAAAAATTCATGAGTTGGCCTTCAATTATTCTAAAAATATATTGAAGAAGAAATAAAGTAGGTATTTGACATTGAATTTAGTGTTTTATTTTTGGTTAAAAACTACTAACTAACTAAAATGGAAGGAAATAGGACAGAGCATACTGCCGATTTGAAAATATTATAGCATTATATGTATACGTATAGCTAGTAGCTATATGTACCTATATATTGCTTCATGGAGAGTTGTTTTTAGTTGTTGCTAGAGGGCGCGAGCACCTTGAAATATTCGAGTGACGGGTCTATCTCCCTATATAAAATGTACTCTGTAGATCGGTCACCAAATGACATACGATATAGAAAATACCAAGTTCTTTTGACTATTGTTTTTTTATAGTGTTTTTCCAGTGTCTTCTAACAGTGTATAGTTTTATTTTAGTGTTTTATTTTTCTCAGTGTTAATAATTATTTTTCTATATAAGTAAGTGTATTTTTAGTAATATTAAATGTTGACTGTATCAACGCCGGAATTAGTGCCAGTCAACCTGCCACATCGCTGGATGTTCAGATGAGATGTCCCCATTGCTCCCAGCCACGCTTCTTTAAAGGCGAACGGGTCTACGGATACACTATGGCAAGGTTCACAAACCTCATAGTGTACCTTTGTGCTCCCCAGCCACAACTTCATTACTGTCAGACCAGTCTTTAGAAACAGCTTTCAAATTTAAAAAAATCAACACCTATTTTAAAGAGAGTTCCCCGGCGCGCAAGGCGGTCTGTTGCTCTAAGTTTGACGCGATGTCTCCGCCTTGTGACCCAGGAGAATTCTTACAGCGCCTGGGAGCAACTACTCACCTTCCCTCATAGGATTCTGCATGTCGAAAAAAATTTGGCAACAAAAACAACTTTGACAAACCAAATTAAAGCAAACTGTAACAATTAGACTCTCATTTTGGATCCAAAATTACCAGTTTTCAATAACCTTTCACGAAAAGGGTTATGTTCACATGTAGAATCAAAATTAGGTGAAGGTGACATCAGGGGAGCGGCAAGGCTACTGTTCAGTAGCGATGTGGTGGCGCCCTACTCGCCAGAAACTCTTTCCGCCCTGGAGAGCAAACATCCAGCGCCTGCTGATGGTCTCACCTTTCCTGAACCCTGCCTCCCCCTCGATCCGGATTCAATTCCTTTTAATGTTACTGCCCCCCAGCTGATTGCAGCCGTGAGCTCTTTCCGAAGTGGTTTCACCGGTGGTCTCGACGGCCTGACTCCTCAACATTTAAAAGATTTATTGAGTTCAGGCGCCGGGGAAGCTGGTGAGTCGCTTTTGAAGAAGCTTGCGGCTCTAATTAACCTGATACTCAACGGTGGTGTGAATGATGCCGTCGTCGATATCTTGTACGGGGCCAACTTATGTGCCCTGCGCAAGAGGGACGGCGGCGTTCATCCCATTGCCGTTGGGTGCACCTACAGGCGTACTACGGCAGCCAAAATATGCTGCAAATTGTATGGTGAAATTCTGACCAACAAGTTCCAACCCCTACAGCTTGGCTTTGGATCCAAAGGTGGCTGCGAGGCAGCCGTACATGCCCTATCAAGTTTTTTAAATGCCAATGAAGGTGAGGTCATCCTCAAGGTTGACGTTAAGAACGCCTTCAACTCCGTTAACAGGGACACTTTGTTGGCTGAAGTAAAAAAGGAGTTACCAGAAATGTATCGTTTTATGTGGCAATGCTACAGGCACCCATCAAAATTGTTATATAAAGACAACGTTTTAGAATCTGCAGTCGGATGCCAACAAGATGATCCTCTCGGGCCAGTCATTTTCAGATTGGCTATTCACCCAATAATACAACAACTAAATTCAAAATTCAATGTGTGGTATTTAGATGATGAAACACTAGGAGGTGACGTAGACTCTGTTTTAAAATATTTTCAATTCCTAAAGCAGCAGTTCCAATCCATCGGTCTTGAACTAAACTACTCAAAATGCGAAATTTACCTTTGTGACAATACCGACGGACAATCGACTTTACAGAAATTCAATTCAATTGCCCCAGACATCAAAGTTTTGGAAAAAAGTTCACTGCACCTCCTAGGTTCTCCAATTCTAGAAGACAGTTAGAAAAAAATTAACATTTTATCGATATTTCGGATACACTTTCTAAAATTAATTTACATTCGGCGTTCACCCTTATCAGATATTGCTGGTTCGGTCCAAATTTTATGTATTTTCTCCGCTCTTCATCTTTATGGAAGCAGCCACACCTTTTAGACAAAATTGATCATATTACTAACGTCCATTTTAAATGTGACTTTGGACGACCGCGCGTGGCTGCAAGCCACACTACCCATTCGTTTTGGTGGGCTCGGCGTCCGCAAAATTTCTAGTGTAAGCCTACTGGCTTTTCTGTCCTCGGTCCACAGCACCGAAAAGTCAACCACAAGAATCTTAACCCCTTCTCAGGTTGACTCTGAAGTGCCGTGTTTGACCGATGCGGTGAATGCCTGGAAATTGGCTTGCCTGGACTCGGTTCAGCCTGAGAACCCATCTCCCAGAGACAGTGGGATGAGCCGCTCTGCAGGTTGGTACGGAATAAACTTATTAATACGTCCACCAATACTGCCAAGTGTGGCCGCCTGCTAGCTGTGGGGGAATGGGAGTCGGGGCTCTGGCTTCAGGCGCTACCGTCACCCAACATAGGCACTTGGCTGGGTGATACCACATTCCGGCTCGCTACATGTCCCCCTTTACACTCGTCCCACCGCCACCGCCGCGCCGATGAAGAACAGACTAGTTTCAACGATTTTCTCGCTCACGAAATGTACAAAAGATTGTAGGTCCCGTATATGTAAAAGAGATAGGTACTTATATTAATAGTTTGTTTGACTGTACAGTGCCACTGCCGTACCGCCGGTGAGTATTGGTTTGTCGCAGCGACAAGAGCTATCGAAGAGAGTACTCGCTCAGCGACACTCACTTGGCGGACAGAACACTCGCTAAAAGACTCACGCATAGTCTCGCACTCGCTTCATGTCCATTGATCATTGACTGGTCCACTTGGAAGTCCCTGAACCGTCTCCCGACACAAGTGGGAAGATGTAACTCCAACCTGGTAAAGTGGAGCTACTTCGATGGAACGACAGCTGGGTGTGGACGCGGAGCTATGTCCCAAACTATGCTCCACCTTCTATCTTGCCCTCTGTGTCCCAAAAATTGCATTCAAAGTGACCTCTGCGCTGCCACCGATGACGCCGTGGAAGTGGCGAAGTTTTGGGCCAACTAAATTTGAAAAATGTCGTGCCAGCGACACGAAGAAGAAGAAGATTGACTGGTCGGAGGATTGTTAGTATTTACGTACGTACACTGTGCGATCAGTAAATTAGTTAGGTACTTAAGCGCAAATTTATAATGCCTAAAAATATATGATCCATTGCAGTAACCAAAATCAGCAAAATATATGACATTCTTCTGGATATATGCTAGTTAGATAGTGTCTTGAAAACATAATACAATTAACTTTATATGATAGAAAAAAATCACGAAGATACCTCTAAAAAATTCTTTCAACGACTAAAAACCATATTAATAAACATGCAAACATTCAGATGTTTTGTCAGATTATTCTACGAGTAAAATACTGACGTGATAGTGTTTTAATTTTTTAGTCCAATGAATAGATTTTTGTAAATCCCTAATTGCTTCATATTTTGCAATAAATTACCAGCGTTGTGTCATCGCGCGTCTCTTTCTTTTCTATGCAATCCGACAGTGACCGCGCTTTAGCTCTTGTAAGCCTCTTAAGGCGCTTCCCTGACCAAACGACCTTGAGCGTTCGGTCCTTCTCTGTCCCATCGCTGAATCTCGCTCTGTCTCGCTCCCTGCGCACGCTCATTTATCATAAAATTCACAAAAAATATGAAATTATTTTAATAAAAAAAGACAAGCGATGTTTTGAAATAAAACAAAACATGAATTATTTAGATTTTTAAATTATCTATCTACGAGTATTAGTGTAATCCTCAAATTAACAGAACGTTAGCAAAAGATGCATGCAATCAATAATTTTAGTCACTTTTTTAAAAGGAGATTTTAAATGTATTTATAACACATAAACATAAAACATAAATCATTTATTTGCATAAATAAGGTACAGAAGGTTGGTAAAATGTAAAAATTGTTCTCTTATTCCGCCTTTAATTTCGGCGTGCAAACATAAAATAACATTACATATCTTATTTAAATTAAATTAATTGTTGACCATAATCATGCAGTAATTAAACCGATAATCCCATTAAAAGTGTATTACTGAATTAAATAAATGTCAAAATAATAATGAAAAAAAATGAAAAAATAATAATTATAAATGTCAATAATGATCATGTCAATCAATAATGGGAGAGATACGCCACAATAAAAACAAATAAGAACGTGCAATGTGATGATAGGATATCGAACATTAATAATGTGCTTTTAGATGTAGTTTATTACCCATAGTGAATGAGTTAATAGCCTCTGAATAACGCATTATGGCAAGGTTTTGGTCGGGGTACCGCTTTTAATAATTTTTGTTATACCTTGCAATCAGTAAATTAAAACTAAATAATTTTCATAATAATTGTCATCATGTACCTACAATTATTGTGTGATAAGTTTATGTTGCTAGCAGTTAAGACTACCTACATATCTGACATAGGCTTTGAATAGTGAATCACTAGCCTCATAAAGTACCTCAATTATTATAGAGAGTTAATGTAACTTAGGTTAATTGCATTTTGTTAATTGTGCCTTGTTAAATAAAGATATTTGAAAATGAAAATGAATGCTTCCCGTTAATAGCTGGAGGTTCCTCACATTGAATAAAATAAATTGTTGCTTTAATAACTTCCAGAAGTGACGCATTCTGGTTAACCCAGCTACTTTACTCGTAAATTATCAAACAGCAACAATTATTATCAGCTTAGCAAATATCTGATGCAGGATTATGTGTAATCAGGAAACAATGATTACCAAAGCGATCAACAATAGATGGCGCCCCAAGCGTCAATTTGCAGGAAACATAACACGAATTGGCTTCAGCGTTGAATGGCTATAAAATGCGGTCGGCCACGGCTGCAATATGTTGTCTAAATAGTGCTGGGAAAGTTTCTAAATAATAATATCGACTATTATTATATTATTTTACAGCCAAATTCATTCTTATGATAACCCATGCAAATTGGGGAGACGAATCCTATCAATTTCGATCGCTAAGTTAAACTACTGTTTAGCTTATAATAAACTTATGAATTATGCCCGGGAAAATATTGATATAATTTATGAGGGGCAGCTGATGGGATCCTACTGTCTTCTAATGACAATTTATTCATCGTATTTCTGTCCCTATTCATGGTCTATCCAAATTTATTGACGTATTTATTCTTATTCTTAAAATTAAATACAGTCCTTTCAGAGTTATTTTATCTCAGCATGTTTAATAAAACGAGAATAAAGATGACTGTGTTTTTGATAGTGATGCAAAATAAGAGGTAAAAAATGACTGTGAAAGGACTGTCCATACATATCTCCTAGCCACTGACAAAGTAAATTTATTGAAAAACCTCTGTGTTGGATTGGAAACGAATAATGTATGGAAAAAGTCGATAACAAAATAATACTGTAGTACTATTTCGACTTCGAACTTATCGGCCCATTAGCTCAGTTGGTTAGAGCGTCGTGCTAATAACGCGAAGGTCGCGGGTTCGATCCCCTCATGGGCCACATATCACTTTTTGATTTTACTTTTACAAACATTTTGTTTCTTTTGTTCCAACTTACTAACAGTAAATAGACAGATAAATGCCAAAATTAATCAACGCACAACGCATTCGTTTACCTACCAAATAGCGATATAGAAAAAATTGTCGCGTTTTAGCATGGTATCACTTTTTGATTTTACTTTTACAAACATTTTGTTTCTTTTGTTCCAACTTACTAACAGTAAATAGACAGATAAATGCCAAAATTAATCAACGCACAACGCATTCGTTTACCTACCAATTAGCGATATAGAAAAAATTGTCGCGTTTTAGCATGGCTATAGCGGTGATTGACTCATCTAAATTTTCTAGCATTTTTTAATTTAAAAAAAAATTTTTGTTTAGGTAGCGATAAATCTTAAATAGTTTATTATTTGGATTCCTAATGATAATGACCATTGAAATGCTGAAACGCGGCGACGATACCACACCTGGCCAATGTGCGTTGGTTCGCTTTAGCACTTAAGTCCAAACGGTAGGTACGAGTATATCTAATATAATATGTAAGTCATAAATAAAGTTTTAAAACTAATAAAAACACGGCAAGGATAGGTAAGTTATAACTAAAGTTTAGAAGTCATAAACATCGATATATACTTGCTCATCCTTAGGAGTTTTGTATTAAATTAATACGCTAGAGGGGCGCAAACACATCGTGTGGAAAACAAGGCCGGATTTTAGCATGAGCAAACTATGGCTCAAAATCGGTCATCAGCTTTTAAAGCTGTTTGGACTCGGGTATTGCAATAATCCTAGTATAGGTATAGGTACCTAGTACGTACTCTTCGTGACGGAGCCCATCAAGGATAGTTCTACCACCATACCTATTTCCTCAGGGCATGTATTTAATCGAACCTCTAATAGTTCCCATTTGCGCTCCTAAAAATATTATTGAATACTTCAATAGAATGATTGCACCACTTTCTGTGAACCTCAGATAATTCCTATTTTTGGGTTCTAAAATACTAAATAGCCAAGTAACTGAGACCAACTGTTTTCTCAGCGAAGCAGCGTTACTATGTTCTGTTTTGTAGGACATGGATGGTATAATTACTGGTACATGCTACATTTCAGTTTTGTATGTATTTGGGTAATGTTGTAGAATAGAATATCTTTATTATGTACACCATAAAAATTACAGATATAAATGTAGAAATTTTACATAGGGTGACACAATGAGCGGTCTTATCGCTAAAGCTTTCTCAGACAACCTTTGGGTGGATTAAAAGGAGAAGGAGAGACAATAATGCAGGTAGTCAGTGGTGTACCATTTACTTAAATACGATAAATACATATACAAAACATATACTTATTTATCTACGTATAATAATATACGCAAGGAAACTAAATGTAATGAGATGTTTAAGGAGAGAGGAAGTGTTTTTTAATCAGAATTTTAAAAGTGAACTAATATTGAGCACGTCTTATCGACACGGGCAAGGCATAATAAACCCGTACTGCTTGAACTATAAAAGACTTGTCATAAAAACTGGTGAAATGCGTCTGTATCTCTAGTCTTAAGTTTTCCGATGACCTCAGATATCTATTATGTGTATCATGCAGGAACTTGTATGTTGTACCTGTGGCGTCTTTGGTATTGCAGAGGGTTCATAGGCTGGAGCAGTTTTGGCCCTGTGGTATCAATCCCGACTTACGAGTGTTCGACCCCAGGCAGGTGCTTTACTTTGTGAAAATAATTTCATCACCACTGCTCTCAAAACGGTGAAGAAAAAAACATTGTGAGGGAACTGGCATGTCCTAGAACCAAAAATTCAAAGACATGTGACATCTACCAACCCGCACTGGGCTCGCGGGGTAAATTACAGCCCACTCTCTCCCAGGCCTGTGTCCCAGCAGTGGGAACATTATAGGCTGATTATGCTATGCTCTTGCATAGGGTACTGATGCCTGCTATCAGAATAAAACTAAAAGCATTTATTTAGATTAAACCATTTACAGGCATTGTTGAATATTGTCAAAGGAGTCATTCAAGATGAAGCTAGTTGCCAATTCCTAAGCTCTGTTGGTTCTTGTGGAGAAGAACGGGCAAGAAACTAAATGGACACTCTTTTAAATTATATTATTACAAAATACCAGTTACATCATTTTTATCAGATGCGCTGTCTAGATTCTTGTTTTCAATAAACACATCCATCATAGAAGAAAAATTCCTTGTGTGACGTCACGTAACAGCTTAAAGATTTATTATTTTAACTGATCACTGCGTATAATATTATATATAGCATCATTATGATATAACATCATACAGTGGTACTATAGTACACGCACATTCCGTCAGTTATTTTTAAGTCCCATGTAATAGGGCGCGAGCCTATTGCCATCAACCGCGCATAATTCCAAACACCGGACTGCTACTAAGGAATTCTTGATGGAATAACCCAATAATACTTTGCTCAACCCGAGAATCAAACCTGGGGATCAAACCAAATGCTCAGCAGTCGCGTATGTTACCACTAGGCCAATGAGACGGTCACGGGATTTTATTTCTGTAAGTAGGTTTGTACAAACACTTTTACACGCCAATCATATTTTTAAAACTAGATGAGGTCGGCGTTTCCTATCTGACTACTCTGAGAAGAAAGGCCGAAACAAACTCAGAGGTCACAGTCTCTTTTGAAGTCCAGATATAATCTTGGTCAGATCATGAACGAGCAGACCATGTAGATTGGTGTCTGATATTGTCTTTTGAGGGAAAACCACACAGATTGAGTGGACCTGTCCAGTCAGTGCACGCATTTCTCTATTCGTTCTGGGTATAGTGGAGTACAATCAACTCGGGGTGCGAAGCGAATTTGCGCTGGTGTCGTACGTGGTGAAACTGCTCCGAGGCATAGAGCACAACCCGAGAGTTCTGCAGCGGTTGCACTTGTATGTACCCGACCGGTACGTGAGGAGGCAACGGCTGCGGCGACTGCTGGTCGTACCATCAGCCAGGACCAACTTGCTGGCCAAAACCCCTCTGACTCGAGCAATTCCTATATTCAGGTCGAAGTTGATATATTTACATGTCACTGGGGTGAATTCGCAAAATTGCTATTGTTTACACTGTGTTACAATGACCTTTATGATCATGTGGTGCATTTTGTGCTGTGTGATTTGGCTATCGGATTAGGTTAAGACCTGTAATGGTAGTTTTAAAGCATTTAAATAAATAAATTTGGCATTAAACGTGCAGCTCAAGTCAGAACTTAACGAGCTCAACCATAAAGTACAATTTTCCTGCACATACCTATCTATTTCTGCATATATTTTTATGATCTAACAAATGTGTCGGCGCATGATTACAAATATAGCCCAAGGTTTTACGATGTTTGAAACGCTGTCCATCATTCAGAAATGTTTCTAGAAATAACTCAATACAGTTATGATGAGTTTATTTTTATGATCAATAGTCATGAGTTTTAGTTTACTTGAAGGAGAGGCTCGTGGCTAAATAATAACAGCCACAAATGTCGATCGAAGGTTAAGCTACGCTTGCCGCGGTCGGTTCTTAGATGGGTGACCGTCCATTACATATCGAGACCCTCCGTGCCTCGGAAAACACGCTAAGCCTTTAGTCCCGGCTGTCATACAAAAATCTTTGACAATCGTTACGGGTAGTCAGAAACCCGGAAGTCTGGCAACCAGCCTTACTAAGGGGTATCGTGTTACCCAGTATCTGGATTGTGGAGGTCAGATAGGCAGTCGCTTCATGTAAAATACTGGTATTCAGCTACATCCGGTTGGACTGGAAGTCGACCTCAGCATAGTTGTGAAAAGTCTAGGCAGATTGATTGAGTTATGAATTTTAGTTTATACTTGTAACACTGTTGAAACGTCCATGGTGTTGTTGTCGTAGTTCTCTTCTACAATACTAATACTATCATCTGCCGGAAGCTTCACCCGCGTGGATGTCGGAAATTATCCCATAGGAACGCGCTGCCGGGACAAAAAGTAGCTACTACTATGTCCTTTCCCAGGATGCCATATATCTCTTTGCAAAATTTTATCGAAATCCGTTCAGTGGTTTAGGCGTGAAAAGGTAATATATAGACAGAGTTACTTTCGAATTTATAATATCAGTATGGATCAAACCTACACTAAGGTACCGCCTGTCGCGCGACGAGCGGTGCCTTTGTGTAGCGTGTGATTCGCATCACGCATCGCGCCTGTTTGAAGGAGCCTTAGTATTTTTTAAAAAGGAAAAAATTGTGAGTTTGTATATAGGTGGGTAATCTTCAGAACTCGTTATCTGATTCCGAAAATTCTTTCACTATTATGAAGCTACAGTATTGACGAGTATCTTAAGATATATTTTATATTAAAATAGGAAATTTAACGTGGATGACATCGCGGACAGAAGCTAGTGTCATATAACTTGTAATTGAGGGGTTTTCCAGTGCCTATCTATGCCTAACCTCAAAATTGTGGTGTGACGATTTTTATAAGTAAGTAGATATTTACTTTATTCTGTTTTAGCACATAACCTGTTGTAGGTAACATTTTTATCCTTCTATAACTTGTTCAGTAGGTACGTACAATTTTTTTGCTACAGTATTTTATGCCACGAATCGACGCGCGAGTTACTTGTGGTAGCCAAGTGTACAAACACGCTGTGAATGTGTGCGTGAAGACGATTAGTGTCAGCACATAACACACACACAATTCATTGTTTCGGTAGGTACCAAAAGCTCCTGCGCTTACATACACATTCACAACATCTTGGTACACTTACACCACAAGTAAAGCGCGCGATACCTTCAAATAAAAATACTATAAAAGAAAAACTATCAACTTATTAAACTACCCATTTAATACTTATACCAGTTTTTACATCATCCATTTATCCAAACAAAAGTATTTGGAATAGCATAGAGTTGTCAATCGAATAGACAAGAACTTCTATGGTTGTAACAGCTCCTTATTAGATCTCAATATCGCGCGTTCGTATTTTCGAAGACAGACAATGATTGCCGAAGCGCATCACCAACCTTTTTATATTAGCCTAATACTTATAACTTTCAAAATATTTTCATTTATCTACTTTCGTACAAGACTTTGCCTAGACCTTACTCTAAACAAACAAAGATAACAGTATCTAGACTAAGTTCTAGGTAAAGTCTCACAAGTTTCCTGCCCCCATTACACACCTGGAACACCAGTGAGTTTGTCTATACGTTGCTAACCTTGGAGACAAAGTTTACCTAAATGTTGAAGGTGCCTGTAATCCCATCCAATACTTGCCAGCTGGGCCACAACAGAGCTGCTTTCAGGTATAAATAGGTATGCTTGTTGTTATCACACACAGACGTCACTTACTAGGAATAGATATAAAGCTTAGATATAGAGAGCCTTTTGCCATTAACCGTGCACAGATCATCCAACCGTTCTCTGGGCTGCAACTGATAAATTCCTTATTAAATGGTAAAATTTCCACTCAATATAATTATGTGCTGTAGTGGGAAACAAAGCACAGTGCTTATTTTTTCAGTGGACACCTGAAATTACTTGTTTTTTTATTATAACTGGTTCTGTGTTCGCTTCACAATTCACATTACCACCCTTACGGGTTAGGTACATCTGAATCAGGGATGCTCCGGATATTCGCATCCGCAATTGCGGAGCTTACGTCTCGATTTGGACATCCGCATCCGCAATCATCAATGCGGATGTTCATGCGGATGCAGATGTAGCTCAGGTTCTGACAAGAAATAAATTGGGTGGGGCCGGCGAGTGGTGCCTGCCATCGGCACGTGCTGATTGACCAATAAGAGCGAAGATTGTGGTGACAAGATCTGACGCGTTTGTTATTAAGTAATCGTGTTTAGATGCGCTTATCGTGTGAACATTTAAGTTTTTGAATGTTCTTGTGAGTATACAGTGAATAATTGTGTGTTAAGCGAGTTTTCTGCAGTTAATAGTTTATTGGACAAGTGAATTTACGAGTACTATGTCACCGACATAAAGTAAGATATTCTGCGCCAAGACGAAGTTTCTTTAAAAAAATCTAAGATCCGCATCCGCGAATGTGAGCCTTCAAAACTCCGCATCCTCATCTGTATCCGGATATGATATAAAATCTGTATCCGCTACATCCCTGATCTGAATGATCATATGAATAGAAATGAAATGACGATAGTGTCGTTGCGTATAATAATTATGTGCGTTAAGATGTTACATCTAGGTTGTCCTGCAAAGGGATTCTTCTAAATCAGACAACTTGCAACACAAAGCATCAAGGTCATTTTTTGGGGTTCCGTACCCAAAGGGTAAAACGGGACCCTATTACTAAGACTCTGCTGTCCATCCGTCCGTCTGTCTGTCTGTCTGTCACCAGGTTGTATCTCATGAACCGTGATAGTTAGACAATTGAAATGTTCACAGATAATGTATTTCTGTTGCCGCTATAAGAAAAAATACCAAAAAACAATAAAATAAATATTTAAGGGGGGGGCTCCATACAACAAACGTGATTTTATAAATAATGGTACGGAACCCTTCGTGCGCGAGTCCGACTCGCACTTGCCGGTTTTTATTTAGTTATACTCCATTTTTATTTTAACCATAATGAATGAGTTAAATTGATAAACTTTCCAGCCACGTCTTTGAAGAATATGTTTATAAATCGATTACCTAGATTAATAGCTACAATTAAAAGTAGGTAGTCTATAAACAATCACTAAGTATATAAGAAAGTGTAAAACGTACCTCTAACTGTTTCTATTACTGTAACAGCCGGCTTTAAGATATTAAATATTTGAAGATGAATGGACGAGACGGGAACATTTTTAGGTTATGCCGCGCTAACTCTTACTTGTATTTCCCGACGGAGTAGACCGACGTGTTTAGAATATCCCAATTTTGACAGTTATGTTTCAGATGTAAATGGGATCTTTTGTCATAATCCAGCCGCAAATTCAGACTTTCCGATGCTTTATTTGTCGCACTTTAGCATGGGAATAGCGGTCATTGCCCTTTGTCTAATATCTTGCCGTTAGGAACCAAACTCTACATAGCATATAAAACCAAGTCGTTTTTTTTGTCTGTACGCTCAGATCTTTTGAAGTCCGCCACGTATTTTAATGCGGTTTTCATCAATAGACAGAATGATTCAAGAGGAAGGTTTACATATATAATACATACATATTATACTAGAAAAAAGCCGAAAATTTCAAGGAATTGTAATGTGATGTCGTAAAAAACATATTTTTGTGCGCTTACATTGCAAACGCTGGCTAACTCAAAAAATAAAAGATAGAAGATAGATAGATCAAAATAATGTACTACGGAATTGTATATCTTAAAAACATCTACAAATAAGT
Organism: Griposia aprilina; assembly: GCA_916610205.1. Classification (NCBI taxonomy): domain Eukaryota; kingdom Metazoa; phylum Arthropoda; class Insecta; order Lepidoptera; family Noctuidae; genus Griposia; species Griposia aprilina. The sequence continues at coordinate 16,486,099 of OU744305.1, forward strand.
CTAGAATAGTATATATCTAACTCCTACGGATAACCCACAGTAACTATTTTTTACTTTTACATATTACAAAAAAAAAATGGGTTCAAGTAACAACTGTCAAAGATCTATTTAATGGCAGCCAGGGCCAATGGTTTAACGTACGTGCTTTCAGAGGAACGGAGTGGTCTCAATATGTAAAGCATGGTCACCCATCCACGGACCAACGTCGTCTAGCGTAGCTTAATCTTTGATTGACCCGTGTGGCTATTATTATTTACCCAGGGGCCCTCAACCAACCAACAGCAATGACAATTAAACGCACTCAATCGTAACAACAGACAACCAAATCCAACCAAGTCTGACTGCCTGAGTATACGTCGTAAAGTGTATTTCATACCACTGCGGATGAAATCGCGGGGCGCAACTAGTAATAATATATTATTTGAGTAGCACATTGCTCCATAATAATGTATGAGCTATAATTAGGTAATGTAAATGAAACTTAATACCCGTCCCCTCTATTTATACCCAGAGATGGATAGGTACTAGCAAATTGACGGCTGATTTACGTCATACCGTGGCGTAACGTGAGACTATCAGATTATCTGTTATTAGATAAAATTAGTTTCTGTTCCAGATATTCTATTTTAGGAAATATCTAGTGATATTTTTTCCGTTACTTAACGTTTTCATAAGATTATTATAACACATAACATCACGATTGTATTCCCTGAAGGGTAAGGCAGAAGTGCACATAAAGAACACCCACATATCCCCAGTTATTTGCCATCAACCGGGCAACATTCCAAACTCCGGATTGGCCCGAGGGATATTCGGTTTGGACCGTTCAGACTAAATACCCATAAAATCACGACCGTATCCGAAGTTTTTCTTTTAAATGATTTAGCCAATATTTTCGTAAGATTGTTTTCTAAAACCTGCTTTTCATAATTCTTTCTAAAACCTGCTTTTCATTTTCACGCATTGCTGGGTGGAATCGACATATTAGCGGGGCTCACCGGGTGGCTAGGGCGAAGTTTCAAGAGTGGGTGATGTGTGATGGACCCAGATCTGGGTGTGTATATAACGAGATGTATCAAAGTCGAAAAATATTCAAGTCCAAACTTAAATGGTGCCAAAACCATCAGGACCAAATCAAAATGAATGCCCTTGCTGAAAAACACTTTCGTAGTTTTTGGAAGAGCACCAAAAAAGTAAACGTTCGACCTGGAGTTCCAGTGAGTGTCGGGAGTGTGAGTGACCTTAAGGATGTTGCTGATATTTTCAGGGACCATTTTCGTGTACTATCCCCGCGGGGTCTGGCGGGGACGGTGCTCGATGTTGAGATGCCAGTCGGGGGCGTGGTGACTGGCTTCGTTGCTAAAGATGTGGCTCAAGCTATAAAAGCTATATCTAAGGGCAAGTCCCCTGGCCACGATGGCCTCAGCATCGAGCAACTAATTCACGCGGGCCCGCATATTAATAGAGTCTTAGCAATGTTTTGCACACTATGCGTGGGCCCTTCATACCTACCATCTGATTTCATGAAAACCGTAGTAGTACCTGTAGTGAAAAATAAAACGGGAGATGTTGCCGACAAAATTAACTACAGACCGATTTCTCTTGCAACGATCATTGCAAAAGTCTTTGATGGTTTGCTTAATACACAATTAGACAAGTACCTGGATCTGCATGATAATCAGTTTGGGTTTCGATCTCGACTGTCAACTGAAAGTGCAATACTGTGTCTTAAACATACCGTCAGATATTACACAGATTGAAAGACTCCTGACGTCCTGTGGGCTAAACTCGAGGGTATAAACCTACCACGTGAACTTGTCTACGTTTTTAAACACTGGTACAGTCATCAGGTGAACAGCGTTAAGTGGGCGGGTACAATGTCAGAGCCGTATCACCTGGAGTGCGGAGTGAGGCAGGAGGGGTTGAATTCCTCGTTCCTTTTTAACCTGTACGTGAATGCCTTGATCGTCGCGGTCAGCAGCCGGCATGTCGGCTGCCATGTCGGTGGAGTCTGTGTCAATAACATCAGTTATGTGGATGACATGGTGCTGCTGAGCGCGTCAGTCAATGGCCTCAGAAACCTAGTGCGGACCTGTGAGGAATATGCCCTTAGCCATGGATTAAAGTACAATGTGACCAAAAGCCAATGCATGGTCTTTGAGACCGGTACGAAAAAATCAGAAAACTATCCACCCGTTTTTCTAAACGGTATTCCACTCGAAAGGGTGCATCAATTTAAGTACCTAGGGCGTTTAGTAACGACCGACCTCAAGGACAATACTGATATGGAGCGGGAACGGAGGTCTTTGTCGGTGTGGACGAACATGCTCGCACGCAGGTTTGCGTGCTGTTCGAGGGAGGTGAAAATAACGCTCTTTAGGGCGTACTGCACGTCTCTCTACACGTGCTGTCTGTGGGCGATGTACGCGTGTGCATCATACGGAGCCCTCTGCGTCCAGTTCAACAACGCGTTCAGGGCTTTATTGAGGTTGTCTCGCTACTGCAGCGCCAAGGGCTTTATTGAGGCTGTCTCGCTACTGCAGCGCCACACGTATGTTCGTTGAGGCGCGTACCAATGGCTTCCACGCGACCATGCACAAGCGGGGCGCGTCGTCGAATGTCATCCTGGCTATGATCGTGGACCGGATGGACTGCTCATATATATGGCACTGCTGTGATAGGCATGTTGCCGCCAGCAGGGCCATTTAGTTTGTTTTATTTTTATATTTTTATTAGGGTGCTAATTAAGGCAGCTTCTTTAAAATGTCATTCTCGTCTTCAAATATATTTAGTTGTCTAAATAATTCAATCAATAGGTAAGCGACCAACTTTTAGCGTCTAATAAATGGTTTTCAAGCGAATATATATTGTAAAACGAGCTACTGTTAATATGACGCAGCATGGTGATAATTCTTAAGCAACGTTATGGACCAAGTAATAAATAGTACCAAGTAATAAATAATGACAAGCGTAGTCGACGGAGCCCCGCTTTGCGGGGCTCCTACTTCTGGGTGGTTTAAAAAAAATAACCACGAAGGGGATGGCGGGGTCTTTTAGACCCCGCCATTCCCTTCTAACCTAACCTGTCCGAGTCGGGGTGCCCTAAGTCCCGAGCTCGCTTAGTAGCTCACTTACAACATTAGTCACTTGAGTTATCAATTCAGAAGTAAATATATTTATCGGTAGCTCGGAGTCATATTAATTTACGCTCGTAAATTGACGCTGGTTTTTTGATATTCTGTTGGAATAGTAAAGATGATGAATTAATATAATTGAAGCTGTTCTATTAACTCGTCGCCTGCATATAAAGAAAGACGCTAGGTTGCAGGTGCTAAAGACAACTTTTGTTGCCGCACATATAATTTCCCTTTTTATTATCCTTTTTATTGTGTTGTTTGTATTTAGAAGAAAAGAAAGAAAATACGTTTATTTGCGGTAAACATGACGCAAAGAAAAAACACAAATACAAAAAAAAAATGTGTTTTGTGTTATTTGTGTGTACCTACTCAAAATACGAGTTAAGGTTGCTCGAAATAACTGTATTTTTTTTATTAATTTTTTATTATATACCTACGGGGTATTTGTTTCATTTAGTATGCTTAGATGGTTTGGTCATGTTGAGAAGATGAATGAAAAGCGACTAACAAAAGGTATTTACAAGGCAGATGTGAGTGGAAACTCCAGGAGGGGGGACGCTAGGAGGACAAAATAGTAACCTTATAGGCCTGAGCAGACGGTGGACAATTTGTCCACGGGCAATTTGGAATCGTATGCATTTTCTGGGAGCCTATTTGTCCTACGTGTGCGTTTGCATAGATTTCCAAACGTTCTATCGTCGCGGACAAATTGTCTATCGTCTGCTCAGGCCTTATTGCTGTTGTTCGTCAGAAAGGTCGGGCGCGTAGTACTCGCAATCGGTGTGCGTGTATGACCAGATGTATGAACGTAAACGAGGTAAAGGGAGTATTTAAGCATCGTAGCAAGCGGCGTTCTGTAGTTTCTGCCTATGAGAAGAAGGCGTGAGTTTATATACATATATATGTATTTTAATTATTATATTTTATTATATTCGGGAAACTTACAGCTAACTTATAGTTTTCTTAAACCATAGGAAATTGATGACCATTAAGTATTATATAAAAATGTTTTAGTTTAGGATTTGTTGTGAAACCGATAGATGTTTTTATTAATTGATTGAATTGATTAGGAGGTGGTACAGGGTACTTTGTTCCTACTTATGTACTTGCCAAGTAAAATATGACGTAGATATTAATATATTATACCTAAATCGGGAATACTTTTGTGTTATAATAACTTCTAATCTACCTAATCAAGTTTGTAAAGCAATTAAAATTTAGGCAAAAAATCTTTTGTGAGTAATTTTATTTTTGTTTTGTGACTACAAAAAGATACTAGCAGATTTCCTAACCCTGATTTCCCCGAGGATTCTGAAAGTCGAAAGACGCAGTTTCAATAGCATTATTATATAAACAAACAAAATAAAATAAACGAATTTTCCGACACAAGAAGGAAAAATATTAAATATTCTAATATTTCCTAAACGAGAAAGGAACGACAATTTATATTGTTAGGGCCGCTTCCTTATATTTTTTTATTCTTATAGCAAAAATAATTTGGTTGCTATTGCGTAGATATTAATAGGCAATCAAATAGAGCGCAAATGTAAAAAAAAAACTGTATTTTTTTAAAGGGGTTGACATTTATTTTATTTATTGATGCGGAACTCAAAAATCAATGATAAATGATAAATGATTTTATTTCTGGAAATAGGTTTGTACAAACAGTTTTACACGTCAATCATATTTTAAAACTAGATGAGGTCGGCTTTTCCTATCTGACTACTCTGAGAAGAAAGGTCGAAACAAACTCAGAGGTCTGTTTTAAGTCCAGACATAATCTTGTTCAGATCATGTGAAGACCATGTAGATTTGTCTGAAATGGTCTTTTGAGGAAAAACCACACAGATTGAGTGGGCCTGTCCAGTCAGTGCACGCATTTGTCAGTAATCGTGCAGCTCAACTCAGAACTTAAGGAGCTCAACTATTCGACGAACAATACCAAAGAAAGGACATTTGGGGAGGCCACAAAAATTACTCAAACTGCCAGACTAAGATTAAAACTACCTGAGAGGGAAAAAAAAAAGCAACAATGACCCACATAGTCTTCACATTCACAATATTAAAATGAATATAATGTATTTAATCTAGCCTGCATGCTACTCACATTCACGGACAGGTTTCTCTTTAAATGTCATCAAAAATATCATAATATGTTGTCATGTAAATCAATAAAAATTACATTATTAATTCTAAAACACATAATCTATATATCCATATCTATCTATATTATATTATTATTATTATATATATAAAAATGAATCCCTATTTCCCTTGGTCACGCCATCACGCGTTAACGGCTGGACCGATTTCACTTTCTTTCTTTTTTGTGTGTGTTATTGTCAGGAGAAGGATCTTATGAAATAAAAAAATAAGGAAGTTGATCGGAAAGATACAAATTTTAAGAAAACTTAACGCCAATATTAATTTTACATAACTGTCAGGTCAGCGATTGACAGAATGCGCGCTGCAAATATCGTTTAACACAGATGGATCGGTTGATAAATGAGTCGATCATGAGTCATGAGTTTTAGTCAATAGTCAACACTAAAACAAAACGACCTATGGCTTTTTTAGTTAAGACAGGAAAACATCTGTCGGGTCAGCTAGTCATAGTATAAAATGGATTGTTGCTTGGGGGTACATTGAAGTTGCATAATTAATGTGACTAATCTTTTCCCAACCAAGTTAGGGTCGGCTTCCAGACCAACCAGATGCAGCTAAATACCAGTATTTTACATGGAGCGACTATCTATCTAACCTCCATAGCCCAATTAATCCGTAACATGATACCCCTTGATGACTGGTTGTCAGACTTGTGGGCTTCTGACTACCCGTAACGACTGTCAAAGATCTACAAATTTCAGCCAGGACCAACGGCTTAAAGTGTTTTTCAAGACACGCAAGGGTTTCGATGTGTAATGAATGGTCACCCATCCACGACCCGACTGCGGCAAGCGTATCACCACCACCGCGACCGTTGATCAACCCGTGCGACTGTTATCATTCGGCCCTTGCGAGACCCCGGGGGCTTTATTTCTTCGATATAGTTAAAAGCTTGGAATCGTCCAACTTAAAGGCGAATTTGTGCGTACAAAGTAAGCGTGAATATTAAGTTTCTTACGTGTTTGGTTCATTCACTGTATCTGCCGACGTTAAACGTAAGAAAACACATTGTCATAGTGGGCTCCGCAAAGTAGAAGACCAGTCTGGCCGTCATAGGAATGCAGGAAGCGTGCGGCTCAGCACAGCGTGCAATGTGAAGTCGTACTGCCTTCAGAGTAGCCAGGAATTTTTTGATTTTCATCAGGGTTTGTTTCCAGGGTTTTTGGTTTTGGTGGTATTGATACTCTTGCCCTAAAGCTTGTAACATTCATACTTTACGAAAGCGTTTTATTTTTTAAATTGTGTGGCAAGGATCCGGTTCTTATCTCGAGATAGACTTTTTTTAACGATTTGGGAATTAAGGAAAAATCCCACCAGTTTCATGGTTGGTTTTATTTAATATATAAAAATTTCACAGTGTTTATTATCGAACTCCTCCGAAACGGCTTCACCGATATCCATCATTTTTTTTGTATATATTTGGTAGATCTGAGAATAGGTCGTAAGCAGTTTGGTTCATACCGCTGCGGATGAAACCGCGGGGCGCAGTTAGTAAACTATAAAGTTTTCTATGTGTATGCAACTGCCGTTTTTTAATACGACAAAGCCTATAACGCAATCCATTTATGGCTTCTTTTTTAAGTTCACTTACCTACCTATTCCGTTTTTCATCATCATCATGACAGTCCACTGTTGGAGATACGCCTCTCCAATTGCACGACATTCAACTCGATGTTCGGGTACTCTCATCCAGCTGCTACCACCCACCCTGCGAAGATCGTCGCTCCACCTAGCCTGAGGGCGTCCTACTTTACGTTTACCAATTCGCGGTCTCCACTCAAGAACACGTATACCCCAACGGTCATCGGTTTTACGGCTAATATGGCCGGCCCACTGCGACTTCAGCATGCTTATTTTGTGAGCTTTGTCGACAACTGTGGCTCTCCGTCAGATTCTGTTTCTTTACCATATTAAAGAAACTAACGACCACAAACTATATGCTTGCGGGTTGTGACGCGCTTGCACACATACCATTCATTCATTTATTTATTCATCATCATTCCTTAATTTTTTTTACCTGTTTAGGTATAAGTGTTCAACAACGTTTCCCAGGACATAAACAAGCCGATCTATCCTGTCAAATATCACCGCGAAAACTTAAGTGAAGTAAGCTTGAAGTGAGCTGACAATAGTGTCAATCCCTAGCATCAGGTGAACTGGCAGTTCACTATAAGCTCACTTCACCTAAGTTTTCATGGTGAGATTTTTCAGAATAGATCCGCTGGTACCGAAATATGTCACGTGACGTTTTAATAGGTTGGTGCAGGTGAAGAAAGTAATCAGCCAGTTCCACTTACTAAAAATAGAATTTTCGTATAGTATTTTTATCTCATGAAGCGAAGCACGCTTCACTTGTGGTTCCCAAATGTAGAAACATCCTGTGAATGTCGTGTTACCGCAGCAGATTTGTATCTCGGTTCCGTCCAAGATACCCTGCGTGTGCATGTTATGTGCTGACGCTACACGTCTCCACGCACACATTCACAGCGTGTTTGTACACTTGGTAAACACAAGTAAAGCGCGCGTCGCTTTGTGAGACAAAAATACTGTATATAAAAAATATAAAGTTCTTCCTACATCGCTTCTTCCTAACTCAATCGATACAAAATCGAATCAGGTTAATATGGGTCTACCACAAAGCTTCACTACACTCAGAACAAGAACCAAATTATTTCCCAAAATAAGATCATGTTCTATAATCCAATTTTTTCACTCACGTCTTTTGGGGTTCAAGGCCTGTTTGATACCTGTGATATTTGAGGAAACATAAGGTAACAAAACCCTGTAACTTTAGGTAAGTACCTATTTATTTTGTTATACATTTTTGTATATTAGTTAAGTGTGTACTTAAATAATATACAATTTTGAGACGACATTAAATGAAAAGAACTGACAATACTATTAGCACAGGAGTCTTTTGCCACTATCAAATAAATTCTAACGTCGAAATTAAAACAGAGTTTTTTTCAAACAAACTAAATACCTAGTAGTGATGGGCCGTTTTGCAAACAGTCTCTATTTGAAGTGATCAAGGTTCAAGTTCGTCTGAAATTCACTTTCGCAGCAGCAATGTTATCTTGTTTATAGAATGACGTGCTCAGTTGAGCAACCCTCGAGATTGTTTGGATGGATTGTAGGTTTTGCCAATAACCCGAGTAGCTTGAAGTGACAAATTTTTTGAATATGAATTTTCCTATGCAGACCGTAAACGGCATTGATACGTGCGATATTTGAAATTTATATTTACACGCCATTTAATTTATAATTGTATTGTCGTATATTCTATAGTACTTTTGTCCGCAGTTTCGCCGGTGTGGAGCTCGAAAAAAATACCCTGTGCGTGTGCTATGAGCACAACGATCGTGTCTTTGAAAACCTACCACTTAGGTTCACATTGTGGAAAGCAATAAACATCATAATGATCATGAATTCATGAGCCTATATTCGTCTACTGCTGGACTTAGGCCTCTCCTAGCGAACGCCACTGAGCCCGATCTTCGGCTCTCCTCATCCAGTCTCTGCCAGCCGCCTTTCGCAAGTCATCACTCCACCTGCCCGGGGGCGCCCCACACTGCCTTTACCTAAACGCGAGCTCCACTCTAGAACTCGTTTTCCCCAACGATTGTCGGTTCTGCGAGAGATGTGACCAGCCCATTGCCACTTCAGCTTGCTTAGTCTTTGGGCTATGTCGGCTACCTTGGTTCTCTGACGGATAACATCATTTCGGATTTTAAGCTAGATTTGAATTGCGTATTATATGCGATACTAAAGCGTAGACTGACGCCTAGCCGCCGCCTGCCGCGCCGCCGCGCCGCTTCCCGCCGCTTGCCGCTTGCCGCTTAGGAGGAGCCGCGCCGTGCCCTCATCTCAGAGATAGGCAGTGATCTTTTGCTGCCGGCCGTAGTGAATCCTATGGTCGGTGGCGACGAGTTCTGGGACGCGGTGGTATCCTTCTGCGAAACAGTAATCTCGCAGAAGGAGGCTGTGGAAAGGGAGCGAGAGATCTCATCCTCTCACCCGGCCCGCAGCAGGCGCACCGTTGGCGGAGGGCGGAAAACGCCCTCTTCCAGCCCCCCTAATAGTTCCAGTGACGACGGACTTGGGGACGTTCGTCGCCCCCCATACATCAGGACCCGAGGTGGCGGCGCGTAGTGTTCCACGCGCGCCCCTTTTAGGCGTCGCGGGGGGATTCAAACACCTCACTCAAAAGATCACCTCACTCAAAAGATCTACGAATGGCATCGGGGAATAACGGCATAACGTGCTTTCTGAGGCACGGAGGGGTGTAAATATGTAATGGATAGTCACCCATCCACGACACGACCGCGGCAAGCGTAGCTTAACCTTCGATCAACCCGGGCGGCTGTTATCATTTAGCCAGGAACCCGTTTATAGCCATTAGAGCTTGAATTAACGGTATTTTTGAGAACCAGTACCACTGGGACCAATCTGAAGTACGCTACTCACTGCGCAGTACCTCACCCCTCAACTCCGCTGACACGTGATTTCGTTACTGCGCAGCGGCTCGCCTCATGTTCCGAGTCGACATATGTCTGTAAGTACTATTGATATTTCTAATCAGTATCGGTACTGTACCGGTACCAAATACCAATACCAATGTGTGAATTGGGCTGTAAGTACTATTGATATTTCTAATCAGTATCGGTACTGTACCGGTTCCAAACACATATTTCCGTAATTTAGAGAGAGAAAATAGATATACCTAGTAAAAAAAGATACTAAATAGGCATTACAAAAATAACTTCAATGTTGCTAACCTTTCAGGGTTCCTCGTACAAATATGAGATTTTATATACCCGCCGGGTACCTGAATTTGGTAGAGGTACTTGTTAAGTATGGTACCGGTACACGTCTGGAACCGGTACTCATCTGGAACGAGTACCCAGGTAACGAAATGGCAAAAACCGCTAACTACCGATACCGAAACTGTACTTTTCTTACCGGTTCCAAGCCCCGATAGCCCCTACGTTGTACCGCAATACCAGGTTCTCCGCTTTCCGCATCCAGTCTTTCCAACAGCCGTTTTATGATGGTTGATGGTTACCGCCGCCTAAAGACAACTGGTTAAAGAGCAGTGGTGGCCCAGTGGTAACGCCTCGACTTACGAGTTGTAGGTCGTGGGTTCGAACCCAGGCAGGCGCTTTACTTTGTGTAAACCATTACCACTGCTCTCCAAAGAGTGAAGGAAAACATTGTGATGAAATGGGCATGGCCTAGAACCAAAAATTCGAAGACATGTGACATCTGCCAACCCGCGCTGGGCCCGTGTGGTATATTATAGCCCACTCCCTCTCGAAGAGAGGAGTCCTGTGTCCCAGCAATGGGAATATTATAGGTTGGGTTAGGCTATAAAGCCACCATTGACTAGGCTCGTCTTTCATTGACTTGAATGTGCCCTGGCGGCTGAGAGTATGTCATGCTCACTCAAGTGTCTCGCTGGTGGTGGCGTGTGTGTTGGATCATTAAGTTCCCTTCAAAATGGTTGAGCTGAATAGTGTTGATCCATACGTCATGTTTGTGAACGGTTGCCGTCAGTAGGGACTGGTCAACTCTCTTGGCTGCCACGGCTTATTTTAATTTAAAATTTTGAATTGTTTTTTTATCTTTTTTATTACGGATACTTTAAACGTGCACGTCTTCCTACATCGTTCTCACATTTTTAATTTGAACATGAATGACGTAAACAATTTGTTTTTTGTAACTATATGTTGATTTAAAAGAGTGCCCATGGAGTTTCTTGCCCGTTCTTCTCCATAGGTACCTACTACGCTTTGGAATGGGCAACTAGCTTAATTTTTCTGACTGACTGACCCTTTGACAATTAAAAGTGCCTGTAATTGGTTTATTTGAAATAAATGCTTTGAGTTTGAGTTTGAGTTGATTATGATGAGTGGTAACATTTGCCCTTACCGATACGACAAAAAGAAGCTGTCAACGTCAAATTGATATCACTGATATATGTATGACTGTACCAAGATTTGGCTATCTTATTCTATTATTATCTTTTGGATATCTTATTGCGAAATACAGTGGATTTGAGAACTACAACAGTCAATGCTGTTTACCCTGTCCTTTAGATAATGTTCCGCAAAATGGTTCCCAAATTGAAGTAGGGCAAGTACCTTAGAACAGGTAACAACAAACAACAGTTTGACATCGCAGACCGAACAACGACGTCATGATGAATGGAATTGACGGAGTCGCTTCGTTAACGACGTAAACTTTGAATGCCGACGATACTGAACAGTGACGTCACAGTAACACAAGCAGACTGGTTAATAAGACTAGTTACTACTTAGTTACTTAGTTACTTTAATATAACTGGTTAAGAATAACTGGTTAATAACTGTCAAGAGAGAGAATTATGGGTAAGCAAATATGTAGTTACTTTAATATAGGGCATGTATTTAATTGACCCTCAAATAATTCCCATATTTCTTTCCTAAAAATATTATTGAACACTAATACAAATGAATGAGCCTCTTTTTTTGAACCTCAAATAATTCCTATTTTGGGTCCAACAATAGTACATAGTCTGCGACCAAATTGAATGTAGCGCGGATGTTCACAGTTCTAACTTAACCTAACCCATTTGTTCTGCGAGCCCTAGCTAAGTTACTGCAACCAACTGTGAAAGAGACTGGAAAGTTAAAAAGAGGCTCATTTATTAAAAGAAGTATGCAGCATTAGAAGCCAAAAATTTTTTAGAGGATAAATACAAAAAAAAAAAATGTACCGTCAAATGGGGTGAATAGGGATGCAGGAGAGAATCGGTACGAAACTTTAAAAGTGATTTTGACGTTGAAATAATATAGTTTGTTGCCAACAAGGGCACTTACAGGCTTATTCATAAACGTTGATTAACTTTTAAGCAGCACTTTAAGCAGTGGTTAAATAGATTTTGTATTCATAAACGCTGTTTAGAGTTAACTAACTGTTTAAACAGTTATTTAAGTAGTTGTCAAACTAAACAGCCCTCGGACCTTGTTTAACGATTTAAACAACAAAATGGCGGACGAAATCCTTGCTCCTAACAGCTGATATACGTAGTATCTCTATGTAGTCTGTGCAGCTGATTGAGTCCGTTATTTCTATTCTAACTTGTTGCAGTGAATTGATAAAACTTTTATAGTGAAATTTTATATGTCTGACGTACGGTAATAATTGAATACGAGTATTTTGACGTCGATGACGATTTAAGTCTGTTTGAGCAAGATGTACAAGATTTAAATGAATTTAGGCGACTCTGATTCACCCCAGTTAGCGGAGCGGCATCGTTTTTTACTGGACAAAGGCGTGTCGAATCCTTTTATATCCGCCATAGCTTAATAAGTAATATTTTTAATCCTCAAAAACACAAATTACAAAATTACCACGAGCGAAACTTTTTCCGCAAGCTAGTGACTGATAGTTTTGTTATTTAATTCGGGTGTTTGGCACGTGCACCATAGACCGATTTCACAGTTTTCTACCGAAATTCTACCTAGTTGCCAGTTTACAAAAAGTTAAGTAGTGGTTAGTTAAGCAATGCTTAAATATCGTTTATGAATAAGAAATATTTAATTAATATTTAAGGTTTAATTAGTTAATTAGTTAAGTAATGCTTAAGACGTTGTTTAACGATTCTTTATGAATAAGCCTGTAAATCGTTAATTATAATACAGTAAATACATTAGTCCTTTTTATTTCAATATCGTCTCGATTCACCCCTGCATTCCTATGTACCTCGTTTGGCGGTATACCATTAGAAGATATATTCGTTTTAGAGGACCAGTTAATTTTTTTCCCTTTAATACTATGGATAGGCATTCACATTTAACTTATCATAAGCCCAGTTTCTCAAGATTCCGCTGAATGTGAGAAGCCGAGGACCGGTCGATGTGGCTACGCTTGGGGTAGGACTGTGCCCAACATTGGACGTCTTAAAGCTCAAATAATGATGTTGATGAAGCGAAGTTAAATGTGAAACGAATCACACCGTCCTTTGTTATTAAATTGAAGATAAGCTAGTCAGCAGCTAGACAGGGGGCATTGAACGCAAGTATCTCAAACTCAGAGCCTTTACCTACAGGCACTTTTGAATTGCATAGGGAGTCGGTCCATCAGAAAGATGAAGCTAGTTGCCCATTCCAAAGCGTAGTAGGTTCCTATGTAGAAGAACGGGCAAGAACCTACATGGACACTGAATTTATTTTGGAGAACGATGTAAAAACATATGCACGTTAGAATCATCCAGAATACAGCAAAAAGAAAAAGAAACAACTCAAAAATAAAATCCTCGGAGAGCACATTAAGCCGTTGGTCCCGGCTGACAATCGTAGGTCTTTGATCAACAGATCTGCGATTTACAGGTCGTCAGAAGCCCGAACGTGTGTCAACCAGTCTTACCAAGGGGGATCGTATAACGCAGTAACTGGGCTATGAAGGTTAGATAGGCAGTCGCTCCAGGTAAACTGCTGGTATTTAGCTGCATCAGGTTAGACTGGAAACCGATCCCAACATAGTTGGGTAAAGGCTAGAGAAATGATGAGCTACCTACCATCCCGTGGATCCGGAAACGGATCCTATTAACCTGTACTACTGCTCCCTATTTGTAACGTGACAGAAAATGTTTCTGCCAAACCGCTTATTTGGCTAACGAATTTTGCAAACTCACCACGCCTGCCACAATCGACCTTTCGCTTGATTTTTTGATCGAATTGTTACTTTCACGGGAGGAAGTGAATAAATGAATATTACGAAATTGTTTCCTGTAGGTAGAATAACACAGTGAAAGTAGCATCCTCTAATCTATCTATATATGTATGTAAATAAAAATCAATTGCCGCATGTATGAAAGATCGTCACATAATCAGAGTAGGCTGTTTTTATTGCCGTTTTTAAATGTCGCAAGGTTTCTATGAAAGTTTTTTTTTGTTTTGGAAAATCCACCGGGAAAGTCGGAAAAGTCACCCTGGCGACGACGCCGGGCACAAACAGCTATTATCTATGTCGAAGGCAGATTGCAAAATTCGTCATTATAGTTACGGCGCCGTCCGTTTCCATACTGTTGCCGTTATGCATAATGCCTAAGGTAAAATGTATGACGGCGCGCGATTATTTAGTCGATTTATTATAACACTTTTTAAAAGTTGTAATCTTTTATACTTACTCTGTGGTTTAGAATTTACTTCTTTAGTGGTATTTTTATCTTAGAGCGGGTAACACCGAATGGGGTAGTAAGTGTCATGGCGGCGGTGGCGAGCACATTGTGTTGCGGTCGTCACGCGGTGCACACGCACAAATCCATTGGCTCTAAATGCAAGTTTAACAATTATTGTGATTAGGCTTAATCAGCGATAATCATTAAAGTTTATAGTTAAGTCTCGTTGCGATATTTGAAAGTAAATTAAGTGCGTTATTTTGCGAGTATTATTTTCCAAACACCTGCACGTACACGCCCATGATGAAGGACCAACAGATGACGGATCAGCAGCGACACGTGGTGTCTCAGCCGCTCGAACATCCGTCATGTATAACGCCTAGGCGTTATAAGTTCTTGAAACCCAATTGATGATTCGATCGCCGTATACATAATGCCTAGGCGAACAGATTCAATTAGTTCTATATTCTACCACCTGAGGCGCTGCTAAACAAAACAACAAAATTGGCGTCGACTATTGCAAGTGTTTCCGAAAACAAAACAGTAAAAAAGTGTGTGCCGCAAGAAACAAGTGGCTGTTGAATTGTTTCTTGCGACTAAAAATAATTGAACAAGTAATACGAATCTCAAACAGGATCATTAAAAAAACGTGGACTAGAATTTTTTTTTGGCGACAACCATGAAACTTTTCTCTAGTGCACGGCTTTTTAATGATCCCGTTGTATATTCCGGCTCGTAAAACACGCTCAATTGTCCATGTAAACTGGGGCTCGGAGGATGCTTGCTTATAAATAAATGGTCATATTTTTTATGACTGTTACATGTAAATACTTCGGCAGCTCATAGGTTAGATTGGAACTGTGGACAAACGTACGCGAGTCGAGCGAGCGCTACTTCCAAATTAAAGTTCTTACCGAATAATTCTGATTTGTTAACTGCCCACACGTAACTGCCCGTAAAGCCATTTTACTGCTTGATATTTATTTATTTACCCATTTAAATATTTGTTATGACTCATTTTTATTTAGTTTACTGCTCAGTGGTTACCTTAACATATGACTCTTGACGAAATGGATGCTATCAGATGCGTCATCACTTTGCCTTATGTATTATACATAACAGCGACAGTATGCAAACGGACGGCGCCGTATGTATAATGACGATATATCACAGACATCTATACAATATGTCCCGGAATTAACGCACACCACCAAACACCCACACTTAAGTTCTGAGTTGAGCTGCACGGTTACTGACAAATGCGTGCACTGACTGGACAGGTCCACTTAATCTGTGTGGTTCTTTCCTCAAAAGACCATTTCAGACACCAATCTACATGGTTCTCAAACATTATGTCCGATTTTTTTATATACACATTGACATTGTTGAATTTTATATACACAATGACATGAGTATTTACTTGTAAAGTAGTATGTTATTTTAATTATTGTGAATGTGAGGATTATGTGGGTCATTGCTTTTTTTTTCGCAGTTAATTTTGATCATGATCTGGCAGATTGAGTAATTTATGTGGCCTACCCAAATGTCCTTTCTTTGGTATTGTTCGTCGAATCGTTGAGCTCCTTAAGTTCTGACTTCCTGAGTTGAGCTGCACGATTACTGACAAATGCGTGCACTGACTGGACAGGTCCACTCAATCTGTGTGGTTCTTTCCTCAAAAGACCATTTCAGATACCAATCTACATGGTCTTCACATGATCTGACCAAGATTATGTCTGGACTTTAAAAGAGACTGTGACCTCTGAGTTTGTTTCGGCCTTTCTTCTCAGAGTAGTCAGATAGGAAACGCCGACCTCATCTAGTTTTAAAAATATGATTGACGTGTAAAAGTGTTTGTACAAACCTACTTACAGAAATAAAATCATTTATCATTTATCATTTACCCCAATTAGAATATTGTGTTATAATCATAATACACACACTGAATTTTTATTATTATGTATAAAACATTATTTATTTATTTTAAATTAGTTATACTAACTGTGGGAGAAAATTGTGATCACATTGCAAATCTATGTACGCGCATAGTTGCACACGTATATGCACATACTTCATCCATTTTGGTTTGTTTTGACAGTACAGCGGAAGTGTGACTATAATTTACGTAGTTTTAATTATTTTTTACCGACTTCAAAAAAAGGAGAGGGTATGTATGTAGAACTTTTTTGTGGGTGAACCGATTTGGATGATTCTTTTTTTATTTGATAGCTGGTGCTTCACATGTGGTCTCATTTAAATTTGACCAAGTTCTGACCAGAACTGAGCTAACCTGGTTCTGATTTGAGTTATCCTTAATACTGCATATTTTTTCCACTTAGTTTATATTAATTATGTTACAATAATTTCCTGTCACTGTTATTTACATACCAAGCAGTGGTATACGAATTAGTGTGGGGTAGGTACCGCAACTAAAAAGTAAAAATAAAAACATTTTTACAAAAAAACATCCGACTTCCAAAAAAAACACAAAAAAACTTGAAAAATAAGTTTAATTTCGGAAGTCAGTGGCCAAAAACGAAAATACAAAACCAAAGACACCGACTTCCAAAATTAAAGTTATTTTTCACGTTTTAAAAAACGTGAAAGATTGATTGAACGGTTGTTTTTTTGTAAAAAAGTTTTTGGTTAAAAAAATTAACTATATTAAAAATAATAGAAATCGATTCAGTAAACGATTCTGAACAAACCACCTCCATAATGTACATTAATATAGTTACACATTGTCTAGATAAATAGATAGTGTAAAACAAAGTCGGTTTTCCTGTCTGTCCGTTGGGCCGATTATTTCTTCTCAAATAAAACAAAAAAAAGAGTCGTAAATTCTATAATTTATTCCGGAAAGTTCATGTGTATAACTACACTTCAATATTTAATTTAGCACAGGCATCTCAATTTTTTGACGTGTTACCACTTCAGGGGATCGCGCCCTTCTTCTCGTTGGTCTGGTGATCCCAAGCGCAGTAGCGCTTACTGATCATGGGGTCCTGGTTTAGATTCCCGGATCGGGCAAAGTGTTATTGGGTTAATTCCATCTGGAATGTTTCAGTAGCAACTAGGAGTCCGGATTTGTATCCGTTTGATGGCAATTGCTCGCCCCTTATTACATGGGACTTGTAGCGATATCTACATCGCCACATGCGAGCTACACGTCATACTGACGTCACGCAAATCCTGCATCGCGCAAGCAGAGTTTACAGCGCGACTAGCATATATACATAGTCCCGACATCAACCGTCGGGCAGTTGCCCACCAGACACAACACCCGTCTGGTCGGAGGATCCTCCCTTTTCTATAGAGTATGAGTGAACTTTACACCCTGTTCCTCATACCTCTATAGACTTAAACATAACTGGCGAAATGTGGGTGAACTATAGATATACTTCTGCTTTGCTTAACCAATCGGGGAATACAGGCGTTATTTAAAAAGATCGCACGTGAGAGTCACTAGAAATAATATAGGTAAGCAACATCTTTCGTTAATCTGGGGATCACAAAATCTTTTGACTGAACGTTTGGTATTGGTGATAAATGTGATAATCGACAAGGCCAAAAACTCGCAGTTAGGAGCGTTGCTTGGGGCCTCGCTTAGTCACTAGCAAAGCTCGAATTCAGGCATGCACCAACCGTCAGGGGCCATGGCAATAGGGGTTGGTTCGCTAGGAGCTCGTCACCTAGCACACAGCGTAGCACTGAACAACGGTACAACGATTTTATGGCGCGTGGGCGAAATAGGAACTAACGCTGCTATCTGGTTTTTTCAATACAAATTCTGCGACAATTCCATAAATGTTTACCAACAACGCCCCCCTGTCAATGTCATTCAGACGCCAAAAAATCCTTGTAGCAGTATGATTGTACATATGTAGGTATATGTATATAGTCCTCTTCACCGTATCAGGGGGTCTACAGTCTAGCTTCGTCAACGAAAATACGGGCCCGTCCGAAAGAAGTTAATCCTTCACATCAAGTGGCAAAAACGCATCGTGAGTAGGGATAACTGTAAAATCGTGTTGTCATTGATTATTAGTTCGGGCCTCAAACTAATCTGATGTCAGTAAATGACACGCAGCAAGAATCGCCCGTAGCTTCGGCTAAGAATACGAATTTCGTGCTTAGGGAGTAGACTTCGTGGTGATTACAACCCAGACTACTTTTCTTTCCTATTCAGAGCACTTTAAAAAAAAAAAAAAAGCCGAATGGGCCTGTTCTTAACTTCAATCACGCCTGATGGAAAGCGATGGATGAGGTCTATGATGGAACGAGCGTGCCAATTAGATGCCTGATCGCTCTTGCTATGAAGGCGGACGGGTTAAATGTTGAAGGGAATACGTAGCCGCTGGCAGAGAGTTCCACATTTTGGCTGTGCGATGTGGAGGAGACGCGCTGAGTACGACTGGTCGGATACCGACCAAGTGCGGATGGTACCCTGCAGTACGTACATGTGGTAGTCCGGTAGTAAAAGGGCCATGGTGAAATCAGGTCGTGGAACTCCTGCGCATACTTTTCGAAGTACAGTCTGTAGAAGACCGACAGGCAAGAAACAATACGCCGATGAGCCAAGCTCAATGACTAACAAAGCCAAATAAGCGTACTTAACACTTTTAGTAATAAGCGAAGGACCTAACTGTGTGGCTCTGACCTAAGGCAATGTATTATTGCTAAGAAGATAAACCCAACTCAAACTCAAAGCATTTATTTCAATTAAACCAATTACAGGCACTTTTGAATTGTCAGTCAGTCAGATAAATGAAGCTAGTTACCCATTCCAAAGCGTAGTACGAGTAGGTATCTATGGAGAAGAACGGGCAAGAAACTCCATGGAGACTCTTTTAAATCAACATATAGTTACAAAAAAAATTGTTTACATCATTCATGTTGAAATTAAAAATGTGAGAACGATGTAGAAAGACGTGCACGTTTAAAGCATCCGTAATAAAAAGATAAAAAACAATTAAAAAATTAAAATAAGCCGTGGCAGCCAAGAGATTACCAGTCCCTACTGACTGTGCCCGTTCACGAACATAACGTATGGATCAGATATAGATAGGTAATGTGCAGCAAGCTTATCTGGCCCGGTGGTTTTAATTAGAACTAACGAAATCACTATGCAATGTAACAAGGTCTGTCATAATTAGTTTACTGACAGCGCCACCATCACCGGGTAAGATGGGCTTGTTTATGGTATTACCTAACTTAGAAACAGGTTTTGCTGTCTATCTTATATCTATGCTCTCGCTGTAGGTGAGTATGTATATGTTCCTTTCATCTATGACCATCATGAAAATGTCAAATCAAACAATATTATTTTGACTTTTTGTATAGTTTTACTTTTTTTTGTGTATTTTTTCGTTTATAAGGAGAAATTTCAGGATTGAAACCAAAATGGGGAAAAACTTCCGTCTCTACTCAAAAGATTCTTGTCTAACTTCAAACTGTTTAAAATCTGTATTAAATCATGAAATTGTGCCTTATTTACACAGATTCCAGCGTATGATTTGTGAGTAAGTATCGTTTTGAGTTTCCTTTATTACAGGTCCTTAAAAGTCATGAACTGAAAGAAATTCCGTGCAGTATAAAAATACAGGCTTTGGTAATTAATTATAAATGATAACAATGGTTTTGAAAACTCGAGTCCTATCTTAGATTAATTTCAATCCTTAATTAGTGGCTATTATGGAAGAGACACCATAGTTTTATTGATAGACTAGCTTTTACCCGCGGCTCCGCCCACGTGGAGGTCGAAAATTATCCCACGGGAACGTACTACCGGGATAAAAGGTATCCTATGTGTTAATACAGGTTATAAACTGTCTGTGTTTCAAATTCCATCTAAATCCGTTCAGTAGTTTTTGCGTGAAAGAGTAACAAACATCCATCCATCCATCCAGCGTCACAAACTTTCACATTTATAATATTATAATAATAGGACAGAATACCAACACATGTGAATTGGCAGACTACCACAAAAGCTTAGAAACGTGCACAAACATCGTGGTGAATGATTTCGCCTAAATAATGTTAGGAACACGAAGAGCATCAAGCGAATCAGGGAAAATAATACAACACGGAAACGGCGCGCCGCGCGCCGGTAGCTTATAGAGCTAGACTGGAGACGCCACCGACGCGTCGTTGAGATACGGCAATAGGTACTAATAAAATTGGTGGCGCCAAAATTGCAGTAAGCCTAATCAGCCTGTAATGTTCCCACTGCTGGGACACAGTAGGCCTCCTCTCTTAGAGGGAGTGGGCCTTAATCCACCACACGGGCCAGTGCGTGTTGGTGGATGTCACACGTTTTCAAGCTTTCTGGCTCTAGGCCATGCCGGTTTCATAACGACGTTTTCCTTCACCGTTTTGAGAGCAGTGGTAATGAAATTTTATACAAATTAAAGTACCTACCTGAGTTCGAACTCACGACCTACGACTCGTAAGTCGGGGCCGATACTACTGGGCCACCACTGCTTCCATCCCATGTCTGCTGCATTGTGGAGTTAACCACTAAGTAAACGGCTAAGCGCTTAGTTTGTATGGAAAGTGTTGCCAATGCTGCCTAAAACCTTTTGTCCTCAAATTTTTTTATTACTAGTAAAGTAGTTCATCGTAAAGCGGCAGCTGGATGTGGAGCTATGTCGCAAACTATGCTCCACCTCCTATCTTGCCCTGTGTGTCCCAAACTTGCAGTCAAAGTGACGTCTGCGCTGCCACCGATGACGCCGTGGAAGTGGCGAAGTTTTTGGCCATTTTATTTTTAAAGTGCCTGGGACTCGAAGAAGAAGAATATGTAGACGTCACAACAAAAAGTATTTAAATAATAGTACATTATTGCAATGCTGAATATGATAAATCAAAAAAATTGTCAGCACTACTAAACGGCGTGCAACTGCTATGCCGTGCTTCACACAAATGTGGGCGGTACCGAGTTCCATTGTTGAGTGTGATTCAATTTCTCAAAACTGGTAAGTACTACCCACCAGTTTGAGTCATTTAATCTCACTCACGAGGTTTTGGCAGAAAGTCTACCTACCCTAGGCAATCAGGCCCAGGCTTCCCTCATATTTAACTTAGATATAGCTCAGAAATATCCATGTTTTTGATATGTCGCCACTTTAGTAGAATGCTCCCATGCGAAGCAGGGGTGGGTGATTAGTCCTTCTTAACAATATACTAATAATTTAAGTAAGTAAGTAATCATTTATTCACCAAAAGACATAGCCTAGGTAATATCAGTGTTGTTTCAATAAGGGATGGGTGGCTATTATAGATGAGTAAGACCACTTTCTTTTTTCTTTTTGTTGTTGGGAAATCATCAAATGATGTCTCCCGCTCTGGGCGGAGCGGAAGGGTGTGTCAGACTCTTACTGACTAAAATCCACCCGTGTTCCTTCAGTTGTCTGTGCGCCAGGGTCACGGTAACTCTTTTGAACAAGCCGTGACCCCGGCAGGCATCGGCCCTATCGGACCCCGTCAATGGTGCTGACATCTCTTTGAGGCGCGCGTGGAACACGACGCGCCGTCGACCCGGGCCTTGTCCTTACCGGACGGCGAGCTGCCCATTGCTGGCCGTCCGCAAACCCGAGAGTAAGACGAGTAAGACCCCTGCTCTTCAAACTAGGTAAATCAGGTTGACACGTTTTACAAAATATTTATAACTGCGTAATAATTCTGATGTTATCATAACATACATATTTATAGAATGGGCTTAAAAGCTAATTGTGAGGCGTGTTTGTGTGTGTGTTGCTGTGGTTTTAAACTGCGGGGTAATTGCGTGACACACTAACAGTAGGAATGGCTTTCATTTTGACAGTCCAACAACATTCATTACGTTATTTACGTTTTTGAGCTGACAAATTTTTCGAACATAGGTACTCGTATGAAACAATGGATTATCAACAGGCTTCAAATTGATTCAGATTGTGATTGATAGTGCGTTACGCGATTAGGGTGCTGGTCCGTTGGGGTTCATGGTGTGGTATAGGTAAGTACTTAAGGCTGATTTCCATCAAACGGCTCGCATCGCACAGGTGACAGCCGATCGCGTCCGGCAGGATTTCGACGCAAACGATCGGCTCCGTACCGTCGCTTGCAAACGCATCCGTTTCTGCGCCTAGTCAAATAGTTTCATTCCTACCGTATTGACGTGTTCTAATTTTTTTAAATGGTTGAAGTTGAAGTAGTATTGTTGGCCACTGTATTAGAAGAAGAAAATAATCTTATAACACAGAAGACGAAAATAAAGATACGCCGACAGGCAGACGGAGCCGATCGCGCGTCGCAGCATACTTTCGGCTACAATCACGTGTCGCGGAAGACACCCGCGGTGTGTGCATACATGCGCTGCTGTGCGTGGCTTGGTAATATAGACTTCAAATATTGTGGACAGGATTTAATAATGTTTAAAGATTGCAAAATCCGTTCCGATCCGATATGATGCGAGCCGTTTGGTGGAAATCCTCCTTTAAAAAATATCTGTCTAGAAAATGAAAAGGTAGGTATTTTAGTCGTAAATTCGTTGAATAAATAATTTACTCTGTATCGCAATAATATAAAGGCTCCTGAACACAGGCGCGAAGCGACAGCGCGACGTGGCTCTAGTAGATCAATTTCTATGAAACCCTTATGGAAATTGTTCTACAAGAGTCGCGCCGCACCTGTCTGCGTGAGCCTTAAATTTAAGAGGAAATGTAACCATTTTCTTTTTAATTGGAAAGGGTTTAGACTATTTATTGTTAATTTGTTATGAAGATTGTTGTGTATTCTAGAACTTAGGAATATTAAAAATGTGAATGTAGCTCTGTCTGTTTGTCTGTCTGTTACCTTTTCACGCCATAACGGATAAATCATAACCTGGGTTTTATCCCGGTAGTACGTTTCCGTGTGATCATTTCCAAACCCCCCGCGGGCGAAGCTGCGAGCAAAGTCTATGGCTTATAAAGATGAACTAAATACTTTTTCAGACACACGCGATCTTCAAATGTAAAACATTTGATCTGTTTCAAACAATGGAATACCAAAATGGTTCTAGAAGTCGTTTGCAGCGCAAGAAACTTGAAAAACCTGTTGTGCGATTCCCATCAACGGAAATTGGTATATTATTTATTAAGGAGACCTATAAAAAAGAGTATGCTGAGATGTTATGGTCAAGTGGAGAGGATGAGATGGGATGAGATGATGTGGTAAGGCAGATGTGAGTAGAAACACCTGGAGGGGATGCACTAGAAGGACATATAGTGGCCATTAGTGATGTTCTTCAAAAGTGGTGGTGTGTGGTATTCGTAATCGGCAAGCGAGTAAGACCTGATATTTGAAGGTAAGCGAAGCAAAAGGAATAAATACTCCTGTTGCTTCGTTAGTGTAAGGATCGTAGGGTGACATTCTATAGTCTCTGCCTACCCCCATGGGAAAAAGGCCTGAGTTTATGTGTGTACTAGAAAAAGCCGTGAGTCTATGTATTCATTCAAATCTTGGAAAGGAAATAAAGGGGCCTTTACCGAGTCTCAACTATGTTGGGTTCGGCTGTTTCATACATGGACCTACTTAACTGCCTATCTAACCTCCGTAACTCAGATCCTGGGTAAAACGATACCCCTTGTTAAGCCAGCAAGTCAGATATGACTTGCTGGCATCTAACAACCGGTAAAGTCTGTCAAAGATCAACGAATGACAGACCATGGACTTTCTTGCCGGCTCTTTTCTATAGGAAATAACCAATTGGTACCGTGCATCTTGCTTCTGACGTTACATAAGTGCCCATGTAGGTTTATGTAAAATAAATTATACTGAATTTGAATAACCAGCCAATATTAAACTTTCTTTCAGAATGTATTACAGAATTCGAAAGTGATGATCCTGCAGGAGGTCAATGAACCAATGCTGAACATGGCAGTTTCCAAAGCAGCCTCACTCCTGGGAGCGGACGATGTAGGAATAATTGACAACTTGAATTGGGATCATGATTATTACGGAAGGTAGTATTTTAATTATTATTTTTATATTTTTACATCTCGAGACCATGGGGTTTCGGTCCTTTGGAAGGTGTACCTAGGATAGGCCGAAGCCAACTCGGAGAGACCCCTTAGACAATTTTAATGAAATGCAGCACCAACAGACAATTATCCCCAAAGGCACTGTGCAAGTACATCCAAGGACAATTCCCGGTTGGTGTATACTATTGCAGGATAGGGATAAAAAAAAAATACTATGGGTTTGGATGGTTAAATTGGACTGGTTACCAAGAACAATGGAAGGACTATGGCCACTGCCTGATCAATGATTTGTTTATACACGGATGAAATGGTAGGGTGTGACTTGCACTCTCAATAATGGGCCCCCGGGAACTGTCGCTAGCACATAGCCACGTAGTAACAGGGGGGCAACATGTGCTGAGGTGCTTGAGGAGTAGAGAGGTATTCCACGGCTATCAGGACATTCCCAGAGCCCGGAAGATAGTAAAAAATCCCTACCAGCACTTACTGAAATACTTCCTTCCTCCGAGCACATTTGTTCTTACGAATTCACACTCCATCCGGCCAATAAAGGCAAGCCAGTGTTGAGGAGCAAGACTTCTTTCGGAGATAGGGTCCCTGGGGTCACTACTGCCCAACAGCTTGTCACATGCTACCCTGCGGGTTTCTGTATATTTTCTCTTGGTATGGCTCCTCACCCTAGACCTCTTCCGGCAAAGTTAACTCTACCGGCACACCTAAAGTTCAGAGCGCGCAAGCCCCACCACGACGTCAACGTAGAGATACGGTGGTTAATGGTTATTATTAAACGTGGACTATTTTTATTAGTTGTTTTTTATACAAAGATAGCCCCCCACAGATCCAAGCCAACTCTGGCTTCTTCTGTAAGGAAGTAATATAACAGATTTCCCACAAACTCTGTTCAGTCTGCTTAAGTAACAAATGCGTCGACATGGTCAAATTTAATTAGCTCCGAGATACAGAGAAAATAAACACAAAAGAAAAGATTTTTTTTGGGCTAGCTACTTATAATATCAGTTTAAAAATCTTGTTTATTCTTGTAAACTTCACAGACGTGAAGGGTATCGAGATCTAAATACGATAAATAAATAAAGATACTTTTATTTGAAGTAACTACACTACCAGTGGTCGTTGACCCAAAAATAAAAGAACATTTTTTTTTTGTTTTTTTATTGTGTTTAGATATCGTTACCCACCAAGTCTGCGGAGTTTCGCTAGCTAATTTAATTCGACCAACCAAGGAAAACATTTCTAGACATTCAACAATCAGGGGGCCTAAAATGGACGCTTTGGCAGAATCATAATATGATCTGCGTACAATTCGTATATCCCGCAATTCATCTGTTTGACAGCTGCTATTTGACATTCGACTTCATTAAAGCAATGCATAATTTGTGGACCATTTTACGAAACTTCATACAAAACTGTCAAACAGATGAATTTGAATTGCGGGATATTAATTGTACGCAGATCATAATATTATTCTGCCAAAGCGTCCATTTTAGGCTCACTGATTCCTTGTAAATACGTCATTGCTCGCAGTACGAACGGGGCCAAAAAGATTTTAAAACGAGTAAGTGGCAAACTGCGTACCGTAAAACGCAACGGGCGTAGGCCCCCCAGCAACGCGTACTGTAAAACGCAACGGGCCCGCATGAGGTTGACCGAAGACCTAGTGAAGATCGTGAAAAGTCACTGGATGAGGATAGCGCAGTACCGGTCGTTGTGTCAATAAGCACTTAGGCTAACGGCCGAACCCAATAACCTATTTTCAGTGAAAGACAGATTCATAAATAGATTCGGACAATTTCATAAAATATCAATCACTAGGATTATATGAACTTAGAGGATTGAATTGATGATTTTAATGGTTATAATTATGTAAATACATACTTGTTACGGTCGCGAAACATAATATTTGGTTCAACATTTAACCTGATACTGACTTGCAAATTGCAATAAACAAGAAAAAAATAATTTCGCGGGCAACCGAGCGCTTCACTCATAAGGTTACTTTCAAATGAGGTTACTAAATTTGCTCATATTATTATGGTCAATGCGGCATTTATAAGTTCTTTTGATTTGAAGATTTTGAAGATCATTTTTATCTCAATATCATTTTTCCAATCGGAAAACAGACTCAAAAACTCAAACTCAAAGCATTTATTTCAAATAAACCAATTACAGGCACTTTTGAATTGTCAAAGGGTCAGTCAGTCAGAAAAATGACGCTAGTTGCCCATTCCAAAGCGTAGTAGGTACCTATGGAGAAGAACAGGCAAGAAACTCCATGGACACTCCTTCAAATCAACAAATAGATACAAAAAATTAAAATGTTTACATCATTCATGTTGAAATTAAAAATGTGACAATGATGTAGAAAGACGTACACGTTTTTATCTTTTTTTATTACGGATGTTTTGAAGCATCCGTAATAAAAAAAGATAAAAACAATTCAAAAAATTAAATTAAAATAAGCCGTGGCAGCTAAGAGATGATCAGTTCCTGCTGACGGCGCCCGTTCACGAACATGACGGATGAATCAGCACCATTCAGCTCAACCATTTTGAAGGGAACTTAATGATCCAACACTGTTACGATTTGAAAATCAGTTTCGCTTGACTTACTTTCACTTGAATCGGGCATGTTTTAAATGATTATTTTTATAAAGTGTATTTTTAAAGTAAACATTGGTTAGATAGATACGTTTATCCCTACAATTCGGCGGATAGACCTATTTGTAATCTTTAGTAACTGTCCTGTCAAATAAATAACTGTCAACATGTTAAATGGACGCATTCTTTGGCTTTTTCATACAAATAGCTATCCGCAGTTAGCGATATACCTACCCTCCCTTCGATAGATAACGAGGGCCGGTAAGATTCCTTAATCAAATCAAAATATTTTATTTCACATAAACCAACATGGGCACTTATGAAACGTCAGAAGCTAGGTGCACGGTTCCAATTGGTAGTTTCCTATGGATAAGAGCCGGCAAAAAACTCCATGGTTACACTTTTAAAAATAAGGGGCTTTTACCATGTTTGAAATTACAGTGTTGATAAATATAGGAGGACAGTGTAGGCCTGTCAACAGGTACAGGTACAGTAACAGTAAACTCTGATAGATTATTGGGCCATTAAAACCAGTGATAGATAGGTTTTTCTATCTCCAGTACGTCATATTTGGTGATAGATATGTTATTAGGTTCCGACGTTAGTGTACAACTGCATTTCTCCAGCAGTTGACGTCTTTCGACTGAGATGGTGATGATGATATTGAAAAACACCTTAATCTTTACAGTATAATCTACCTCGTAATTGCTTTAACACTTTGAACAAAAACTCCCAGTAAATTGAATCTTCATTAAGGTTGATATTATTTAAATAATAAAATAAATAAAATAAAAAATATTTTTATTTTTATTATTTATGTATACACAGTGAAATAGATACAGATAAGGCATATTAGTATTAAGTAATAGTAGTAGTAGTATCTTCAAGTAGAAATATTTTTTACAATGAAAATAGGCATATGGTAAGCAAAATTTCATGTTAGAGTTGCAGCCAATACCGAAGCTATAATATCTTTAATTTTATTTTTTTGTTGAGATAACTGACTCTTTGATTTTAAATAAAAAAAGTGAACCCTATAGTTTTATGATTTGCAAGTGAAATTCAACTTTAGTGCTGTAAAACAATGACGAAATCGACTTATCACTTATTTTATTTCCAGAATATTCTCAGAGATGGCAGACATAATATTTGTGTCGTCTAACACACATATGTGCATCCAACGATTTGCTGAAAAATCCTCGGTTCCCGTCTTATGTATGATGTCCAGGGCACATGCCACCATCCAGTCTCTAGCTACTATCATGACTATAATGGTACAGTTGTATAGTCTGTTTCAAAAGTATCTGATAAAATTGTAAACATCTGGTTCAGAAACCATACCTGTGGATACCAATTTGCAATGTCACTTACAAATTGAGTGCATTGATTTGATTATACGAATTCTTAAACCCGAAATTCTAATTTTAAATCAGCTTAAAGATGCTTTTCATTTGACAATTGACTTTAGTGAGTGATTGCGTAAGAATTTAACCTGAAAATGGTTTGTTTACACTTTCATCAGATAATTTTGAAACAGACCATATAATTTTTTCTATATTTTCTAAATGTTTAGTAGCCAGTATTGTCCCACTGCTGGGCCAAGGCCACCCTTCTCTCTTTCTATCTCTCTCTGTCCACAGCTGCCAAGGACCAACCTTTAATAAAGGAGTCCAGCTCATCCCGCTATCTCCGTCTGGGCCTGCCGCAATGTATTTTGTAAATTTCGCCCATTGATCTTCTGATATGCGGCAAATGAGTCCAGCCCAATTCCATTTAATTTATCAATTACTAGCTATGCCCGGCCAGGCTTCGCACAGGTAGCACTAAGTATCTAACACTTACCCTACCTACCTACTTACCCTACCGCCACCTACCCTACCTACCTACCTACCTACCTACCGTACCCTACCTACCTACCTACATATTCTACTTAGCTACCTACGACCTACCTAGCTGACCCGTCAGACGTTGTCCTGTCACAATTTTCATTTGGGTTTTTCCTATTTCTTTTTCTTTTAAACCACCCCAGTAAAGAGGTGAATAAAAAAAAAAAACAAATCGGTCAAGCCGTTTCTAAGTTTTAGCGAGACTAACGAACAGCAATTAATTTTTATATATATTATATATAGATAGATTATCAATATTTATACATAGTTTAAAACTACGTCGCTTTTCGTGTCTGTCTGTGTGACCGCTTCTTTTTTCAAATTAGTGAACAAATAATAATCACTTGGGGCTAGGTCCAGGCTGAAGGGTGGGTGGTTCATTTCATCGAAACCACAATCTCGCACAGCAGCTTTGGAAACACGCGCCGTGTGGACCGGGGCGTTGTCGTAAAGCATCACACAGGAGTCAGTTTACCCAGTGTTTTTTTATTAATTGCTTCTCGTAAATTTCGTAAAGTGGATGCATAGGATGCTGCGTTTATGGTTTCAACTTTTTTTTGTGTACTCAATCAACAAAATCACCTTTGAGTCCCAAAACACTGTGGCCATGATTTATCCGGCAGACGGAACGACTTTTAATTTCTTAGGGGGCGTAATACCCTTCTTGTGGCCCTACATGGACTCCTGCTTACTTTCAGGGTCATAATTATGAACCCACGTTTCATCTTCAGTCAAAATTCGATCGAAAATACTTGATGAAACTTCACCACAGAGCTCTAAAAACTCTTTGCAGCACATGATTCGCACTTGTTTTAGAGGCGCCGCGCACTCATCTTGCACTGACTTTTAAAAGGTAAAGAAGGTCATGAAGTATAGTGTGCAAGGTACCAACGAAGACGTGGGTCATCTCTGCTATCATTTTCATCTTCATTTGGGCATCCTCCAATATAAGCTACTCAACCTTTTTCACGTTTTCTTCCGTATAGCCAATAACCGGGCCGCCCCGAGCAAGTGTCGTCTTCAATTCTCTCTCTCTGCCCCTTTTAAATTCACTTAACCACTTTTGAACCGTAGATAACGAAGGTACAGGATCTTGGTAAACAGCCACTTAATCTTCGTGAATAGTTTTTTGACGTTTTCCTTGTTTGTTAAGGAACTTAGGCCCGTATTAATAAACGTTCCTCAATGACGTGCCCAAGTGCGCAATCATTTGATACGCCATTATTACGACATCAGCATCTCAAGATCATTGCTAATTAATAAACACATGAATACAGTATCTCAGTTACCAAGATCAGCTCCTCAATGCGCTGTACTTGATGGCTTGATTTCGTGAACGATTACGTCACATTGACCGAAGTTTAGAATGACATGCATCACATTTCATTATTTTATGTTGTAAGATTTATTGAAATACTTGTATTTACTCGTAGTTAAAACTTTAATAGATAGCGCTGTATCACGTTATAAAGTTGTTTTCTACCCAAGAAAGCCTTAAATTGTAAAAAAAAAAGTGTATTTATTTCCCAATAAATAAAATAAATTTAAACGTTTTGTTTTTTTAAATTTTAATATTTGATGCTGTAGGTTGTGATAAATGTATTAGGTCACCATAAACAAGCTGAAATATGAATTCATTAGATTACATTGTCACATAAATATATTGGCCACCCGGCAACCCGGAGCTCGGAGTCTGGATTTGTGCCCGGTTGATGGCAATAGGCTCGCCCCCTATTACATGGGACTTAAACATAACTGTCGAAATGAGGGTGTACTATAGGTACACCTCAGCCTAACCCTTCGGGGAATACAGGCGTGATGTTATGTGTTGTGTGTGTGTGTTTATAAATATATTGGGTTTTAAAATCAGATTAATTGGATTTATATGGTACCTACTACTTTTAAAGTTTATTTATTTAATAAACTTTATACAACTAAAGAAGTACATTTGTGGACTTAATGGCTTTGTGTTATACCTATAAATAGTAATTTAATAAATTTTATTATACTTATGATAAATGTATTTAAAATATTTACATAGGTAGACGGAGGTACCTACCTGAAATGATGCTGTAGCATAAATCCGGTCATAAAATATCGTCCTATTTCATCGGAATAATTAATTTCACCCAAAATATTTTTAAACTCGTGTTTCGCGCTACTAATCACGACCTTAAGTCACGGACTGACTACATTCAGGTTTACGCATCTCGAATACACACACCTATTGTATACTTAAGTGTAGAGTTCCGTTTATTAATCAGTCTATCACTCGGCTGATAACGTAAACCCAAGCCGTAACTTAAGTACACAAATTATTATGTTTATTAATACGGTCATGATCTCAAGGTTGTCATCAAGTGCGACCTCTTGGGCTGAGGAACGTTTATTAATACGGGCCTTAATAACAGCGCGGTGCTCGATTTTCTTCAACATTGTCACGTTAGCCATTCCAGTTTTCGTTAACTACGGATAACTAGCAAACTAAGGATCATAACTATATGAAATTTTACCTTTATACCCCTATGGGTATAAAGGTATATATATTTTATTTTTTTTATTTTGCCCACATCATTACTACCTAAATCAACCACATACCGAGAATACATTAAACGCCCCTCGTAGGTATAGCACAGAAATCTCAATTGACATGTCGTCAAATACGTACATTGCACCGCTAGTTTTAGGATTAATAACTTCGTGGTCAAGAGCAAAACCAAAAAATAAAGAAAACTAGACAACATCATGTTCAAGCTCATGAAAAGCGCACCACGGTAAGCCCAGATAAACATGGCGATATGAGTAGTGATATTTGCGACCCTATAAAAACGACTGACCCTCAGAAGCTTTGTACAGAGAGAAATGGAAGGAAAGAAGAGAGGCCTTTGCACTGCAGTGGAGCAATACAGGCTTATATTAATAGTATCTGTTTGTGGAGTCTACTCAATGCATGTCCCTCTTAGGCCCGTATTAATAAACGTTCCTCAGCCCAAGTGGTCGCACTTGATGACAACCTTGAGATCATGACCGTATTAATAAACATAATAATTTGTGTACTTAAGTTACGGCTTGGATTTACGTTATCAGCCGAGTGATGGACTGATTAATAAACGAAACTCTACCCTTAAGTATACAATAGGTGTGTTTACTCGAGATGCGTAATCCTGAGTGTAGGCAGTACGTGACTTAAGGTCGTGATTAGTAGCGCGAAACATGGAGTTTAAAAATATTTTGGGTGAAATTAATTATTACGATGAAATAGAGTACCTACTATGACGATATTTTATGACCGGTTTTATGCTACAGCAACATTTCAGGTAGGTACCTATCTACCTATGTAAATATTTTAAATACATTTATACAAAAAAGAAAAAAAAGTTTTAAAAGTTTTAGATCTCACATTTCTTCACAAACTGTTCAATGGGGTTGTTGACTGTAGCGAGCTTCTTGGAAAGCTGCAAATAAGTGCACCAACTCGCTTGCCTCGCAAACTTACTTATAGCCTTTTCTATGTGCCGGGATCCAAAACAAACCTCGGACATTTCGCCGCTTTGCCAAGGCTCTGTAGGCAGTATAACGAAGTATCGAAACATAAAGAATTAGATATTACATACAAAATTGCAAAATTTAAAAGGGACATACGAGTTATAATATCCAAGGCATAATATTTTGGTATTGATTTCCTTTGACATCTATGGTATTTTTTATTTTATTTTATATTTTTGAATTATTTTTTTAATCTTTTGAATTTGTTGCTATGTAATTTGTTTTTTTTTTTTTTGTATGATTGTATTTTAATGTTTTACCGTGTCAAAGTTTTTGTACCTACCTAGTTATTAAGTGAATGATGTGGTCTCCTGTAATTGGAGGCGCACACTGTTATTTGTCCCTGTGTTGGTTAACATGCATGTTATTGTGTAGCCTCTGTTGGCGATCCAAAATAAATAAATAAATAAATACTAAGTATATTTAATTAATTTTTTAATTTTTATTATTTTTAATTTTTATTTTCATTTGACATTGAGTTGCTTATTTTTATTTGACATAGTATTTATGATTTGATGACATTGTATTTATTTTTATTTTTATATTGTGATTTGTATTTATCTCGTGTTTTGTAACTTGTGATTGTAATATGGGAGAACCTGAAATAAATGTTTTTTTATTAATAATAAAATTTATTTAATTACTATTTATAGGTATAACACAAAGCTATTAAGTCCACAAATGTACTTCTTTAGTTGTATAAAGTTTAATAAATAAATAAACTTTAAAAATAGTAGGTACCATATAAATCCAATTAATTCAATAAAATCAAATCAAATCAAAAATCAATCAAAATAAAATCAATCAAATAATAAAATCAAATTAATAATAAACCCAATATATTTATGTGAAAATGTAATCTAATAAATTTATATTTCAGCTTGTTTATGGTGACCTAATACATTTATCACAACCTGCAGCATCAAATATAAAAAAAAAATAAAGAAATAAAAAAAAAAAAAATATAACTTTTTTTAGATATTTTTTATTTTATTTATTGGGAAATAAAAACACTTTTTTTTACAATGTATCGCTTTCGTTTACCGCGTGATACAGCGGTATCCATTAAAGTTTTAACAAAATACAAGTATTTCAATAAATCTTACAACATAAAATAATTAAATGTGATGCATGTCATTCTAAACTTCGGTCAATGTGACGTAATCGTTCACGAAATCAAGCCATCAAGTACAGCGCATTGAGGAGCTGATCTTGGTAACTGAGATACTGTATTCATGTGTTTATTAATTAGCAATGATCTTGAGATGCTGATATCGTAATAATGGCGTATCAAATGATTGCGTACTTGGGCACGTCATTGAGGAACGTTTATTAATACGGGCCTTAGACCTGGTTAAGTGGCAAAAAAGGAGGGGTCAGTTCATTGTTTTAGCAACACACTTAACGCTAAACGAATTTAAAACATCGTTGCGTCTCTGTCAACTTCAAACAATTGACAAAAAATACGATGTTAATTCAGTTAACGCTAAAGTATGTACTTAGTGATTTGTGGTGCAAGTGCGCCTTAATCTAACATTCGGTTTCGATACCAGTATCGATAAATTTGACGACCAATTAAAAAACGAATGGTCCATATTAATTTCAGGAAGATTTTAACACATTGCAAGGACTTAACATCGCATACGTGGGCCCTCCGCATCCAGTACTGAACTCCTACCTACTTTTGTTCCCTATGCTCAGAGCAAATATTAGATTCAAATGTTGCTGCAAGGTAAGTGTTTCTGAATAAATTTCTAGCCATAGGTCCCTATCTGCTGGATATAGACTCAACTAAACGGCGCGTTTAAATGATTATAAAGTCAAGCGAATATTCGCTAAGTTAGTTGACACAATTAGTGCGAGCGAATTTCGTCCCACATCTCGCCCTGGATTCCCCTCAGTTTTAGGGCTGAGCCAGACATATCCGATGATGCCTTTCTGTCCCTCAGAAACATTCTACACTAGGGTGAGTAAGGGCCGGTTGACACGAACCACAACACAGCCACACCACAAAAACAACACGTGGGCGGGCGATAATTTGTATGAAAATGGATAGGTATGGATAGGTTCACACGGATCACGTTTGGCCGTCAAATTCAACCATGTGGGTGATACCGACCACATCAAGGCCACATCGCAACCGCAAAGTTGCTTCGAACATTTGATTCGATTTTGTAGTTACCACAACGCAACTGCAAAAAGCTGCAGCGACACCATTCACGCGTAACCACTGCTTGGCCACATTTTGTCGCTGAGATGTGGTGTGGTTGTGGTACGTATGATCGGGCCTAAAAAACGACAACGCAAGGAGCCTCTGAGATGGATAAATACCAGTATTGATAAATGATAAATGATTTTATTTCTGTAAGTAGGTTTGTACAAACACTTCTATACGTCAATCATATTTTTTTAAACTAGATGAGGTCGGCGTTTCCTATCTGACTACTCTGAGAAGAAAGGCCGAAACAAACTCAGAGGTCACAGTCTCTTTTAAAGTCCAGACATAATCTTGGTCAGATGATGTGAAGACCATGTACATTGGTGTCTGAAATGGTCTTTTGAGGAAATATCCACACAGATTAAGTGGACCTGCCCAGTCAGTGCACGCATTTGTCAGTAACCGTGCAGCTCAACTCAGAACTTATGGAGCTCAACGATTGTGGATGTTTTTAAGCGATGATCACTTACCTACCATCAGGTGGGCGCCTTCAAGTTTGCCATCTAATCAATCTTTCTGCCTAACCTTTTCCCAGCTATGTCGGGGTCGGCTTCCAGTCTAACCAATTGCAGCTGGATACCAGTAGGTATTTACATGGAGCGAATGCCTATCTGACCTCCACACCCAGTTACTGGGTAACACGATACCCCTTGGCAAGAGACTGGTTGTCAGACTTTCGGGCTTCAGACTAACCGTAACGACTGTCAAAGATCCATGAATGACAGCCGGGACCAACGGTTTTACGTACTTTCCGAGGCACGGAGGGGTCTCGGTATGTTATGGATGGCCACCCATCCACGGATCAACCCCGGCAAGCGTTGCTTAACCTTGAAGATCGACCCGTACGGCTGTTATTATTTAGCCACGCAAACATAAACAAAAAAAAAAACAATCCATACTAATATTGCAAATGCGGAAGTAGGTCTGCTTGTCTATCAGTAACCTTTTGATGCAATAACGGCAGAACTGATTTCGATAAAATTGGACACACAGTAGTACGTACGATCCTCTGGGATAAATTTATGACCTCCACGGCCGCGGGCAGAAACTTGTATGTAAATATTTTCCTCAGGTATGTCCTGTCACGCCACTCCTCTTGAAGGCTAGTAAGGAAATGACGCTGAAAACGTTCACTGAATCAAAGCAGTGCGTCGAGTCAGGCGATGCTTTGAAGTGCGCATCCGTCATCATCGCTGGACCAACGACACAGAAAAAGGAGAAAGTTTCTGAGTTCATACTGAATGTTAATGTAAAATAGCTTCAATTATTATTTTATTACTATAGAATAATAGGTACCTATTACCTCCTACGTACAAATGCGACATTCGTGGTCCCAATTTGTCCAACCCCATGCCCGAATGCAGCAGTAACCCCGGCAGTACCTGCTGTGCTGTGATGAGCTTAATAAATCAGTCCAGGGCCCCAATTCTGTATAGTAATTATTATTTCCCGTGTAATCTTACCTCGTCAAT
Source organism: Griposia aprilina (assembly GCA_916610205.1). NCBI lineage: Eukaryota > Metazoa > Arthropoda > Insecta > Lepidoptera > Noctuidae > Griposia > Griposia aprilina. Next base: position 16,522,306 of record OU744305.1, read on the forward strand.
ATCGTGTCTTGTAGAAACGGTTTCGTATAATGTGTCATAGAGAATACGTTACCAGCAGATGTCGTGGTTAGATAAGGAATTGACGTGGTTTCGCAGTAAGGGATGCGCTAAGGTAGCCCGCGAAATCTCTATAAGTTCATATTGAGTAATATGAACTTATAGAGATGTATTGATGATTTTTGTGATTATAATGTTATAAATACGTATTTTTTACGGCCGCGAATCATATTTAGATCAACATACAACCTGATAATGACCTGCAAATTGCAAAAATCGTAAGAAATTTTGAATTCCATTCCTTATCTAACCACGACATCTGCTGGTAACGTATTCGCTATGATACATTATACGAAAACCGTTCATATTAAAATATGGATGTTTAGGTTAAGATATTTATCTACGGGCCTGAGTTGCCTGAAAATAAATGGATTTATTATTATTTATTTATTTATTATTTAACTGGTCATAGTGAATTAGGGCCCAGGCAGTGATGACACACACACACATAACGCGTGCAGACAGGCTGTGCTAATGCAGTAGCAGTAGGCAAATGAGTGCATTTTTATGGTACCTACACACGATACATTTACATTAGCTAAGCAAGTTCAGCAACATAAAAAATACACCCATTTGTCAAGAACACAACTAACAATTTTAGCCCTTTTTTTAACCGACTTCACAAAAAGGAGGAGGTTCTCAATTCGTCTGTATGCTTTTTTTTTTTTTTTTTTATGTGTGTTAGCTCATAACTTTTTTCTGGGTGAACCGATTTGGATGATTCTTTTTTTATTTGATAGGTGGTGCTTCACATGTGGTCCCATTTAAATTTGATCAAGGTCTGACCAGTAGTTTTTGAGTTATCCTTAATACTGCAGATTTTTTCCACTTAGTTTATATGGATGATGTGTTAATAATTTCCTGTCACTGTTATTTACACACCAAGTAGTGGTATACAAATTTGTGTGGGGTAGGTACCGCAACTAAAAAGTGAAAAATATTTTTTTTTACAAAAAAACAACCGACTTCCAAAAAAAACACTAAAAGACGTGAAAAATAACTTTAATTTCGGAAGTCGGTGGCCAAACACGAAAATACAAAACCAAAAGCACCGACTTCCGAAATTAAAGTTATTTTTCACGTCTTTTAGTGTTTTTTTTGGAAGTCGGTTGTTTTTTTTCATGACAATCATGTCCCATTATTTATGAAATCCGCTAGATACCAAAATTGTCCCTTATTTAAGGAAAAAAAAAACCTTTTTTTTAAGGAAACGTTTTTTCAAATAACTTTGTCCCGTTCTTCGTGAAAACAACAATCCTATCCGATTCTCGATGAAAACAGCAAACTAGTTTGTCTCATTTTACAGGAAATCAACAGTAAAGCCACAAATCGCTGGATATTCTTCCACACTTGTCCCAGAGGTGAGGAAGTAGATGACACTCTCTTCTGGAGCCCTAATACGAGGACATTTAATGCCTTCCAGAATATGCACTACGTTGCTGCTGCACTAATGGCATATTACATTAGAGGTCATACGTTTTAACTCAACAATCTACTTTTGAATTTTAAAAATGGTAGGTATTTCTATATTTGAACTACAATATTACAATACGGTTGATGAACTTGGCCTGTCTGAACATAGCCTCTCCGAACTTTCACGCATGTACACTCACTCACACTCGCGTCATGTCACAATTTGGTGCTAAAAAAAATTTACTGCGCAGCCTTCTGCGCAAAGTTCGGACTGGCCATGATTCATCGGCCGTATTGTCGCTTTGACCATTTGTGGTACTAAAAATTTGCCACAAAAATCTAAGAATTTAAAAAAATATCATGTGAATTGGTGCTTTTCAAGGGATAGCATAGCCCGACTTACGGGTTGTAGGTCGTGGGTTCGAACCCAGGCAGGCGCTTTACTTTCTTTAAATAATTTCATCACCACTGCTCTCAAAATGGTGAAGGAAAACATCGTGAGGAAACCGGCATGGCCTAGGACCAAAAGTTCGAAGACATGTGACATCTACCAACACGCACTTGGCCCGCGTGGTTGATTACAGCTCACTCCCTCTTGAAGAGAGGCCTCTGTCCTAGCAGTGGTAACATAATAGGCTGATTTTGCAAGGGATAGCATAGAGGTTTGTTTGATAGTAGATAAAGTTCGTAGTGTCAAATCAACAATCACAAAATGAACAAAGTATAACACCATTTTGGTAAAGCATAGAGGTTTGTTTGATAGTAGATAAAGTTCGTAGTGTCAAATCAACAATCACAAAATGAACAAAGTATAACACCATTTTGGTAAAGCATCATGTGAAACAATCCTTTTAAGTTTTTGTAATGATGATGTATTTTTGATTATTTATTTAGTAAAATTTAATTGAAAACTATATTGTAGCTTTTCAATAAAATGAAAACATAATTTTATAACTTGTATTATTTTATTAAAATTACTACTAAATAACTCACGTAATCTACATTTTACTTAACTTTACATGAAATGTTAATATTAAGGTGATTCATTCAGCGTAGCTCGACAAATTTACATCTACTAATCCATTCTACATTGACAGATCCCCCTTTATTAACGAACATTATCATTTCCAAATTCAGCCTCTTAAATATCCTAATCCCTAGCATTTTTGAACTTCCCTCTCATGAACTTTGGTAACGGTACCACACCGGGGCAGGGTACTTGTCCATAGACTTCACAAATGCATGGTCGTTCACAAGCGATACCGAAGTTAGCGGGATTATCCTTCTTCTCTGCTGCTATTGATTCCTGTTCTAATATGTCCTTTGATTTTCCTGTAATTTGAATAATTCAAGAATTAGTAAGTATTGTACATGGAAAATTGAAGTAAAATACAGTAGAGCGTTGATTATCCGAATGTCAGTCAACCGAACAACCGCTTAACCAAACTGCTAGTAGTCATTAAATTACATTGTATTCATGTGAAATAAAATTATTATTTAATTTAATTTTCTTTTCTTTAATGTTTTTCATACAGTTTGATTATCCGAAAATACCGGTTTTCCATACACCCTTGTCCCCCAAATAGTTCGGATAATCGACACTACTGTATTTAGTTATCAGTGTAAGAAACAAAGCTAATGGCTGTCTTTACCAGTTGGGACTAGGTACAGTAAAATAATGATAAAGGTAAATCTATTAAGGAGGTTCTGTTTTGGGGTTAAAAACACAGATAATACTAGCTATCAGTTTACTTGCCATTTTTAATGCTCAAATAAGTAGGTTTCTTTGGAGAAGCTTGACAATGAAGCATAATTATTTAAGTGTCCTTATACTTAATGCGGATTCCATTCATTGAAGAACAGGATATGCTTGATTAAAATATGGAGTCATAATTGCATGTATGCCTTTACAGCTAGTTTTAACATAATATCATGGAGATTATTGATCGATAAATAATAGTATATAGGAATAAATAAACCGAAACTCACCAACAGTGTTAATTAAATGGTCCAAAATTTCTTCTTTAGATTTATTGTCAACATCCACTAAAATCTTTCTTCCATCTTCGAAGTAACACTTTATGAATGGCGATGGAGTAAGGTTCTTCAACGTTGCCACTTGCACATCAGGGTTTTTGTATTGAATTTGCGGCAAATACCAGAATACGAACTCTTTAGCCCCAAGATTATTTTGACCATTTATATTGTAAGCCACAGAAAGTATCTTAATTTTGTCTTTTAATACTAGTCGGCCAGCATTCAGGTAGTTTAATGTACGTCGGATAGGTGCTCTTCCTTTCATGAACGGCATTTTTGGTTTATTTTATTTGATTTTTCTAAAATAAAAGTAACCTGGATGGAATTGAATATAACCTCAAATTGTGCAGACTGTCACCTGTCAATGACAATGTCAGTTAGACAGACAGAGGATTTTGGTAAGCGCGTTTCAGAGCATCTAACTGATTCCTATTCTTGTTAACATTTACGTTCATTCAGGTAGCGGTTCTTTAATACGTTCAACGGAAAAACAGTATTTTATTGTAGCTTCTATAAACATAATATAATTCACACAAGCTATTTGTAGGATTTGTGTCGTTTTCACCGAACGTTTTATTTTGTCTTTTTCAGATATTAAGATACTATCACAGCCTCATAAAACCTCATCCGATTTGGCGTAATGTTTCGTACCGCTTGACACAGAGTATTTTTCATGCTTGGTGCCTTCTCTTGAGTCTACGGGGTTTATTATAAAAACGTTACATAAAGTTAAGTGAAAATAACTAGGTGAGAGGCCCTTCTGGCCCCACCGAAGCCCGGTGACGCAGGGAAGGCCCACGAGTGGCCGCCTGCATAAAAGCCATCATCAAAAAAAAGAAAAAAAAAAAAAGTGAAAATATATGGATAAACATTCGCTAATCATTACTTAACACTAAACAATGTTTATGAATAAACCCCTGAGAGGCTAGTCCACTACATATTGTTAAGAACCTACCTTTTATCACAATTTTTATGTTTCAACAGTAGTACCTACTTATTGTTATATTTATCATGTTCATGGCATGGTCGATGAATTGTTGTCACAAGTGGGCGCAGACAGTGAGGTAAATGGATCAGTGTATTTTTTAAATCGCTAATCATCCATTTCTGTTTCTTGGTAAGGTATATCCACTAAGCTTTCTGAAATGAGAGGAAGGACGTGTTGGTGTCGAGTTCCTGTCTTCCAATAAATTAGCAGGCGGAAAGGAAGGGTATTGATATGTTGGGTTATTCAAAGACAATGAGTTATCTAGACCAATCGTGGTGAAATTAATTCTTTTTTTCCTTAAGGGGGATGCGCGCAGGTAGCCCGCGAAATTCAAAAATACTTACGTTTTTTGCAATTTGCAAGTCACTGTCAGGCCGCGAATCTTACTTATATCACCATACAACCTGAAACTGACCTGCAAATTGCAAAAAAACGTAAGTAAATCTGAAATACACGGGACACCTTGGCGCTTAGTTTTGCTACTTTTTACAGAATTAGTTTTAGAAGTAGATGAGATTTTGATTACAATTTTCATCTCTTGATCGATAGTAGTTTTCTTTGATGATTTATTTTCCAATATTAATTTATCAATCTCATTATCCGCACGGAATTTTCAAGTTCGGATGAGAGACCATCATGTTACGAGTTTCTAGTTGGTAACGCCCTCTATGTGATTCGAGTATAAAACTACTTCTATATATTGGCCAATAGATGTCGCTGTGTTCACGAAATGTCTAAAGAAGTATAACAATGGTAAGATTAAATTGGTAACAATGTGATCGGTAGTACTAATTTGAAAATTTGGAATGCAATGGAAACAAATAATTATATTTGCTATAATATTCAACATTATAATGTATTTTTTACATGTGATAATATTTATTATATTATGCGTTATATTTATGGTCATACCCAAGTTCTTTATGTTACTGCACCAAATTTGATTTGGATATTGTTTTTCTTATAAAATATGTTTTTGTACTTTTGTGTGTCTTCTTACACTGTTGGTTGTCGCACTATATTTCAAAATTGGCTCATCAGGTACATGAGTTGAACTATTGACTGTACTTTTAATAACGTAAGTATTTAGATGAAAATGTCACTGTTTATATTTTTTACATAGATAAATACGCGGAGCTATTCTTTTCGTGACGGGCAGCGCCATCTGTGTGGTTTTAGGTGGATGAAAGTGGTCTATGTGTGCAAATTGTTTTGCAAACATTATGCCAAAAATGTCTGTTCCTGCTCAGGCTGATACAGTGACATTTCACATGGATATGGTATCTCCTCCTCATGTAGAGTATGAGCTTCAGCATACTTATGATACAAATGTTTGTGTATGGTGTTTAAGTTCGTTACAGAGGCATGCTCATGCCCTTCCAGAGGGCCTTGAAAGACACCTGATCTCTGAGAGAATTTCATCAAAATCATGGCATAATAATATACTCCGATTGACATGATGAGGCTTGGGTCCACACAGATTAAATAAATAATTGAATTATTCTTTTTTATTTAAAAGTTGCTATTGTCATTGGTTAATCCAGTAATTTTTCATAGATACTGGGTGGTAGCCCAGTATGTTATACATGTTGGGTTCAAACAAGAAGAATTCTGCAGCAACAAGATGAAGTAATTCGTGAAGAAAGTGCTTCCTCAGCAATATCGAATACTTGTGTATGGTGCCTTTGCTCTCTTAACCAAATACGAAGACACTCAATACCAGAAGGAACAGAGCGGAATGAAATTATCACAAGAACTTATCCCAGAGAGGTAGCATCTCGTTTTTTTCTCTACTATTTGTTATAGTCAGCATTCCTACTGAATTAATGATAAATTGATTCTGGGTGGTGATCATAATACTTAAAGATTTTTTGAAGTGAAAACTTCTATAGGCGCTTTGAGCACTTTTTGGGTGAACAAAAATCATGGAACTCGCGTCATCGTCACCGAACACTTTCCATGAGCTATATGTATACTGTGTATATATGTGTACTTTTTGGGTGAACAAAAAGCGTGAAACTCGCGTCATCGTCACCGCACGCTTCGACGATACAATTCACAAGTTACTTAGTTTCCACTTGTATCGGCAGTCCACACACAGACCGCATTTTTTTTTGTTTGGTCTAGATTTCATCCGGTGGACTTGTATGTTATGCACACTAGGTCTATGCACACAGAAATGTGCAAAGAGCTGCAAAAGTTGATGAGAGGCGTGCAAGATTCTGCACACTATCATCGTAACGTTGTTGGTGCATCACCTGGGATGTCATTATTCAGAAGGCAAACTCAAATTCTTTGCCTAGTAGGCCTGAAAGAGATGAAGTGGCAGCATGAATTTATCCCCGTGTGGTAATTATGTTTTTTGTAGATAAATCATCTTTTGACCTATTGTTGTCACTTTTAGTGACAGTCATTGTAGTGTGGTACTAACTGCAGTGCTGTGGTTTAAATACGTTTTGGCTTTTTCATCTACATTTACATTGCATAATATTTAAGACCTTATCACATAGTATCTTCAATTAAATCTATGTCAATCTCATTTAATTGTTATCCTTTTTTAGTTATCTGGAGATGCCCTTGTTTGCGCAACTTGCTGGATACAAACAACGGAAAATGTTACTCTCTCCTTTCTGTTGCCAAATAAACCCTCTGGTATTATTAGATTTCTATGAATTAATTATTTTCTTGAAATGTGGTTTATGCCCAAGTGTAGAGGCACAAATGAAGTTAACAGTGCTTCTCTGGCTCCATTGAGCTTGCGTGTAATTGAGGATTTACCCAGACATAACAGAGAAGAGATTCTTTCATGAGAATATCCAGTTTGAACTTTTATTAAATTGGCCTTGATTTTTGGAGTGGATGGCGATTCTCGTGGAAATTAACTCTTAAACATTAAAATCGAAGATATCGAAAGACATTCAAATTTGTTGCTGGTTAATTTCCAGGTACAAAATCAAAGAAAGAACGGTCATTCGTAGTCCATGAAAAATACGTAAGAGTTGTCGAAAAGTACCACGCTTTAGGCCCCTCTAATATAAAAACCAGGCAAGTCATTGGCAAAAATAGGATCAGCACCATGACGAAAGAAATTTGCGAAATAACTGAAATTAACAAATACCAAACTCAACACGGGCCTTTGTTTTAGGAGAACATCGGCTACTCTATTGGCGGATTCAGGAGCAGACATGATACAGATTAAAAGACACAGTGATTGGAAATCTGAAGTAGGTAGTCACGGAGGGCTACATTGAAAATTCTATACAGAATAAGGATAAATTAAGCTGCCGAATTAGTGACAACATCAAACTAAAAACAATATCGATAACTGATCCTTGAACACCTTTGTCACCGCAACCATCACATCAAAACACTATTCATCTAGCCCGCTGCCCACCACTTTCACCAACATTCACGATCAAAGATGATCCTCAGCAGACCCATGTTTCTGAACGTTTACTCAACAGTAATCTGCTAAACTCTACTTCCACTTCAATAAAAGCACCTAATAAAAACATAACTTTGTCTGTCCACAACTGATATAATGTATCCAACAAAATTATCTTTAGCTTTTAATTGTTTTAAATAGGTCCAGTAACTGTAATTGTAATATTAATAAATACTTCGATTCTAGTACCTACTCTTGCTTTTTATTTTCTCGTAGATGGTGTGAAAAGTAGAGTACCTATCCTCCTCGGGGATAAACGTGCCTTCGTCTTGGGCGAGCTTAAATCGCTTGCTGGACTCAGGATGCTTGTCTTGTGTTAGAATACTTCGTTATGCTCGGGATTCAATACGGCGTCCGCGACACAAGACACTGCTTTATCCCCTTGGTGCATAATCTACTATTTAGGCATTGGAATCGTTCCCCGACTTCGCAAAAATTACATTATTAAAAAAGAATATACCTACAGTTTTGACTATAGAAAAATAAATTGAACATAAATTGACCAACACTCGTACACAGTCTGTCAAAGCTTATTAGGCAAGTTAACAAACACCAAGACATTGACATAGAACTGGATAACATCAATCTCTGAGTCGAGTCGGTAACAATCTACCCCTTTATTTATAAAAGTTGCTTAAAGTTAAGAGACGCTTAAAATGTCAAAAATACGAGTATACCTATCATTAAACAATCCCTAATCATTACTTAACTTTGAGCAACGGTTATAAATAAACCCTCCAGTGCAGCACGCATTCCGCCAGTCAGTGTCACGTCACCACTTTAGGACCGTGGCGGGGATCTCACAGGCGGCTTCTTGGGAAGTTTGAATGTCGTGCGTTACAACCTGTTTTTCTGTTATTGTAAATGTTTCAATCGGGCTTCAACTCTTTTAAAATATACCTAATAGGAAAGACCAGATAAATTAACTAGAAAACTAGGCAATATAACCCCGAAATTGCCCCCGGCCGCAAAGTATAGAATAATGCTTATTTTTCCCTTGCTCAAACTGTGCCACTGCTGGGTAAAGGCATTCCCTGAATCCATCCAGGCACTCTTTTACCGCGCCACCTCGAATGCTTATCTTATGTAGTGACGTGGGACTCATCCGTACCGTGCCTTTTGTTACGTAACTCCACAAAACTTATTTTGTAAAAGGTTATAATATGATAGTATCGCCAAAGAGTATTACAGATTTGGTTGCGTCACCGCTGTCAGCTTACTCATACTGAATCAAAACTGTCAAGAATTTAAGAAAATAGAAAATGGGCACAAATTGAAAATACAAAAATCCACAGCAGAAATCAAGCATGTGGTTACCGTCAATAAAAATGTAATTAACATTAATAGCCAAAATGAAATATGTGTTACTCGGTAACGCCAGTGAGATAAAATGAGTTGCAGACCTAAGAGTTGCAGCAAAGTAAAGAATGCTTGCAAATATTGCCTTGAGCAAGTGACTAACAAGAACGGATTACAATGCCAAGGTGCATGCAGAAAATGGGCTCACTACAAATGCCTCCATTATACACCAGGAAAGATTTCTGATATCAAAGCTGGTATAATTACAGTGATGTGCCCGTGTCCCGACTGTGAAACAACTGAAGAAAAAGAGTATCTGACGAATCCTCCATATTCATGCTCGAATCATACATGTCCAGCAAATGCTAAGGGTCCAATAAAGTGCGATTCAGCTGATTGTCCCTCAAACGGGAAGAGAAAGTCAGACAATAATATGCAGTTCTCGAATAAGGCATGTGCCGATGATGCAGCAGAATTCCAAACCCAGACAAAGAAGCCCTCCCATCGGTCTGGCTCACCATGCCCTAGATCATGCATGTCTCCTGTACCCAGACCTAAAATGCAACCTAGGAAGAAAATAGTAGCTAGAATGACCCCTTCCAATTCGTCCGGTTCGTGTCCGAATACGAAATGTAAGGTTTTACCCCTTAGGGTATTTTGGTCTCCTTAATTTATTTTTAAGATAGGTAACTCGCTCAAACGCAGCCGTGATGCAATACTCAAGGAGTCGCTGAAAACCGGTATTTTCCAAACGTTATTATGTAGAGGAAGTTACAAAATTGCTGATCGCCGATATTAAAACTTCTGCTGACGCCATTATCGTTACAAGAATTACTTAATAATAATTATACCTACTTCGATTCAGAATCTTAAACCTGCACTACACTACTCGAGAAGTTGATCGAAATTATGACAACACGAGAATGTAGAAGGGCACTTCGTTTCGCTTCGTGCAACCTCGTCTGGCTTCGGGTGACTTCCGATCGCTGTCGGTTTTTGCGCCCGAGTCAAAGGACTCTAAGCGTCTCGTAGTTCTTAGCATGAGTGTATAGTCACGTACTTCGGACTTCGGTCAATTTCGGTCAGTACTTCGTCGAAGCAACTTCGCGAGTAGTGTAGTGCAGGTTTTAGACGAAGGGGAAACCGAGGACGGTTGAAATAATGTTCACGCCAATGGTCATACCTTAGCCAAAAACAGTCTTATCCAAATTATCAAGATCGGATAAAAAATGGCATAAACTGAAATGAGTCATTATGTCACAACTCTCCCAGTAGCGAAGTAAGTTGTGGCACAGGTGATTTAGGAAATACATATATCAAATTTAATTTTACACATAAAAATGTAAATAAGCGACATTAATCAAAAAATAACTCTAATAAACTTTCAATAATAAGAAAATTTTGCAATAAATCACATTATTTCAATACTTTAATAACTTGAATCACACTTTGGTACGAAATAGAGACAATTTGTGTGTTTTCTTCGAAGACATGCCTCTATCTGTCTTCCGAACATTTATTTGGCATTCTGAAACAATACAACAACAAACCCATGCAAAAACACATCAAAACGCATTTAGAAACCTTACAAAGTATTAAAATAGGACAGTTGTTACAGTTTGTCACAACTAGCGTTGCAAAACTTCGGAAGTATTCGCAATAATTCGGAAATATTCAAAAGAATACTTCGATTGGAAGGAATACTAATGTAGCAAAAATGCAGCGTAAAATAAATATTGTAAGGATGAAGTAGGCAACCTACGTTTTATTACATAAGAATTAAATTATTCCCAGTAGTTACGAATGTATACGTAGGTAGCTTGAGAAGACTCGCCGATAAGTATCAGATATTTCCCCGTGCCGTTACTTGAATTAACGGCATCTAGCGGGCAAGAGTAGACTGTAAGTGCAGAACTTCCCTCGTTAGTCTTTCGGCGACGCCAGCGCTCGCCAGCACTGTGACAATAGCACCCGTCGAGCCCCGCACCCGTTGTTCATTCATAAAATTAACGAAGTATTATTCGATTCCTACGTACCTACTATGCAGTAATATTTCCCTGTAAGTAGTTATCTACTTGTGACTACTTATTATTTTATTTTTACTATGATTGAGTTTAGAATGCGCCGATTTTGTGCGGATGTTATTTACATGTTTAGTTTACTTCGTAAAAATGTTTTTGCTTTAATAGTTAATGGAAAAAACGTAAATAATTAGTTAAGTAGGATAAAAGTCACCATCCCTAGTTTAAAGTAGGCCTAGATACGTAGGTAAGTACTTTAAATATTTTGGTAAAACAAATAATCGTAAAAAAAAAATGTAGAATAGTGTTCAACCGAAGTTAATCAATATGTAGTTTAAAGACTTGAGTACTTAAAGAGACACTTGAAATAATATAATACTTAATTAGAATTACCTTTCTGTTATGTACGTTCCTAGTATATATCATAAACTATTTTAAATACTTATATTAGTATCTAACTATGTATTTAGGTACCTCTCTATCACTTTCACACCTAATAGACCGCACATATAAACTTATTACGTAAGTAGATACTCGTATCTAAGTAGATGAAAGAAATAGTCGTAAGTTTTCAAATCGTATTAAACTCATTTTTATGAATGAACGCCGAACGCGTAGTAATGTATAGTCACCTGCATTAACGCCATCTAGCGGGTAAAAGTAAAAGCTGTAACTATACAACTTCCGTCGGTAGTGCTCGCCTGCTTGCGCTTTCTGCTGCTGCAGTGACCAAAGTTAGGAAGGAAGGAAGATTCGTGAGTATGAATACACAATCATTAACGCGGAACATATGTAATTTGCAATGGTAATCGCGTCGCCATCTAGCGGTCAATAGTCGAACTCTACCAGGTGATCCAATAAGTAGCCTACTTACCCAATGTCGATCAGCGTGAAGTCACTAAGCAACTGTGGCACACCGCCTCGTGACTAGCGTTGCCGGAGAGAATTATTCCGAAGTATTCCCGTCGTATTATTCGCGAAACATTCGGAAGTATTGAGAAGTATTCGGAATTATTCCCCGAGAAGAATTACAAGGAAAATATTTAGCTAAGTACATATTAGAATAGTTAGAATGAACCGCTGAGTCACGAGGCGGTATGCCACAGTTGCCATAATATAATCACGCTGACCGACATCGGGTAAGTAGGCTACTTATTGGATCACCTGGTAGAGTTCGACTATTGACCGCGAGATGGCGGCGCAATTACCATTGCAAATTACCTAAGTTCCGCGTTAGTGATTGTGTATTCATACTCACGAATCTTCCTTCCCTCCTTCCTAACCTTGGTCACCGCAGCTGCAGAAAGCGCACACAGGCGAGCACTACCGACGGAAATTGTACAGTTACAGCTTTTACTTTTACCCGCTAGACGGCGTTAATGCCAGTGACTATATATTACAGCGCGTTCATTCATAAAAATGAGTATAATACTATTTGAAAACTTCCGAATATTTCTTTCATCTACTTAGATATGTACTTACGTAATAAGTTTTTGTATGCGGTCTATTAGGTGTGAAAGTGATAGAGAGGTAAATACATAGTTAGATACTAAAATAAGTTTATAAGATAGTAATTTATGTTATAATAGGTAGGTACCTACCTAACAGAAAGGATAATCTAATTATTAAGTATTGTATATTATTTCAAATGTCTGTTTGTTGATTAATTTAGGTTGAACACTACTTATTTATTACGTAACTATGTAACCAATTATTGATTAATTTCGGTTGAACACTATTCTACAAAGAAATATATTTTTTACGACTATTTGTTTTACCAAAACATTTAAAGTACTTACGTATCTAGGCCCTAGATACGTATTTTAAACTACGTACAACGTATACGTACTTACTTTTATCTTACTTAACTAATTATTTACGTTTTTTCCTATTAAATCGTAAAGCAAAAACATTTTTACGAAGTAAACTAAACTTGTAAATTACATCCGGACAAAATTGGCCCATTATAAACTCAATCATAGTAAAAATAAAATAATGAGTAGTCACAAGTAGATAACTACTTACAGGGAAATATTCCCGCATTGTAGGTACGTAGGAATCGAATAATACTTCGTTGAATTTATGAATGAACAACGGCTGCGGGGTCGGTGGGTGTGCTATTGTTACGTGCAGGCGAGCGCTGGCGTCGCCGAACGATTAACGAGGGATGTTCTCCATTTATAGTCTACTCTTGCCCGCTAGATGGCGTTAATTCAAGTAGCGGCATGGCGAAATATCTGCTAAACGTAACGGCGAGTCTCCTCAAGCTACATAAGCACACAAGTACATTCGTAACTACTGGGAATAATTTAATTCTTAAGTAATAAAACGTAGGTTACCTACTTCATACTTACAACATTTATTTTACGCTGCTTTTTTGCTGCAGTAGTATTCCTTCCAATCGTAGTATTCTTTTGAATGTTTCCGAATTATTCCGAATACTTCCGAAGTTTTGAAACGCTACTCGTGACTCACAGCGGTTCATTCTAACTATTCTAACATGTACTTAGCTAGATATTTTCGTTGAATTCTACTCGGGGAATAATTCTGAATATTACTCAATACTTCCGAATGTTTCGCGAATAATACGTCGGGAATACTTCGGAATGTTTCTCTCCGGCAACGCTAGTCACAACCCTCCTAGGCGCAAAAAATAATAGCTTCTTAGCTTCCAGTGCACTGAAGCTAAGAAGCTAATATCATAAATTGAAACTTAGATACCTATTCAATGCTTATCTAAGCATTGAGTATCTAAGTGTGTCTTATGTTATTGGTACCTATTCTTTTTGTACCCCGTCTAGGTTACAAAAAAATACCAACAACATCTCGATGAGTAGTGTTAAGATTATTGTGAAAAACTTACTTTCGTATTTTTTTTGCCATCGACGTCACAGTCACATCCACTCCCCGTAGGCCGTGGCAGCTGTGACAAACTGCATCGGCTAGCCCATCAAGAAAGAGACTACTATTACTACAACTACTAGTATTAGCCTGTATCAGCCCATTGCTGGGCAAAGGCCTCTCCCCTTGATTTCCAGCTCTTTCGATCCAGGGCTAAAGTGGACCACTGGTCTTTGGGTTTTTCTAGCTCGTCCCGCCATCTTCTACGGGGTCTGCCGCGACGCCTTCTTGCTGTGTCAGAGCTCCACGTCGTGGTTATTTTGGCCCACTGCTCCTTGGGCATCCGGCAGACGTGGCCAGCCCAGTCCCACTTCAGCTCAGCGGCTTTTTGAACAACGTCAGTAATGTGTGTTTTCGAGTGTAGTGTGGTGTTGCGAATACCGTCTGTCAATTTGACGCCTAGAATACTGCGCTCCATTGCACGTTGGCAAACCCTGAGTTTGGACATTCAAAGAAAGAGACATCACGCAATATTGCCTGCTCGCTAACGATGAAAGAATCCGCGAAATGGAATTTGTAATAAATCTCCTCTGTCACAACTCTCCTCGGTCTTTCCTAATTTACATTCCAGTGCTATTAGAATAGAATAGAAAACTTTTATTTCTTATACGAGTAGAACAGCAAACAACAAGTAACAATTTTATTTAAAATCTAGTGTTAGTAGGTACACATTCACATACAATTAAAATTCAGCGTGGAGCTGCAACCACCGCCACAAAATTGGGGAGTCCCACCAATCTGTGGACACTAAGAATACTGTTGGTGCTGCCGTGAATATGCATCACCAGGGATGCACATCTTTTTCTAATGATTGCGGCAAAGCCATCAATATTATTATCTGCAACACCACTTTTTTTTGTTGGGACTTCATCAAATGACTTCTCCCGTGTGAAACCATGAATTCAGCACATTATTCTAGGCCCCCCTTTTTTTTGGGGGGTGGGAGTACATCAAATGACGTCTCCCGCTCTAGGCGGAGCGGGAGGGCATGTCAGACTCTTACTGAATAAAACCCATCCATGTTCCTTCAGTTGCCTGTGCGCCAGAGCCACGGTAACTCTTTCGAACAATCCGCGACCCCGGCAGGCATCGGCCCTATCGGACCCCGTCAATGGTACTGACATCTCTTTGAGTCCCTCATCTCATCATCTCGTCGACCCTGGTCTGGTCCTTACCGGATGGCGAGCTGCCCATTGCTCGCCGTCCGCAAGCCCGCGCCTACGGTGGCCGGGAATCGGCTATAGACTCACGACGCCCAGGGTGTCTCCTCCTGCGGCGTTTAGGGTCGTGAGGGCGCAACGATTGCCTCTCCCTCACGCACTCCGCCTCCTCCTTCGCGAGCATTACTGCTTCGCAGAAGGATGTGACGGCTTCGCATTCCCTCTCGCTCCGTACCATGGCCTAGACCAGGGCCGGACGCGAGAGATATCTGCAAACATCCCTGACGCACAACACTGTCACGGCAGCCGCAGCAGTACTAATAGGTACTATTACTATTCTTAAATTACCTACTATCTTCTTTATCGATAAGTGGTTTAACTTTTTAGTTGATTTTTGAATAACCATTTGTTTAAAAAGGTCCTAAATCATATGTTTCCCTTTTAACGAAACATTAACATATTTAGTGGTGCAAATATCGGCAGTAAAATTCACTTTTGATTCATTATTTTGTGTTCCGACGTTTGACAATGAGTGACACATGCTGAATGTAAGGCAAATTGTAGACTCTGTTACGTTTTTTTTCGTTAGCCTATTTTGTGTCCCACTGCTGGGCAAATGCTTGCCTTTATTCCTTCCAAATCGATATCGGCTTTTGCTCACAAATATGTTTCGTTCCAGGTAAAAACTCAAATTCCTCTATATGTGACAAAGAACGTGAACCGAAAAACCAGGCAGCGATGGTGAACGCCCTGCAAGAGATGTGTGGCACGGTTGGAAAGCTGTCCATACAAATCAGGGACCTGATGAGCAAAATAAATAAACTAACCTAGAATGCAGGAAGTGAACCAAACATGATATTTCTTGGACTGAATAGAACAAACAATTTCTCTAGTATTTTGTTTGTTTAGGAAATTTCGACTAAGGAAGGGACCACACTTATCAACGCAGAATCGGCTCAACCAGTCAGTCGGAGCTCTATATATGTCGCCGTAAATTATGAATATCGTTAGTTATCTATATCGCGAGAGTATAAACTATCGAAAATTTGTGAACTGCAACAAATCATTTACAATTTACCGCATTATTTTCTGATAGTTTATAATCTGTCCATCGCAAGCCGACAAATTGTAAACTGGTATCAAACCTGCATGCGACGGATCGCACCTCGCACTAATACTAAATAGCCAAATAACTGTGACCATCTTGGAAGTAGCGCTCGCCGGCCACTACCGCAGCACCGCTCGCTTCGCTCGCTCGGCTCGCGCGCTTTTGGTCACAGTTCTAACCTAACCCTTTTGGTTAGGGTGCCCTGCATAGTTACTCCGACCAATTCGGCTACCGCCAATACCGAAAAATCAGGGACGGTTCATAATTTTACGGGTGATAAAATCAGGCAGATTGTGATTGTGAACAGATTATGTGCAGTGCAGGTTCGTTCACATTTAAACGGTTTGACATAGATACATTAGAAACTATCGAAATGTAATACGATTGTAAGCAGTATTCACAATTTATCGACAGTTTACAATCTCCCGAGACACATACCCATTATCCATGCAATAAATCGAAAAAGACGTCATTCGCTTCGTTTTAGTTTCGAAGACGCCACTCGATACCATGTCGAACTTAATGAAACAAATGTGGTTCTTGATCGGCTCAAGCTGACTCCACGTCAGTAGTGTATAATTGGGGGTTCTGGATCACTTGCTCTCGCTTTCGCTCGAGCGCATGATCCAGAACTCCCCAATCATACATTACTATCGTGATGTGCGATATAGTTCATAATATTGATTGAGTATTGTGTTTCATTCACAGTGGAGCGCTTGATACAGGATCTCCAATTTTTTTAATGGTCCGAGCGGTTGTCGTGTGTATTCATAAACAGGCATGGTATCGAACTGTTATAACGAAGCACAATTATCGCGTGAACTTAAAAATAATAAACAACAATATCATGTTCGATCGCCGCGCAGCGCTGCATTGAAACGATGTAGTGCATATTTTTTTGTATTGATGGATACAAAAACCATATTGAGAGGTCAGCTGTTACTGGAAATTGTAACTTAATGTGTAGCCGTGTGTAAAAGTAACTGTATTATGGAGATAGAGTAATTGATTATAATATAAAAGAACGTAAAAAAAAAAAAAGTCATAAAAGCCAAAACCAAACCGGAACAAATACTCATTTGTTCCGTGCGGGAATCGAACCCGCAACACTTTGGCACATTAATTGAAACATCTATTTTAAACCTACTATTTACATTGTGATGTAGCGAGTCGAGCTCTTAACCAATGCACCAAACGTGTCCGTCAGTGATGAGATAAAATATGTATTCAGTATTAAAGTACACAGGTACATTCGTGATATCGACATGTTTCGACTTGATTCTGCCGCCAAGCACATAGTTGTAATATTATGAAGGAAATTAAACCTTAAAGACATGAATCTATATACCTTATATAAGAGAATCTGTTTTGTATCTAGATCGTAGAGAGCCTTTGACTGCGACACAGTAAATACAAGTTTTTTGTTTTTGGCTGTTTTCGCTACCCTGAGATTCAATCACAATGTCGGTAAGTAATAGTTATAACATAATAAATTATTATTATTGTTTTTTATTAATTATTATAATGTAGGCATTGTATGTAATCATACTCAAAACACAATTTATTTCTGTTTTCAGGACAATGAGGATCTTTTTAATTTTATCCCAAACAAGCAGCTCAAAGAATCTGTTACATCACGACTCAATTTGAAGAGAAAAAATGACGCGACAGGTCCTCCACAGAAACTTGAACGACAGCAAAACTACTCGTACATCAAAACCAGGGCGCCAAATACATCTTCAAGGACATGCATGATCAAAATTGAGATATACGAGTGTGATAATTTACCAGAAAAATCTTGCAAGTGCAGTGCAAATAAGTGTGTGCAATTTATAACTGAAAATGTTGTCACAAGTGATATATACTTAGATTTAGAAAACATTATTAGTAAAATTCGTGAGAATATATAATTGAAATTATTTTATATATTTATTAAGTATAGAGAGAGAGATATTCAATGTAATCATTATGTTAGTACCAACGTTTGTGTTTGTTTTTTATAATTAGCATAATAAAATAGCATTTAATAATATACTTAAATAGTACAACTAATATTGTTGATTGTATCGCATAAAAACAAAAAACAAAAAAAAAACTTATTATTTCATACACATTGATGTTAGATTAGGTAAGGAATCTGTTATTTCTTAGAAGATTAATTAGGTACTCTTTTAATGAATATATTTAAAAATAAAAATTCTGTTTGTTTTCATTTTCCAATATCAATTTTCATTTCAATAAAAAATAAGAGTAATTAATCTTCTAAGAAATATCAGGTTCCTTACCAAATAGTAAGGAAAAAAGGTGCTTATTATAATTATACACATTGATGTTAGATTAGGTAAAGAATCTGTTATTTATTAGAAGATTAATTACTCCTTTTATGAATATATTTAAAAATTAAAATTCTGTTTGTTTCATTTCCCAACATTCAATCACCCAGCCTAATTCTGTAATATCTTATTACGAGTTCTATAACAAAAAACCACTTAGAAATCCATTGCCACCTCTTTCCATTTACATTAAAATGAGCAGGATAGCTATAGCTAACACAGCCTTTACGACTTGAGAGTTTAAAGAATAAGGCGACAATTCTGTGTACATGACAAATAACTACCAGAGATCTCATTTTATTGGTTTCTTATAAGTTTGTATGTATTCCGACAGAGTTAATTGACACCTCATTCCTTTCACGATTGTCGTCTCCAGTCGCCTCCAAAAACTCTAATAAGGATAAAGTGCTGTGAAAACACTTTCCATAACTAGAGTATTCGGAAGCATTCACATTGCGACTTCAGTACGAGAAATGAATAAAATAAAATCTACTCTAGGTTCTCAAGTGATAGAGATGAAATTCTAATAACAAATATTATTTTAATTAATTTTTCGGAGTAATTATTGTTAGAAACTAACATATGACTAAGGCTTTAGGATTTAGGTCTATAAAAAGCATGTGAGAGAATTCCTTTACATTTTGTCATTGTTGTGCTGAAGTGCATTTCACTGAACAGTGAGTTTAAATTTGTTTGTGGTTGTTCACAAGTGTTGCAGAAACAAAGTATGTGAGTATTATATTTTATTTAATAAATATTTTTTCTTCGATCCTAGGACTGTAATAGTTAATTGTTTTACCACTGAAATTACTCAATTAAGTTTAGATCATATAATAGTTATTTCAAAACTATTGTACTTGTACTGCATTTGTAGTTTCATATTAATATTAATATTTTTACAAACGTTTAATAATTATTAACGTTTTATTTTTACAAACGTTTAATAATTATTAACGTTTTATTTTTACAAACGTTTATTTAATAATAATTCTTGCTTCGTTGTTCTAGCATGCAATAAAAATAAGGCCTAGGTTTGATTCTTAGGTCATTTAAAGTTTTTTTTTTTTCCTGATAAGTACTGTAAATATATTATTCCCTATTCGATGAGATTTCAAAACGCTCCTGTAAAAAGTAAGGGGGAGGGACTAACAGCACACCTCTGCCTAACCCTTTGATGAATACGGGTGCTGTTGTTTCATGTTACTAATGTTGGTAATAAAAATATTTATTGCATTTTAATAATGTTTTCAGGGCTCAGTCGATGAATAATCCTTTTTGGGTTGAAGAAGAGGACTCCACACCTTCAACGTCTGGACCAACAAAAGAAAAAAACAAGCGGCAGATCAAAAAAAAAACAGCTGTGAAGAGAGATAAGAAAATGTCTCAGAAGAAGAAGGCTTTGCTTTCTAAAATCCTTTCGCTTCAGAACCAGAGTCTGATAGCGACGGGCCGGCAGTTGTTACAACACCAGCTCCAAAAAGAAAACGGAATACCAACGCTTCAGACTGTGAGGTAAGACATTTTTTTCAAACATGTTAAATTCCCATTTCATTTAAAACCATTCCAGTGTTTTACAGCGTGTGATTTTCTCCATCAAAATTATACTTATTTGTGGACACAAGTGTTTAAATAGACCTTTTCTAATAGATAATAGATTATAGTTATGGTAACGGTAGATTCAAGAACGTGGAAGTCTGGAGTTTATCTATTATATTTTTTTTACATATCTATATTTTTTTTTACTTATCTATTTTTTAATTACTCGCCCTGACGCATTATTATTTTTAATTAAAACTAGTCATCTTATGTATTTCAGGATGAATCGTCTCGACCGCTGATCCGTGCTACCACTCTGAAGAACTGCTTCACTCAGCAGGTGGCTGATGGTTATACCTTCCAATCAAACCCGGACAGGGTTGGAAAGTATTATTTTGAATTAAGAGTTTATAACACGGGTGAAGTGGAAAAACTTACTCCAAATGAACGTTGGAAACAGTCTCTTGTAGCATTAAAATTATCAATAGAATAGAGAATATTTATTTGATTTATAATAATTATTTTACATGTACTTTTTCAGAGTTTCGATGTAAAATCGAAATTGAAACTTGAGATATTAAAAAACCCGAATTAAGAAATTCTGAAATTAAGAACAGAGAAATAAAAAACTAAGAAATTAAGAACTGAGAAATTAAAAACTGAGAAGTTAAGAACTGAGAAATTAAAAACTTAGAAATTTTAAATATGAGAATTTACCAACTTTTAAATAAAAATTGGATGACTGAGATAAAAAAAAAACATTTAGTAAAAATAGCTTTTTATAAAATTTAAAATAAGTGTAATGAACATGTTTTTTTTTTTTGTAAAGACTAATATTTATGTTTCAAAGTTATCAGCACACAGTAGAACAAATATTCATATATCTAATCGATTGCTCTGCTCAGAATGATGTAAAATCGAAATTGAAACTTGAGAAATTAAAAAAACCGAAATAAGAAATTCTGAAATTAAGAACTGAGAAATAAAAAACTGAGAAATTAAGAACTGAGAAATTAAAAACTGAGAAATTAAGAAATGAGAAATTATGAACTGAGAAATTAAAAACTTAGAAATTTTAAATATGAGAATTTACCAACTTTTAAATAAAAAATGGATTACTGAGATAAAAAAAAACATTTAGTAAAAATTGCTTTTTATAAAATTTAAAATAAGGATAATGAACATGTTTTTTTTGTAAATACTGTAATTATTATGTTTCAAAATTATCAGCACACAGTAGAACAAATATTCATATATCTAATCGATTGCTCTGCTCCGAATTCGAAAATATTCAAATTATTGCTATTGCTTTTAGAAATAGAATCATAAGTATAAAGTGAATCCACTTAAATCTAGTGAAGTAACAATAACTCCAGAAACGTTTTTATTTCAAATTTCAAAGTCAGTATGTGATATTATCAATCTTATGATTCAAAAACATAAAGCAATTAAAGTCAATTTTGAATTATTTGTGTCATACATTTTGCCAAAAAATAATGAAAGCTCTATGAAATCTTTCAACACCAAATATGAGATAGCAGTTCCGAATACAAATGTTTATAACATGTATTTTAAATGCTCTGAAAAATTATTATTTAGAGTTTGAACTTGCCGAATCTGGTTGGGCTATTAATTCTATAAACCATTTGGAAATAAACATAAACAAGTGCAATCCTTTAAGAGCTGGAACATACTTAGAATTGCCTACGGTTATAAAAAACACAAAGTCATGTTTGAATATACACAACAATGCCAATCATTGTTTTTTGTGGTGTATTATTGCCCAGATGTTTCCAAAAAGATTGAATGCTAATAGAACGCAATCGTACCCACACTATACGTTGCTTTTAAAAATAAATGATATGTCTTTTCCGCCATGTTTCGATGATATTAAAATATTTTAGAAAAATAATCCTTGTATAAGTGTGAATGTTTATGGTCTTGAAGCTAATAATCATGTAACTGGTCCTCTATTTTTGACACGTGAACGAAAGCTTATACATGTCAATTTGTTGTACATAACTAAAGATGATAAAGTCCATTTTTGTTTAATGTTATAAGATCTAAAAATCATCAAGTTTTTACACAAAAATTGAATAAACTCATACTTAATAGTGATGACGATAAAAGGCAGAGAACTGAAGGTTGTTTCAACACTTTGCCTTGGGGGGCATTATAGTTCAATACTTTAATACTTGTTGGATTACTGTATTCGTTCTACTGTGCTAAAACTATAGTTTAAGTTAAAAAAGCTAATTACAAATGATTTAAATGTGTAAAAAGTATGTAATCGAATAAAAAAAATGTAATAAATGAATGTTACTATAATCAATAAATGAATAATCGATATTTATTTTCTTTTCTTTTCCTTTTCCGAAAGATTTTCCCTCTTATAAACACTGTGTATAGATTATGTCATGGTTAATGTTAATATTTTTTTTTATGTCTATTAGCTTGTCATAACTATATGCAGTGTTTATTATTAAGAGGTATCATACAGGATCAAATTAAATTAGCTAGAGAAACTCCTCAGATGTGATGGGTATCGATACCTAAACATGATAAAACAAAAGAAAACAGATTTTCTCAACTCATACTTCAAGTACCAGCACAACCAGCGGTCGAGGACCCCAAATAAAAAATAAAAAAATATCTTCTTTTTTTGTTTTTATATCGATGTGTTTAGATATCGATACCCATCACGTCTGTGGAGTTTCTCGTTCGTTAGCTAATTTAATTTGACCCCTGTATACTAACTTATTAGGTGAATAATAAAAAAAAACATTATGTAGAATCAATTTTAATTTTATTGTTTCGCCTTCAATTAAATAAATTCGACCAATAATAATAACTAATAAACAATAACTTATAAACTGCATTTAAGGTCTGCATGTGGGTGAACTTAATTTTTTAACTATTTTACCGACGAGATATTCTGCTTCATCCATAATTTCATCGTAATTGTCCTTGACTAAATACTGAACATTCACACAAGCACAATCACTATCACTGCGATCAACACGATTTATTAAATTATTGTCATTTAAATCACAAATAGATATTTTTATTAAATGGTGTGCTTTTCCTGGATCCTTGCGAATTACGTAAGATGTAGACGGTGTATCCAATAGTTTGGGCAGGGTAATTTTAGAAGTTAATTTCAACTTCTTGTTTTTTCTTTTTATTGGACTTTCTTGAGTATCCTTGACTTTATCCTGCTGATTTTCCTGGAACTCAGTTTGTTCAACATTGTCCCCAGTAAATTCTTGAGTAAAATAGAATGACTTAATAACATCATCAACAATATCAAGGCCTTCCATTTTCTGAAAAAAAAAAAAAAAAGATAAAATTAATTTCCATTTTCTTTTATATTAAATTAACATTATTTTTATTATTAGACTTGACAAATTTATTAGTTACTTACAATCTTAAATAGATGAATTGACGATTAAAGATAATTTAATAATAATTAAAAAAAAACTCGTCCACTACGAACACTGTGACGGACACTGTCGCTGTGTAACTCAGTCGAGGACACGACTCTTAATAACGACCCAGGTCCAAACCCGTTGCTAGAATACTGTGCTCGCAAGTCACATATTCATATATAAAGGATAGTAAGTAATGAAAATAAATAATAGGCAAGATGAAGTTGATCAAACAACCCATATCCTTGAACGTGAATAATATCAATTTCAATGACTCAGCTCGTCAGATTAGACATAGTGCTTTATTGCCTAATACAATTCGCTGCATAATATGTGGACCCTCGAACTGTGGTAAAACAAACGTTATGATCAGTTTACTGCTGCATGAAAATGGGCTCAAATTTAAAAATCTTTATCTTTACTCGAAAACTACTTTCCAGCCAAAATATCGGTTTTTAAGTGAAGTATTAAGAAGAGTACCTCAGATACAGTTCAATGAGTTCAATGACGACAAAGATGTTATAGCTCCGAATGAAGCTTTAACAAATTCTGTATTTATTTTTGATGATGTTATGTGTGAAAAGCAAATAAACATTCGTAATTACTTCTCTATGGGAAGACATAAGCAAATTGACTGCTTTTATTTATCACAAACCTACTCAAAAATTCCGAAACAGTTGCTACGTGATAATGCTAATTTTCTTATAATATTTAAACAAGATGATGTGAACTTAAAGCATATCTATGAAGAACATGTAAATTCTGATCTGCTGTGGAATCAGTTTAAAGAAGTTTGTAAAACTGTTTGGAGTAACCCTTATAATTTTCTACTTATTAATAAAGAGTCGGCATTAAATAATGGGAGGTACAGACAGAATTTTGATATTTTTTTAAACTTTGAATGAAGGTACATACTTATAAATGAATTACATACATAAATGCTGTTAGTATTATTCCTTGTTTAGCTGAATACAGTTGTTATTTATTGTAAGATGGACAAAAATATTAAAATGGAATTAGTGAAGTCTGTCGACTCCATAAAGAATAAAATAAAACAAATGAAAAATCAGGAACATACAATGAACTTGTCGCTTGATAAAATGCTAAAACCTGTCACAAATCCTCTAAAAACTCTTGTTGAATCTAATAGATGTGCAGAAAAAATAAAAATAAATGAAAATCCAACTTTAAATAATTCTGAAGGAATCGAATTCGATGAAAAGAATACTAGCTCATCTACAAAGCTCAATGACTGTTACGATCCAAAACTAAATTCTACCCAATTCGTCAAACAAAATGCTAAAAAGGAATCGATAGATAATTTAGAAATGTCATTAGAGGATGATGATATCTTTGGTATTTATGACGGTGTTAGTATACCGTTTGGAATTAGAAGTGAAAATAAAACTCTATTGATGGGTAATTCAGCAGTATCATTTTCTAAAATTGATAGTTTGAATAACGATACAATCATTTTAATTAAAATCGGTGACAAAGCTTACAATTTAACAGTTGGTCTAAAAGAACTTTTACTCCGAAGAAAACCCGATTTAAAGTTAATATCGAGCGAAGATAAACTTGTCTATAAGGATATGTTACACTATACAAATGCACATAAAAGAGATTTTAATCCTAAAGGTCAAATAAGAGGTGACAAAGGTACAAAATATTGTAAAATAATAAAACCTCTATTTTTCGAATTGTCAAACGATGTTATACATGCTCACACTAAACTTGGAGGAAAATTACCAACGTTAAAAAAATACAAAAACAACACCGACTTGGTATATTGGGATGATCCTAACGAATTAGTCGAGAGATTGAAACTATTAGTAGCTTCAAGAGATGCTGGCAATACAAACCATGATAATGAAATGTTATCGATAATTGAAGAATTAAAAGAATCTGACATAATTAAAGAATAAATAGTCGTAATAATATGCTTTACATTCAGTATTATACATGGATTCAAGACAAATGTACTGAATTCTGACCATGAGCAAAGCCGATGTGGTAAACGAAATTCATAAAAATGCAAGGGTAAACTTTCCCCGAAGACATGTTATTATGAAAGATATAGACGACCTGTGGCAAGCAGATTTAATTGATATGCAATCAATTTCAAAAGAAAATAAAAATTACAGATTTATTCTTACCGTTATCGATACATTTTCGAAATATGCTTGGGCCTTTCCTCTGAGAAGTAAAACCAAAGATGATGTATGTAACTCATTCAAAGTTTTGTTGGCTACAGGGCGTGTTTCAAAAAACCTCCAAACAGATAATGGAACAGAATTTTATAATAATAAATTTCGAAAGCTTATGAAATCTAATCATATTAACCACTATTCAACCTTTTCAACAAAAAAGGCTTCAATAGTTGAAAGATTTATCAGAACTTTGAAATCTAAACTGTATAAGGAATTCAGTTTAAAAGGCAGCTATAATTGGGTAGATAGTACCCTTAATGATGTTATATATAAATACAATCACACTTACCATCGGACAATTCATGAAATTCCTGCTAATGTGGATAACATGAATAAAAAACGTATATTAGAAAGGTATTTAAGGTCGGTAAAAAATGAAAGAATAAAAAGCAAGTATAAAGTGGGTGATTATGTACGTATCAGTAAATACAAAGGAACATTTGAAAAAGGATATACCCCCAACTGGTCGACAGAAATATTTAAAATTCGAAAAATACAAAATACAACTCCTATTACCTACTTAATTGAAGATACAATCAGAGGTCAACCTATTTTAGGAGCGTTTTACTTACAAGAGCTTCAAAAGACAAAATATCCTAATGTATATCTAGTCGAGAAAGTTCTTAGAAGAAAAGGAAACAGGGTTTTAGTAAAATGGTTAGGTTTATCTTCTGCTGAAAACAGTTGGATTGATAAATCGAATGTAGTAATATAAATAAAAATAACTTTACTAACCGTATAAGTATTTATTAAAGTGTTCAATCCAGATTCATTAGTCTTATGATGTGTATTGGAGAGAGTAGTCTTCTCAATTGGCTTATAAAAAATTTACCATTTGAATTACACTTACCAGGATACAATTATTGTGGTCCTGGTACAAAATTAATTAAAAGGCTTACACGCGGAGACGAAGGTATTAATAAATTAGACGAACATTGCAAAGAACACGACATTGCCTATCTCAAATCATCAAACTTAAAGAATCGTCACAGAGCTGATTTAATTTTGTTGAAAATGGCAAAAGAGCGAGCAGTTGCCTCGGATGCAAGTGTAAGCGAGAAAATCGCAGCACGCTTAGTAAGCAAGACAATGTCTACAAAAATAAAAACTGGTTCCGGCCTAAAAAAAAATAGAAAAAAGTGCTTTCAAAAACTTACACCTGGAAAAGGGTTAAAAAACAAATTTAAAAATGTTATCACTAAAACGAAAAGACACATGAAAAAACTAAAACCAAAATGCAAAAAAGTGGCAATAGAATTAGCTATGGCCGCAGCCAGAGAATTAGCTGATGATTCATCCATAAAACTTCCTCGTGTTATTCCTATACCAAAAACTGGTGGTGTATTACCTTTGATTCCTATTTTTGCTGGATTATCAGCAGTGGGAGCAATAGCAGGCGGTGCAGCAGGTATTACCAAAACCATAAATGAATTCAAGATGGCTAAAAAGCTGTTGGCTGAATCGAAGAGACACAATGAAAAAATGGAAGCTCTCTGCATTGGGAAAGGACTACACCTTAAACCACATAAAAACGGGCTTGGAATTTATGTATCGAATGAAAAAAACTAAGATATCGGCTACCCAAACGAGCCCTAACTAACTTCGACATTTTGAAGTATGGAACTAATATTCCATATTTTAGAGGAGTCTTTATGAGAGATGAACTTCCTAAATACCCGTTTAAAAAAGAATGTGGAGTTATTAATTTAGATAGTTCAAAAGATCCTGGCTCTCATTGGGTAGCCTATGCAAAATACAATGATTATATTGAGTACTTTGACAGTTACGGAAATCTTAAGCCTCCAAAAGAATTTATAAAATACGGAGGTACTAAAGTCCACTATAATTATGAAAATATACAACGCGATCATCCTTTCAATTGCGGACATCTCTGTTTAATTTTTCTAAGGAATTTTTGGAGTAGTCTAGGGATAAAATAAACAGGATCTTCTGAAACAGTCCAGTATGCAAGCATGTCTACCACAGTTACCATCTCTGGAAATAAATCTGATTTGGTGTCATACTTTCAACCTCCACTGCATTTATCCGATCAATACGAGTGCGGTTTGTTATACTTTTCAGTGTTAAATTCAAGATCAAATGTGTCCATCAATAGCAGCAGTCTATCTGTAATCAGAATTGAATGTGATCTTGTACACAGTTCGTACTGCAACGGACTACCAACTCATTTTATTCATGAATTTGTATTTGATACTGCTCCGGGTCATCAGTGCATAGAAATACCACGAAACGTTATTTACTTTCCAGTGAACAAAAATATAATTTCATCTATATCTGTTAGAATTGTTGATCAATTTGGTTATTGTATTAACTTTGGTGACGAATTCAATATTCAACTACGTCTTCATTTAAGAAAAACAAAATGATACTATATTATAAAAACACTCCTGTGAAAATAAAACGTATTATTCCTTCAACGACCACTAAGGTGAATAGACGTAAGAAAAAAGTTAAGAAATTGACTGAAGCAAATAAAGGTTTTCTTAGAGCCCTAGGTTTTAAAGTATGAATATACTCCAGATTACTGAATTACCGCACTTCGATAGTTCGATCGAAAGTTATGAAATCCATTCATATAATCCCTACAATAACAGCTTTAGAGAAAACGATGAAATCAGAATCCCCATACATCAGCAAGACATATACGTGCTACCATCAGCCAGTTCAATTTACATCGAAGGCCAAGCAAAGCTGTTCGGTAAAGATGGGAATCCGATCAAGAAAACTGTTACGTTCACTAATAACCCTGTTATGTCTTTGTTTCAAGACATCAGGTACGAAATGAATGGTATTGAAATAGATCGTATAAAAAATTCTGGAATAACGTCAACAATAAAATCATACATCTCATTAAATGAAGCTGAAAATAAAGTTGCTGCGTTATGGGGTTGGAATTTAAACGGATTCCAAAGTGATGGGCATTTTAGTTTAGTGATACCGCTAAATAAGATTTTAGGGTTTGCAGAGGATTACAATAAAATCGTTATAAATTGTAAACATGAACTTATATTGAATAGAAGTAACTCTAACTTAAACAGCGTTATTCTTACTGATGATGTTGCTCATTTTCAAATAGATATGCAAAGAGTTCAATGGAGGGTGCCACACATAAAAGTGTCAGATCGAGAACGATTAACACTTTTAAAGCATTTAGAAAGAGATAAACCCATTCAGATGGCTTTTAGAAATTGGGATTTATATGAATATCCTTTATTACCTAAAACCACAAAACATTCTTGGTCAGTTAAGACTGCTTCACAATTGGAAAAGCCTAGATATGTAATTTTTTGCTTACAAACTAACAGAAAAAATAATAAAACTAAAGACATATCTCTATTCGATCATTGCGAGGTGACAAACGTTACGCTCTTCTTAAATTCTCAATATTATCCTTATGAGCCTTTGGGTTTAAAGTTTTCTGACAACAAATACAGTATATTATATGAAATGTATGTGAAATTTCGTCAGTCGTATTACAACTGTCCAGTAGACCCGTTGCTCGATCTAAAGGACTTCAAAGAAAAAGCTCCCCTGTTTATCTTAGACTGCTCAAGGCAAAACGATAGTCTAAAATCAGGTCCAGTAGACGTACGCATAGAAATTGAATGTTCAACGCCAATACCAGATAAGACTACTGCATATTGTTTGATTATAAACGATCGACTTGTGGAATACAAACCTCTCAGCAACATTGTGCGCAGGTTATCATGATTGCTATTGTGGATATTCAAGGCTTTAAAACAGAAACAAATGAATTTATAATAAAAGAAATCGCTATATTATATAATAAAACATTACAAGTGTTTTTATTTAAGCCACCATTTCCATTTGAAAAATTAACGAAACAAGAAAAAAAACAAGTTAGTTGGATTGAACGTAACAGAAAGATATATTGGTGTGAAGGATTTATTCCATATTCCAATTACCAGAATTTTATTGCTGATATTTTAAGAGATAAATGTGTCTATGTTAAAGGTTCAGAAAAAGTCTTGTGGTTAAAAAATATATTAGAAAACAGTAATAGTAACATATTTAATTTAGAAGATAAAGGTTGTTCTAGTTTGTTAAGTCTGCACCATCAATATAAATATTCTCAAGATTTGTATAGTTGTATTTATCATGACTCTGTATGTGCTTTAAAAAATGTATTGTGTTTAAATAAATGGTGCTATGATAATAAAATTATAAAATAAACTTTTTTTTTTGTTTAATTTCTTTATTTTTGGTAAACCGTTTCCTATCCCTCCCAATCTCTTCAACGTCGTCAAATCGTTATAAGCTGCTGACTGTAACTAGACGATGTCATTATGCAGTTATCTGTAAAACGGGGAAGCATGTCTCATAATAAATACAAACCTCGATATGACATGTATAATACTTATAAAATTCATCAATTTTCATTTAACTATTACTGGGCAACGGCTGATTCAAAGAAAAGATTAGTGATGGAAATGGCTGACGCTGGATTCTTTTACTGTGGCAATAGTATAAATGATAAAGCAGCATGTTTTTCATGTGGAGGTGTTATAGAAGATTGGGAGATTTATGACGATCCTTGGATGCAACATGCTATAAATTTTCCTCAATGTTTTTATTTGAACGCTGTGAAAGGAAGAGAGTATATATTTAATACGCGTATCTGCATCGCAGCATTAGACTCCTAGCATTGCAGTGTAATAGATAGATCTTAAGTATATAACTAAGTAATAAATAACACAAATATTTACTGCACCACGAGAGATACAATTATTGATATTACCTATCTACATCATGTTACACTCAGAGAAATTTGATTTGGAAGGCATTTCTAATCTTATTTTCAAGAATACTAGGGGTGAGATAATATATATTCAAGATATGCACCCTAGAAAAAAGAAATCGAACTCAGGTGAATTAAAACATCAGGATAGTGATATAACCCGAAAAGAAGATTTATTTTACCAGAAGTTGGAAGATTCAGAGAAATCTAACTTGAAAAATACTCACTACCTTATACTAAAAAGCGAACCTGGTGAGGATCTTCGCAAATTCGTTAAAGTTAGCAACAAACATACTGATCATGAAAAATCGATTGTTAGTTCGTCAAAGACCAGTGGGAGTGAGTAGTATATCGACAGCAACTGCAGATCTATTCCATCAGGAGAGTGATACAGCACATGAGTTACTTTTACACAAATTATAAACGGAACTCAGATTCATAAAAACCTCAGGTCAGCGATTCAAGAAAGAAGATTTCATTACTTATTACTTTAAGTACACATCGCACCGCTGATTGGGGTGTTCTGCATAACGCGCTCGAGCGAAGCGTGAGCAACTCAATCAATATTATGAACTATATCGCAGATCACGATATTAGTGTATGATTGGGGAGTTCTGGATCATGCGCTCGAGCGAAGCGAGGGCAAGTGATCCAGAACCCCCAATTATACACTACTCACGTCGATAAGTGTTGTCACCTCGTAATGGCCAGCGCTCACTGAGCAGGATAATCCTCAAAGAGTTTAGATAATTGAAACAGGCTTGAAAATTGATTAAGCGAACATATCATGCCCCCGAGAGGGAATTATCTGATGCGCTCTATTTTATCCGACTGCGCGACAGCAAAGACAGTTATTTTTTGTTTGTACCTATTTATCTTTGAGCATTCTAATTAATTTAATACATGTGTCTATCGACCCGTCTAGTTTGCGCGATGGTTAAAGGCTAGGGTTAGTATTTATAAAATCAAAATGGAAGATTATAGAGGTCAGTAAGTGTCATGACCATAGAGCGACACGGGCCCCGGCGGAGGGGCCCGTGTTGCCCTATGGTCATAACCATGTGGGTATGAAAATAGAGGGATTGGAAGGTAGATTCCAAAAATATAACACACTAAGGGCCCGTTGTTTGATACATAGTTAAACATGACCAATAGTCAATTTAGTCACTTGACAATAGACAATAGCTGTCAAAGTTTAACTACTCTGTCTGCGCATGGTTAACTTTCATAGCAAATTGACAATTTTTTTAATGTAGTTAGGTTAACCATTTGTCTAACAACATACTTCTGTAATTTTTAACAAATTGTTAGTTTAACTAACGAATTTTAACTGTTAGTATGTTTGACTACTGATCAAACAACGGGCCCTGAAATGTTAAAAATTATCAAATGATCCGACTGTAAGTAAAAAGTTCTCACTTTTTCAATCAAAAGCCGACTCAAAATCAGTAATTTACATTCATTTATGAGCTTAGTTAGACTAAAAGGTTTTTTTTAACTTTATTTAGTGTTTTTCAGTTTCTTTTTCATCGGTTAATTTTTGTGTAAGTAAATTTCGTTTTTAAAGTTTTTAAAATGAAATAGTTATGAGGAATTGCTTGAGCAGGCTTACCTGCGTCTTGCGGTGGGACGAAAGAAGCTTCGAATTATATGAGAAAACAAGTTTTTTGGTTTAAGACATTTGCAGACAGAAGTTTTGCTAACAAACCTTACAAGATCTTCACGAGCTGCCTTCACAATGTCCAGGAAGAATAATATGCAAAAAGCAGCAGATTGAGTAGGCATAAGCATAATCAGCCTATACTGTTCGCACTGCTGGGACACAGACCTGTGTGATAGGGAGTGGGGCCGTAATCCACCACGCGACCAAGTTGGTGAATGTCACTGGTCTTTGAATTATTTGTTCTTGGACTGTTTACTCACGATGTTTTCTTTCGCCGTTTTGAGGGCAGTGGTGATGAAATAAAATTACACAAAGTAAAAGGCCTCCGTGGCTGGATTGTGTAAGGAAATTAAAATTAAACGGAGGCCTTCCTTAACCTAAGGAGTACAACTTCAAATTATTTAGCTTGTGGCGGCAGTAGGTAATAGTAGAAAGACTTTAAAAAGGCTATGTCTGTTAATTAAAAACAACAACAAACGACCATGACCGGCAGCCGGCGCCGGCTGCGTCGACAGACGTAATGCAGTACTAATAAAGTTCGTGGCACTGAAAGTGCGTTAAACGCACCACTTCTGTCACGGACCGCCATCAAAGCCGTCAGTTTCTACAATGTAATTTGTATCGTAGTACGAGTAAACGGTGACATGCATGGTTTTTGTGGAGAGTATTGACAGTGCCGTTTCTAGCAGCGGCCGCAGCGGCGTCTCCGTGTTCTGAGGACCATGGCTCCCGTCGATTTTGAAAGTGCAAAGCTGTTGTTATTTATTCCTAGGTGTTTTTTTTTATAAAGCTACAGTTTCCTAGAAGAATGGTGGCCGCAATTAACAGCCGCAGTGACGGCTGTCATGAAGTTGATGAAAGCGGAAAAGATTTAAACCGTTAGATTTGACCTGCCGCGTCAAAAGATAGTCTCGTTTCTGCACGTTCGTTTTGACACCTCTGACACCCAAAGACGCAGTGACTTGACTTGATTGCCATGGAAAAGATATTTAATAAAGTGTGACGGAAGAGGTTTACGTGGTCTGTATAAATGAAACCACGTACCTTGTCAGCTTATAGAATGTATATTAATAAAAAATGAGAAAAGGGGGTAGGTAAGTCTATAGTCACAAGTTTCCCTAACTTCCCTTGGGAGTAGCGCAGTACTCTCCTGGTTCAGCCTGGTGTGATGCAGCATGCAGCGGTGTGGCACGCTGTAGACGCCAGGTAAGGAGACGGTCGGCAGATGGTCTTGCCAGACCCTGGAGCGAGCTCGACGCGGCCACGCGGTTAAAATAGGTAGCTCGGAGCTCGTTCGTGCGCTGATTTGTCGAAAGGTGGTGGCCCGGAACTTAGCGCCTCGATGCCTCCGGTAGTTCCGGATAACTAAGGTAGATGGGAAGCCGGAACTTTGGAGTAGATAAGCTGGAACTTTGGACCCCAATATGGGCATTACACTGAGTTTAATAGACTCATAATAGTATTAAAAAAACAAACGGCGACCACCGTGGCTGTTCGGGAGAGCACACGTATGAAGGTCGCGCCGCTGAGAATGAGCGACGCGAACGCGTGCCCACGAAGCCAGCAAATGACGGTCTCACGACTCGGCGCGCACAAATGACGGCCGGGCCTGCCAGGTTTGCCGGCGTGGTGACGGGGAGAGGGAACAGGGGACCGCCATGCGAACGAGATCTCCTGTGGCGACCCCAAGGTCACTCGCATTGCGTCGAATAAACATGTTGGTAATTTGGTTTTATTAAAGTAAACAAAATGCCTAAAGAAGCCTATTTTAATGGTTAAATCGTTATTCTAAGACTAAGTAATGTATAATGATTTAAAAGAAACGGAACTTTACAACGTTACAAAAGCGTAAGCTTATTGTTCTCAGTGAGGGCGAATCTAGCGATTTATATCTGCGGGCAGCGGATTTTGACTTTACGGTGTCAAAAACGCTCTGTCGGAAAACACTCCAACTTACTTCCATTATTAAAGTGACGCCATTGGTCCATAAATTGCGGACACTTTGTGGCGGGCACCGCCACATGCGTCCGTAATGGCGAAATACAGCGCATTTTTGGCACCGTATTGTCAAAAACTGGTGAAAATGACAGATTATCATGAGGTCTGTTATAAATATGACAGAAACGCTCTTCTAGGAAACCGTAACTATAATGTGTACCTATAGCCCTACAAGGATCTTTTGGCGCCGGAAGGGCATTATCATTGGGGTGTGGTCAAAGACATTAAAATATTTACTGATCAATAGACGGGACATAGCGAACAAAATCGTAATCCGATACTTTTGTCCTAGTGGGCAAAAGTCACTCAGTCTAGCGTGGTACGCCTACATGCCGCTCTAATTTTGCTATATTATGCTAGATGGCGTCACTGAGACATGGTAGCCTTTCTATAGTATCTTAAATCTCTTTGGGTGTGGTCAATGGTCACAGAAATTGTAATGACAAAATAAGATGGCATCGATAAATCCGATTTTGGCCACTCGCCAAAAAAAACCTTGTACAGCTTTTAGTCGGGCAATCAATAAAAGTCACGTAGATACCGTAGGTAAGTACCCGCATCTACATAGACTACATAACATAATATTATTTTGCTGAGGTAAAGAGTAGAAACTTAAATTCTATAATGAGGTTCAGATTCTATCTGTCAGATCTAAATTTGACAGAAAGCAGTATAAAGAAAAAACTAGGATATCTGTCAACATCAAATTACATGCCATCGTAAAAATAATATCGTCATGCCGTAAAATAAAATTATTCATTTAAAACGGAAGACTAAAATATCAACCATGGTAACTGTTTTCAAAAAAGGTTTAATAAGTTTCTAATCACAATGTCAAAATGCAACAAAGCGAAAAACCCATGTAAGATTTGCTTATCACCAGTTACACAAAAGACAGGCTTACAATGCCAAGGTGCCTGCCAAAGTTGGGTTCATTACAGTTGCTTGAACTACACCCCCGGTAAAATCAAGGACATAAAGGCTGGTATCATTAAAGTAACATGTCCCTGTCCAGATTGCAAAACAAGTTTGCCAAAAGAATTCCGGACAGATCAGCCGTACAGTTGCAATAATTCGTCGTGCCCGGCAAACCAACCCCCAAAATGTGAAAACTTCGAGTGCCCAACCAACAGTGGTGGAAGAAATCGCGCAATGGCCCTGCAATCACCACCGTGCCCTCTTAATAAATGTGGAAAAGAGTGCAAACAGTTCAGTAGTCCACACTTACCTGAGAACAGCGCTGCTGACCCATGTCCACCGCCTAAGCCATGCATGCCTGATAAGTATACAGCAGAGTCTTCTTCGGATGCCTGCCTGAGCATACATCCAAAATGTCCCGCAGGGTGCTCATCCAAAAACGATGTGTCAGGGGACTTCGGAGGCTACCAAACGAATACAGGTGGCGGTGGCATGCCTTCTAATTTCGCTGTTGTCGAACAAATGTGTAACACGGTTGGCGAACTCACGAATCAGATAAAGGAGCTAATGTTACAGATGAAATCTCAGGCAGACAATCGAGGTGGCGGCGCCAGTGCACCATCTCCAAAAAAACCATGTCCATCGCAAGGGAGTCCAAAAGAAATATCTCCAAAACCATGTTACTGCCCTGGAAACCCGGCCAGACGAATGTAGCTACATCCCTTGTTCATACCATTTTATTGCAATACTAATAGACTCT
Source organism: Griposia aprilina (assembly GCA_916610205.1). Lineage (NCBI taxonomy): Eukaryota > Metazoa > Arthropoda > Insecta > Lepidoptera > Noctuidae > Griposia > Griposia aprilina. The sequence continues at coordinate 16,558,361 of OU744305.1, forward strand.
TTCGTTGTACATTACCATGTTAGCTAATAATTACTAGTCTATGTTTAATTACAACGTCGCGTCGAAAAGTTTTTTCCATTCTACGTTTTTTTTTATTCCATGTTAATTTAACGTACCTAGGCCTAAGACCTTAATAGAATAATACAGTTTTCAATGCATATTTAAATATTATAAAAAAACATCGTGAAAAAATAAATTAATAAAATCATTATTTTTTATTTCAGTAAACCTATACCTAAAACTCACTTTCAAGATGATAAGAAGATAATATGTGATAATGATGATGATAAATTATGATGATGATAAATTATATTTATTTCTGTAAATTGGTTTAAAAAAAACACTTTTACAAGTCAAAAATAACTTATGTTTTGAAACTAGACGAGTTCGGCGTTACCTATCCAACTACCTACTCAGAAAAGAAAGACCCAAACAAACTCAGACGTCACAGTCTCTTATAAACTATGTCCAGACATAATCTTGGTCAGGCCATATAAGGACCATGCAGCTTACTAAAGGCGATGGTCTTTTGAGGAAAGACCTACACTGATTTGAGTGGTCCTGTTTCGAGTGCACGCATTTGTCAGTAATCGTGTAGCTCAACTGAGAACTTAAAGAGATCAAGGACTCGACGAACAATACTATAGAACAGACATTTGGGAAGGTCGCCTATAGTACTCAAACTGCTAGATTATCTTTAAAACTAACTGAGCTTTTGTTGTAGACGGAAGCATGCCCGTGACATTAGATAAATTGCGCGAAGAGACAAATTGTGACGTAGTTTTAAGGGTAGTAAAAGACTTTATTTTGAATGGTTGGGCACCGAAGGTAAACGATATACGGATAAAACCGTACTTCTTGTGTAGATCACAATTATCCTATGAGAATGGTTGTGTCATGAGAGGCCACAAAGTGGTTATTCCTTCGAGCTTATATTAGGTCTTTACCTATGAAATTGCCGTTCTGCAGTACTGGCCATTTCAAATCAAAATAATTTTTGTTTGGCTAAGAATTCTAATTTCAAATTAATTTTATTTTAAAAACATGGATTTTTTTTTCTAAAAGTAGTCATTTCTTTATTGATTAGTGTTACATTTTCATCGCATTTCAATCTTTTTCGTCATCATGGATACGTTAAAAATTCGAGTAATTATGGAATATGAGTACCGTCGTGGCAGCAACGCGGCACAAGCGGCACGCAACATCAACGACGTTTACGGAGCTAACACTACAAACCAACGCACCACCTGTTATTGGTTTGCTCGCTTCCGTTCTGGAAATTTCGACCTGAAAAATGAACCTCGCGGTCGTCCGAAGACTTTGGTCGACAATGACGAATTAAAGGCGATTGTGGAAGCTGATGATACACAATCTACGGCTGAATTAGCAGCAGCTTTCGACGTTAGCGTCAAAACAATATTGGTCCATTTGCGTCAAATTGGCAAGGTAAAAAAGCTTGACAAATGGGTGCCCCACGAACTCAATGATCGCCAGCGCGAAGTACGCGTCGAGACGTGCCTTGCACTGCTCAACAGACACACAAATGAAGGAATTTTGAACCGCGTTGTTACCTGCGATGAAAAATGGATTCTGTTTGATAACCGTAAGCGCTCAGCAAGTTGGTTGGATCCTGGTTCAGCACCTAAACAATGCCCTAAACGAAAACTTACCCCTAGAAAAGTGATGGTCACTGTTTGGTGGTCTAGCGCCGGTGTGATTCATCACAGCTTCTTACCAAACGGGGTGAGCATTACTGCAGATGTGTACTGTGAAGAACTGAACACAATGATGGAGAAGCTGGCGCATCTCCAACCAGCATTGGTCAATCGCTCGTCTCCGCTGCTCCTGCACGACAACGCGCGACCTCATACTGCACAGCAGACGGTCTCCAAGTTGCAAGAACTGGGGTTGGAAGCTCTCCGTCATCCGCCCTACTCACCAGACCTTGCGCCTACAGACTACTACTTTTTCCAGAATTTGGATAACTTCTTGGCGGGAAAAAAATTTAATACCCGAGAGGCAGTACAAAATGCCTTTGAAGAATTTGTTGCCTCCCGTCCAGCTGATTTCTTTAAGAAGGGCATCAATAAACTGCCACTGCGATGGCAAAGATGCATTGATTGCATGGGTGATTACTTCGATTAATACAAATAAAAAATTCATGAAAAAAAATCGTTTAAATTTTTTCATACAAAACGGCAATTTCATAGGTAAAGACCTATTATAAAATCATTCTTAAAGAATTACATTCATCCCATTTAGGCATAGTAAAAGCTAAGGCCGAAGCGCGATCAAGATTTTGGTTCCTGGGAATTGACCAGGCTATAGAAACAAGCATAGGTTCATGTGATGTATGTATTTAGTTGCGCCCCTCACCGCCGCGCGCGCCGCCGTCTCGCTGGGAATTTCCACTTTGTCCCTTCTACAGAATACACATAGACTTCCTAGGTCCGATTAAAGGTTGCGTTTATTTGGTAGCGGTAGATGCACATACCAAATGGGTAGAAGTTTACCACATGAACACGGCTACTTCCTCGAATGCCGTGATTGAGAAGCTGTGTGATTTTATGTGAAGGTTCGGAGTTCCGAAAACAATAGTAAGTGATAATGGCACAGCTTTCTGTTCGCGGGAATTTGAACTATTTTGCGCGGCAAACGGGATTTCGCATATGACGTCACCAGTCTATCACCCACCTAGTAACGGCCAGGCCGAAAGTTTTGTTAAGGTAATTAAAAAGGGAATAAAGTCTAGTATTATGTCGACTCATAGCGCGAAAGGAACATCGGTGAAATTACTAAAATACCTTATGGATTATCGTAATTCAGTTCACTCTGCTACTGGGTTGTCCCCTGCGCAATTGGTGTTTGGTCATAAGTTAAGGTCGCGATTAGATCTGATGGATCCAAAGTCAACGGCACCCTTGTCACAGTCTGTATCTAACGTTGTAAAAAAACAACAGTGTATACAAACTAAGCAACAAGGACTAAGTAAAACGATTTTTTTTGAAAAAAACTATTTTTTGTTATACAAAAAGTTTGTTAATAAAGCCAGTTATACATGGTGTAAGGGCGTCATACTTAAAAGAATAGGAAAAGTATTGTATCTAGTAAAAGACAATCATATTTCAGAATGTTACAAAAGGCATATAAATCAGCTGATGCTTTATAAAGGAACAAGTAACAACAAAGAGGATAATGTACAATATTCGAAAGTGGACTTACCTGGGTCATCTTGTTCCCCGGCACCGCAACCGTCACCGCAAGCCTCGCCGTCCTCGTCGACTCCGTCATCACCGTCACCTTCCCCGTCACTAGCTGTTCCTGAAACGCACATACTCCAGCCGGAACCTCACTTACCAGATCCCTTGCCGGGTAGTTCAGCCAGAGGGAGAAGAGCAGAATTATGCGCACGAAGTAATTCTTCGTCACCGAGAGTGGACGAGTCTGAGAAGGACCCACAACAGGTCCATGGTGATGAACAACATGCTGGTACGGTCGATGTAGATGTCGAAAGAACAGAGAGACATTCGAACTCCGAAGATGTTGGTCACAAAGCAGGGACTGAACTCGATACCCAGACCACACGACACGATGAGTCAATAATTATTACGCCAAAGAGGTCGTTACGTAATCGCCCCGTTATTTGTTATAAAAAGTACTTTTAAGTACTTTGTGCTTTTTTATGTAGTATTAGAGTATATTATGTTATGGATACCTACTAAGGATGTTAATTTGTATTCGGTGTTTTTGGACTAGAGGGAGGAATTGTTATGTATGTGTGCAAGGCGCGCTCCCCCTCCGCGCCATCTATGGCATCTGTGAGTCCAACTCTCAAATAAAGCAGTGCGTTGCTAGCTAGCGAGTGTTTCAGTTGTGCACCCCTTTCCCCGCACCCGCGAACCTAACACTTAGTTCTTGAACGTGACTTAGAAGTTTATAATAAAAGCGTCTACATTGGCATCTAAACGAACCACCTATTTTCTTGAGCGTGTTTTAAGTACAATAGCGTTTGTTTCTAATATTTATGCTATGACTTAGTTTACATTAATCTCCTTAACTTTTTTCTCTCAGAGAGTGTCTCGGACTTGATTTATAAATTAATCGAACAGTCCTTTTCTGCAAAATAATTATAGTCTGCATGTCAATGGCATTTTCCTACAACAGAATACCGTACGACATTACATTGTGAAAGTAGCTAAAGTATACTAAATGGGCTGTCTCTATGTCAGTTAAATTACGAATTTTATTATCAGCGCATGCTGCGGAGCTTTGCTTTTTTGATAATAAATTTGTCTATGTATGTGGGCCCCACTGAATTCACTGTTTAGCATCCTAAGTTAAGCCCAATAAGACTGCTTATTATTTTTTTTTGGTGGGAAGTCATCAAATGACCTCCCTCTCTCTGGGTGGAGCTGAAGGGCGTGTCAGACTCTTACTGACTAAAACCCACCCGTGTTCCAGCTGCCTGTGTACCAGGGCCACGTTAACTCTTTCGAACAATCCGTGACCCCGACAGGCATCGGCCCTATCGGACCCCGTCAATTATGCTGACATCTCTTTGAGGCGCCCGTGGAACACAACGCGCCGTCGACCTCGGCCTGGTCCTTACCGGACGGCGAGCTGCCCATTGCTCGCCGTCCGCAGGCCCGCGCCTACGGTGGCCGGGAGACGGCTATCGACTCCCGACGCCCAGGGTGTCTCCTCCTGCGGCGACTAGGGGCGTGAGGGCGCAATGATTGCCTCTCCTTCACGCGCTCCGCCTCCTCCTTCGCGAGCATTACTGCTTCGTAGAAGGAGGTGGCTGCTTCCCATTCCCTCTCGCCCTGTACCATGGCCTGAACCAGGGCCGGACGCGAGAGATCGCCGCCGCCGCTCGCCGCCACGAGGACACAGCGATGCTCTGCCCAAGCCGGCCAGACCTCCACCGTATGCTCCACCGTGTCCTCCGGTCACGGAAACAGGAACCTCCCGAAAGAGCTATGTCTGGTGAGGACCTGCGTCAGGCGGAAGGTGAGGACGACGTGGCGCCTCTCAAGCCACTCCTCAAAGAGGGGACTTACCGCCGCAATTGTGGCGTGCCCAGCGCTGGGTTGCGACAGTCGCACTCTCCTTGCCGCCATGAGATCCCGCCGGAGCTCTGTCCGCTGTGCCGCGATTTCTCGTGGCAGCGGAGTAACACCCCGGCGTTTCGCCGCCTCGCGCTACTCCCAAATGTGCGCGAGGACTTTTGCCTCCAGATCCCATGGCGGCAATCCAGCAAGGAGGCTCGCCGCCTCGCAGGAGACCGTGCGGTATCCCCGGACCAGCCGGATGGCCATGACCCTTTGGGACGCGTTCAACCGGCGTGCTGGTCGGAGCCTCAATGAACGCGCCCACACCGGTGCCCCGTAAAGGGCCATGGACCGCACGACCCCCGCGTAAAGCCTCCGGTAGGAGGCGTTTGGACCCCCTAGATTGGGCAGGAGCCGCTTCAAGGCAGCCCTGGCCCGGTCCAGTCTGGGAGCCAAACGTCGGAAATGCTCGACAAAGTTCCACCGGCTGTCGAGGTCGAGTCCCAGGTACTTCATCGTCGACTCGACGCTGATGTGAACCCCTCCCGCCATTATTTGGGAACCGGAGAGTGGCGCGTTCCGTGGACCATGAAAACACATGGCCTCCGACTTGTGCAGGGCCACCTCGAGTCCCAATTGCCGGATCCTCTCAATGACTGTCGCAACCCCGCGTGTCATTATTTCGGCTGCCGCCTGGTGCGACCGCTCCTGCGCCAGGACCAGCGTGTCGTCAGCGTAACAAACGGTGCTGACGTCGCTAGGGAGGTCGGCGCGCAGCACCTAGTCGTACCCGATGTCCCACAGATGCGGCCCCAGGACCGATCCCTGTGGGACACCGCACGACAACTCTCGCCGGTTCCATTCTCCCTGGTGACTGGGGTCGATGACGGCCCTGTCCGTCAGATAGGCCTCGACTATGCGACAGAGGTAGGTCGGCATCTGGTGATACCACCCGGTAGAGCACCCCCTGCGTCCACCGTAGAGCACCCCCTGCGGAAACCAAACTGGCTCTCCGCCAAATCTGGCCCCACCCGCACCAGCCGCCCGACGAGGCGGTCTGCAATGACTCTTTCAAAGAGCTTGCCCACCTCGTCGAGCAACACGGTGGGCCATTAAGCGGACGGAGAGTCCGCAGGGCGCCCCGTCTTCTTAATGAGGACCAGTTTCCCCGTCTTCCAACGAAGTGGGAACTGGCCCCCTTCCAAGCATGCGCTTAGGAGCCATCTAAGTCGAGGCCCGAGAGCCTCCAAGGCCAGGACCCAGGCTTTTCCAGGTAGGCCATCGGGTCCTGGGGCGGTATTTTTGGCACTCAGCCTACGTACCGCCACTCTCAACTCTACCTCGGTCACCTCAGGAGCATCGTCGTCGTCGTCGGTTATGTGGTTCACAGTGGGCACCGCAGGAGGCGGAGCCATGGGCGGGGGAGTGTGCTCCCCTTGCGAAAGGAACAGAGCGCTCACCACGCCCTCCACGAGCTAAAGCCGGAGACTCTGCGTTAGGGGGGGAGCCCATGGGCGGAGTTTCTCCCGCACCATTTTGTATGGGTCTCCAAGGGTCCCTGTTCAGAGTCCCCAGTGACTCCTCATGGGCCAGTCCCCTGGCCCGCAGTATCTTCGCTCGGAGGGCGGTCTTCGCCGCTCTGTAACCCTCGTACAGCTCCGCCTGAATGGCTTCCGTATCCGGAGGGCGGATACGGAGCCTGCGGTGCCTGGTGTACATGCGTCGCGCAGCAACGCACGCCTCGCGCAGAGACCTTAGCTCCGGCGACCACCAGTACACCTAGCACGAGGCGCGTCCAGGGTGGATCCGGGGCATTGCCACGTCACACATTTCGGACATGGCCTCCCGGAACCACTCCGCCTCGTCGTTAATATCAGAAGGCCTGTCCGGTGATGACACCCAGGCCTGCACGATCGAGGCTTCCAGGAGGAGCTCCCGGTCCAGCCGCTTCAGCGCCCACCGCGGAACACTCGGGGCCTGTCGGACCAGCGCGCTCGAGGTCTGGGCGGAGACGTCAAACCGGATGTACCGGTGGTCGGATTACGTCTCCAACCCCTCCATGACGCGCCAGTCAATGACACGCGGCGACAGAGTGGGGCTGGCGAACGAGATGTCCACCACTGACTCACCCCGCATCCGCACACACGTGGGGACAGAACCCCGGTTTAGGACGACCAGGCCTGGCTCCAGAGTCCAGTCCTCCATCATCCTGCCCCGCGCGTCAGTATACCGGGAACCCCAAGCCGTGTTTTTGGCATTGAAGTCCCCGAGCACGAGCACGGGGAGGGAATAGTACCCGACGACGCCGATTCTCAACTCCGCAAGGGAGTTGTGGAACTCGTCGAGAGTTCCGTTTGGGGAAAATTACACCCCTACGACAACAATCTCCCCGAACCGTGCTGCCACGCAACCCCGTCCCCTCTTAACTGCCTTCAGCGATGCGGTACCGGCGGCGGCCGACGAAATTAGGGTCACTGAGCCGCTCAGATCCTCCACCCAGTCATCCCTGGGTGGGACAAAGTACGGCTCAGCGACCACGGCGATATTAATCGACCACTGCGCCATGCTCTGGAGCTACAGATCCTGAGCGGCGACGCAGTGGTTGATATTCGACTGGAGGAGGCGTAATGGGGCCATTATTGGCACTCCATTTCAGCCCCCTCCCGAGGCCCTTGTGAGGGCCCTGCCGCGGTTTCAGCGGTGGTGACGACGGTGGAGGCAGCAGCGGTGGTGGCAGTGGCGGCGGGTGCGGCGGTGACGGCGGTTGCGGAGGGCTTACCCCTGCCCCTGGCCTTGGCGGGTGGGGCGCAAGCCTTACTCCGTGCGGCGTGGCATTGCACGAGCCGGCCTTGTGCCCGGGCTGATCGCTGCGGTCCACCTCTGAGGTGCATTGCACTCCCACGTGGTTGCCCGCCTGGCAGCGGAAGCACCTCAGAGGTCTGGGTTCCAGCAGTTTCACCTGCGCGGAAACCCAGCCCACCAGCATCCTTTGGCCCTCCCCGGCAAGTTTCCGGGCCGCCGACACGGGGCGGCTCACCATAACGGCTCGCATCCCCGTGTGGTCAGGACGAATGGTGCCCGCCCTCACCTGCTCGGCAGAGCAACCCCCAGTCCTGACGACTGCGGCCACTACCTCAGCCTCCGTCACACAGTCGTCCAGGCCCAGGATGCGCATGTCAATGCACTTGGAGGGCCTGGAGACTCGGGCCTCGTCCGCATTTAGGGACGCCCTAAGCCTTTCGGCCAGAGCGGCAGCGGTCGGGCCGCTGGCCGTACCAGGAACCTCCAGCATCCGGGCCCCAATCGCAGTGATCCTCACCCGGATGCCATTGGCGACGCCTAACTCCTCTAGGTTCACGGCCGCCCTAGCCTTGGCGAGCACGTCGCGGTAGGACACGCCCTTCTTCTCCGCTTCCGGCTGTAGTGTGATCACTACAGCTGCAGATTTCGGGGCGCGGAGCCTAGCCGCGATGCTTCGCTCCTTGCGCCGCTGCCGCCTCTCTTTACGTTTGGCCGCCCTTGCTGCCTTACCCGCCTTCTTCCTTGCCCCAGCCACTTGCCATTCGGCATCGGACGGAGGACAATTAGGAGGTGGAGGGGGCGGCTGCCTCGCCGCCAGGGCTGGGGCTCTCGCCGCCTGCGCAGCCACCCCGCCCTTCTTGGTCTTGGGTGGTGCCGACTTCGCTGGGTGCGGCCCCACGGGTTTTGACACGGACCCGCTTTTAGTCCGCTCTGCTGATCCTGACTTGGCCGCAGCGGCATTAAAATAGACCTGTCGGCTCGCCGCTAGCGGGGGGCGCAGGACAATGGCCTCCAGAGCGGAAAACCGGCTCTAAAAGGCAGCAAGCTCCCGCCGCACCAGGGTCAGAACCCGGTCCTCAGCAGGTTCCGGCACCGGCCGGCCTTGCCCATGTTGCACCCCCTCCTGTGGCACTTCCCGGGGGCCGGCTGCCTGAAGGCCAGCAAGGTCGGCTCGGAGCTCCTCGTTCTCCTTTCGGAGAAGCTCCATGGCGGCTGTCAAGCGGCTGACCTCCGCCCGCATCTCAGACATCCCGTCCAATGGAGGCGGGAATTGAATGGCCTCCACTGCCTCCATAATGGAAGCCGCGGCAGCGGGTATGGCCTTGTCTTTAGAGGACTGAATCCTCTTCAAGGCCACACCCTTTAGCGCAGCTACCACGGCCACCTCCAGCCTGGCCAGTTGCTCCGACTTGGAGCCGCCAGCGGCGTCCGGCTCACCGCCTGACGACTCCGAGTGGGCCGCCCTGCGACTGGTCACTCCGCGATGGTGCCCCTCCGTGTCGAGCTCTTCGGCGGGCTGAGACGGCTCGTCTGGGCTGGTGAGGCCTCTGCCCGCACCCCTATCCCAAACTCCACTCCGCCGACTGGTCTTCCCGATTTTTTGGGTGGAGCTCCTCCCACCATCAGAGGATGACCCCTGGCCATCCCCTGGTTTGGGGCGCTTCTGGAAGCGCCTTTGGTTCTTCGCAGAAGCCCCCACCACTACGCACTCCGGGCTCTTGAAAAAGCCCTTCGTGCCAGATGCGGCGTCGGACCCCGACTCCGCGTCACTCCCCTCCTCTTCGCTGCTATTTTTTAGGTTCAATTTTTCCATATTGTTCCCACGAGTATGGGGGATCTAAAATGTCCATTCTAGATTCACCCCCTGTCCCTAGGCAAGTGTTAATTTGTAACCCAACCAGAGGGTCCACTGGTACTCTGCTGGGGGTGTGCTAGCGACTGATGCGCCACCTACAACTACAAAGTTGTAGATGACACTACTCCTCAGCCATTCATATCCTCGCCACGCACCATAACTTGATACTAGAGGATTTTTTATAGAGGTTATCTTCCTCGCGGCCCGGGCAGTTAAGCCAAGACCCTCGACCCCCGTCAAAAGTCAGAGACATAACCTTGACAATCTTCGGGGCTATGAGACTAACGGTGGCAGAAGGAGAAGACTCCTTCCTGCCTGCCCGGCGGCAGAGTTAGTGTACACCGAGCCCGCTCTTACTCCGCCACTGTGCGTCTCTGCTTAAACAGAGAGACACACGTTGGAGCGTTCCTCCGACAGGATATTAGCGTATGGGCAAATAGACCCATTAGGCACACAGTACCTAATGGGGAGTCATTGCCCGCACCCCAGGGTGCACCGTCCCGGAGACTGGCCTTGCCCCAGACGCATTGTCTAATGTGTTTAAATAATAAGTAATACATAAGTCAATATTTGTCATTAGCTTGGTACCGCTATTGGATAACAGATGGCGTTGTGCAGTAACGTCACTTTTGTGAATCGCGGTGTTAAGATTCTCCGGCAAAACATGACCACCGCAGTACTTATGTAATAAATTGTCTTATTCTGGACACCCTTGTTTTATTTCTCGGCGAGATATTTTTGGGACGTTGTACAAGTGGTCCTTCGGAACCGGAAGAAGGATTGGTGTGCATTGTCATTGTTGTAGTGGAGTCAGGTTGAATAGTCAACCTGCTGCGAGTGTGACGTCAGCGCGCCCAGTGGGTAGCAGTATCGGCGGATCGTACAAGGTTCAGCGTATATGTACAAGTGGTACACAACGGTCAGCGCTGGTGCTACCAAACAGTTCGTGTTGGCGTGAGCAGCAGCTGCGGTGCGGGGAAGAAAATCCCGCATATCATTACGACGAGCTACGTAAAAGTGAGTGACAGTGAAGTAATGTGATACGAAGATAAACTGTGAGTACTTTAAAATATAAAAGTGACTAAATTAATACATTGAGACTTAACCAATAAAGGCAAATTTAGACCTTATTAACTTAGACAATTTTAATTAACAATTTGACCTTTAACATGTGCATGGACTTAGAATAATTTCAATAAAAAGTGAACTACGGGGAACCTATGCCCGATTTTGCAGTTTAAGTTCAAAGACTTGTGAATTTTTAAGTGAAGTTAACACAGCGTTCCAGAACAGTTTATTTAAAAGACTTTAACTATTATTCAATATGGAAGCTTTAAGTAATTTACAGTTTAATTTGTATTCTACTATTAGTAAGGCAAGGTCCAACTTTAAGAAGTCACCTAAGGAACGAGTAACTAGTTCATACATAGAAACTAGATTAGAAAATTTAGAAGCTAACTGGTCAGCGTTTTCTGAAACTCATATAAAAATTGTATCATCGGTTAAGTCTATTGAATTCGAAAAATCGTATTATAACATAAAAAATGTATATGAGACAACGGAAAAACTATTTACTGATTATAAAGCAGAGTTGAGGGAAACATTGAAGAAAATTGTATGTTCGGATAGTTTAAGTAAAGTACCTGAATCTTCTGCGAAGGGTTCGAAAGAAATATGTTCTGTAAAATTGCCAAAGATTGAGTTGCCTATGTTTACCGGAAGTTATTCTGAGTGGATTAGTTTTAGAGATTTATTTAAATCCTTAATACACAACAATGGCCTACTAGACGATATTCAGAAACTGCATTATTTGAAATCACATTTGTCTGGAGAAGCTGAAGGTCTTTTACGGCACATTCCTATAACTAGTAGTAATTATGCAACCTGTTGGACAAAATTAGGGGATCGATATGATAATAAAAAATATTTAGCGAATTGTTTACTTAAACGTTTTATGAGTCAAAAGAATATTGTAACGGAATCATCCAGCGCAGTTAAGGAGTTATTAAATACTTCTAACGAATGTTTACATGCTTTGGAAAATTTTGGCATAATGGTTGAGCATTGGGATATTATAGTTATTTATGTATTGAGTTTAAAACTAGACACTGAGTCACGTAAACAATGGGAAATGAAAATTAGTGATTGTTCAGACGACTTGCCTACAATGAATCAGTTCAAATCATTCCTTGAACAAAGATTTCGGTCTTTGGAATTTTTAGACAACAAAGGTCAACGTCATCAGTCCAATCGTAACGTGCCAGTCAAATCGCTCCATGCGTCAACTGCTTTGTGTATTTGCTGTCAAGATAACCACAAGCTTGCTAATTGTAAAAAGTTCGCCGGTCTCGATATGGATAAGCGTCGTAATTTTGTCCAATCAAATGGTTTATGCTACAATTGTCTAGGGGCAAATCACTCCGTATATGCATGCCGCCAGTCCACCAGGTGTCATATATGTAAAAAGAAGCATCATAGTCTTCTTCATCTCAAAAATGTCTCCAAATCAGTTGGTGATAGTAACAAAACTGATCAAGTTGTAGACAGCAGCGTTTCTGCTGATACCACTACACCCCAGAGTAATTCCACTAATGTTGTAAGTTGTTTTGCTAATAGTCATAGCCAAATATTATTGGCCACTGCACTAATTGAAGCAGAATCAAAGAGCGGTACTGCTATAGTATTAAGATCCCTGTTAGACCAGGGGTCTCAGGCTTCCTTTGTGACGGAGTCCGCAGTCCAGCTCTTAGGTCTCAAAAGAATACCAACTAAAGGTTCAATATCAGGTGTAGGCGGTGATCAAGGCCATTCAAAGATTTCATTAAATTCGATGGTTCTCATAAAAATTAAATCACGCGTCGACCCTAGTTTTATTATCACTGTTAAAGCTTATGTTTTAAAGAAACTAACGACTATTTTACCAGAAAGGAAGGTTGTGGCAAATGTTTTGAACACAATCTCGTCTTTGGCTTTAGCAGATCCTTCGTTCGATACTCCGAACAAGATTGATTTGCTTTTAGGTGCCGAAATTTATGGTCAGATTTTGTTAGAAGGTTTAATCAGAGGTCCATGTGGTCGGCTCATCGCACAAGATACTAGACTAGGATGGATCTTGTCTGGTCAAGTAGGTGAAATCAACCAAAGCGAGACATGCCACAATACCGTAATCACATTGCATTCTACTCATACAGATGAGAATACACTCCTTAAAAAAATCTGGGAACTAGCAGCTGAGCCCAAGGGAGATTATAATAAGGTTTATTTGACCCCAGAAGAACAGAAGTGCGAAGATATATTTAAGGCCACGACTAAACAAGACGAATCTGGTCGCTATATTGTACATATGCCTTTCAGGTCAAGTGATCCAGCTTGTAAATATGGTGGATCGAAAGACATTGCTCTTAAACGATTTTTAACCTTAGAAAAGCGATTTCTAAGGAATCCCGAGTTCAAGGCTCAGTATTCAGCTGTTATAAATGAGTATATAGCTCTTAATCATATGGATATAGTACAAGATAGGGAAAATGAAGGTTCTGTGTACTTACCTCATCATGCCGTCATTCGTAACGAAAAAAGTACAACGAAGTTGCGCATCGTATTTGATGCATCATGTGTAGGTAGCAACGGAGTATCTCTTAATCACGATTTAATGGTGGGGCCTCCTCTACAACCTGAGCTTCGTCATATTATCATGCGTTGGCGTTGTGAACCTGTCTGTCTGGTAGCGGACATCGTCAAGATGTACAGACAGATTAAAGTATGCGATAATCACACAGATTTTCAGCGTATATTATGGCGTGAAAATCCTGATGACGAAATTCAGGTGTTACGTCATTTGCGAGTGACGTTCGGAACATCATCGGCGCCTTACCTAGCAGTAAGAGCATTGCAGCAGTTAGCTCAGGATGAAGGTGCTCAATTTCCTTTAGCAAAAAACCGTGTTGTATCCGACTTCTATATGGATGACCTAATGACGGGATGTCAAACCATAGAGGAAGGAGTAGAAATATATAAGCAGACATCGGAGTTGCTTAAACGTGGAGGTTTCCAGCTCCAAAAGTGGGCTAGTAACAACAAAGAATTATTAAGATTGATTGAAGACGGTGAACAAATATCACAAACACAAGGGAACATGGAACTAAAATCAGATGCACTTTCAAAAATATTAGGTTTAACGTGGGACAAAGACAATGACGAGTTCGTTTACACTATTCAGCTTAATGATCTGGATTTTCCAGTGACAAAGCGTAAGGTTATTTCGGACATAGCGCGACTATTCGATCTCCTTGGGTGGTTAGCACCGACAATCATCACTGCGAAGGTGTTTATTCAACGAATATGGATGACTGGGATCGAATGGGACGCAGAACTACCTGCACCGTTGCTGACAGAGTGGCTTGACTTCCGGAAGAACCTTTGCAACCTTATTAAGTTTCGGTTGCCTCGTTGGATCAACTCTAACAAGGACAACAAGATTCTAGAATTGCATGGCTTTTCAGATGCGTCCAATGTAGCATACGCCGCGGTAGTATACGTCCGCATCATTGATAGAGATGGACATATTCACACAACCTTGGTGACTTCAAAAACCAAGGTTGCTCCTGTCAAGCAGGTATCAATCCCGCGGCTAGAGCTTTGTGGAGCTGTCTTACTAGCAAAGCTTCTTCAGGAAGTCGCTTCAACTCTAGAAGTTCCCAAACAGCACTTATATGCGTGGACCGACTCATCCGTCGTATTAGCGTGGTTAAGCAGCCACCCTAGTCACTGGAAAACGTTTATCGCGAATCGTGTCTCCGAAATCAGCGCCCTCGAAAACCATGAAAATGATACCCATGATGAAAATTTTGCAAATTTTTTCGGCGCCATCTTCAATTTTGATTTTGATTTTTGACCCTAGTTTTGTCATCAGCGCCCTCGAAAACCATGATATTTTCATGGTTTTCGAGGGCGCTGATGACAAAACTAGGGTCAAAAATCAAAATCAAAATTGAAGATGGCGCCGAAAAAATTTGCAAAATTTTCATCATGGGTATCATTTTCATGGTTTTCGAGGGCGCTGATAACAAAACTGGGATCAAAATGAAAATTCAAGATGGCGCCACCAAAAATTTGCAAATTTTTCGTCATGGGTGTCGTTTTCATGGTTTTCGAGGTCGCTGATTACAAAACTGGGGTCAAAATCTAAATTCTAGATGGCGCCAACAAAAATTTGCAAATTTTTCGTCATGTGTGTCGTTTTCATGGTTTTCGAGGATGCTAAAACCGATAGTGAAGTCAAAATGTAAATGTTTGTACGTAGTTTCCGTACTGTCCATATTTGTGACATTGCCTCGTCATGTTTGAGCTCGTTAGATTTCTCTTGACAAGTACAAGTACAGTAGTTGATCTTGATAATGTCCAGGGTCTGATGATGAAGCCATAGGAACTCTTTAACTATACAACATAACCTCGTCTTATTTGCGCTTGTTAGATTTGTCTTGATGAGTAATATAGATCTAGATGGTGTCCAGGATCTCATGATGAAGCCTGAAGGTAGCAAGCGCATAAATTATTCGCTTCGCCGTTCTTATGCAGGCCGTTGTGCTGCTAGGGTCATCTCTTTCATTACGGGAACCCTTCATAAAACGACACACAAAGTTGTTTTTGGAACAAAACGTATCAAAATTATTTCAAAATTTGAGACAATTCGTAACCTTAAAGTGCAACAGGCTAAATTAAGCAAACCCACATTTAAAAAACGACAGATTCTCGTATCGAAAGACGCTCACTATGGAGAATATTCCCAGCAACCTGACATGAGTCCAGATATGTTTGATGATGCAAAAGCTGCCTTGTTGAATGATTTGAGGTTGTCTTCTGCTGAGCGAAAGGAGCTTGAAAGATCGACTATTTTGCAAAGACAGCGTGGAGTGGCTGAGTAGGAGGAGAAAATTAGTTTCCTCTTCATTATTTAGCGAAATTTGTAAAAAACGAGAAAGTACAAGTTGTGCTCTGCCTAACCCTTCGGGGAATACAGGCGTGATGTTATGTTATTTGTGTGTCATGTGTTACACTTTTAAATCTATGATATCTTCTAAGATATTCATTTTAATAATATGCTGTAAAGGGCAATTTTGATCTACATTAAATGCACAACGTATTTAACGTATTTAATTGGATGAGGAATCATACTGTATCGTTTAAAATAGCTTCGTGAATAACCCATATTTTTTTAGTAACATGAAAATGATAAAAATGGTTACTGTGGGTTATCCTTATGAGATAGATATATACCATCGCGGACTTTTCTGTAGACCTTTATAAGATATACAATTCCGTAGTACATTATTTTGATCTATCTCGTAAGATTTAGCCAGCGTTAGCAATGTAAGCGCCCAAAAATATGTTTTTTATGATAACATAAAATACAAATCTCTGAAATTATCGGCATTCCTCTGCTATAATATGCATGTATTATACATATAAACCTTCCGGAAAAAAATCTCTAAATGACAGTGAAAACAGTATCAAAATCCGTTGCGTAATTTAGAAGGAGTAAGCGAAGAAAACAGCGAGTTTGCTTTACTATTTAGAGATAGAGATTGTGTTACGATTAGAACCACTATGTACACATAGATGTTTGCGTGAGCGGGGCGAGCGAGTCTATCGCTGTGTGAGTAGCGCTTCAATACCTAATTTTCTCTTGCGCCCGCGCCGTAATGGGCCCTTAAACAAAGGTATTAATTTACAATTTTTCATTAGACTACGGGTATATTCGATACGGCTGTTGTCGATCAATGAAGATTTGTATAATTTAAGGTGTTACTTCTAGATGGAAAATTGGAAACTACCAATGTTCTTCTTTCAATAATCGGTTTACTTGGAACCCCGGTCATCACAAGGGTTACTAATATTCCTGGTTACGTTTCCAGTTAAAATATTAATATGCTTGTGCTAAGGTACGTCCACGACAACAAGGGCAAGAAAACCTATCTCATAATTGCTTTATCAGTTTTGACAATAATTCCCAGTAAATCAACTCTCAACTTACCTCAAATCAAAGCATTTATTTCAAATAAACCAATCACAGGCACTTTTGAATTGTCAAGGGGTCGGTCAGTCAGAAAGATGAAGGGAGTTGCCCATTCCAAAGCGTAGTAGGTACCTATGGAGAAGAACGGGCAAGAAACTCCATGGACCCTCTTTTAAATCAAAATATGGTTACAACATATTGGTTACATCATTCATGTTGAAATTATGCATGTGAGAACAATGTAGAACGTTAAAAGCGTCCGTAATAAAAAGACAAAAACAATTCAAATATTAAATTAAAATTGAAAGGTTGTCTAACTGGCACATAGACAAATAGACCATGTCATTTATGACGTGCAAGTGAAATTGAAACTTAGGACGGTAAAGCAATTACCAGGTCGACTATACATACGTTGGACTAATGCTGCATTCCATTGGCGGTTCGCACCCTTTAGGTTCAGAACCCAAAAAAGTATGAAAAATCTCTCTCTAAATGCAGATATAGGCATATTTTTTCCAGTACTTTGCACCTTCAATGTTAAGACGACGAAACGGAATCTCAGCTCGAATTGATTTTACAAACTTCTCGACTTCGGATCAAGTCGACCGCAAGTTTTAACGTGTGTATTGTGCAAGTGTGATTGGTAATCAAACTTGTTTGCAAGTTAGGATCTGTCATCAAATGTGGTGTGAATATTAACTTGGGACGAATAGTTTCGAGCCTGTTAAACGAGATATTGGCGTGATTTTGGGTGTCGGGATTAAGCGTCTAAATTGTATGTTATCTACTAATGGCTAGATGAATTACCAGGATCCTTCGCCTTACTGCTATGTTTCAAGTTTTGATAACTTAAGCCCTAACTTTAAACAGACCTTTATTCGTTCATTTTGACACTCTCGTAACATTAACGCATAGGGTATCAGGGCATTTTTGCGGTATTGAGAATTTATATACATTAGCCTTCAGGTTAATGTACGTACCTATAAATTCTCAATATCGAAACTGAAACTGGAATCTATTCCAGTTTCACTGTTGATCACTCGAAGTGGCACCCCAAGACCCTGTTCTCTTTGTACCGTATCATCAGATACTGCCACTGTCTGCAGACTAGCCGACCATCCGGTTTAGGGCATCATCAGTACGCGCTGGTTGGTCCAGTTGACTCAGGAGTGTGATGATCCGTTGATAAAAGAAATACCTAATGTCACATGATTTCTATGTCAAAGAGGTTGTTGTGACGAGTCCGCACTTTTGGAAATATACATACATACATACTTAAACTCACGCCTTCTTCCCATAGGGGTAGGCAGAAACTACGGAACGCCATCGCCACCGGCTACGATCCTTACATACTCTTTTTGCCTCGTTTACGTTCATACATCTGGTCTGGTCTGGTGGTCTGGTTCTGGTCTGGTGGATCTGGTCTGGTCTGGTTTAGAAACATTATATCAGGAAATTGGAAACAGCTTGCCTATGGCCGCATCCTATTTAAAAGCGATCGTCGCGCGAACACGCGACTGTCGCGTTCATATCTCACTTTTTGTTCGATGAACTTAAACGCATGTTCGCGTCGACAGAGTGCGCTTTCCGGTTTTACGAACAAAAATTGAGATATGAACGTGATGATTGCGTATTCGCTTGACGGTCGCTTTTTAATAGAACGCGAGATAAGCTTAGAAATATCAAAATAAATAATAAAATAAATAATGATAATAATAGGTGATAGAATTTCAGTGCGATGACTATTATATTAATGTTGATATTAATTTTCATCAGGCAAGCTCAGCAGCTTTCCAAATCAATGCCAGTGAACTCAAAGACTCTATTATAAATTTCTCCAATATCTGAATCTTTTTATGTACTGTGAAATATGCCAACTTTGTCAATCAAGGTATCTTTGCCCTAAAAGAAATTTATAAACAAATCCGCTAGATTTGCTTATAAATTGATTTTACTCGCATTTGACTCATAAATTTGAAAACACACGTGCTCCGTTCGACTTTGAAAACCTTCGGATAAACCTGAAACCAACACATGCTTACAATAGCAGCTATCCTTTATCATTACATGGGTAACGAAAGGTAAATGAACGATAAAACATTGATATAATCTATCAAGCGACTTCATGTGCGTCGTCGGTAAAGTTATCGTTCAACTAGCTTCTGCCCGCGATAGTCCGCGTGAAATTTCTTGTATGAACATTAAATAGGTATATCCTATGACATTCGGCAAAACTGTTTCAACGCTGGCTATCGCTGAAAACCAGCTCTGCCTTGCATAGGGTCGTAGCACGAGGCAGCTGAGCGATTGCCGTTTTACGTGGATGTGACGCATACTTTCTCCCAACTCGTTCCTTTTTTGTATTCGTGTGTTTTTTTCTGCGTCATGATTACCGTAAATAAACGTATTTTGTTTCCTTTTTTCTTTCTAGCTTCCCAATAGTCAAAGAATTATCGGAATCGGATCAGTAGTTTCGAAGATTATCCCTACACACAAACTCGTAAATATTTGCTCTTTAAAGAGCAAATATTTATAGACTATATTATTATATATATATATACATATATATAATATTAGTATAGACTAGCTTTTGCCCGCGGCTTCGCCCTCGTGGATGTCGGAAAATATCCCACGGGAACGTACTACCGACATTAAAAGTATAGGTACCTACTAGGGGAATAATTCCATAATACATTATTTATATGTAACTTTATTTGGTTTACGCGGCACACGCCAGTGCCCAGTTGGAATGTTTTTTTCCGACATCTTCAACAGTCATCCTCGTTATTTCAGCCAATTTACAGAAAAACTTTAATTAATTATACACTTAAACCTTCTTCATGAATCACTCCGTCCATTGGTGAAAACTGTATGAAAATCCGTTCGCTAGTTTTTGAGTTTATCGTGTTCAGACAGACAGGCAGATGCGGCGGGGGGACTTTATTTTATAATATAGTGATATATAGAGATTTAAATTTGGTCATAAATTGTTATCAGTAATGACTAATATTGCAATAGCAGTGATTTATTTGTACGATAAGTGGATTTTGGTGCAATATATTGGTTATTAGCATTAATATATTGGTTAAAGAAGCTATAAGTGTAATGATATTTTGAAGGGCGGGTTAATGTACTTAGTTTAAGGACTCTTTTACATCGAGCTACTAGAATAAAACCAATTTCACTCAAATTTTGAATCAGTTCAAACTCAAACTCAAAGCATTTATTTCAAATAAACCAATTACAGGCACTTTTGAATTGTCAAGGGGTTGGTCAGTCAGAAAGATGAAGCTAGTTACCCATTCCAAAGCGTAGTAGGTACCTATGGAGAAGAACGGGCAAGAAACTCCATGGACACTCTTAAATCAAAAAATGGTTACAAAATATTGATTACATCGTTCATGTTGAAATTATGCATGTGAGAACGATGCAGAACGTTAAAAGCGTCTGTAATAAAAAGACAAAAGCAATTCAAATATTAAATTAAATTAAAATAAGCCGTGGCAGCTAAGAAATGGCCAGTCCCCACTGACGGCGCCCGTTCACGAACATGATGCATGGATCAGCACCATTCAGCTCAACCATTTTGAAGGGAACTTAATGATCTAACACACACGCCACTACCTGCGAGACATTAGAGTGAGCATGACATACTCTCAGCCGCCAGGGCACATTCAAGTCAATGAAAGAAAAACCTATTAAATGGTAGCTTTATAGTAGTATAGTAGCTGTATAGTAGTTAGTAGTATGATATAACGTTTATTTCATCACCGCTGCGCTAAAACTGTAAAATATTACCTCCATACATAAACTAACGCCTTTTTTCAATAGTAGGTAGAAACTTGCTACGATCCTTCCCTGCTCCTTTTTCTTCGTTTACGATCATACATCTGAGGGCCTAGATAAAGTAACATTCGATTAGCGATGACGCTAGTAGAAAAACCAAAAAATGTATGGGGTTGACATAAGGTATCAAAATGTCACGTCATCATAGGCCAACAAATAGAAATTAGCTAGACAATGTTAACATCATTCGATTATATGAAACGAATCGACAGCGTCGCACGATTACTCCCATAGAGATGCGTACCCAAGTGGCAATTTTTGACAAGCGTTATCGCTAGTTTTCGTTTGATTGGTATGATGGAAACATTAGCGAAAGCGATAGCGATTATAGAAATAGAATCGCTCCGAAGCGAATGCCATTTGTCTAGGCCTTCTAGTCATACACGTTGCGTAATATTAATAGTCCTCCAGACCGAATTTCGGCCATGACTATCGATCTCAGTGGAGACCAGCCTTCGGCGAGGGAGATATTATAGTGCACAAGTGTGTGCGCAGATACCTCTCACTCTCATAGTCCAATGGGACGGCAATCCGACACGGCTGAAGAGAGATCAAGCGCAGGACCAACGGCTTAACGTGCTTTCCGAGGCACGGGAGTACCACACTGGCAACTTCCAAACTCCGGTAACTTCAAAATTCCTAATGGAAAAACTCAATAACACTTTGCCCGACCTGGGAATCGAACACAGGACCCCATGCTCAGCAGTCGCGCTTGCTAACACAAGACAAACGGGGCAGGAGGAGGTCAGATAGGCAGTCGCTCAATATAAAACTCTGGTATTTAGCAGCATCCGGTTGTAATGGAAGTAGACCCCATTTTTTTCCCCCTATGTCGTGATGTCAGTTAGTAGTCCGAGTTTAGTTTCTCAGCTCCATGTAAGAAGGGTCTTACGGCCATTGACTGATCCCTGCTAATAACCCGAAAGATTGTGTACATTCTTATACCTAAGCATTTGTCATACTAGTGTTCTAAAATTATAATGGTCAATGAACGTTGAAAATCGATGTGTCTCGTATTTGATCCGTAGGTCATTGTTCTTGACTGTTACGTCTATAACGGGTTTAAAAGACGCTTCACGTTTTTACAAAATAGTTTTACAAGTGAAATAGAGTTTTAAAAATTTCAAAATAATATTAATTAATTCCTGTATTTATATAAATTCTGTTCTTTCCATTCTAAAATTTTGCATGCCGTAAGGTTAAATGTATCGATAGATATATAGATAAATAAATCATTTATTCAGTGCACACTAAAGACATAGCACAACACACAAAAGCACAATAAATGATAGCAAATTACATGAATATAAATATAAAAAACAAGGAGCCAATATACAAAACGAAAAACATACTTAAAGAAATATTGTGACACCGTGCGGTGTGCGTCTCAAGGCTGCACCAAATGGGAGTCCAGCTCAGCATGTGTCAGGCAAATATACCTGACGCTGATATTCTGCTGGATCCCTCCAGTGACATAAGGACGTCAAGCAGACGAGATAAATTGTTGTTGTGATAAAGTGTTATGCGCAGTGAAATTGTGTAAGTTGCGGGTACTTAGATGTATTTTACTGTAAATTTTTGTTTTGGGAAACGTTCTTGTTCATTGACGTGTTGATTGTGTTTTGATTACCTACTTGATTATTTATAAAGTTATATATATAATGTATAAATGAAAAATCTTATTATAATTATACTCAAGCTTAGTCCGAGATATCTTCTATATTCACTGTGTAGTTTCACAATCCTCGCATTGTGTGTGCCGCGAATATTTAGAGGAAGCGAAAAGCTTCGTGTCCAAAACGGAAATAAGGCAGTCTGCTGGCAATACTATATCTGTAACTCATTCATTGTTTTCGCGCCGTGCGTGCTTGTCAGAATAAAAACTTAATAGGTACTGATATTCGAAGATTTTTAACGCAAAAAATGCCGCAAAGGAAGATTAAGAAGTTGAAAAAGAAATTGAAGAAAAATAGGAACAAGTTGAGTGAAAATCGTTCACCATCACCAAGGTGCTCATCGCCAACACCGGTATCGTCTTGCGAGGCAGAAAGTGATTCCGGAGATAATGAAATACCCGTCACAGACCTTACAGGCAAGTTTTTTCTACAAGAAATAACCTATCTAGTGATCGTTCCTGTTTTCTATGATACGTGGTACGTGTCATTACAGGCACTCCTGTGGAGTGAGGTCACCACGGGGATTTCCCGCCGTGTACAATCTTGTTATAATAGAACGCTGTTCTTGCATAACTCACTGCCGCTGGCGGTTCTGAGCCGCTTGAAACGTTTTAAAAAACGATAACAAAAGCGCTCACGATGTGTCACTATAATTATTACAATTTTATTTCGGTAAAGGAAAGTTTTCTTTACTAAACCGCCACGGGGTGGCATTATATATTACTCGTAGTACCTTAGTACATACAGCTGGTAGCTGTGTAACTAAAACAAACATGGTTTGGTATTTTTCTAGGTGCTGAATGTGTAGACAACACAAAAGATTTAGACCCTTTGATTGAAGTGTTGGATGATTCCATAATAAGGGCTCTAGGCCAGACTTTATCCACGAAAAGGGAATATGGGCCAGAAATTCATGTGGAACTGGTAAAAAGGGTTGAAAGTATTATTACTCAAGGCCTTAAACAAGACATTAAAGATGAACTTATCAAGAAATATTTGATACCAACTAACATCAAGCTTCTAGATGCACCGAAGCTTAACAAGGAGCTGGAAGGACTATTAAATGATGCAATGAAGGCCCGAGACAAGCGAGTTGAAGAACGCCAACAACAGAATGGTGTTGCCATAGCAGCCTTGTTGTCTGCTACAGACAAACTGATTAAAGGTGATGTTGACAAAATTAATCTTATTTCAACCATCAGTGATGTCACACGCTTATTGACAGACCTCCATCATCAAGATACAGTGACCAGAAAGAAGCTAGTTATTCCAAATCTCGATAAAAATATAGGAAAGACAGTCGAAAACCAAGAACGTGATGAATTCCTTTTTGGAGAAAAATTTAATGACAATGTCAAATCTGCCACAGCGATTAAAAAATCAGCTGGCACCATCTTGAAGCAGAACAACCCTAATCGAAAAAATGCTTCATCTTATCGACCAACTCAGTCTCAAAATTATCCCAAGAAGCAGGGAAACTTCAGAGGCCCTCCTCGTACGAGTATGACCCAGTTCAAACAGGGAGGGGGGGGCAGATATCACCAACAGACACAGCACTACAAGCCGAGACCCCCACAACGTCCGCCAGCCAAGGCGCCTGTTCGACAATCTTAGAGGTAAATACTTTTGCTGGTAGACTTAAGTCTTTTTATTCTTGCTGGTTAAAGATAACACAAGACAAAGTTGTCTTATCTTGGCTCAAAGGTTATAATATCCCCTTTTTAGAGGATCCTCACCAAGAATATGTTCCAAAAAATTCCAATTTTTCTGTATCAGACAATTTTGTAATATTGAAAGAAATAAATAGACTCTTACAACTTGGAGTACTTACAAAATGTGTAGCAGTCAAAGGACAATACCTTTCAAAGATTTTTACTGTACCTAAATCAAATGGAGAAGTTAGATTTATTTTAAATTTAAAATGTTTGAATAGATTTATTCCACCAGAACATTTTAAAATTGAAGATATGAGAACTCTTTGTAAATTGATTTCAAAAAATAATTTCATGTGTACCATTGACCTAAAAGAATCATATTTCTTGGTCCCAATGGGTGAAGATAAAAAATATCTACGATTTTGGTTTCAGAATATAATGTATGAGTTCAAATGCTTGCCATTTGGTCTAAGTACCGCTCCTTTCACATTCACTAAGTTAATGAAGCCAGTAATAAATTTTCTTCGAAGAAAAGGTTATAAATCGGTTATTTATCTCGATGACATTATATGTATTGGTAATTCTTACCAGGAATGTTTAGAAAACTGTCAGATGACCATAAGTTTACTGGAATGCCTAGGCTTTATTATAAATAAGGAAAAGAGTATCACTGTCCCAACCAAGATTGCAGAATTTTTAGGTTTCATAGTAAATACAAACGATATGTCATTGTCAGTGACTTCTAAGAAAAGGGAAGCAATTTCTTTATTAATTAAGAAATATGCAAAAATGGATCAATGTCCAATAAGAGAATTTGCAAAACTTATTGGCACCCTTGTAGCATGTTGCCCAGCTGTGTCTTATGGTTTTTTATACACTAAAACATTTGAACAGCAAAAATATCAGGCTTTGTGTGCAACAAACAATAACTTTGATGCAATTATGAATATCAATGACGATTGTAAAAATGATTTAAAATGGTGGCATAAACAAATTAAAATATCAAAAAATCTAATTCGACAGTACAACTTTTCTTTGGAAATATATTCAGATGCATCAAAGACAGGCTGGGGAGCATGCTGTAATGGTAACGTTGCAAATGGATTTTGGACTTTAAAAGATAAGGAAAACCATATTAACTTCCTGGAACTCTTAGCTGCTTTCTTGGGTTTGCAATGTTTCGCCAAAGACTTACACTCTTGTCAGATATTGTTGAGAATAGATAATACCACCGCAATTGCATACATAAATAGAATGGGAGGTATACAATTTCCAAAACTTAATTCCCTAGCTAGGAGCATATGGCAGTGGTGTGAGATCCGTAGAATATGGTTGTTCGCCTCTTATATTAAGTCAAAAGAAAATAAAGAAGCTGACCAAGAATCCAGAATAAAAAATATAGATTCAGAATGGGAATTGTGTAACAAAACTTTTCTAAAGATTACTAAGTCACTTGGAGAACCCGATATGGATCTGTTTGCAACCAGAGCAAATAAAAAATGTCATAGATATATATCGTGGCATAGAGATCCTTATGCAGAGAATATTGATGCTTTTACTGTAGACTGGTCAACGTTCAACTTATTCTATGCTTTTCCTCCATTTTCATTAATACCAAAATGTATACAAAAAATTATTTGTGATAAGGCAACAGGTATCATAGTTTTCCCTCTATGGACCTCACAACCTTGGTATCCCTTTGTAGCCGAATTGGCAACTTCAGAAGTGTTACAGTTCAAACCATCAAAAGATTTGTTAATATCACCTTTCAGAACACTACACCCCCTGTACAACAGCCTTTCCCTGGGAGCCTGCATCTTATCAGGGAAGCATTCCGGAAAAAGCGAACCCCTGATGAAACAATAGAAGTCATGGTAGCTTCCTTATCACAAAACACTATTAAACAATATACAACAGCACTTAAAAAATGGTGGTCATTTTGTAACGGAAAAAATGTATTTGAGTTGTCAATACCTAAAGTTTTAAAATTTCTCACAGAAATGTTATCACAGGGCGCTTCGTACGCTACTCTTAATACATGCCGTTCAGCGTTATCTCTAATCATAGATACAACTTTAGGAACAGATATACAAATTAAGAGATTTTTTAAGGGAGTTTTTAAATTAAAACCCTCTAGACCTAAGTATAACGACACATGGGATCCATCTGTTGTCCTGAATCATATTCAAAATTGGTCACCAAACAGCAGCCTTAACTTAGAAAAACTAACCAAGAAATTGGTAATTTTGTTAGCCCTCACAACTGCTCAACGTATTCAAACATTGTCAGTTATCCGATTGAGCAACATAGAGTTCACGGACAACGGTGTAAAAATAACGATTACCGACCTTTTAAAAACAACGACTCCATGTAAGGATCAAGTCGTAATAAAGCTTCCTTCTTTGAATTCGAATCCGGAAATTTGCCCCGTATCGGCACTTAGGCATTATATAGATCAGACTAGGGCACTCAGAAAAGTAGACACAATTAACTCGGATAAGCTACTTATTTGTTATAAAAAACCATATAACTGTGCCAGTAACCAAACAATTAGTCGCTGGATAAGGCAAGTTATGGCGGAGTGTGGTATTGACATAAAGAAGTTTACCCCTCACTCCACGCGTCATGCGTCCACATCTCTGGCGTGTAGAGAAGGCGTAACATTAGATTGTATATTTAAATCTGCTGGTTGGTCTACAGGATCTAGTGTTTTTGCCAATCACTACAATAGACCCTTAAATACGGAAGATGATAGCTATACCTTTACGAAGGCCATTTGTAACATTAAGGTTTAAGTTTTTAATTAGTATGTACATAAGTACCTCTTCCTTGAAATTAGATACCTATTGTGTAATTGATGTGAAAATTCACATTAAATTAATTATTCTTAAATCCTGTTTTTGATTGTATACCATACCATATTAATTATGATTTCCAACAATTCTCTAAACATCTACACAGTGAATATAGAAGATATCTCGGACTAAGCTTGAGTATAATTACATAATTAAACGAACTTACCTGAAGTGAAGTTCTATTGTAATTATACGAAGGGCTTAGTCCGAGATATCAATCTCCCACCCGCCCTTTTCATAATCATAGATTATAATGTCCCTAGAGTCAGGTTGGAAATTATAATCCTATATAAGAATGCTCTGAAAAGAATGAGTTACAGATATAGTATTGCCAGCAGACTGCCTTATTTCCGTTTTGGACACGAAGCTTTTCGCTTCCTCTAAATATTCGCGGCACACACAATGCGAGGATTGTGAAACTACACAGTGAATATAGAAGATATCTCGGACTAAGCCCTTCGTATAATTACAATAGAACTTCACTTCAGGTAAGTTCGTTTAATTATGTAATTATAGTGGCGTAGGTAGGTGCGAAAAAAATAAGCGATTTGGCTAGACTAAAATAAGTTTACAATAAATAAATATACTTAGGTAAATAACATGTGTATTATAGTTATTATAAAACAAAAGATCCACAAAGTATTCAATTACTAAGTACCTCCTTATTCACACGTATGTAAAGATATATCTCACTTGCTTACTAGCCTTTTTTTTTTCTTTTTTTTTTTGCCTTCACTTGCCTGTGCGCCAGGGCCACGGTAACTTTTTCGAGCAATCCGCGACCCCGGCAGGCATCGGCCCTATCGGACCCCTTCAATGATGCTGACATCTCTTTGAGGCGCGCGTGGAACACGACGCGCCGTCGACCCGGGCCTGGTCCTTACCGGACGGCGAGCTGCCCATTGCTCGCCGTCCGCAAGGCCACGCCTACGGTGGCCGGGAGTCGGCAATCGACTCCCGACGCCCAGGGTGTCTCCTCCTGCGGCGATTAGGGTCGTGAGGACGTAACGATTGCCTCTCCCTCACGCACTCCGCCTCCTCCTTCGCGAGCATTACTGCTTTGCAGAAGGATGTGACGGCTTCGCATTCCCTCTCGCTCCGTACCATGGCCTAGACCAGGGCCGGACGCGAGAGATATCTGCAAACATCCCTGAAGCACAACACTGTCATGGCAGCCGAGTGCCTCCCTGATGCAACTCCAGGGCAGGGTATTGAAGGCATTGGCGATGCCTAGAGACACCGCCAAGACGACCCCACCCCGGGCCACAGCATCCCCCGTCGTGAGGGCTCGCACGCGCATGATGGCGTCCACCGTAGAGCGCCCCCTGCGGAAACCAAACTGGCTGTCCGCCAAATCCGGCCCCACCCGCACCAGCCGCCCGACGAGGCGGTCTGCAATGACTCTTTCAAAGAGTTTGCCCACCTCGTCGAGCAGCACGATGGGCCGGTAAGCGGACGGAGAGTCCGCAGGGCGCCCCGTCTTCTTAATGGGGACCAGTTTCCCCGTCTTCCAACGAATTGGAAACTGGCCCCCCTCCAAGCATGCGCTTAGGAGCCCTCTAAGTCGAGGCCCGAGAGCCTCCAAGGCCAGGACCCAGGATTTTCCAGGTAGCCCGTCGGGTCCTGGGGCGGTATTTTTGGCACTCAGCCTACGTACCGCCACTCTCAACTCTACCTCGGTCACCTCAGGAGCCTCGTTGTCGTCGTCGGTTACGTGGTCCACAGTTGGCACCGCAGGAGGCGGAGCCATGGGCGGAGGAGTATGCTCCTCTCGCGAAGGGAACAGAGCGCTCACCACGCCCTCTACAAGCTGAGGGGCCGGAGACTCTGCGTCAGGGGGGGAGCCCTCGCCGCCTGCGTAGGCCCCCCGCCATTCTTGGGCTTGGGAGGCGCCGACTTCGCCGCGGGCGGCCCCGCGGATTCCAGCACAGGCCCGCCTTTAGAGCGCCCCGTCGATCCTGTCTTGGCCGCGGCGGCGGCAAACGAGACCTGCCGGCTCGCCGCTAGCGGGGGGCGCAGGACAATGGCCTCCAGAGCAGAAAACCGACAATTGAAGGCAGCCAGCTCCCGCCGTACCAGGGTCAGAACCCGGTCCTCAGCAGGCACCGGCACGGGCAGGCCATGTCCATGCTGCGTCCCCTCCGGCGATACTTCCCGGGGACCGGCTGCCCGGAGGCCGGCCAGATCCGCTCGGAGCTCCTCATTCTCCTTCCGGAGAAGCTCCATGGTGGCTGTTAAGCGGGTGACGTCCGCCTGCATCTTCGACATTCCGTCCGAAGGAGGCCCATTGCTTACTAGCCTAGAATTGATTCAAGGCTAGTAGATGAAGGATGTTTTGGTTGGGGTTCTGTATTTATTTGTATTTAAACATGTGTAACATTATACATATACATGCATGTATGTAAAAATGTATGCAATGTATGCAGGTATGTAAAAATGAAAATCTGAGAGTTTCAACATGTTTTGCCACCTTTGGCGTACAACATAAATTAACACTTGAAATATAACACAATTAAGAAAGAAAAAAAGCATAACAAAAATAAAATATAACACAAATAGATTAGAAACTATCATTTAAAAAATCTTTAATATAGTAGTAACATGTTTGCGTAAGTTACTTCTTAAGTTCTCTTTTGAATAAGTTTGGCTGGTTTATATTTTTAATAACCTCTGGAATTTTATTATAATATATTAATGGTGCCATACAAAACACGCTTTTATGAAGGAGTGCTGTTTTCGGAGAGTGAGGCTGTACGAAATTCTTATATTTAGTACGCCTATTTCTAGTGCCATTGTCTGACAAAACAGGAAACCAGTGAGGATTGTTTCTAACAAATAAAGCTATTTCCAAGATGTATAGTGACGGAAGTGTCAGTATATGGTGTTTTTTAGACAGTGGTTGACAGCTGTCGGTAGTTTTGATCATAGTCATAGTCACATAGTCCGAATACAACGCTTTTGCATTTTAAATACCATGTCGGTGTTTGTCGAATTACCCCAAAATATTAGACTGTTACCGTACTGATTCAATAAATCCATAATATGCCATCAATAATGCGTTTCTACTCACTGTTGTTTGTATCGGGACTACTTATTTATAAAAATTACATTAGCGGTGTATTCTGTGAAAATCTCACCGTGAAAACGTAAGTGAAGTGAGTTGTCATTAGTGTCAATCCCTAGCATCAAGTGGAATGACAGCTCACTTCACTTAATTTTCACGGTGAGATAATCAGTCGGATCAGTCGGTTTCAGGATAGACCGGCTTATCTGTATACCTACATTATAAGAAAATAAATGATCTCTAGAGTCAGGTCTTTTTTTTTTGGGTGGGAAGTCATCAAATGACCTCTCCCGCTCTGGGCGGAGCGGAAGGGCGTGTCAGACTCTTACTGACTAAAACCCACCCGTGCTCCTTCAGTTACCTGTGCGCAAGGGCCACGGTAACTCTTTCGAACAATTCGCGACCCCGGCAGGCATCGGCCCTATCGGACCCCGTCAATTATGTTGACATGTCTTTGAGGCGCGCGTGGAACACAACGCGCCGTCAATCCGGGCCTGTTCCTTACCGGAAAGCGGGCTGCCCATTGCTCGCCGTCCGCAAGCCCGCGCCTGCGGTGGCCGGGAATCGGCTATCGACTCCCGACGCCCAGGGTGTCTCCTCCTGCGGCGACTAGGGGCGTGAGGGCGCAACGATTGCCTCTCCCTCACGCGCTCCGCCTCCTCCTTTAGTCAGGTCTAAGGTCACAACCGGCGTGCATGTATGACTACATGTATGAACATAAACGAGGCAAAAGGAGTATGTAAGGATCATAGCAGGTAGCGTTCTGTAGTTTCTGCCTACCCCCATGGGAAGAAGCCGTGAGTTTATGTATGTGTATGTGTGTTAATGATTTCAATTTCTGTTTCTATTCACGAAGCTGAAAGTCACTCGTTCTTTCCACATTGTGATATGTTTTTGTACTGAACCTGGGAACAAAGTTATAATTTTAGTAACATTTTTTTACGAAAACAAGTTTGAAATGTTATACTTAACTTTAAATACCCGCACGATCCTTGTACCGTTGCATTGCACGTACTCATAAGCACAATGTTTTGCGTGCATTATATTGCGCGCTACCTTGTGATTTTTCACACAAAAAATATAGATAAAAGTCGTTTCCCTGCAATTCTTTTTGTACACTGTTACTTTTTGGTTAATGTGTAGATATAACAGAATGCGTAGATGACGGCTTTATGATGGATTTTTTTGTGGTTATACCTACTCGGTACCAAACGGTAGCGAGTGGTAGCGGAACGCATTAGCGTCCCTTATATTGGCAAAGCTGTCGCTCAAAATGTGTAAAAATATTGAGATTAATTTTTGTGCAAAATATGTAATGGTCGTGGACCCTACACACTACACAAAAATATTGCACAACATTTCAGTGTCGATTAAACTTTTCGCGGTGATAGGACAGCGCCTGGCGCTGTACTCAGCCATAGCTGCCTACGTCGTTTTACCCAGGGCTAATCCAGAAGATGCAAGTTTCATAGTTGCATTGTAATATTCTTTATTTTTATTTCACCAAAAAACAGTCATCATAAATTACAATTTGATTCAAAGACATACAAGGCTTATAACTAGGTCACAATAATTTTAATACTCTGACTCCTAAACTAGGTGTATGTGCCCGTGTCTTAGGAGTCAGTGATTCTCCGTAACAAATAAAGCCCTATTATACTGAATAAGGACGTTTCAACAATAAGCAAATGGTTTAAAGAAAACAGGATATAATTTGTGAAAAAAGAAAACAAAATGAAAAACGTTTGACTGTGTGGTGAGGTGAATAGATGTAGGGTTTGAGTATGTGTGTAGTGAGTGAGTGTAGGATGTGTGTGTGTGTGTGTGTAGTGTGTAGGTGTAGGGCGTGTGTAGAAGAAAGAATGGGATGTAACCAGTACACATTCGTTTAAGGTTAGATAGACAATTTTATAAGTAGTTCATTATCATTGTAAATTACCTAGCAGAAGATCCTCAGTGTTGTCATGACTTAGTGTTTCGAGATAATCTCTAAGTAAGTTTTTCCATTGATATTTAGGGCACGAACAAATTTTTATCTTTTTATTTAGGAAGTTGTACATTTTAATGCTATTAACGTAGAATTGGCGCTTGTCAAAGGCAGTTCTATGGCGTTCGTGGGGGAAAACATTATGTTTAAGTCTGCCAGTCGGTTCCTTTGGAGGGCGGGCAGAGTGTTTGCGCAAGGTTGAGAGGAGCACTAGAGTTGCCTGACTGTAAGTACTTTGCAATCGGAATAGAGCTGCATAGTGGGGTACCTACACGGAAGAGAGAGCATTACCTTTAGGACAGCTCTCTGGGCTCTCTCAAGGCGGATAAATATATTTTGGGTGGCACCACCCCAAACGGGCAAGCAGTACGTTAGGACAGACTGGCATTGGGCAAAATAAACTAATTTTAGCGTTTCGTAATCAGCAGAGTTTCGTAGCTTCTTGAAAACATATATTAGCTTACGTATGCGGGACGTGACCTTGACTATATGGGGGTGCCAGTTGAGATGCTGATCAATAAGTACTCCTAGATACCTTACACAAGTGGATTTGGCGAGCTACACTGCGTTAATGCACCGCAAACGTGTGCTTTTAGGGTAAGGGAATTTAGGGGACACAGATTTGACCGAATAGCAAAGGAAACGTATACCATTTTATCAACATTTAATGTGAGCAAGTTATCGGGCAAACATTTCATTATGGAGGACAGCGCAGCCTCGGCGTTTTGGTATGACTGGGGCTAGTCATAACCATCAACAACAATTGTCGAGAGGTAGTTTGCAGAGTTCGTTAATATAAATGAGAAATAAAGTAGGCCCCAGAATGCTACCTTGCGGGACGCCGTATGTGATTGGGAGCTCATCACTTTCGTGTGGGTCGATTTCACTATTTGGGTACGATCGCTGAGATAGTCTGAGAAGATTTTCAATGGTTGTCCACGTATTCCCATGCTTCCCATTTTACTCATTAGGGCTCGGGCAGAAACGGTGTCAAATGCCTTTGACAAATCAAGAAAAAATCCCAGGCACTTATGTTTTCTATCTAGCGTCCTAGCCACGTGATTAGACAAATCCATGACTGCGTCTTCGGTACTAACTCCATTTCTGAAACCATATTGTTTATTCGCTAAGGTGGTGTTTGCGTCGAGAAAAATGATCAGGTTCCTATTCAGTATTCGTTCTAAGATCTTTGACATTGCTGTTAAAATCGAAATTGGACGGTAGTTATTGACATCATCTCTTCTTCCAGACTTCTGAATGGGGTGAACTACTGCTTTTTTAAACGGCGTTGGAAAGACACCTGCACTTATAGACAAATTACAGATATATGTGTAATAACTGGAACTAATACGCATCTCGAGGCCTTTATTATTTTAGACGATATGCAGTCCAAACCAGAAGCACAATCAGTCCTAAGACCCAAAATAATGGAGTCAACATCGTCTTCGGTTACCTCAAAGAGGGCATTGAGCTACACGAATTTGAATTCAGCACAGAATTGGGCACCATTGGGGGTGATTTAAATTTCGACGCCAAGCTACTGCCAACATTAGCAAAAAAGTTGTTGACGTGATTAAGCGAGGATTTAGGGTTGTCAAATAAATGCAACAGGTCAAAAGAGGGAGAAGATTGAGTTTGAAGATCTGAGACTTTCGTAATAACATTCCAAGTAGCCTTAACATTATTTTTTGCATTACGAAACTGTTCCTTTTCATACAAGCGCTTAAGTTTTCTCAGCAGGGAATTACAGAAATTGCGATAGCGAGTGTAAGTAACCAACACTCGGTGAGAACGAGCACGTCGCTCTGGAAGCCTAATAATCGCATAAGCACTGAGACTTCATCGAAATTTTTAGAAATGCTTCGTATGTTTAAATGTAATATTTTTAAACCTTTTTTCGGGTGTTTTATAAACTGCGCGCAACTCTCAGCTTGACATTTCAGCGATTTAGAAACTTGAAGCGCGTCTATTTCATTATTAACAATTTCTAGATTAGCCATTTGTAATTAGGATATGCAATAAAGTTGAACGAAGAAGGAAAAAAAAACACAACCCCCTTTTTTTCTTCGCCGCAGTCGGGTAAAAAGGTTAGTATAGGGTGTGAAGCAGATTTATGGACAAAGATATTTATGAACAATAATGTTTGAACTATTGATATTTTATGGTAGGTAGCAGTTCGACAGGAACATATTGTATTAGCGTGTATGGTGATGGGATAAAGTATTTTGTAGTTTAGTATGTAGACTAAAAGTCTCCATCAAAGCTGCACACAAGCTTTGATGGAGACTTTTAATAAGAAGAAGAAGATGAAACGAGTCGGGAACTGGTTGAAGAAATGACCGACTCATGGTTATCGTAACCTACTTCGTGAACTGAGCCTGGAACCTACACTTTATACAAATTTCCTGAGGATGAATGAAGAGATGTTTGAGTAAATATTGACGGGTCAGCAAGATTTTACTAAACTTTCAGAAAACTTTTGAACGCCCCACAAAATATTGAATACCTTTTTTTGCGCAATATTTCTCCTCACACTTTCAATAAATTTGCACAAAAGGACACCTTCATAATTTTGTGCAAAATGTTTGCACAAAGAAAAAACGAGCTTTTCAAAGTAATTACCACTTGTCTAGACTACATACTTCACGCATATATTTTCCAAAGGTGATTCCACTCGGTCACTTCCTTACTCTACCTGTCATCACTGCGCCTTGCCAGCTGTCCTGGCCAACTAGTGATTTTTGTCAATAGCTTGTTTCCTATATTTTCTAAGGTTTCCGGAGGTATAATCAAGTCTTATCAGTATTAAGTTATCCGCTCTCGAGTCTCATGTTATAGCAAGTTTTTCTAACGAAGTGACGCGCGCTTGTGGTTAACAAGTATATTAATACGATTTCAATGTGTGTGTAAGCGCAGGAGCTCTCAGTACCATCCGAGACAATAGCGAAGTCGGAAGTGTGTTTGTGCGCGTAAGTGTGTGTTTTATGTGCTCACGCTAATCGTCTTCACGCACACATTCACAGCGTGTTTGTACACTTGGTTAACACAAGTAAAGCGCGCGTAGCTTCGCGATATAAAAATACAGTACCTGTTGTGATTAGTCACTGACTAAGAATGACGATAACCTGACTGCAATAACAACAATCAATCATAAGTTTAAATAACTTGACATTATAAGATCAGTTGCCATAGATATAATTATTTAATAGGTTTCAAGAAACAACTAGAACTTCGAGGAAAAGTGACTAGTATGGCGAAATGAATTGAAGAAAACACATCCGCCACTTGTAATACGTATATTTTTTATAAAAATAAAAAATACACCGATATTACAAATATCTATATAAACAGTAAAAAAGACAATCAAAATATAAACAATCAAATCATAATCAAAAAGAATTGCAGATAGGGTTTGTCGATATATTTTTCTTCTATATAAAAGAATTACACTGGAAAACTTAGACGCATAAGATCATTAAGGGTGCTAATTAAGGCAGCTTCTTTAAAATGTCATTCTCGTCTTCAAATATATTTAGTTGTCTAAATAATTAAAAGGTAAGCGACAAACTTTTAGCGTCTAATAAATGGTTTTAGCGAATATATATTGTAAAACGAGCTACTGTTAATATGACGCAGCATGGTGATAATTCTTAAGCAACGTTATGGACCAAGTAATAAATAGCGGCATTATTCATAATGCCCGCGCATTATGAATAATGACAAGCGTAGTCGACGGAGCCCCGCTTTGCGGGGCTCCTACTTCTGGGTGGTTTAAAAAAATAACCACGAAGGGGATGGCGGGGTCTTTTAGACCCCGCCATTCCCTTCTAACCTAACCTGTCCAAGTCGGGGTGCCCTAAGTCCCGAGCTCGCTTAGTAGCTCACTTACAATATTAGTCACTTGAGTTATCAATTCAGAAGTAAATATATTTATCGGTAGCTCGGAGTCATATTAATTTACGCTCGTAAATTGACGCTGGTTTTTTGATATTCTGTTGGAATAGTAAAGATGATGAATTAATATAATTGAAGCTGTTCTATTAACTCGTCGCCTACATATAAAAAAAAGACGCTAGGTTGCAGGTGCTAAAGAAAACTTTTGTTGCCGCACATATAATTTCCCGATCGTTAATACCTTTTTGCCTTGATTTTTATATACGTTCTAAAGAGCTCGATAGCAATCCGTATTCCAAAGACGCGCACGTTAAATATAAGCTTTCTAGGAAATAAATAATTTGAGAAATGGCGCTAAGTTAAACCGTGGCCATGGTACGGTTTTAAATTAAGAAGAAAAAGACTTCCAATACTAACACGTGATAAGAATTATTATGAATAAATAAAGCAACAGTGTAGTTTAGAATCATATATATCTAGAATGTCCATCAATCGGTGTGCGCCGTCAAGACAGGATCACGAGGTGTAGTTGTGTTGTCTCATTGTAGGTCGAAAGGTTAAATCATTACGACTCGCAGTCTAGACATTTAGCCCCGGGGGTTAGACCGAAATTTGGCTTGATAAACACGGTCAATACCTAAGACAAATAATAGGGGATTAGGTCCGCGTTACTAGCAGAATTTTTAATAATACAGAAGATGAGAAAATTTACATACCGTTTTGTTGAAGATAACATTCCTATTGCCATACGGCAATCGAAGAAAAGCGTTTACTGAACGTTCCTATGACAAAGAAATCCTAACTAATATTATAAATGCAAAAGCAAGTTTGTTTGTTACCTTTCACGCCTATACCACTGAACCGATCATCTTGAAATTTTGCATATACATTGTCAAGTGTCATAGAGTACCTTTCATCCCGAAAAAAAGTACTGTTCCCCAGGAAAACAACAATAACGTTCTCATGATAATAGAGGGTGCCACGTGTCTTTCGAATCATGATTGAATTATAACCCGAATTGATTGTCAAAGTCTGAATTAACGCGCGCGAAGCCGCGGGCAAAAGCTAGTAAAATAATATAATATCGAGACAAAGAGAGAGCTTTCGATAATTTTAACGAATAAGAAAGAATTCGTACCCTGTTTTCAACGAAATAACTAATTATTTCATTGGATAAATGGCCTCATTGCCGTCAATAAATCAAAATAAATTATAGTACACTCGAGGCATGTTGGCTTATTTTTGTTATCAAATCTACCCATTCAATCCAAAACAGATTGAATATGTTTTAAACGAAACAGGAATATTACAACCAAATTAATGCATCTATATAATACTGCACTGGACAATAATAGAAGAACAATAAAGAAATCTAAATCTAAATGCGCGACGTGACAGCGCGACGTGACTCTTGTAAAACAAATACTATGAAAATTTTATGGCAATTGTTCTACAAGAGTTGTGTTACTTAAAATTAAATTGATACGTACCGAATTCCATCGACGGACTAAGCATATCCAGGTTCAACATTTCTTTGTGAGAGAATTGGTGACAGGCGGTGAGCTAAAAGTCGAGGAGGTAGGTATCTAGTGAAGATCAGCTGGCAGATATCCTGGCCAAGCCACTAGCAAGACCGAGGATCAGAAACATCTCTGACCTAATAGGTATTTTTTGAGAGGAGATATTTAATTGGAACTTCAATTTGGATACTGTAACTACCTGTCTCACGGAAAATGTATTTTTTTTTGTAAATATTGCTCTTGTGTTATTAATTGTGAATTTAGATATTTCTTTTTGGATATTTTCGTCTTCTGTTCCACCGTAATCTGCAATAAGAGGTTGTATACCTACACAACCGTGTTTCAAGATTCGAGAAAAACTGCTTAGAATCTGTCACCATTGGTCACCACAGAGTACCTTTTATATATCATGTCTGTCAATACAAACTGTTCCGCCAAGGAAAAAAAAATCGTTGTGTATTATATTAATTGTGGTGTTAATAAAATTAAATGTGTACCAGTCAAATAGCCCGAAATTAAAATAACTGGACTGAATAGAGAACGAATATAGCAGATGACTACAGATGCTGTCTCATAACAGTCATAACAAAAAGCATTGTGGTTTTCAAAGTGATGAAGTTGTTTCTAACAATAGACGGATATGTCTATCGTTAGAAACTTCTTCATCATTTCAGCCGAAAGACGTCCACTGCTGGAGATAGGCCTCCCCAAAGCATCGTTAATTCGACTGGTCATGCTCTTCTCAAATCTAGTGGATTCTTGCGTCTTCACTAGGTCATCGGTCAACCTTGTGAGAAATTACTTATATATAAAAAAATATTCAAGAAATTCGAGCATAGCCACGAATAGCTAATTATTGATTGACATAAAAAAAAACAAAAGCAGATTAATAAATCTACAATCAAAATCGTGATAACAGAATCTTGATCTAACATCTGCAACTGGAACTAACTGGTCGTGGATATTAAAATCAACAGCCATTTAATCAACCCTTAGGAATGAAAGTGTTTACTTAAAATATTTTTTATTCAGTTAGTTTAAAATTGTGAAGTTTAATTTAATTGTAAATATAAATGGAAGATAGAAAGTACAGCTACAGTAGTTTAAAAATGGAAATCTCAAAAATGGAGAACTCAAAAATGGAGAACACAAAAAAGGAGTCCATAACGATGCAGTTATTGATTATGGTTTGCAGTAAGTTACTATTGTAATCTTTTAAAACTTATATAATTATGAAAGATTAATCTATATCTTCATATTTAATAGACCTTTATGCTGCCTTTCTTATGTGTCCGAGATGAAAAGTATTCTATGTTCCTCTCTAATTACGCTACCTTACTGTTTCTTTTTTATATAGATTAAAAATCGAATTCATTTAAGTAGGTATAATTTGAAACTATGTACAAGACCCAGTTTGGTCTAGTAATGGAATAATCCCAGGTGTACAGTAGGCCCCAGTATAAGTTGTTAAAAATACTTATTTAGTAGTAGATACTTATGACAATGTTCCTGTATTCTATTAACTAAATTAATTAGACGACTCACGACTCTAACGACGCCCGTGCGGATTCATCATACTGATTACCAAGCATATCTATTAAAACCCTAATTGATCTCTAAGGAGACCCGGAAGAGCTTTGTTTAGTTGTAGGTACACATTAAAGGTGGCTGTGAATTAATTCAACTGAAATTAAATTCTAGCTTTACATCATGGTGCGTCAGCGTCCACAAGGGATCATTCTAAGGCCCAGCTCAAAAAGGCGGACGGAACCTTTCAATACTCGGAGACCGACCTCAAAGTATCGCAGTGGATTTCTCCCTTCTTCAAGGTTGGTTTCCGAGCGTTGAAATATATACCTTAATTCAATTTACATAGCACAAGTTATTTATTGATAAATTTAATATCCTCTGTTGTCCCTTCCGCCGGTTTTCGCTTGCCCTTTGTAACCTGCCGTCAACCGCCCTCTCCACTACTAAAGCTGACTGGTTTATATTTGTTACCTGTGTAGACTACTTACTCTTGTGTAGTTCATAATATATTAAGAGACAAGAAGGTTTCAAAGAAATAATTATAGAGGGAAACCAAAATACTTAAATTTATTTAGCACAAAGAACATCAAAGGACAGCAGTCTATAAGTTATATATATACATTTATAACAGTTAATTTACTTCCACAGTCAGCATAGGCCAGCTAATAGTCGGCTGGAGCGTGGGGTGGACAGCGCCAATCATACCAAAGCTTCAGGATCTGGAAACCAGTCCGCTGGATGAAATAGCCACTGAAATACAGACGTCATGGATCGAAGCCTTGTTGTATATTGGGTCTGTTATTGGTAAGTTTTATTTCGTTTGTAAATTTTTTTCTGATCTAACCTTTGATTTTTGAAACCTAGTAACTCTCTTGATTTTTCCTACGGAATCAGATGAAGAATTAGATGTTGTTTGTTAACCATGTATTACCAAAAGCTTAATTAGGTAAGATCTTCGTTCGAATGGTGTCCTATCCTACTGCGATGCCTTGTTACATCGAAAAAACTTTAGCCGATGTTACGTTACATCGAATTCCTGCATAATATTATATCACAGTTACTAATAGCTAGAAGCCAAATATTCTAAAAACAGATGCACACTGTTCTGTGTTTAAAGGCCAGATAATTGAGGTTCCTTTTAAAATACTTACTGATTATTTCAGTCATACTTTATAACATCATAAAAGAACCCAAATGGATAAATAAATCGTTTATTTGGTGTAGGTGCACAAAATATATAGCACAACATATAAAAGCAATATTTAATAATAACAAATCACATGAATATTAAGAAAATACCGAAATATAGGGTGAGCAAATGCAAAAAAATCAAGACAAAGAAGCATAAGTTAGTTCAAGGAATTATGACAATTAATTAATAATAATAATAATAATAATCGCTTTATTTCGGACAAACATCCATATAGTGTTAGTAACATACAAAAAAATAACTTAGTGCCTAGTGTTAGTAAAGATCAGCCTCCGCACAAACTGCTGTACAATCGGAGAGCCGAAGCTCTCGGCTACAGTCTTCAGGATGCTGTTCCGACTGCCCCTCACTCTCCTCAGTAGCGACGCAGTTTTTGTTGTTGTTTTGTTTGTTTTGTTGTTTTTGTTTTTTTGCAATTGATTGTCTTTAGGAAATACTACTTATATAATCTTTCCAGGACCCTACGTAACTAGTGTCCTAGCAAACATGGTGGGCAGGAAGCCGTGTCTCATCATCGGTGGATGCCTGAACGTAATTGCTTACATTTTGGTGGTGACTACGAAGAACATTGCTATGATCTACGCTTCGAGGGTGATCAGTGGTTTCGGCATGGGAATCACTATTGTCTGTAATATTGTCTATGTTGGAGAGATTGCGTGAGTCTTCTATGAATAATTTCTGAAAATATCCATTGCTCAACATGGACCTTCTAATGATAGCTATAATTAGGAGTCATAAGAACCATAATTACCGACGTGGGAAATCATGCAATCATAAATGCGTATATTAAATTAAGTGTCAGCACATTGACCGTTAGGAGATCCTTCGTCTGAAGCCAATCCTGGATCACAGGTCATGCATCATAAAAATGCATTGCCTTCGAAACAGAATCAACGTGTAAAATTTCAACTCCGTAGGATAAGAGGAAGTGGTTTTTTTCAGCTTGCAAGATTTGCCCAGAACAAACATACATACATACATACAAACATCGCAAGTTAAATAAAAGCTTGTAAAAAAAGATTGCTTTAGAAAATAAACACACAGAGAGACCGTAGACTGCTCTAATAAAGCCACAATCTTGTTCGCACTTGATAGCAAACTCATGGCCTCAATCAACTCGGCCTATCGAATTACACTGCTGGTCATAAGCCTAAAGTTGTGCTAAAACACCTGTATCCAGCTTCACCTGTATCTGTGGTTGCCTTCTGCAAGCAGCCTGTCCCAGCCAAGCTCCTAAAAGCACAATAATCACAGTACCAACTTATTTTTTTTCCAAAATTACCAATTATTTTTCTTTGTAACCAGCTCCACTCACATCCGAGGGATTCTCCTAACATCAACATCAATAGTGGGCATCGCTGGAACTCTCCTGGTCTACTCCATAGGTCCCTTCGTGTCGTATGCTGGGACGGGCTATATAGCTCTAGGGATGTGTTTGATTCATCTACTCAGCATTATATTAGTAGTTCCTGAGTCACCGGTGTATCATGTTATGAAAGGTGAGCTTTTATCATCCTCACTACTTTAGCCCCTCTAAGCACTCTTTGGTCTTATAGAAGTATGAGGAACAGGGTATAAACTTCACTCATCCTCTATGGAAAAGGGAGGATCCTCCGATCAGACGAGTGTCGTGTCTGGTGGGCAACTGCCCGACGATGGATGTCGGGACGTTGTATAACGGGTGTAAGAAGACACTTAACGAAACTGAGAGTCACTTGTACTCCCCGTCATTGTATTTTTTTTTTTTTGTACTGGACCGTACCTGGGAACCTTCTGGTTACGGAGATATTGAAGGTCAGAATTCCAACTTCTA
Source organism: Griposia aprilina (assembly GCA_916610205.1). Taxonomy (NCBI): domain Eukaryota; kingdom Metazoa; phylum Arthropoda; class Insecta; order Lepidoptera; family Noctuidae; genus Griposia; species Griposia aprilina. The sequence continues at coordinate 16,600,131 of OU744305.1, forward strand.
CTTACTTCTTTTTACGAAAACATGTTTGTAATTTTATAACATAAGTTTAAATACTGGGAGTATTTAAAGTTATGTTATAAAATTACAAACGACCCCTGTACCATTGCATGAACCCATAAGCATAATGTTTTGCGTGCGTTACGTTGCGCACTACCGTAAACAACAATGTTTTACACCAAAATAAAATTCGTTTCCTAGCAATTATTTTTGTGCTATGTTACTTAGTTTGATGTACAAAATGCTTAGTTGACGGCTGTGTGATAGGTCTTTTTACACCCAAATTATTATAATATTATATGATAGTTGGGTCATACACATGGACATGTTCAGGCATTATTGCTCAAATTTTAATGGCATAGCACACAACTTTATATTTTTTAATGCTAAAAGCGTAATTGCTTCATAAACAGAGCTAGACAAAATTACAAATAAAATAAATATATTTATTTAAAAAATTAAAATTACACGTTTAAAAACCCTTGTGTGGACTGTTCAAATACGGAGTAACTATGTTTAAATACCGAAATCCTTTAATTTATCTCAATTTTTTTTAAGAAACCTTTACTATTTCATTGTTATAAATAATAAACTTATAAAAATTATAATCCAGCAAAAATAATAGAGTATAAATTCGTCAAAATTTCTATTAAACATACGGTTACACAAAACCTCGACCATTCTGTGGACCTAAAATAATACACTAAATTACTATCTACCAAACCAACCTTACAAAACTTTTTTACAAAAAAACAACCGACTTCCAAAAAAAACACTAAAAGACGTGAAAAATAACTTTAATTTCGGAAGTCGGTGCCTTTGGTTTTGTATTTTCGTGTTTGGCCACCGACTTCCGAAATTAAAGTTATTTTTCACGTCTTTTAGTGTTTTTTTTGGAAGTCGGTTGTTTTTTTGTAAAAAAGTTTTTATTTTTCACTTTTTAGTTGCGGTACCTACCCCACACAAATTCGTATACCACTACTTGGTGTGTAAATAACAGTGACAGGAAATTATTAACACATCATCCATATAAACTAAGTCGAAAAAATCTGCAGTATTAAGGATAACTCAAAAACTACTGGTCAGACCTTGATCAAATTTAAATGGGACCACATGTGAAGCACCACCTATCAAATAAAAAAAGAATCATCCAAATCGGTTCACCCAGAAAAAAGTTATGAGCTAACACACATAAAAAAAAAAAAAAAAAAAAAAAAAAAAAAAAAACATACAGACGAATTGAGAACCTCCTCCTTTTTGTGAAGTCGGTTAAAAATATACATTTTATACTGGCAAAACTCAACAATCTGTCAGTCACCATTGCGAAATTACGAAACGTGCGCACAGTGTTAGTAAAATAAACAATTTCCTCTGCTTTATTAAGCATTTTGTCAGAGATCAGTGCTACTTTTCTGTTCCTGGTATATTTTGGTAAGTGCAGATATAATTTATTCATAAATCCATGGCCGCAATGCTTTTTGAGGAGTATATTTTGTATCTGCTTGTCCACTTTTCTAACCTCAAAAATGAAACGATTGATGTTCATTTTATTCTAGAAAGACCATTCTGTGGACACCTTTTCTGTGGATTCAAATGTCCACACGAGATACAAATGTCCACCGAAGATATAATCATTTCTTTTGTACAGTAAACATTATTTTACTCTTATGGGGAACATAACAAGCAATGCTTATAATTAATCGTTTGGTTTGCATGCATGTATTTACAGAATGAATACAAAAACTTACACTTATAGGAAACGACTAGCGTGTCTGATATGTAGGGGTAAATGGTATAAAATATTTATTTTTTCAGCTGCCATGCCTCGTTCAAGATCAAGAATACAATTGAGTAAAGACGAAAAAAAAGAAGGCAACGAGAGCAAAAAAAATTGAGCATGCGCCGAGCTCGAGCTAAGTTAGATGCTGCTGCTATTGAAGAAAGGCGCCGAAAAGACAGAGAAAGATATCACCGAAAAAACAAGATGGCTTAGTGAAGACTATAAAAGATTTTACGCCTAGAGAGCAGCGCCAGATACGAAAAATTTGGCGGGAAAAGTCTATACTTACACGTGAGAAAAAAATATAAGAAAACGTACAGAAGAAATAATAAGTGAAAATACCCCACCCTCAAGCTCTTACTCTTCGTATTCGCGAATTGTTGCTGGAAGAGCAGTGAGTGCACAGAACAGGCGCAGATTGAAGGCTAATTTGTCTAATAGATTAAATATTTTAGAGAAGAAGCTGGCTAAATATAGAATGCAAATACTGAGATTAAATAGGAAGAAAGTACAAAACGAAAGTGTAAAAATTAGCATAAAACAAAAAATCTATGACTTCATGCTCGATGATGAGAATAGCAGACTGACCGCTGGGAAAAAAGAAACCATCACCCGTCGTAAAGTAAAAAAACAAATACGCCTGCTCAACGATACTCTTCTCAATCTACACAAGATATTTATCAAGAAGACTGGTTTGAACACATCATATGAGACTTTCCGGCGTTATCGACCGTTTTGGGTAATATTCCCTAAAGTTGCTTCAAGAAACACGTGTTTATGTTCTATGCATACCAATAATGATTATATAGTTCATGCTCTACACCAAGCGAAAATTATACCCTATTCTTCTTCTACTGATGGTGCTAAATCACTATGTTGCAACAATATGCTGAATGTTCTGTGCTTAGAGCGCAAATGTTTACAATGTTGTGATAAAATAATTAGATTATAATGTTATCAATGGCAATGATACAATTATTTATCAAACATGGATAACTAAAAATGTTACAGAGATCATTAAAGGTCATACAAAAAAATGCAAAAAAACGATTAAAGAAACCGTAAAAACTTCACAACATATGCTTGTAAACCTTTTTAAGTCAAACTTCCTCAAATTTTTGCAACATCTTGCAAACATATGCAATCAGTATAAAGCTATCCGATTAATGAAACAAAATCTTACACCTTCCGAGGGTTTACTTCACATAGACTTTTCGGAAAATTATGGTTGTAAATATTCATCAGAAATCCAATCGGCACATTTTGGTGGATCCAAAGCACAATTATCTTTATATACATGCGTTTATTACTCTACCAGTTCTCAGCCACCAGAAAACTTAATCAAGACCAAGTCTATCTGCACAGTTTCCGAAAATCTAAGACACGATCCCGTATTAATATGTGCACATTTAAAACCTGTCATAGACCAAATTAAATTGCTTACTCCAGATTTAAGGGTGCTACATATACTTAGCGACGGCCCCACAACCCAATATCGTAATAAAACAATGTTTCATATGATAGTTGCATATCTCAGCAAAATATCTAACGCTGAAACTATCATATGGCATTTCAGTGAATCAGGACACGGAAAAGGTGCTCCTGACGGTGTTGGCGGCTGTATAAAACGTTTACGTTATTCTGCTGTTGCAAATGGAAAAGACATTTCTGATATCAATAGCTTTATCGAGTGCATGGAAGTCAATTGTAAGGGCATTATAATTATTCCTGTTGACGAATCCCAAATAAGTGAAATACAAAGTATTGCAGATACAAGCACTGTTCGCCCTTTCAAAGGGACTTTTAAAATTCATCAAATTACTTGGAGCACAAACGAACCCAACAGCCTCCACGTCAGAAGACTGAGCAGTATTGAATGCGCAGCGCATACTAAATTCCCTCATTTTGGAATTGGTCAAATTCAAGTTCAATGTGCCTCAGACCCTTCCGAAACACAATCTTCGCCTGGAAGTTACGCATCACTGACCCCAACAATAACTCCATCCCCCTCTCCTAGAACAGCATCGATCTCTACGATAACTGGACCAGGAACACTACTCTCGGTGCAATCTCCTGTAAATACGCCATCACCGGAATTTTCACTAAACATACGTCAACTATTAGCTCCTAGAAAGAGGCTTAACTTCGAGGATATCTACTCAGATGCCTCTGTTTTATTGACACCACCCAAAAAATCCAAAAGGCTACCATTTTTTTTTGATACCAGTGAGGAAAGTGATGAGAACATTTTTTAAACCATATTTTATTTTCAGTGGACTATTTTCTGTGGAAACAAATTGATTTGAATAATAGTGCACCGATCAACGCATTTCAAAAATTTTATGTTGACACTTTATTTTCTTTTGTGCTGTGTTTTTCTCATTTACGAGTATTGTGTGTATTGTTAATTTTAAGTGTGATTATGTTCTTTTCTGTCGAAAATCTGTCATTTCTGTGGTCATGCAAAATAAAAAAAGTGCCACATCTTTAACATTTCTGAAAAACGATCTAGTTTGTAATGATAATTTTCATATTGTGATTTATGACCTATTGCACTTTTACTTAAGCTAACTTAGGATTATAGATTTTTGAGATATCATAACTGTTTCGCTAACACTTAATAAACGGATGCTTCATTTTGAAATCACAAGAAATAAGATTTATTTAAATGTGAAGTGAAATGAGCTCCTAGTCATATTTAATAGGTTATTTTTTTATCTATCTCGATTTATCGTATGTCATTTGCCTATACTGAACTTACAATGTGGAGAAAAGCAAAACGAAAATAAATGAACGCACTAACAATACTAATGTATAGGATTATTTTGAAACTATCAAATAAATCCTAACATCGAAATTTAAAACGCGACTTTTTCAAACAAACTAAATAGTAGTGATGCGCCGACTCTGGGTTTGGCCAATTTTGACTACCTATAGTGACTAAACGGTTGGATATATTTGGTAAATTTTTTGTATGAAGACTGGGAACGTTATTAGATATATGAAAGTTAATTTATTTTCGTTTTGCCGTCTCTTCCTTGTAGATTATAGTGTAACATAAATTATGATGTTAGAAATACTACTCTTATATTTCAGACAACGACATCGATGCAGTGAAGACCCTAAAGATGCTTGGTCGAAGTGAAGACGTAGAAAAAGTCATCGACACCTTCGCGAAGAAGCATGGAGAGATCTCCAGCAAAATCATGGACTGGTTGGAAATCTTAACCAAAAAGTGCAACAGATGGTCTCTCTTCATCACCCTTATGTTAGGAGCCTTTCAGCAAACCAGTGGAGTTGCTGTTGTCCTGTTCTTTGCGACAACCACCTTCACATTAGCCGATTCTTCCATCAATCCTGACTTTGCGACCATTATCATTGGTGTGACAAGGCTGTTGTCCAGTTTGATCGCTCCGCTTTTGATTGAGAATCAAGGAAGGAGGATCTTGTTGTTGTTTTCGATGGCTGCTTGCGCTTTCAGTTTGGTGAGTTCAGGTACTAAATACTTAGATCTGATTGGTTTGATTGTCTGTCATCACCATGACCTAGCTGGCTGGCTTCGGATTTACCACCAGCTTCACCACTATGGTCAACGTCCTCGGCGGTGACGTTACTTTCTGGTTAAGGTTAAGATAGTTTTACTAAGGTGCACCCGGTTTCTGAATAGAGAATTTTATGTTGAGAACTTGTTGAACTCGTCTTTAAAATTAGCATAAGCATAATCAGCCTATTATGTTCCCACTGTTGGGGCACAGGCCTCTCTGTGAGAGGTAGTGGGCCATAATCCACCACGCAGGTTCAGTGCGGGTTGGTAGATGTCACATGTTTTCGATTTTTTTGTTCTAGGACAGGCCGGTTGTTTCGTCACGATGTTATTCTTCACCGTTTCGAGAGCAGTGGTGACGAAAACAAAGTAAAACGCCTGTCGGGGTTCAAACCTACGACCTAAAACTCGTAAGTCGCGTACTTTATCATTACCTATGGTGATTTCTTCAACGTAGCCCGCGAAATTCCCAAGTTTTAACGTTTTTCCTGAAGATATTTTGAATTTGGGCATTCACCTAAAATAAATCATTCTAAAGTAGAGTAAGCATGTTCTCAACTTCAAATTCTCAATTCAGAAACCAGATGTGTGTTGCTGTTGATTTCGATGGCTGCTTGTGGTTTCAGTTTGGTGAATTCAGTTACTAAATACTTATATCTGCGGGGTATTTGCGTAACTCACTAATAGTAGGAATGGCTTTCGTTTTGACAGTTCCGTAACATTCATTGCGTTTTTACGTTTTTGAGCAGACAAATTTTTCGAACTTATGAAGCCATGGATTAGCAATAGGATTCAAAATGATTCAGATTGTGATTGATAGTGTGTTGCGCAATTACGGTGCTGGTTTCAAGTGTTGAGCTAGTTTTGATTGCTATATGAAAAAGAAAAAGTGAGAAAGACTTTGCCAACCAAGTACTTATGGAGAAATAACTAATTGCCTTTTTTTACAGTCAATTCTGGGAGTTTACTTCCACATAGATAGTACAGACACTCCAGTATTACCTAACATAGGATGGCAGCCACTGGTCATTCTCATCATCTTCTTCTTCTGCTATGAAGCAGGTAATAATAATAATAAGATAGCGGTCAAAGATCCAGATGTTGCTATGCATTAATTATCACACAAACATGTCCCTTTGATGCTTTGTGAATATAAAAAAAGATTTTTCATATGGAGTTAAGTAGTAAATGCCCTCCAAAATATGTATAATCATGATGTATAAAATATTTGGAACAGCTGCTCGGTGTCCTTAAATGTTATTGTCATGTGATCGATGCGAAATGAGACTGGAGTCTATTTCTGTTTTACTTTTGTGAAATAATAATTTAAAAGCCTTATTTCTGGTTCTCCCAACCCACCCGTCGCAACGCATCGCCTGCCCGTATTATTACTTTGTTTTCGCTTTGCGTTCCTTCCGATTTTTTTTTTCTTTTGTCTCGGCTCCTTAGGGTCGTAGCGTGTTAGTAGATAGCCTATAGCCTTATTCAAGAATTAGGTTATCAAATGCAGAGAGAATTTTTTGAATTCCGATTGGGGTTCCAGAGATTACCCCCTACATACAAACTTATAAACGAATAAATTATGAATGATGAATATCATTCTCCCCCAGGTTTCGGCACCATCCCCATCGCCATAGTCGGTGAGATGTTCAGCGACAACGTCCGCTCCAACGGCTCAGCCCTTGTAATCACCATGACCTGGATGGTTGGCTTTGGATTAACAACCAGCTACCTCAGCTTGGTCGACGTCCTCGGCGGTGACGTCACTTTCTGGATGTTTGGAGGATCGTGTGTGGCTGCCTTTATTTTTACCTATTACTGTTTGCCTGAGACAAAGGGAAAGACGCTACATGAAATTCAGGAGATGTTGAGTTAGTTTAAGGCAGTGGTTAAGTTTAGGATATTTTTACTAAGTAATTAATTTCTTGTTTGTAAGTAAGATGTATGTAGAAACAGACATGTTGCACCGATATCAAATAAATTGTAATAACGGCAGGAGAATGAGGAAGTTTGATATATGCTTAGGGCAAATTAATGTAAAGTGACTTTGTTATCCTGTGATGTAAACTGCGGAATTTTGTTCGAGGAATGCCAGATTTTTCTGTTGCACTTTGGTATTGTAAAAAGAAGGAATAGCACACATGTGGGATCAGAGACACGATTTGTTTTGTTTGTTATCTTCTATTTTATTAATTTCGTCTTCCATCTTAATTATTTACGACCACTCATACTCGTACTCGTTCCCTCGTTGGTCTAGTGGTCGTCAGCGGTACTTCTGAGCATGAGAACCTGAGTTTAATTCCCCGGTCGCGTAAAGTGTTATTGGGATTCTCCATCTGGAACTGCTGAGTAGCAGCCCGGAATCTAGATTAGTGCCCGGTCGATGGAAATAGACTCGTCCCCTGTTACATGTGACTTTTAACATAACAGGCGAAATGTGGGTGTACTAAAGCACATCTCTGCCTTATCCTTCGGGGAATTCAGGCGTAATGTTACTAACTAATTATACCTGTGACCCTGGAACAGGTATCAACTGGAGATAATTCCAGATTACTGCAAAGCTTGTCGGTGATGAAATTGCCTGTGCTACCGCTATCGAGTAGGACTTGGCCTTGTACCTTTCGCCTTTGTCACTCACCACCTTCACCAATGCTGTGGAGAGTAAAATGTGTCTCTGAGAAGTAGGCTGTATATCTGTAGAAAGTGATACATTATTAGTGGACGTAGTAGAGTAGTAGTAGGGTTATATATTACTTGATTTTCGGATTGATCTAAATGTAATAAGGTATTATGACGGTTTTTACCTTACAGCGTGTAAATCTACAACGCTTTTCTACATGGCCTACACGTAAACAGTTCATGTATACTTTGAATTCCTTTGCTTACTGTACTCTTTCTTCTACTGTTAATTTTCTAAAAGCTTTTTCTAAATCAAAAATGATTTTGAGAACACAAAGGACAAATAATTTTATTTTTGTCTTTCTCATTATTATTTGTTTCTTATTTTTGTTATAATAAAACTTTTAGATTTATTACTGCTGTTTGGTTGGACTTTATCATTTCTTTTTATTCCTCTAATATTTCTAATAAATCGGCCTTATTCTTCATAAATTTACAGAACTGAAGTAAAGTAGGTGAGTACAGTGTTACGGTACTCTTCCCAATCCTTAGTAGTAAAACTGTTAAATAGTGCCTTGGCGTGATTGTTTATTAATATGCGGTTATTATCATACCGCTCATACAATAAGTCCGAAGCTAACCCATGATTTTCATTCCTAACATCTATATTTTTGACAATTTCAGCAGCTTGTCCCTTTAGGGAAGCGCGTAGGTAATGAAATTTGTTTATGTTATCAATATTATTTTTCTTTATTTAATTTTATACATATAAATTATATTTTTAAACATTAGAATTGAAAACCATATAATAAATAGTAGCCCACCGGTATCGGGAACAGGGTCCAATCTACCGGCAGTCAGGGCTCCAGAGAGAGGAATCTCCTAACAATGCAAGCCGTGTCCAGAAGTACCGCTTTCTGAATCAAGCCCTTGATCCAGCTTGTTGAGAGGTATTTTATGGATCGAAAAGGTAACACGTATAAGTACATATTGAAAGATATATTCGTAATATCAAGTCAGGAATGAAAAACAAAAGTAAAGAATCAGACAAAACCTCCTTTAACATCCTCCCTTTTTCGACAATCTTTATCGTATAAGTCCCACCATTCCTGAAATTGGTTCCAGTCTAGGTTTATGCACAGGATTACTCAAAATATCAGTACATTGGTATTCTGTAGGAACATACTTCACATGAAGTTCTTTTTCAGTAACTAATTCCCTAACAAAAAAGTCTAATGGAAATGTGCTTTGTTCGACGATGTAGCTCTGGGCTTTGTGAAAGCTTTATAGCAGCATCGTTATCGACTTGTAACGTAGGGACTTCTATCAAAGTATGAGTGTCCTGTATCAAAATCTCCACCATGACAGAATCACTAAAGCATTCTAAGATTCCACTTTTGTATCCTTTTTTGTATACAATTGCTGTATCTGGGGTTCCCTGAATGTAACGAAGTATGCGTTTAACCTTGTTAACATCGTCTAAAAAGGAATTTGTAATTTTTCTGGATACGACACTAATAGCGTATGATATGTCTGGTCTAGTACCTGTCATTAAATAAGCTAGCGCACCAACGGCTTCACGATAAGGAAATTTAATCTCATCCTCCTTTACTCAGCATGGTTGTGCTTCTTTGATGATTGGAGCACTAACGGCTTTACACTCACTCATTCCAAAGCGTTCCAGTATCCTTTTAGCATAGTGTTTCTCAGAGACTTTGATGGAAGCATCGTTGTTGTTGAAGATTTCCAAACCCAAAAAGTAAGAGGCTGGTTTTGTGGTTATCTTGAACAAAAAAAAACAGATTCTTTTGGGTTCGTTGAAGCTATTAGAGACCGTCATCAACATAGAGTCCAAGAATTATTTTGTTGTTTATTCGGTTTCTAATGAACAAACATATTATGGATCTGTGTCACATTGTTTGAATCCTAAAACTTTAAAATAATCAACAATACATTTGTTCCAACATTTTGGAGCTTATTTGAGACCATAACAACTTCTCTTCAGCTTACATACTTTAGTCGTATCATCACTGTATCCTTCTGGTTAATTCATGTAGATGCAGATTCAAAAATGCAGATGCTATACCAAATTGTCTGAGGATTAATCCTTCATTTGCAGCGATGCTAAGAATCAATCTTATTGTGTCCCTTCTAGCAACAAGACTAAATGTGTCCCTACGTATAATCAACTCTTTTCTTTTGTGTGTAATCTCTTGCTACTAATCTTGCCTTATTTGTCAAGACTTCCATCAGCATTGGTTCGCACTTTTCTCTTTTCAAATCACTTTTCTGTCTTTTGGTTTATCCACCAAAATCCAAGTTTTATTCTCTTTTAGAGATTTTAGTTCGCTGTCCATTGCTTTTAACCATTCCGCATTCTGAGGACTTTTCATTGCTTCTTCAAAATCAAAATCACTAACTATAGTGGACATAATAAAACCTTCAAATCGTTGTGGTGATTGCAATGCCGATCTATCTCTTAGTATCCTTGTCACAGAATTTTCTTGTTCGTCATCATCACCATCATATAAATCAACATCTGATGATTCAGGCGTAATATAGGACTCATTAGATTCGTCTTCACTTCTACTAGGTTCATCCGATATTATAGGCAAATTGGGAATTGTTTCTTCAAATCTCGCAGCATCATTCAATGTTTGAGGCACACCTGAAATAGTTGCGTCTTGTAATTTATCCTCCCTTGCATCTAACATTGGATGATTTTCTCTAGTTTTAGGAAAATTAATATCCATCTCAACCATCGGACTTTATTCTTTTGTTTTAGAGACATCTGACTCCAATCCAATAGATCTGATGACTGACTCGTTAAATATTACGTCTCTTGACCGAATCAATGTTGGATTCGATTTACTGTCTAAGCTCAGTAACCGATAACCATCATCACCATCATAACCAATGAGAATACATTTTTGAGCTTTGCTGGACATTTTCGTTCTCTTTTCTTTTGGAACATGAGCATAACATTCATTGCCAATAATTCTCAAATGTTTGATTGAGGGCTTGTTTGTAAACCATAACTCAAATAGTGATTTTCCTTCTATAGAAGTTGGTCCAGTTCTATTCAGGAAATAAGCAGCTGTGTTGATAAGCTCAGACCAACAGGAGAGTGGAAGTTCTTCGTGGGCGTGCATCATAATACGAGCAGCTTCTGCCAAAGTTCTATTTTCTCTCTCACTGCACCCGTTTTGTTCCGCCGTATAAGGCATTGTTAAACGGTGTTGGATGCCATGATCAATCAGAATCTTCTTCACAGCATTATTTTGGAATTCTCTTCAATTATCACTAGGAATTGTCTTTATAATATGACCCAGTAGTCATTGTCTCGTTTATCATTTCAACAAGTTTATCCTCTTCAGACTTGTGCTTGATGAAGTAAACATGACGATACTTACTGAAATCATCTTTAAATTATACAAAATAACGAAATTCTTCAGATGTTCTATTGAACAAAGTATGCATCCCAAACCTGTTTGGCTGTTGAGAATCTCATGATCTTTTGTAAAGTGGCATCTGACATGTTAGCCATCAAAATAAGCATCGCCGTACTATCTATCTTATGATATGCTTCTAAAGTATTTTCATAATTTTCTTTAACGTCTGCAGTTGCTGTAGTAGCTGGTTGTTTAGGTTCTGTAAGTTTTATAGCGTCCAACCCGCCAGGGGTACCCCTTAAAAGCAACAGTATTTTACTGCGCCATGTTGACCAATTTTCTTTTCCTTAAACGACCGATATAATTTTTTTATCACTCGTAGTTGAAGTCGACATTTTCAAAGGTCTTCGCTAGAATTTATTTGAAAAAAAATATAGTTTTGTATTTTCTTGCAAATTATTTTTAAAAACTTACTTGCTTCGTTATTCAATCTTTTCCAATATAATTGAATGCTCTGCTACCATATTGAGAGGTATTTTATGGATCGAAAAGATGACACGTATTACATATTGAAAGATATATTCGTAATGTCAAGGCAGGAATGAAAAACAAAAAGAATGTTATAAAAAGTAAAGAATCAGAGAAAACCTTCTTTAACAAGTGAAAACAAGTTTCCCAACGAGAGCCTCCTCAGGTGTTGGTCGACGCCCTTGGCTATTAAGCCATTGGCTGTCACGACTATCAGCACAACGATCGCTGTGTCCACGTCCCACAAGGCCACTTGTCGGCAACCTCGCGAGCCAAGTCAAGATACTTTATTTTTTTATCTTTCTCTGCTTTCTCGAGGTTCCCATTATGCGGGATCGTTATATCAACAATTATTGCGCGCCGCTCTATTCTATCCACCACCACTGCACAGGCACACACACACACACACACTATATGACACTACTATATCAGGCTTATTGGCAACAATAGTCCTATTAGTGATGATGGTTCGATCCCAGTACAATGTGATATTTCTACTTTCGAGAACTGGGTCGGGGACATACCTGTAGTACGGAAATTCCGATTCCTCAAGGCTGTATTTCAGAGCAAGTTGATGATTGATAATCCTGGCTACAATGTGATGTCTATGCAAGTATTTTTCGTTAACTAGACGAGAACATCCAGAGATAATATATCTGATTGATTCCCCCGGACGGTGGCATGCCCGACAGATATCAACCGTGCCGCCATTCACAATAAATCTCCGGTAATAGTTCGTCATCATAACTTCGTCCATAACTGCACAGACAAAACCTTCGGTTTCCCCAAGAGGTCACCGAAACGTAGCCAGGCTACGAACGCTAGTAGATCCACATCGGGGCCATGGAGGGCCCGCAAAAAGCGTCGGTGAAGCTCCTTAATCTGCCATACCTCCATGCGATCATTAGTGTCAAGCACTACTGGCTTGCACCAGTTCTCTTTAGCCAAGGAGAGCGGAGTGAGGTCCTAGTCCACCGCGACCACATCTCGATGCATCTCCGCGTCGGATTCTAGGAAATATTCTCTGAGACTGCATATCTCGCGATTGTGGAGGAAGCTTCATTACCGATGACCGAGGGTGATGCATTTGATTTGTAGTCTGCAGCGTCCGGACACTCCTATGCAGGGCGTCGAGTTCAGTCTGAGTCCATTTGAGTATGCCGAAAAAGTTTATCGAAATTGGCATGGCTCTACCGTTGAAAGCGCACACCTTGTTTCCCCCTCTGTAGCCCCATAATATGAGCGCACGTTTTCATTGATGGATCTGGTCCATCTCATGCGCTGCACACTTCCGCCGGGAGCTTGGACTCAGAAGCCGGTGGGCCTCGACGGCCTATGCCGTTCGGCAGCCGGCGCCCTCCCCATCGAGGAGCAACTGGTGGCGTCGTGGGCGGGGAGAAATACTCGTCGCTCGAGCTCGACGCAAATACCGCGGCCGGTGTCGTCACAGCGCTCATTGTGGGGCTGGGCAGCGCTCACGGCGGCGGCGAGGTGGAGTTCAGTGAAGCGTCCAGAGCTGAGGGGCGTACTCGACGTGCGGCTGATCTTGTCAACATTATTTCTTCATTTTCCTAATGTTTGTTCATAGTTGTTCGGGATTGACAATTATTTAATTTTCGTGTAATGCGGTCTCTTTTCTGGTTTGCCAGTGGTTGTCCAGTGTCCCTATATTCCAGCCACCACTGATAGCTACCATCAAAACGAGTTAGACCAATTTTAGGAAAACGTATAAAGTTGTTCTTCATCCCACCTGTCACCTCGGAGCCCAATACGGAACCTGCAGACGCCTTGTCCTGCTGCCAATGCTCAGCAGAAATAACCTTCCGCACCATGGCAACCAACGTATGATAACTTTCGTCAAAATTGAAGCGATCGCCGTAGGCATCATCGGGGTTGTCCGATAATAACTCAAGCTAGGTCTGCAATTCATTAAATTCGTCATACAACTGTTAAAATTTACTAAACCGATTTTCTTGATCGAGTACTTGCAGGTCAAACAATGGATCACTATTTTCTAAAATCCAGTGTACAATCAGTAAGTTCACAGGATTCAGATTTTAATTTTGATTTTGAAGAAATTATGTCATTTATTAAGAGACTTATGCAAAGCTCATGTACCTAACTATTTTCAATAAAAAAATGATTTAATGTATGTAGATATTTAATTTAACGTCAACTTGTTTTTACTATGATCAAATAATTAATAAAATAAATATAAATATAGTACATTACTGCAGCGGCCGACATCAGAGGCATGATGGACGAACGTGAAAATGTGGGCCGAGGTGAAGCCGAGGCACAACACGTGAGTCCATCAATGCCTGGTTGCGGCCAAGGTTTGTATAGTACTTTTCTCAAATAATGCGCGGAAATTCAAACTAAGTAAATGAATTATATATTTCAGAATCAATGACGAACAACGATAACTTTTCTCGCGCCAATCTTTATTTATTTATTAAAACTTTATGCACAAGTAAAAAAAGAATGTACCAAGGCGGACTTAATGCCTGAGGCACTTTCTAACAGTCAACCTTAGGGTGATGCAAAGACTAAACATGACAGGTGCAATGTACGGGATAGATAGCTTGGAAATAACTATAAAATACAAGAATAAATATTAATACATACATACGCATAAACAAAATAAACTTTGTCAGGAGAAATAACGATCGGTAGAGAAGAAAACGAATCCAGCAAATCAATGCTGAGATGTTTCAGCCAACTTCTGATGGATATGCTCACGTGCCTTCACTTTAAAAGATAATCGACTGGTTGCCATCTTGATGGTCAAAGGGAGCGCATTCCATAGAAAAACCGCCTGGACAAAGAAAGAAGAATGAATAAAGCCAGAACGGTGAGAAGGACATCGTAGAAGACGATTGTTGGTGGAACGAAGATTTTTACTATGGGCAGAGCATAAATATTGAATTTCGGAAGTCAGGTAAGAAAGAGAAGTGGGTTTGTCGAGAATAAACAACAACGTGGACAGTGCCCTCAACTCTCTGCGCTGACGAATGGGTAACCATTTTAAAAGTAGACTGTGCGCTGACACATGGTCATACTTATGATGGTTGAAAACAAATCGAATGAAATTATTGAGAAGGCGGTCAAGTTTATTGAGGAGATCTGCATTCAGGTCATAGTAACACACATCACCATAGTCGATTATGGGAAATATTAGAGACTGTACAAGCATTGCCTTTACCTTGCTCTTACAACTTGAGCATTACGGACTAGGTAAACTTGCGCTCAGTTTAGTAGAATCTTATTTCAATTATAGACAACAAAAAGTCTAAATAAATGGTGTCAATTTACTTGGTTTAAAAGTAAACATAGGTATTCCACAAGGCTCAATATTAGGTCCTTTCCTCTTTTTAGTATATATATTAACGATCTACCCCATTTATTGAAAAAATAACCATAACTGGCGTTATTTGCTGACGACATTTCCTTAATTTTTGAGATAAATATACGTGATTTAAATGCTGACGACGTAAATAACGCCCTACTGCATGTACAAAATTGGTTCACTGCTAATAATTTGGTATTAAATGGGAATAAAACTAAATGCATAAGATTTGCTTTACCGAATGTTAAAAGTAGTGATTGTGACATAGTATTAATTAAAGAGAAACTAGAATTCGTCGTTAAAACGGTTTCCCACGGATCACGCTTGACTCAAGGCTGCAATGGGATCCTCATTTAACATCTCTTGCAGGACGGCAAGTTCAGCAGCTTATGGTGTAAAAAATCCGTCAATTTACTAATGTAGATACCGCGAGGCTAGTCTATTTCAGTCACTTTCATAAAATCACGTCTTAGGGTATTTTACTATAGGGACGGGCTGCAGATATCGAGTCTATTTTTATTCTGCAAAAAAGAGCCATCAGAGCAATAACTGTTTAAATATATTAACATCATGATGATACCTTGTCAATATAACTATTACTAAATTAAAACATCATTTATGTACGTAAAGAAAATGTTTAATATTTTCAGTAAAAGAGGTAAAAGACACAACTATATATGACTAGAAATGGGGACTAATTAGTTCAACCAGGTTTCAGACTGGCTAAAGTAGACTCATCCTTCATGGGGTACTGTTTAAAATGTTACAATAAAATACCGCCCCACATATTCCATCTGAATGAAACGAAATTTAAATCTTGTATAAAACCCACACTATGCAACTAAGCATATTATAAGTAAAAAACACAACTGGCGAAATGTGGGTGTACTATAGGTACACCTCTGCCTAACCCTTCGGGGAATACAGGCGATATGTTATGTGTGTTTATGCATATTATAAGTTGGGGGATTACATCGCTGACAAAGATGCTTGGCTCAACGCTGGTCCTGCTCCACAGGGGCGCATAAATTAATTGATTAGCATTCGAAAATATTGTTGGAACTGCTGAAGATTGTAAAAACTATCTTTGCATTGTATAAATTCAATCTCCTAATAATGTATAATTGCATAGCACATGTGTGAGCACTATGTATCTACTATAAAGCTACCATTTACTAGGATCGTCTTAAATGTGCACTGGCGGCTGAGAGTATGTCATGCTCACTCAAATGTCTCGCTGCTGGTGGTGGCGTGTGATCTGATCCATACGCCAATGTTCGTGAATGGGCGCCGTCAGTAGGGCTAGTCATCTTGTAGCTACCCCGGCTTGTTTTAATTACTGAATTGTTTATTTATTTTGTTTTTATCTTTTTTATTACGGACGTTTTTAATGTGCACGTCTTATTTGAAATAAATGCTTTGAGTTTGAGTTTGAACAGCTCTATTTGCTAAGGCAGTTCGAGATTCAAATAAAATCTTTGATAAGTTACTTCCTTGGTTGCCATGGGTCTAAGTTAAAAGTTCGTTCCACTTTTTTATTACACGACAGATAAATAAGAGTTTTCATAGTAATTTATTCGACCGCTAAACACGACTTATTGATTTTCATACTAACTTTTCGGGCCGCTGCTCGCATGTATTTGACAAAAACAGCATTCGATTTAATTTATCTCGAAGGACGTTGTCAAAATAATGCTCGAATTTCAAAGCATGTTTAAGAAAAAGATTTTTACCTCATGCTTAGGGACAGTCTTTGTTGTGTACAAATACACCCTCTGGATGTTGTTTTTTGTACTCTTATGTCCATTGAAATTCGTCCAAAGAGATCATCAAAAGAGGAAATCATCATTTCTCATTTTATTCCTTAATTCAACTATTAATGTTTCAAATGCACCTGTTGAAAACCTTGTAGTAGAAGCGGATGCACCCAATGTTTTATTTTATGTCTTCTTCTGCTTAAAT
Source organism: Griposia aprilina (assembly GCA_916610205.1). NCBI lineage: Eukaryota > Metazoa > Arthropoda > Insecta > Lepidoptera > Noctuidae > Griposia > Griposia aprilina. Next base: position 16,617,302 of record OU744305.1, read on the forward strand.
ACTACCACAGCACTGGGATAATATCGTCGTCCATCGTGTACGAAGTCTAATCTCAAACTGAACGTTGTAGGTGTAAACACGCACGCCCGGGCGCCGATTTTCGTTTAAACAGACATTCCGTCTTAATGAGAGCGAGCCCTTATGTTCATGAGCATAACACGAATGCGAGTAGGTGGGTGCTTACGCACACACGTAGCTAATGCGGTCTAACAGCTAATGAAACGATAGCTAGTTGTAGTATTTATAAGTGTACTTATACACAAAAAATAGTGGTATTCATAATATTAACACTCGAAATAAAGATAAACTACATGTTCCTTTGCACCGGCTTCATGAGGTTCATAACTCATTTGTTGGGCTTGGTAAAACCTTTTATAACAAGCTTCCCTCTTTTTTGGTAGATTTGCCTTATAATGCGTTTAAACCTAAAGTAAAATCCGACCTTTATTCAAAGGCATACCTACTATTCTATCAACGACTACTTAAACGATTACAATAGTTGGTCGCTATGATTAACTCATGACAATGTTCGTTCTTTCTCCAGAATTTGCTTATCTACTGACAGGTTATATGAGTGTTTAGTTTATTTGACTTTATAATTCAAATTTGTTTAATTTTGTTTTCATTTATTATTGACATAATCTCCTCATTTCAATGTTTTTTTTTAATGAGTTGTATTGCAATATCTCGTTAGCTAGCGACCTCGATACTTGATCATATTAGTCTTGCTGCCGAGAAGGAGGCACCCCAATCCCGACGCTACCGCAAGCAGTGGCTAGCGGTAGCGTCGCGGTTGGGTTGCCTCCTTCCATCAAATATAGCGAGGAAGGTAATGGCTGATCTTTGCGTAATGCTCGAGGAAGGGTGCCGCCTGTGGTGACAGGTCGTCTTGCTGACCATGGTTTTGTTATTGTTATTAGTAATCAACTATTTATTTGTTTTAATTCGAAGGTCCTAATTTATCATTGGTGACTTCAAGTTACAGCTTTAAAAACATAACACAGCATTGCATACTTATGTAAGCGGGCACGCCCTTTATGCCTAGAGACTTTTATTTTGTATTAAGTTCTGTTTACGTTTTTATTATTTATTTCTGCTTGATTATAGTTTTCAATGTTTTTGTTGGTATATTGGCGTGCACTAGCTGACTTATAGCAAATAATTTAATTTAACATTTTGTATTTCATAATGTTAATTACTTACTACTTACTATAGTATATAATCAAGTAATTCTAACTAAACAGACAGTTGTACTGCTGGGGAGTTTGTAGCGCCATTTCTTCTTCCTAGCTAAAGCCCTAGGAAGTGATGAAGAGCGGGCGGTTTGGGGAACTGTTGCATGTAATTTTGATGTTCAAAAAATGCTTATTCTTAGCCTAGATTGAATAAATTACTTTTTATTCTGGTATAACAGAGAAACAATGATCGTTCGAAAGACAAAGAAGTGAAAAGTGAAAGTGAAAGTGACGCGCGGGCGGCGCACAGTGGTCTGAAAATCAAGCTGCATAGTCATAGAAACTTAATGTCAGAAATTTATAAATAAAAATTTGTTTTGTGTTTAGTATACCTCCCTTTGTTTTACTAATATAGTATGAAGGGTATGAGTAGATCCATGCGTGAGATTTTTTTTTTTAATTTTTTTTTGTATGGTATAAAACACTTAAAGTGCTTTTTTTCAAAACTGAGTAGAACTGATGGGCTGGTACTCACATGAGCTATTGCACCATACACGGCGATCAAGATAACATACAATTCTTGTGCCTTTCAGTGCCGCTTTGCATGTAGCAAGCTTTGGAAATTTTGAATTTACAGTTGGTGATCTTTCAAATCTTTGATGGTATTTTGTGAAGTTACATATCGCTTTGAATATGAAAATAGTATGTAAACTAATACTCATACAAGAAGAGACAAACATAGCACACACACACCCCCACACGCTCACAAAATTTCGCCTTTATAATATTAGTGTGATTATAAAGACAAAACTTTGTGTGTGTGTGTGTGTGTGTGTATGTTTGTCTCTTCTTTACGCTCAAACGGCTGAACGGATTTGGATGAAATTTAGCACACATATAGTTTATAACCTGGAATAACACATAGGATACTTTTTATCTCGATATTCCCACGGAATCGAGACTTATGTGGGTGAAACCGCGGGGTGCAGCTAGTAAGGAATAAATATGTACTAAAGATGTTTATACATTTTTATTTTTAAATATATGGTTAAAAGTGAAGAAAGATAAAAACATGTATTAAATAGTTAATGTAAAATACGTTTGGGGGAACTGTTAATGAAATAGTTAATACTAATACATTACAACAAAAATTATGTGCAAGAAAGGCAATAACAATAAAAGTAACGTCAAAATTGTACATTGGTCAATTTAAGACTACAACAACTATTTACAGCTCCTATAACTATAATATATTAAATATTCGTGTTTGATTATATTACTATTTAATTATATTAATGAATTATTAATTCATTTAATTATATTCTTATTATTATTTTATTATAATTATTTGCTATAACTACTTATACAAAAACGATTAGCAGAGAGTATCTTTGCTGTCGTCAGTCCTCTAAATCCGAGTCCAGCATTGACGCGTTAATATCAATAAATTCAACATTCTCTTTGTCTAGATCTGCATCGTCACCAATGAGAAGAGATTTCGTATCATCAGTAATAGGTGTATTTACTGATTTTCTCAGCACAGGTCTTATGCTGGACAGGTAGGTATCTGACAAGACAAGGAGACCATTGAAAATGTCTTCGTTTGTCGCTTTTCGACAAAGTTTGCGCGAATGCTGATCTCGGATTTTCTTGAAGTCTTTGTTTCTGGCTTCCGATGCCTCTTCAGATAATTTGCCAATGGGCATAATATTGAAGTGTTTAATAACTTCAGCACCGTGCAGTAAAAGTTTGTGGACACTCGAAGGCATGTAATACCAGCCATAGAGCTCCACATACAATTCTGCTGTTTGGCGCGCAAAGTTTTTAAACGCCTCAACATTTATGGGCTCCCCACAGGCCATCACACGCAAAAGTGTTGCAAATCTTTGGATCAAACTAGGATCCAAGCCTGTAATAGCTGCAGTATTGACAGGATTACCAAAAAATTTCCTCGGTGTGTTTCCATCGTTTGTGGTTCCGGAACCTGAAACAAAAATTATAAATGAATCAAAACTAATCCACAACTTTGTAAAGAATAAATAGAACTAACGATATTTGAAAAAAATAAGATTTAAGAACAACGACTGTTATCATAACTCACCTTATTTAACGATGTCTACTAGGAAGCCCATTTCATCACGGAACTTCTGCTGTATGGTTTGTTTTCTACTCTTCAATGACTCTTTGCTGTCTGCATCTCTGGCTTGCCATGTTTTGAAGTCTAGTCTATACGAAATATGGAGTAGGCACTCCATACATCTAATCCAAGCATGAAGTGTAGATAAACCATACTGATATATATCTGTTGAAACAGGTTTTCTGGAAAGAAAGTGAATTAATTAATAAAATGATACACAGCATTACGGTAATCTGAAATATATCAAATTATTCAAAACTTACTCTGAGATCTTCTCTAACTTATTCATTTCCGAAGGGGTAGCTTTACAGATGTCACAAGTCTGCGTTGAAGTATTTGACAGTTGCGAAGTGATTTTACCACCTATCATGGTCATAAGCATTGAGTGCTTAACAGTATGAATTCCCATAATAGACGGATCCAGTGCTGCAATCTCAGCTTCAATCAAAGCCTGTTCTTCCTTAATATTTAATTGGTTTTCATTTGCAAATTTAAAATAGAGCGGTCTGCAGAACATTGTGGAAGATGGCTTTGGATTCTCCCATAACTTTTCTTCACCACAAACTAAGCGCAGAGGCACAAAAGAACACATAAAATTGCTTGAATCATCTTCACCCGCCATAGTTTGTATGTACAAATTTTGCCCTGAAGCACCATCAAAGCCCCACTTGCATATCAATGTTAGCTCTTTGCCATTTAGCGAAGATTCCAAACGTAGGAATTTCCCAAATCTAGCAACAGTTTTGTCCAAAATCACTTGAAGCTTTACTTTTACCCCTCTTTCGGTGATTTCTATGGTGTCTTTTGGTGGGTAACAGTCCTTCTTCGCCACTAAGATAGCAGTATATGAAGGATATAGTAGTATTCCTTCTTCTTTTGCACAAGCTCTTAATGTTGTATACTGCCATTTCGAAAGCTTCAATGAAGTCAGAATTCCTAAAGCTTTATCAGCGGAATATATGGGCATAGCTTTCTTGGACTTCAACAATTCCTTTATCTTTGAAGCCTCCTCGGGATGCTCTGTGATCAATTTTATTATATCTGCTACATTTTTGTTATCTGCACTTAAACCAGTTGCATAAGCAAGGCTTTCAGTGCTATGCGTGAGGAGCTCTTTCACTCTTCTTCTCTTCTGTAGCGGGCTTAGCTCCGAGAACACTTTTCTTGGACTCACAACAGTTGATGTTCCAACACTGCACGTCTCTGGTTTGTATGATGTTGATGCACCTTCATTTACACCGAAGTCAAAACTGGAACATGGTTGCTGCTCTTCTAATACTAAAGAAGGTGTCATCTTGTCCTTCATGAACTCAGGCCATTTTATGTCTTCTTGCAGCCATGTCTCATACTTTTTTATGAAAATATGTCTCGTGAGATTACACGAGATCCATTTGTTCCTCAACGAACACACATGAGTCTGACAGAATTGTTTCAATTCTTTATTTTCGTTTTCTGACAAATCAACGGCATTGACAAAAACTTCATATAACTATATACACTGGGCTGTGAGAAACAGCTATTGTTAGTCACAAACATAAAAATATCCAAATTGGTACTAAAACCTTCCATCATAACACGAAAACAAATCGAACGTAATAAGTATAGTAAGCGCGCACAAGTGCAAAGAGCTACTGAGTGAAGTTAGTTTAAATGTCCTATTTATATTATAATTACCCTCATTAACGCTCGCTGTCCCATAATGCTTATTAAATTAAAATTCAACAATAATAACGGTGATTAACAAATGAGTTATTTCGTGAAATGAATTTTGAAGTAAAATGTAAATAATCTACATCGTTTTCTAATATTTTCATTATAAAAGTCATTAGCAGGTTAACTAACGACAATATCAGTTATGTGGTTGGTTACTTCATTTAATTATGTCAAAGATTTGAAAGATCACCAAATGTAAATTCAAAATTTCCAAAGCTTGCTACATGCAAAGCGGCACCGAAAGGCACAAGAATTGTATGTTATCTTAATCGCCGTGTATGGTGCAATAGCTCATGTGAGTACTAGCCCATCAGTTCTATTCAGTTTTGAAAAAAAGCACTTTAAGTGTTTTATTCCACACAAAAAAAAAAAAAAAATATTGTTCTCACGCATGGAGCTACTCATACCCTTCATACTATATTAGTAAAACAAAGGGAGGTATACTAAACACAAAACATATTTTTATTTATTAATTTCTGACATTAAGTTTCTATGAGTATGGAGCTTGATTTTCAGACCACTGTGCGGCGGCGGCGTCGCTCCGCTCTAATTGGTTCTCGCCACCTCACCCACGCATCTCCCGTACCCCACGTTTGTCTCCCACGGCACCGTGCCCGTGCTTGAAAAAACGTTTTTTTATATTAATATATGGGCATGTGATGTGATGACTCAGCATCGACACCGGTCTGAAAAGCACAGAAGACCTTCCCAACGTGGATAATGTCCGTCGTAAATAACGACCTGAAGGCAGTATACCTAGTTGTCTCGACGAACTAGTACAAAAACGACTGGCGAAGGATGACGAGAGCTGACCCCAAATAATAATATATGTCTAGGCAGAGAAAGGCGACTCGCTCTTGTCTTCGACCTCGCCTGGTGAAAAGCGATAGATGGCGTACAGATAGAATGACCGCAACCAATACAGACTCTTACTTCTAAGGTTGTCATTATAAACGTAGGACGAAACACAGATACTGGCAAGTACTTCCACTTTTTGCCAATGGCCGTGATGAAGTTAGCTATCTATAAGAGAAAAGCTTATGGGTTAGTATCCTGCGGTGCTTCTGGAAGTTCGATAGACAGACATTAACTTTCAATGTACCTACAGACAAAAAAATACTAATATACTTACATACCCTAATAATTTGATTGCTGATTTGATTAACAAGTCAGCAATCAAACGAGTGTTAGGCTTATCAGATGCCGACAGTTTCATCAAACAAATGCCAATACGTTGGAAAAGTTAGGTATATTTTTTTATAAGGTATAATGAGTGATAATAATTAGATACATAGTTTGATAAATTTACAGGAAAAAATGATAAACTATACGTACCACTAACTCAGTAACGGACCACCTTTCGTTTCTATCATCAAATTAGCTTCATGACACTACCTATATTGAACTAGTCTGCCTGTGGATTTAAAACTTTCCCATACAAATTTTTACTCAAATCTGTGTGATTCATGGGACCTGCGTTTAGTAAAGTGGCAAAGATTGCACATAAGTCAAGTACTGCCTAAAAAAATATTTTCAAAATTGATAGGTTCGTTTGGGCACAAACTGATCCCAAAGTGTGCGAAGCAGGATTCCGAAAAGCTGAAGTTTTTCCTTTTAATAGTAATGCTGTACCTGAAGAGACATTTCACCCGGACCAACTCGCAGAATGGAAAAAACACTACTAGATTATATGAGACATCAACTAATCGTGACATTTCCAAAAATTTCGAGTCCCAACTTCGAGCCACCGTTGATCAGCCACTTTTTGACCCTTCGTGCTCCAAAAACCAGTTCACTTATCTACACCAAACTGAAATTCAGCCCAGAAGCAATGTGGTAGTCGCAAATGAACTTGACCCAATCTCGATCCCTCATTACGATCTATTTGTCGTAATTATTGGAATTATGCCAAAGAACGTTCCACATCAGTGCTGGCCCATACTACCGAGATTACACCAGCAAGCTATGACCGATGTGTAAGCCCATCTTATATTGTACACATACCTCAATCATCTGCTGACTTCACTTTTAATCTAGAAATGTCTCGACAAACCGAACATCAACAAGATAATAAAATATTACAACCCATTACTTGCAATGCAAGCAACTTTAAAACAGTGACTCTTGACCATGACATATTTGTAAACAATGCTAAAAATTCATCATTAAAATCATCTATGGTGATCATTGTAGATGATCGTCCCGTGATATCTCATATTTCTTTCGAGGAATTGTTACTCCATAAAATTAAAGCAGGAGGGCACAGCAAACAAAAACGCACAAAAGTCGCTGTTGGTGCCGAAGTGATAACAAGTGAAGACGTTTATAAGAAACAACGAAATATCGAAGAAGAAAAATTTAAAAAAAAAACTGAAACAAATAGAAGAAAAATTGGCAAATACACTGAAAAAAATAAAACTTAGACCCTTTAAAGATATGAAAAAACTAAAAACAGAAGATTCTACAAGTGAAAATGAGATAAAAACTCAATTGAAGGGTGAGCGATACATAGAAGGCAGTAAACGTTGTGATACAAAAAAGAAGCTTAGACAATTGAAAACGTTTAAAAATAGTCACACAAACAAAAAAAAGGACATGAAACACAAAGCCTCAAAAATAAAGAACACAGACGATTCCACAAGTGAAAGCGACATTGAAATAAATTTTATGGATGATAGTGATATAGAAGATGGTGAAACATGGATAACTGAAACTTCTACAAGTGAAAGTGAGATGATTGAGATGAACACTCAATTAAACGATGAGACTCGTATTGAAGACAGTACATATTAGGAAGAAAAATATATTAAGGATGGAGAGTTGAATAAACAGAAAGACAAAAAGAAATATAAAAGAAACCTGCCAAAATAAAAATACAACCGGCCAAGTGCGTGTCGGACTCGCGCCCTGAGGGTTCCGTACAAACCTGTAAGTATATAAGTAAAAGTTATGGTATTTTTATTGTTAAATGAAATCCATAACAGGTGGAAAGCTGGAGGAGACTAAATTTAACACAAAGGTCTCTTTATCGTTTCAATAATCATTTATTTTATAATATAACTGAAATACCAACATTAGCCTTGCAGCAGCCTTGCAAAAGTTATTTTATCGCTAACCGGCTGCCCCCGCGCCCGAGGTCACGGGCCAGTGCGTGCGCGTTCATGCCCCATCCTGCGCCCCGCGTGACTCTCGCGCCATCAGCGTCCCATCTAATCCCACTTCGCCAGTACGAACAATACAAGCAAGCTGTTTGTTATTAACCAACCATAAGAAATATAATAAACGCATTTAGGTTATACAGCTACATTCACCAAAACATCCGGATTGAATGACGATAAGTTCGTCTTTGCCGTTTGAAAAAAAGGTACTTGATACCTCTACGCGTTCATGAGGAAAGGGGTAGTAAGTTTAAAATTATTAAAAATATTTTTATTATATGATGTAACTAAAAATGTATACTTTTCGCAATTTTTCCTTTATCTGTGCTATAATACGTTGCTATGTACCAAATTTCAAGATTCTGAGTTCACGAGAAGTACCCTGTAGGTTTTGATTCCTTTGCGAGTGTCGAAAATTTGCGGCATAAACGGCTGTATCTTTTGATTGCGTTGGCTTAGAAGTTGTTTTTTTCACAGCCCCAAGGGACAGTAGACCCGAGTATTTGATATGAATTTCAGCTTGATACCTCTACGCGTTCCTGAGAAAAAGGGTCTTAACAGACAGACAGACGGACAACAAAGTGATCTATAAGGGTTCCGTTTTTTCCTTTCGAGGTACAGAACCCTAAAATTAAAAAAGAGTATTATAAATGAATGTGACATTGAAATAGATTTGATGGATGATAGTGATATAGAGGACGGTAATTACTACACCAACGAAGATAAAGAAAATAATCAAGAAAACCATTGTAATAATTACGATGAACCACCGACAAGTACCGTTGGCAAAGGACAATGGGTCTTAGTAAAGTTTTCTACCAAAACAAATGCTAAATACTATGTTGGAGTGGTTACAGATGTAAACTGTGATAACATACCAAGTGTAAGGTATGTCCGCAAAAGTACATTTAGATGCGGCGATGGTGAAGAAACATTTATTTTCGCACACGTGCCTGACATATGCGAATTCAAACGTCTAGAAAATATTGAATGCAAACTACCCGGACCATTGATAGGTCGAAAAGGAAAGATATTATTCAAAATGCCATTTCAAGGCTATAATGTTCAGTAGATTTTCATTCTAATTAAAGATAGTAAGTTCAGTAAAAGTTCCTATTAGAGAATAGTAATTGGAAAAATTATTACTTTGTAAGTGGTTTGTTAATTTTATTTAATACTGAAATAAAGTTTAATTCAACTTATTACTTATTTTGTCTTCTAATTTATGTCTAAAGTATAACATTAGGTAGGTATGCTGTTGATGTCACTCAAAAGGTTCTGCACCTCTGATTTTGATTGTATGTTACTCTTGCCCCAAATCATGTAATAAACGAATTGCCGCAAAACGCAACGTTGTTTCGTTATGATAAAGTTCAAATTCAATTTGAGTACTTTTTACATTTACGACTTTTCTTTAGAAACTCCAAAAAAGTGTATTTTTTCAGTTAAAATACATTACTGTTATTCTTAACCCAATTGGTGCGGCAAGACTAGCAGTTTTAACTGTCTTACAATTTAATCAGAATGTACGTTCTGAATGTATTAGCGGCAATATATTAATTATTTCACAGAAGCATATAGTTTTTAGGTATCAGTGATTTTATTATCTCAGCGGTAACTCAAATAACTTGGCCATGAAAATCGATATTGGCTGTCGGGCAGAAGAGTATGTTAGTCTTACCCCACCTCACCTTATTTAAAAAAAGAAAGACTGATAACGTAACTGTTTTTGAGACGTTTCGTAATAATTAGAAAAAGCATGCTAGAAAATTAAAGTATCCTCGAAGAGCGAAAAATTGAAGCATTCTGTACCGGGATAGGTTCATTAATATTGTGATTTTACTAAGAGAATACAAGAGCTAGTGAAGCAAGATCGAACATTTGGCTTCCTTACTCGGATAGATTGTCTGTGTGATATTTTTACCAAATGAATACGAGAGAGAATGCGATGAATGCGTCTTGAGATTTAGATACCGCCTGAGCTTGAAGCCTTTATGAGCCATATTAGCATTACGTTAATTTATCATATTTTCATAAGGTATCCATTCGATACGGGCCTCTTATCAATAAGAATTTGATGTCTTGGTCATTTTACGAATTAAAGTAAGCGCGACAAGAATACTCGCAATATATTCCATCATATTATTTAACGCGCCAAAAAAATGTACTAATGTACTTTTTTAAAACACTATGAAATTAATTACAGGTCTCCCAAAGTGATAATGCGCATAGAAATCTTCGTCACTGTTCGGCAACGGTCGTATTCCCCGAGCGTTGGAAGACGATATGTATATAGAGTGGTAAGTGCATTTTCTTCATGCATAAATAGGGCTCTTACGATTCAATGATTCGGGTGTTTCCGGGAATACGACAATTAGCGAAGATCTGCATGCGCATTATTAATTTGGGAATACTGTACTATTTTATTGTTTCTTTCAGTTTCGTTCCAAGTTACATTCTAGGGACTTTCTCAAATGTCAAAACTTTTATTTTTTGACAACTTTAATTATTAATCTACGATTAGATACGTGATAACAGAATCTTGATCTGCAATCTGCAACTGGAACTTGAATATAAAAATCGACAGCCATTTAACTAACAAGACCTTTGCAAACCTGTATTTACTTGATAATGTTTTTAATTCAGTAAGTAAATAATTGTGAAGTTTTAAGTTAATTGTAAGTATAAATGGAAAATAGAAAATACAGCTACAGTAGTTTAAAAATGGAGAACATAAAAACGGAGAACCTTATGGAGGACCCAAAAATGGAGAAATCAAAAAAAGAGTCAATAAGGAAGCAGTTATTGATTATGGTTTGCAGTAAGTTACTATTGTAATCTTTTATAACTGACATAATTATGAAAAATTAATTTATATCTTCATATTTAACAGACCTTTCTGTGGCCTTTCTTATGTGTCTGAAATGAAATGTATTCTACGTTTCTCTCTAATTACGCTACCTTTACCATTGAGGTACCTTTTCTTTAATTCAAAATTGAATTAGATTGAATTCACTTTTGCATGTACGTAGGTATAATTTGAAACTATTTACAAGACCCAGTTTGGTCTAGTAATGGAATACTCCCAGCTGTAGGCCACTACAAGATCTTAAAAATACTTATTTAGTAGTAGATACTTATGACAACGTTCCTGTATTCTATTAACTAAATTAATTAGCAGACTCAAACGACACCCTTGGGGATACATCATACTGATTATCAAGCCTGTCGATTAAAACCCTCATTGATCCCTAAGGAGACCCGGCAGAGCTTTGTTCTGTGCGTGTGAATTCGAAATATAAAAATCCTTAGATTTTGTAGTAGACTTAAAACAATTGTAGAACGAATCTGGGAATTTGTAAACAAATGTATTAAAAACTACAGCCCTTATCGTGTGGTCGCTCAGTTCTCACAGGGGCCTAAACAAGTTCCCGGAAACTATCTTTAAAATTAATGTATTGCGAGAACAGACAAATGTCTGTTCTAATGGTAAAGAATTTGTAAAGATATTTAGTAAATAATAGACCACAATGCATTAAAGATAAAAATAAATATAACGGTTCACTAATGTTTCACCAAAACATCATTGACATTTTTTTTTATTTTACGATCAACGTTTCGTATATATACTATTTGTTTCACAAACATCTTATTCCGCAAATGTTTTAGTTTATAAACACTCCCTGTACAAACATTTATTTGGCAAATTCATCTCTTTACAAAAGTTTCTGATGTTATTAATTAATCATTTATACATTTTTCATTTCATATTTAGATTGTTTTGGAAAAATCACGTTTGTACTAAATATCATTTTATAATACATTTTCTAAACCAGTGACACAATATTTGTAATGTTTATGGAATATGGAGCAGTTTGCATATTAGATTTTGAAAATGCGGCTAACTTAAACTTGCGATCAAATGAAAACGTAATCCTACATGGTTGCAATTTCCACAGACAAGTACTGAAGTTCTTTAAACCCACTAAAGTAATTTTTTCTATATAATCTAGTCATTTCTGGCTGTCACCGCTGGCCGCTGCCGCGGCACCGCTCGCTTCGCTCACTCGGCTCGTGCGTAGGGGGTCATAGCTTTAACCTAGCCTAACCTAACCATTTCTTTTTTTTAATAATTAACCTAATCTAACTAGTTCAGTTCTGGGTAGCCTACTAAAAATAATCTCTTTTTCTCATTATACGACTAAACGCAGACAGACACTACGGCGACAGACTGATCACCGACAAGACTTTACTTCGATGGGGTTCTTCGCCGACAGGACACTTCGCCGACAGGACTCTTCGCCGACAGGGCTCATCAGTGACGCAACTTATCTCCGATAATAAATAATAAGGCGTAGTCGGCTGAGCCCCGCTTGGCGGGGCTCCTATTTCTGGGTGGTTTAAAAAAA